>CAMRHE010000096.1:2400000-4800000 GCA_947044405.1 Leptodactylus fallax
TCCAGATTTCTTGATGCTTAGTGGTAACGAATATTTAGTAAGGACCTTTGTGACATCAGACGGTCACAAGATATTCTCTAGTGATGTGATTGGGTAGGCGTGTCTTTGCTTCTTAGCAGATCCTTCCACATGAATAAAAGTTGTCCGTGCGGAGAGAGAGAGAGAGAGAGAGAGAGAGAGAGAGAGAGACATGACCACCGCATCCAAGGGCTTCCGCCATTTTGCCGCCCACCTCGGTTCTCTGCAGTCCGAAAATAGCTGTTTATTCGCTATGAAGTAATTCGGATCGAAGCAAATTTTTTTTGAACTTTGAATCGATCTGTTGAATCAAACTTTTGAGAAATTCGCTCATCTCTACTCATCACCCTGAATGCACCATCCCCTCTGTGAAACATGGTGGTAGTGGCAGCATCACGTTGTGGGGATGCTTTTCTTCAGCAGGGACAGGGAAAGCTGGTCAGAGTTGATGGGCAGATGAATGGAGCTAAATACAGGGCAATCCTGGAAGAAAACCTGTTGGAGGCTGCAAAAGACTTGAGAATAGGAAGGAGATTCACCTTCCAGCAAGACAATGACCCTAAACAAACAGCCAGAGCTACAGTGGAATGGTTTAGATCAAAGAATATTCATGTGTTAGAATGGCCCAGTCAAAGTCCATAACTAAATCCTATAGAGCATCTGTGGCAAGACATGAAAATTGCTGTTCACAGACGTTCTACATCCAATCTGCCTGAGCTCAAGCTATTTTACAAATTAGATTGGGCGGAAATCTCAGTCTCTAGATGTGCAAAGCTGGTAGAGACCTACCCCAAAAGACATGAATCTGTAATTACAGCGAAAGGTGGCTCTACAACGTATTGATATAGGGGGGCTGAATAGTCTTGCACGTCACACTTTTCAGATTTTTATTTGATTAAAATTTGGAAAAGCATGTATCATTTTCATTCCACTTCACAATTATTTACTACTTTGTGTTGGTCTATCACTTAAAATCTCAATAAAATACATTTAAATTTGTTGTAAAATGATAAAATGCGAAAAAATTCAAGGGGTATGAATACTTTTGCAAGGCGCTGTAGCACTCATTATACATCATATTATATAATATACAGATGTAGCACTCTAATGCAAAGCCGATAACAATATGCTGCATGAATACGCAAAACCAAAGTTCCTGAAAGCCTCTGAAAAACGTCAAGTTAAAGGGAATCTACCAAATCAAAAATGCCTCCCAAACTAATATTACCATGAAAGGGCCTATAATAGGAGCAAAAATATACAGTTGTGCTAAAAAGTTTACATACCCAGGCAGATTTTTTTGACTTTTTTCAGAGAATATGAATGACAACACAAAAACTTTTTCTCCACTCATGGTTAGTGGTTGGTTGAAGCAATTTATTGTCAAACTTCTGTGTCTTCTCTTTTTAAATCATAAAGACAACCAAAAACATCAAAATTACCCTGTTCAAAAGTTCACATACCCCAGTTCTTAATACCGTGTATTGCCCCCTCTAACATCTATGATAGCTTGAAGTCTTTTGTGGTAGTTGTGGATGAGGCTCTTTATTTTCTCAGATGGTAAAACTGCCCATTTTTCTTGGCAAAAAGTCTCCAGTTCCTGTAAATTCCTGGGCTGTCTTGCATGTACTGCGCGCTTGAGATCTCCCCAGAATGGCTCAATAATATTGAGGTCAGGAGACTGAGATGGCCACTCCAGAACCTTCACTTTCTTCTGTTGTAGCCAATGACAGATCGACCTGGCCTTGTGTTTTGGATCATTGTCATGTTGGAACGTCCAAGTACGTCCATTGCGCAGCTTCCTGGCTGATGAGTGCAAATTTGCCTCCAGTATTTGCTGATAACGTGCCGCATTCATCTTTCCTTCAACTTTGACGAGGTTTCCTGTGCCTTTGCAGCTCACACATCCCCACATCATCAGTGATCCACCTCCGTGCTTTACAGTAGGAATGGTGTAACTTTCATCATAGGCCTTGTTAACACCTCTCCAAATGTAACGTTTATGGTTGTGGCCAAAAAGTTTTGTCTCATTACTCCAAATTACCTTGTTCCAGAAGTTTTGAGGCTTGTCTCTGTGCTGTTTGGCGTATTGAAGGCGAGATTCTTTGTGGCATTTGCGCAGTAATGGCTTTCTTCTGGCAACTTGCCCATGCAGCCCATTTTTGTTCAAGTGCTTCCTTATTGTGCATCTGGAATTCATAGATTCCTGTATTTCAGCTGATGTTGTGTGGGTTTTTCTTTGCATCCAAAACAATTTTACGGGCAGTTGTGGCCGAAATTTTGGTTGGTCTACCTGACCGTGGTTTGGTTTCTGGGCATGTTATCAGACCAAAATCACCAGGGTATGTGAACTTTTGAACAGGGTCATTTTGATGTTTTTGGTTGTCATTATGATTTAAAAAGAGAAAACACAGAAGTTTGACAATAAATGGCTTCAACCAAACACTAACCATGAGTGGAGAAAATTTTTTTTTATTATCATTCATATTCCCTGAAAAAAAAAGACAAAAAAACAAAAAATCTGCCGGGGTATATAAACTTAGCACAACTGTACCTGTGGCTACAAACCAAAGTACAAAGAGAAACATCTTTAATGGATATGCAAATCAGTCAAGGACAGGGTCCTGATTTACAAGGTTTGCCTACAGATGACTGTGATGCAGACAGAGGCTGAAAATGTCAATCACAGCTAAACGGGAGACATTGGGCACGGATTTCTTACAAGAGCCAGAGCATCTGCGGCTGTCTGTAGACAAATCTGATAAATCAGCCCCACCCCCAATGCACTTGCACACAAATTTGTATATTCATAAAAAGATTATAATCATTGCATGGCTTTCTCAGTTTGTGGCCATAGGTACGTTTCTGCTCTTATTAAAGACCTCTACAAAATTATTGGTTTGGGAGGCATTCTGGACCTGACAGAAATTCTGCAAATGTTCACTTAAGTCCACATTCCATAGAAGTGAATGGGATTAGGCTATCATTACAATGCATGGCTGTTAAAAAACAAGCGTCATACGATGTGAACAGTGGAGGGTACATTCTGCTGGTACAAATGCTGCAATCCCTTGAAACAGCTGATCAGCAGGTGTCTCTGGTGTTGGACCCCCACTGATCTCTTAGTGATGACCTATCCTGAGGATAGGCCATTAAAAAAGGTTGGACAACCCCTTTAAGTTTTTCTGCATCTGTACATATTTTCTTACTATAGCATCAAGCTGAAGCATATATATTACAATACAAAGTCTTGAGTGATATGTAAACTAATCTAAAGGAAAAGTGTTCAGATGGAGTGATTCTGAGAACTGTTCTATCATTGCAGATGTTGTCTCTGAAATCTCAGACCATCAGCATTACTATTTTGCTGTAAATTGCAGGGGCAAGCTTGGCTGGCTTGATCTAGTGATGTGTGGTACGGCAAGTGAATGCTTATCAGTATTACAGATGACAATGTGTCAGCAGAGTGTTATAGGTGGCCTCTTTCATGAGGCATTACTACCTTCTGCCAAGTACAGTATTGATTTTACCTCACAGCTTTGGTGGTGAATAATCTGAAATTCTCAATGCTGAGCATATACATGAAAGAAAATAAATGCTGATGTGTGGCAGGATGTATCCAACATACGACTACCAATAATTTCAGCAGTGTACAAAAATATATTTAACAGTGGATCACATAAGCGACTCTGCTCTACTAAGAGGACAAGCAGAGGATTACAGCAGGATAGGCCACATGATCCACAGTCGGAGCGTCATCTAGGTAGCCGATGACAAATAACCCCTTTAACATTTGTATCCTAAAGCTGTCATGTATTATGTACATAAATTACAGTAGTAATTAAAAAGACTAGTGAAACAAACCAAGGTAACAAAGGCACAAAATATATGGGATTGTTTTTTTTTTTTTTCAGTTTTAAAGATATCTCACTCATCCATGTGGTTTCCTTAAAGGGGTATTCCCATGAACATAATCATATTTATATTTGTAGATAAGTAAAAGTTAAGCATTTTTGCAAATATAAGTAGTTAACAATTCTGCAGCGTTTTAAAGATTATCTCCAACTTTCTTAGTGGTGAGAGTCTGTTGTCTTGATCGGTTGCCAATGGATACGACCACAAATGCAGAAACTTTCTATGGTCTTGGGACTTCTCAGGAACCCAGCCATGATTTTCTTATTGTAGCTGGGATATCAGGCAGGTGCACTACATGTATCAGAAGATATCCTGGCCACAATAAGGAAATCATGGCTGATTTTCTGACTTTAACAACTTGTGACCACAAGATATTTAGAGAAAATCTTTAAAACTCCGCAAAATGTTTAATTACTTATATTTGCAAAAATGTTTAACTTTTAATTATCTACAAATTTAAAAATAGTTATGTTCGCGGGAATACCCCTTTCATTTAAAGAGAACCTTTCATATCCTTAAATCCCTTAAGTGTTAAAAAGCTTTATCAGGTTTCAAATACTGATGGCCTATCCTTAGGATAGGTCATCAATATTAGATCTGTGATCGTCCGATAGGCAAAGCCCCTGCAGATATGCTGTTTGGGATAGCGTGGCACCCAGTAATGTTTACATGCGGGAGCCATACTCCTCACTTGCCATACAATTTGTAGCAGTGGGTTCTGGTATGTCAGCGCTGCCCTATAGAAGTCAATGGGGCAGTGTTGCAGTACCAGAACCCACTGCTACAAATTGTACGGCAAGTAACAATCGCGGCCCCCGACATGAAAACATTACTGGGAGCTGCGCTGGCCCCCCAACAGCAGCCCAACTGTAGGGGTCTTGGCTGTAAGACCCTCACAGATCTAATATCAGTGTACTATGAAGGGGGCGATCCCCACAACGGTGGCAGCTACATGATCTGATATTGATCATTTGTCCTAAGAAAAAGCCATCGTGGAGAATTCCTTTGAGTGCAGACAAGTGGCAAGGATGCTTGGGAAGACTTGCAACTACATTTGTCTCCTTTAACACATTAACCATTTTTTTCCTTTTAACACATTTTAATGGACAGCCTGTTTACCACTACATGATGTGGATATAATCAGAACACCACAGATCTTTAGTGAAATGTCTGGTAGCGGTTAGTTAACATCATTAATAAATGTGATTTTACTACATATACAGCAGCATTATAGGAGGCAGCTGGTCATTAGACTGCTCCTACACATGCAGATTAAGTGTTCATATTTTATATCCAAAACAGGACCTTATATGTAAATGCATTACATTTTATGTACTGTGCCACAAAGGAGAGACACCTCCTTTGAATAGGTTTTCCACAATTGTATTTTGATGGCCTGTGGTACTCGCTGAATTTATTTGAATGGGCTGATCAAAACATGACCCTGAAAAAAAAATATTTGTTTTTTGTTTGTTTGTTTTTTATTTGTTACCTAGAGCTTTCAGGAAGTTTACTGGACTCTGCCTTTCTATACCTGCTGCAAATTGCTCTTTGTAATAACAGGGCTTTATCACAAGCAGGCAAATAGGTTTCCATTTAATGTCATTACTCAGTCCTGAACACAGAGCAGCACAAGTATGTTATTTATTTACATAGTAGGCTTTGGAGACAGAACTTTCCAGATTTTTGTTATTTTTGATAAATTTACTTCTAAATGTGCCTTTCACCCGTGTCCTAAATTTATAGTTTCAAAATACAGTCTATGGCATACAAGGCATGAAAAATTTACAAGGCATAGACAGTCACAAATCTTTTGTGCAAATCAGTTTTTTGCCTAAAAAAAATTTGCAAGCTTTTCTTTTTTTTTTGTGCAGCCCTCACCAATAGCCCTAGAAGGGGGCATGGCAAGAGCATGCAGGGGGCAGATTTATTATCATTTATGCCAGATTCCTGGCTATGAGCTGGCATAGTTTTCCCTCCACCAGCAATGGGGATATGAAGACTGCCATAGATAACACCAGTCTTGCTAAATCTCCCCTATAACTTTTCTTCTATGAGACCAAAATCACTTAAGACCTCTTTACACCTCCCTATTATTGGGAATGGTCGCTGCCAATTATTGGCCAGTGTAAATATCTAAAAGATTGAACATCAAATAGCAAATGCTCCATTATTGGGCGACTGCATCTTTTATGCAACATAACAGATGTTATATTGTTGGGAGCATATAAACTCGCTCAAACATAATGCATAGCCAACAAATGTAAACTGTACTGGGATTCATTCATACCCACATGGTACTGACAACTGCTGCATTCAAATGCAGCAAAATTATTGGCCAATACTTGGGAAAGAACGCTCCAAGGAATGTTTGTTCCTGATCATTAAGTATAAACTTACCTAATACTCTCAGTCCTGAACTAATGGCTACATCACATCAAAGAAGTAACAAACTCCTGGACCTTACTGTGAAATTTGTGACAACACCTAATGGCATTTATAATACAGGTGTATTCATATGTGACAGAGAGTCCTTTGGGTCTCCTAAGGCGCCAGAGTAAGATCGCTGCCTCTGACAACCAGACATCTTGTGCATTCAATAGCTACTCAAAATCTAACCAGAACTGAAAACTGAAGTAGAAATTAGCTTGAATCCAAATAAACTTTCCAGCTAATGTGTGCGATATTAAAATAGAAACTTTTTATATTCATTAAATAGATTTTACTTTAACAAACCTTTTATATACATTGTACATCTTCTACGAAATGAACTTTCTAAAAACTGGACCAGATGAATAAATATGCCCCAGTGTGATTACATTCTGGGTACACATTTACATTATGTTTAATCCAGGTGTCGCTGAAAGATAGTAAGCCAAGCAGATAAACCTCCTGTATCACACATGTCTTAGCCTAATATCTTCAGAGTTTAGCTATAAGGATGCTGAATTAATGCCACTAATACAAGAATACCTGACATGATTGGATGTTCTTCCAAAACACATGCAATGTATCAAATATGATCCATAATACACTCTCCACATGTGACATTACAGTAATAAGTGGCTCTAGTATATATACAGTACACACACCATTCAATAAGTGGGTTTATAACATCATTGCAGTTCAATAACAGTTATTTGATTGACATATTTTCTTTCAGAAACATAAAGGTAAATGCCTCTGCTAAATCAAATAGGATAGACCAAAAATAAACCTAACTCACTAAGTCACAGCATTTAATATTGGAAACCCACTACAGTCATGCAAATTTGTAAGCAGATGAGCCAAATCATTTTCATAATTCCATAAAACTTTTATTAGCATAGCCCAGGAAGTGACTTTGTAAAACTGTTGCCTGTAACAATGCTATACATCAAGGCTAATAATTAGAAAAACCATTACCTAGAGACAAAAAGCAAAGTCCAATTATAATTTCTTTGCTGGTCATTACTCCACTAATCAGCCTGTGTAGGACACTATTGTCACTGACAAAAGTGATCAGGGCTTCTGCAAACTTGGCATAGCAGGAAATGTTCACAGGAGCACAGCGATGGAAGAATGGAATAGGTGCACTGGTGACACAAGGAGAAAAAAAAACAAAATAGAAAAAAAAAATTACTCCTACCGAAATATAAAATGAAAAAAATGTCACATCAACACAGAAATGGAAAGGTGAATGGAAGCTTATATCTATTTTTCTTTAATTCATAATGAATGATTTGGGAAGAAACGTGGTGAGCAATGGCTGAAAATGTTGTCAATGGAAATGAATGGATATGAAAGCAAAGACAGTCTGTCAAAAAGAGGAGGAGCACAATATAAAGGAATTAATGTGGACCAATAAAACATGATATGACCCATATAAATAAAACTATTGATGAAAAATGACACTTGCTTGCCAGTATCTTACATGCATAAAAATTTTACTCTCAACTTGTTCTAGAATTTAAAAGTAAGGCAGTTTTACAAAAATGCAGCACAATAGAAAATAGTGACCCTTTTTTTTTTTTTCTGGGGTTGCCATGGCAGTGTCATCAGACTGGACCTGCATTGAAATCCTATCATGTGTCCTCCAACCTTATGAATGTGGTTCTTATAAACTGAAGTCACACGAAAGGATTTCCATGCAGAGACACTTCAGTCATTTACCTCTGGGTATGTTCACACAATGTCATTTGGAGAGGAAATGGAAGTAGTCTTTTGCCTCAGATTCCTCTCCAAATTCTGACCCTGTGTAACCCTCAAAATCAGCTGCAAATTCCTATGTGTGAATGGTCCCTTAATATAAACGCTGTATATTTATTCATAAAATGAGATCAGAGGGAAGTAGGAAACCCTCTAAACTAAGTCTTTGGCAAAGGATTCCTTGCTTCTAAACTGACAGGATCTAATTACATTTTCAGTATAAAAATACAGGATTCACCAGTTCCATACAAACAGCCATGTGAATAAAACTATAGTCTGATGCTACCATGGGAACCTCAGTGCAAGCAGTCATGTAAGCCGTAGTTATAGTAGTTCAACGGGAGATCAAGAGGACAGGGGAAAACAGAAAAAAGGTGTATAATAGAAAGCCAGGGTCATCCATTTCCATTGTATTGAGCTACATTTGGTTAAAGTAAAATATGTAACAAGATTTACAGAGTATTTATAGAAAGGAGAAAAGCATACGAATATTAACTAAAATAACACATTGTTGAGGATTTCCTTCAATTTCATGCACTTACCTTACACTGGATGGAAAAGCAGCTTAAAACTAGTAACGAAAATATGGCTTCTACATATGCTTACATATTGAAAAATCTGTGTACCAAGCACTACATAGCTCTATGCCTAACATATAGTAGCCAGCTACCTGGGTATTTGGACAGACTTTTTTTTTTTTTAACCTTCTACTGACTAAATAAGAGTATAACGAATAACGATTTTCTACTATGTACATAAAACAAAAATTGGATTAGATTTTGCTAAATAATAAATGCCCAGTTCTATCTAAAACTGAAAAACTGCGATCACCTTTAGACAAAACTGTTCCTACACCAATTACATTTACACTGCTGGGGAATAAGCTTCTGTCAAAACTCTCTGTTTTAGCATTATGTAACAAAAGAATGTAAATTACCAAAGAAGTCCCAGTGTCCTCAGGATTTATGCAGTCATGGCTTCCTACAGGCCAGTATAAATCGTTATTAGCCATCTACAGTGGTATCCATTGCAAGTGAAATGCACAATTAAAGCTGTGACCAGTACAACTGGCTTCATTGTGCACACACCAGATGCCACCAGTTAGCTGGAATGATGCATCCTGATCTGTGGTGGATGTGTCTTTGTGTATATTACATACAGTGTGCCTGTAATCATAATCCTTACAGACTTTTTGTATTATTTTAAATAGGCTCAAGGTGGCAAACAAAAAATGTAAAAAGGAAACTCACCAATCACCGGGCTTCATCCAGTGGTTGGCTGAGTTTGCTTCAAGATACACCAGGAAATAAAGCCAAGCAGGGACCCAGGCAGCACTGTATCCTAATGGAGCGCTGAGCATTTTTATTTTATTATACCATCTTGAGCCTATTTAAAACAATAACAGATGGGCAACAACTATAAACAGATACTTTCAGAGGCATATTTATAAAGCCATTCCCAGAAGTATAATGAAACAGAGGAGGTTTAGTGGCTCAGAATGATTCAGAATGGTATAAAAGAAAATTAAAAATTGTGATTCCTTGCTGCCCCCATTTCAATACTGTCTGGTTGAACTTAACACACAGGAAATGCTGCTCAGTGTATGGAGTAGTTGAGATGGCTCACTGCTGTGACCAGTGATTGGCTGAGTTGGCATTACCTGGGAGTTGAGAGGAACCAGAAAGCAAAGGACACCCAGGCATCAACCGTTGGAACAGGAGGGTGGGGAATCAGTGACTATCACTTTTTATAATCAAAAAAAAAAAAATCCAGTAGTGCATGAACCACGGTTACAAATACACAGATACATATACAGTACAGACCAAAAGTTTGGACACACCTTCTCATTCCAAAAGTTTTCTGTATTTTCATGACTATAAAAATTGTAGATTCACACTGAAGGCATCAAAACTATGAATTAACATGTGGAATTATATACTTAACAAAAAAAGTGTGAAACAACTGAAAATATGTCTTATATTCTAGGTTCTTCAAAGTAGCCACCTTTTGCTTTGATTACTGCTTTGCACACTCTTGGCATTCTCTTGATGAGCTTCAATAGGTAGTCACCTGAAATGGTTTTCACTTCACAGGTGTGCCCTGTCAGGTTTAATAAGTGGGATTTCTTGCCTTATAAATGGGGTTGGGACCATCAGTTGTGTTGTTCAGAAGTCAGGTGGATACACAGCTGATAGTCCTACTGAATGGACTGTTAGAATTTGTATTATGGCAAGAAAAAAGCAGCTAAGTAAAGAAAAACGAGTGTCCATCATTACTTTAAGAAATGAAGGTCAGTCAGTCCGAAAAATTGGGAAAAAGTTTGAAAGTGTCCCCAAGTGCAGTGGCCAAAACCATC
The DNA here is from genome assembly GCA_947044405.1 of Leptodactylus fallax. Taxonomy (NCBI): domain Eukaryota; kingdom Metazoa; phylum Chordata; class Amphibia; order Anura; family Leptodactylidae; genus Leptodactylus; species Leptodactylus fallax. Next base: position 2,410,478 of record CAMRHE010000096.1, read on the forward strand.
AAGCGCTACAAAGAAACTGGCTTACATGAGGACCGCCCCAGGAAAGGAAGACCAAGAGTCACCTCTGCTGCGGAGGATAAGTTCATCCGAGTCACCAGCCTCAGAAATCGCAGGTTAACAGCAGCTCAGATTAGAGACCAGGCCAATGCCACACAGAGTTCTAGCAGCAGACACATCTCTACAACAACTGTTAAGAGGAGACTGTGTGCAGCAGGCCTTCATGGTAAAATAGCTGCTTGGAAACCACTGCTAAGGACAGGCAACAAGCAGAAGAGACTTGTTTGGGCTAAAGAACACAAGGAATGGACACTAGACCTGTGGAAATCTGTGCTTTGGTCTGATGAGTCCAAATTTGAGATCTTTGGTTCCAACCACCGTGTCTTTGTGCGACGCAGAAAAGGTGAACGAATGGACTCTACATGCCTGGTTCCCACCGTGAAGCATGGAGGAGGAGGTGTGATGGTGTGGGAGTACTTTGCTGGTGACACTGTTGGGGATTTATTCAAAATTGAAGGAATACTGAACCAGCATGGTTACCACAGCATCTTGCAGCGGCATGCTATTCCATCCGGTTTGCGTTTAGTTGGACCATCATTTATTTTTCAACAGGACAATGACCCCAAACACACCTCCAGACTGTGTAAGGACTATTTGACCAAGAAGGAGAGTGATGGGGTGCTACGCCAGATGATCTGGCCTCCACAGTCACCAGACCTGAACCCAATTGAGATGGTTTGGGGTGAGCTGGACCGCAGAGTGAAGGCAAAAGGGCCAACAAGTGCTAAGCATCTCTGGGAACTCCTTCAAGACTGTTGGAAGACCATTTCAGGTGACTACCTCTTGAAGCTCATCAAGAGAATGCCAAGAGTGTACAAAGCAGTAATCAAAGCAAAAGGTGGCTACTTTGAAGAACCTAGAATATAAGACATATTTTCAGTTGTTTCACACTTTTTTGTTAAGTATATAATTCCACAAGTGTTAATTCATAGTTTTGATGCCGTCAGTGTGAATCTACAATTTTTATAGTCATGAAAATACAGAAAACTTTTGGAATGAGAAGGTGTGTCCAAACTTTTGGTCTGTACTGTATGATTCAAGAGAGAAAACAAAAAAAGTTGCAGTTTTATTTTATGATTTTTTTTTGTCCCCCACATAGTTCAATTTCCAACCAGGCTGTAAGTGCTACAACTCTTTCATTTGAATGGAGTTCAGTTGTAGTTCTCTAGTCCTGATCTAGAAGTGCACTGTCCCTTTGTTCTATTATGGAGGTCTCAGCAGTTGGACTTTTACCAATTCTAAATTGGGTGAAACTTAACTTGGTAGGATAATCCCTTTAAAAGGTTAAAGGGGTTTCCAGGATCAGGCAAATTTGCAAAGGGAAAAATAGGCATAAAATAATAAAAGACGCAGTACTCTCTTGGTAAATTCACCTGCTGTTCAAGCACCTCTACTCCAGTGCTTAGTCTTGGCTAGAGAGATTATGTCCCTATTGCAATCAATGTCCTAAGTGGTCTTGTGCCATACAGTGCTAAAGCCAGGCACAGGCTGTAGAGTTCGTGTATAGACGATACGTCACCTCTGCAGCCAATTTTAATGCATCATAACAGAAATACTCAATGTTCAAACACAGCAGACATTAACATAACAAGCAGATCAGGGGTGATAAGGGTTACTAGCAGTCACACAAAGTAGGTTAGCAACCTACTTTCAATGTGGTTGCTATTAACTCTGATCACACACCTAATGCAGGAAGTCCTATGTAGCTTAGGAGTCTCTGTATTATCTTTATTTTCTGATACATGGGACCTCCCAGATGCACTGCAATTATTGATAAATTAAAATAAAGGGGTTTTCCCATCTCCCTGTTTCAGCAGCTTTGGCTGCTGTCTCTTCTAACTTCCTGTATTCTTCATCAAGCAGTTAAAGCCGCCTCCCCTCAGCTTGCTGAACAGGACACTATGAAATATCACAATATAGACTTTGCCTTTACCATGAGAGATTATTTATTATGATTACTAGAAATCAGAAGAGAACGGACTCAGTGTTATTTTTGGGTTTACATAGCGTAATAACAGACACTGCTTTATTAGCAAACTGCAATTAGCTGAACTGATTGTCCTGCAGGCAGAGCTGTAGATAACAGTGAAAGCATTCAACCTTCCCACCCCCAAAAGAAGTGACTGACATCTTATCAGACAGGTTCGGCTCCATGGAAACGATGTGTAAACAAGAGGGAGAATAATTTCACATATCAGGCAAACAAAACAGCATTGCTAAAGCAATGTATTTAGGAAAACTCTCTTTAATTTACATAAGAAAGCAGTATAGATAGGATCCTTGAGATGGGAATACCCCTTTAATACTTCTTAATACTTATGGCGCATCTCCAGGCCCCATGCACCACAACAGAAACTACAGATCAATGATTTTTAGTTTTTAAACTGTCACTGACGAAAACTGCTTTTGTTTCTGCTTTGCATGTAGAGAGTTACCAACAATTGTTTGTTTTTTTTGTTGTTTTTATTTTAAAGTCTGGGAGAGTTTTTATTTCAGTAATACGTTTTGTTTTTTTTGTTTTTTTTTTAAATACTACTATTGTATTACCAACTTAATAATGAAAAGCTGTCTGATTAACAGCTGTTCATTAGCCAGTAAAAAGTCTAATACTAACCCTCACGATTACTCTCATACCCACTGTGGAAGAGGTACCAAGAAGAGCCAGATTCTAGCCAGTACCTAAACATCTGAAATTATGGTTGGGTAGTGTACCAGCCTGGTATTGTGACCATGGACCTTCCCACCTCAATCAGACAGTTGTCCATTACTAAAGTGATAATATAGTATTAAAAAATAAATAAAACCATTTTTTTTATCAAAATAAAAACTCCCCCACACATTTCTATTTGACCATTTTATTTAAAAAAAAGAAAAAAAAATAGCCTCACCTATAGCTGTCTTCTTTTTTCTTCTCCTGTGCCAGAATAGAAATGATATATCAATGACCCATAGTTTCTATTCTGGCCAATAGGACGACCCAAGAGGTGCCAAAACTATAATATTAATAATCTGGGAGGTCCTGTGCACCAGAAAGTGAAGCTAATGCAGTGACTCCTACAGCTATATAGGAGTCCTTGCACTAACTGTAGCAAAGTAATATAGTAGATGAGGTTGGATGAAGATACAAGGTCCATCAGGTTCAACCTATAACCCTACAGTGTTGCTCCAGAGCAAGGCAAAAAAATCCATGAGGCGGATTCCAGTTGCCCCATGCAGGGGAAAAAAAATCCTTCCCAACTCCAAATCCAGCAATCAGTATAACACCCTGGATCAACCTGTCAGCCTAAAAATTTTAAACCTGTAACCTGTAAAATTTTTCTGTTCAAGAAAGGCATCTGGGCCCTTCTTGAACTTGCACAATTAATCCACCATCACATCAATCTGTGGCAGTGAGTTGCTTAGATCATTGTTCTTACAGTAAAGAATCCCCATCAACAATGCTGGTGAAATGTTCTTTTCTCTAGCTTTAGAGGATGTCCCCTTATCACCATCATATGATTAGGAGTAAAAGGATCATTAGAAAGTTCTTTGAATTGTCCCTTCATGTATTTGTTTCTTGTTATTAGATCCTCCCGTATCAGTCTATTTTTACAAAAAACTGAATAACCCCAAATTTGTGGTGGGTGTTACTAGAGGTCATTGACCACTAGTGACTCGATCAAATACAGTAGGCTAAATCTGCTAATGCTGGTTGCCTACTGTATAAGGAGAAAGAAGGGGGCAGGAGGAGGCAAGATCATTGGTTCTATTCATATGAATTGCCAAGCAGGTGCCACATTCAAAATAGGAGCTGCCCAGCAATTCATTAGAAATGATAGGAAGCTACTCCACTTACAGGTGGGCGTGATGCAGACGCAAAATATTGATTCACCTGTTACTTTAATGGCTGCTATATCTGTATAGAAAAAGAAGAAATACAGAGAGGAAATCTAGTTGACCGTATGTTATACAATCCAGGTCTTTTTCAGCCTTTTGATAAAAACATCAAAAATCAGTTCATACGTCTGAAGCTCTTAAATAAAATACATTACTGTCTGAGGGATTTGTAAAGTTTCTCATTTTGTTTTGTGGTTGAAGACAGCTGTGGTTACATTTTTCTGCTGACCTATTCTATCATGTCAGCCATGGTCACACCTTTGTATATTATAAGGTTTTGCAGTGACTGTTAAAGTTTAAAAAAAATAAATAAATAAATTTTCATAAAAGAGAAAATGAAATACAGTGAAATCTCTGAGATGACAACCCAAATTTGGACAGATATTGTCTTTTATAGGTGTGGTCCTGTCAAAGACAAAAGTATACAGAATGCAGGTTAAAGTGTCTAATGGAATCAGCAAATATGTACAGCTCCCCTCCCCAAAAAAACCCTGCAATATTATGATGAAAGAGCCCAGAATCATGTATTTTATGCTTCAGTATATTACACAATACCAGGCCTAGACTGGAACTAATATCTAATAATAAGTCACTGTAACCCAAACATATAACCATAGGGAGTCCCAAACTCTTTCTTACTCCCCTTGTGAGCTTTACATTTCCTAGTTTAAGGTGGCCCCATCATTCCTGGTCCCCAGAATGGCTTTCCTCTCGTTACTAATTGCCAGCATGCTATACTTTGATCCTTAGCATCGTTCCCATTCTCATTCCTAGTACCCTGCGCGATAGACCTTCAAATCGTGGTCCTCAGCATGGTTCACCCCTCTCATTCCTAGTCCCCAGCACAGAATCCTCTTAAATCATGTTCCTCAGCATGGTTCCTTTCCTGGGTCCTACCATGGCTCCGCTTTCCATTTCTCCCCTTCACTGCTAACCTTGACCATACTTGCTGACATTTCAAAATCTTAAAAGTCCATTTTGGAATACCTCGATCATTTTGTTGTGGGGTATACATAAAACCTGTCCCTTTTGTGGTCAAGTTCTGGCAAAATTGGGACTGTTGGCATGTTTGCTCAGCGCCTCAGTGGCAAATTGCATTGACTATAACATGGACTCTGCTCCTAATGTGATGCTGGTGACTCTTCTCCCCTAATATAAGCTGCAAATCTCTTGGTTTAGCAAAAATTTGCTAAAAAAAAAAAAAAGTGGTCTTTGCTTGGATAAGGGGGTGGTCTGATTATAGTTGAGGTAGATTCTATAAGCTTTAATAAGAGAAAAATCGGTCACTTAAAAAAAAAAAAAAGTTAAAAATTGGTCTTTAAGAGAGGACGCCTTCTCAAAGGAGTGCTCTTCTGGAGAGGTTTCACTGTATTATTTCTTGCTATGGATACAGAGCTCAGAAAATTCCCCTGTATTTCGGTTACTAGTGATATTTTACTACATTGACTATTTGTTTTAGATTAAAAACTGAACTATTAGTTGAAAACGCTAATAAAAAAGGTCAATTTCTCTTAAACCAAAGAACTGGACTAATGTGCCCAATAATTATGATAGGGTAAAAAGTAATTAAAGTCACAGTCATATAGCATGTATTTAACACACATCATTGTAATGGCTTATCAGATATTATCCTAAAACATACTAGGCAAATTAAGCTGCAAACTGGTACATACATTGACATACACTACATGGATAAATTATATTATCACAAATATAACAAATATCACATCCTATGTGATTGCCATATACAATTTTAAAAATGTCACCATTAACTTTGAGTTGCTTTTCTAGCATCTACAAAACTTTTTTAGAGAAGAAAATTTGCAAAGATATATATCATTTATGATACATTAGTATAATACAAAATGTAAATTTTGCCACACCTATAATATTTCCATTCACTGTCATAAAGACCCAAACCATGAAGACTAGTCCCCCTTCAACAGTAGGATGATGACTTCCACTGCAGACACTTGGCACACTATCGTGTTTCATTCACAATGGGATACCACTTGGGTTTCACTCACAATGCCAAGGAAACCCAATCCACAAAATATTCCAGGAACATTTATTGTGCTCACATTGTCTGCATGCACGGTTTGAAACTTGGTAGGGAGTCACGATAGAACAGATGATCTATAAATGCAACGCATTCAAGCTTTCCCGTTCTGAGAGCCTATGTATCCAACAGCTTCTTGGCTGCTCTGAAGTTACTTCTACCAGTTTAATGAACTGGCTTTTTTGAAAGATGGCAATCTATGACAGTTTCAAGAAAGTAGGTCACTAAGATTTCATCTAAAGAGATTGCATGGTGGAATGCTTTATTTTATGTACATTTTAACACCAGAAAAACATGCTCTGCCGTTTACAAATGTAAAATAAAAGTAACTTACTAATGTAATCTAATTTTCAAAACTTCATGGATGGTCTACCTGTTGTGTTTGCAAAGGTTTAGAGCTTCTCCTGTGACACTCCAACACAGTCTTGGGTGGCAAGGTTTATGAAGGGGCCAGGCTCGGACTGTCCCACAGGTGAATCCCCACCCTTACAGGGCACAGTATACTCATTGTACATTGTACTCATAGTAAACAGACACTCATCACACAGCATCTCAACCTGACTATGCATCTGTATAACATACTGCATTTATTTTTTATATACTGTAGACACACTGGGTGGCTGAGATGACATCTAGAAGTTTCAGGCCAACCAGTATTCTTCCTCCCTGGGCCCCACCTTTTCAATCACAATGCAGGGGCCCCAATAACATAACCAACCATCTTGCAGCATCTTGCTGCTTGGGCACATATCCCTGGCTCACACAGCTAAGAGGGCCCTAGCTCAAGTCAAGAGCCAGGAAGCAGGCTATTGACAGGACCTCAGGACATAAACAACCAGAAGGTATGAAGCTACTACTGAAACGAAATATATATAGGTTAGTGACATTTTAGGAAATTGAAAACAAGTGTAATATTTGTTTGCAGCTGAATAGTGGGCCAACAAAATGAATTTTACCAGAGGGCCCTAGGATATCCACAGGGCAGGTCATCAGTATGAAAAAAGTTTTTTCCGGGCCCAAAATCGAGTTAAGTAAAGGCACTAGAGTGAACAGTGCCAAATTTATTAAAAAACACAAGCCTGTTTCATTCTCTCTCTCTCAGTCAGCAAATTAAATCTATGCCTGCTATAGGAAAGCCAAGGTTTACAATACAATTTGTACCATCTCCTTAGCTGATGAACTTTGGATCAGAAATCCCATTTAAACTGCTGTAAACATGCCATTCTTAGTAAATTTTGGCCTATGTGTATAATCTGAATTACAATCACCATAATTCTTGCTATAAATATAACAATATAATTAACAGATGAAAAAAATCAGGACACGTGACGGCATTTGTCCAAATCTTTTCAAAGGCACCTAGAATTAACCTAGTCAGTTTCCAAAAACACAAGCAAGTAGCAACATGATTACTATTAGAACATTTTTTTTAATCCAAGAATTTTTAGTCACTAAGAAAAGGAGAACTTTAGGTGGAGCACTCAAGATGTTCTCAGATATTTTTGCAGCTAATATGAGTAACTGATAGCAGAAAAGGGAAGTGTACACAGTTTACATAACTTACCTTTCTGGCACTGGAAGCTTTGGGCATGAAGACACTGCTCTGTTATCTGTAGTGTACTGGCTTGGGGATAGTGCATAATCACATAAATATGAACCTGTTGGGAATAAAAACAGACAAAAAAAAATGTACAAAGCTAAACATATACAAAAATACTATCAATAACTATGCCCTAATTTACTGCCGTGACACCTCCCATACCCCAATCTAAACACCCTCCCCCCGCATACTTTCTAAATTACATAATTTATCAAAAATGTATATTTACATGTGACCGCCCCAGGGACATTTTCTGGTTATCCTGTGACGTTCTGGTTCCCCGATTCCGGAACCGGAATATCACTAATACTTCCCCCCCCCCCTCCCTTCACCCCATCATAGTTACATGTCTTCCTTTCAGACTTCCTACTGCGGGACAGCTCCTTCCTCTTTTCTGACTCTGCCAGCGCACGCAAGAGTCCTGGCGCTGTGCTACAGCCGGCAATCCACCTCTACTGCGCAGGCGTGGGAGCAGTAGCCTCCCACGCCTGCGAAGTAGAGGTGGATTGCTGGCTGCACCGCAGCGCTGGGACTATTGAGCGCGCGCCAGCAGAGTCAGAAAAGAGGGAGGATCCGTCCCACAGTAGGAAGTCTGAAAGGTTTGAATTAGTTGGGAAGGGCTAGTAGTAGGCAGGATAGCGCTAAAGACAGAGAGGGAGGAGGAGGTAGTGAGAGGGAGGTAGTGTGAGTCAGCCTACAAGTACCATAATGCATTGCATTAGCTAAGACAGCAGGAAGCTACACCATATAAACAAATGCAGAACATGCCAGGAGCTCCCAGAGAAACACCAAAATCACTCAAAACATTTTTTTCCCGGAAAACCCCTTTAACTTATGTCGCATCTCACTATGGTTGCCAATCCCACAAAAAAATTGCGACTTTTTATGCCTTGTACATGAGAAAACGGTAACAAAAACAAGGCAATCTACCCCATTATTTAAAGACGACCTTTCAAGTCTTCATGTATATGCGGTTTTACATACTGCTAGAAAGCCGACAGCGCGCTGAATTCAGTGCACTGCCGCCTTTCCCGTTATGTGCCCCGGGGCTGGAGATATCAGGGGTCTTAGTTTCACGGTTCACCATCAGAAGGGCGTTCCTGACAGTCTAGCTGGGCTGTGAGGAACGCCTTCCCTAACAGTATTCCTCCATAGCATTGTACTGGAGGGGCGTTCCTCTCAGCTCAGCGTCATCGCTGTGCGGTAAGGAACGCCCCCTCTCTCTGTACTTGTCCATAGTACTTGTCAGGGAGGGTGTTCCTTACTCCGGACCAGAAGGAAGGGAAGACAGGTGAATATTTGTGTGCGGGCTTCCCAGCGCACTGCGCATGCCAGCATTCTGGCACTATTGCGCGTGCGTGGGAAGGATGGCAACAGAAAGAACAGGAGGCGGCCTTCAGAAGATGACGCATTGGCCCGGGTCAGAGGAAATGGTAAGTAGAATGGGGCTGGGGGGGGGGGGGGTCGAGGCCTTTACACCGATATGGATTACATCGAAGACCCGTTACATCAGCGGAAAGGTAAAAAATGTAATGACCTACATATATTACTTACAAACTAGACAATATAATAATAAAAGATATATTACAAAGTTGCTTGTGGGATAAATTGGACTTTGTAATGGCACCATTCAATACAATGTACTGGGAAGGTGGAAAAAAATTCAGAATGAGGTGGAACTGGAAAAAAAAATGCATTTGCACAAATTTAATATGGGTTTAATTTTTATGGCATTCACTGTGTAGTAAAAATGACATGTTACTAGTATTCTGTGGGTCAGCACGAACACAGCAATACCAAATTTATATAGTATTTGTGATATTTTGATACTTTTTAAAAAATGAAAAACTTTGCATGTTCTGACACCTGTAACTTTTTCAGATTTACAAGTACAGAGCTGGGTATGGCATCTTTTTATGCGGGACAAGATGACGTTTTTATTGACACCATTTGAGGGAAGGTCTGATGGTTTGATCTTTTTTTTTTTTTTTTTTTTTTTTGTAGGAGGCAAAAGTGTTGACAAATGCATCCTTTAGGATGCATTTGGGAACCCTAAGATGTATATTTTAATTACTAGTTTGAATTTCCAGACTTACCATTTGTTTCTGCAAATTTTTTTACATCGTCTAATGTTTTCAGCTCTTGCTGAGGGCACTCAGAAACACACAAAGCCATGGACTTTATTTTTCGGTTTATTAAATCCAACTTGCAAGGGTCCAGAAAAAAAACATACCTAATAGTGACAATTACGAAAAAAAAAGAAGGTTACAGATACAAAGGTTATTTGTACATCAATTAATGACAATACACAATAACCAAATTTATAAGACAGAACCAAAAGACCAGTACAGCTATACAAAGCCAAAATTCTAAAAATCATATAATGACTAGACAGCATTGTTAGTAAAGAAACAGATTCTCAGGTCTGTCAAGGTTTGAATCCTCTGTGAAGGCAGCTATTTACCAACAGTATCTGGGCGTCAATAATTATATTTATATATTATATTCCTTTTATTATATTCCTTTTCTATGGTTTGTTCTTTTTAACACTTATCTGTATAGACTGCACTATACATAACTTTTGTTCCTTTTTCTTTTAGCACTTTCTTTTACTGGACATGACATTGCTAGAGCAGTTTTTTCCCCCTTAGGGTCTGCTCCCACATCCACAACATTTCTATACTTGTAGTCTTAGTGCAGCACATTTATAATATACTAGCAGAAGGACCCGGCTTCACACAGGTATATTTCATTTTTTGTTTGTGTAGTGGCCCCATAAGAATTGGCCAGTTTTGCACTTGACATCCAGTATGGCAGTCCAGTATAGGTACAGTCTATTTATGGATGTGTTGTTATGGAAACCCGGTAAATGAAATGTGAACTTATATTGGCTGATACACGTCAAATGACTGAATATTTAAGGACCTGTGAACTGTTATTGACTCATACAGGTCATAAATAGCTTGGTTGCTATGGAAACCTGGTGTAAAGCTGTGTGTATGTCAAGACTAAAGAACCTGCAATTTTCCATTGGTCCATAAGCGTTGTGTGATCATGTGTATCTTAGTTTGGATATCAGTGAAAAACCTGCGATCGGTTGTTATGGAAAGCCTGGAGTAAAGCTGTGTGTATGTGACCTTGTGTAACAGTGTCATCCACAGCGCCCTGCCCCTTTAAAGCTGGAGTGCAGCTGTGTGCATGTGGCTGACAATGCTTTGTCAAATTGGAGACGGGCTTGGGTCTGCTGGGTTGTTTCAGCAGCTCGCTGTTGTCTGTGACATACCTTGTCAGATTGGAGATGGGCTTTGGTCTGCCGAGAGTTTTCATTAGCTCGAGCAGCAGCCATGTGTTTTGCTGCAGGAGGCATGAGTAGTTTAAAAACGTTTCAATTTATAAGAATGCTGACATCCAGTATGGCAGTCCAGTCAGTGGCGTAAATACTGGGGTAGCAGCGATAGCGGCTGCACACAGGGCCCGGGACATTAGGAGGCCTGGAGGGCCCCTGATGTTTTTTTTTTTTTTTTTTAATAGGCCGTTACCTGCTGGTATAAAACCAGCAGGTAATGGGCCCTATTTACTTACCAATCCCCGCTCCTGCTCACGGCCGCCTGTGCTTCAACTTTTGCAGAGGCGGCTGTGAGCAGGAGCGGCGTATCGGTAAGTAAGGCCGCGGCCCACAAACCCCACCAACATTGCTATCATTATACTCTGGGATCTTTTCAGACCCCAGAGTCTAATGATCGAAGGCCCAGGGTAGGTGAGGGAACAGGAACATAAAAAACAATGTTACTTACTTCTCCTATGCTACAGCAGGCTTCGGGCCTCCTTGGTGACATCCCAGACGTCGGTGGGCCAGTCCAACGTCATTATGCGTCGCGATGCATGCCTGGCTCACGTGATGTCTGGTCCAACATTGAAGAGGTAGCAGGGAGTGCGACGGAGTCAGGGAGCGGTAAGTAACATTGTTTTTTATGTTTGTAACCTCCCCTGGGTCTCAGATCATTATCAGACCCCAGAGTATAATAATTGTTCATGGGTGGTCCACAATGGAGCATAATACTATGTGAAGGGGCCACTGTGGGGCATAATAGTGTGTGCAGGGGCCACTATGGGGCATAATACTGTGCACATGGGCCACTATGGGGCATAATAGTGTGTGCAGGGGCCACTATGGCGCATAATAGTGTGTTTAGGGGCCACTATGGAGCATAATAGTGTGTGCAGGAATGCGGTTTGTGCGGAGGGGGGGGGAATGTCAAATGTTCGACTTGGGGCCCAGCCATTCCTAGTTACGCAATTGAGTCCAGTATAGGTACAGTCCATTTATGGCTGTGTTGTTATGGAAACCTGGTAAATTAAATGTGAACTTATATTGGCTGATACACGTGATATGACTGAATATTTAAGGACCTGCGAACTGCTATTGACTAATACAGGTCATAAATAGCTTGGTTGCTATGGAAACCTGGAGTAAATCTGTGTGTTTGTGGACAGTAAGCGCCTGCGAGCTTCTATTGGCTGGGACATGTGACCGTGTTTATAGCAGTTGGAATATGAGTGAAAGACTTGCAGGCTTGTATTAGCTAATGCAGGTCATTTTTTGGGAATACTGTATCTCAGGAACGGTACGTCCTAGAGAGCTGAGACCCAGTTTAAAATCTTCCTGGACATCTGTGTGCCAAATTTGGTGAGGATCGGTCCAGTCGTTTGGTCGTGCATAAAGAACAGACAGAAACTCATTTTTATATACAGTGGGCACGGCAAGTATTCAGACCTCTTTAAATTTTTCACACTTTGTTTCATTGCAGCCATTTGCTAAAAGTAAAAAAGTTCATCTTATTTCTCATTCATTTACACTCAGCACCCCATCTTGACAGAAAAAATATAGAAATGTAGATATTTTTGCAAATTTATTAAAAAAGAAAGAAAAACTGAAATATTACATGGTCATAAGTATTCAGACCATTTGCTGTGACACTCATATTTAACTCACCTGCTGTCCATTTCCTTCTGATACTCCTTGAGATGGTTCTACTCCTTCATTGGAGTCCAGCTGTGTTTAATTAAACTGATTGGACTTCATTAGGAAAGGCACACACCTGTCTATATAAGACCTCACAGCTCACAGTGCATGTCAGAGCAAATGAGAATCATGAGGTCAAAGGAACTGCCCATGGAGCTCAGAGACAGAATTGTGGCAAGGCACAGATCTGGCCAAGGTTACAAAAGAATTTCTGTAGTACTCAAGTTTCCTAAGAGCACAGTGGCCTCCATAATCTTTAATTGGAAGAAGTTTGTGACGACCAGAACTCTTCCTAGACCTGGCCATCCAGCCAAACTGAGCAATCGTGGGAGAAGACCCTTGGTGAGAGAGGTAAAGAAGAACCTAAAGATCACTGTGGCTGAGCTCCAGACATGCAGTAGGGAGATGGGAGAAAGTTTCACAAAGTCAACTATCACTGCAGCCCTCCAACAGTCGGGGATTTATTGCAGAGTGGCCCAAAGGAAGCCTCTCTTCAGTGCAAGACATATGAAAGCCCGCATAGAGTTTGCCAAAAAACACATGAAGGGCTCCCAGACTATGAGAAATAAGATTCTCTGGTCTGATGAGACGAAGATTGAACTTTTTGGCGTTAATTCTAAGCAGTATGTGTGGAGAAAACCAGGCACTGCTCATCACCTGCCCAATACAATCCCAACAGTGAAACATGGTGGTGGCAGCATCATGCTATGGGGGTGTTTTTCAGCTGCAAGGACAGGACGACTGGTTGCAATTGAAGGAAAGTTGAATGCGGCCAAGTACAGAGATATCCTGGAAGAAAACCTCTTCCAGAGTGCTCTGGACCTCAGACTGGGCCGAAAGTTCACCTTCCAACAAGACAATGACCCTAAGCACAAAGCTAAAATAACAAAGGAGTGGCTTCGGAACAACTCTGTGACCATTCTTGACTGGCCCAGCCAGAGCCCTGACCTCAACCCAATTGAGCATCTCTGGAGAGACCTGAAAATGGCTGTCCACCAACGTTCACCATCCAACCTGATGGAACTGGAGAGGATCTGCAGATGTGAAAAACTTGTTGCATCATTCCCAAAAAGACTCTTGGCTGTACTAGCTCAAAAGGGTGCTTCTACTCAATACTGAGCAAAGGGTCTGAATACCATGTGATATTTCAGTTTTTCTTTTTTAATAAATTTGCAAAAATATCTACATTTCTGTTTTTTTTTTCTGTCAAGATGGAGTGCTGAGTGTACATTAATGAGAAATAAAATGAATTTTTTTTGCTTTTAGCAAATGACTGCAATGAAACAAAGAGTGAAAAATTTAAAGGGGTCTGAATACTTTCCGTACCCACTGTATACTGTATAAGACATTTTCTAACTAAATCTTTGGATGCAGTTTCAGAGGTTGGTGTACATTATGCAAGAATATCAGAAGCCTAATAAAAGACAGAAATCTAATAAACAGAGGGTATTAAGAACCTCCAATACAACATAAAAATTAATCTAATAGTGTATTAAGGCCTCATTTAATGTGCTGTCATAGATGACCTTTAGCAGCCTGTTTATCTAGTACAGTGTTCCCCAAAATTACCTCGGGGCACCTCTATCAAAATATTTTTTAACAAAAAATGGTAATTTTGATGTTTTTTTATTTGAGTGCAGTTTTTGAATTTACAGCTGAAACATAAAATTTGTTTCACTTGTAAATTTAGAAAACCTCACCAAATACCACATCAAAACTGCGTGCATTTTTTTTTTTTCCGATGCAGTTCTGATATAATTGTAACTGCACCACAACTGCAGAGTGTGAATGCCCTCTGAAAGCTACACACCATCCTATACTTTCCACCCAATACATATAGAAATTCACCTTTTACTATCACTAGGCTTTTCAGTGGCCCACACACAGTATTACGCTCTTCATGGGCCCAACAAATTATAATGTTCAACAGTTAACGCTAGACACCTAATAATGCTTCCCAGTGGCCCCAGACACCTAATAATGCTCCCTAGTGGCCCCCAGGCAAGTAGCAATAGTCCCAAGTGGCTGCCAGACAAGCAGTAATGCTCCCCAGTGGCCTCCAGGCAAGTAGTAAAGCTCTCCAGTGGCCCCTAGACAAGTAGGGAAGTAATAATGTACTACAGTAACCCCACACTGTAGTTGTGCCATCACTACAGCCCCAAATGAGTGATAGGGCAGGAAGCTAAAGCCTTCCTGCTTCACCATTCTGAAAGGGGTCATATGGTCATTTCCCCTCTGGATAGTGGAGGCGGTCCAGTTGTTAATCACTGATTCAGTAAATGACCAGATAAGCATGTTTAGGAGAAGATCAGAGAGCGCTGTCGGCCAACAGTTTTATTATGTTCAGGGGCAGGTTAAACTGTTGTCACTGATACACAGTTTGTCTTAATAGATACCAGAGTCAGCAATGAAGTAGAGTGTCATGTAAACACTGCTCACAGGTACTGACTTACCTGTAATTTATGACAGCACTGTGCATTCTCTTTAATAGAATTTTTTGCAAGCAAACATCTCACTTACTTGCGGTTGGTATGGTCAAGTCCACTATTATCAAAGCCTTCAACCTTTGCGTTCTTCTGCCCACAAATATTTCCATAGCTGTCATAACCAGAAATTAAACGAGAGGCAGCTCCGGTGGCAATAGAAAATCCACAGATAAAGCCCTAAGTTATAAAAATAAAAGAAAAATAATGAATTGCAGATTTATTACATAAAAAAGGAAAAAAAATATACATCAGATCATTCTAATTATGCAGTATATATTTTAAACCTAGTAGGAGAAGTAAACTAAACTAGAAAATATTTTATGTAACCAAAAGAAAATAATCCAAATACACATATGCCCTGGAGGTAGCCCTGTGAGGGGAACATAGAGTGGGGTGGCCCATAATGTACTTTGGACCACATGAATTTTCATACTATTCGGTATGAATGAAAAATGTTCGTGTGTATGTAAAATAAAAGGACATAAAATAGACATATAGCAAAGTTTAATGTGACTCACAACACTTCTTAACTCTTCTCTTTTAAGCTAAGGTCCCAAATTGCAGAAAAGCTGTTTGTTGTTGCAGGTTTTGCTGCACTTTTTTGCGATACCCAGGAGTGGCTACTAAAGAAATGGGGAATATAAAGGAAGCTCTCCCTTTTGCTCAATCCATACCTGGCTTTGGCTCAAAAACACTCAGCAAAACCTGCAATTTTGCTGCGGTTTTTTGAGAAAGTCAGGAGTGGATTGAGAAGAAAGAAGAAGTATAAGAGTTTCCTCTATATTTCTCATTCCTTTTGTAGCCACTCCTGGGTTTGGCTAAAAAAAACGCAGCAAAATCTGCAACAAAAAAAAGCAGCTTTTCCGCAATGTGGGGTCTTAGCCTTAATAGATTTTTAATGGCTTTTGTTGTCTTCTGAGATAGATATCACATCATAGAAAGTCAAGTTTATAGTGCTACATCTATATATCAAGACGACACATGGAAAAGTAAGCCTGGTGTACAAAGCAATTAAAAAGAATATAATCAATTGATAAAGAAATGTCATAGGTCATTATAGTGTCTGAGAAGCAATGAAGTACAACTGCCTCACCAGAACTAGGGTGGGAAAGGGGAGTTGCATACAGTCTTATTTGTATATACAGGGTTGCTATCTGATCTAAACTTTTAGCAGTAAAATAACTCATTGATCTTCTAATGAAAAAACAGCCCTGCTGCCTATCCTCCCAGTGCCTGCTTTGATAAATTCCTCTTTCTTCCTCCAAGTAATCTGATGTCTGATGAAGAACCTACAAGACCAAAAACATCACATATTGTCTGGGGATGCCAATAAACTTGTTCACGTTGCATTGACGATTGAGTACAAGAATTACTTACATGATCAGTTGCCTAAAGGCAGTGGAATCCACTTACTGGCACCAAAGCAAGTGCACTGCTAACAACTTAGCATGCTGAGAGTCCAGTGGATGAGTGGGTATGTATTGTTTTTTTTTTTCATGGTCATGAATTCAGTTATCGATGACTGATGATGAGTTGAACAAGGAGAGGCAGATAATGATGATAGCAAAGACCATATACAAGTTGTGGAAGAGGCCTGGCTACATGAATGACAATGGGGAGGAGAAAGATACGCTCACTCACTCTGCTTGACATGCCTATGCCCACTGCCAATTTGTTTTTCCCAATTGTCAAAGCATCTTTTGAATGCGCTTAATTTCCTGAACAATTAAAGTCATGTTGTCACTGTCATTATTGTCCTTCGGTGATGAAATGATGAGTAAGCCATATACTCCACAATCTTATCTGCTTCCTCCATAATTTTATGCCATTTCCTACTACTGGTAGCGAACAATTGCGGCCTGCTTCTACTCATTGGACAGTTGCCAACCACATTGTTACTGGTGGTGGCAGATGAAGTGAAACTGGTATTACCTTCTCCTACATTACCCTGTCTTTTGCCACATTGTAACACACATATTTTGTTCAAACACTTTTATACAACTAAAACTCAATTACAGACTTGACATATACAGGGCTGTGGAGTCGGAGTCGTGGAGTCGGAGTCTATTTTGGTGGCGTCGGAGTCGGAGTCGGAGTCAGGGGAAATTGAGGAGTCGGAGTCGGGGCTTTGGCGTACCGACTCCACAGCCCTGGTAATGGACACCTTCATAACGGACTCCAACGGTAGTGTGAACCCTCCTTGTATTAATGTTGTATAATTCAGTCATTATATATTTGGTCGATATATATGGTCATTACAATTACAACAATAACATATTTATATTGCTTTTATCATGTTTTACCGCTTTTACAAATAAAACATAATTCTTTTTGAAAATGAACAATTTTCCTGGAGTCAAAGTAAACTTTTTTACTGTTTTGTTAACAGAGATAGTAAGGTCTATTTATTTGTGGGGCAAGTTGTAGTTTTTATTGGTACCAATGTTTGGTATATATGACTTCTTGATCACTTTTTATTGATATTTTTTGGAGAAAGCAAGGTCACCAAAATATGTTATATTGCACATTTTTATGGGGTTCACCATATAGGATAAATAACGCTATTTTTGGATAGTGTGGGCTTACATGCACATGAGAATATCTTACATGTTTGTTTATTTCTTTTTTTTTTTTTCTTTCTTTTTTTTTTACGTTACATGTTTTTTAAATGTAAAGGTGGCAGTCTTGTCCCAGAACGTCAAGGGACATCCCTTGACGAAGCCTTTTGTAGGCGAAACGCGCATCGGGTGGTCGCATGGTCTGTAGCTAATGTTTATTTGTAACAACCTGTTTATCATATACATACTGTATTTCTTTCTATGGCCTATTTTTTGCTATGTTTTAGCATTTATAGGTGTTTGTTTGAATTTGGGTATCTTTATTGGCCTTTTCTGATAAGAACTATGTTTCTTGAACTTTACTTCTTTTGATATACCCTTATGTTCAATATTATTAATATTTCCATTGTATTAATATCCGGTTTTTACATTTTAAAGCTTTATATACGGTGCCATGTCATTTATCTGGTATACTGGTACACCATTTTGACTTTACAAGTCTTACCCCTTCTATATGTATTATTATATTTTTGTGATGTCACTGTAGTGTCCATGTATTTTTTATTGGATACTAATAAATATTTATGAATTTTATATTGGTGCGGATACTTTTTCTTTATGTTTGAGTCATCATAGTGTCATAGGCATTATAAGAATCCCAGGCAGCAAGAGAAGGGTTCCATTTTATAGGGAGAGATTAAAAACATAGGGGTCTCTCAGACAGGGAAAAAGGGGTCTCTCAGACAAAGATTTCATTGCTATAGTAGGGAAAACTGGAGTCCCTCTATCTGTCTGTCACACTGTTAGACCAGCACACATGCTGTATTTGTCAGCATGCCACTATGCTGCCGCAGCTGCATCATTCTCAATTACAATTTTCAGAGTCAGAACATTGAGGTTCAATCTGTACTGTGACCAAGACCAAGAATAGACAGTTTTTTTTTATCCCTTGCCAAATTCCAAAACCAATTGAACGTATATGCTCTGTATATGTCCAGGGCTGTGGAGTCGGAGTCGTGGAGTCGGTGCCTATTTTGGTGGAGTCGGAGTCGGTATAAAATGGACCGACTCCGACTCCCAAAATATATAATAAATTGGTACAGTTAGTAGTACAATGCAGTATGTGCTGAATATATTTTCATAAGAATTTGGGAAAATGATAAAATGTTGAAAATGATGAAATGTCCTGTAAAGTTCTGTTCTATTCCTCATATAATGATGGGACTGAGTTCTGAGTGAACCTATAAGGTTTAGCACCATTATCTGGAGTAAGCAAAAGATACAAGTGTTGTGATTGTGAGGACTGAAAAGCTTGACTTTATCTGTAATTGTGCTGGAGACCCACCCACAGCCCGAGGACACAGAGTGACTGCTTGTTACAAAAAAAAAAAAAAACGGACACCTATCATAACGGACACTAACTGATGTTAATGTGTCCGTTTTTTTTTAACTGATCCAATTAATGGTTCAGTTAAAAAAACGGACACATTAGCATCAGTTAGTGTCCGTTTTTTTTAACACTGTCCGGTTTTATTTTTGTTTCTCTTTTCTGAGCATGCGCAGGAAAAAACGGACATAAAATAACGGACAGTAACTGATGGCTATCAGTTACTGTCCGTTATAAGTTCGTTACCCATAGACTTCAATGTTAAAAAAAATAACGGACACTTGCTGTCCGTCAAGAATTCATTTTTTTCAAATAGACAAAAAGTCCTGCATGTAGGATTTTTTGTCCGCGAAAAAAAACGGACTTCTGACGGATTTGGTGTAAACGGACACTATATAAAAACCCATTGAAATGAATGGAAATTTTAACGGATTTCTGACGGTTCAGCTAGTGTCCAATGCTAAAATCTTGTAACGGACAATAGCAACAGACACTACTGATCAAAACATTATATGTACCCCAAAATGGTGCAAAATGAAAGTACAACTCGACAAACAAAGAATATGCCCTCACTTAGCTATGTTGACAGAAAAAAAAAAAGGATTTTGAAAGATGGGGGAAGGAAAATATGAAAAAAGTCACAGAGCATTAACATAAAAATTACCCTGTGTCCTTAAAAGGGTTAAAATAACATGCAGATCGGGGGGCGTGGCTAGCCAGAGCAGAGACAGGAAGCATATTTTACAGCTCCTACTAGACCCTACTGTAATCCAGTCATTATCGCTGTCATCCTGTAAGATTTCGACTTTAAAACACCCAAAGGCTATCCCCCAGGCCCTAGTCAGTAATTCCTGGGTGTTACAGCTATAATTACAGCACTTTTATTAGTGTCTCAGAGTTGAGGCCTACCTGCACCTCTCCTCCTAACCGCCATCTTCTGTGCATCCAAGTCACCCTGCTGGTTGTTTCATCCGCGGAGGTTCCTCGCAAGCCCACTTATCTTCACAGCCGCTGTATGCGCTGTTTCATCCGCAGGTTCGGGGGACAGCAGAGGCGGCGGCGCCGGGAGGCCGCGCAGGGCAGCGGAGCAGCGGTTCGCCTGAAGCGGCAGTCGGGACGCGGAGGCCTTCTCCTGGAGATGATACTGGGCTCGCAGTCAGCGGAGGTAGCCTGCAACATACGGAGGCGCCGCAGATTCCGGATCTCTGGACCGGATCACAGGTAGGGGACACCCTGCTGATAGCGCGGGACAGGAGAGCGCTGAGACCATCCACGGGCATCAGGGGGATTCACTGCTTGCCATAACACGCAACAGCAGAGGGCCTGGGGAGTGTCCTTGCCCGGGGAGCAGTTTCCACCCACAGCATACGGACCTTACCCGTCTGGACATATTGGTTCCAAAGCAGAAAGACCCGTGCCCTGCACAGTCCTCCACTTCCCCCCCCAACCTGCAATAGCCTAGGCCCTGAGCGGACCCTCACCAACGCTCCTACCCTACAAGACATCAACCTTGTGCAGGCCTGTACCCCTAAATTCAGCTCCGAGACCTTCTACTAGCCTCCATATACGGATTTCTAGTTCTATTATTGCCGAGCTGCAGTTCACACTCTCTCCATAGAATTCTCACTGGTGCCTCTCCCTTTAGGCAATGGCGGCCTAATTATGGGGAACTAGTGCACCTTCTAGCAACCCTTAACGACTGATAGCCTGTTTTGGAATATCCTCCCTTTGAACGAACAGCTCTGGATACATATCCCGGGCGCCATGGTGAAAGGAAGGAAGTCTGTCAAGAAACCGGACAATAGTCTAACTAATTATTTTGAATGGGACCGTGGCACAGAGGGAGAACCGGGACTACCTCTATGTGACCACTCAGGGCCCATATCCTCAGTGCCTACGAATGCCACGAAAGTCCCAGCAACATACATAGAGGCATACAACATACATAGATCTTAATCACCCTGAAGACTCAGTGGCTCTTCAGCGCCCTCCAGATTCTGATGATATCCAATCAGCAATACACCAAATCCGCTCTCCCTCAGCTCACTCACCTAAGGAACAGAATTATCTCCTACGACTCCCACCATCTCCGAGCACTAGCCCAATCAAACCCCGCCTGGAACTCTCTGGAGACTTAGATTTCTCAGGGGACCAACCATCGTCTGAGGCTCCTTCGCCCATCCCATCGAATGGCCTTGACGGCTTCCCAACCACGAGCGGACCAGCCTCCGAACACACTCTGAGAGACATGCTCCTGGCCCTCCGTAGCTCCCTTCAAGCGGATTTTTCACAACTGCTCCAGCCGCTTCAGTCCTCGGTCAATGCACTTGATGGCCGCGTAACCCACATTGAAACTAAAATGGGCGAATTGGCTACGTCACACAACAAAATCGTGGATGCACATAATGACTTGGAGGAAGACGTCGAGAACCTCAAAGCAAAAATGGCCGATATGGAAGACCGTTCCCGCAGGAACATCATCAAATTCAGAGGCATCTCAGAACAAGTCCAGACGGCTGATCTGCTTCCGTACTTACAGGAATATGTTAGATTATTATTGCCCGACTCTCCAACCATAGATATCATCATCGACAGAGCGCACAGACTTCCTCGCCCTAGACATCTGGGAAACGAGGTCCCTAGAGACGTACTGGCAAGATTTCACTTCTTCCATGTCAAAGAAAAGTTACTAGACGCTGCTCGTAAGCGGAAATCTTGGCCTCCCAAATTCCAAGAGGTGCAGCTCTACACAGACCTCTCAGCTACGACCCTCCGCCTCCGCAGAGAATTACTCCCGGTTACTACAACGCTCCGTAAAAACAGAATCCTATATAGATGGGGGTTTCCGGTGAAATTGATCATCAGTAAAAACGGGACCACCTTCACCATCCATAATTTGAATCAGGGTAAAGCATTGCTGTCGAACTGGAGGATTCCAATATCTCTCCCTCAAGATGCGGCGAACCCTTCTCCTTCCTTAAATGCGGGGCGCAGTTCTCCCACAAGCCGCAAATTATATTCCAAGTTGGCTACACCTCTTTTATTTTGGTGCATAACCCCACTCTTGTAATAGTAGCTTAACCGGCTAGCCTCTAACAAGATACCCCCGAATATACAGTCGACCTGTATTTGTCTTTGAACCGTTTGTTCATTTGTTTTAGTCTAGGTGATCTTCTTACTTGTGACACTGCATATACCTTCCTTGAGGTTTCAACATACTCTCGTGATTCTTCCTCGAAAGTGACACCATGGTGATCAAATTGGTCTCTCTCAATGTCCGAGGCCTAAACAGTTCGTACATCTGGAATGAGGCTCTTTCACTCTCCGCAGATGTGTTGTGCGCACAAGAAACCCACCTTCTACAAAAAGACGCTTTCAGGCTGAAACACCCCTCCTTCCCGGTAATCTACCATGCACACCACAGATCAAAGAACCGTGGAGTCTTTATCGCCTTCAGAAACTCAGTGGCTTTTTCCTTGACGACACAAAGAGCGGATCCTCAAGGCAGTTTCCTCATTGTTGTCTGCCTTCTAAACAACACCCCCTATACCATAGTCAACCTCTACGCTCCAAACAGAAAGACCCTGGCATTTCTGCATAGAGTCCGAAGACAACTACGAGACATTCAAAAAGGAGCATTAATAATTTGCGGAGATTTTAACAACATAATGGACCCCTCTTTGGACTCGACTAACGCAAATAGGGATAACGCCTCCTGCCTACACCAGTTTCCGTGCACAGAGAACCTCCACGATATATGGCGTGCACATCATGCGGGTGAGAGGGACTATACATACTTCTCAGCAGTTCATGGCTCTTATTCTCGCATCGACATGTTCATGGTAGACCTCCATACCCTTATGAGTTCCAAAAACTCCACAATTGAATCAATCACATGGTCTGATCACGCAGCTATCACTCTCACTATAGAAGAAAAAACTCCACCCTCCGCTACTAGACTTTGGAGAAATAATACATACCTCATGAGTCATCCTCATTACCGTGCGATAATAGAAAAAGACCTACAAGATTATTTCCAGACCAACGCCATATCCACAGATGACCCCTACACTCTCTGGAACGCCCATAAAGCGTACATCCGTGGCACTCTTATTAAAATCGTGCATAGAAACAAAAAAGAAAGACAGAAAGCAATCCAGGAAGCAATGTCTGCCCTTCGTACTTTGGACTCCGCGAACAAACTTAATCCTAACTCGACTACTTCGGAACAGCTCGATCAAGCCAGACAAAAACTACGTCTCCTTCTTTTTACAGGACTACGAAAAAGCTCTAAAAAAATCTAAAGCTCGTTTTTACTCCCAAAGCAACAAAGCCGGCAGATTATTAGCTAGACAACTTCGAGCAAAAGCAGTTAAATCAAAGATCCCATACATTAAGCATCCTACAACCGGAGTGCACTTGACAGATCCGAGAGACATCGCTAACTCCTTTAAAAATTACTATGCACAACTATATAATCTGCAAGAGCATACACCTCTTCCAGCGGACCACCATAGCCTGGTGTCTGGTTTCTTGAATGGCCTCAAGTTACCAGGCCTGTCAGATGAGCAACTCTCGACCCTAAACTCTCCTATCACGCTCCCAGAACTGTTAAAAAATATAAAGTCCTTACCTAAGGGCAAATCTCCGGGGCCAGATGGTTTCTCCAATGAATACTTAATCTACTATCAGCAAACTCTTGCTCCATCTCTCCTGAACTTTTTCAACCATGCTATGTCAGGTGCACCACTTCCACGCGAATCCCTGGCTGCGTTGATTGTCACCCTTCCTAAACCCGGCAAAACAGCGGATGTCCCACAAAATTTCAGACCAATCTCGCTACTAAATTCTGACATAAAGCTCTATGCGAAACTTCTGGCAGCTCGACTGGCTCCCATTCTCCCAGACTTAGTTGGCACAGATCAAGTGGGCTTCGTAAAAGGCCGCCAAGCTCCAGATAACACCAGACGTGTTCTCCATCTAGTGGACTTGGTGGAACGTAAGAAGATTCCATCCCTCATGGTCGCCTTGGATGCTGAGAAGGCGTTTGACCGGATTAATTGGTCATTTGCCCTTTCCGTCCTGCAGAGACTACGATTCTCCGGCCCGATTCTCACTGCCATCTCAAACTTGTATTCCTCTCCAACAGCCAAGGTGTTCACCAATAGCACACTGTCGGATAGCTTTAACATCAGGAATGGAACAAGGCAAGGATGCCCTCTCTCTCCATTGATTTTTATACTTACCATTGAACCATTAGCACAGTCCCTGCGGCAAAATGAAAGAGTCCAGGGAGTAAAACTACTGGGTTCGTCCCATCTCATCTCTCTCTACGCAGACGATATTATATTGTCCCTAACTCTTCCAGAAACCTCTCTGCCAGCTGCTATCGAAACCCTCAGAAAATACGGGGCTCTGTCTTTTTATAAAATCAATGAAACCAAAACACAAATTCTCCCCTTGAACGTTCCCATACCACTTCTAGAACATCTCAAGGAGATGATTGGAGATGGTTGGAGATCGACAGAGCTGGACTATCTGGGAATAAAGATCACTTCTTCTATTGCGCAAGTTTCCAAAGCCAACTATATGCCTCGACTGACAGGGCTAGAGAAAGAATTCCAAAGTTACTCGAAAGTCACCTTGTCATGGCTAGGTAGGATCTCCGCATTTCAAATGACGCTACTTCCAAAAATACTATACATATTCAGAACCATCCCTGTAGCACCTCCTCCCACATTCCTCCAAAAGATCAACGCCATGCTCAACAAATTTATCTGGAACTCCAAGAAGCCAAGACTCCCATCTTCTATTCAACACAGAAAACGGGGAATGGGAGGGTTGGGAGTACCGAATATTTATGATTACTATATGGCCTCTCACCTTTCAACACTAAAGGACTGGTGGCACAACAACGCCCACAAATCTTGGATATCCATTGAGTCTCATATGATACCACACCACAACCTCAAATCCTGGCTCTTCTATTCCCTCTGGACTGATGTGGTACCTCCTCTCAAGTCTCCAATTCTACAACACCTTATAAATAGCTGGCGGCATATTCATCATTCTACAGGCAAGAAACAAACACTAAACATCACGCGGGCTCCGATTGAATTTCTGGAACTAGCAATCCCAGATCTCAACCTAACCGTTTGGAAAGCATCAGGCATTACCTCTGTTTCACAGGTGTGGGGTGAAAACTCGTTGTCCTCATTCCAGTCTCTACAATCCACCTTCTCTCTACCCTCCAACAGCCTCTTTACGTACTTAAGAGTCAAACACTTTCTCACCTCCAACCACAACAAACAACTTACGTATAATAAATCTCTGCTGGACCTTCTCAAGATTCCCAATCCGACCACCAAAATCCTCAGCTCTATATATAATATTATAGGCTCCAAAGATCATCTGGTCAAATCCACTCCACTACTCAGCTGGGAGACGCAACTTCATCAACAATATACTGCCACGCAATGGCAAAAAGCCATGGCCTTCACAAAAAAGACCTTCCGGTGTACGACCCACTACGAAACCACTGTCAAAATTCTCCTCCACTGGTACTACACTCCAGAACGACTCCACCGAATGCACCCGCAGACCTTGAACTCTTGTTGGAGGGGATGTGGGGGAGGAGGATCTCTATTCCACCTACTGTGGACATGTCCGCGAGTGGTGCTGTACTGGCAAGACGTCTTCAGATGGATCTCTTCTCTGGTGGGATCCAGTATAACCCCTTCACCAGCTTTGGCGCTGCTATTCTTACAGATCGATTCTTTCTCAGCTCTTCACAGAGTGATGATTGGCCATGTCTTATTATCTGCATCACTGGCTCTTCTACGCAATTGGAAATCAGACACTATCCCGTCTAGAAAAGATCTGGTGAATATGGTGGAACTGACTTACCAATACGAGAGGATCTTATCCCATGGAGCTTTTGGAGATACCCAATTCCCCAAAAACTGGCTCCCATGGACACTAAATGCTAACAAAAACCTGCCGTAACTCTGGATATGTCACACATGGAAGATCATACCTGATATTACTGTTATCTTTTGTTGTTTGATATATGCATGATTCTCGTTCTTTATTCCTGAAACTTTCTAACTCTTAGAAATCTATAACTACCGCTCTGTGAATTAGTATACTGCTCAATATGTGTTTACTGTGACTTGTAGCCACTCTAACCGACTATATGATACCGCTTTATTGTATGTTGTTACTTGACCCGTCAAAAAATCTTAATAAAACTGATTGAAATGAAAATAACATGCAGATCTTAAAAGGATACTCCCATCTGGGACATTTATAGTATATCCACCTGAAACCTGCATCTACAGTGCCTTGCGAAAGTATTCAGCCCCCTTGAACTTTTCAACCTTTTGCCATATTTCAGGCTTCAAACATAAGGATATAAAATTTAAATTTTTTGGTGAAGAATCAACAACAAGTGGGACACAATCGTGAAGTGGAACGGAATTTATTGGATATTTTAAACTTTTGTAAAAAATAAAAAACTGAAAAGTGGGGCGTGCCAAATTATTTGGCCCCCTTAAGTTAATACTTTGTAGCGCCACCTTTTGCTGCGATTACAGCTGCAAGTCGCTTGGGCTATGTCTCTATCAGTTTTGCACATCGAGAGACTGAAATTCTTGCCCATTCTTCCTTGGAAAACAGCTCGAGCTCAGTGAGGTTGGATGGAGAGTGTTTGTGAACAGCAGTTTTTAGCTCTTTCCACAGATTCTCGATTGGATTCAGGTCTGGACTTTGACTTGGCCATTCTAACACCTGAGTACGTTTATTTGTGAACCATTCCATTGTAGATTTTGCTTTATGTTTGGGATCATTGTCTTGTTGGAAGATAAATCTCCATCCCAGTCTCAGGTCTTTTGCAGACTCCAACAGGTTTTCTTCCAGAATGGTCCTGTATTTGGCTCCATCCATCTTCCCATCAATTTTAACCATCTTCCCTGTCCCTGCTGAAGAAAAGCAGGCCCAAACCATGATGCTGCCACCACCATGTTTGACAGTGGGGATGGTGTGTTCAGAGTGATGAGCTGTGTTGCTTTTATGCCAAACATATCGTTTTGCATTGTGGCCAAAAAGATCGATTTTGGTCTCATCTGACCAGAGCACCTTCTTCCACATGTTTGGCGTGTCTCCCAGGTGTCTTGTGGCAAACTTTAAACGAGACTTTTTATGGATATCTTTGAGAAATGGCTTTCTTCTTGCCACTCTTCCATAAAGGCCAGATTTGTGCAGTGTACGACTGATTGTTATCCTATGGACAGACTCTCCCACCTCAGTTGTAGATCCAGAGTGATCATGGGCCTCTTGGCTGCATCTCTGATCAGTCTTCTCCTTGTTTGAGATGAAAGTTTAGAGGGACGGCCGAGTCTTGATAGATTTGCAGTGGTCTGATATTCCTTCCATTTCAATATGATCGCTTGCACAGTGCTCCTTGGGATGTTTAAAGTTTGGGAAATCTTTTTGTATCCAAATCCGGCTTTAAACTTCTCCACAACAGTATCACGGACCTGCCTGGTGTGTTCCTTGGTCTTCATGATGCTCTCTGCGCTTTAAACAGAACCCAGAGACTATCACAGAGAAGGTGCATTTATACGGACACTTGATTACACATAGGTGGATTATATTTATCATCATCAGTCATTTAGGACAACATTGGATCATTCAGAGATCCTCACTGAACTTCTGGAGTGAGTTTGCTGCACTGAAAGTAAAGGGGCCGAATAATATTGCACGCCCCACTTTTCAGTTTATTTTTTACAAAAGTTTAAAATAACCAATAAATTTCGTTCCATTTCACAATTGTGTCCCACTTGTTGATTCTTCACCAAAAAATTTAAATTTTATATCTTTATGTTTGAAGCCTGAAATGTGGCAAAAGGTTGAAAAGTTCAAGAGGGCCGAATACTTTCGCAAGGCACTGTATTGGAGAACAAACTTCATTATTTTGGCTGTAGAGAGTGAAAAGTATTTCTCAGTGTCCCATATGGAAATACCCCCAAATGTAAAAAGAAAGTCAATTTACGCAAGCATTTGTAGGAGGAATAACAGCATAATTTAGAGTTCTATGAAAAGATACGCCAAAATTCTTATGCCACGGGCAATATAGTTACTAAAAGAGACATGTTATTTTTATGCAGTAAAGCTGTGGACATTGCAAGAACTATCCAGTTGTCAACACCATGACCGATATTTCAATCGCTGGACCTTTGCCAAGAACCAAGAGTTTATTACTGGAGTCCAGAGATGCAGCACAATATACATGTTGTCTTTATCTGCCCATCATGCACAGCATCCTGGCAGGTCCCTTTCAACTAGGAAGATAATCTAGCATAGATCAATTCCTATACACTCACCTTCAATTAATCCAATAACTATCATGATTTTGAGAAAATTCCAATTCTACTTGAGAATGGACATAAAGTTGTCCTTGAATAACTTTACAGCTATGGCAAAAAACTTTACCCCAAGTTGCCATGCCTGCACAAAGCCTATTTCAAATTTATTGGACTCTAGGCATTTGACAATTTGCAGTTTTAAGACTAATCTTAACACTCTGAAGTGTCCTCTGATGACACTTAATATTCTGATGGCGCTGCCGTAAAGTGAAGAGCCGTGTTGCTTGCAAGTATGTTAATTTGTTATTGATCTGTGGCACATCTCAATCTCTGAAAGGTTTTATTTCAGTCTCAGTGCCTGTGTCCCCTGTTTGGTAGTAGAAAACCTTGCATGCTGCCCTGCATGCAGATGAATGTTATTTTCTCAGTGGCATCAAACATGTATCTGAAAATAGGCTAGCTCACATCAGGGTAAATAAAAGATCAGATAAAATTAATGGAGATATTTTGTATCTATTACCAATATAGGACTTGACTTTGTACAATCTTAGTTTTTACCTACTGATAATTTACAGATAGCAATATAAAGTGTGGTTCCCTGCTACTTCAAGCAAGAAAACACCTTTTTGATATGTAGATACTGTGCTCCTTTTAGCACTGATTTTGGCGCATTTTTTTTAAAAAAAACAAGCACTGTGATTTTTCTTGCTGGGATTAAAATCTCTGTCTTTAATTTTAGGGGATGGGGGAAGAAAAAGAGGCAGTAAGAGGCTGCATGTCAGGGATAGACAAAACACCCCTAGACTTTACTATTGTCTCTTACTGGCTTCTAGTCAATTTTATTTTAGTGATCTAGGTCATAAGAACACTTTGACAGTTTTCAATAGATTCAAGAAAGACTGACTGCAAAAATTCAGTGGAGACCCCATGCTAATTCCCGCAATCAGTGCCCACACTGATAATAGGCACTGACTGAGGTGCAATTTTTGTGGATGCCGCCTTTTCACCCCAAGATCTGGGGTCGACAATCCGTTGCCATGACAGCTAAGAGCCTATTGAAGGCTCCCAGGCTTGGCTGGCATTTATTTGTATTACAAATGCCATAATTTTGAAATGCATTACATAACTACAGTAATAAAAAAAAATAAAAAAAGATACCAAAAAAATAAAAAAAATTTAAAAAGAATTAAAAATTCCAAAATCACCTCCCTTTCCCTAGAATACATATAAAAGTACATAAAAAAGTGAAACACATACACATTAGGTATCACTGTGTCTGAAAACAGCCGGTCTACAAATTTATAAAAATATTCTTCCCATATTTACCAAAAAATTTCTCATAAAAATTTGCATAAAAAGCGATACACATTTCTCTAAATTTTATAACTAAACAGTACATCTGGCCTGGCAAAAAAAAAAATGCCTTATATATCCTTGTACACGGAAATATAAAAAGTTGCAGATGTCAGGCCAGCGAACCCCCATGTCTTTTTGTTTTTTGGCATTGCTGTTGTTCCTTTTTCTTGTTAATTGAAAAATCTCTTAATAAAACTTGATTAAACATAAAAATTGAACAAAGCAATAGACATTCCCCAAAATGGTATAACTAAAAACTATATCTGACCCTGAAAAAAAAAGATGCCCTATACATCCCTGTACACGAAAATATAAATATGTTACAGATGTCAGAATATGGCGAGGTTAAGAAAAAATTTTTTTTTGCAAATTTTTGGATTTTTAATTTTTTTTTTTAAAGGGGTTAAAATGTAAATAAAACTATATAAATTTGGTATGCCCCGAATCATACCAAAACACAGAATACAGGTGACATGTAATTTTAGCCACATAAATCGTAAGAAAGTTGCACAAATGCACTTTTTCACCAATTCCAACCCAGTCTGAATTTTTTACAGCTTCCCAGTACATTGTATGGAATATTAAATGGAACCATTACAAAGTACAATTTTTAAAAAAAAATTTTTACATTATAAAACATTTTATATTGAAAAATGTTTTAGTAATTCATTTTTACCACGAAAACATTAAGCCCTCATATGACTCTGAATGGAAAAATAAAAAACATTATGGGCTTTGAAAAATGCCTCTGGCAGGAAGGGGGTAACCCCCTTCCCAACATGCAGCGTAATAGTATGGCACAGTGGAAAGGACTTCTCACAAACCGCTATACTATTACATTGGAAGCATGGTGCGCATACAGCCTAGCAGGTGTCCGCTATAATATACACACATGGAAAAAAACTGTTGGTACCCCTCGTTTAATGAAAGAAAAACCCACAATGGTCACAGAAATAACTTGAATCTGACAAAACTGGAATTTGCCAAACTACAAGTTGACATGCCACAAAGCTTCTGGGAGAATGTCCTATGGACAGATGAGACAAAAATCAAAATTTTTGGCAAGGCACATCAGCTCTATGTTCACAGACGGAAAAATGAAGAATATCTTGAAAAGAACACTGTCCCTACCGTGAAACATGGAGGAGG
Organism: Leptodactylus fallax; assembly: GCA_947044405.1. Lineage (NCBI taxonomy): Eukaryota > Metazoa > Chordata > Amphibia > Anura > Leptodactylidae > Leptodactylus > Leptodactylus fallax. The sequence goes on from CAMRHE010000096.1 coordinate 2,441,394, forward strand.
CTCTGTTATGTTCTGGGGCTGCTTTGCTGCATCTGGCACAGGGTACAATGAAATTTCAAGACTATCAAGGGATTCTAGAGAGAAATTTGCTGCCCAGTGTCAGAAAGCTTGGTCTCAGTTGCAGGTCATGGGCCTTGCAGCAGGATAATGACCCAAAACACACAGCTGAAAACACCCAAGAGGAAAACATTGGACTATTCTGAAGTGGCCTTCTATGAGCCCTGACCTAAATCCTATTGAGCATCTTTGGAAGGAGCTGAAACATGCCGTCTGGAAAAGGTACCCTTCAAACCCGAGACAACTGGAGCAGTCTTCTCATGAGGAGTGGCCAAAATACCTGTTGAGAGGTGCAGAAGTCTCATTGACAGTTACAGGAATCGTTTGATTGCAGTGATTGCCACATCCACACCGCTGACAGTGTACCTGTCCCACAGTCACAACAGGTGCACTGAATTAGGGGGACAATTTCCTGCAGGTCTTCCAATGTGGTGTATCTCATAATGTGTGTGCAATGTCCCAAAACAGGCCTCTATGTGGGGGAAACAGGGCAGAAACTTAGCGCATGAACTCACACAGATTCAACATTAATAACAGCAGAACAGATCTTCCAGTGGCTGCACATTTCTCCAGAGAAGACCACTCTATTGAAGATTTGCAGGTTGTGGTTTTAATGGGACATTTTAAGACGCAGAGGGAGAGAAAGGAATGGGAATATAAGTTAATGCAAAAATTTAAAATTCTGCAATGTGGACTTAATATTCATGCCAGTTATATGTCTCACTATGTATGAACTGTGAGGGTTACAAATCACCACCTGACAGCATACAGATAAAAGATCCCTCCATCACGCCCCACAAAGTTTCCCAGACTGTTTATTTCCTGACCTGTTGTAAATAACTTCCCTACTTATATTGCATTTTGTTATTCCAAGATCCTTTTGAAGATCCATGTCTTGGTGTGTATAAAGAGTGTGAATTTTCAGTTTCTTGCATTACACCATGTCTGAAGAAGAGAGCTAGCACTCTCAAAAGCTTACTATCAAATATACTCAGTTAGCCTCTAAAATGTATCGCCTGATTTCATAATGGAGACTGTGAGCCAATATGTTTGCGTAGGCTGACAGCCTGCTATACTGTTGCAGAGTGCGATTGCTGGATGTTTCAGAGTCAAAACCAGATAGACATTTGTATATAACAGAAACAGACTTTAGTGAAACATGAATGCATTAAGAGAAAGATCCACCTCACATGGTGAATAATAGATCTAGTTCATCACACACACAAAATACAGGAAGTGTATATCAACAGCATCAAAATACAGAGTGTCCACAGATAAACATTTAGTAACAGCTACATCTAGTGTCATAAATGTGAACTGCAGTCAATCCAGCAGATATAGAGACGAAGCTGGCTGTTGCATATCTCCAACATCTCCAACACCCCTTCTCAACAGCTAAGGCTTAGTCTGTTAGGCCCATCTTCTTTGTAAGCCTCGAGTGTCTTTCAGCGGTCAGGGGCTTGGTAAGGATATCTGCTGTCATATCCTCAGTCGGGCAATAAAGTAACTCAAGAAGTCCCTGCTCTTGAAGATCCCTCAGAAAATGGTACTTCACATCAATATGCTTGGTTCTCGAGCTAACTCTTTCCATCTGCGCAAGTGCAAGACATCCTTGATTGTCATCAAAGATTCTCGTTGCTTTCATCTGTGGTTGACCCAACTCTTTTAATAGTCGTCTCAACCATATGACTTCTTGACTTGCCTGCGCTGCTGCAACATACTCTGCTTCAGTAGATGATAGTGTAACAGAAAGTTGCTTTCTACTAGTCCAACAGATAGCACCTCCTGATAGAAGAAACAGGTACCCACTTGTAGATTTTCTGTCACTGGTTATCTCCGGACCAATCGGCATCCACATATCCTGTCAGGGTGCTTTCGTCACTTGCTGGTAACTTTAGCTTGTAGTGTAAAGTCCCTTTAAGATAGCGAATGACTCACTTTACAGCATTCCAGTCCATCTGACTTGGTGTTGAAGTCTTTCTACATAGGATTCCAACTGCTGCTGCAATGTCAGGCCTTGTAGCGGTGCTAATGTACACCAATTTCCCTATTGCTTTCCTGTACTGCGTGTTAGTTGGTAGTGGCGAATCTTGGCTGTCTATCTTCTTCAGGTAGTTGGTTTCCATAGGAGATTTTACTGGTTTTGCATCTTCCATTCCAAAGGTCTCAATTATTTCTTGTATTTTGTGTTTTTGGTTCAGAAAGAAGCTGCCATCTTCCTCTCTCTCAATCTGAATGCCAAGATAATTATTTACGTTGTAGAGATCTTTGGTCTCAAAGTGCTGATTTAGGGTTTGGAGTATTTCTCCTTCATCCCCTTCTTGCTTGAAACAAATCAGAATATCGTCCACATAAATGAGAACATAGATCCACCTGTCTGCCAATTTCTTTGTGTGTAAACAGGGGTCTGCTTTACTCCTCTGAAAGTCCTCCTGTGTAAGCACTTCATTTATTCTCATATTCCATGCTCTGGCGGCTTGCTTTAGACCATATATACTCCTCTGTAGTTTTCATACTAGGTCTGGCCTTTGCTCATCTTTGAATCCTGGTGGTTGTTCCATGTAGATATCTTTTGCTAACTTGCCATGTAGAAACGCTGTTTTTACATCAAAGTGTCTTACGTGCATTTTCCTTATTGTGGCTACTGTCAGCAAAGTTCTTATTGTAGAATGTTTGACTACTGGTGCAAATGTCTCATCATAGTCCTCTCCATATTTTTGAGAATATCCCTTGGCTACGAGTCTTGCTTTGTATCGCTCCACTGTACCATCTGCATTCTATTTTACTTTGAAAGTCCATTTACAACCTATGGATTTCCTTCCAGGTGGTAGTTCTGTAAGTGTCCATGTTTTAGTGTCATGCATGGATTTTCTCTCTTCCTTTGCAGCCTTTATCCATTTACTGGCTTCCCCTTCTGAAAGCTGAGATATGTCTTCCCAAGTTGCAGGTTCATTAGCACTGGCAGTGCTTGCCTTGTATGAGAGACGTACAGGTGGTTTACCTTTATTCTCTCTCATCGAGCGTCTTGGTTCTGTGTGTGAGCTTGGTTGTGTCTGTTCTTCATTACTGATGGATTCTGCGCTCACTTCAACTGTTTGTTCGGAAGTTACAGATATTGGCTGATCAGTGACAGTTTTCTCTTCTGCTCTTACTTCCTCTGTTGTCATTACATTGTCTCTCAGATCTTCAACAAAAAAGTTATACTGTTGCTAATGGAAACCTTGTCACTTTTGGGATTTAGGATTCTGTAACCCTTAACATTGTCACTGTATCCAACAAAGACGCCTTCAAATGCTCTGTTTTGAAGTTTGGTGCGTTTTTCTTCTGGAATGTAGATGAACACCTTGCATCCAAAAACTTTTAGATGTTTTACACTTGGCTTCTCATTGTGCCACAGATCATATGGAGTTTTCTCCATTGTTCTAGAAAAAAGTCTGTTTTGCAAATAAGTTGCTGTCATTGCTGCTTCACCCCAATATTTTTGTGGTAATCCAGAGTCTGTCAGCATGCATCTGATCATTTCAGTCAGAGTTCTGTTCCTTCTTTGAGCTACCCCGTTTTGCTCTGGTGTGTAGGGGACTGTCTTTTGATGCTCTATTCCATTCTGCTGTAAGTACTCTTGTATTTTATGTCCTGTGAATTCACCTCCATTATCACTCCGAAGTATGAGAGATTTTCTCTGAAACTTGTTACTTACCCTTATTACATAGTCCTGTAATTTGTCAAAAACGTCACTCTTGTGTTGCATTAGGTAAGTGACTGTGTATCTTGAATAGTCATCTATGAAAGTATGTACCTGTTGCCTCCAGGGGTAGGTGGGTTTAGTGGACCACATACATCACTGTAAACTAGGTCAAGAGGTCTTGAAGCTCTATTGTGACTTACTTTAGGAAGTGTTGCTCTTGTAGCTTTGAATTTGATGCAACATTCACATTTAACAATAACTGAACAGGTGGATACTTTTAGATCCTTTGTCAGATTCCTCTTTTGTAGTTCCTGTATGCATTATGGGTGTCTGTGACCTAAACGCCTGTGCCACACGTGTATACAGTCATTGTGCTTATGTGTGCATAGTCTCACCTGCTCCATCACTGTGTTGAGGTGATACAGATGATCATCCAACTTGTCACTTGCTATCATCTGCTTGCCCTCTAGGATAGAACACTTGTTACCTTGGAATTTTACAGCGAGTCCTTTGCTTATCAGACGCTTCACAGATAAGAGTCCTCCTTCTAGATCAAGAACATAAAGTACATCTTTTACTGGTATTGCTAGATTGTGTCCCGCATCATTGGGGCATACAAGGGTTCCATTCCCATATCCTTCTGCGCATATTTTACTGCAATCTGCGAGGTAAATAGTCTCTTTGTTATTCAGATCAAGTTCTGTGAAAAAACTTCTATCACTTGTCATGTGACTGGTTGCTCCAGAGTCAATGCACCAGCCTTGCAATTTATGGTTGCCTGTCACTTTAAATGTGGCATTCCACTTCCCTTCACTTGAATCAGAAATTGTGGCTTTCACTTTCTGCTTAGTATAAGAGGGATGCTGCCTCATCTGCTCTGCTTTCCATATAGTGGTCTTTCTTTATGTGTCCTTGTCTGTGGCATCTAAAGCACACTCTGGTTTCCTTCTTGTGTAACCTTGTTTCTGTAGCTTTAAGAGCTGTCTTGGAGTGAGTTTCTGTATAATAATAATAATAATAATAATAATAGTCCTTTAATAGTCCCACAATGGGGAAATTCAGTGTGTTACAGCAGCAAAGATAAGATAAGATAAGCAGATACAAATACAACATGTACAGGAATGTTCCAAGGTGAGAGGCATTACTTTGATAGCAGACAGACAGATAGGACGTAGCAGAGGAGGGGGGGGGGATTTAACAGGCAGAGAGATATTTCAGTTCTCTGTGTGTAATGATCTCCGCTTAGGTCGGTGTTGGTTGTACAGCCTAACCGCGGTGGGGAGGAAAGACTTCCGATAGCGCTCCTTCTCACACCTAGGGTGGAGCAGTCGGTCACTGACAGTACTGCTCAGCGTGATCACAGTCTCATGCATGGGATGGGACTTCTTCTTCTGCATGGAGCTCACCACGGACAGTATCCTTCTGTCACCCACCACCTGCACTGGGTCCAGTGGGCTCCCCAGGACAGAGCTGGCCTTTCTAATCAGCTTGTCAAGTTTATTTCTGTCCCTGGTTGATATACTGCTCCCCCAGCAGGCCACTCCAAAGAAGATGGCTGATGCCACTACCGAGTTGAAGAAAGTTCTAAGAAGTGCCCCCCAGATTCCAAAGGCTCTCAGTTTCCTAAGCAGGTAGAGCCTGCTGTGGCCCTTCCTGTACAGGGCCTCCATATGATCTGCCCAGTCCAGCTTATTATTAAGGAGCAAACCCAGGTACTTATAGGTGTTCACAATCTCGATGCCCGTCCCCAGGATGTCCACTGGTTTAGGAGGGCTTCTGCCTTTGCGGAAGTCCACCACCATCTCCTTGGTCTTCCCTGCGTTAATCTTCAGGTGGTTCCGGTGGCACCAGTCCACAAAATCCCGGTTCAGTTCTCTGTACTCCCTGTCATCATCATCTGTGATGAGACCTACTATTGCAGAGTCATCAGAATACTTCTGTAGGTAGCAGCTGGATGAGTTGCACCTAAAATCTGCAGTGTACAGTGTGAAGAGGAAAGGGGCGAGAACCGTACCCTGAGGTGCCCCCCGTATTACAGATCACGGTACCTGACACAAAGTCTTGGGCTATCACGTATTGAGGTCGATTTGTGAGGTAGTCTAGGATCCAGTTGGAGAGGTGGTGGTCCACTCCAGCAAGGCCCAGCTTGTCCCTCAATAACCTGGGCTGTATGGTGTTAAAAGCACTGGAGAAGTCAAAGAACATTATTCTTACTGTGTTCCCTGGTTTCTCCAGGTGAGACAGAGCCCTGTGCAGAAGATGGATGATGGCATCATCTACCCCAATGCCCGGCCGATAAGCAAACTGGAGGGGGTCCATAGCGGGGCTCACTAGAGGGCGGAGATGTGTGAGAACCAATCTCTCCAAGATCTTCATCAGGTGGGATGTCAGTGCTACAGGTCTGTAGTCGTTGGGGTCCATAGGGTGGGGTTTCTTTGGAACTGGTACCACACAAGAAGATTTCCATAATTCAGGGACTATTTCCTGCCTCAGGCTCATATTATACATATATGTAATTATACCACACAGCTGGTCCCCGCAAGTCTTAATTAGTCTTGCACTGATGTCATCTGGCCCTGCGGCTTTCCTCGCCTTGATCTTTTTCATCTCCTTCCTCACCTGGGCCCGTGTGAAGGTCAGACTGTGGCCAGATAAAGACGGATTTCTGGATTTACTGGTCTGTTGGGAAGTGGCCGCATGGGGAGAAGTCATTGTGGTGGGGGAAGCTGAAGGACATACTGGGGTGGGAGGAGCTGGTGTGTGATCAAATCTGTTGAAGAATAGGTTTAGTTCATTAAGCCAATTAACATCTGCCTCAATCTGGCAGACAGACTGTTTATGACCCGAAATTGACTTAAGCCCCTCCCAGACCCCCCCTTATGTCTTTTCTTTCCATTTGCTTTTCCATTTTTTTCTTTATAACTGGCTTTTCCCTGCCTGATTTGATTCCTCAGCTCCTTTTGTACTTCCCTCAACCCCTCCTTATCTCTTGTCCTGAATGCCATCTTTTTCTCCTTAAGTAGTGTTTTTATATCAGAGTTAATCCATGGTTTGTTATTGGAGAAGCACCTCACCACTTTTGTGGGTACTGTGTTGTCCACACAAAAATTAATGTAGTCTGTTATGCAGTGTGTGAGTCCTTCTATATCTTCTCCATAAGAATCCTGCAGAACTTCCCATGCGGTTGTGTCAAAACAATCCCTCAGAGCCTCATCACTCTCCTCGGACCATATCCTCACTGTGCGGGTGACAGCTGGTTCTCTACGTACAAGTGGCTTGTGCACAGGTCGGAGATGTACTAGGTTGTGATCCGATCTCCCCAGGGGCGGTAGGGCTGATGAGTTATATGCCTCCCTCACGTTGGCAAAGAACAAGTCCAGTGTTTTGTTGTCTCTTGTGTGGCAGGTTACATACTGTGTGAAACTGGGCAGTGTGGATGATGGAGAGGCATGGTTGAAATCACCCGACAGAAGAAAGAGGGCCTGGGGATGTTTTAACTGTAACTGGCTCAGCGTGGCTTGTAGGACCTCGCAGGCAGTGTCAGCTTTTGCAGAGGGGGGGACATATGCAGCTATCACGATGACATGTGATAGTTCCCTTGGTAGGTAGAAAGGTCTCATGCTCACAGCTAATAGTTCAATGTCCTTACAGCAAGTTTGCTCCTTAATCACAATGTGCCTAGGATTACACCATCTATTATTCACAAACATTGCCAGCCCTCCTCCTTTCCTCTTACCGCTCTCCCTTGTCCTGTCTGCCCGAAGGAGTTTAAAACCATCCAAGGAGACCAGAGGGTCAAGAGTAACTTCAGTGAGCCAAGTCTCTGTAAGTAGCATCATGCTGCACGCCCGAAACTTCTGATGATGCCTGGTGAGCGCTGTTAGTTCATCCATCTTGTTTGCAAGAGATCTCACATTGCCCATGATGATGGAGGGAACAGCTGGTCGGTAACGCCTCTTTTTAATCCTCTGAAGAGTACCAGCTCTGCATCATAATCGTGTGTAAACTGCTTTCTTCGCTGATACTCATCTATGAGCCTGGTCTTTACGAATGTTAGTGTCAGATCTGTCTCAGGCCGTGTCTCCAGCGCATTGATCAGTGCAGTGTACAGTGGGGAAAAAAAGTATTTAGTCAGCCACCAACTGTGCAAGTTCTCCCACTTAAAAAGATGAGAGAGGCCTGTAATTGACAGCATAGGTAGACCTCAACTATGAGAGACAAAATGAGAAAACATATCCAGAAAATCACATTGTCTGATTTTTAAAGAATTTATTTGCAAATTATGGTGGAAAATAAGTATTTGGTCACCTACAAACAAGCAAGATTTCTGGCTTTCACAGAACTGTAACTTCTTCTTTAAGAGGCTCCTCTGTCCTCCACTCATTACCTGTAGTAATCGCTCCTGTTTGACATTGTTATCAGTATAAAAGACACCTGTCCACAACCTCAAACAGTCACACTCCAAACTCCACTATGGTGAGGACCAAAGAGCTGTGGAAGGACACCAGAAACAAAATTGTAGACCTGCTCCAGGCTGGGAAGACCGAATCTGCAATAGGCAAGCAGCTTGGTGTGAAGAAATCAACTGTGGGAAAAATAATTAGAAAATGGAAGACATACAAGACCACTGATATTCTCCCTCAATCAGGGGCTCCACGCAAGAGCTCAAAAATCCCAGAACCACACGAGTAGACCTAGTGAATGACCTGCAGAAAGCTGGTACTAACGTAACAAAGGCTATCATAAGTAACACACTACGCCGCCAGGCACTCAGATCCTGCAGTGCCAGACGTGTCCCCCTGCTTAAGCCAGTACATATCTGGGCCCATCTGAAGTTTGCTAGAGAGCATTTGGATGTTCCAGAAGAGTATTGGGAGAATGTCATATGGTCAGATGAAACCAAAGTAGAACTGTTTGGTAGAAACACAACTCGTCGTGTTTGGAGGAGAGTGAATGCTGAGTTGCATCCAAAGAACACCATACCTACTGTGAAGCATGGGGGTGGCAACATCATGCTTTGGGGCTGTTTCTCTGCAAAGGGACTAGGACAACTGATCCATGTACATGAAAGAATGAATGGGGCCATGTATCGTGAGATTTTGAGTGCAAACCTCTTTCCATCAGCAAGGGCATTGAAGATGAAACGTGGCTGGTTCTTTCAGGATGACAATGATCCCAAGCACACCACCAGGGCAACGAAGGAGTGGCTTCGTAAGAAGCATTTCAAGGTCCTGGAGTGGCCTAGCCAGTCTCCAGATCTCAACCCCATAGAAAACCTTTGGAGGGAGTTGAATGTCCATGTTGCCCAGCGACAGCCCCAAAACCTCACTGCTCTAGAGGAGATCTGCATGGAGGAATGGGCCAACATACCAGCAACAGTGTGTGCCAACCTTGTGAAGACTTACAGAAAACGTTTGACCTCTGTCATTGCTAACAAAGGATATATAACAAAGTATTGAGATACTTTTGTTATTGACCAAATACTTAATTTTCCACCATAATTTGCAAATAAATTCTTTAAAAATCAGACTCAGACTCCAGAAGCTGTAGATACCCTAGAACCCATTAAATAGCTTTGATTGAATATCTATGAAAGCAAATATGTAGCAAACTACGCATCCGATTATACAATATTAATAATTGTATAATATATATTGGAAATAATTAGGCATTTTATTTTGAAGCCGGAGTTGGAGTCGGTAACTTTTTTTTTTGCAACTCCTACTCCATCCAAAATTGTCTCCTGGTAATTTGCTAGTGCCTATGAGATCAGCAGTCGAAACTGGGCCAAGCTCACTTCAAAACACCTGGTAAAATTCAACTTAAGGTTTAAAACAAATAAAAAAGCACCACTGAAGCAAATATTATTGTTAGGGGAAATTTTACAGTATTATGCTTATGATCCAGTAAGTATTGCTTCTTCTAAGATTGTGGAATGCAGCGCTGCCATTGCATATCAAACATCTCAGGAAAATAAATTAGTATTCTGAAAATCTTATAATGTGATTTCCCTTATTAACCTTTAGGGTTATATGAAAACAGCGGGGAGAAAGCTTTTCTGTCCTTAAAACTTATCAGGAACAACCAGCCTTACTGACACTAAACAAACATAAAAGACTTACTGATCTTGACTTGAAATGAAGGCCAACAGTTTACTGGGAATGTGCTACTAAATCCTTTCTTCTAGGACAAGCCACATTGGCTATTAATGAATGCGATCTGGATAGAGCAAAGAGAAGCAGTAAAACCTAAATCTATTAAGAAGGGTTTCACAGAGAAGCTTGCTTCAGTTGTGTCTGGTCGTCTTTTTCTACTTTTACTTACACTTTTTTTTTTTTTTTTTTTTTTTAGTACTTAAACATAAAATAAATAAATAAAAAAAAGTAAGAAATAGAAGAATTCTATAAAGAAAGTAACAAATATCCAGTATATATGGAAAGACTTACTTTATCTACAACAAAAGCATTAATAGTATCAAAGTCAAATACAGATTTCTCTATATATCTTTTACACTAATGAGTTTAATGGTAATATAATACAAATTAATGCCCACTATGTTGTCTCTGTGCCCTCTCTGTTTGGTTTTCATCAAGCTTTCCAGTGAATTATTATTATCTTTTTTACTTAAACTGTTTTATTGTGGGTTTCACCAATAATTAAAATACATATACTGGACTGTATAAAATGTGACAAAAACAACATCATGAAGAGCGGAAGTCTATCACAACCACTCACTAGCAAATAAAGAGAAATACAAATTGAGCAGATCCTGAATAGTAACAATTTAATAAATAGAATTGATAGAAAAATCAAGTGCAAGAGGAAAAAAAGGATTTGTTGAAATAGAAGCTGAACAGATTACTTTCCCACTGAGCCTTTAAAACATAGAGGCGAGGGGGGGGAGGGGAGACTTATTTTCTGTCCAAAATGATAGTCAGTAACAGAGGATCAGATCCTAATAGAGCCTCCAATACAGATCTTTTTTTTTTTTTTTTTTTTTTTTTGAGTAATTTTGGTAATTTAAATTCAGAGGACTCCCAACTCTGCCCAAAAGGTAGATGCCGGGGAAGATGAGGATTGGGTAGTTGGATTTCAACTGCCTGATCCTTGTGTTCTCAGAAAGTACTCCTCTCTCCAAGTTCAGTAAACATGCACTGCTCAGTCACACCGAGCATGCACATGTAAAGGAGAGTCGGGGTAAGACAACTGTTGGCTGATGGAACGTTCAGCCAAAAGCTACCTAAAGTTTATAGCCAACTAGATAGTGCTCAAAATCTTCAGCTCCTCTTCCCACAACCATAGTGTGAATCAATACAATTCTTGCTACCTGCAAACCAATACCGAAGGTGAGGCATATTGGTGCTTGCACTCACATTTCTTCTCAAGTTCAGAGCTATGTGAATATGTATCAAGTTATTTCCCCTTATTGGCTACTACAGGTAGCCAGAAATGTATCCCTTAAAGTGGTTTCCGCATCATCAGAAAATGTGCCTGACTGCCCCAGGTATATAGGTAAACATAGATTTTTTTTTTTTTTTAGTGAAGTTAATTAGAAGTTGTGGGGGGGGGGGGGTAGTAAGTTTAGGGATTCATTTTAAAAGAACAACCCCTTTAAAGCACATCTTTTTTTTTTTTTTGTCAGAGGGCCATATTAACTGATTAAATTACTTTGAGTAGCTGCAATCGGTGACTTTCTGTAAAAGTTGAGTTGCTCGCATGCTCCATGCCTAATCTAAAAGATATCTATTAACAGAGGCCACAGACCACTCCAACCAGAGCTTCTTCCACTAGCAGTGCCAAAGACAGAGTGTACCTCTATTAAGTGTAGGTTTTTCAGCCTCTGGATCCCATAGTTGCCATCACAGTGGACATGTTTGATAATGTTGTGATCCGGATTTATTAAAGGGGTTTTCCCATCTCCCTAGTTCAACAGATAACAGTAGATAACAGTGAGAGCACTCAGCCCCCCTCCCCCACAAGAGAGCAGTGACAGCCATGACAGCCATTTGTCCTATCTTATCATACAGGTCCGGCTCTATGGAAATGACGGGGAGGGGGAATAATGAGGAGAATAATTTCACATAGCAGGCAAACAAAGCAGCGTTATTTATTTTCCATATTTAGGAAAACTTTCTAATTTACATAAGGTAACAGTATAGATAGGATCATTAAGATGGGAATACCCCTTTAAAGTAACATTCCAGTTATGAGCTCAAAAATTACCTGGAGTGTCTATAGGAAGAGTGGGATTCGCTAAAATACAGCTGCTGTCTCAGCACTGGCTCAGATTACAGCTCTCTCCCATCCCCTTCAGTTTTGTCTCTTCAGATTGGCTTGTGTTTAAAGCTAGTCTACCACCTCCCCTGAGCATAGAAATCTGTCAGAACCATGAGTACATTACAGTGAAACACAGCATGCTTTTGTAGATTTGGAGAAAAAAAAAAAAAATTGAAGTCTTATACAAATGAGGTAGCTGGTTCACTGGGGCCAAGTCTTCAGTTCCCTGCAGCATTGCTTTTTCCACTCAAACACCTACCATCTCCTGCCTGAGTCACAGTGCCTGTGCAGTGAAAGTTGTTCCTCCTACTGCTGAAGGCCCACCCCCAGTGCACCAACTGCCTCATTTGCATATGACTTCAAATCTACAAAACAGACATCCATAACAAAGATATGCTGTTTATCACTGCATAACTGCATGGTGAATGAGCCATAGGCTCCAAGGAAAAGACTGTTTTTCATAGCTAGCACACTGACCCATTATATTCTATGGCCCCATACACATACCTGTGCATTATTACAGGTCTGTGTATGGAGTGGTAAGCCTGCGGTAAAACTGGACAGGTCCTTTACATGTCTGTTTTACACCTGGGGCTCACTAATGGAAATGAATGCGGCCATGGACGCACGAGCGGCACACAGATAGGGCTGGGTAATTAATCGAGAAATAGTCAAAATTGAAATTTATCTTAATTAACCGTTATAAACTTGCCCATATTGATTATTTCAATTATTTTGCATGCGTACCATCCTGTCTTACACTGCCATTGGCTAAAAGAGAAGTCACAAACCATACACTATCCAATCAGGATTGCTGATATGTGAATAACCGAAACCAGAATGCCGTGGGATATAAATAGCAAACATAGCAAAAGGGGAGTGCCTAAAAATAATAGTTTATCAAATGTAATTGAAGTTAAACGCTCAATTAATCGTGATTTTGATTTGGATCATAATCGTCCAACCCTACAAACAAATATCATCCATACGCCGTCCGTTCTGTTGCTCCACTGACCCATTGTTGCACACATTCATGTACATTTAGCCTTAATAAGTGGGAGCTTGAAGAGTCGCTGTAGTATGTTAAATCTCCATACAAAATATAAAAAGTGATAGATTACATAAAAGCTATCAATGGTAGTTGGTGACATTCCTGTAGAAGTAACAAATCTACGCCAACCTGACTCGAAACAATTGCAGACACTTCCTAAGAATAGTTTACAATATCAAAGTTTACCTGATAAGTAAGGGTGTAAAACATTGCTTGTTCAAAATCTGGGTTGCAGCCATCCGAGATGAGCTTTTTTGTTGTTGTCAAAACATGTTAACACGCCAACTTCCAAATCAAAGGAATATCACAGGAAAAGCTAATTATTTGTCTTCTGAGCAGCAAACAAACAGAATGTGAAAGCTCCGCATGCTGCGCTACAGTAATAGGCATGCTAATTATAACTTCATGATCACTAGAAAAATGCATGTAACTACACATAGCACCAAAGGATGACTCTCTCTGGGCAGTAGCAAAACAAAGCTATTTAATCCACCTGGAGGAGTACATATCTGTGGAACTTTTCACCACAAATGCAGTAAACCAGTAGTCACATACATGAGGTGTTACACTACATAAGATCACTGTAGACCTACACCCAAGAAAGACAAGTTTCCTGTTGTACAGTATAGTAATGACATACAGTGGCGAAAATAAGTATTTAGTCAGTCACCAATTGTGCAAGTTTTCCCACTTAAAAAGATGAGAGAGGCCTGTAATTGACATCATAGGTAGACCTCAACTATGAGAGACAAAATGAGAAAACAAATCCAGAAAATCACATTGTCTGATTTTTAAAGAATTTATTTGCAAATTATGGTGGAAAATAAGTATTTGGTCAATAACAAAAGTTCATCTCAATACTTTGTTATATATCCTTTGTTGGCAATGACAGAGGTCAAACGTTTTCTGTAAGTCTTCACAAGGTTGGCACACACTGTTGCCGGTATGTTGGCCCATTCCTCCATGCAGATCTCCTCTAGAGCAGTGATGTTTTGGGGCTGTCGCTGGGAACACAGACTTTCAACTCCCTCCAAAGGTTTTCTATGGGGGTTGAGATCTGGAGACTGGCTAGGCCACTCCAGGACCTTGAAATGCTTCTTACGAAGCCACTCCTTCGTTGCCCTGGCAGTGTGCTTGGGATCATTGTCATGTTGAAAGACCCAGCCACGTTTCATCTTCAATGCCCTTGCTGATGGAAAGATGTTTGCACACAAAATCTCACGATACATGGCCCCATTCATTCTTTCATGTACATGGATCAGTTGTCCTGGTCCCTTTGCAGAGAAACAGCCCCAAAGCATGATGTTGCCACCCCCATGATTCACAGTAGGTATGGTGTTCTTTGGATGCAACTCAGCATTCACTCTCCTCCAAACACGACGAGTTGTGTTTCTACCAAACAGTTCTACTTTGGTTTCATCTGACCATATGACATTCTCCCAATACTCTTCTGGAACATCCAAATGCTCTCTAGCAAACTTCAGACGGGCCCAGATATGTACTGTCTTAAGCAGGGGGAAACGTCTGGCACTGCAGGATCTGAGTCCCTGGCGGCATAGTGTGTTACTGATGGTAGCCTTTGTTACGTTAGTCCCAGCTTTCTGCAGGTCATTCACTAGGTCCCCCCGTGTGGTTCTGTGATTTTTGCTCACCGTTCTTGTGATCATTTTGACCCCACATGGTGAGACCTTGCGTGGAGCCCCTGATCGAGGGAGATTATTAGTGGTCTTGTATGTCTTCCATTTTCTAATAATTGCTCCCACAGTTGATTTCTTCACACCAAGCTGCTTGCCTATTGCAGATTCAGTCTTCCCAGCCTGGTGCAGGTCTACAATTTTGTTTCTGGTGTCCTTCCACAGCTCTTTGGTCTTCACCATAGTGGAGTTTGGAGTGTGACTGTTTGAGATTGTGGACAGGTGTCTTTTATACTGATAATGTCAAACAGGTGCCATTACTACAGGTAATGAGTGGAGGACAGAGGAGCCTCTTAAAGAAGAAGTTACATGTCTGTGAGAGCCAGAAATCTTGCTTGTTTGTAGGTGACCAAATACTTATTTTCCACCATAATTTGCAAATAAATTCTTAAAAAATCAGACAATGTGATTTTCTAGATATGTTTTCTCATTTTGTCTCTCATAGTTGAGGTCTACCTATGATGTCAATTACAGGCGTCTCTCATCTTTTTAAGTGGGAGAACTTGCACAATTGGTGTCTGACTAAATACTTTTTTTCCCCACTGTATGTATATATAATAAAAATCTTACATGCTAGTATATATCTTTGTACTGGTTTACACATTCATTACAGAAAGCCCAATAATTCACATTAAGAAGAAAACCACATAACTCTTGGGCCATTTCTTTATTCTGCACAAGATCCATCCAGGAAAGACATTTTTTACCTTATGAATCGGAGCCTCTGTTACAAAGATATCGACGATTTTGTCAATATGCAAGTGAGCTCTTGAGGATCAATGAGGGCGGAGGGTGCTGCCTCTTGCCTCTTTGGAACAATAGCAAAACCCTTGTGGCTCCAAAGACCTCATCTGCATATTGGCAAAAACAGTGCTATCTTGACAGAGGCACGGATTCACAATGGGAAAACACCATTTAATTCAGGTGAACCTAGCTACCTGTGCAACAGGGGTTGATATGCTGAGTTCTGGTGATCACTTTAACCCATCAGTGACAGACACATTGACTTTCTACGTCAGTCACTAATGGGCCTTATTCCAGTGCAATTGACTTTGTATGTCACTTATGGTGGAATAATGCAGAAACAAACAAGGATCATGTGGTGACCATGGTTAACACAGACCACAAAACTGAAGACAACAGGAAACTTTCTCCCACTCCACATTCAACCTGAGCGCAACCAAGCTGAATGTGTGCGGAATCAGTGGTAGTCGGCACTCCCATTCAATTCAATTGAAGCAGTTGGTCAAAGTACAGCACTCAGATATCTCCAGCACTCCCACAGAAGTAAATGGGAGCGCTGACCATCACCAGTGCCGCTCAATTTCAGCCTGGCTGCGCTTAGGTTGAATGTGGTGCGGGGCAAAAGTCCTGTGGTCTTCAGTTTGTGGGATAACCTCTTTACGTGCAGGTAAACAGAGATAATACAAATAAAACAGCACTGAGCTACTTACCATTCCAATACAGAACAGGATAAACAGTAGCAGCCATGGTATATCAGTACAACTGTGCTCCTCCAATGGCTTCCAGTCCCGCTTAGAGTTCTGGAAGCAAAAACACACAATCTACATAACTTATTTGTAAAAGCATTGCAAACATACAATAGGAAAAAACACACTTGTAGGCCCCACGTTGAGGAAACACACCTTTTTTTGTTGCAGATTTTGCTGTGTTTTTTTGAGCCAAAGCCAAGAATGCCTACAAAAGGAATGGGAAATATATAGGAGCTCTTATAGTTCTACCTTCTGCTCAATCCACTCCTGGCTTAGGCTCAAAAAACCGCAACAAAATTTTTACACTCTGCGCTGTGAATCCAGTTTTTTTCGTCGAAAACAAAGTCCTGCATGTCCGACTTTGTTTCTGACGGAAAAAACTGGATTTGCGGTGCAGAGGGTGTAAGCGCACACCCTCACATTGCTTTAAAAACCTATTCAAATGAATGGGTTTTTAAGCAATGCGTCGCAAACCTTTCCCTATCCAGTCCCTATACAGTTTTCCGAGATTTTCAGTCAGATTCGCAGCAGACGGACTCCGCCGCAAGTGTTAACCCACCCTAATAAGTTTTTGAAGATTTAAAATACTGACTGTGAACGGAATGGCCGAACGCAGATGTGAACCGGGCCTTAGTTTTTATTTGTGATCTGAGGAAAGGGGAGCGATTTATTACACCTTGGTTCATACTTTTTTTTTTTTTTTTTTTTTTTTTTTAGCTTTTATTTTTTTGGCCCCCTAAAGTCACCCTAGGGGACTTGAACCATATCCAGTCTGAACACCAAAAGAACTGCGGAAAAGCTGCCTTTTCAAAAAAATGCCTTTTCAAGCATTTTCCGTATTGATTTAATAGGGGTAGGTAAAAAGAGAAAAATGCTGCAGAAAAAAACAAAAAAAACAAAACAAATTAGTTTTCACTGCATCTTTTTTAGTTGTAGTTTGCTACGTGGAGCCTCAACGTCCGCTGAATATCACAGTGGATGTTGGGAATGTGTTAATGGTTGTTAGAATACTGGCAAAATGAATAGTAGCACACGCTAGACATATTTAGACGGAGATCGTACTAAAAAGCAATGGCTAAAAGAAAACAAGTACAAGCTTTACACCATGCAAAAATCAAAGTTACTTATAGATATCTGATGGCAACACTAAGGGTATGTTCACACAGAGTTTTTTGCAGGCGTATTTTGATTATACAGTGGGTACGAAAAGTATTCACACCCCTTTAAATTTTTCACTCTTTGTTTCATTGCAGCCATTTGCTAAAAGCAAAAAAGTTCATTTTATTTCTCATTAATGTACACTCAGCACCCCATCTTGACGAAAAAAAAAAGAAATGTAGATATTTTTGCAAATTTATTAAAAAAAAAAAAACTGAAATATCACATTAATGAGAAATAAAATGAACTTTTTTGCTTTTAGTAAATGGCTGCAATGAAACAAAGAGTGAAAAATTTAAAGGGGTCTACGGAATACTTTCAGCACCCACTGTAGATTGGAAAATTAGAGATTGGTCGCTATGAAACTTCAGTTTTGCTATATTACCTTTAGAAAACCTCTTGTAATGTTCTGCAAGCTGCAAAACATCTCCTTCAGAAACACAATTCACAGTCAGCAGTACTCATGTCAAATAAACGCCTGCCACCTATTACTAGTTCTTGAATGAAGTAACACATAGCTCCTTGTAAGTTTCTGAGCTTATACAAAACTGGTCACCCTTCAAATAATGATTTTGTTGTTGCAGCTCTCATACATTTCCAAGGTTGACAGTCTACACTGTAACAGAATTATAATGGCCTTGTATCATTAAGATGTATCTGCTTGCCTGCAGGCGTAAGTGGATTGTTTCTGAGGTGTAATGCCTTAATGCCTTGTTTTCATTAGGTAAAATCAGTACACTATAGAAGAGGATAAAAAAAAAAAAAAAAAAAACAACTGGTAAAGCAGGTCTCCTGAAGCTGCTAGTGCACAATGATACTATTCTGAATACAATACACAGTAGACTAAGGGAATGTTCACACCACCGATATGAACATCTGTTGCTCTCATCCTTCATAGGATGAAAGCAATGGACATTAACAGTAGTAGAATGAAGGACACATACAGAGTGACAACAGAAAAAAAAAAAAAAAAAAAAGACCTGCGTCCTAAAGTATCACACTAGGCAGTGTCCTTAAAGAATAACAAAACTTTCGGACAACTTTTGATTTTCTGGCAGTATCTGTATCATTAATAAATTTTGTAATATACTTTATTAACAAATTTTGTCTCCTCTCTGTGAAATCCTGCATCTATTTATTCTTTCCCTTGCTTTTATATTGAGAGCTGATCCTACTTCTCACTCAGTAACTGTATATGGAGTACAGGGCTGTATAAAAAGCAGAGAAAATGAGGGTAAAGGGAGGGTCACTTCAAGCAGTTATATCTTGGGCGTAATAAAATTTAAAACCAGTGATCAACCAGTGATATCTCTTGAAATAATATACACACGTGGACAAAATTGTTGGTACCCCTCGTTTAAAGAAAGAAAAATCAACAATGGTCACAGAAATAACTTGAATTTTACAAAAGTGATTTGCCAAATTACATGCTGACAAGCCACAAAGCTTCTGGGAGAATGTCCTATGGACAAACGAGACAAAAATCGAAATTTTTGGCAAGGCACATCAGCTCTATGTTCACAGATGGAAAAATGAAGCATATCTTGAAAAGAACACTGTCCCTACTGTTAAACATGGAGGAGGCTCTTATGTTCTAGGGCTGCTTTGCTGCATCTGGCACAGGGTGTCTTGAATCTGTGCAGGGTACAATGAAATCTCAAGACTATCAAGGGATTCTAGAGAGAAATGTGCTGCCCAGTGTCAGAAAGCTTGGTCTCAGTCGCAGGTCATGGGTCTTGCAACAAGATAATGAACCAAAACACACAGCTAAAAACACCCAAGAATAGCTAAGAGGAAAACAATGGACTATTCTGAAATGGCCTTCTATGAGCCCTGACCTAAATCCTATTGACCATCTTTGGAAGGAGCTGAAACATGCCGTCTGGAAAAGGTACCCTTCAAACCCGAGACAAATGGAGCAGTTTGCTCATGAGGAGTGGGCCAAAATACATGTTGAGAGGTGCAGAAGTCTCATTGACAGTTACAGGAATCGTTTGATTGCAGTGATTGCCTCAAAAGGTTGTGCAACAAAATATTAAGTTAAGGGTACCATCACTTCTGTTCAGGCCTGTTTCATGAGTTGTTTTTTTAAAAAAAATTCTGTTGAAGTATGGTTGAAAAGCAATGTCTGACTTTAATTTGTTCATTTTCATAGAATTGTTATTACTTTTGTCAGATTTTGTCAACGTTTTATAACACCCGAGATATAGCAGTTTGAAATGACCCTCCCCCTAACCTCATTTTACACAGTCCCATACTCCAAGCCCATACTCCATACACCGTTACTCAGTGAGAGTCAGGAACCGCTCTCAATACAGAAACAAAGGGAAGAATAAAGAGATGCAGGATTTTATATAACAAAGACAAAATTTGTTAAAGTATATTACAAAATTTACTGCCAGAAAATCAAAAGTTGTCAGAATGTTTAAATATTCTTTTATGGGTTAAAACTTTGCAAAATGTTTTAATAACTTATATTTGCAAAAAATGTTTAACTTTTTATTGCCTACAAATCTAGCCAGCAAGGGACTGGCTTGGAAAACCAGTGTGCCTATTCCAGTAAATTCCCCCCAATCGCTCCCACAAACTAGAAGGACAACAGATCATTGCATCTATGACGCTAGGTTCACACTAGCATTCGGTTCCACATCGGGACCTGAACAACGGAGACCCTGTCCGCTTAAAAAACGTTACCAGTGGAAACCCGCGGACCCCATAGACTATAATGGTGTCCGCCGGGTATCTGCCGACTCTTCTCTCCGAATTTAAAGGGAATCTGCGTTGGCGTCTCCTACGAAGACTCCAACACAGATCTAAATCCAGCCTGAGTCATCTTAAAAGTATGAAGAGCAGGTTAGAGCAACCATGATGCAACCTGTGATATACCTACGTTTGTCACTGTAATAGATGTAACCACTTGGGCATCATGCACACAACCGTAGTTTTTTATTTGTAATTGAGGATAAAAGTATGGTTCCATTCACTTCTATGGGCCCAGATACACAACCGCAATTTTTGCGTCCGTGGAATCGTTTTTAAGTACTGCAAATGAAGCGAAGCGTATCCTATTTTTGGTCACATTTGCAATACAGACCAACGTAGGGAACCATACAGGAACTGTGATTGTGGAAGATGCAATGCGGACATGTTTTTGTGCAGACTGCGGATCATTATTTGCAGACCGTAAATTCACTATGGTTATGTGCAGGAGACCTTATACTCCTGAACACGAGCTGTACAGACATGGATTGAAAGCAGTTTCTGAATCTAGTTCTGATTTTAAGCAGGCAAAATCTCCTACGAGGTGGCAATAGCCTCTGAAAACAGACAAAACTTCTCTGATATTTATCAGTATTTATCAGTGTCAAACTGTGAAACTCAGTCTGTGTGTTTGCTGGACTTATTGGCCTGAACAGTATGCCGGAAGAGGGACTCCTAGCAATACAGTTATCTATGCTGCTAGGAGTCCCTGCCTCCCAGTGACACTGTCCCATACTATAACTATATTTCTAGGAGTCCCTCTCCCAGCATACTGTTCAGGCCGGTTAACTGGGTTGGGTTGTAAAAAAAATAAAAACACGACCAATGAAATTCATTTTTTTTTTTTTTTTTTTAAAGCCCCTTGAAAAAAGATACAAAATGGACACTTGAGAAATCAAAAACAGAATGTATGCAAAATGATTTCCCAAATGTCCACTGTCTTTCAGAGATAATTTACCGCCACTCACCATCAACACTTCTTTGAGGAGGTGGATTATTCAATAAATACAGATAATATTAAATTTACACTCAGATTACACTCACTGGATTATACAGTCTGTATTAAGGCTACAAGTCCTATTCTGATGGTAGGGTCTATTTACCTGAATTAGCAGAACTATACTGATCTATGGTGCTATAAACTCGGGTTAATAACTCTAGACTGTCAAATGTAGTCTGTACACATAACCATTGTGTGAATCCAGCCATAGAGACTTGACAATCATAATCAGCCATCTTGAACACTAAAAACACTACTACTACTAAAAGATGGCCAATGCAATGTCACATGCCAAACTCACAGAAAAGAGTGTCTGCTGGACAGCTCACCCACTGCTTATTATAGTATATACACGAGTCAGCTATATATAGCAAATGCTGCAATCAAAACTGATATAAAACATAAGGCTTATAAGGAAAATAACCAGAATGATATAAACAAGAAACCGTGCTGCAGCGTTTATATCCTTAAAACAGCAGAAACCAATGAGAAACATAAACTTCAATAAATTCACAGTACTCCTGTAAATGTTAAACCACTGTGAAAATAATGACCTGCCAAGAGCCACGGAGTCTTCCAGAGCCAGACTGATGAGATTTATCCAAGAGCAGCAATACATAGGAACTTGTGTGAAGATACGCTGCCTGCTCTGAGGACAACTGCTGGGTCTTTGAACAAATTCATTTGTGAGATAATGCATATTTCATATTCCTGGAGCCTACATAAGACACACACTTTCTAAGTATACACATACAATGTATATATGGTGAAAACTCTCCAAAAGACTCCCTCTTTGAGACCACATTTTCTGTAATGGATTTTCCATTTTCCATATTAAAGACCATTTTTAATACAATTTTGGGCGGTTGCCTCAAAGATATTTCACTGTATCTCTCTCTATATTATATATACACACACACACACTATATATATATATATATATATATATATATATATATATAAACATATACCCACACATATATATTAGGTAAAGAAATTACTTAAACCATTACGCTACATTCACATTTGCATCAGAGTCTCCGCTGCAGAATCCAACAGCAAGAGTTCTGCAAGCACACCTCTAATGTCGGGCAATGTCTTTATAAAAAAAAAAAAAAAAAAAAAAACTGCTTGTCTGTTCTTTCGGTCCTGCCTCAGACAAGAACAACAGATACCACAACACAGGTGTCAACTCAGCCTCAAAGAGGTTGTCCGGGCTAAATAATATTTTCTAATTAGGCCGGGGAAGTGAAAAAAAAAAAAAAAAAAAGCAGCTCAGCTGCCTTCTTGTTCAGGAATTCCTCGTTGGCTGTGACGTTACGAATCCCTTCCTCTAAGGTCTCTGAGTGGCCTTAGCGGTTATGTGACTGCTGAGACTAATCAGCGGCCTTGGGAAAGAAGGTAGTGACGTCTCCGGTTTCCTTCTTGAGGCCGCTGATTGGACTCAGCTGTCTCGTGGGGCGGGTACCTCCGCTGGATGACAACGGAGCTGCAGGACTGGGGACAGGAGAGTATGGTTTTCTTTTATTTTTTTCACCTCCCCCAGCCTAATTAATAGATAAAATTTTAGGCCGGACAACCCCTTGCCGATATATAAACACACAGCTGCACATAGGAGGCATCACTATATCTGGAACACTATTGTGGGGACAACATCACTCCTACAAGTAGATTTTTTTTTTAAATACAATTTTTTGTACATACTGTATCTATGGGGGTAGCTATCTTGCCTGAGCTGCTGTTAACAACATATAGTGATACACACATTGACCATAGGACACAAACAAAATGTTTACTGACATCCACAGAAGAGCATTCCAGACATGATCTGTGGCTTCTGCAGAGATTATTGTCTGTGCGTGAGTGTGTGGTGTGGGACAAGGGGATAAGCTGTGACCATCACCTATTGTGAATGATGGTCCCTATGTTATCTACAGTGGGTACGGAAAGTATTCAGACCCCTTTAAATTTTTCACTCTTTGTTTCATTGCAGCAATTTGCTAAAAGCAAAAAAGTTCATTTTATTTCTCATTAATGTACACTCAGCACCCCATCTTGACAGAAAAAAAACAGAAATGTAGATATTTTTGCAAATTTATTAAAAAAAGAAAAACTGAAATATCACATGGTCATAAGTATTCAGACCCTTTGCTCTGACACTCATATTTAACTCACCTGCTGTCCATTTCCTTCTGATACTCCTTGAGATGATTCTACTCCTTCATTGGAGTCCAGCTGTGTTTAATTAAACTGACTGGACTTCATTAGGAAAGGCACACACCTGTCTATATAAGACCTCACAGCTCACAGTGCATGTCAGAGCAAATGAGAATCATGAGGTCAAAGGAACTGCCCAAGGAGCTCAGAGACAGAATTGTGGCAAGGCACAGATCTGGCCAAGGTTACAAAAGAATTTCTGCAGCATTCAAGGTTCCTAAGAGCACAGTGGCCTCCATAATCCTTAAATGGAAGACGTTTGGGATGACCAGAACTCTTCTTACACCTGGCCGTCCAGCTAAACTTAGCAATCGTGGGAGAAGAGCCTTGCTGAGAGAGGTAAAGAAGAACCCAAAGATCACTGTGGCTGAGCTCCAGAGATGCAGTAGAGAAATGGGAGAAAGTTCCACAAAGTCAACTATCACTGCAGCCCTCCAACAGTCAGGTCTTTATGGCAGAATGGTCCGAAGGAAGCCTCTCCTCAGTGCAAGACATATGAAAGTCTGCATAGAGTTTGCCAAAAAACACATGAAGGACTTCCAGACTATGAGAAATAAGATTCTCTGGTCTGATGAGACGAAGATTGAACTCTTTGGCGTTAATTCTAAGTGGTATGTGTGGAGAAAACCAGGCACTGCTCATCACCTGCCCAATACAATCCCAACAGTGAAACATGGTGGTGGCAGCATCATGCTACGGGGGTGTTTTTCAGCTGCAGGGACAGGATGACTGGTTGCAATTGAAGGAAAGATGAATGCGGCCAAGTACAGAGATATCCTGGAAGAAAACCTCTTCCAGAGGGCTCTGGACCTCAGACTGGGCCGAAGGTTCACCTTCCAAAAAGACAATGACCCTAAGCACACAGCTAAAATAACAAAGGAGTGGCTTCGGAACAACTCTGTGACCATTCTTGACTGGCCCAGCCAGAGCCCTGACCTCAACCCAATTGAGCATCTCTGGAGAGACCTGAAAATGGCTGTCCACCAACGTTCACCATCCAACCTGATGGAACTGGAGAGGATCTGCAAGGAAGAATGGCAGAGGATCCCCAAATCCAGATGTGAAAAACTTGTTGCATCATTCCCAAGACGACTCATGGCTGTACTATCTCAAAAAGGTTCTTCTACTCAATACTGAGCAAAGGGTCTAAATACTTATGACCATGTGATATTTCAGTTTTTCCTTTTTAATACATTTGCAAAAATATCTACATTTCTGTTTTTTTCTATCAAGATCGGGTGCTGAGTGTACATTAATGAGAAATAAAATGAACTTTTTTGCTTTTAGCAAATGGCTCCAATGAAACAAAGAGTTAAAAATTTAAAGGGGTCTGAATACTTTCCGTACCTATTGTATATATAGGTGTTACCTGTTATTGTAATGCTGTCTTTGATGATAATGAGATGAATGCTGGAATTTTCTGATGGCCCATTTCGCAGAACAAACTTTGCAACATGCTTCACTAAAGAAAAGGGTCTGTGTCTTTAACCCCTTCCCGCCAGAGGAATTTTTCAATTTTTGTTTTTGACTCCCCAACTTTTTTATTTTTCCATTCACATAGCCATATGAGGGCTCAATGTTTGCAGGACAAATTGTTCTTCATAATGGTATCTTTTATTATGTAATGTACTGGGAAGTTGGAAAAAAAAAAAGTTCAGAATGAGGTGCAAATGGAGAAAGTGCACTTTTGAGACTTACTTTCGGACTTAGTTTTTACGGCATTCGTTATGCAGCCAAAATGAAATGTCACCTGTATTCTATGTTTCGGTACGATTCCGGGGATACCAACTCTATATCGTTTTATTTACATTTTAACCCCTTAATAAAAATCAAAAACTTTGCAAAAAAAAAAGTTTCTTCTAAAAGTTGCCATATTCTGACACCTGTAACTTTTTTATATTTCCGTGTACAAGGATGCATAGGGAGTCTTTTTGCAGGGCCAGGTGTACTTTCTAGTTCTACCACAT
Organism: Leptodactylus fallax; assembly: GCA_947044405.1. Lineage (NCBI taxonomy): Eukaryota > Metazoa > Chordata > Amphibia > Anura > Leptodactylidae > Leptodactylus > Leptodactylus fallax. Next base: position 2,466,753 of record CAMRHE010000096.1, read on the forward strand.
TGGGGAATGTCTATTGCTTTGATCACTTTTTATTCAAATTTTTATCAGAGGCGAAAAAACTGCGATTCGGCAATTTAGATTTTTTTTTTTTTTTTTCCTCGCTACAGCGTTAACTGTATGGGAAAAATATTTTTATAAGTTTGTAGACTGGGGGTGATTTGAACTTTTAATTTTTTTTTTTTTTTTTTTTTGCATTTATTAGACCTCCTAGGGGTTTTGCAAAATATTGGCATTTGTGTGGCAGGCTGCATAAAGCAGCCTGTGTGATACAGATGTATGCCAGACAAGCCTGGGATCCTTCAATAGGCTCCTGGCTGTCATAGCTACGGGTCGCTGGCCCCAGATCTCGCTCCAGAAGCCGGCGAACCAAGGCATAATGGGCACTGATCGCAGACAATAGCGCTATGACGGCTGCTCAGCTCTCAAGCGGCCGTCATATTTAAAGAGGTTAAATTTGAAGGGGTTAAAGTGTAACTCCCATTTTCTTATTTTTTGCTATTTTGGTGGAGGGTGTTCGGTGAACATTTTTGTAATATATATTTTATTACCTATCTAAATTCCTTTTTATTATAAAACATACTGTAACATTCTCCTTAGCAGCCCTCTAACTGAGCTGAATTTACCAAAGGGGGGAAGGTCACTTCAAATGGCTGTATCTTTGGTTTTATACCATCTAAAAACAGTCAGGAATTTCAAATTAATATGCAGCAGTTCGTTCATGCTGCATATAAAATCACCTTCCCAACTGTGTTTTTAACTGATAATCATATCTCACAATATATATATATTTTATAGCTAGTTCTTAAATCTTGCCATCATATGAAAGCTGAGAATCTTAGCTTTGTTATGATACCAGAACCATTCTAGGTGGTATAAAACCGAACATACAGCCATTTGAAGTGACATCCCCCTTTGTTAAATGCTTCAGCTCTATGCATTACATTGAGTACATGTGTACGGTCAGAGTCTCTGGCATTTCTTAGTTAGATCATTGCTAATGGATACTTTAAAGCCTGTTTCCTATTAAAAGTTTGATAGATTAATAAAAGTACATTACAAAAATGTACTTTACATTACAAAATGTCAATGAAATGGGTGTTACACTGAGTATTTCTCCAGTCTCTGTCTAGAGGAAAGGCCAGGTTACTACAGATTAGCTCCCACTCACTTGAATAGAGCTTAACTGCAGTGATTCAGTTCAGCCATTCTACAGAGAGCAGATGTCTGCTTTCTGCTCCATTCTCTGCATATCAGCTGCTGAGAACTATGGGTCGATGAGAGTGTCAGGTATAGGATCCCTGCCAATCTGATATTTACGACCTATCCTCATGATAGGTCATCACTATTTTTTTTTCCATGAAAACCCCTTAAATTACACATTGTAATATCAACCAGCTACACAGTTGTTGTAAAAGGCTTGTAAATGTTTACTATGCTTTCAATCCTAGTTCTCCACCCTTTTAAGTTTACTTAGTAAAAAATTGATACTAAGACAACACCCTAGATACATACATACATACAAGTGACAAAAACAAGCTTCCATTTCAAGCTACTTACACAGCAACACCCCCTGTACACAGCTGTCAGACACCCCCGGGATCTACAGCTCTTGGCCTCTGAATTGAGAACAACTTATATTAGGGGGAAAAGCCCTAAGGCTAAAGGCCTTTCCATAGAATACATATAAAAGTTACAAATTACTGTGAAACACAGTATACATGGAAATATAAAAAAAAGGTACGGGTGTCAGAATACAGTGACACTAAGAAAATATATTTTTGGCAAAGTTTTGGATTTTTTATTTTTTTTTTTTAACGGGTTAAAATGTAAATAAAACTATATAAATTTGGTATTGCCTGAATCATACTGAAACACAGAATACAGGTGACATGTCATTTTGGCTCTACAGTGATTGCTGTAAAAACGAAGTCCGTAAGAAAGGTACACAAATGAATTTTTTTCTCCAATTCCACCGCATTTTGAATTTTTTTCCAGCTTCCCAGTACATTGCACAGAATAATAAATGATACCATTATGAAGAACAATTTGTCCTACAAACATTAAGCCCTCATATGGCTCTGTGAAAAATAAAAAAAAAGTTATGGGGATTGGAAGGCAGGGAGTCAAAATCAAAAATGCCTGCAGCGGGAAGAGTTTAATCTCATCCACACATTGCAGGTTTTTGGTTGCCATTACACTTTTGCAGAACCCTGAAATGCAGTAAAGTGGAATCCCCTGACAAGTGATCCCATTTTGGAAACTACACCCACCTGAAGGAATTTATCCAGGGGTTCAGTGAGAATTTTTAAACCCCAAGTGTTGCATTAATTAATTTTCCAGAAATTAATACGTAGCTGATGGTGAAAGGTGAAAATGACAATTTTTCCAGGAATCCTTCACTTCAGTGCGTAATATGTTGTGCCCGGCTTGTATCAGAGATGAATGCTCCAAAAGCTGTTGTGCCTGGGATACCCGCTTAACAGTTTTTGGAGTGTGTGTCTCTGCTGACACAAGTTGGGTACAACATATCGGGCACTGAAATGGCGTTTCTATGGAAAAATTGCAATTTTCACTTTTCATTATCAGCTGCGCATTCCTTTCTGGAAATTAAATTAATGCAACACTCAAAGGTTAAAAATGCTCGCTACCCCAATTGATAAATCCCTTGAGCGGTGTAGTTTCCAAAGTGGGGTTACGTATCTGCGAGTTCTACTTTACTGCCAATTCAGGGGCTCTGCAAATGTGGCATGACTTCCATAAACCAAACTGTGCTCCAAAAACCAAAATAGCACTACTTCCCTTCTGTGCCCAGGTGTTCCCAAACAGCAGTTTATACCCACATATGGCATTGTTAAGTACATTATCCTGGATACATCAGTGTCATACATGTGGGCATAAACTGCCATTTTGGCACACAGGAAGGCTCAGATGTCAAGGAGCGCTATGTGCTTTTAGACCACTGATTTAGATTGTTGGTTTTTTTGGACACCATGTCACAATTATAGAGACTCTAAAATTGCCCCTACAAAATGGGGTCACTTCTTGGGGAATTCCAATTTACTGGGACCTCCAGGGCTCTGCGAAAACAACATGGCATCCAGAAAATCCCTCTAAATCTGTACTCCAAAAGCTAAAAAGAGCAGTGCTCCTTCCCTTCTGAGCACTGCTGTGTGCCCAAGCAGCAGTTTACACCCACATATACAACTTCTTTCTACCTGGGATAGCCCACTTAATAGTTTTAGGAGTGTAGATCCCTGATGACACAGACTGGGCGCAACGTATTGGGCACTGAAATGGCATATTTCTTTAAAAATTTAAGTTTTCACTTTATATATTAATTTTCAGGGAAGCACTCTTGGGCTCAAAATGATAATACCTTTTGATAAATTCCTTGAGAGGTGTAGTTTTTAAAATGGGGTCTTTTTGGGAGTTTCCATTGTATTGGTACTTTAGGGGCTCTGCAAATGCGACATGGCACCTGAAAACTATTCCAGCAAAATCTGCCCTCCAAAAGCCATATAGCGCTCTTTCCATTCCGAGACCAACCACGTACCCATACAGCAGATTATGACCACATATGGGTTATTGCTGCGTTCATGTGCAATTGTTTAACAAACTGTGGGGTGTTTTTTCTCCTTTAACCACTTGTGAAAATGAAAACTTTGGGGATAAAGTGACATTTTACTAATTTTTCATTTACACATCCCAATGTTAATAAAATCTGTGAAAGGGCTGTTGGGTCAAAATGTTCACTATTCCCCTTGATAAATTCTGAAAGGGATGTAGTTTCCAAAATGGGTTCACTTTTTGGGGATTTTCTTTGTATTGGTACTCTAGGGCCTCTGCAAATGAGATATGGTACCGAAAACTATTCCAGCAAAATCTGCTTTACAAAACGCCCAGTGTCGCTCTTCCCTTCTGTGCACTGCCGTGTTCCCAAACATCAGTTTACACCCACAAGTGGGACATTTCTGTGCTCAGGAAAAACTGTATAACAAACTGTGAGATGCATTTTCTCCTTTAACCCTTTGTGAGTGTGTTAATTTTAGGGCTAAATGAATGTATTATTGAAAAAAAAAATTAAATGTCTAAATTTCAACTTCATATTGTTTTAATTTCTTTGAAATGCTTAAAGGGTTAACAAACTTCCCAAATGCTGTTTTGAATTATTTGAAGGGTGCAGTTTTGAAAATGGGGTGATTCATGGGGGTTTCTAATATATAGGCCTTTATAATCCCCTTCAGAACTGAAGTGGTCCCTGAGAAATTAGTTTGGGAAATTTTCTTGTAAATCTGGAAAAATCGCTGTTACACTTGTAAGCCTTCTAACGTCCAAAATAAATCAAAGGACGATTAAAAGATGATGCCAATATAAAGCAGAGATATGGTAGATAATATTTATCAATGTATTTGGGTGGTATGACTATCTGTTTGAAAAGCAGAGCATTTCGCATTCAGAAAATTGCGATTTTTTTCCAAATTTCCAGCAAATTCCCTATTTTTTTTTTAAGAAATAAATACAAAAATATTGATCAATGTTTACCACTAACATGAAGTACAATGTGTCACGAAAAAACAGTCTCAAAATCGTCTTAAAATTATTGCCACATGAAGTGACATGTCAGTTTTGAAAAATGAGGCCTGGTCACGAAGGTACTTTTAGGCTCTTGAAGGGGTTAAAAGGAGTTGTCCGGGGTAAATGAATATTTTTACAATAAGCCCCCCCATTACCACCCCTCCAACTTTCTAAATATTACATGCGCAATACAGTAGGCGGCCACCACACGTCACTAAGAGGCGGTGTTGACCGCTGATGACGTCCCGGGTCCGGACCTGAAAGGAAGGTAAGTATAATGGGGCTGAAGAGGGGGGGGGTGCGGGCCAAAGAGGAGGTGCCGGCCAGTACACATCACAAACAGCTTGTGCCAGGCGGCACCTCCATAGAGTCATGTTATCTTGCCACAGCAAATGTATATTACATTATACAGGTTTGGAGAGAAAAATAAACTTGCATGCTGCTAGGACAGAGAGTGGGATTGCATTAATCTCAACACTTATCTCTGTGAGATAACAGGCACTCTGGCATTGGCAAAGAACAGATTAACAGACTATAATTGATAAGACTAAGGCCACACAGTGACCTTGGCTGCAACTCCTGTTTTGCGAGCAAAAGATCGCTCATGTTAGTGTATGAAGTTGTATTGCGACCCTGAGGGTACTGCGAATGTGACTGCTAGTTTCCAAAAAGTCGAACATCGTTCTGATTTTTTGCGACAGTCATGGCAATTTCTCATCCCTGATCAGACACTGATGATCCAGGCCAGGTACAGAGCTGCTACATGCAGGTGTGAAATGACTTTAAAGGGGTTGTCCAGGCAAAAATGGATAGACCGTTCAAGCTTTAAATCGAATGGGGGCTGTGAAAAAAAAAAAAAATCATACCTTTCTACAGTGCTCCAGTGCCTCCCAGCACGGTCTGGTCTTCTCGGTCCCATGCTTACTTGTGGCAGAAGTCCCAGCCACACATGACCGCTGAGGCCAATCAGCGGCCTCATCAAAGGGCTTGTGTTTGTCACTACCTGTGACATGGGTCTCTTCCTGAGGCCTGCTGAGGCCACAGATTAGCCTCAGTGGTCACGTCATGTTCACAGATTCTGCCTCCAAAATCATTTAGAGAATGGGAAAATACTGCCTAGGAGAACACTTCTAAAATGAATAAACTTTAGTATAATCTATTTAAAAATGGATCCCTAAGGCCACATTACATATAACATCAAATATAAGCATATCAACCCTAAAGCTGAAAAACTGAATAGGCTCTCTTGAGGCTGCCTACCTATATTCGTCTGGCTTATACCTACAGAAGGTTGAAGTAAAAATAAAACACAAAGATGAAGTCCAAAGAACGTCTAGAAGTATCCAAAAATCAATCCAGGAACACCTTTCCCCCCCCCCTAAATACACAAATGGAGACAGAGAGAGAGAGAGAGAGAGAGAGAGAGAGAGAGAGAGAGAGAGAGAGAGATTCCATTATTGGGCATATATAGGAATATTTTTGCTCCCATTGAAGATTTCCCACCTCCCTTAGCCCAAATCCGACGCAAAAATTCTATAGCTGTGTGATGAATCGACCCTCAGTTTTATATCTTTCTTGGAAGTGTGTTTTACTTGCTTATGTCAGTCCTTCCCCCACTTGTTGGAATGTGGTGCTTTAGTTGAGTCTACACTGCTGGACGATACGCTTCACTGGTTTTATGTGTGTTCATTGGAGATGGCTTGCTATAGCCAGGCACTTTTATTATCCCTGGCCAGATGGCGATGGGGGGATAGCAAGCCAGTGACCTTAACTTCACCCATCTCTCCGAGGGTTCTGCAAAGGAGGGAGAAGGGGGGCTGCCTGGGTGCAAGGGGGTGGGTGGGGCACTAACCATATGCTGTGGGCAGACCTGGATTCTGGGGTCATTCAGCAAAGAGGCAGTAAGGAGCTCTGATCTGGGAGAAGATGAGAGAGCTTGCCCTACTGAGGAATGCATTGAGGGCCTAGCATTGAGGCCTGAAGCCTTTCCCTTTGTTCTGGACAACATGTAGAAGGATTGTTTTATGCAACTTGCTTAAGCTTGCGCCCTAGGCCCAAAACTCTGCTGTGACCTAGAGAAACGGACTACGAGCCTATGTCGGTATTTTCTCTATCTTTTATTTCCGTTTTTTTTATGTGCCGTACCATCGCTCTTTTGCTTGTATGTTTATGCTTGATCATATTAATATTGTATATTTCTGTATATGCTATTAATTCATACCGACCCACTTGGGTTATTAAACATATAAAATTTATATCGCTCGTTTCGTTCTATCCTATGACCCGGTCTACTCACGGTGTGTGAGTGGGAGGTTAAGAAAGAAGTTTGATTGCAGGCGTGCCAGGCGGCTGGGCGAGGCGATATTCTTCACAAGCTGGCACTAGTACATGTGGCCTAAATATGATGTGAACAGAACCTTATGTGTATGGGAAGCTCAACATTGTGTCCCTCCCTGACAGTAATCTATCTTCTTTACTCTATTGGGCTAAGTTTAAGATTAAGGCCCCACATTGTAGAAAAACAGATTTTGCTGCATTTTTTTTCAGCCAAAGACAAGAAAGTCTACAAAAGGAATGGGAAATATAAAGGAAGCTCTTACATTTCTCCTTTCTGCTCAACCCACGTCTGGCTTTGGCTCAAAAAAAACCACAGCAAAATTCGGCAAAAAAAAAAAATAGAAAAAGCTGCACCAGCACATGCGGTTGGAGCTGAGCTCCGTTCTTAGGTTTTAAACGATTAGATGCCCTGGTCAAACATGATCGCGGCATCTAAGGGGTTTTGGTACTTCTAGTGCCCCCCCCCCCATGTCATGTTCAGGGAGTGCTGATACATATTGTCGGCAACCCAGGTTTTTGTTCTGCAACATTAGTAACACATTAAAAAAAATATATATCACAGTCGCGCACAGAAAAGAAGGAGCACTTATTCCTCAGCAAATCTCTCAACATGCTTGCCCTTACTGAAACCTGGATCCAGCAGTCTGATACTGCCTCCCCTGCTGCTCTGTCTCATGGTGGCCTAGAATTCTCACACACCTCTAGGCCTGACAACAGGAAGGGTGGAGGGGTTGAGTTACTTCTGTCACCGCAGTGCACTTTTCAGGCCATCCCACCGGTACCCCCACTCACATTCCCCTCATTTGAAGTACATGCTATCAGACTTTTCCGCCCACTTCTCCTTACGTGTAGCTGTGATCTACCGTCCACCGGGTTCACCCTACCAATTTCTGGATCACTTCACTTCTTGGCTTCCCCTCTTTTTATCCAGTGAAATTCCTACCCTCATCATGGGTGACTTTAACATCCCCACTGACACCCCTGTCTCCCCAGTTGCCTCACAGTTTCTCTCAATAACCACGTCTTTTGGTCTTTCACAACTTTCCTCTTCCGCCACACATGTAGATGGCAACACCATTGATCTTGTCTTCCATCGACTCCTCACAGTTTCTAAATTTACTAACTCTTCTCTGCCACTCTCTGACCATAACCTTGTCTCTCACCATCAGTGCTTTCTCTCCTTCACAGGACACACCTACTCATCATACACATAGGAATTTACGTGCTATTAACACCCAGCACCTCTCAGATACTCTACAGTCCTCTCTGTCCCCCATCTCTTCACTCTCCTGTCCCAATCTGGCCACCAGTCACTATAATGAAAGCCTTAAGAGTGCATTGGATGAGGCGGCTCCCCCCTCCACTCAAAAGGTTAGACGCAGGAGGCAGCAACCCTGGCACTCGCCACAGACACGTTTTCTTCAGCGGTGCTCTAGGTGTGCTGAACGTCTGTGGAGAAAATCACGTACACCTGCAGACTTCCTCCACTTTAAATTTATGCTTAAAACCTATAATTCTGCCCTTCACCTAGCCAAACAAGCCTATTTCACCACTCTCATCTCTTCTCTCTCCTGTAACCCTAAAAGGCTATTTGAAACTTTTCATTCCTTACTTACCCCGAAGGTGCACATGCCATTCACAGACCTTAGTGCAGATGACCTGGCCTCTTATTTCCATGATAAAATTGATAAGATCCGTCAGGAAATAACTGCCCAATCCCCAGGTGGCATTGACCCTCTCACCAGCCGCACTTCAGACTGTTCATTCTCATCTTTTGAACCTGTTACAGAGGAGGAAGTATCTCAGCTACTTTCCTCTTCTCGCCCTACGACCTGCAGTAGTGACCCTTTCCCCTCACACCTTCTCCAGTCTCTGTCGCCTGCCGTCACGACTTACCTTACTAAAATATTTAAGCTCTCTCTCTCTTCTGGAATTTTCCCATCCTCTTTCAAACATGCTGTCATAACCCCACTACTGAAGAAATCCTCCCTTGACCCGTCCTGTGCTGCTAACTATCGACCTGTCTCTAACCTTCCTTTTATCTCCAAGATCTTGGAACGCTTGGTCTATTCTCGTTTGATCCGCTATCTTTCTGATAACTCTCTTCTTGACCCTTTACAATCTGGCTTCCGCACTCTGCACTCTACTGAAACGGCCCTCACAAAAGTCTCCAATGATCTCCTGACGGCTAAATCCAAAGGTGACTTCTCTCTTCTTATTCTTCTAGATCTCTCAGCAGCATTTGACACTGTTGACCATCAACTCCTTTTCACTATGCTCCGTTCTTTCGGCATCACAGACACCGCTCTCTCCTGGTTCTCCTCTTATCTCTCTGACCGCACTTTCTGTGTATCAATTGCGGGCTGTTTCTTCCCCCTCGCCGTTGGGGTTCCTCAGGGCTTGGTCCTAGGTCCCCTGCTCTTCTCCCTCTACACAGCACCCATTGGACAAACCATCACTAGATTTGGTTTCCGGTGCCATCTTTATGCTGATGACACCCAATTATACACATCATCCCGTGACATCACCCCTGCACTAATACAGAACACCAGTGACTGTCTCTCTGCCGTCTCTAATATCATGTCTTCGCTCTATCTGAAACTGAATCTTTCAAAGACTGAATTACTGCTGTTTCCACCATCTAATAGATCTGTCCCTGATATCTCCATTGCAGTCTCCGGCCTTACCATAACTCGGGGTTTTGTTTGACTCAGACCTTTCCTTCACCCCCCATATCCAATCACTCACACGCTCTTGTCATCTCCACCTCAAAAACATCTCCAGAATCCGCCCTTTCCTTACCACAGATACACTAAAGACACTTATTGTTGCCCTGATTCACTCTTGCTTTGACTACTGTAACTCCTTACTAATCGGTCTTCCCCTTACTAAACTCTCCCCTCTACAATTTATTCTGAATGCGGCGGCCAGGCTCATCTATCAGTCTAGACGCTACAACGATGCCTCCGGTCTGTGCAGATCACTACATTGGCTGCCTATTCAATACAGAATACAATATAAACTTATCACCCTCATTCACAAGGCTCTCCATAATGCTGCTCCTCCCTACATTTCCTCCCTTATCTCTATAGCCCAACCCGTACTCTCCGTTCACTCAATGACCTAAGACTAGCATCCTCTATTATCAGAACCTCCCACGCTCATATACAAGACTTCTCCCGAGTTGCACCACTTCTCTGGAATGCTCTATCCCAGACTATCAGATTAACCCCCAATTTCTACAGCTTCAAGCGTAAACTAGAGACATATCTTTTCAGACAGGCCTATCACAACTAATGTAAACCCTTCCGTAGTTAGAATCCCTAAAATGCACCCTCCTCTGTTTATGCTTCAACATTACCTCACAGGATATGATGCCGTATCAGACTAGCTTTATATGTCCAGGCACCATCTGCATGTTAAAGGACACGACTGATGGCGGCTCATACAGCTTTATATATGTGTAATGACAGTAACCTCTATTACAAAATTGTTTGACCATTGTATAAGCAATGCTATGTCTGTTGCCGCCCCTGCTACCTCTTGTGTCACCCCCTCTACCTCATAGATTGTAAGTTCTTGCGAGCTGGGCCCTCAGTCCCAGTGTGTGAATTGACTATTTCTTTGTAATGTATCATTTTTTGTCAGTACTTGAACCCTAAAAGTTGTACAGTGCTGGAGAATATGTTGGCGCTATATAAATAAAACGTATTATTATTATTATTTGGTTTTTGGACATCATGCCACTTCTGCAGAGCCCCTGAAATGCAAGTAAAGTGGAATTCCCTGACACATAAAAGGGGTATTCCCATCTCATCTCCCATCTCCTATCTATACTGCTAGCTTATGTAAACTCAAGTGTTTTCCTAAATACAGTGTGGGGGGGGGGGGACGAGTTTTCTCTCTGCCTGCAGGACAATTGCAGTTTGGTGATAAAGGCTCCAGGAGCTAGTGTCTGTTATCTCCATATTTAAAAACAAAGATAACATTGAGTCTGTTCTCTACAGAAGCATGGTAAGTCTTCTATACAAACCTGTGTAATATAATACACATTTACGGTGCATATTATTTGATGTGCATTTATATTAGATTTCTAGTAATCATAATAAATTATCTCTCATGGTAAAAGAAAAGTCGATATTTCATAGTGTCCTGTTCAACAAAAAGTCAAAGCCGCCTCCCCCCAGCTTGCTGAAGAATACACGAAGCCTACTTCACTCATACCTCACTTGCTGGGGAATATGTCTGACATCCCTGCAGATTTCTGGTCCAGACTGAAGTCCTTGTCGCTCAAGTCTCTATTTAACCTACCCCATCCCTTGGATATTGATTGAGTCCGACTTGTAACTGGTCTGCAACATCTCAACACTGTATCAACTCCACTTCACACGCACCTGCACCCTCTTCACTTCTAGACACCCACTGAGAGCAGAGTGCACTGATTTTGAGAAACTCATATTAGCACCTCTCCCTAAATTACGTACAGTGGGTACGGAAAGTATTCAGACCCCTTTAAATTTTTCACTCTGTTTCATTGCAGCCATTTGCTAAAGGCAAAAAGGTTCATTTTATTTTTCATTAATGTACACTCAGCACTCCATCTTGACAGGAAAAAAAAAACAGAAATGTAGATATTTTTGCAAATTTATTAAAAAAGAAAACCTGAAATATCACATGGTCATAAGTATTCAGACCCTTTGCTCAATATTGAGTAGAAGCACCCTTTTGAGCTAGTACAGCCATGAGTCTTCGTGGGAATGATGCAACAAGTTTTTCACATCTGGATTTGGGGATCCTCTCCAGTTCCGTCAGGTTGGATGGTGAACGTTGGTGGACAGCCATTTTCAGGTCTTTCCAGAGATGCTCAATAGGGTTGAGGTCAGGGTTCTGGCTGGGCCAGTCAAGAATGGTCACAGAGTTGTTCCGAAGCCACTCCTTTGTTATTTTAGCTGTGTGCTTAGGGTCATTGTTTTGTTGGAAGGTGAACCTTCGGCCCAGAGCACTCTGGAAGAGGTTTTCTTCCAGGATATCTCTGTACTTGGCCGCATTCATCTTTCCTTCTCTTGCAACCAGTGGTCCTGTCCCTGCAGCTGAAAAACACCCCCATAGCATGATGCTGCCACCACGTTTCACTGTTGGGATTGTATTGGGCAGGTGATGAGCAGTGCCTGATTTTCTACACACATACCGCTTAGAATTGACAAAAAGTTCAATCTTTGTCTCATCAGACCAGAGAATCTTCTCATAGTTGATCGTTGACATTGTGGAACTTTCTCCCATCTCCCTACTGCATCTCTGGAGCTCAGCTACAGTGATCTTTGGCTTCTTCTTTACCTCTCTCACCAAGGCTCTTCTCCCACGATTGCTCAGTTTGGCTGGATGCCCAGGTCTAGGAAGAGTTCTGGTCGTCCCAAACTTCTTCTATTTAAGGATTATGGAGGCCACTGTGCTCTTAGGAACCTTGAGTGCTGCAGAAATTCTTTTGTAACCTTGGCCAGATCTGTGCCTTGGCACAATTCGGTCTCTGAGCTCCTTGAGAAGTTCCTTTGACCTCATGATTCTCATTTGCTCTGACATGCACTGTGAGGTCTTATATAGACAGGTGTGTGCCTTTCCTAATCAAGTCCAATCAGTTTAAACACAGCTGGACTCCAATCAAGGAGTAGAACCATCTCAAGGAGGATCAGAAGGAAATGGACAGCTTGTGAGTTAAATATGTCATCTCCACCTCAAAAACATCTCCAGAATCCGCCCTTTCCTTACCACAAATACACTAAAGACACTTATTGCTGCCCTGATTCACTCTCGCCTTGACTACTGTAACTCCTTACTAATCGGTCTTCCCCTTACTAAACTCTCCCCTCTACAATCTATTTTGAATGCGGCGGCCAGGCTCATCTATCAGTCTAGACGCTACAGCGATACCTCCGGTCTGTGTCGGTCACTACATTGGCTGCCTATTCAATGCAGAATACAATATAAACTTATCACCCTCATTCACAAGGCTCTCCATAATGCTGCACCTCCCTACATTTCCTCCCTCATCTCTGTCCATCGCCCAACCGGTGCTCTCCGTTCACTCAATGACCTAAGACCAACATCCTCCATTATCAGAACCTCCCACGCTCGTATACAAGACTTCTCCCAAGTTGCACCACTTCTCTGGAATGCTCTATCCCAGACTATCAGATTTACCCCCAATTTCTACAGCTTCAAGCGTAAACTAGAGACATATCTTTTCAGACAGGCCTATCACAACTCCTAATGTAAACCCTTCCGTAGTTAGAATCCCTAAAACGTACCCTCCTCTGTTTATGCTCCAACATTACCTCACAGGATATGATGCTGTATCAGACTAACTTTATATGTCCAGGCACCATCTGCACATTAAAGGACATGACTGGTGACGGCTCATACAGCTTTATATATGTCTAATGACAGTAACCTCTATTACAAAATTGTCTGACCATCGTACAAGCAATGCTACTTCTGTTGCCGCCCCTGCTACCTCTTGTGTCATCCCCTCTACCTCATAGATTGTAAGCTCTTGCGAGCAGGGCCCTACAAGTTGTACAGTGCTGCAGAATATGCTGGCGCTTTATAAATAAAAATTATTATTAATATGAGTGTCACAGCAAAGGGTCTGAATACTTATGACCATGTGATATTTCAGTTTTTCTTTTTTAATAAATTTACAAAAAAATCTACATTTGTTTTTTTCAATCAAGATGGGGTGCTGAGTGTACATTAATGAAAAATAAAATGAACTTTTTTGCTTTTAGCAAATGGCGGCAATGAAACAAAGAGTGAAAAATTTAAAGGGGTCTGAATACTTTCCGTACCCACTGTAAGTTATCAATTTTGTATCACTTTTATATTGTAAAACGGTAGCCCACGAAGCCAGCCTACCTCCTGTCTTAGGAAAGAGAGTTAAGTGTAACCTTATCTGACAATGAGTCATCCTTTGTTCTTGCATCTTCCCATAGTTTCTCTCCATCCTTTGTTCTTGCATCTTCCCATAGTTTCTTTCCATGCATTACATTGCAGGAAAACCATTATAAGTTGCTTACCAGGTGGTACAAAACCCCAGAGTTCTTGTACGCACATAAACTGGCACAATCAAATATGTGTTGGCGATGCAATACACTGGTCGGAGCTCTCTCTAACATTTGGTGGCACTGCCAGGCGATAACCCCTTTTTGGACCATAGTTGAGTCTGTTGTACAAGATATCACTGGTATGCCCTTCCAGCTTACGCTCTCTCAGGTGGCTTTTGCCCTACCGGACTGCTATTTTAAGCCTTCCAGATACGATCTCACGACACATACGCTGTCTGCGGCAAAAATGCTGATTCCTCTAAAATGGCTTCAACCTGAACCCCCTACTAGGGCTGAATGGTTTGCCAAGGTCCATGAAATCTGTAGATTTGGTTTCTGATAAGTAGTATTTGTTATCTGTGTCGTGAATGTTTCCTACCCCAAAATTAATTTTCCAGAAATGAATGCATAGCTAATGGGGAAAAATGAAATGGCAATTTTTCGGAAATACATAATTTCGGTGGCAATATGTTGTGCTCAGCTTGTGTCATAGATGAATGCTCCACAAGTTGTTCTGACCGGTATAACTGCTTAACAGATTTTGGAGTGTGTGTCTATGCTGAAACAAGTTGGATGCTACATATTGTGCACTAAAATGGCATCTCTGTGGAAAAATTGCAATTTTCACTACCAACTTTACATTGATTTCAGGAAATTAAACTAAATTGTGCTACAAAAACCAAATAGTGCTCCTTCCCTTCTGTGCCCTAACAGCAGTTTATACCCAAAAATGGCATGGGCACTGAAATTGCATAGCTGGGAACATTTCAATTTTCATTTTGCATCAGCTACTGCACATTTCTTTAACCCCTTCCCATCGGTGACATTCTTCGATTTTCATTGTTGGCTCCCCGCCTCCCAAACCCATAACTTTTTTTTTTCCCGTTCACTGAGCCATATGAGCGCTTAATGTTAGCAGGACAAATTGTTCTTCATAATGGTACCATTTATTATTCTGTATAATGTACTGGGAAGCAGGAAAAGAAATTGGGTGGAATTGGAGAAAAAGTGCATTTGTATGACTTTCTTACAGGCTTTGTTTTTAGGGCGTTCACTCTGTAGCCAAACTGACATGTTACCTGTATTCTATGTTTCGGTAAGATTCCAGGGATACCAAATTTATATACTTTTATTTACATTTTAACCCCTTAAAGAGCTAAATCTTAGCAAAAAAAAAATTTTTTTCTTAAAAGTTGGCATATTCTGACATCAATAATTTTTTTAGATTTCTGTGTACGTGGATGAATAGAGCGTTTTTTTTGCGGGGTCAGGTGAACTTTTTAGTTCTACCATTTTGGGGAATGTCTATTGCTTTGATCACTTTTTATTTAAATTTCCTACAGCTTCAAGTGCAAACTATAGACACATCTTTTCAGACAGGCCTATCACAATTTCTAATATAAACACTTCTGCAGTGAGAATCCCTAAAACGAACCCTCCTCTGTTCACGCTCACGCATTACAACACAGGATATGATGTTGTATCGGGCTGTAACTTTATATGTCCAGGCACCAATTGCACGTTAAAGGACATGACTGGTGACGGCTCATACAGCTTTTTTATGTGTAATGAAAGTAACCTCCATCACAAAAACGTCTGTACCACTGTATAAGCAATGCTACCTCCTATGCCGCCCCTACTACCTCCTGTGTCACCCCTCTAACTCATAGATTGTAAGCTCTTGCAAGCAGGGCCCTCAATCCCATTGTGTGAACTATTTCTTTGTAATATATCTTTTTGTCTGCACTTGAACCCTACAATTTGTAAAGTGTTGCAGAATATGTTGCCGCTATATAAATAAAAAGTATTAAGTCACTTCCCAACATCAACCAAACTCTGACCGTTTTACCTCCATTGCTTCAGAAATATTGCACTGCTTGGCCGCACTGCTCCAAATGAGAAGGAAAGATTGGTTACATCAGAAGGCTCCTAAGCTCTTTTGAGAGGCAGCAACGCCTCCTGGATCTGGACCATTCCCACCAGGAAAGAAAGTAGTGACCAAGGCTGTACGTACTAGCGGACTGATCCCTGAGTGCTCACTACACAGCCCTCTCAAGAACTGGGGTACGCACACAGGCTGTGTGAGTTAACATACTGCGGCACACTGGCAGGGCAGCTTCCACTCACTCCAAGGAACAAGAAACAAGTGAAGTAGGCATGAAGAGGGGCCATTTTATTTGGCTATATATTGAAAATATGATTTTGAAGTTGGCATGGTCTGCAGCACAATATGTTCTTCTAATCTGATTAATTGTCTACTTACGGCTGGGGCCCCACATTGCGAATACACAGCATTTTGGCCATGGCGGAAACGCCGCGGCAAAAAACGCTGCATATTACAGTGCCTGTAAACTGGATAGGGTTCTGGCTAATTCACATATTGCAGGGAAAATAATAAATAAATAAAATCAGCAGCCGAAATGCTGTGATTTCAAAAACTAGTTTTTCTAAGTTGTAGCAAGTCAAATTCTACCTACGGAAACCACCTTACTGCTGAAATCTATGGAAGCACTCATACTCCTAAGTTTTCATAACACTAATTTCATTGGAGACACCTACTGTATATGACATTTAGGCTAACAAGTACTCATCCAGGACACTGTTAAGACTTTTCATTTCCATCAGCAGTCCTGGTATTTTTGAAAACAATACTTTTTGTGCTGCAAAAATTCAGGAACACCAATTAAAACCCAAACCCCTCCCCCCACCCCGTTGGTTACAAAGGACATAGGGTCAAAAGTTGGTCTCTTATAGCAGCACGGCTCTGTTATGATTCTAGTATGAACAGAGCCTTAGCTCTAAGATGTCAAGTCAGAACATATAGTATAAACTCTGACTTGTCAATAAAAAAAAATATCAGTGGTGGTAAATCAGTTCTTAAAAATGGTGGATATCCTTGCTCCATATTTTATTTATATACATATCATACAGTGCTGATACATAGACATTTTGATAACCACAGTAATTCTATCTGCCTCAATTATTGCATGGCTTCATCAGGTCTAATGTTAATACAGGTGTACATACAGCACACCAAATCAGACATGATAGAGGGCTCCAAGAGTGCAGTACACGATTAAAATTGTTTGACATAATGGTGACAGCAGTTCAATGCTAAAGTAGTGTTTTCCCTCTCCAGAGCGGTGCTCCATCACTCTTGGTGATAGGTGTGAACTGATGGATGTTCTGCTTCATTCCATGACAGACTTAGGAGGATGTAGCCACAGCACTACAATACACTACCTGCAAGCTCCAGATAACCAGGACAGCTCTATGTGCAAGAAAAATCCCATGGGAGAAGGAATGTGTCATGGTATTCAGCTTGACAGTTCTGGACAGGAATACTCAGCAGGCTTACAATAAATCCTACATGACCTGGATTTCAGAGAGGTGACCTTACAGACAGAAGCACTTGGAATGCATCAGCTGATCCTGTCATATAGAATAGCCTATTCACATACAAGATGAAGATATTAACTAGCAATAAAAACCAGATCATCCTACATATGTGTGGCAGCTACAACCCACTGCCCATCTTTATAACTGCCTAGAATGATGCAGATAGGGATTATATCCACCAATATACGTACAGCAGATCATCTAAATGTCAGAACAATGGAGGCTGTACAAGTGGTAAAACATTAAGGGTACTAACCTTTAACTTGTAGTTGTTAAAACTTTCATAGCACACCAATTAGATTCTGCTGAGTAAATACTGTAGGGCAAGGGTTAAACAGCAGCAAGAGTTGTCATGCTGCAGCTACCTGTATCTATTTAGTACATCATGAAACTTGATGGCAGTGATTGAAACACAGTCAGCACACAGCTAGAGTGTAACATGCTCCAATACATGGCAGGCTGGCATCTACAAGAACTAGGGATGGTCTTATAGAATAATGCCAGTCTATACCCAAACAGGATGTGCACGCATATGGTAACTGGTACCAAATGTTTCAAACATGGTGTATTTGCTAAGATGAATACACCACATGTTCAGTGCCCATTATGCCTCATGGTAAAATTATTCCTGCACAAACATTAAGCTAAGATAGTGCATAAACATGGCATACAATCTGCACAACCCATACACAACCTGAAATTGATAATAGGCATGAAGGCGCCATTCCCAGGTGCCCCACAGAGAGGCAGCTGGAGGCAATAGAGCAGTCTTTGTGGCACAATCACAATGCAATCCGTCTTCGATATAAGACTTCATCCACACAGCCATAGTACAGTTTTCTTTGCAAGATGTATATATAGCGCCAAACATGAGAATGATCTAGTCAAGGTTCTCCTTGAATCTGATACAATTTATGGTGCTAAACCTACAAAAATGAGACATATGCCTGGATGAGGGCTATGGTGGGTATACACTGTATGGTCCATCTGTCTGATATATAGCAGGTCAATCAACGAGGACAAGACAATTGGACGATACCAGCGGAAATCTAAGTTACTGGTAAGGGCCATGGACTGAAGTTGACATGAAAGCAGAAGCATTTTACAATTATAACACCAAGTGCTGGAAAATGTGTATGACTGAGGGTGACCAGAACTTTGAGCTATCGTAGCCACATCTCTGTATCAGTGGCCACCTTAACTCAGTTTGTGAAGTATAGCAGGTCCCTAAGGTAGTCATACACAGCCTGCTGTGCCAAAGAAACATCACCTGAGAGGCAGTGACCACAGCAAGAGGGTATATTAGGGCGAGCTACTCACCTGCGTGCTCCCACAGCATCCCATGGCGCGGCAGTGCTCGCGTGCCCGCAGGGTCCCTGTTTTCAGCCCCGCTCCGTTATAGACTCCTATGGGGTATTCCCAGGGGTTGGGCAGTGAAATGAGAGATTCCTATAGGGCAGAGGATGCTAACAGGGTGTGGGATGAGGAGAAGGAATGGGGGTGGGGGAATTCAATGCAAAACACACACACTAGAAAAACAGGAAACACTAAAAAGTG
The DNA here is from genome assembly GCA_947044405.1 of Leptodactylus fallax. Classification (NCBI taxonomy): domain Eukaryota; kingdom Metazoa; phylum Chordata; class Amphibia; order Anura; family Leptodactylidae; genus Leptodactylus; species Leptodactylus fallax. The sequence continues at coordinate 2,485,718 of CAMRHE010000096.1, forward strand.
AAAGAGACGAGGCGGCGGAGGGGATGACAAGGACTGCAGTGCACACACAGCCGCTGTCTGACGAGAACGCTGCAGCTTCCTTCTAGGGCGAAGACGAGTCCCATCTGCTGCGCCTGTCACAGGCTGGCATGGTGCTGCAGCCAGGGAGAGCCGGGCACCAGTGAAGCCAGGGTGGAGGACGGAAAGAAAAGGCAAGGGACGGACAGCGCTCCTCTCCTCCTCTGCCTTCCCTCTCCCCGGCACGGTCGTGTCTAGAACGCCTGTGTCTAGAATGGAGCTGCTCCTGCTAGGTATGCTGACGTCGGAGTCACGTGCTACGGGCTGCTCACGTGATTCTTCCCTGCCTTCCTAGTCAGTGGACTGCCGGCCGGTGAAAGCGCTCTTTGTGCTGCAATCCATGCCGGATTTTACACCTTTGTGATGGCTAGGACATGAACTGTGGTCTTAGTGTGCTGTCTACTGCTGGAGGGTGGCTGTAGATAACTTTACATACAAATAAATTGATGGTGAAGTTTTGGGGTGCCCACTACCTGTGGAGATGGTGTTTTGTCTGGAATATGAACTGTGAGACCCGCGACATGGAATGTCATCTCCCACATTATCCCCCTGAGATCACAAGAGAAACATAAATGGAAAAATGTTTTATTTTTTTTTCACTATAGGATCACATCTGAGTAGAAGACTTCGCCGCAGATTCCATTTAAAATTGGCAGAGAGAAAAGTCCTACACAGACTTCAGTATAAAACCGGAAGACCCCATTATAGTCTATGGGGTCCACAGGTAACCGTTTTTTTAGTGGACAGGCTCTCCATCTCCCCATGTGGACCTGAATGATGGAGAGACTAACGCTAGTGTGATCCTAGCATTACTCCGCGCCTTCTTAGGGGGCGTTCACACTACCGTTGGTGACCGTCAGTAGTGTCCGTTGCTATTGTCCGTTACAAGATTTTAGCATCGGACACTAGCTGAACCGTCAGAAATTCGTTAAAATTTCCATTCATTTCAATGGGTTTTTATATTGTGTCCGTTAGTGTCCATTTACACCAAATCCGTCAGAAGTCTGTTATTTTTTCACGGACAAAAAATCCTACATGCAAGACTTTTTGTCTGTTTGAAAAAAACGGATTCTTGACGGACAGCAAGTGTCCGTTATTTTTTAACATTGAAGTCTATGGGTAACGGACTTATAACGTACAGTAACTGATAGCCATCAGTTACTGTCCGTTATTTTATGTCAGTTTACTTTCCCTGCGCATGCTCAGAAAGGAGAAACAAACCAAAAAAAAAAAAAACTAACAGTGTTAAAGAGGACCTTTCGTGTCCTCAGGCACATGCAGTTTTACATACCACTAGAAAGCCGACAGCGCGCTGAATTCAGTGCACTGCCGGCTTTCCCGTTATGTGCCCCGGGGCTGGAGATATCGGCGGTGTAATTTACATGGTTTACTGTTAGAAGGGCGTTCCTGACAGTCTAGCTGTGCTGTGAGGAACGCTCTCACCTGTGAGGAACGGACACCTTCATAACGGACTCCAACGTTAGTGTGAACCCTGCCTTAAAGACATAACTATTTATTTTTCTGTTCATATAGTCATATGAAGGCTTATTTTTCGCAGAACATACAGTACTTAACCCCCCTTGTTTAACCTGTTGATGACATTGCAATTTTTCTGTTTTCATTTTTTTCCTTCCCACCTTCCAAAAGCCCAACTTATTTTTCTGTTCACAGAATCATTATTTTTATTGGACAAATTGTACTTCATATTAAGGCCTTTACAAGTCCGTATCTGCGTTCTGTGCTTCTCACGCACAGCACCCCACCTTACTCATGTGCAGATGGTGTGCTGTCCGTGGTTGGTTGATCTGCTTTTCAAGTCTTTGGTAAGCAGATCAGTTTTGTTTTTTTTAATTTTCTATATTTTGAATATCTCTGGGTATCTCTCACGAAAAATGGATAACACACAGATGTCATTGATGTGATGCATCCGTGATACGTCAGTGAAAAAAAAAAAAAGGACTTGCTTTGTTGTTTGTTTTTTTGTAGACCTAAGGTCTGCAAAAAATATTGATGTCTGAATAAACACATTGAAATGAATGGGTACGTATGGCGTTCTTGAAAAATGTGGACTCTGTACGTACATGAAATGCAGACATGTGAATAAGGCCTTAACCCCTTCACGCAAAATCACGTACATGTACGTGATTAGGCATAAGGGGGTGTCGGCTGTATAATGCAGGCGGATGCATTATTGAAGGCTCCCAGACTTATCATTAGTATGGTTTTATTAGAAGTCAATAATTTTACTATAAACTGCAGTACATTAGTATTGCAGTGTATAGTATTAGCGATCAGACTCACTATCGTTCAAGGACCCTAGGGGGTCTGAAAATAAAAGTAAAAAAAAATAAAAAACATTTTTAAAAGTATATGAAAACACACAAAATATAAAAGTTCAAATCACCCCCTTTCCCTAGAGCACATATAAAAATAAATAAACAAAAGTAAACATAAACACTTTAGGGATCCTTATGCTAAAAAAATGCCCGAACTATCATAGTAGTGAGGAAAAAAAATCCAAATGGCCAAATGGCTCTTTTTTCAACATTTTGCCTCATATAAAAAAAAATGAAATAAAAAGAGATCAAACCATTAGCCCTTCCTCCAAGTGGTATAATTAAAAACGTCATCCTGTCCTGCATAAAAAGACGCCTTACCAAGCTCCATTAATATGAAAAAGTTACAGGTGTCACAATATGGCGACACAAAGTGTTTTTTTTTCTATTCTGCAAAATTTTAAATTTTTTAAAAGATATCAAAACATTACAAATACTATAAAAATTTGGTATTGCCTTGTATCACATTGTGAATGCTGTAAAAATTAAACCCATAAGCAATTGGTGTAAATGTGTTTTTTTTCCAATTCCACATCATTCTGAATTTTTTTCCAGATTCCCAGTACATTGCACAGGATATTGAATGATGCCATTACAAAGTACAATTTGTTTTGCAAACAATAAGCCATCTTGTGACTGTGAACTGAAAAATGAAAAAATTATGGCTATTGGAATGAGGGGAGGGAAAAACGGAAATGCAAAAACGAAAAATAGGACCAGAAACCAGCCCTGCAGATAGTTTGATTCAGGTGGCCCTAACCTAAGGGCATTTTCTCTTTGTGAATAGGTGCTTCTGTTATGGTGATCTCTGTTAAGAGATCACCATTTTCGTGCAAATATGCAATTGGTTCTTTGGAGCAATGAGGATGTTATCACTTTTTACTGAAGAACTGCATGCAGTTTTTAAGTGTAATAATGAGTAGTTAATGTTACTATACATTCCACCTGTACAATAACAGAGGCTTTGTCAGGATTTGAACCCAGAACTTCCTGTGTCCAAGGGAGTAGCTCTTCTCACTGAGCTACTGGGAATTCTGGACAATTTCCTGATCCTAGATTCTGGACAGTTTCTTGAGCCAAGTAACCTTGCCTTGATTGTCTGATTAGCTCCACCCTTGGACTTTCTATTTAAGCCAAGCCTTGCCACTTCCTTCTTGACAGATTATTGTGCTTCTTAGCTTTTAGTCAAGCTACTGTTCCGCTTCCTGCTCATGCTACAACTATTGCCTTAACCTGTGTACTGCACTCAGATTGTTATTTGACCATGCTTATATCAGTCATCTGAATTATCAGCCACTGGACTCCCACCTCACCTTCCAGACCTTGATGATTCCACCTACCAGGTGCGCAATTGTATTCCTACCTTACAGGCTTTCCATTTAATCCCTTCCCTCTAGGTTGTACTATTACGTTATTGGATGGGGAAATAGTCAGGCAGTAGTACAGGTCTGACAGGTTCATGTATGGCTACTCTTTCCAGGGGGCACTAGGTGGCCTCAACTGATGAGCGGAATAAGGAGCCCAGAAAAGATCTTATCTACTTTGAACATTTCCTCTGGGGGTGGTTGGAATTGAGACAAACTATGCTTTAGTCATAAGTTGTTTTCTGAGCAAAAAAATTATGTAATATAAAAAGTCTGTGAATAAAACACCATCAGAAACAGTGTGGTCTAAGGACTTTCCTGGGGAAAGTAATGGATTAGCCAATCTGGGACTAGCTGGTGAAATTTGTGATTGTAGAACAAATTTAAACCTAATTGTATATATTTTTTTTTTCCTGAAGGGACAAATTTAGCGACTGGAGATTTGCGCCACACTAAAGCAGCAAGGGAGTATGGGGCTACAATGAGGATTCAGTATGGGCCCATTGCATTTACCTGAGATAGTTGGACTATTTTGTAATTGAGGAAGTGGGGTACAAAGGCCACCCAGGGACTTTTGGACATATATTAAATTACATGGGATATGTGCCCTTTTGCCATTCCAGATAAACTTAAAAACATTATCCTGAAAAGATAAAAATAATAAACATTTTATCATCCACCATTCTCTAAAACACATATAAAAGTATTAAAAAAAAAAAAAAAAAATCCAATCTACAAATTTATGAAAATATTTTTCATATGGTAAACGATGTAGCAGGGGGAAAAAATCAAGCAATAGACATTCCTCAAATTGGTATAAATAAATAAAAAGTACATCTGAAAACATAAAAAAAAGTGATTTACGCATCCCCGTATACAGAAATATAAAGTTATGGATGTCAGAAAATGGCAAGTCCAAGATTTCTTTTTTTTTTTTTTTTTTTTTGCAAAGGAATTTTTTTAAGGGGTGAAAAAAATTATATAAATTTAGTATTCCCAGAATCATACTGACACATAAAATACAGGTGACATGTCATTTTAGCTGCACAGTGTATGCCGTAAAAACAAAGCTTGTAAGAAAGTTGCACAAACAGTTTTTCTCCAATTCCATTCTGAATTTTTTTTCCAGCTTCCCAGTACATCGATTGTAACTCGTAATGGTACAATTTAATATTCATTTGTCTTGTAAACATTAAGCTCATATTGTTCTTTGAATGGATAACTAAAAAAAATTATGGGGTTTGGAAGGTGGGGAGTCAAAAATGAAAAGCGAGAAATGCCTGCAGTGGGAACGGGTTAAGCTGAACACATCTGGTGCACTGCCTGTAAACATACATGCATAGTAATGGGGGGGTTGTGACTGGACAGTGACCTCAGACATCTGTAAGGTACTCATCTTTTCAAGGCCTGGATGAAACCAATCATTTTCCCAGCTTCCAGGATGAGGAAAAGGGGAGGAGGGGGCACCCTGGCTGAAGGCATGGCTAAGCACAAGCCAGAAGCTTCACTTTACAAAAGACTGGGAATGCCTTGGAACTTTGTCACACCTTGAAAGCCAGCAAACAAGATGGGTGTGTCCAGTCCATCTGAGCGATCCTCCAAGCTTTTTAAAAACTTTGCTTGTCTCATATATATCTCAGCACTGAACCCCGTCAATTTATCCCCAAAGTTTTCATTTCTCATATGCCCTCCATGACAGCACCACAGTATCTCTCCACCCACTATTAGGGACAGGAAAAGCACACAAGAGGTTAAATAGCCCCTCCCCTTGCTCCTTCTTCAGTGTTTTTACTGTCCTTATTAGTGGAAAGACAAGAGGTTTTGTGTGCGTGTGTACTTACCTGGCAGAGTGGAGTCCAGTGCGGCTGTCCCTGCAGTTCTGCGCCATTTCTCCTTGGAGTCTCGTTGGTACAGTCTCTTCCTGCACCATCTTGGTAAAGTGGAGAGTAGTAGTGCAGGCCTCGGTCCTTCCTCAGAGGCTTCTTGGCCTGTAGTGTCCTCTGCCTGCTTGCCGGAGCCTGCATTCCACGCTGGTATGCATGCCAACGTCTCTTCCGGTTTCAAGAAAAGGCGCCAAAAAGAGGAAATTTAAAGGATGGTTTGGCATGAAATCCATTCCTCCCAAGCTTCTTTTCCTCTTCTGAACCACAACCTACAGCTAAGAGGAAATTAATTACAGAACCAGATTCGAACAATAGTGGTGATTGCATCCCACCTGTGTCCGAAGATTTCCTTGAGGAAGGGTAGTTACCTGGGGGCCCTTCAGATATTCAGGCTAGAAGATACTACTTATCTGAATTTACTCAGGAACTTCTTTCTGCTGTTAGAAACACCATAAATATAGAAGTTCAGGAGAAGCAAATGGTTTATGATGAAATATTTGCAGGGCTTAGACCAAAGGAAAAATTAGTATTTCCCATTCACAAGAATTTAGAAGGTCTAATTCAGGATGAGTGGTTAAATCCAGAGAAAAGTCTGTTTCTGTCCCAGGAAATTAAGGATAGGTTTCCTTTGGATGAGTCTAAGATCAAAGGTTGGGCTGAAGTGCCAAAAACTGATATACAGGTCACTAAAGTGGTTAAAAAGACAACGTTTCCCTGACCCACTAGACAGGAAAGTTGACTGGGAGTGCTCCTCAGCCCTGTTACATGTTAACATTGGTTCAATTTGTGTGGCAAGGTCTATGTATAGATGGCTGGACCAACTTGAAATTCATCTTAGAGAAAGCACCTCAAGGGAAGATATCTTGTCCTCCATTCCTCTGCTACAGAAGGCCACTAGCTTCCTAGCCAAGTCGGTGAGGATTGCCTCTAAATCTGAGGTCCTCTCAAATACAACTTGCCGCACATTATGGCTGAAAACAATCCCAAGACAAACAATGACGCCAGGAAGGTCGAGGGCAGGTTGTCCAGGTATGCTGTACCTTGGAAAGAAATAACATCCAACCCATACATCTGAATTCTATAACAAACTGCTTCAAAATAAAATTTTCAACCTATCCCCCCGAAAGAGTACTGATTACTTCCATACCATTTGCTACTCTTCTCCTGGCTCTGACGGAGGGTGTCCAAACACTTCTGGACATGGAAGTAATTTGTCCTGTTTCCCCCTTAGAGATAGCGAAAGGTCATTATTCCTGTCTGTTTATGGTAAAAAAAACTAAGTGGGGCATACAGAATAATTATAAACTTAAAACCATTAAGCCATATATTTGTGTATCGTCAATTCAAGATGGAATCGATAAAATCCACAATTTGCCTGGTAGGGCAGGATCATTTCGTGGCCACCCTCAATCTTCAGGATGCATACTATCTCATACCTATTCATCCCCTCTACCAAAAATTTTTAAGATTTGCAATCCAGCATGGGGGGGGGGAGGGGAGACACTCCATTTCCAGTTTCAGGCCCTCCCCTTTGGAATATCTGCCCCAAGGATATTTACGAAGGTGATGGCGGAATTAGTATCCTTCCTAAGGAAACAAAATCTGATGGTGGTTCCTTACCTAGATGACCTCTTAGTGGTAGCCCAGTCTTATTCTCTTTTTTCCAAAATCAGGTTCAGATAGTGTGTCAGACTCTACAAAGAAAAGGATGGATCATAAATTGGGAGAAATCCAACATAGTCCTAAGGTATCAGAAAATATTTCTGGGTATCCTGCTCGATTCCCATCTACAAATGTCTTTTCTTCCGCCAGACAAGATAGTGGCTCTAATATCCAAAGTCATGGTCTTACATTGGAAGACAAAAGTATCCATAAGAGCAGCAATGTCAGTACTGGGCTCAATGACCTCTTTTATTCAGGCAGTACCCTGGCCTCAAGCTCATTCAAAAGATCTCCAATCCCTGATATTATCAAATTGGGATAAGAATCAGCTGTCATTAGACAAGATCTACTTTATGTCTCAATGTGAAAGCCTCCCTTCAATGGTGGAAGCGGAGCTCAAATCTACAACATGGAATCCCTTGGAACCCCTTCTCCAGTAATTCAAATTACTACAGATGCACACAGATCAGGTTGGGGAGCAATCCTCTCTCAGAAAACGCTACGGGGGTATGACTTTTGGCTCTCTGCAGCCATTCCTCGAATTTCCTGGAGTTAAGGACAGCATGGGAGGCCTTATAAGCAACCAGACCATTGATAAGACACTCATGTCAGGATATTGTCTGAAAACATGACTGCAGTAGCACTTCTGCACCATAAGGGAGGTACTCGATGGCGGAATCTTCAAGCTCTCTCAGCACAAATATTCTTCTGGGCAGAGACACCTAAAATCCATTTCAGCACTCCATCTAAAGGGATCTTCAAACTGCCAAGCGGATTTTCTGAGCAGGAAAGTCTAAAGACAAAAATCTTCCAGCATGTTGTCAGATCTGGGGGACTCCAGAAGTGGACCTATTTGCCAGTGGTCAAAATACAAAAGTTTCTCAGGTCTTTTCACTCAACCTGAGAGAATCTTGTCTAGGGGTAGATGCCCTTTCCCACAACTGGGAGTTCATCCTGGCATATGCTTTCTCTACGATTCCTTTACCGTGGGGGAAAAAAGTATTTAGCCAGCCACCAATTGTGCAAGTTCTCCCACTTAAAAAGATGAGGCCTGTAATTGACATCATAGGTATTCCTCAACTGTGAGGCAAAATGAGAACATATCTAGAAAATCAGTTTTTTTTTTTTGTTTGTTTTTTTTTGCAACCTCCATCTAATGGGGGGAAGAAACATTTCATACGTTGAGAAGCTTTTTATTGTTTTGTGGCCCTAACAAAGGCAAAAAAATATCAGTCCCTTGCCAGTTGGATTAAAAATGCAATTTGTAAGGCCTATCTATATCAGGGGTTATCTCCCCCCAAAAACACCTTAAAGCTCATTCTACCAGAGCAGTGTCAGTTTCTTGGGATGAAAGGGCTGATGCCGCCATAGATCAAATTTTTAGAGCCGCTACCTGGTCTTCGGTCCATACATTTACTAAATATTAGATTGGACTTTTTCTCTCACGTTGGACCTCTCTTTTGGAAGGAAGGTCCTGCAGGAAATGGTCCCTCCCTCAAAATAGTTATGACATTCCTCCTGTGGTGTTGTCATGGAGGGCATTTGAGAAAATAGAATTAATACTTACCGGTAACTCAGTTTCTAGTATAGCCCTCCATGACAGCACCCTCATTTCCCTCCCTTTATCTAGACTATATTTGGCTTAGGATATACAGTGTTTCTCCAAAAATAAGCCCTAGCTAATTTAACCCCTTCCCAACAACTGACGTGCGATTACAGCGGATGCCGGGTCCTTAAAGATGGCAGCTGCTCTGCTGCAGAGTTGCTACCATAGCTGCCGTACCAGGTCTCTGGTTAATGCCCGCGATCACTGTCTACTCTGATCACGGGCATTGTTGAGCATGACCCCCTCTCCTGCCCACCAAAGTAACAGAACCGCCGGAGTTAATGGCAGCGATCAGAATGGATCAGGTGAAAATATTTCTCTTTCATGCAATCCACTTTTGGTTTTTAGTCCAAAAAACAAAAAATCTGAACATGGAAACCCAGCCTAATAGGACTTTTACACTGCCCATTCATCAGTCAACACCATCACAACAATAAGAATCCTCAGTATGCTAAAAATTAAAGCTTTGAAAAAAGTTAACGCAACATAGTATGGCAAAAATTATAATGCTCGTCAAAGGCCTTGTCGAACATCAGATCTCAATCCTGTCTGTGGCACTAGATTGAAAATTACAGTCCACACGTGTCATCCAGATAAACCTAGAGCTATCCTGTGAGGAAGATGGTACACAAATCTCTCCCAAACATGCAATGACCACTATCTTTTCAACAAACTTTGCATAAATCAATAGTTCAACTGAATATAAGAATTGTAATATTTGAGAAAAATGCTTCCTTCTCCACTTATTTGTTGTTTGTCATCCTTCGCTGCTAAGCTGACTTTCACTCTGAAATCTCAGCTGAATTCTGCCTTAAGATGAGATGAACTAGGTCCCTCCCTCTCCTTACTACTCCAGTTGCAGCTCGCACTGATCTTAGGGACCTAGCTACTCAGAAATTGCTCCTGTACACTAGGCAGCGCTATTATGAACGCGGTAATAAAGCCCATACCCTGCTGACTGTGACCATCGGGTCTCTTCCCACCCCCCCCCCCATGCAGTCTGTGATTCCTTGGGCACTCTCCTCCACCACCCTGATGACATTGCTTCAGCCTTCCAAGCTTATTATGCTAAATTATACAATCTGTCTGGACAGTCCCCATCTGATTCCTTTCCCTGCCCCCTCAGAATTGTGCTAGTATCTCGATTCTTGCCCTCTCCCTACCTTGCCTCCCTCGGTCCTAGATTCTCTTAATGCTCCCATCACTGATGAGGAGCTCTCTGATGCTTTAAAAAGCCTGCCCAATGGTAAGGCCCACGGCCCGGATGGTTTCACATATTTGTACTATAAGACCTTCCAGTCAGAACTCTTGCCCCATCTTCTTGGCCTCTTTAACACTTTTTTTAGATGGCTCCCCTATTCCCAACTCCATGCTACACTCCCACATCACTTTAGTCCCCAAGCCAAATAAAGATCATCAGGAGTGCTCTAATTATATCTGACCTTAAACTCTTTACAAAAATTTTAGCGAATAGGCTCAACGCTTGGATCCCCTCTTTGATCCACAAGGACCAGGTGGGTTTCGTCCCTTGCCGTCAGGGGGGAGACAACACTAGAAGGGCTGTGGATTTGATAGAGGTGGCCAATCGTACTGCTACACCTACCCTCCTTTTGAGTCTAGATGCTGAGAAGGCCTTTGATCGCTTAGATTGGTCCTTTATGATGGCTACTCTGGAGAAGTTTGGTTTTTCAGGGGCCTTCCTCTCGGCGATCACGGCTCTTTACTCGTCGCCTTCAGCGGAGGTTAAGCTCCCTTGCGCTTTCTCCTTGTTGTTCCCCATCCGTAACGGGACTCACCCTTTCTCCCCTTATATTTGCTCTCTGCATTGAACCCCTGGCTGCTAAGATTAGATCCAATCACGATATTAGGGGGGTCCAAGTGCGTGATAGGGATTTTACAGTTAGTCTCTTTGCAGACGATGTATTATTGACTTTAACTAACCCACACACTACCCTCCCAAATCTCTTTACTACGCTAGGGGATTATGGAAGGTTATTGGGTTACAAGGTGAACCCTTCTAAAACTGAGGCTACGCTACTTAGACATTCAACTGTCTTCCTCCTACTCTACGTTGTAATCGGTGAACTACCCACGATTGTTTCATGAGCTTCGTTCACTACTAGATAAATGGCGCCCTTTACATATATCACTCATAGGCCGTATTACAGCGGTTAAAATGTCCCTTCTACCTAAACTTATATTTCTTTGAAACCCTCCCTGTTGCTGTCCCTTGCTCCCAGTTGCAATCCCTTCAGAGGGCTCTCTTTCAATTTATTTGGAATGGGAAACGGCATCGTATTCCCCGCTCTGTGATGTTGGCTCCTAAGACGGAGGGGGGTCTTGCGGTCCCACATCTGCTATATTATTATTGGGCTGCGCAGCTTCGCTGCATCCCATTCTGGGCAGCCTCGAAGGCCTATACTAAACGGGTGGAAATTGAAAAGCTTTGGTTGGCTCCGATCCATCCTAATGCCTTCCTGTGGTCCCGCACCTTCCCCCTACCTGCCAACCCCCTTCTGGGCCCAATCTGTTTCACTAAATGCTGTTTGGCTTACTTGCCATAAAATTTTCCCACTGGCCTCACAAAATTCCTCTATGGTCTCCTTTCTTTTTAATCTCTCCTTCCGGAGGGCCTGACAGCAGCTATGGTGCATCCTTGGAGCAGGCTGGATCTGTTCCATGTGGCTGACTTGATTGATACGTCTACCTTGGAGCTTAGTCCTTTTGACTATTGTACTTCTACTCTGCGGCTGCCACGCAGGGAATGGCTCCACTATCAACAAATAGCTCAATTTGTATCCACCCTATTTGGGGCTCCGTGGGTTTCTGTCCCTACCATTTTTGAGAGGTTGTGGAGGGCTGGCATTTCTACAAAGGGTCTGATCTCTGCTATTTACCGCTGCTCACCTCCCCGGAGGTGCAGCCCCCCCGGCCCACAAATATGACTCGGTGGAATGAGGCTGTGGGCAGGCAGATCTTGCCCGCCCAGTGGCAGATTATATGGTCTCGTGCAGCTAGGTCTTCTACCTGCATTACATTTCGTGAGATGCAATATAAGATTTTGATGCAATGGTACCACACCCTTGTTCTCCTGCATACTCTTAACCTGAGTATTCCACCTGTTTGTTGGAGATACCTTTCTGAGATGGGTACTATATACCACATTTTGGACTTGTCCCATGCTCCGCCCTTTTTGGAGGGAGGTCGGGGCCATGACTGATGTTCTCTTTCTCCAGGGAGTGCCTCTAGACCCCTTGGTTTGCCTTCTTAATTTGCCGCCGTGACTTCTTGGTAAGAAGTCGTCTGTGCTATTTCTGTATATTTGCACTGCGGCTAAGACTCTGGTGGCTCTCCACTGGAGAAGTGTGCATCCCCCTACAGGGTCTGAGCTGGCGGCCTGTATTAAGGATGTTAGAAGTCTGGGGTTCCTCACTGCCATTCTTAACAATAAAGTGGAGGTCTTCCAGTCTATTTGGTCCCCTTGGGATACATATTGTACCCTCCAAGGTCTCTGATCCCTCCTTCCCCTCTCCCTCCTTTTGTCTTGTCTTATCCTCCCCCCCTCCCCCTCCATTCCGTTCTTTGTCTTGTGGGTTTTTCAAATTCTTGCGTTGGCTTCTTATTCATGATGGTTTTGCTGTTTTTGCTTTGTTCTTGCTTTGCGGTTTGTTCAATTTGTTTTAATAAAAATTAGTTTAAAAAAAAAAAAAGAGATGAACTAAAGGTCACAGAGGTGTCAGATTACATCTCACATTAGAAGTCTATGCAGGGTGAAGGAGGAGTATAAACAGTAACTAACCTCAAATACATCTGAAAGCGATGACTGACTGTAGCGGTCCTGTCAACTTGACATCACCATCCCTGTGTGCTTAACATAAGGGTTACTGATATGTGAGAGACTTGGAGGTACTAATTAAGCATACCTCCCAACCATCCCAGATTCAGCGGGACAGTCCCGGATTCCGGGTCCTGTCCTACCGTCCCAGTCAGCAGGAGGTATTTCCCGGGTTCAACTAATCTGCGTCCTCCGTCCTCATTCACAATGGTGAATGAAGCAGGAGCCGTCCGCAGACAGCTCCCACTTCACCACTGTGCTCCCCGTGTCCTCTGGCCCCGGGAGCTGTAGGTGCAATGTGATGACGTCACTTACATCATGCCTGCAGCTCCCAGAACACTCTGTGACTGAGACTGCAGACAGAGCAGCAGGGGAGCAAGGAGAGGTGAGTATCAGTGTTTTTTATGTTAAACTGCGTGCAAATTGAGGGAGAACAGGAAACTGGGGGCAGATGTGGGTGGAACAAGAAACTGGTGGCAGATGAAGGGGGAATATGAAACTGGTGGCAGATGGAGGGGGCATTAAACTGGGGGGGGGATTAAGAGGGACATTAAACAATGGGGGTCACCGGACGCAGACATTAAGTTGGGGAAAACTGGAGCAGGACATTAAACTGGAGGCAACTAGAGGAGGACATAAACCGTGGGAGTATCTGGAAGGGGACATGTCCGACTAGTTGCACCCCAGTTTAATGTCCCGCTCCAGTTGCCATTACTTTACTGTCCCCCTTCAACTACCCCCACTGTTTAACCCTTTCCCTGCCAGCCACGTATCTACACATCCTCCCAGGGTGGCACTTCTGTAGCCCAGAACGTATCTAATACGTCCTTACTTTTAATGCCAATATTTCAGGATCCTTTAGGACTATTATGAAGATCTTGGATTCATTTTAAAGATGAGAATTCGCTGTTGAAAACGCTATTCAGCATTGAGATCCCATTGCAGATCTCAATTCCCGACAGTGTTTTTAACAGTGATTCGCTCCAGATCTGTAAGGGCTATCATGAAGATCTTGGTATCATTTTAAAGATGAGATTCTCATAGTCCTAACGGATCCTGAGATATGGGGCTCTAAAATGTCCTCCTGTCTCAGGAAGCATCTTAAGAGCTGCTGTGGGGCAATTGGAGGGGAACCTTATAATGTTAGGGTGACTGTAGGAGCAAGAGTGGCACGTGCCAGGGGTTGCTAACCCCTGTGCTAGATATTCCCAGGTGTTTTGATCTACATACCATTATAAGAGTAGGGGGTCCTGATTTTACTTTACAGCAATCTGCCCTTCGTCCTTTCTGGGGAGACTGAGGACCAAGCAGGCAGGCTTATAATCTTAAAGGGTACCATGGCAGAAAATGTGCAACTTTGTTAATTCTTACACCACTGAAGACCCTATCTCTTTCTCCAGTTCCATGTGTGCCAGATTGGATGGTTATACTTATGATCACTTAGTTTGGTGTGGTGATGTTTATCTATAATGGCAAACTGGACAGGTTCCATTAAGCCCCATTAAGACGGACTGGGGCTGTAGAGGACTATTCAATCCCTTTTTGGTTAGGTCCAGATGTCTGGAGGAAACATAATGGCACATTAGGGAGTTATTCGTATTTTTACCCCACGCACCATCATTATACAAGAATTGACGATTCTGACAAACACTGCCACTCTTTGGCATTTGGTCGTCGGTCCATGATATTGTCCTTAGCGAACTTGACCTTGCCCTGCAGACATCTGTCCCATATGGATGGCATCTTAATGAGGCCCTACTCACTAGACCCTATATTTTCAAGATAGTGCTACCTCTATAGCTGACCCTGGTTGGGTACAGATGGCCCATAAGACAACCATCTTAAGACGCTTACACAACTTAAGAAGGAGAGGACTAGAGCTCAGGAAATGCTGGAGTCCAAACTAAGTAGACTGTTTAGAGCTGCCCAATGTGCCCCGTTCCTATACTTAGACATTACTATTAAGAATGCCAAAATTCAGTTAAATGCTCTTCTGTTGGATCATTCACACTGAGGTGGACATACAAGTTACCTATTATAAATGGACTAACAAGCCCGGCAAACCCAAATGCTCTGTGCTCTATCAGTGCCAGTATCTTAATTGCATAGATACTATACATCTTAGACTACGTCTTACTACATCCCCTCCAGACCATATCTACAACATATTTTCACTTTCTTCACTAAACTATATCAAGCACCACAACCACCCTGGCCAATGACCTCCTCTGATCTGTCCCCTTACCACATATTATACTGACAGCTAAAGAAATGCCAAATGGTCAAATATTGACTGATGAGGTAGAAGATGTAATAAAACAACTTAAATTTGGAAAAGGACCTGGGAACAGATTCTTGGTGGCTTATTATAAAAAGTTTACCCCATCACCTCCGTATGTAACCATATTTTACAGGAAAAAACAATAGCTTTGGAATTTCTTGAAGCATCAATAATGCTTATTGCCCAAGCCAAACAGAGACCCCTTGCTTCTCAGTAATTACCTCCTGATTTCCTTAATGATTTTGGACACTAAACTCCTAACATTCATCCTGGTTAGGTGTCTTAACACCCTTCTACCCAATCTGATTCACCAGGACAAGGTGGGTTTTGTCCTGGGTCATAAAGCCCCGGACAACATCCACAAGGTGTTGAATTGAATTCACTGGGCTAATCAGATGTCGATCCCTTTAATTGTACTGGCTTTGGATATTGAAAAAGCCTTTTGACAGTGTCACCTGGGTTTATTTATTTGCTACACTTGGTATTACAAGCTCCTTTATTAATGCTTTGTGATTAACTTATTCCTCAATTATAGCACACTTCAAACTGCCCTCTAGTCATCCCATGCCCATGCCAATTACTCAAGGGACTCATTAGTGCTACTCTCCCCAAAGAGAAGGCCTACTCTGCATACTATATTGCTATATTAAACATCTAAAGGCAAAGATTAAGTTATGTTACAATGGGAAGAGGACATCCACTAGCAATTATCTTCTCAGAAGAGGCAAATATGCTGTAAGACTTTGAGTACAGGCAATGGTCTGACATATCTCCTCAAATGCTCTCTGAATATCCTCCCCAGGGCATATTATATACTTACTAGCTTATATAGCATTTACCCTGATGTCTCCCCCTTGTGCTTTTGTGGATGCCAACACAGGGGGTGTTGGACTTGTCCTGCAGTGGTTAGTTTGTGGACAAGAGTCATCGCCTTGATAAGAGAGGTGACAGGCCACGACTACCTAAAAAGCGTAGCCATTTGTTTGTTGGATGATAAGTCACTTGCCACTTAACATACCAAATCAAATCTTTAAACTGGCTCAGCGCATTTTATTACCAACTAGAATTCTTATTGCTGCCAGATGGAAATCACCAGACCTACAAGTTATGATGATTATAGCACATACTAAGGACCACTTGGGACTGGAGGCGTACCAATCTCATTGCTCCCTAAAGATGTGAAGGTCCTGCTTAAGGTCATTGCCAGGTGGCTTATCTCCATGGTCATGTCTTTGGTCCATAAGGGTCAATTGGGATCTACACCTGACTGCTATATCTCCAACCTGCAGAGTATCAAGGGAAACAATTTATGGGCAGTATTGTGCAGGATGGATTTTGGCCCTGCCTTTATCTCTTTGGTTCATCTTTCTTTTATAATCAACCCTGTGCCATTGAGGATAAATGGGGTGTTCCCTGGGTTGTACTGAGGAGGGGAACAAGAAAGTTGCCTTCTGCCCCCTCTTCTTTTTGCACTGGCAACTGAGCCATTTGCCTTCCTGATAAAGAGTTCCCCGGAAATAGTGGGTTTCCCCTGTGAAGACATCAAAGGCTGCATATTGCCATATGCTGATGATATCTTATACTTTACAAATTAATTGGGGAAAGTTTTGTTCTCTAGCCTTTGGATGCCCTCCTATTGCAGTTGTGGCTAGCTCATACCCACCTGCAGATAGTTACCAAATTTAAATATGTGGGGATAGTGATAATAGCCAAGCCAAGTATTTTATTGGGAACAATCTGTTGCTCCTATTGGATTTGTCGATGATACTGGCGTGACCAGTTTAATAAATTCCCACCATTGTATACACTGTTGAATGTTGTATATGTATGTACTGTATATGCTGTTGAAATACAATTAGGCTGGAATCACACATTCAGTTTTGGTGCAGGTGCATTTTGGCCAATCTTGGCACATCCAGTTTGAGCTAAAAAATTTTTGACTTGCTAGACATGAGGTTGTGGCTTCTAAGAAAAGAGGGCATGCATATCTTAGATGTGACAATCCATCCAAATTGCGCTAAATTTCTGGCATAAAATTCTGGTTTAAAGTAAGGCAACTGAAAGGTGGTCTAAACTTAGGCTTAACCCCTAGGCGACATGCGCCGCAATAGTATGGCGCAGCCATCTGGGTCTAAAAGCAAACTGCTGTACTATTATGGTGGAAGCCTCCTGCCCACTTAGAGTCTGAGCAGGTGGCTGATGGAGCGGGTGTAAGTTACAGCTAACACTTTGATCCAGCACCCCCTTCTTCGATTGACTGTGTTTTCGCTAATTTAATGTCCCCCCCCACCCTGCGGTGAGATCAGGGGGTGCTGATATGTATTTTCAGCAGCCCAGGGTCTGACCAGTAACCCCTGGCTGCCAAGATCCCTCATACCTGGTTGATCCTGCTGTGATGGGAGGAAGTCAGCCTATGCGTCTGCATAGGCTGACTTCCTCTATACACTACAATATACATGTATTGCAGTGTATAGTACTGAACCAGAGAGCAGAGCAAAAAAATAGTTAAAGACAAGCGTAAAAATAATAGTGTGTTAAAATGCTTAATGTTTGCGTGGAAAAAAAATTAATAAATGAGAAAAGCCCCAAAACTGCCCTTTTCCTATATAAAATGAATATAAAAAAAAAAAACTAAAAAATTATAAAAACAATACATATTTGGTATTGTTGCATCAGTAGCAATAAAACTTAAACATTATTTAACATATACGGTAAATGTCATTTAAAAAAAGAAAAAAATGCCGGAAGTAATGATGCTTTGCCATCTCGCCTCACAAAATATACTATAAAAAGTGATATATTGCCCAAAGCAGTATATCAATAAAAAACACAGCTTGCCCCACAAAAAATAAACTTTCAACCAACTCCTTCAGGAGAAAAATATAAATGTTATGCCTCTCAGAAGATGGTGATGCAAAAATAATTCATTTATGTCCCCCAATTGGGTTTTTGTTCTGCAAAATTAGTAATGCATAAAAAGCAAAGGGATGAGACCAGTGAGTAAATCCGATGCAATTTATTAGGAGTCCTATACCAAAGTGTCATAATTTCATACTTAAGCTCCTGCAACCTAATAGAGGTAGAGATCTTATGCATCAGGGTATGAGCACTGTGCCATTGGTCAGCAGACAGGGTCCTACTGAGTTCGGACTCCCAGGCTCAATGGATGTATAACATGGGGTCTGTGAAAGATCCTCCGTGCGCCAACACCGCTGTGGCCCCACCTGAGTCTTCTTTCATATAAAAACCACACTCACCGCCAGTGAGTGTCGGGTTCACAAGATAAATACAAGACAAGCTTTCTAAATTTTATGCAGTTCAGAACAGATATGCAGATGTATGCAAGCATTAACAGTTACTAGTTACAATATACAGTACAATAAAAATAAAAAGGGAATAACATTGAAATAATTACTTTACCTTGATGTGGCTCTATAGTCCAACACTCACACATGCTCTGTCATGTGTGAATACCCAGTGGAGGCTGCTTAGCATTAACTCCTAGCATGTGGCATCACAGTATTCCAGCCTGCATACTCTCGTCACAGTCTCTCAGCATTAGTCCAGTAGTCTCATCACAAAAATCTCCTCATGGTGTTCTCTTGTAGTCCCAACACAAAATCTCCTCCCATTGCCTCTTACCTCATCTTTTATACCTTTTATGCCACCTCCCAGAATGAGGTCATCGGCGGCAGCAAGTCTGATTGAATAATGCACTCAAGTCCAGATCCTTTGTAAAGAGCTGAGACCAAGTGGAATGATACAATGTTATCAGCCATATCTGATCTACCAGTGCAGACTGGACAATGCATGTTTTTGTTTGATCACTCGGGGCTGTGTAGGATTCAATTGAGCCATTCTGGGATGGATACAAAGCCCTATTGTTACAAGGTTACCCTACTGATAACATACAACTAGGCTTATAGCTGCGCACATTATGAATAAATGCAGGTAAGAAGGGAGATACTATACCCAGAGATCAAAATACATCTCTGAGTTTTAGCCATATTTAAGCAGAATCATCACAGGGTCCCCATCTCCTCCGCAAGCATCAGGGCATATATCAGAGAGACCTTGTGTGAGCATCCAGGAGAAGACATACAAAGGGTCTCAAATAGTCGAAGAGGTACAGTCAAGTCAGTCAAAGGGCCCAGTGATCTAACAAAGCTCCTTATTTGAAAGTATCAAAGCTGCTTCCCGGGTCGGGAACCCATTATGTCAGACAGCCAGTACGTCAGACAGAGCGGATAAAGGCTTCAGCCCTTCCAAAGTCAACTCGTCTTGAAGGCAAGGGAGTGGGGTCAAGACAAGAGTAGATGAGTGGCATGAAGGCATGGGCAAAGAGCGGAGAGAGCTATCCGATAGGGGTGTGAGCAGCCCCGGGACAGATACACAATTCATGGCAGAGGCAAATCTTGCAAACACCACAGTTAGGGTGCGTAGGAGAAGAGAAAAAGGGGGCCTCATGTGCCTGAAGCTAAGAATTGTCCAGCTCCATTTCCACCCATAACTTAGACGAGCAGTGATAAAATACAGTAGGTCTAACACACAAGTGTAAGTTAATATAATAAGAAATCTGGAAGACCCACCCAACCGTTGGCTTTGGATCTAGAAAGGATGGAGTGCCGCAGTCGAGTCCTAGTGCCATTCCAAACAAATTTTGTTGCCAGTTTTCACAAGCGAATGATAAAAATGTGGGATAGCAATTGGTATCATCTGGAACAAATAAAGCAGTTTGGTTAGGGAATCCATTTTTAGGATACTTATCCTGCCGAACCAAGACAACATCAGAGGGGTCCATCTGCGGAAATCCTGTTCCAGTAAATGAAGTGGG
Organism: Leptodactylus fallax; assembly: GCA_947044405.1. Lineage (NCBI taxonomy): Eukaryota > Metazoa > Chordata > Amphibia > Anura > Leptodactylidae > Leptodactylus > Leptodactylus fallax. The sequence continues at coordinate 2,505,576 of CAMRHE010000096.1, forward strand.
GGTTTAAAGTTCAACTGAAAAAGTTGTCCTGGGTCGGCAGGAAGAGAAACACCCATGTACTTTAAATGGGATGACTGCTGTCGAAATTGGAAAGAATGTCACAGGGAGCCAACCTCCATAGATGGGAGAGTGACATTAAGTATTTCTGATTTTTGTAAATTGACCTTAAAGTTACTGAATCAACTATACATCTCAAATTCTCCTCACAGTTGGCAATATAGTCCTGGGAGATGATACATAGATGAGCAGGTCATCTGCAAAAAGGAATAATTTGTGTTCCTGAGAACCCAATGAGATCCCCTTTATGGTAGGGTTACCCCTCAGGGCATTGGTTAGCGGGTCTATGGCCAAAAGATATAAAAAAGGGGACAAGGGGCATCCCGGATGTGAGCTGTTTAATATAAAAGGCTCAGATAGAGCTCCATTGACCCAAACCCAAGCCATAGGGCCCTGGTACAGTGCCATTATGTGATCAAGCATGCAGGAACCAAGGCCAACCATTCCAAGGACCTTCTCCAGGAAACCCCAGTAGACCCTGTCGAATGCTTTTTCAGCATCTATGGATAATAAGCACAGAGGGGTTCTGGATGTGTTTGCCCTTTGGATGAGTAAGATGGATTTGGCCCGGGACAAAACCCACCTGTTCCCGGTGGATCAGTCTCGGTATATGAAGCTGAAAACAAAGCGCCAAGATATTGGCATACGGTTTTAGGTCTATATTGAACAACAAGATTGAAGTTCCTACATGTTGTCCTCTCCCTACCCAGCTTGGAAAGCACTGCAATATATGCCTGGAGAGATTGAGAGGGAAAAGGAGGGAGATGACGTTAAATGCGTATAAAAGGTAAGGGCTAAGTGCCTCCGCAAAGGCTTTATAAAAGGCAGGGGTAAAGCCATCCAGTCCCGGACTTTTCCCAGACTTAAGTTCTTTGATGGCATAAGTTATCTCAGAATCAGTCTTGTTCCAAATCAGCAGAAGTGTTGGAATTGAGTGGGACCGAGGACTTATCCCTCAAATAATCCTCTATAGAGATCACAGAATGTTGGGGGGGAGTGGGCTGTGGCCGAGGGAATGTTATGTAGAGCAGAGTAGAATGTAAGAAACTCTGCTAAAATATCAGAGATGCTATGTACCTGCGTGCCAGTGGATGAGTTCATGCTAAAGATATGTGTCCGATCCATTCAAGGGTTGATCGTCTGTGCCAACCATATGCCGCATTTGTCACTATACTCAAAGTATCCCCTCTTTTTCCCTGAAACACCAAGATCTCTGGTCCAGAATAGACAAGATATTGTGGCGAAGGGACGAGATTTCTGCTTTTATTATGTCTTATTCAAATCTTCCCGAGTCACCAGGGAAGTGAGCAGATCTTTCAATCTCAGGGAGCATTCCCGTTTCAGACGTGCCCCATGAGAGATGAAGATATTTTGTAATGCACATTTAAGGGCTTCCCATTTAATAGGGGTGCTAGTGGTGTCAGCCGAGTGATTGAGGATGAAAGAATGTATAGCAGAGGAGATCTCCGTTAGGAACATGATGTCTTGCAATAAATTCTTGTTAAGCCTTCAGGAACCACATTTCAGTCTGTCCGGAAAGCCGCTCACAGCCCCATAGACTGGGGCATGGTCTGAGCACAGAAACCCGTCCATAGAACAATGGAGGTGGAAGTCAAACAGGTCATGAGCTAAAGAAATGGTCAAGTCTATAGTAGCTATTATGTGCAAGGGAATGATAGCTATAGGTCTTAACCCCAGGGTGGAGAACCCACCATAAATCTACAAGGTGTGGGGTACGTAAGTCACGGAGTAGACTGCAGGTTGCAGAGGAAAACATGGCGCATTTACCGGTCGAAGCATCCAAAGAGGGGTCAAAGATCATATTGAAGTCTCCCCCTAATATAATTTGAGAACCATGAGCAAATTCTGCCAATACCCACAGCATGTGAGATCCAAACAAAGTCTGACCCTGATTAGGAGAATAAACATTAGCCAGGAAAGAAGAATCAATAGCAATTTTGAGAAATAGAAATCTGCTCTCCGGGTCAATATCAGTAGCCAGCAGAGTATATTGAAGGGTAATAGATTAGGGTAATAGATACCCCTCCTGCCTTAAGGCGTGGGTGGGGAGCGAGATGCCAGGAAGCGTAGTAGCCACTGGGGCACTAGACTTAAAATGGGTTTCCTGGAACATCGCAACCATAACACATTTCTTGTGGAGACGATACAGGATTTGGTCCCGTTTGGCAGGTGCATTTAAGTCCTTGACTTTAAAAGTGCAAAATATAAGGCCCAGCTAGACCATTCCCCAGGAAGCTGACTATCTAGGCGCAGAGAAGAAGTCAAAGAAAAGATAAGGGAGCGAAAAAGAAGTAGGGAAAGAAGGAAGAAAAGAGAGGAAGGTGTAAAGGGAATATAAAGCAAGGCAAGTGATTAGAGGGGCAGGAGCAAGGATACTATTAGGGGCGTAACTACCGGATAGCAGCGGTAGCGGCTGCCACAGGGCCCGGGACCGATGGTGGGTTTTTTTTTGTTTTTTTTTTAATAGGCCGTTACCTGCTGGAGTAACCCCAGCAGGTAACGGGCCCTATTTACTTACCAATCCCTGCTCCTGCTCACGGCCGCCTGCGCTTCCCATTCTGCGGAGGTGACTGAGCAGGTGCGGGGTTCGGGGAGGGGGGGCCATGTCAAATGTTTGCCTTGGGGCCCAGCCATTCCTAGTTCCGCCACTGGATACCAGGTATAACAAACTACAGGACGCCGAGTGTCAAATGCAACATGAGGTGTTTCAGTCCCTAAGCAAGGGAGGTGGGTGCAAAGAGTGGTGGTAATCTCCTGCATAGCCTGTGAAGGCGCAGAGGTCAACTTAAAAACTGTGTAGGGCTGAAAGCCATAGCTATACGAAAACAGGTAAAGTCTAAGCAGGACAATAGTCACTGAGAAAGGAAAAAAAGAAAATAAAGTAAGAGAAACTAAGAAAAAAAAAAAAAACACTAGGCGCAAAACTTAGAAGCCATCTGGGCTCGGGTAGGATATTGAAATAGGGCAGATGAGCCCCAAGCTGGAACTAGGGACTGTCCTTTAGGTGGAGAGAGGGCAGGATTTCCTCCAGTTTCTTTGAGGGAGAGGGGGTACAACCTGCCACTGTTGTCTCTGAGGAATCTGTGAGAGCATAGTCCAGTTTGGCCAATCTGGAAGAGAGATCATTGGAATGCTGCGGAAGGTAGGTAAATCCCCAAGAGACTTGAAGGAGACAGGTTTGCCATTTTTCCATGTAGTTAGCTGAAATGGAAACCCCATTGTCAGGGGTTAAGTCCCCCCGGGATGGATGTCACCGTAATCCTAATTAAGTAAAGAACAGGTAACGAGCTCAGGAAACAAACGTACAGACACACCCAGGTATCTAGTAAGAATGATTTCATTTATTGCATAGTTCATACAGGTTTTAAAGGCAAGCTGGTTACACAATAGTCATGTGACTAATGTACATATTTGGTCCTTCCGGTTCCGCTACTAGGCAGATTTACACAGTTTCTCATAACATTCCCTTATCTTTCCTGAGAACAGCAAACCTCTTGAGTGCCGTCCCAGACTTAGTGTCTGTGCTTCCTATCTCTAAACTATGCAGGCTATCTGCAGACTATTTCACTCTCTGTATATACAGTGTATAGGATATAATACAAATTATATTTTAACCCTCACAATTCCCCCATTTTAGGACTTTATTTTTAGTCAAATTCAATGAATATCTTCACACTTAATGTGTGCCATCTATGATGGATTCTCCATTGAAGAGGTTAAAAATAACATCCTATCTTACATATTGATTTACTGTGTTCCATTTCCTTCTCATGGAGCAGAATACATATAGATTGAATAATGACAACAACGCAAATAATATCATTATTACTATCAGGGGGTTAAATAACTAATTAGTAATTTTTACCATCATTAGTGAATATCCTTTGAATATATCGTACCAATGGTGAGCAGTCAAATCTTGTATCTGTGAAGCTATATTTTTAAGATTACCTCTTGTGATTACTGCTCTTATCTGACTATCTTGTAAGGTATGATTAAACTTATTGATATGATTTTTCACTAACCCTGACATGTCCAATAACCTTTTTAAAGGATTTAAATCAATTTCATAATCCTTGATATTGTACACCTGCTCATGTACTTCTTTAGATATGTATAATATCACTTCTGGGTTAAACATATATGTTTTGTTATTCCATACTAGTTTAGACACATTTTTCAAGCATCCTGAAAATGGGGCATTATATCCCAGCGGTCTCATGGTTTCTGAATTATTTGTTGCTATACAAACATATTGTGGACCCATTTCCACAAACATATTCCCTACCGCTGTAGGTGTTCTAATTAAGTCACATATATTATCCTCATGTTCTAACAGACAGGGCTCATATACCTGGGTTCCCTGTCCACACACACTTCCTTGTTCTGTCAGATCACATAGAGTCAAATCATGTGTTTTATTTTTATTGTCTATATGGGTCCCTTTTATTCTAGGAGTCCAGAACTCAGTCTGTGCACCATGAACTAATATTGGCATAACTACAAACTTACATACTTTCATGGCTTTTTGTATTCTATATGCGTCGACAATTCCTGTACACCACTTACTTGGTTGACACCAAATATCTTTTACCTGTGGCTGGAACCACCACCCTTTGATTTTCAAAATAGGGAACATTTCCTTCCAAATTTGAATATTACCTGTCATTAATTTAGTAACGGCTGTATTTACTTCCATCTGAGCTACTATGCCTTTTAAGGAACAGGCAGTGAAATTTATGAATGTATTCACTTTTGTCATCGTATTCATCTGTGTCAATATACTAGCATTAAATATTACATCTAAATTGTCTGTAAGTGTTAACTGTCCTTTTTGTAGATGCACTAGGGTGGGTAACCAGTCTGCTGTCAATTTTATGGAGCCAGATATTGCATCTCCCATCCTTTTCCACTGATTTAACATATCCTCTATTTGTATCCCATTTAATATTCCCATACCTGTACCCGCCCCTCCTAAAAGAGTATCATACCATTCTCTTTTTCTCCTGATACAGTTTCTAAAATCAGGTAAATGTGTCATGGTTAAATTGAACGTTATTCTCACTTTCCCTGCATTAGTACTCATATTTACACACAAAGGAGTCTTGGGTCCTGTTTTTAACATCTTGCTTCCATCCCCATAGCCAAAATGAGAGCTCCTTCAACTGCACGCCTGAAGTCCAAGTAAAAGCAAAAAGTTCAACAGTTACTGTGCTTAAAAGGAAGAGCCAAAGAGTCCTCATTCTGGAGGCGCTTCAACTTTCTTGCAATGTGAAGCGTGTATCCAGGCGGGTTTCCCTTCAAGTTTCACTAAAGTGGCAGTTGTCAATAGAACTTGAAATGGACCATGAAACCTAGGTTCAAGGGTTTTCCTTTGATGTCTCTTTATAACTACCCAATCTCCAGGCTGCAGATTATGGGCACCTGTAAGATCGGATGGGTCTGGAATAGAAGAAAACACTTGATCGTGTGTTACTTTTAATTTTTGGCATAGATTTTGTACATAGCTAGCAATACTGTCATAGTTAAGCTGTAAAGTCTGAGGGAAGTACAATCCTGTTTTAGGTGCGCTTCTAAATAATATTTCGAATGGTGATAATCCTGTCTTCCTGTTAGGGGTGGTTCTTACTGAGTAAAGAGCTAGAGATAGACACTCAGGCCAAGGCTTTCCTGTGTCTGCTATTGCCTTCTGAATTTTTAGCTTAAGAGTACCATTTAGTCTTTCAACCTTTCCAGAACTTTGCGGGTGATAGGGTGTATGGAAAGCTTGCTCCACCCCCAAGGCTGACATGACTTCCTTCATTATTGCACCTGTGAAATGTGTACCTCTGTCTGACTCAATCACCTCGGGCACTCCAAACCTACACACAAGCTCAGACATCAGTTTCTTGGCAGTTACTTGTGCAGTTGCTTTGCTTACAGGGTAGGCCTCAGGCCATCCTGAAAACAAATCCACACAGACCAATACATACTCGTATCTTCCAGACTTGGGCAACTGTATGTAATCTATTTGTATTCTCTGAAATGGGTACAGGGACTTTGGTGTGCATTTCACTGGGGTTTTAACTACCTGTCCTGGGTTGTGTAGAGCACATATGTGACATGTTTTTATGTGATTACTAGCAGCTCTTCCAAAGCCGGGTGCAAACCATAGTTTACCCACTAAGGTGCATTTCGAGAGGCATGCACCTTACCGTGGGCCAAGCCGGCCATCTGGGGGTAGACTGCTGCGGGCAGACATAATCGATCCCCCATTTTCCACACACCATCATCTTCTGTAGCACCTGCTTTCTTCCATCTTTCAGTTTCCACACTGGTAACCTTTGAGTACAGCCCTTTAGGGTCTGCTAGGTCAATGTCCATTTTGCTCACCTGGTTGGGACCCCTTCTTGCCAGTAGTGCTGCTGCTTTGGCTGCTATGTCAGCTCTCTCATTTCCACGGCTTTCAGGGTCCCTTCCTTTTGCGTGAGCTCTGACTTTTACAATTGCCAACTGCTTTGGGAGCAGTATGGCCTCCATCAGTCGACTTACCACATCTCCATTCTTAATTGGCTTGCCCTGGGCCGTTAGGAAGTTCCTTGACCTCCATATCGGACCATAATCATGTGCAATGCCAAAAGCATACCTGGAGTCAGTGTATATGTTGGCTGTTCTACCTTTGGCTATCTTACAAGCCTCCATAAGGGCTTTGAGCTCAGCTTCTTGGGCTGACATGTGTGGTGGAAGGGCTTCTTGGACTATGATGTCATGTTCAGTGACTACAGCATACCCTGTAACAAATTTGCCTTCATCGGTTAGATACCTTGAGACGTCCACAAACAACAGAAGGGTGTCCCCCTGGCTACAGCATCTAACCGTGAGCTGTAATAGGCCACAGGGCGTTTCTTATCCCCATGTTGTTGTGTGAGAACTGCAGTTACGTGTCCCATCATCTCAGTCACGTAGAGCTGAAAAGGTTTCTGATAGTCAGGTAGACCTAAGGCCGGAGCACTGACTATCTGCAACTTCAGCTGGTAAAACGCATCCAAGGCCTCAGATGTAAGGCTGAATGGTTTTGAGGAAAGGCAATCATACAGAGGTTGCATGGTCAGAGATGCAGATCTGATCCATGGCCTACAGTAGGATACCAATCCCAAAAAGGTGCGTAGCTGAGCATGAGAGGTCGGCACCTGCAGGTCTCTCACCACCTTGGTCCTCTCATCTGACAGGTGCTTGGTACCCTGGCCAAGACAGTGTCCCAGAAACAACACTTTTTGTTTGCAAAATTGCAACTTATCCTTGCTGGCCTTGCAGCCGTTCTGGCAGAGGAAACACAACAGGCTGATGGTCGCTGCTTCACAAGTTGATTTGTCTGGAGCACAAAGAAGAAGGTCATCAACATATTGTAACAAAACAACATCATCATGTGGTGGATACCAAGTACTCATGATTAGTGTAAGACATCTCGTAAATTGGTTAGGACTGTTTTGCGCCCCTTATGGTAGTACTGTCCAAGTGTACTGTTTTCCCCTAAATGTAAATGCAAACAAAACACTCAGAGAATCTGATATAGTGCAAAGAGAAAAACTGTATACCATCTGTACGATGTTTATTGGATTATGTATTATATATATATATATATATATATATATATATATATATATATATATATATGTCAACCTGTATTTGTAGTATTCATTCTGTTTATATCAATGCCAGGATTCAACTTTTATGCTTTTTGTAAAATTAAATCCGCTTTCAGGAAATGTCCCCTAAAAAAGAAGAAAACTAGGATATTGTGATGTTCCACAGGGGTTAAATTTTTGGTTGGAATCCAGTGAAGAAAATTCTAAAGTCTGGCAGTTTGCCCTTAAGGTAACCTGAAGTACAACTCAGGGGTTTTGAACACCTGTGGTAATGACAAAAGGTGGGGTTTGGAAAATATTTGAAAATTGTACAAAAATAGTAATATGTAATTTTGGTGGCAGTATTAACTGCTATCTGCTTGAATTGTATTCCTGTATTCTGTTGTAGCGCTCTGCAGATGTTCTGCAGGGAATAACCAAAACATTAACTGACTGCCAAGTAACTCCAAGGACGCTGTATCTGATGTGATGGACACGCAGAAAATCACAAGCTAAACATGATGCTGTGTTACCCAATAATACTAAATGTCAATTATCACAAAGTGAAACTTGGCTCTGGGCCTCCGGGGTCCGCAGCCTGGGTATGATGACTATTTATGCCCAAAGGGAAAATATTCTGATAAAAGTGTTAGCCTAAGGTTAAATGGAAAAGTAAGGTACAATGTGTATCACATGTAGGACAGGTCCATCCCTCCGGATTATAAGGCGGGGGGGGGCTGAAGCGAGTCCTATCTTCCCTTATTTCTATTCTATTGCTTCCTTCAATCAGGGCATATATGCCTCTTTGCAACTTATTGTCTTGAATCAATCCTGCATGATCTAATCTCCACTGATCCCAAAATTTACTGTCTATCATCCCAGTTTTGTGTATTCCTGCTCTTTTTAGGATTGTTTTTTTTGTTTTTACCTGTGCGGCTACTTCTTTCCCTTCCCCTATTTCTATTAGTTCAAATGGGGTGTACCATATCTTAGAGGGTCCCTTCCCCATCTTGGCTGGTAGCTAATCAGCCGTGAGTCTCTCACTTCTCTAGGGCTACCTTGAGACAATAGAGGGTCACTTATGACTACTTTAGTGAGAACTCCCAAACAGACACTTCTGTTTTCTTTGAACTATTTGTGCAAGTTCTGGAGTAGTGCTCAGGGCAATGCATAATTGGCTTCCACAGACTGAACTTTCTGTCTGTGTCCCCTTACCAAAACACTCCTGAATTATTGCACGCACTTTGCGCGGATTCTACTAAGTCCTTCTTGCTACTACTCAGGTCCCATTCGACCTTGACCGTCCAGGCACGGCTGGAGGCTAGTGTTCCAAAACAAGGACTTTTCAATCACTCAGTGCTTCTTAGTTCCGAACCTTGTCCGCAACTCTAGGGGTTAAAAACAGAGAACTCTTCCCCGTTTCTTGCAGCCTTATATATCTTATAATCTTATAACACAGGTAAGATACAAAAATCAGCAGGAGGGTAAGACAGAAAGCAAAGAAAACAACTTCTACATCATTTACAGGTGACATGTCCCTTTTTCAGGTTCTTCCGTACTATTTAATTGGCGTCGAGATGTCATATAAACATGCAGCAGCTTACCTCACTCATCGATACAGAGTATAGACACACAGGAGCTCAGATATACTAACAACTGGCAAGACAAGGGCTTACCTACAGTACTGTTTTTCATCTATCTCAGGTCCTCTGGTCCCGTCCTCAAGTCGATCGGTGAGTGGGTCGGCACTCTATTGGCTGCACATCGGACGATCTCGTCGCCCCACGTTGGTTAGCCAATTTCTGTCAGGGGTTAAGTCCCCCCGGGATGGATGTCACCGTAATCCTAATTAAGTAAAGAACAGGTAACGAGCTCGGGAAACAAACGTACAGACACACCCAGGTATCTAGTAAGAATGATTTCATTTATTGCATAGTTCATACAGGTTTTAAAGGCAAGCTGGTTACACAATAGTCATGTGACTAATGTACATATTTGGTCCTTCCGGTTCTGCTATTAGGCAGATTTACACAGTTTCTCATAACATTCCCTTATCTTTCCTGAGAACAGCAAACCTCTTGAGTGCCGTCCCAGACTTAGTGTCTGTGCTTCCTATCTCTAAACTATGCAGGCTATCTGCAGACTATTTCACTCTCTGTATATACAGTGTATAGGATATAATACAAATTATATTTTAACCCTCACATTTTCCCCGAAAATAAGCCCTAGCATGATTTATCAGGATTTTTGGAGAATGCTTGAAATATAAACCCTACTCCGAAAACAAGTCCTAGTTACAGTTCATTAAAAAAATGTCCAGGCAACTATATATGTAAAAAAAAGTTAATAGAATACAGCAAAATAGATACAGTAGACCCTTCATCAAGGAAAGCAGACACCGGCAAAGGAATCGCACCCCAAAAGAATTGGACATCGACTTTAAGGGAGCTATCTGTACAACAATAAGGGTTGACTACTGATAGTGCTGATTTCTCACACACAGATCGGGTAGTCCCGCTGGCATCACTCCGTTGTGACTGCTTCCAGTCACCAGGGGGAGGCAACTGCTACACTTGGCTGCAGTGGAATGCTGCTGCAATGGCAAGGGACCTGACAGTGACACGCCTTTGACAAGAGTGTCACAGATCTGTGTGAGAGCCCATCCACCATTGGCACTTGCAGACTCTAATTGATTTGGATCTAATGGAGTCTGGTGAGTGGATTGTTGTCCATGGGGGAAAAAAAAATAAGACATCCCCTGAAAATAAGCCCTAATCATCTTTTGGAGCAAAAAATAATATAAGGCCCTGGCTTATTTTTGGAGAATCACAGTATATGGAATGTCTTTCTCTGAGTGGTTTAACCACCTTGTAGAGTAGCAAAGTGCATTTGGCGAAGTCACGTAGTATTGAAATTGGAGAATTTTCATGGTGCAGGGAACCTTCTTCTCGGGCGCTGCGGAGGATGGCCTCTTTTTCTTTGTAGAAATGTATATGGCAAACAATGCACCCTGGGTCTAGATAAGTCAGAGGACTTAGGGCCAAGGGCTCTGTGAATGCAGCCTATCTCTATAGGATGGTCGGCAGGTCTCTGTAACAAACGGCAACAGAAATCTTGAGCCCAAGAATCCAGGTGGGAGCGTTCTGACTCAGAGAGCCATCTGATACGCAAAATGTTTCTTCTATGGCTGTTTTCGATGTCATTGAGATGTGACAAGATGTCCGCTACCTGAGTAGAATGTTCCTGAATAACCATTCTATGAGAGTCCAGTATGGTCAAAGTCTGTTCATGAGCAATTTCTGTGTCAGCAACCCTGTTGCCTATTTGATGGGGCTGACCCTGCAGGGCGCCATGTCAGATCTATGGGAGGCCTCTAGTTTACGGAAGAGAGCTTCTCTATCGTCTCTAGTGGGTACCTGATGTGTTCCTTCCAATCCAAATCTTCATGGGGTTGTCCTCTCTTGAATCCCCCTATCTTTAGGAGAGCAGGTGGAGGAGGTAGAAGTGGATGCCCAGGAAGGGGAGACTGCAGATGGGCTTAATTGTGGTAGAACCCAAGGTGGTGTGAAGTCCATGTGTAAAGGATACACAGGACTAGTGGAAGTCGCCGGAGGGTTTGGAGATACCACCAGGGTAGGGGCTGCTAAGGTGGAGGGAGAGGCCTGTGGGCTCATAGCTAAGGTCTTGATTCTTTGTGGGAAAGGTGAAGGCGATTCACTCACCAGGTGCGCTGCCGAGTCAGGTCACGGCTGAGAGGCATTCAGGAGAGAGTGAAGTCCGGGAGAAGTGATGTGCTTATAGCCGCCGACGCCATCTTGGAGACCATTGGGGGTGTCGCGGAATGAGTCTGTGGACCAAAATGCTGATCAATTTGCCCTGATTCAAGTTTCACAGGTGTTGACATAGTTTCCCTGCGTTTCTTGCGAACCATATCCCGAGTTAGGTATGTAGAGGTTATCTCTGCCATGATGAAAGGCTTGGAGTATGCAGGAGCTCAGAGAAACACGTCTTATCCCGCCATCAGTAACCACGTCACCCCAGAAAGAGTTAATAAAATTCAGTTAATAAGTTATAGGCACCAAAAAATGTCATTACAAAATGCATCTTATACCACAAAAAACAAGCCCTCATATGGCCTACATCACCAGAAAAATAAAAATAAAATTTAGCTTGCACAATGTGAAGGCAAAAACCCTGAAACCTGCCATATCATTAGAACAAAATTGGCTGCAGCAGGAAGGGAATGTATAAGCTGTTCAATCGTATATCAGGGTGCAACCCAAATTTAGAGGTTACGAGGGCAAAGACACCAGAAGTGACCCCCAGAGTGACACTCCCCCCCCCCCCCAATCATAGATGCTACTGGGAAAATAGTAGTGAATTTGGTGTACCCAATGTATTCCGCGCAGCTTACATATTCACTTTTCACCATCTGCTGTGCATGCACATCTGGGAAAATAAAGCTCACTACACCCCTTGATGAATTCTTTGAGGGGTGCAGTTTTCAAAATGGGGTCACTCCCTAGGGCCGTGATGGCGAACCTATGGCACGCGTGCCAGAGAGGGCACGCAGAGCCCTCAGTTGGCACGTGCGCCGTCGCCATGATTGCTCACTAACAGGGAATCCGGTACTGGATTCCCCGTTGGTGAGCGATCACTTCTTTCAGCTGTATGTGCAAATGCACATACAGCTGAAAGTTGTCAGTGTAGGCCACGGTCCGCGGAACCGTGGCCTACACTGACTGCAGAGTGTGACCTCTGCCCCGACACAGGCGCGATGACGTCATTCATCAGCGCCTGCGATCAGAAGAAGGAGGACGCGCTCCGTGGGACTGCAGCTCTTCGTGGGACAAGGTAAATAACGTAAACTATTGTGTGTTGGGTCCTACTGTGGTGCATATTCTACTGTATGGGGGACACTGAAGCATCTAATACTGTGTGGGGGACACTGAAGCATGTAATACTGTATGGGGGACTGAAGCATCTAATACTGTATGGGGGACACTGAAGCATATACTACTGTATGGGGGACACGGTGAAGCATATACTAATGTGTGGGACCCCACTGTGAAACAAACTACTCTGTGGGGCCTCACTGCGAAGCATATACTACTGTGTGGGGGGGCTTATTGAGAAGCATATAATGTGGGTGGGGGCCCAAAGTGGAGCATATAATACTGTGCGGGGGCCTCTGTGGAGCATATAATACTGTGCGGGGGCCACTCTGGAGCATATACTACTTTGTGGGGGGAACTTATTGTGAAGCATATAATGTGGGTGGGGGCCCAAAGTGGAGCATATAATACTGTGCGGGGGGCCTCTGTGGAGCATATAATACTGAGTGGGGGCCATTCCGGAGAATATAATATTGCCTGGGGGCCACTTCGGAGCGCATTGTACTGTCTGGGGCCCTTCATTATTTATATCACACAGTATCTGTTTTATAGCAGACGCGATACTATTACAGGCTGTAATAACATTGCATAGGCACTATAAAACAGATCCTGGTTAATTTAAGGTTAAATTGCCGTGTTGGCACTTTGCGATAATTTAGTGGGTTTTGGGTTGCAGTTTGGGCACTCGGTCTCTAAAAGGTTCGCCATCACTGCCCTAGGGGATTCCACTTTTCTGGTACCTTGGAGGCTCTGCAAACATGACATGGCGTCCACATACCAAACATCTAAATCTGCGCTCCAAAAGCCACTTAGTGCTCCTTCCCTTCTGTGCCCTGCTGTGTGCCCAAACTGCAGTTTATGCCCACATGTATGACATTGTTGTACCCAGGATAACGTAACAGCTGGACACAGGAGGGAAGGAGCACTATTTGGTTTTTGGAGCACAAATTTAGAAGGTTTGGTTTTTGGACCTCATGCCACTTTTGCAGAGCTCCTGAAATGCCACTTAACTGGAATCCCCTAACACATGACCCCATTTTGGAAACTATGTCCCTGAAGGAATTTATCCAGTGGTGCAGTGAGCAATTTTAACCCTCAAGTACAGGAATGTGCAGCGAATGGTGAAAGGAGAAAATGGCATTTTTTCCAGGCATACGTCATTTCAACAGAAATGCTCCAATGACGGCTCCAAAAGCTACCCGCTTAACAGTTTTTGGTGTGTGTCTCTGCTGACACAAGCTGGGTGCAACATATCGGGCACTGAAATGGCATATCTCTGGAAAAATTGCAATTTTCACTTCATTAATGCAACACTCAAGGGTTAAAAATGCTTCGTAAATTCTTTCAGTGGTGTAGTTTCCAAAATGGGGTCACGTGTCTGCACATTTCACTTTACTGGCAATTCAGTGGCTCTGCAAAAGTGGCATGACATCCAAAAGCCAAACTGTGCTCCAAAAACCAAAATAGCACTCCTTCCCTTCTGTACCCAAGCATCTGTTTATACCCACATATGGCATTAAGTATGTTATTCTGGGTACAACAGTGTCATACATGTGGACATAAACTGCAGTTTAGGCACAGATGGGAAGGAGCGCTACGTGCTTTTAGAGCGCAGATTTAGATTGTTGGACCCCATGTCACATTTGCAGAAACCCTAAAATTTCCCTACAAAATGGGGTCACTACTTGGGTAATTCCAACTTACTGGCACCTCCAGGGCTCTGCAAAAACATGGTGTCCAGGCATACAGAAAGTCCCTCTAAATCTATACTCTAAGAGCTAAAAAGCACATTGTTCCTTCCCTTCTCAGCCCAGCTGTGTTCCCAAACAGCAGTTTACACCCACATATCCAACTTTTTTGTATCCAGGGTAACCTACTTAATAGTTTTAGGTTTGTGTGTCTCTGACACCAAGTGGACATAATGTATTGGACACTGAAATTGCGTATTCTTTTAAAAATTTCAATTTTCACTTTGTACATTAATTTTTGGGAAGCACTCTTGGGCTCAAAATGATGATACCCCTTGAGAAATTCCTAGAGGTTTGTAGTTTCTAAAATGGGGTCACTTTTGTGGGGTTTCTATTGTACTGGTACTTTAGGAGCTCTGCAAATGTGACATTGCACTCAAAAACTATTCCAGTAAAATCTGCCCTCCAAAAGCCAAAAAGCGATCTTTTCATTCTGAGCCCACCATGTACCCATACAACATTTTACAACCACACTGGGGTAAAGCCATGTCCAGGAGAAATTGTGTAACTTTTTTTTTTTTTTTTCTTTAACCCCTTGTAAAAATGAAAAATTTGTGACAGTTTATTGGAAAAAAAGTAATTTTTCATTTTTACGTCCCAATGCTAATAAAATCTATGAAACAGATGTGGCGTCAAAATGCTCACTATACCCCTTGATAAATACTGTCACTTTTTGGAGGTTTTCATTGTATTGGTACTTTAGGAGTTCTGCAAATGCGACATGGCACATGAAAATTGCCATTGCTATTTCACTCTCAGACTGAGAGGTTATACTAATTTAGTCCCCTGATGATCCAGCAATGGCTGGTGAAACGCGTAGAACTTTTTTTTATTTTAACTCTTTAGCACTTAGGGAGAGACTTTTAAATGTGTGCTATAGGTGTCAGATAGAGGTGTATGTGGAAAGGGTGCTGGGAGGCTGTGGGGTGCTGACAAAATTACTCTATTGAGGGTGTATTCCGCTATAACCTACCAGTGGAGTGCATCTGGTGAATCCTCAGTGCCAGGTGACACACAGTTCTGACTGTGTGTCCATATACATTTGAGGCACCAGACTATACTTATACCTCAGGCAGAGTAGACGCTGTCTCAGCTGTTATGAGAAGCAATATGCAGACTTTTGCTGAAACTAAACGAACCCCTCCCTGTCTGTTTGTCTTAGCTCCCTGTTTGTTTAACCCCTCCCTGTTTGTTTGTTTTAGCTACCCTTCATACAATCCCTTTAAATGACACTAATGCTATTAACTATATGACTCATGTTGCTATCATTATTATGGTCATTAGAAAATAAAATAGCAGGGCTAATATCTGCTTTGGACATCTATAAATATTAATGCACACTATATATGCAATTTATGTGATCTCATCCCTTCTCTTTCACTAATCACATGGTAGCACTTGGGAGCACTAGTGAGTCTCGTCTTTCTAATACGATTTTATATTTATTTTTATTTATATAAGAAATAAAAGTGAAGTTTTATTATTTTCTACTCTATCAATTCCCTCCTGAAATTTAGATATATAAATCCTGATAGAGCTATAGGCAGGGCTGGACCTCCTGTATTCAGACTAACTGGTCTTTAACATTATACACATGAAAACTGTCCCAGCAAAATCTCCACTCCAAAAGCCATATAGCTATCTTTCCATTCCAAGCCCTGCCATGTATCCATACAGCAGATTATGACCCACATTTGGGGTATTGCCGTGTTCATGAGCAATTGTTTAACAAGCTTTGGGGTGCTTTTCCTCCTTTACCCCCTTGTGAAAATGAAAACTTTGGGGATAAATTTAAGTTAAAATTTAGTAATTTTTAATTTACACATTCCAATGTTAATAAAATCTGTGAAACAGTTGTGGAGTCAAAATGCTGACCATACCCCTTGATAAATTCCATGAGGGTTGTCGTTTCCAAAATGGGTCACTTTTGGAGGGTTTCAAATGTATTGGTACTTTAGGGGCTCTGCAAATGAGACATGGCACCTGAAAACTATTCCTGCAAAATCTGCTTTTCAAACACCCAGTGTCGCTCCTTCCCTTCCATGCGCTGCCATGTGCCAAAACATCAGTTTACATCCGCTTATGGGGTATGCATTTCTTCCTTTAACCCCTTGTGATTGTGTTAATTTTAGGGCGAAATATATTATTGAAGAAAAAATTAAATATGTAAATTTCACCTCCATATTGTTTTAATACCCATGATTTAATTTAATTTAATACCCAAGGATTAACAAACTTCCCAAATGTTGTTTTGAATTTTTTGGGGGGTGCAGTTTTGAAATGAGACAATTTATGCCAATATAAAGCAGAGATATAGTAGATAATAATTATTAATGTATTTGGGTGGTATGACTGTCTGAAAAGCAGAGCATTTCACACTTTGAAAATTGTTAATTTTTCAAAATTTTCATAAAATTTTCTATTTATTTTTTTTTTTAACTAAATGCAAAAATATTGATCAATGTTTACCACTAAAATGAAGTACAATGTGTCAAGAAAACAGTCTCAAAATTACTTGGGTAATTTAAAGCATTTCAAAGTTATTGCCACTTAAAGTGACACATGTAAGTTTTGAAAAATTAGGCTGTGTCCTCAAGGTACTTTTAGGCTATGTCCCTAAGGGGTTAAACAGTCTAAAGACACTCCAGATTTAATATCCAGTATGAGCCACAGTGATAAATCTGGTGCATTTATCAGACTGCCTAGATGTACATTGTGTAATTATTAGTAAATCTGGGCCAGTGTTTTATCCTTTTGGATATTGATAATCGAGTAGAGACCCACGAAAAAGAGTGCCATGAAGTGGCTTGTGGGCCTTTTACATTCTGATGAAAATTTTTAAGAAAAACTTCAAGTTTGCTGGATACACTAGGCCTGGGTATGCTCCATTGGAAAGACAAAGTGCCTAATGTGATATTACTCATGTCTCCAAATCAGGTTTAACCCTCGTCCGGCTGAGTAGGTACAATTGTACCTATTCCTATGCAGCCTGTAATGTTGTAAAATTATGCAGCCTGACAAGGGTTAAAGGTTAAGCTGAGAGCATTGTAGCATCAGGAACCTTGGGACATGCAATGCACTTTTGGATGTAAGCTGTAGTGATTATTGATGATGTGCTGACTGTCTGATTCTGCTGTCCTGCAACACAGCCAATTGAAGTTGAAGTTTTTTAGTTTCTCTGTAGGCCTGGAACAAGGGGATGTGGAGAGGACTGTTTAAATTGACTAAAACTACCTGAAAGAAACCTCACGCTTATTTTTAGAAATTTTGCTTAGCAGCTAAAGATCAATGTATCTGCTGTGAATGTGGGATCCATATCATTTTTTTTTCCTACAATGTTGATGCACTAATAAAAGGAAATAACTACAAAAAACAAACATTTCTCACGTGTCCCTGGCGCTCCTTTGACCACCTCCAGTGTCCTTCAGTCTCGTGCTGGCCACTTCTTACCATGAGTCTTGTACCTCATATGACCGCTGAGACCAATTAGTGGCCTTATGAGGCCTTATGGTGAGGCTCTGGTAATGTATGTGAGTGATGTCACTGATCTCTCTCTAGTGACTCCTCAGGCCACTGATTGCTCTCAGTGGTGACAGCAGTGAGGAACCAGTGTGAGACTAAACGGACGCTGATGGCGGACGACGGGGTGCTGGGAACAGGGGAGTATGCTTTGTCTTTTCTAATTTTACACCACTCTGACTGTCACAGGGGCTACTCTAATCATGGACAACTCCACTAATATTCCCCCAAATGCCCCACACACAAGATATTGACCCACATCATTGCCCCACAAAATAAAATGACACCATCACTGGTCCTCATACAGTATGGGGGGGGAACCAGTGAAGGAGCCACTGTATAGGAGGACTAATGAAGGGACCACATTATAATATCCCATAGTGGCCCCTCCACACAGTGTGTCCCACAGTTGCTCCTTCACACAGTATTGTCCCATAGTGGCCCCTGCGATGTTCGTTACAGATATTGAGAACATTTTAGGTTCAGCAGAACCTGAAATCTTTGGGGTACACCACCCACAAACTATTATATTCTGGGGTCTTTTCAGACCCCAGAGTATAATGATCAGAGGCTCAGGAGAGCTGATAGACATTAAAACCAGCGTTACTCACCTCTCTCCTGGGCTTCTGCATGACTCCACTGCGACTCTTCAATGACATTACAGACGGCGGCGTCATTATGCCATCCTCACCCATGTGATGTCTGTGATGTCACTAAAGAGGCCTGAAGACAGCAGGGAGTCCTGTCAGAGCCCAGGAGAGGTAAGTAACAGTAATAAAAATATATATATTTATTTTTATTTTATGTTGGCTCACCTCCTCGGGCTTCCGATCATTATACTTAGTGTCTAATTATAACAATTTCAGTTCGGACGTACTCGGTCTGAATGGAACCGCAAAGCGAACCTCATGAGATGAATCTTGCATGGATCAGCCAACAAATAACCTTGCTGTGGGCCCGCGGTTTTACTCGCCAATCGACGCTCCAGCTCATGGCCACCTCTGCATTCCCTTCTGCCCTCCAGGGGGCCCAGTGTGTCCCATATCAGTGACAGGCGGCCATGAGCAGGAATGTGGATCGGTAAGTAAATAGGGCCCGTTATCTGCTGGGGTTACCCCAGCAGATAACGGCCTATTGAAAAAAAAAAACAGCAGGGGCCCGCCGAGACCCGTACCAGCACTGGGTTTATGTCCCAACTTTTAATAGATTAAACTGTAACATAATTAAACTGTAACATTTTTGTACATGAAATGTTTGTGCTTTGATAGCTCCCACTGCATTAGTAGCAATATAGCTTTATTATGAGAGGTTTCATTAAAGTACAGTGTGAATGTTTGCTTATAGACCATGTATATTATGAAAATTAAAGAGGTGTATTATAGAATATAGTAATACCTCATACACTCGCTTTTCCGAATTCAGATTCGCAATATTTTTATTGGAACCTAACATATAAGCATTTTGCATTTTTCCACAGATCTGCAAATTTTTTTTTTAAAAAACCCTTCGCCATTGGGTAGTAGCGTCCCGTTCGTTAAATACAGTACATTACCTGGTAATTGGTTTCATTTTACTGTGAGTGGAAAAGAAAAATGAATGAATGTATTAGTATACAGTACAGTACACTTTAGCATACTGTACAGTACTGTAGGGTAAAGTTTATTAATATTTAGGGGTTAAACTTTAGAAACCGGCATCAATTAGCATTGTAAGTGCTCATACCAAACATTCGCGATTCCTCGCGATCGGCTCTGGAACATAATCTTGCGAATGTATGAAGTATTACTGTCTTCATTTAGATATACAGTCTTTGTTTAGGAAGAAGCTTATTTCCCATTTATTTTAAAGCCACTCTTGGCCTTGTCTAACAAGGGATGTGGTTAGTGGAAAAGGTTTATGGTCTAACAAATGGGGTAGGGATTAACATATCCAAATGCAGCAAAAAAATAAAACTACTAATAGGTGGCATAAATGTATACTAGACATTATAAAAATGCACCAGGTTTATCATCCAACATCAACTACTGTCTTAGACAGGATTAGTAAATCTACCCAGTTGGTTCTAGGAGAGAATACAATACCTCATGTTAGATTTAATATAAGTTTGTACTGCAGACTTGTAGGCACAGAAATGCCAGGTGTGTGAGGCCCAAGCCTCATGAGAGGTAGGTGCAAAAAATATTTATTTTTGTGTTGCTAAACTGTACATTAATCTAAAGTTAATAAAGTGACAATGATAAATTATGCAAATATAACAACCACTCTACCAATCAAATGAATTGGGTTTATCTATACTCTATAATTTGTATATAAATACAATTATCCACCCGAGAAAAAAATATTAAAATCCAATAATTATCTTTAGTAAATTTAAAAAAAAAACACAATTTGTCATATAAATCCATATTACCTATAAAAGACATAAGTTCCTAGATCAATTCATAGTCCGAATGCATGAGTAAGTCCAAATATACAAGTAATCCCCAAATATAGTATATAACCAGTCAGAAGGAAGACTTATACTAATAAATAGTAATATCTAAGTTTACTACGCTATTATAAATATGCAGAGCAAATAAATATACATACAGTATATAAATATAGAGGATATATAAAATGCAGACCAACGTAACTGGAACCAAACCCCAACACGTGTTTCACCTACATGGCGTTTTCAAAGGGGAACAGCTTGATGTACTGTATAAGGAGGGTATTTAAATCACACACAGCCAATAGGATACCACATTCCAACCATACACATCTGCATCTATTTCTAGAAGCCACCTATCTAAAGACAACTGACATATAAATACTAATTTATAGCCTCAATGCTGAACCATAGACATCCCCCACAGATTACTTCATAAGCCTAAAGTAAACAATTGAGTGCCGCTAGTCTCGTCTTGTGAGACCTAATACACTACCAGACCATCTAAAGTGAGATCACACCACAAGCACCCTTCTGCAAGATTGCAAGAAAATGCGTCATCATGTATACCACACACCGCTTGATTCCAAAGAGGATGCAGCCACGTCCATATTAAATGATGGAAATTATCAGGAAAAGATGTCACAAAATACACAAAAAATGCGCACTTTCAATAGTGGCCATGATTAAAAAGGTCATCAGGTGTCCATAATGAATAGTATATATGAACTGAAGGTAGAGTGTCAATAATAAATAAACACCTAGTGTGGTGAACAAACTATATAGATAAGTTAGGCTGGGTTCACACCAGCACTTGAGCTCCATTTGGGGTTTCTATCCCTGAACCCACTTAAAAAATGCAGAGAGAAAAGTCCTGCAAGCAGGACTTTTTTCGGGCGGAAACCCGGCGGACACCATTATAATCTGAGTTCTGCTGGTTTTCGCGGGTAACTTCTTTTTTTATCGAATTAGCTTTCCTTTTTTCAGGTCCCCAAACAGACCCGAAGAACGGAAAGCTGAACGCTAGTGTGAACCTAGCGTTAGGGTGAAAAGTGCACAGTGTTCAGCGAGAGCACTACAAACTATCACCATAAAGTAAAAACGGAATAAAGAAATACAATAAAAACTATTTCTATTTTTCCATTATTTATATATCTTATATATATATATATATATATATATATATATAGATATATATAGATATATACTGTATATATGAGAATTAATGTAGTGCACCAATATATATCTATACGTCAACCATAAAATCATAACCATAATGATAGATAATACAGTACATATCATATATAAAATACAAAGTGAAAAAATATATAATATATATGACCCCCAACCAATAGGTACACCCTATCCCAAACTAAAACAAGCCATATATAGTGGAGATGTAAATTTTATATACAGCACATATACAATCTACTCTTACGATAATATAGTCCAGCAACTTCTCATTCTCTACCATACACACGTGGACAAAACTGTTGGTTCCTCTCGTTTAATGAAAGAAAAAGCCACAATGGTCACAGAAATAACTTGAATCTGTCAAGAGTAATTTGCCAAACTACATGGTGACAAGCCACAAAGCTTCTGGAAGAATGTCCTATGGACAGATGAGACAAAAATTGAAATTTTTGGCAAGGCACATCAGCTCTATGTTCACAGATGGAAAAATGAAGCATATCTTGAAAAGAACACTGTCCCTATTGTGAAACATGGAGGAGGCTCTGTTATGTTCTGGGGCTGCTTTGCTGCATCTGGCACAGGGTGTCTTGAATCTGTGCAGGGTACAATGAAATCTCAAGATTATCAAGGGATTCTAGAGAGAAATGTGCTGCCCAGTGTCAGAAAGCTTGGTTTCAGTCGCAGGTCATGGGTCTTGCAACAGGATAATGACCCAAAACACACAGCTAAAAACGCCCAAGAATGGCTAAGAGGAAAACATTGGACTATTCTAAAGTGGCCTTCTATGAGCCCTGACCTAAATCCTATTGAGCATCTTTGGAAGGAGCTGAAACATGCCATCTGGAAAAGGCACCCTTCAAACCCGAGACAACTGGAGCAGTTTGCTCATGAGGAGTGGGCCAAAATACCTGTTGAGAGGTGCAGAAGTCTCAATGACAGTTACAGGAATCGTTTGATTGCAGTGATTGCCTCAAAAGGTTGCGCAACAAAATATTAAGTTAAGGGAACCATCATTTCTGTCCAGGCCTGTTTCATGAGTTTTCATTTTTTTTAAATTATGTTGAAGCATGGTTGAAAAGCAATGTCTGACCTTCATTTATTCATTTTCATAGAATTTTTATATATTACTTTTGTCAGATTCAAGTTATTTCTGTGACCATTGTGGGTTTTTCTTTCAATAAATGAGGGGTACCAACAATTTTGTCCACGTGTGTATGTCCCAAGGCTTCAGGTGAACCTAACAAAACAACCAAACATAATTAAAGTATTAAACAAACAGATTTAAACAGAATTAAACAGAAAATACAAAGGCAGCAATAGGTGAAACCCGTGTTGGGGTTTAGTTCCAGTTACTCTGGGCTGTATTTTATATATCCTCTATATTTTATATATGTATTTTTATTTGCTCTGCATATTTTTCATCACGTAGTGCGCTTTTATATTACTATTTATAAGGTCTTCCTTCTGATTTGGTTATATACTATATTTGGGAATTATTTGTATAAATGGGTTTACTCACGAATTCAGTCTGACTTGACTGGGACCTCATGTCTTCTATGGATGATCTAGATTTATATTACAAATTATGTTATGTTTAAGAAATTTTGGATTTAATAAAGATAAGTATTGGATTTAAATAGAACGACCAGCCAAATATGGCAGAATATGATGCAGAATATAATTTGCACAATGAAGCAACCAATTGAATGGTGTTCAAAATCAGAATGTAAGAAAAAAAGAATTCCTAGAAAATGTCTCTGCAGATGTTAGAATAGATGTATTTGTTAGCTTTTTCATTGCTGATATAGAAAACTAAACATAGCTTGTTGCCAGTCACTGGGGATAAGAATGAAACACCGTGCTGGAGTTGATCCAATGATGCTCATATGCTGTGTTACATAATGTCACAAAGCCAAATTTACAGCTTTCAGGATAGAACTACACTGAGTAAGTAATTTTATTTGTTAGGCTAAGTTTACATCTCCATTGGGCCTTCTGTTTTTCTGTTCTGTTATAGCAACAGAAATAACAAAGCAAGTCAGGACAAATCCATTATATGACACTCAAACGGATTCCGATGGATCTCATAGACTGTATGTTTTACTATATGTCTTATAGAGTGGCATAGTATCTGTTTCCCTGTGGCTACACCTAGATGTTTTGTAGTACTACAAAAATCACTGTCAAATAAATTTTTATAGGAAAAGCATTGAGTATCATGAAAATCTCTAACTTCGCTATGATCTGCTGGAGCATTTTAATTTCTAGAAATAAAGTTGTTGTGAAATTGCAGGAAGCTAGCGATTGTTTTATTTTTAGATCGCTACATGCTGGGACAGTGTTGGACTAGTATTCCTTAGGCCCACCGTCCATCTATACAGAACATGTACATGTCCACTTTTTATTGCATTATAAACTTATCACATAGAACATAACAATAAAGATTAACAGGGTAATCCATATTATGTTTATGGTATTATGGTTAAGCCATATTTCTGCCTCTATTATATCTACAGATGCATCTCAATAAATTAGAATATTTCTGAAACTTTCATTCATTTCAGTAATACAATTCAGAATCAGCAGTCTTCCATGATTGTGTGTCCTACTGAACCAGACTGAGGGACCATTTAAAGGCTTAGGAAACCTTGGCAGGTGACACACTGAATTTACAATACTGAACTTTTTGACAATATTCTAATTTTCTTAATTTGGGTTTTCATTACTTGTAATCCATAATCAACATTTACAGAAATAAAACACGTGAATTATAACATTCTGTGTATAAAGAATCTAATTTAATTTAATTACTGAAATAAACGTTTCAAAGATATTCTAATTTATTGAGATGCACCTGTATCGGAAAAACGCCAGTGCTTCCATAGGTATAATTTACATGCTGCGATTTACAAAAATGCAAGCGCTTTTGAGATCGCAGGATTCTGCGTGTGTGTGGGTGATTAGCCAGAATCCCATCCACTTTGCAGGTAATGTAAAACACAGCGTTTTTGCAACGTTGAATTCACATGTCGTGGAATTGCAGCAGATTTGGAGAGGAATTTAAGACTAAGGCCCCACGTTGCAGAAATGTAACATTTTTCCTTGCTAGTCACATCCACACATTACAGAAAAAAAAAACCACTGAAGAAAAGCTGAGTTTTCAAAAACGAAGAAAGAAAAATCACTGAGAAAAAAAACGCAGCAAAAAAGCATTGAAAAATGCTGTAGACTAAAACATAATGCATTTCTGCTGCATTTTTTTAACTACATTCCGCAATGTAACTTCTGCTGCAGTTTTGCACACTGGTTAGACTCATATACAATGGGGATAATCAAGCGTGAGCATTGCACCATGGCAAGATCTAGCAGGATGCTTCTTTTTTCAGTGCGCTGAATAAAGTAGTATCTGTAACTGCCTCCCAATGAAAACAATGCTAAACAAATGGTGGTCAGTTTTTGGAGCTGATTTTGAGGGAATCCACCTAAAAATCTCTTCCAAATTCCCTTACAGTACCATGTATCTGGATTGAGCAGTATCCCTACTACTGCACCAGGATTAGTATATTAAAACCTACAAGTCTTTGTGTGGATCTATGATTAGGAAGGACATGATGCAATACAGACATTTTTTACTGAGGGATTTCAGTATCAGCTTTTGCAGACAGTAAAAACCACTATGGTCATGTGTATGTATCCTTATATACAGTGCGGAAAAAAAAGTATTTAGTCAGCCACCAATTGTGTAAGTTCCCCCACTTAAAAAGATGAGGCCGGCCTGTAATTGACATCATAGGTTCACCTCAACTATGAGAGACAAAATGAGAAAACAAATCCAGAAAATCATTGTCTGTTTTTTTTTTTTTTTTTTTAAAGATTTTATTTGCAAATTATGGTGGAAAATAAGTATTTGGTCAATAACAAAAGTTAATCTCAATACTTTGTTATATATCCTTTGTTGGCAATGACAGAGGTCAAACGTTTTCTGTAAGTCTTCACAAGGTTGGCACACACTGTTGCTGGTATGTTGGCCCATTCCTCCATGCAGATCTCCTCTAGAGCAGTGATGTTTTGGGGCTGTCGCTGGGCAACACGGACTTTCAACTCCCTCCAAAGGTTTTCTATGGGGTTGAGATCTGGAGACTGGCTAGGCCACTCCAGGACCTTGAAATGCTTCTTACGAAGCCACTCCGTTGCCCTGGCGGTGTACTTGGGACCCAGCTACGTTTCATCTTCAATGCCCTTGCTGATGGAAGGAGGTTTGCACTCAAAATATCACGATACATGGCCTTATTCATTCTTTCATGTACACAGATCAGTTGTCCTGGTCCCTTTGCAGAGAAACAACCCCAAAGCATGATGTTGCCACCCCCATGCTTCACAATAGGTATGGTGTTCTTTGGATGCAACTCAGCATTCACTCTCCTCCAAACACGACGAGTTGTGTTTCTACCAAACAGTTCTACTTTGGTTTCATCTGACCATATGACATTCTCCCAATACTCTTCTGGAACATCCAAATGCTCTGTAGCAAACTTCAGACGGGCCTGGATATGTACTGGCTTAAGCAGGGGGGACACGTTTGGCACTGCAGGATCTGAGTCCCTGGCGATGTAGTGTGTTACTGACGGTAGCCTTTGTTACGTTAGTCCCAGCTTTCTGCAGGACATTCACTAGGTCCCCCTGTGTGGTTCTGGGATTTTTGCTCACCGTTCTTGTGATCATTTTGACCCCACAGTGTGAGATCTTGCGTGGAGCCCCTGATTGAGGGAGATTATCAGTGGTCTTGTATGTCTTCCATTTTCTAATTATTGCTCCCACATTTGATTTCTTCACACCAAGTTGCTTGCCTATTGCAGATTCAGTCTTCCCAGCCTGGTGCAGGTCTACAATTTTGTTTCTGGTGTCCTTCCACAGCTCTTTAGTCTTCATCATAATGGAGTTTGGAGTGTGACTGCTTGATGTTGTGGACAGGTGTCTTTTTTATACTGATAACAATGTCAAACAGGAGACATTACTACAGGTAATGAGTGGAGGACAGAGGAGCCTCTTAAAGGAGAAGTTACTGGTCTGTGAGAGCCAGAAATCTTGCTTGTTTGTAGGTGACCAAATACTTATTTTCCACCATAATTTGCAAATAAATTCTTTAAAAATCAGACAATGTGATTTTCTGGATTTGTTTTCTCATTTTGTCTCTCATAGTTGAGGTCTACCTATGATGACAATTACAGGCCTCTCATCTTTTTAAGTGGGAGAACTTGCACAATTGGTGGCTGACTAAATACTTTTTTTTTCCCCACTGTAGTACACTGGCCTGTAGCTGGCTATCAGTGATCTAGACTTGTGACATGGTTTATCTCTCTGAAACACCGTGGACTGAATATTTCACATTATAAAGCTCTCCAATTCTATTGCAGTCCTATAAAAACATTTCATAATAATAATAATAATAATAATAAATTATAAAATTTTAATCATATTCATTTGGGCCACTATGCTGAGATAGCATGCAAGTAATGGCACACAAAAAACAAGCTAAATACAATTGGACGCATGATGAAACTTTCAGCTAATGTGTCTTGAGATCAGTTCTCACTATCATCCTATAAGAGATTAATGAAATCCTCCCTACTACATATATTTTTCAGGAAAGCTTACCAGTTTTCACTATGGCGTTTGAACTGAGAAGAGATGCCACCGCTTTATGAAATATGTTTAACTTCCACTCACGTCCAATGTCAATATTGATCCAGGTCTGGACTAAATTATTTTTCACTTCCAACTTGTGCCAAGAATAAGTTATTATTACTGTCATCATAACACTGAAGCATGGGCAGCTATAGCAACATAGGTTTCACTGGCTTTTAATGTAATTGTCTCATTTCTTCTACCTTGTCTCTCTGTAGAGATGTTTTATATAGACCTATGCTCTTTCGTTTCTTAAGCAATAACCTACAAAATACTCTGTTGTGTCACCCAGAAAATGATCTTATTGTAATAGAAAGGACAAGATTTTTGTCACATTGTGCATGTAGAATACTCTCTGATATACTAAACACATCTTAGCTCTGGCAACATGTCTCAGGAGATGATGCTTTCCTGTAAAACACTGGTTAATAAAGACACGAGGGACAAGATACACTTGATAACTGCTGGAAGGACACGTAGGTCGCTCTGTGTCATTATTATTCAAGAGACACAAGCAAATATACAACATAAATCTAATAGTTCCTAAAGTAAATATTTTTCATATGCATTGCCTTTTTTCCTTTGTGTGTTCAGGTTGTTTTTTCATCCTTACTAAAACAATTTTTGCATGTACAGTCATGGCCAAAAGTTTTGAGAATGATACAAATATAAATTTTTACAAAGTCTACTGCTTCAGTTTTTCTAATGGCAATTTGCATATACTCCAGAATGTTATAAAGAGTGATCAGCTTAACAGCAATTACTTGCAAAGTCAATATTTGCCTAGAAAATGAACTTTATCCCCCAAAACACATTTCAACATCATTGCAGCCCTGCCTTAAAAGGACCACCTAACATCGTTTCAGTGATTGCTCTATTAACACAGGTGTGGGTGTTGATGAGGACAGGGCTGGAGATCAATCTGTCATGATTAAGTAAGAATGACACCACTGGACACTTTAAAAGGAGGCTGGTGCTTGCCATCATTGTTTCTCTTCTGTTAACCATGGTTCTCTCTAAAGAAACACGTGCAGTCATCATTGCACTGCACAAAAATGGCCTAACTGGGAAGAGTATTGCAGCTAGAAAGATTGCACCTCAGTCAACAATCTATCGCATCATCAAGAACTTCAAGGAGAGAGGTTCCATTGGTGCCAAAAAGGCTCCAGGGCGCCCAAGAAAGACCAGCAAGCGGCAGGACCGTCTCTTAAAAGTGTTTCAGCTGCGGGATCGGGCTACCAGCAGTGCAGAGCTTGCTGAGGAATGGCAGCAGGCAGGTGTGAGTGCATCTGCATGCACTGTGAGGCGGAGACTCTTGGAGCAAGGCCTGGTCTCAAGGAGGGCATCAAAGAAGCCACTTCTCTCCAGAAAAAACATCAGGGACAGACTGATATTCTGCAAAAGGTACAGGGAGTGGACTGCTGAGGACTGGGGTAAAGTCATTTTCTCTGATGAATCCCCTTTTCGATTGTTTGGAACATCTGGAAAACAGCTTATTCGGAGAAGAAGAGGTGAGCGCTACCACCAGTCTTGTCTCATGCCAACTGTAAAGCATCCTGAAACCATTCATGTGTGGGGTTGCTTCTCAGCCAAGGGAATCGGCTCTCTCACAGTCTTGCCTAAAAACACAGCCATGAATAAAGAATGGTACCAGAATGTCCTCCAAGAGCAACTTCTCCCAACCGTCCAAGAGCAGTTTGGCGCTCAACAATGCCTTTTCCAGCATGATGGAGCACCTTGCCATAAAGCAAAGGTGATAACTAAATGGCTCAGGGAACAAAACATAGAGATTTTGGGTCCATGGCCTGGAAACTCCCCAGATCTTAATCCCATTGAGAACTTGTGGTCAATCATCAAGAGACGGGTGGACAAACAAAAACCAACAAATTCAGACAAAATTAAAGCATTGATTCTGCAAGAATGGACTGCTATCAGTCAGGATTTGGTCCAGAAGTTGAGTGAGAGCATGCCAGGGAGAATTGCAGAGGTCCTGAAGAAGAAGGGTCAACACTGCAAATATTGACTTGCTGCATTAACTCATTCTAACTGTCAATATAAGCTTCTGTTACTCATAATATGAATGCAATTATATTTCTGTATGTGATAAAAACATCTGACAAACACACATAAAAACCAGAGGGCAGCAGATCATGTGAAAATATAATATTTGTGTCATTCTCAAAACTTTTGGCCATGACTGTACTGCTACTGAGAGTTTCTGAAAGGGCTATTATAACTGTAGTGTGACCTCTGCAACTTATGAATTTTTAATATGCCAGTCTTTTCTCCAGTAGATAAGAACCCCAGATATTATCTATATACAAAAAGACAGCATTTAGGTCTTCAGTTGTAGTGTTCTAATTGTTGGTGCAGCATTTATGTGGTGGTGGTTGTGTCGGTGGTGGTGTCCCCTGGGAAAAATCCTAGCTGTGTTTAGCCTTCCTGAGCCTGATGGGAGTTGGAGTATCCATGAAATTAGTGAAGAATAAGACTTGGTTGCAGGAAGCAGGGTGATTTGTAACTTTACTTGAGGTAGCGGTGCAACAAGGCTAAGGCCCAATGTCGCGGAAAAGTTGCTTTTTTTTTTGTTGTTGTTGTTGCAGATTGTGCTACCTTTTTTTGAGCCAAAGCTAGAAATCTATTGAGCAGAAGGGAGACGTATAAGAGCTTCCTAGATATTTCCCATTCCTTCTATAGGTACTACTAGGTTTGGCTCAAAAAAATTGCAGCAAAGAGGGGTGTGGCCTAGCTGTTTATGGTGTGAGACGCATCTCATTCCCTCTCTATCCTGCCGCCGCGTACCAGGACCTATAACTCTCCTCCTGCCAGTGCAATGGGTAGCGACTGCCCAAGAAATCACCACTGGGCACTCCTGCCCCTGCTGAACGCCCGAATCGGGCCACTATCGAGGAGTATCTGTCCCGGCAGCCTTCTCCAATGGGCCGGGCTGCCACAAGGCAGCGGCCATCTTTGATTTCTCCAGCACCCTCCTCTCCTCTCCAGCGGTGCGCTTCACAGCGCAGCCTCTCACCTCCTGTGCTCTCCCTGCCTAATGGTGGATTGCTGCCCCAGTGCTCACACTCAGCTCCTGGGCAGCTGAAGACCTCTCCTGTATGCCTTCTCCCTCAGCTTCCCTCCTCTGGGATGTCTCCCCAGCCGCCTCCAGCCTCCTCCATGCTTCCTGTGCTGCATCACCACCGAGTCTCCAGAGGCCCCAGCTCTCCATCTGGACCAGAGGTCAGTCCCTCTGCCTTGACTCCCCCTCATATTCCCCCTGCCACGATGCAGCTCTCTGAGACACCCTTCCTGCTGTCCTCTGCAGTTGTGTCCCCCCCTCAGTCTGCTGGCACAGACCCCCAAGACCCTGGCTGACTGTGGCTCTACCTCCTCCTCGCCACCAACTCTGCCTCCTCAGGCTTGTGCCTCAGGCCCCTCTCAGGCTCCTCCACCCTGGTCGGACCTTCTTCCTCAGCTGACTACTAAACAGGACCTTAAATTCTTGGTCACAGAAATCACTGCATCCTTTCGGGCGGAAATCACCACTCTCCTCAATGACTTACTCTATTG
Organism: Leptodactylus fallax; assembly: GCA_947044405.1. Classification (NCBI taxonomy): domain Eukaryota; kingdom Metazoa; phylum Chordata; class Amphibia; order Anura; family Leptodactylidae; genus Leptodactylus; species Leptodactylus fallax. The sequence continues at coordinate 2,536,294 of CAMRHE010000096.1, forward strand.
CTAACTGAGTGGACATGCTAGAGGATGACCATGATACTACCAGGGCGTATGTCTCCTCTCCGCATGATACTACTACCGACCAGGCCTCAGCAATCCATGACATGCAACGCCATCTGGAGGACCTTAATCACAGAGGTTGGCGTAACAATATCCACAGTAAGGGGCTCCCAGAGGCCACTGAAACCGAGGATTTGCAAGTTACCCTGGAGGCTGTTTTAAATTCTATTCTTCATGGACCTCCTTCTCACAGGATTAAGCTTTATAGGGCCCACTGAACCCTCCGCCCCAATGGTTCCTCCTCTACCCCCTGAGATGTCATCTGCTGCGTGCATGATTTCTCACTCAAGGAGGCTATAATGAGCAAGGCACAGAGACTCAAAGACTTTGACTTCAACAGGGCCAAATTACAACTTTATCAGGACCTCTCCCTTATCACAGACACTGAAACGTCGCCATCTCCGACCCCCTCCTCCAGATTCTTTGTGATCACCAGATCCTTCACCACTGGGGCTTCCTGTTTGCCCTTATTGCCTGCAAGGATGGTCGCTCTGCCACACTTCGCTCCTATTCTGACTTGCCTTACTTTTGTGACCTGATGGATGTCCCCCCTGCCGGAGTTAACAGACTGGGAACTGATTTTTCTACCACCTCCTCCGTCCCTGGTGTGGCATCACCTGGGACCCAAGCGACGTCGATCACTTCCAATGGCGACCTCTCAGAGGTCCCGTTTGGAGAATGTCCTTTGAAGAGGCTTGTATTCTGTGATGCTCTTCCCCTTTCTGGTTGTGCTTGTCATTGTGCTTGCATTTGTTTTTTTTTTTTGTCTTTCTCTTCTAGGTCCATAGGTTTTACTTAATTAATCTATTGTCTGATTTTCATAGTGCAGGATGGAGTGGGGTATTAGTGGCTCTGCTTTTAGTTCCGGAGCCTACTGCCCTCCACTTCACGTTCACCCTAGGGGGCCATTGTATTGCTTGGTCACTGACCTTATTCTGCTATTCACTGATTTTTCTAGCTCCCAGGCGAGTGAGTTAGCTTCGCCCATGATGTACTGTTTACTTGTTACTTTTGTTACGCTTTGGTTTTATGCTTGTTTTTTTACTCATGTTGTCTTTTGTCTCCTTTCCTCCCCCTCTTCCCTTCCCTCTCCTTCTTGGTCTGGAGACTCCGCTCCAATACTGTGTTCCTGTCAGCAATCCCCGACTCCGCCTCTCCTTTGGAATCCTGCCAGCATCTCGTGAAGTGGGTGAGCTCACTTGCAATCTGCTACTGTCCTCTGTTTTTGGATCACCATGGTTAGGTGTGTGACAATTAATGTTAAGGGCCTGGGCTCCGATGCTAAGCAGCGCCTTGTACTTAGGGAACTCTACCTCAGCTCTCCTCCTAAGCCTGGATGTTGAGAAGGCCTTTGACTGCCTAGACAGGTCATTCATGCAGGCTACAATGAGGACCTTTGGGTTCTCAGGGGCCTTCTTCACAGCGATCCAAGTTCTTTACTTCCACCCCTCGGCGGCAGTTAAACTTCCTCATGCGTCCTCGCCCTCCTTCCCTATCTGTAATGGTACTAGGCAGGGTTGCCCCCTCTCTCCCCTTATCTTCACTCTATGTATTAAACCCTTGGCGGCCAAGATATGATGGGACCCTGATGTTAGGGGAATTAAAGTCCAAGATAGGGAATTTAAAATCTCCCTTTTCGCTGATGACGTACTCCTCACTCTCACCGCCCCTCACACTACCCTCCCTAACTAGCTGCATCTGCTTGAAGCCTATAGCGACTCCTCGGGGTATAGGGTGAACCACTCAAAAACCGAGGAGCTTCCTCTTAATGTCCCACAAGATCTCCTTGTTCTCCTCTGCGGGAATTATGACTTCCAGTGGCAAACATCCTCCATTTGCTACCTAGGGATCCAGATATCCCCTTCCTATGCGTCTGTGTACTCTGTGAACTACCCACAACTTTTCCGCGAATTGAGAGCCCTCTTGGACAGATGGCAGCCTTTGCCCATCTCTCTTTTGGGGAGAATCGCCGTGGTTAAGATGACTCTCCTCCCGAAGCTATACTATACTATTTTGAGACTCTCCCAGTTGCAGTCCCCCGGGTAGACTTGCGTAATTTACAGAAGGCTGTTTTCCCGTTTATAAGGAAGGCCAAGCGACATCGTATTCCACACTCTGTCATGTTGGCGGGGGAGGGGGTGCGGGGGCCTGGCTGTCCCGCATCTTTTGCACTATTACTGGGCAGCTCATCTGTGCTGCATCCTATTTTGGGCGGCTATGCCGACATATACCAAATGGGTTGAGATGGAGAAGCTTTGGCTGGCATCCGTGCACCCCAATGCGCTTCTGTGAGTCGGTTCCCCTCCTGCGCCCCCTTCCTCCTACCTTCTTGGCTTATTTGGTCTGCCTGCAGTGTTAAGTTTTCCCTGATGTCCCCAAGCTCCTCAATGGTATCTATAATGTATAACCCCCTCCTCCCAGACAGTCTAACTTCTGCTATGGTTAAGGTGTGGTCCGAGGTGGGCCTCTTCCGGATTGCGGATATGGTCGACCCTGCGACATTGGAGCTCAGGCCCTTTACCTATCTTATGACTAACTCGAATCTCTCGACTACTGAGTGGCTCCACTACTCTCAGGTGGACAATTTTGTCCGCTCTCTCCATGGGTCCTCTAAGGTATCACTCCCCACAGCCTTTGAGAAAATTTGCCGTGCAGGCACGTCCACCAGGGGCCTCATCTCCTCAATCTACCAGCATCTTGCCTCTCAGGCGACTGGCTCTCCCGTTGGTCATCGTTATATGTCCAGATGGGAGGAGACAGTGGGTGGACCTATTTCCCCAGGACAGTGGCAGATTGTGTGGTCTCGGGCTCAAAAGTCCTCTCAGTGTGTGACCTTTAGGGAGACTCAGTATAAACTGTTGATGCATTGGTATCACACCCCCGACGTCCTTCATACCTTGAACCTGGCAATTCCCCTGGGGTGCTGCGGCACTGCAGAGAGCATGCTGTATCATATTTTTTGAACTTGTCTCCTCATCCTGGGCTTCTGGAGGGAGGTCAGAACTTTGACGGATGCCCTTTTCCTACAGGGGGTCCCCCTTGATCCTCTTGTCTATCTCCTGAACCTCCCTCCTAGACACCTAGGTAGCAAGACATCCAGGCTCTTCTTGTGCCTCTGCACAGCGGCAAAGACCCTCATTCCTAGGAACTAGAAGAGTGTGACTCCTCCCTCTGGTCTTGAGCTTTTGGTTCGAAGGATGCGAGGAGCCTTGAATTCCTGACTGTTAGCCTCGCTAATACTTTGGATGGCTTCTGCTCTATCTGGACCCCCTGGGACACGTACTGTACTGTACAGGGTCTCTGATCCTTGATTTTCCTCCTTCCCCTTCCTCACCCCTCCCCCTTTGTTCCTTCCTTGTTCTCTCTCCTCGTCCTTTTTTTGTTGTTGTCTGATTTATGTAATTCTCTTCTGTTTATTTGGGAATTGGCGGCTAGCCTCCCCCCCCCCTATTGTTTTTTTTTTTTGTTTGTTTGTTTTTAAAAAAATCCTTCAATAAAAATCAGTTATATAAAAAAAAAAAAAGAAAAAAAAAAAAAGCAGCATTTCCGCAACATGGGGCTTTAGCCTAAAACAGCTTCCACGGGTTGAGGTGCAGTTCTTGTAATTGTTACCACTGTGCGTTGAGAGTGAGCCGCCAATTGCAGCATGTGCTTTTTTGCTAAGGTAGCCTCCTTATTTTTTAGATACCACTTTTTTTCTTTCAAATACAATCCCAACAGGATGTCAATTAGACATCTGTCTGTGCTATGACTCAGGCAGGGTTGTTGCTCTGAGGCCCTTGTGCAACTTGTCCTCAGAATCAAAGTCTCACACACTCTCTACTTCTGTATCAGATAGGTGGACAGCCTGTCTCCTCCTGACTAGGGTTGTGGCGCAGTGCAGGGGTTTTGCTCCCAAAACAACCTCTCCTCATTAGGGCTCAGACTCCTCATCTCTTCCCAATCTTTAGAAGTTTCTCCTCAAGACATAAAAAAAAAAAAAATGCCCCACTCACAGTGGAATAACCCAATTAAAGGAGAAAATACACATCACATATTTATAACAGTACAAGCTTCCATGCAAACAAAAAATATACAAAAATGAACATTTAAGAGCACTCTTTTGGTGCTGCACATGTAGTGAAGTAATTGTACACTTTCCTTTCATAATGTTACAGGAAACAAATAAAGTTTCTCAGTTGTAATAACTTAAACCTGAAATGGATTTTGTGAACAGGTGACTAATGTCGGTGTGTATTCAGCAGAGCCGTCCACAGAATATCTAGGCCGATGATAATACATCATTTTATACCTCTTTGATATACTGGGTCAGCAAAGTAGCCACAGCATGTAAATTTGCAGAATTGATGTGCATCTGAATAATTGACATCACCTATAAGACATGCGACAGTCTGTCTATGGGGGCTTAGGATTCATTCCGTTCCAATGACACAGATGATTATAGAGCAGTTCAATGGAAAAAAAATGGATCTGAAGTTCCCTAGATATGAAAACATAATGGAATGCACTTGGATGTCACTCCAGGTACCATCTGAGTGCATTCAGCTGCATACTCAGCCACATATCAGATGCACACTCAGTCATGTGCATGGGGTCTAAAGCTACTTAAGTTAGAGGGTAATATGTAATGTTCCTAGTGTGCGAGTATGAACCTAGAGGGTGCTAGGGAGCGACCCAAGGCCAGCCCTGAAAAGGCCCTCAGCCACACCTTTGGGTGGGGGCGTATCTCCAGAAGGCTAGAGAAACCTGCAGGAAGCAGGAAATCGTGGAACCAGCCAATGACAGAGAGGCAGTCTGTCCCAGGAGGGCTGAGGTCCACAGGGGACTTTTGCTTGAGCTGAGCATTAGTCAGGCTAGATAGGGGTCAAGGAGTCAGTTAGTGCCCTAACTGTGGCCCAGGCTGTTTTTTTGTTTTATGTTGCACTTAAGCTGAATAAACAGCCATTTTGTTTTAAATTGGCACCGTCTGAACGCTGTCTCTCCGGCGCCCAGTACCACGAACCACCGCTGTTGGGACCAGGTGTCTGCCGCCATTTGAGACTAATCCCCCCAAATTGTCACATATGGTGCTACGGATTCAGGCATAAAGAGATCCACGCAAGTCCTGGAAGACAAGTGGTTGGTGACTGCAGTACTGCTAAGTGTGCATTGTGGCCTACAGCTGGAAGAAATTGTGATTTCAACTGAGAAACCCAGGAAGGGGTGAGTGGAATTGCAACATAGCAAATTGTGTGCAAAATCTGGTGAAAGTAAAACTCTGGAAGAGGAATCCAGGGAATGGACTTTGTGTATACTGTGGCTCAGAAGTCTATAAAGTGCTTGCTGATGGCAAGAAAGTAAGCAATGTGTGTAGAAGCTGGATATTGCAAACAGTCTATGTGAAAGGCTATAATGCCATGTTGGTGTTTTCTGTGGAAGACAGAAGAAAATGCTGGTTGTTGTAGTGCCACATAAGTTAACTGTTTGAATACATGAGACTGCGGAAGATAGCAACAAGTTGCTGCCGGTTGAACCCAAGGTTGGAATATTGTGTAATCTTGTTGTTAAACCATGGGCAAGAAAAAGAGAATTTCAGCTTGTAAAAAAGCAGAGAAGTTATGCACAGGTTTATTAGTGCAGCAGTCTGAACGCAGAGAGACACAAAACCCGGAACAGAGCATGTGGAGTGCAAGTAAAGATAAAGGGTTGCATGACTGTGACTCAGTTTTTCTAAAGCACCTCTGTTCTATGATTGAATATGTCCCTGCTGACTGTATGTCTCATATTGGAGTGCATGAAAGCGCCAAAGATGAAAATATTATGGTGCAGCAGCTTCAAGATGAGATTAAAACCATCAGGTTCATGCATGAAGATGAAATATCGGATTGGAAATGGCAACTTGAGGTATCAGAAAAAGAGAACCTTAAGATAAAGAAAGAACTTGAAACTATAAAGAGTTCATATCCTAGTCATTGTGAAAATGTGGTGCTGGGTTTGCCTGGAATGGACTGTGTCACTAAGGAGTTTGCTGAAATGAAATGTGCTTTATCTAATAAAGTTATACAGAGTGAGAAGCAGTTGCAGGATTTAAAGGAGCAGCATGTTCAAAACTCCATTGCCAAAGAGAGTGTCATTGAAAAATTAAGAGATGACCTTGAAACAGCTAAACGTGAGAGAAGTGAATTTTTGCAGTGTCAGTCAGAATGTCTGGATGACCAAGTCAGGAAGTGTGAAAAACTTTCTGCTGCATTAACTGACAAAGAAAATGAAATTGCAGAGCTGAGGAAGCATGTGTCAGACCGAGAGAGTGATTTAGAATCTGTGGTGCAGACATTGCAGTCAGAGCAAAACTTGCATGAACCAAAGCAGGTTCGGCTAAATAGTGAAGTCAACGAATGGCGGAGCAGAGCTGGAGTTCTGGAACAAAGAGAAATGGAACTCAAAGCTAGAATATGTAGCCTGGAGAGGGCGCTGTCTGGATCTTGTGAAGATAAAGAGAAATTGTTTTGGTGCAAAATAAAGACAAAGAATTGATGGAGATGTCGTCTGTCCATGCTCAAAGTGCAAACCTTACAGGAGAGTCACAAAAAAGTAGAGACTCAACTTCAAGAGCTGCAACTAAAAGTCACAGAAGGGGACAGGTTTCGAGCAGAGCTGCTAGACCAGGCAAACGGAGTGCAGGTGGAATTGAATAATGTCACAAGGCTTCTTTCTCAAGCAGATAGCAAGTTTATCAAACTTTCCAAAGATTTTTCTACACTAGAATCTCAGCTTCAGGACACTCAGGAACTTTTGCAAGAAGAAACTCGTCAGAAGCTTGACATAAGTACAAAACTAAAACAAAGGGAAGATGAGAAAAATGGTTTCCTTGAGCTAGAGGAAGAGGAGGAAGCAAAAAGAGATTTGACAAAGCAGATTTCAACACTGCAGGCTCAGGCGACTGATATGAAGAAAAAAATGGAGGATAGTATTGGGTCCTTGGACTCTGTTGAAGAACTAAAGGAAAAGTTGCAAAAGGAGCTAGAAGCTACAAATCAACGGTTTGAGGAGAAGGTTGCTGCTTATGACAAACTTGAGAAGATGAAAATTAGACTGCAGCAGGAACTAGAAGATGTAGGTGTAGATCTTGCTCATCAACGTCGGATTGTGTCAAATTTGGAAAAGAAGCAGAAAAAAGTTTGATCAGCTGCTTGGTGAAGAGAAGGCTCTTTCTGCTAGATATGCAGAAGAACATGACCGTGCTGAAGCAGAGGCTCGTGGAAAAGAGACCAAAGCTCTTGCCTTTGCTCGCTCCCTAGAAAAGGCCCTTGAATTGAAGGCCGAGTTAGAGAGGCTCAACAAGCAACTGCGCACTGAAATGGAGGATTTGGTTAGCTCCAAGGATGAAGTTGAGAAAAACCTGGAATCTGTGCAGATATTGTATGAGAACAAAGCTAATGCTTATGACAAGCTGGAAAAGGCCAAGAGAGAATTGGACCTCCAGATAGAAGACATGAGGATTCAGTTTGAGGAAATAATGTCTGATTTTATCTGCTCAGATTATAGATCTAAAAATGCTTGCTGATCAACTAAAACTGCAAGTGGACAAACAGGAGGAAGTTGTATGCATCAAGGAACAGCTGGAATTTCAGATGGATCAAGTGAAGCGCGAGTCAGAAATAAAGTTGGAAGAGCACACTGTTCAGATTGAACAGTTAAAAACCGAAGTGGAATCTAAAAGAGCAGAATTAGATCGATTGCAGCAGTCTTTATCCAATACTGAACAGTCGGTATCTGCACTATCTTCAAAGCTGGCAGCACTAGAAGCTGAGAGACTCGCTGCAGAGCCTGTTAACCTCTAAAGAATCAGAGCTGCAAGGTGCACTAGTAAAAACTGAGATGGAGGCTGCTCAGAAAAATGCGGCAATGAAGAAAGTTCCGGAGCTGGAATCAGAGATTTGTGCGCTACAGAAGGCGTTAGAAGTGGAGAAAGCTGCCAGCATAGAGGCAGAGAAAGCAGAGCCATTAAGGCAGCCAGAACATGTAACCAAAAAGCATCTGGGTACTGACAGTAAAAACTGTGATGTTGAAAACTTGGTATCCCAGTCCTCCGGTGTTAGCACAGGGAATGAAAATAACTTGGAGAATGTTGAGATGATGATATCACCAGCTCCTGTGCTGTCAAAAAGAGATTGGTACCAAAATTCTTGCAATCTATCACAGTACCGCAACGTGCCTCCAGGAAGTTATGCGTATGAGAAAGAGGAGGTAAGACTAGAGTATGAAAGTGGTTCTCCTGCTGCCGTACAGGTGTGGAAGTATTATACAGAAACCATTCCAATATATGTGTAACGTCCTTGCCTGTCCGGGCTTTGGCGCCGTCCTCCGGACGCACGCTGCGGTGCAGGAGGCGTGCCCGGTTGTAATTCTTTCCTTTGGGTTTTTCTTGTATTGTCTGAACACTGTCCTATTCCCTCACCTCCTTAATTGATTTTCCACCACGCCCTTCTCCTTCACCTTGCTCTCCCCCTGCTCCACTAAGAGTTAACTTTAGGCCTGCCTTTGTGATTGACAGCCTGTCCTCCTATCAAGTCTGGGGCGGGTTCTTTCTCCCTATTTATTGTTTGCTCACTTTCCCATTGGCGCCTGCTATTGCATTTCGCTTACTGGCTATACTCCTTGTTCCTTGTTACCTGCTCTTCTGATTTCCTGACCACTGGCTTACCTTTGACTATTCTCTTGGATTTTGATTCTGTACTGCATTGCTCGATTGTTACCGACCCCTTGGCTAGCTGACCTCCCTTTGTTGTTTGTGCGTCCTGTCTGCGTTCTGTGTTGTCACTTATTATAAGGAGGGACTGTCGACTGGTTGCTGGCTGTCGCCTAGGACAGATCGGGCAAGTTAGCCAGGGACAGTGGGGGGATTCAGCTTAGGGTCCACTGTCTTGTTGTGCCCCTCCCCCCTAAGTTCTCCAGCAGCTACTGGGGAATCGCTCCTCTAGTGATTCCCTTACAATATGATGTGGCAGTTGTTAAAGACATACCAGAAAATGTAGTTCAGCGTGATCTATTTGGTGAGGGTGTACTGTATGGGCCTCGTGCAGAAGGAGAAGATATTGCGGTACCGAGCTTGTGTATCTCAAACAAAGAGAGCAAGCAGCCTATGTCTCCTAAACTTCTAAGCCTTGATGGTGATGGCAAAGTTTGCTTTGAGATGAAGGTTACGGAAAAAGTACCCGTGAAACAGTTATACTCTAAAGACATTGATGTGCATGAAGTACGTGTTATTTGGTCTCTGAGCTCCTGTGGATTTGTGATAGGTGAAGATGAAGATTCTTACGGCTATTTACTAAAGGGATCAAAGTCATGCAATGGGATGGCTGAAGACTATGGTGAGAAATGTGATGAAAATGATGTGATCTCCTGTATGGCGAATGAAGGTGATGAAGTAAAACTTGCCTTTGCACAGAATGGCCAGGATCTCAGCGTAGCATTTAAAGTGATGAGAAAACGGAAAACTCGACGGAGCGGAATTTGGAAGAAGAGACAGCTAGATTGGGATTTCTGGAGAGACACTGGACAGGCATACATGGTTGAAGAGGGACTTCGACATAGGATGTCTCGTCCCATTGTAGCTCACCCCATGGGTAGTGAGTTGAGGGGGAGGGTATGTGAGAGTATGAACCTAGAGGGCGCTAGGGAGCGACCCAAGGCCAGCCCTGAAAAGGCCCTCAGCCACACCTTTGGGTGGGGGCATATCTCCAGAAGGCAGGAGAAACCTGCAGGAAGCAGGAAATCGTGGAACCAGCCAAGGACAGAGAGGCGGTCTGTCCCAGGAGGGCTGAGGTCCACGGGGGGACTTTTGCTTGAGCTGAGCATTAGTCAGGCTAGATAGGGGTCAAGGAGTCAGTTAGTGCCCTAACTGTGGCCCAGGCTGTTTTTTTGTTTTGTTATGTTGCACTTAAGCTGAATAAACAGCCATTTTGTTTTAAATTGGCACAACTGAACGCTGTCTCTCCGGCGCCCAGTACCACAAACCACCGCTATCGGGACCAGGAGTCTGCCGCCATTTGAGACTAATCCCCCCAAATTGTCACACTAGATATGAATTAAAAGTTAATGTCAAATGCTCTGTGGTTTGGGAAGGCTAAGGGTTTGTTCACATATGTTAGACTTCTCTATGGCTTATCTAACATGAATTTACAGGAGGATCCAAGCCTGAAGTTAGGATTTCTAGCACAGATAGGCTACAAATGTACTGGGGAATCCATTTGAGAATTAACCCTATTCAATGGCATTAAGCCATATGGAGTTTGCCATGCAGAATCCATGAGAAGGATCAATATGCTAAATTTTTTTCTGTGGACAATTTTTTTTTTTTTTCTGGAGTGCAGCTTTGAATTTGATATGTGTGAATGGGCCCTTAGTAGCCAGTGATGACTATTTCAATTTATTTTAATTTCCCTGGTGGTATAGGGTGTTAAACGTTTCATACCTGATGTCTAGTCTGTTACTCACCTCTGTATGCTCAGAGTTGTACTCATGTTTAGCTATATGTCTTGGTCAGAGAGAGAAATGCAAGGAAGGAGAGAAGACCTTGGCCTATAAGCAACAGTAGTTATCCGGTTAAGTCTAGTTTATACTAATTTTAGCAGAACATTATATAACATAGCATTCCACAATAAACCCCATCATCAGAAAGGCTTATGTAAATTGCCCTTTGTTGATTAGATAAGTGCCAATTCTTTAATGTCAACCATAACCTCTGTTGTCAGTTCCTGTTACAAGTTGTATTTATTACTGGAAATCTGTTCAATAAAAAGAACACAGAAAAGGAAGAAAAGCAATGAGCAATTGAAGTTCACCTGATGTCTGCCTTAGTGCCAGTAGACTGTAATCAGGGCCGGCGTTGGGGGAAGGGGGGGGGGGCAAACTGGGCAATTGCCCAGGGCCCCGACCCCCAAAGAGGCCCCCGGGATCCAGAGCCGCCTGACTCCAGATCTCAGAGTCAGGACTGACCATATCGATAACAGAAAGGGACCCAGCGTCATGTGCCGCAGGGCCTCTTTCCGAGGTGAGTAAAAATGTTTATTTTTAATCACTTGTCCGTCCGACGTCATCTTCTGGCGTTCCAGACATCACCATTGAGGCCAGGCCTCAGCCTCAGCGATCACGTGGGGCGTGCTCATGTAACCGTTGAGGTCCAATCAGCCGCATAGAAGAGGAAGCCTGGCTCCAGCGGCGATAGCGGAGCAGCACGAGGAGGCCCAGCAGACGTAAGGCAAGGGTAAGTATAACTGTTTGTTATTTTCCTTTACTTCTGAAGAGACCCCAGAGTATAATATAATACTAGCACTAAGGGAGTCTGTAGGGCCACTGTGGAGCATTATACTGGGAGGCCTCCTCTGGATAGCATATTATACTGTGTGGGGCCCCTGTGGAGCATTATACTGGGGGGGGCCCTCTGGAGAGCATATTATACTGTGTAGGGCCACTGTGGAGCATTATATACCATGTGGGGAAACTGTGGAGATCTCAGGGGAGCATTTTATACCGTGGAGCATTATATACCATGGAGCATTATATACCATGTGCAGCATTATACTGTGGGGGGGCTCAAAATTCCTGCTGGCAGCCCTGTGTGCTATGTCTGCATCACAGCTCCCTCACTATAATCTTGCACATACGTGTAGTGCTCCATGGCCATGACATTCCCCATACAGTACTGTGCATGAACTGGCCATGGAGTTATTGGGGCCTGCACAGTACTATAGGGGCTGACTATACTGGGAACATACTCAGTAACACCAGATAGTCAGCACATATGTAAGACTTCAGTGAAGGAGCTGTGGTGTAGGCTATTAGCAGGAAGATGTTGGGTGGGGCCCCAGAACAAGGCCATTCAGTCCAACACTGTATAATGGAGAACTATTATATACAAGGGTGGGTTACTAATATATAATTGGGAAACTTAAATATGAGGGGGCTATTATAACAGGCAACTATTATTTATAAGGGGGAACTATTTTATATACAGTGCCTTGCGAAAGTATTCAGCGCCTTTGAACTTTTCAACCTTTTGCCACATTTCAGGCTTCAAACATAAAGATATAAAATTTACATTTTTTGGTGAAGAATCAACAACAAGTGGGACACAATTGGGGGTATTGGATTTTAAACTTTGAAAAAAAAAAAAAGGGGGGTACCCCCCCCCCCTCCGCCCCCCCCCCCACCCCCCCCCCCCCCCCAAACCCAACCCCCCCCCCCCCCCCTGATGCTCTCGTGCGCTTTAAACGCAGAACCTTGAGACTAGACTCACAGAGCAGGTGCATTTATACAGAGACTTGATTATACACAATTGGATTATATTTATCATCATCAGTCATTTAGGACAACATTGGATCATTCAGAGATCCTCACTGAACTTCTGGAGTGAGTTTGCTGCACTGAAAGTAAAGGGGGCCGAATAATATTGCACACCCCACTTTTCAGTTTTTTATTTTTTACAAAAGTTTAAAATATCCAATAAATTTCGTTCCACTTCACGATTGTGTCCCACTTGTTGTTGATTCTTCACCAAAAAATTAAAATTTTATATCCTTATGTTTGAAGCCTGAAATGTGGCAAAAGGTTGAAAAGTTCAAGGAGGTCGAAAACTTTCGCAAGGCACTGTATAAGGCATCCATTATAAGGGGGAGCTATTATTTATAAGAGGGGAACTGTTTATAAGGGGGGTATAATTAAGTGGGTTTATTTATAAAGGGGGCTATTAGTAATAATGGGGACTATTATTTATAAGGGTAACTATTATTTATGAGAGGGCTATTATTAATAAGGGAGCAGTATTATTTTTACAGGGTGTCTGTTACTGAGAAGGGGGAATATTACTGATACAGGGCACTATTTATCATTTATAAGAGCGCTATTTCTGATAAAGGTGTAATATTATTTATTAGCAGAGATTATTATTTATAAGGAGGCGCTATAATAACTGACTAGGTAAAAAAATCTATTAGGTGGTACAAAGGTGCTCATTTGAATTGTGTGTGGTAAAATGGGGCTTGTTATTACTTTTTTGTTGGCAGAAAGGAGGCGTTATAGGGGTTGTCACTGCAAGACGATGGTGTTGTTTGCATATCAGCATTTGGGGCCCCGCTTTTAATTTTGCCCAGGGCCCCATTTTGTCTAAAACCGGCCCTGACTGTAATGGTTGTTGAATAAGATCACAATGAAAAGACTGTATATCATCATCATCATTTCCAAGAAGAGTTTCTGTTTTTGAAAAAACAAACAAAAAAAAAAAAAACAGCAATACAGTCTGTCTAGTCCATACAATAACTATTCTGCTTCCCAATAAAATATGCCTTTAATTTACTTAAAGCGAATCTCCCATTATATTTTTTTTTCTTGCTACTGTGGCATGGTGTGTTTAGTGTACATTTAGGTACTATACTTAATTAACCTGTCTAAATTTCTTTTAGTAGAAGACACTGTAAAATTCTCCATAGCAGCCCTCTAGCTGAGCTGTTATCAGGGAAAACTATATACATTTGTATTGCCAGTATGTAAAGCTGTAGCATTTGCCAAAGGTGGGTATGGTCACTTCAAATGGCTGTATCTCTGGTTTTATACCACCTATAAAAATGCTTTCTCAACTTTCAATGCCTAGAACGCTGTACTAGCTATAAAAAAAATCTGAGATAGCACTAAAAACACATTTGGAAATTTGAGCTTTACATGCAACAGTTCATGCTGCACATATAAATCACATTCCTGGCAAATTTTTAACTATTGATATCACCAGTCTTTTTATAGACAATATTGCAGAAATCTCAGCTTTCATATGACACCAGAAGCATTTTTATAGGTTGTATAAAACCAAAGATACAACCATTTGAAGTGACCATTCCCCTTTTGACTCTACATACTGAATTGAGTACATGTTAGATTTTCCCTGGCAATGCTTAGAGCCTGTTTTCTAGTAAAAGGAAGTTAGATAGGTTAATAAGGTATATTACAAAATTGCTCACTAAACACTCACCGACACAATAGCAAAAAAATAAAATTAAATTGCTTACTGTTTTACTTAGGTTTACAATCTTATGGATACTGTCAACCTTTAAAGCCATACCTTACATTTTTCCAATGTGTTAGAAAGAATAAAGTCCAGTTTAAAGCATTGTATCACTCTTTTGGATTTCTTTTTATAATCCTCCTTTTACGCGTCTAGAGTTTTGTCCTTAGCATTAGTGAACATATTCTTATACCTTCTCTCATCATCTGACTGCTCAGCTGTTCCATTCAGATCTACTCCTGAAATACCCCATTTGATGCCAGTGCCATAAATTGTACAGCATGACAGGTTTATCACACATTCTGCACCAGCCAGATGACTTAAATGATTACTTTGTAAATGCAGATTTTATTCAGCATCAGATGGCTTGGCACTGTTGGCAACTGGGACATTAAACCAGCAGGCTAGCAACTTGTCACCATTATTCTGTTAGCAAGAAACACTGAAATATATACTGAAAACAGTTACATATAATATTAAATTCCTGTGATAATAGAGCATGCATTTATGAGATGGGTTATTAATTATCTGTCTTTTTTAGAGACATTGGTTTGCATGGGGACTTCTATAGCCAAAATAACATAGTACAAATCAGAGATACCAAAAATAGTTTCGTGGAGAGGGATGTCTAAGCTAAATGAACTATGATCAGATTTACTTGAGCAATGCAAGTACTGTATATGGTATCACTATAATAATATACAGTAATAGCATCTGAAATAGTTTACTATGTACGGGATAAATGTATGTCCATTCTGATAGTATTAGTTGCAATCATCTTGCATTTACTCCTTAAATTATTCGCTCTACCATGCAACAGCCAGGCTATAAGTTCAATGTTTTCAGCACAGCATCATGGGCCAGGATTATTAAACGATACAGAAAGATATTTCCCAGAGTTACATACAGTATACAGATGTAGCAGAGTCAATCCGAGCTTCTGTAATTGGTTAAACTGCTGCAGTGTGATGCTGCAGCATGATTTTTCAATGACTTTTCATTGTTTTTTGTTGTCTTCGGTGATAAGATATCACGCTGCAGCAGTTTAACCAATTACAGAAGATCGGGACTACTCTGCTACATCTGTATATACAATAAGGTGCAATGGCGGACTGAGGTTTCTTGGGCCCATCAGATGAAATGATTCTGGAAGCCCACTCTCAAAAAAACCCCTAGGAAATAGACCATACTGCCCTTCAAATTTGTGTGTCTTCTGCTGGACTATTATTGTATTTGAGCCTAGGCCCACTGAAGGATTCTCTGGTAATCTGGTGGGCAAGTCTTACATTGATAAGTAGAGATGATTCACCACCCTTTCAAGATTCATATCTGTTCAGATCAAAAATGCATATGAATTGCTTTATATAGTTGTATAGGATAACGTCCTAATGTACCTGACCTCTTTCTAGTTCTCAAACACAATCTCAGCCATGTGAAAGTGAAAGCAACAGATATGACTATGGGTAAATGGATTGTAGCCACTGGTAACAAGCAGCCTGTTTAAAAACACACTGCACTGTAAGATTTTTTTTTTTTTTTTTTAAAGTATTGTGTATAATATCACTGGTTTTTGGAATTTGACAAGGGAAAAAAATTAACCAAATTATGCCACATACATAAAAAGAGTGTCATGTGGCGTGACTAAATTATCTGTTCTTAGTCTCAGACACAGTACAGATTACATGTGAATGTTTTCACTCAAAATTATGATCAATCAATTAAATCAAAGTCTTTTTTTCCATTGCTAACATAGCACTTCTCCAGAATCCCCATAGTATACTATTTGTATATCCTATTTCAGTCTGAATGTCTAAGACCCTATCTCTATAATTTCTTCCCACAAAATAGACAACTTCTCCTTCTGCCTGGGCTTTTTATACTGCTTATGAGTCATCATGATCTCTGACCTATAGTCCCTCATGAATGGCTGTGCCATGTGATGAGGGCTGCTTGCAAGGCATTATGGGGAAGCTTGCCTAATCATTGAAGTCATCTGATTCTTTTTCTATGCTGACAAATAGTGCCACCAAAATTTTGGAAACCTGAAATTTTTGGAAAGTTCGAAACACAGTTCATTCTGAATCCTGTTCACTCACCTCTACTGATATAGCAGAGTTAACCTGAATTTCTGTACTTGGTTATACTGCTGCAGCATATCTTATCATAGAAGACAGTAAAAAACAATGAAAAGTCATTGGAAAAACATTTTTCAATAATTTTATTGGTTTTGGTTGTCTTTTGTGATAATTGTAGAAGTATGACTTTACTCTGCTACATTTGTGTATCTATCTATCTATCTATCTATCTATGGCTTATAAATCCAGTGTGACCTGTGTTGTAAAAACATTATTAGATCTTTCTGCATGGATTTGTTAGTAATATAGATATAGTAGTTAAAGCAAGGCCATAACAGGAACCCAACCTATCATGGCAGAAATCCATAGTGTCACATGATGATATGACTAATTTTCTGCTTTTGCTGGAGGTCAATCAATAATCCTAGCACATAAATTTACGGGTGATCGATTAGTGGTTTAAAAAAAATGTTCCAATATCTGATGAAAAACCTCATCAAAACAGTCAATTGTTGCTTAGTGGAGAATGTAATTGTTGGCTGTCAGCATGTATATAAGTTTTGTAAATGTTGCTACGAGTGACATACAGTGGGTAAGGAAAGTATTCAGACCTCTTTAAATTTCTCACACTTTGTTTCATTGCAGCCATTTGCTAAAAGCAAAAAAGTTCATTTTATTTCTCATTAATGTACACTCAGCACCCCATCTTGACAGAAAAAAAACAGAAATGTAGATGTTTTTGCAAATTTATTAAAACAGAAAAACTGAAATATCACATGGTCATAAGTATTCAGACCCTTTGCTGTGACACTCATATTTAACGCATATGCTGTCCATTTCCTTCTGATCCTCCTTGAGATGGTTCTACTCCTTCATTGGAGTCCAGCTGTGTTTAATTAAACTGATTAGACTTGATTAGGAAAGGCACACACCTGTCTATATAAGACTTCACAGCTCACAGTGCATGTCAGAGCAAATGAGAATCATGAGGTCAAAGGAACTGCCCAAGTAGCTCAGAGGCAGAATTGTGGCAAGGCACAGATCTGGCCAAGGTTACAAAATAATTTCTGCAGCACTCAAGGTTCCTAAGAGCACAGTGGCCTCCATAATCCTTAAATGGAAGAAGTTTGGGACGACCAGAACTATTCCTAGACCTGGCCGTCCAGCCAAAATGCACAATCGTGGGAGAAGAGCCTTGGTGAGAGAGGTAAAGAAGAACCCAAAGATCACTTTGGCTGAGCTCCAGACATGCAGTAGGGAGATGGGAGAAAGTTCCACAAAGTCAACTATCACTGCAGCCCTCCACCTTTCGGGGCTTTATGGCAGAGTGGCCCAAAGGAAGCCTCTCCTCAGTGCAAGACATATGAAAGCCCACACAGAGTTTGTCAAAAAAACACATGAAGGGCTCCCAGACTATGAGAAATAAGATTCTCTGGTCTGATGAGACGAAGTTTGAACTTTTTGGCGTTAATTCTAAGCAGTATGTGTGGAGAAAACCAGGCACTGCTCATCACCTGCCCAATACAATCACAACAGTGAAACATGGTGGTGGCAGCATCATGCTATGGGGGTGTTTTTCAGCTGCAGGGACAGGACGACTGGTTGCAATTGAAGGAAAGATGAATGCAGCCAAGTACTGAGATATCCTGGAAGAAAACCTCTTCCAGATTGCTCTAGACCTCAGACTGAGCCGAAGGTTCACCTTCCAACAAGACAATGACCCTAAGCACACAGCTAAAATAACAAAGGAGTGGCTTCGGAACAACTCTGTGACCATTCTTGACTGGCCCAGCCAGAAGCCCTGACCTCAACCCAATTGAGCATCTCTGGAGAGACCTGAAAATGGCTGTTCACCAACGTTCACCATCCAACCTGACGGAACTGGAGAGGATCTGCAAGGAAGAATGGCAGAGGATCCCCAAATCCAGAGGTGAAAAACTTGTTGCATCATTCCCAAGAAGACTCTTGGCTGTACTAGCTCAAAAGGGTGCTTCTACTCAATACTGAGCAAAGGGTCTGAATACTTATGACCATGTGATATTTCAGTTTTTCTTTTTTAATAAATTTGCAAAAATATCTACATTTGTTTTTTTTTCTGTCAAGATGGGGTGCTGAGTGTACATTAATGAGAAATAAAATGAACTTTTTTTTCTTTTAGCAAATGACTGCAATGAAACAGAGTGAAAAATTTAAAGGGGTCTGAATACTTTCCGTACCCACTGTATATTGATATTGCTACTGATGGCGATCATTGTAGCTCAACAATAAATAAACTTTTCTTTTGGAGTTTTATTTGCATTTCTATTACAATTATGTTATGATCAGTCAGAAATGAAAGTATTAAAATAACGCCCATTTAAATACCACCAGTCTATTGTGGTAGTACTCCTTTTAGATTTGGGGAATAAATTAGAAAAACTATGTCAAATGGTTAGGTAAATAAGCTGTTATGTGCTTTGTCGAAATTGCATGATTTGCCCATTAGTCTTAATGTAACCCATTGCTACAATTTACTTGACTTGAAATCATTATACATCTTCAGAAACTCAAAGTGCAGCGTCTGACAGTTTTCAATAATGAAGAGCAGAAATGAATTCAGTTATGGAGAAGAAGATGACTAAACCGTATATATGCTTCCCTTTAATGATGGTCTTCCAGACCTCCGCCTGTGCAGTTTATATCAGTTCCCAAACATGAAACACCCCAGGTTCCGATTTAATGAAGGATTATGCTGTTCTGTATCTGATCGCATGTTGTGGCTATCCCCTACCAGGTTCTCTTATCTTTAATAAAGCTAAATGCAGCCACAACACTGAAATGTTAGACAAATCTGCAAAAGAGAAAAAAAAAGTTGAGGGTCTTTGTAAACTATCTGAATTATAATGTGAATATGTGAATTGAGTCAGATTGCTGTAATAAAACCTTAAGCATAGCTTTAAGTACTCTCCCTTACAGATGAAATCAGGCAATAAATGGCAACAAGTAGCCATCACAGGGTGTTTGGCAAATTTCATTATATTTTGTGTCCTCAACAGGTCCTGTTTTAGGATATCCTTGAATGGCTTTGCCACATTGCTGCATTTATAAGGTGCTTGCCAAAATCTCATGAATTGTGTAGATCTGGAAGATGCCAGTTTATGAGAGCTGGATGGCCAAATAGTTGATTGAGAAGAGTCAGCAGATTTATTAGCAGACCTATGGAAAGCCACATACAGTTTGTGACATCACTTGACAGCATGTCAAAGGACAAACCTGCTCTGTGGCATTTACAAACTCAGCTACCTTAGTGTGCTAAAATTATTTAACTTTGCCAGCAACATGGCTATTTTTCTGACATGTTAAAGGTTGTGGGATTGGGATATTAGACCTGTGATAGGTTAAATTGGATCTTAATTATTGCCACAGAACATCCATCAACTGTATAGGAAAACATTCTGGTACTATACATGTTATTCTCAGTGGGAGAATGGGAGCTGAGCTGCAATAACTTGGCATGGCCACTACACACTGTGCAGAGCTGTCTGGTTCCTGCTCCATACAGTGCAGACACTAACAGATTGGTGGGGGCGGGGGGTGTCTGATCTCATTACATTCTGATATTAACCTAGCCCAAGGCCATCAATATGTAGTCTATGACAACCCCTTTAAGACAAACCTCCCTACCACATCCACATTAGATTTACAAATACACATAATACATTTTATTTATATAGCACCAATATATTCCACTGCACCGTACAATTTGTAGGGTTCAAGTACAGACAAAAAAGATACATTACAAAGAAATAGTCAATTCACACAATGGGACTGAAGGCCCTGCTCACAAGAGCTTACAATCTATGAGGTAGAGGGGGTGACACAAGAAGTAGCAGGGGCGTCATTGGAGGTAGCATTGCTTATACAATGGTCAGACAATTTTGTAATAGAGGTTACTGTAATTACACATATATAAAGCTGTATGAGCCATCACCAGTCGTGTCCTTTAACGTGCAGATGGTGCCTGGACATCTAAAGTTAGTCTGATACAGCATCATATCTTGTGATAGGGATTCTAACCACGGAAGGGTTTACATTAGTTGTGATAGGCATGTCTGAAAAGATATGTCTTTAGTTTGTGCTTGAAGCTGTAGAAATTGAGGGTTAATCTGATAGTCCAGGATAGAGCATTCCAGAGAAGTGGTGCAACTTGGGAGAAGTCTTGTATACGAGCATGGGAGGTTCTGATAATAGGAGATGTTAGTCTTAAGTCATTGAGTGAACGGAGAGCACGGGTTGGGCAATAGAGATGAGAGAGGAAATATAGGGAGGTGCAGCATTATGGAGAGCCTTCTGGATGAGGGTGATAAGTTTATATTGTATTCTGTATTGAATAGGCAGCCAATGTAGTGACCGACGTAGACCGGAGGCATCACTGCTTCTAGACTGATAGATGAGCCTGGCTGCTGCTTTCAGAATAGATTGTAGACCAGAGAGTTTAGTAAGGGGAAGACTGATTAGTAAGGAGTTATAGTAGTCAAGGCGAGAGTGAATCAGGGCAGCAATAAGTGTCTTTAGTGTATCTCTGGTAAGGAAAGGACGTATTCTGGAGAGGTTTTTGAGGTGGAGAGGACATGATCGTGCGTGTAATTGGATATGGGGGGTAAAGGAAAGGTCAAACATAACCCCGAGGCAGCGGGCATACTGCCTAGGAGTTATGTTAAGGCTGGAAACTGCAATGGAGACATCAGGGACCGCTTAGAGGGTGGAAACAGCAGTTGTTCAGACTTTGAGAGTTTCAGATAGATCGAAGACATGATATTTGAGACAGCAGAGAGACTCACTGGTGTTTTGTATTGGTGCAGGAGTGATGTCACGGGATGACGTATATAATTGGGTGTCATCAGCATAAAGATGGTACTGGAAGCCAAATCTGGTGATGGTTTGTCCAGTGGGGGACGTATAGAGGCAGAAGAGCAGGGGGCCTAGGACTGAGCCCTGAGGATCCCCAATGACAAGAGGAAGAGGGGAAGAAACAGAGCCCGCAAATGGTACACAGAGCGGTCAGAGAGAAAAGAGGAGAACCAGGAGAGTGCGGTGTCAGTGAGGCCGACAGTGGAGAATAGTGAGGAGGAGTTGATGGTCAACAGTGTCAAATGCT
This sequence comes from Leptodactylus fallax, assembly GCA_947044405.1. Classification (NCBI taxonomy): domain Eukaryota; kingdom Metazoa; phylum Chordata; class Amphibia; order Anura; family Leptodactylidae; genus Leptodactylus; species Leptodactylus fallax. Next base: position 2,557,595 of record CAMRHE010000096.1, read on the forward strand.
GCTGAGAGGTCTAGAAGAATAAGCCACCTTTGGATTTAGTCGTAAGAAGATCATTGGAGACTTCTGTGAGGGCTGTTTCAGTAGAGTGCAGAGTGCGGAAGCCAGATTGTAAGGGGTCAAGAAGAGAATTAGTAGAAAGATAGCAGATTAAACGAGAATAGACCAAGCGTTCCAAGATTTTGGAGATGAAGGGTTGGTTAGAGACAGGTCGATAGTTAGCAGCACAGGACAGGTCAAGGGAGGATTTCTTCAATAGTGAGGTTTATGATAGCATGTTTGAAAGAGGATGGGAAAATTCCAGAAGAAAGAGAGAGGTTAATTATTATAGTAAGGTAAGTCGTGACAGCAGGAGACAGAGACTGGAGAAGGTGTAAGGGAAAAGGGTCGCTACTGCAGGTCGTAGGGCGAGAACAAGAAAGTAGTTGAGATATTTCCTCTTCTGTAACAGGTTCAAAAAATGATAATGAACAGTGTGAAGTGCGGTTGGTGAGGGGATAAATGCCACATAGATATATCTTGCTGTAATATAGTTTTTCCTTGTATAAAAATTGTTCTAATTCCACCAAAATATTCCCATAATGAGGCTTTTTCTGAAATAACATGTTACGAATCAAATGCAGCACCGGGGTATATAGTGAATCCCAGCCACCAGACACCACTGATCCAAATAGCAAAACAGCACTGAGCGTCCAGTGCACTCCAAGCCGCACCACCCCTGATCTCCAGAGGTATTCACCGGTATTGACCGAAACACGAGCACACCCGACACGTGTTAGGAGGAGACCGGCAACCCCAGCATAGCCACCGCAGAGGTTCTGGCTCTACTCCTACATGACAGTTCCCATTCCTACAAGCATGGCAGCAACTATAATATTTTAAATAATGAAGCTATAATATTTTAAGCAGGGTAGAACTATGTCTATGAAAATAACATACCATAGGATTGGTCATATAGTTAGAGTAAACACATACCCCTATACAGTATACAGTGGGGAAAAAATGTATTTAGTCAGCCACCAATTGTGCAAGTTCTCCCACTTAAAAAGATGAGAGAGGCCTGTAATTGACATCATAGGTAGACCTCAACTATGAGAGACAAAATAAGAAAACAAATCCAGAAAATCACATTGTCTGATTTTTAAAGTATTTATTTGCAAATTATGGTGAAAAATAAGTATTTGATCAATAACAAAAGGTAGTCTCAATACTTTGTTATATATCCTTTGTTGGCAATGACAGAGGTCAAACGTTTTCTGTAAGTCTTCACAAGGTTGGCACACACTGTTGCTGGTATGTTGGCCCATTCCTCCATGCAGATCTCCTCTAGAGCAGTGATGTTTTGGGGCTGTCACTGGGCAACACGGACTTTCAACTCTCTCCAAAGGTTTTCTATGGGGTTGAGATCTGGAGATTGGCTAGGCCACTCCAGGACGTTGAAATGCTTCTTAAGAAGCCACTCCTTAGTTGCCCTGGAGGTGTGCTTGGGATCATTGTCATGCTGAAAGACCCAGCTACGTTTCATCTTCAATGCCCTTGCTGATGGAAGGAGGTTTGCACTCAAAATCTCACAATACATGGCCCCATTCATTCATTCATGCACACAGATCAGTCGTCCTGGTCCCTTTGCAGAGAAACAGCCCCAAAGCATGATGTTGCCACCCCCATGCTTCATAGTAGGTATGGTGTTCTTTGGATGCAACTCAGCATTCACTCTCTTCCAAACATGACGAGTTGTGTTTCTACCAAACAGTTCTACTTTGGTTTCATCTGACCATATGACATTCTCCCAATACTCTTCTGGAACATCCAAATGCTCTCTAGCAAACTTCAGACGGGCCCAGATATGTACTGGCTTAAGCAGGGGGACACGTCTAGCACTGCAGGATCTGAGTCCCTGGCGGCGTAGAGTGTCACTCACAGGAGCCTTTGTTACATTAGTCCCAGCTTTCTGCAGGTCATTCACTAGGTCCCCCGTGTGGTTTTGGGATTTTTGCTCACCGTTCTTGTGATCATTTTGACCCCACGGGGTAAGATCTTGCGTGGAGCCCCTGATCGAGGGAGATTATCAGTGGTCTTGTATGTGTTCCATTTTCTAATTATTGCTCCCACAGTTGATTTCTTCACACCAAGCTGCTAGCCTATTGCAAATTCAGTCTTCCTAGCCTGGTGCAGGTCTACAATTTTGTTTCTGGTGTCCTTCCACAGCTCTTTGGTCTTCACCATAGTGAAGTTTGGAGTGTGACTGTTTGAGGTTATGGACAGGTGTCTTTTATACTGATAACAATTTCAAACAGGTGCCATTACTACAGGTAAGGAGTGGAGGACAGAGGAGCCTCTTAAAGAAGAAGTTTACAGGTCTGTGAGAGCCAGAAATCTTGCTTGTTTGTAGGTGACCTTGTATTATCCGACAAGGGGACGAGTCATAGTGGAAAGAGGGTGGAGTGTGCAGGAAACTGGGGTTTAAGATGCATCACTTTGTTTCCAATAATAAATGCACCAACATTTTGGTACATTTCTTCTGCACAAAGTCACACTAATAGGTGGCATAAGGTTAGGCTAGAAGGTTGAAAGATGCTCCAAACTTATCATCCAGCATCATCCACTGTGATAAATCTGGTACATTTTAGGTCTAAGTTTGCCATGTCTTACTGTTAGAAAGTATTAGTAAGTGTGTGCCGACAGAGGCTTAGAGGACTACCTCTGGTTGGCTCAATACATTTACAGGTTACTTGGATTTCTTCTTTGGGCACAGCGGGATGAACAGTGTACAGTACAACACTATATGCTAACTACTTCCAGTGACAAAAACCTTCTTTTCAACGCTACTAATAATGCTGTCTTGTTGCCATCTAGTGGTAGACAGTATGCACAAACAATATATTTGTAATCAAGTTTCATCTCCTGCAGGTGATAGAAGGCCTATGCAGATGAATTCACCCTTTGCACTTCTTTTATTGGGTAAGCTCATTTAACTATAGTAAGTTGTATTGAATTTCACTAGCCTACTTGTATTATCAGACATACACTGTAGAAGCAAAATGCAGTGGAAACCAATCTCTGCAAAGTGATCTATATACATCATTATAATTAAAAATTGAATGCTTTACTATTCATTCCTTTAAAGTGTAACTAGTCTTTCGGACAACTTTTAATTTTCTACAAGAATTGGTGTCATAAATAAATTTTGTAATATACTTTATTAACAAATTTTGGATCCTTTCTGTGAAATCCTGCATTTTTCACTCTTTTCCTGGCTTCTGTATTGAGAGCTGTTTCTTCCTCTCACTGAATGCTACTCTGTATGGAGTACTGGCCGTGTACAGAAAATGAGGGGGGGGGGGGGGTCACTTCAAACAGTTATATCTCAGGCATTATAAAATGTAATACGTCTGTAGTGCTAAATTATTTCCAGAGATATCACTGGTTGAAAATTTGTTAATAAAGTACTGTATATTACAAAATTTATTAATGAATACTGCCAGAAAATCAAAAGTGGTCTGAACACTTAATTACGCTTTAAGTCAATATTTGGTAGATACTTTAGCATGGCCATATTCTTCATGGAGAGCAAATTTAATTTAATTTTTTTTTAACCGATGCCACCCCTGCTACATCTTGTGTCACCCCCTCGACCTCATAGATTGTAAGCTCTTGCGAGCAGGGCCCACAGTCCCATTGTGTGAATTGACTATTTCTTTGTAATGTATCTTTTTTTTGTCTATACTTGAACCCTACAAATTGTACGGTGCTGCGGAATATGTTGGCGCTATATAAGTAATAATAATAATAATTGGATCTTTGCTTACATCCATTTTTTTTCCCATAGACCAATCATGTCAATTTAAGTCTATGGTTCAGTGAAAATCATGGACAGCACACAGATGCTATCTGTGTGCTGTCCATTTTTCATGGATATAGCACTATTGCAAAGTAGAACAATTTTTACAAAAAATGGTTGATCCATTTTTTGCAGATGATAAAACTTTTCAACCATGGGCACAAAATGTCCAAAAAAAAAAAAATCAATAGAAACGTGTTGCCCATGGAGAACCCAGACATCTTGGGTCCAGGCGACCAGGCTCAGAAGAGAGAGTGGTCATAGGTCACCCTCACTACAATAAGGGTATGTTCACATATGTCAGTTGCATCAGCATCAGTTTTTTTGTCTCTTAAGTCATTACAACTGATTCCAATACTGATGGGAAAATGCATCAGTCGTCATCGGCTTTGTCACAAATTTCTACTCCAAAGCCATCAGTTGTCATCAGTGTTTTCCATCCGTTTTTTTTACCATGAAAAGGCAGTCTAGACTACTGTATAGGGCCAATGATAGAGGCAATATATTGTATGGGGGTTAAACCAAGTGGAGGGGGCAGTAAAGGGAATTGATAAATTCTCCTCATTGTACCTTTAATCTACCAACAGTAGAGTGGGGGGAATTTATAATTTCCTCTACGCCAGGGATGATATAGAGGCACACATTTGGCTTAAGGCTCTTTCCTGCGACAAATGTGCACCAAAAGCCTTAATCCAAACCTCACGTGCCACATTCTGCGAATGTGAGCAGGGCGGGTACAGATTCTGCCTTCCATTGTTTTCAATAGGAAGCAGAGATAGAAAAAGAACACTGAAAAAAAAAAAGTGACTTGCTCGATCTTGCCACAACTGATTCAGTCAGAGCATTTGTGGCATAGGAGTCTCTGCTGATTAGGCTCATTCATCTGCTTTGTCGCTATTTTAAAGCACTAGTATAGTAATAGTGCCTCCCCTGGTAATAATACCCCCATATATAATATTACTTATGACACTAATACAGTAATAGAGCCACTCCACAGGTAATAGCCCCCCAAATAAGTAATAGTATTACATATGGAGGGACTATTGTCAGGGAAGGCACTATTACTGTAATAGTGCTGTAATAGCATCCCCGATTTTATGGCACTATTACAGTACTACTGCCTCCCCGGGTAATAGCCCTCCCCATAAGTAATACTATTACTATTATAGGGGGGAACTTTTACTGTAATAATGCCTCACCCTCTACATACTGATCCCACGGGAGCTGCTGGGGCACACAACCTGTGTGTACTGTCTATTCTTCCAGCTCCTGACTACTACTCTATGAAGAAGCCAGAAAGAATAGACAATAGTAGGGGCCGAGAACCAGAAGACTAGACAGTGAATACAGGCCATGTTCCCCAGCAGCTCCCGTTAAGATCACATAAGGGTTTGTTTCTCAGGTAAGTGAATCATAGTGATGCGGGTGCCATGTCAGTTATCCCAGGCAGTGAGCACAGCCTGTCCTGGGATGCTAGACAAGGCACGGGCATCACTGTATCTGTATGCCGCTGAGGCCACTCCGCCCTGTCTCCTTTTACTGCTGCCCAGGGTCGGTTTCAGACAAAGTGTGGCCCTGGGCCCTGGCCAAAAATATAGAGACACGGGCAGATGGAAACAGCCCACAACTACAGACACATATTGCTAAGGGCTAATTGCATTCTAAACCATGTAAACACAGTATCTGGGCGTACTTGAATACTATGTTTAATGACATTTACAAGAGAGTGTTTGTTTGTTTTTTTACTTCATTCTCCCATAAATGTGCAAGTGGTAAAGTAGCCAAGCAAAAAGTTCTCACATCTCAGCCATGGAAAGTTTTAAAGTGTTGTCGTCATTTCAGGTGGCTTTTCAGGGTAATCTCTTATGTGTGTACACAAGTATTAACACTATTTCCATTCATTGTTTTCGCTAGGTTCACACTAGCATTGCCTCTCCATTGTTGTGGAGGCAGACAGCTAAAATAGTGGTAACACATGCAATGCCACGGATCCCATTGACTATAATGGGGACTGTCAGGTGTCCGTCATTTTAAAACTGAAAACGGTGAAGGAAAAAGTCCACTGTGCAGGAATTTTTCCTCCACCGATTTTCAGGCGGACACTACCACAGTCTCTCCAACAGAGACTCCAGTACAGATATGAACTTAGACTTACAGTACTTAAATTTCAGTTTTTAGTAGGTCCGACCTCTGCATGCCATGTCTATAACTTGCATTCTTCTCTGAGCTGGTGGGTGAAGACTTGCTGCCATACACTGCACACACTGAGTACAGGAGAATCTGCTCTATAACGGTATCTCACTCAGAAACAGCTTGATCAGAGCAGAAAAGCATTTCTCTCTGATAAGATATATTACAGAGTTTCTTTATAATTGCCTATACTTCTCATCTACACAAACTTTGTTGAAGTGACAGTACCTATTTAAAGGTTTTTTTTTTCCCCATTTTGGACACTTATGGCGCAGCATCCCAGAGTGTCACTGCTTTTGTTTTCTTTATTTTGTGTGTCTCTGCTAGTGTTATGTGTATGTAATATGTGTATTGTATGTAATTGCAGCTTCCTATTATGTTGTCCCTTTTCATTTACCCCACTGTTAGTCATCCCTGTACTTTGTACACCCCTGGCCATTCACAGGCCACTGGGAGGAGTTTGTAGACTCAAATCTCTGCAGGACCATTGGGGCTTGGTCAGTTTGCAGTGAGTGTTGGTACTGTCACCATCCAGATCTAACATGTAGCTAACTGCCCCTGAGGGAGAAGTATTACACAGTTCAAGTCTGCTTAGAGACAGCCATGAGACAGGGAATATTCTGCTGTCTAACCACCAGGTGCCAGGAGGAGAGAAGGAATCCCATCTGCCAGGAACTGATTTCTGGGATCCACCCTTTACCAAGGGGCCCAAGGAACTTCCTTTCTGCCAGCCTTCAGAACCATCTATTGGCTGAGGCTAGGCCTACTGCTAAGTTGTTGGAATGGAGAGCAAGGCACATATATATTATTTGGTTTGGGCATCCCTCATCCCCAAGTCTGGGTGAACATAACAGTTGGGAGACTACTACCCCCCCATCGGGAAGCTGCACTGGTTCACAGTTTACAGTTGCCTCAGTAGTTATTCTGTTTCACTGCATCACTGCCTCCTGGGTTGTTCCTGCTATTACCCACAGGGGAACTACTACCACCACCATCTGGTGGGATGCAGTGTCCAGCCTAGGAGGTGTGCTGGGGGGGAGGAAATAATCGGTTGAGGGCACTCAGCCTTATCTGTTGACATCGTCACAGCCACTACTACTCCCATCCTCCGGTTCCCTCCATCAGGATTGTTTCAATGGCATATCTGCAGGATATTGTATGCCATAAATAGCTGATAGATGTGTGTCTCTACTCTGGTACCTTCAACTGTACTTAAGAATGGGGGTCCCTAGCTCCCACCTTGTGGCCTATGTGAGTGGGAGGGGTTGCCCTGCACATGCAAACCTCCATTCAATGAGAATTCCAAAAATAGCCTAGTAGGCAGGCTGGGTTATTCTTGGAACTCCCAAAGAAGTGAATAGAGAGAGGCCTGCATGCCCAACCGCCTCTCTACTTGCAGAAGGGGCACATGAGCCTGAAAGAGAGCTGAGCTGTAGTAGCCCAGTGTGAACACTTTTGGTTCTGTTCACTGTATAGTTCTGGAGCCAACAGCTGCTGAGAACAGCTGTTCAGTGGGGGTTCCATGTGTTGGACCCCCACTCATCTGATACCTACCTAAGGATGGGTTATCAATACAAAAAGCCCATTTGAGTATTTTTAGTTCTTTCTGAGCTGAGCGTCTGAGTTACTTTGTATTTTATTTGATTTGTTTTACAGTCTGTTTGCGTTGTGTTGTAGTTCATAATACACAAGAAAGAACAAATGGTTTTTCAACCCTGAAGTAAATAATAAATTATTAAAACATACCTCAACACTTTCAGAACTCAACTATTTTCTGTGTAAATGAAATCTGGTTATCATAAGTTATATTTACTAAACCATCAATAATGATTCTATAAATCCTTAACCCCTTAAGCACACAGCTTAAAAGTACCTTAAGGACACGGCAATAACTTTGAGTGATTTTGAGACAGTTTTTTCGTGACAGATTGTGTTTCATGTTAGTGGTAAACATTTGATCATTATTTTTGTATGTATTTAGAAAAATAAAAGGACATTTACATAGTTACATAGTACATGACGTTGGACATCAAGTCCACCAGTCCATTTGGAAAAATTCACAATTTTCAAAATGTCATCTGCTTTTCAGACAGATAATCATACCACCCAAATACATGAATAAATATTATCTACCATATCTCTGCTTTATATTGGCATAATCTTTTAATCATTCTTTAATTTATTTTTGATGTTAGAAGGCTTACAAGTGTAACTGCGATTTTCCAGATTTACAAGAAAATTTCCTATACTCACTTTTTAGGGACCACTTCAGTTCTCAAGGGGATTATAAAGTCCTATATATTAGAAACTCCCCATAAATCACCCATTTTCAAATATGCACCCCTCAAATAATTCAAAACAGAATTTGGGAAGTTTATTAACCCTTTAAGCATTTCATAGGAATTAAAACAATATGGAGGTGAAATTTAGATCGAAATTTTATTGAAAAAAAAATTTAGCCCTAAAATTAACACATTCACAATAGGTTAAAGGAGAAAAAGCATCTCACTGTTTGTTATGCAATTTCTCTGGAGCACAGAAATACCCCACATGTGGGTGTAAACTGATGTTTGGGCACACGGCAGCACATGGAAGGGAAGGAGAGACACTGGGTATTTGAAAAGCAGATTTTTCTGGAATAGTTTTCAGGTGCCATGTCTCATTTGTAGAGCCCCTAGAGTACCAATACAATGAAAACCATCCAAAAGTGACCCTATTTAGAAAATTACACCCCTCAAGGAATTTATCAAGGGGTATAGTGAGCATTTTGACCACACAGCTGTTTCACAGATTTTATTAACATTGGGATGTGAAGATTAAAAACAACTTTTTCCTATAAATCGTCAATTTAGCCCCAAATTTTTCATTTTTACAAGGGACTAAAGAAAAAACACACCACAGTTTGTTACACAATTTCTCCTGAACACGGGAATACCCCATGTGTGGTTGTAAGCTGTTGTATGGGTACATGGTGGGGCTCAGAATGGAAAGAGTGCTATTTGGCTTTTGGAGGGGCAGATTTTGCTGGGACAGTTTTCAGGTGTCATGTCGCATTTGCAGAGCCCCTAAAATACAATGCAAATCCCCCAAAAGTGACTCATTTTTAAAAACTCCTCTCCTAAGGAATTTCTCAAGGGGTATTATCATTTTGAGTCCAAGAGTGCTCCCAAAAATTAGTGTACAAAGTGAAAATGGAAGAAATATGTCATTAAAGTGCCAATATGTTGTGCCTGCTTTGTGTCAGAGACATGCACTCCTAAAACTTTTAGGCAAAGGCCCCACGTAGCAAATCACAGCTAAAGAACACTGCGAAAAAAAAAAAAAATTTTCCTCAGCATTTTTTCAGACTTTTTCTCTGTGGACTATCTGTCCATATTATACCTATATGGAAAACACCAGCACTTCTGCAGGTATAATTGACGTGCTGTGATTTTCAAAAACGCAGTCCTTTTTGAAAATGCAGCTTTTCCACTGCAGATTTATTTTCTGCAATGATATTAGCCAGAATCCCATTCACAGTGTTTTTTTTTTTTTTGCTATGTGGGGCTTCAGCCTTAAAGGGGTTGTCCATTCTGAAATTTTTTTTTCGATAATTAGGACGGGTGGGGGGGGGGGGGGGGGGTAGTCAATGGAAAAAGAAAAAAAAAACAGAAATATACTGACCTGTTCCTGGTGCTAAGGTGTCTCCATCTCTGTTTTCTTCCAGCGAAAGTTCCCGACACACGTGACCGATGAGATGAATCTACTTGTGACATCCCCGGGTCCCTTCCTTAGGCCCCTGATTGGAAGCAAAGGGACCTGGGATGTCACAGCCGGCAAGAAATTCTATAAAAGAAGGCAGCCAAGCACCTGAGACAATGTTGTTGTTGTTTTTTTTTGTTTGTTTGTTTGTCACCTTCCCCGCCCTAATTTAAAAAAAAAAAATAAAAATTAGCCTGGACAACCTCTAAGTGGGTTATCCCGGATACAAAAAAGTTATATATGTAGGCATAAACTGCTGTTTGGGCACACAGCAGGGCTCAGAAGTGAAGGAGCACTGCGCTTTTTAGCTTTTGGAGTATAGATTTAGAGGGACTTTCTGGACACCTTGTTGTTTTTGCAGAGCCCTGGAGGTGCCAGTAAATTGGAATTCCCCAAATGGTGACCCCATTTTGTAGGGGTAATTTTAGGGTCTCTCCAAATATGACATGGCATCCAAAAACCAGCAATCTAAATCTGCACTCCAAAAGCACTCCTTCACATCTGTGCCCTGCTGTGTGTCCAAATTGCAGTTTATGCCCACATGTATGACACTGGTGTACACAAAATAATGTACTTAATGTCATATGTCGGTATAAACTGCTGTTTGGGCACAGAAGTTTTTGTTTTTTGGAGCACGGTTTAGTTTTTTGGATGTGAATCCAAATCCACAGACCCTATTTTGGAAACTACACCCCTAAGGGATTTATCAAGCAGCATAGTGAGTGTTGCATTCATTTAATTTCCAGAAATGAATGCGCAGCTGAAAAGTGAAATTGCAATTATTCCAGAGATACACCATTTTAGTGCCTGATATGCTGCATCCAGCTTATTACAGCAGAGACACACACTCCAAAAACTGTTAAGCAGGTATCCCGGGCACAACAACTTTTGGGGCATTCATTTCTGATGCAAGCCGGGCTCAACATATTGCTCACTGAAATTACGCATTCCTGAGGAAATTGCCTTTTGTGACTGGAAAATAAATTAATGCAAAACTTGGGGGTTAACCATTTTCACTATACACCTGGATAAATTCCTTCAGGGACATAGTTTCCTAAATGGGGTCATGTGCTAGAGGATTGAACTGAACTGAACCCCCTCCTAACTTCTAATTTACTTGTATTTAAAAAAAATAAAAATAAATCTACAATTACCCATATGCCTGGGGCAGTCATGTGACCGCTCCAGGCACACTTTCTGATAATCCGGAACATCACCATTATTCCCCCCCCCCCAACCCCATCATAATTGTGTACCTTCCTCTCCGGAAACAGCTCCTCCCCTCTTCCTCTCTGCTAGCGCTTGTGCAGTATGGAGGTGTCTGTGACACATGCACAGTAGAGATGGCACTCCTTCTCTACTGCGCAGGCGTCAGATATACTTCCGGTCTGTGTATGTGGAGAGGAAGAGAGGCGTCTCCAGCCTGCTCCCAATGAAAGAAAAGGAGGAACTGTCTCTCAGAGGAAGACAGGTAAGTATGATGCGCTGGGGGGGTGGTTTGAGTTAGTTAGTTGGGAAGGGCTAGTAGTGGGCTGGATATCTAGGGAGACAAAGAGGGGGGTGTAATGGAGTGAGAGAGGAGGGGGCAGTGAGAGGGAGGTAGTGTGCAAGGTACACAGGAAGCTACACAGCAGGAAGCTACACCATGTAAACAAATGCAGAAGATGCCAGGAGCTCCCAGAGAAACCCAGAAAACACTTAAAACACTGCTAAAGGTATATAGGTGTAGTTATTCACCTATTAATAGCACTAACAAACCTTTTAAATAAATATATTTTATTTATTTATTTTTTTGCCCAGAAAAAACCTTTAAGTACGTTATTCTAGGTACAACAACATGTGGGCATAAACTGCAGTTTGGGCACACAGAAGGGTGTAGATGTGAAGGAGTGCTATGTGGCTCTTGGAGTGCAGATTTAGATGTTTGGAATCTGGACGCCATGTCATTTTGGTAGAGCCTCTAAGGTACCAGAAAAGCGGAAACCCCTAGGAAGTGACCTCATTTTGAAAACTACACCTCCCAAAGAATTTATCAAGGGGTGTAGTGAGAATTAGTTTTCCAGACGTGAATGGACAGCGGATGGTGAAAAGTGAATATGTAACGCTAGGTTCATACTAGCATTTGGCTTTCAGTTCTTCGGGTCCACTTGGGGACCCAAAGAATGGAAAGCTAACCTGCTTAAAAAGTGGTTACCCACAGACGCCATAGACTATAATGGGGTTTGCCCAGTTTCCGCCCAAAAAATGCAGAAATTTTTCTCTCTGCATTTCTTAAACAGTGTGAACCTAGCCTAAGCTATGTGGAGTACATTAGGAACATCAAATTTCCTACTATTTTCCCAGTCGGTCCTGTGATTGGGGGGGGGATTGATTTTTCCCTCGTAACCTCTAAATCTAGGGTGCACCACGATATACGCTCGCACAGCTTATCCCTTCCTGCTGCTGCCAGTTTTGTTCTCATGATTTGGCGATTTTTGTTTTCACATTGTACAAGCTTTTTTTTTTTATTATTATTATTCTGTCAATATAGCCATACGAGGGCTGTTTTTGTGGGATTAGATGCATTTTGTAATGGCACATATTTGGGGTGCCTATAAATTATTGACTAAAATTTATTACCTCTTTCTTGAATAAAAAAAGCACCCTGGCATTGCTTTTTACCTTTTAAATTTTTTCCATGCAGCGTACAGAATAAGTAAGGGTGGGTTCACACCTGCGCTTCAGTCCGTCCGCTGCCAATCCGAGTGAAAATCTCGGGGAACGGGATCGGCATCGGATACCGACAGGTTAGCGACACATTGGTTAAAAACCCATTCATTTGAATGGGTTTTTAAAGCATTGTGCGGGTGTGCGCTTACACCCTCTGCGCTGCGAAGCCGGTTTTTTTTCGTCGGACACAAAGTCCTGAAAGTCCGACAGTGTTTCCGACGAAAAAAAAAGGATTCGCAGCGCAGAGGGTGCAATCGGACACCCGCGCATTGCTTTAAAAACCCATTCAAATGAATGGGTTTTTAACCATTGCATTGCTAACCTGTCGGTATCCGATGCCGATCCCGTTCCCCGAGATTTTCACTTGGATTGGCAGCGGACAGATTCAAACGCAGGTGTGAACCCACCCTAATATGTTATCTTTATTCTGTGGGTTGGTGCAATTCTAGCTAATCCCATCCACACATTTCAGGAAAATATGCGCAGCGGAAATGCTGCGATTTCCAAAACAGTTGCGTTTTTGGAAATCGAAGCATGTCAATTATAGCTACAGAAACGCAGGTGGTATCCCTATAGGTATAATTGAAGAAGAAAGTCCGTTTCAGCCGTGATTTTTCCCACAACGCTTTTTCGTTGCGGCCTGCTACATGGGGCTTTAGCCTTATATTGTTTTTTATGCGTTACTAATTTTGCAGAACAAAAACCCATTTCAGGACATACACACGTGGACAAAATTGTTGGTACCCCTCATTTAACCGCTTCCATAGTACCCATAGACTATATTCATCCAGAAGGAATTCAGCAACTGCACAAAATCGTGCAGCTGCTGAAACAGGGAGCCGACTGTAACTTCAGCCGGAGCTCCCAGAGAGAAGGTAGGGAAGGTTTATTACATTTCCTGCCATCCCGATCGCCGTGTATACAGCGCTATGGGTGCCGCCATCTTGCGGCTCCCCACCGACCCGGCGGTCATGTGATCCGCCGAGATCAGCGTCTGGTAGAGCTGCTGGGTCCTACAGGACCCAGATCAGTTCTGTAGTTCTGTGAAAGCAACATGCAGGAGGCTGCATTTCTCCTGCAACTGGGGCTAAATGTACCAGCCCCAGTTACAGGGAAAATCAGCCTCCCAAAAAAAAAAAAAGTCATCAGATGGCCCCAAAGGTCTATTATGACCTTATGGGGACACTGTAAAAAATTTTTTTAAAAAAAGTATAGAAAAGTTAAAAAAAATGTAAGTAAAATACGCCAATAAAACGCCCTTATTACAGGTTATAGCCCCACCCCCGGCGACACCATAAAAAATAAAAATTACCATAACAGAGAGGAAAAACTATTTTATAAAGTTTTTTAGTAGCACTTTGTTATTAAATAAAAAAAATAAATAAAGTAAAAACAGACCCGTTTTCCCTCCTCTTTTGTTTATATTTTCCCGGATATAAAAAAAAAAAAATTAACACACATGCAAAAATAAAAACATAAAAATAAAGCCCTGTGTGTCACCGAAAAAGACGCAGAAATTAGTTGAATAACACAAATGATAAAAATGTTATAGCCCTCCAAATTCGCACATACAAAAAACTTGAAAATGTGCCTGGTATAGAAGTGGTTAATGAAAGAAAAACCCAAAATGGTCACAGAAATAACTTGAATCTGACAAAAGTAATAATATGTACAAATTCTATGAAAATGAACAAATGAAAGTCAGACATTGCTTTTCAACCATGCTTCAACAGATTTTTTAATAAAAGAAAACTCATGAAACAGGCCTGGACAGAAATGATGGTAACCCTGAAAATAATGTGACCAAAGGGACATGTTAAATCAAGTTGTGTCCCCTAATTAGCATCACAGGTGTCTACAATCTTGTAATCAGTCAGTGGGTCTGTATATAGGGCTACAGATACTCACTGTGCTGTTTGGTGACATGGTGATTACCACACTCAACATTGACCAGAGGAAGCGAAGGAAAGAGTTGTCTCAGGAGCTTAGAAAGAAAATTATAGACAAGCATGTTAAAGGTAAAGGTTATAAGACCATCTCCAAGCAGCTTGAAGTTCCTGTGACTACAGTTGCACATATTATTCAGAAATTTAAGATCCATGGGACTGTAGCCAATCTCCCTGGACGTGGCTGCAGGAGGAAAATTGATGACAAATCAAAGAGAAGGATAATACGAATGGTAACAAAAGAGCCCAGAAAAACTTCTAAAGAGATTAAAGGTGAGCTTCAAACTCAAGGAACATCAGTGTCAGATTGCACCATCCGTCGTTGTTTGAGCCAAAGTGTACTTCATGGGAGACGACCAAGGAGGACATTTGGAGAGAGAGTGCATCCAAAAGGACTTAGACACACTGGAACAATGGGCTGAGGTGAACAAAATGGTATTCAACAGGGACAAATGCAAAGTTCTACATCTGGGTAACAGAAATGCAAGAAGCATATATAGTATGGGAGGAATAGTACTAAGTGAGAGTACAGGGGAAAAGGATCTGGGCATAATAATAGATCACAAATTCAACATGAGTCAACAGTGCGGTGGCTAAAAAGGCTAATAAAATTCTAGCATGTATCAAGACGAGCATTTAAGCTAGATCAAGAGAGATAATTATTCCGCTGTACTCTGCCTGGTCAGACCCCACCTGGAATACTGTGTACAGTTCTGGGCGCCCCAGTTTAAGAAAGACATCGATTTATTGGAGTAGGTCCAGAGAAGAGCAACCAAAATGGTGGAAGGTCTACAAACCATGTCCTACGAGGAAAGGCTAAAAGAATTGGGACTGCTTAGTTTGCAGAAGAGAAGGCTAAGGGGAGACTTAATAGCGGTATTTAAATATCTGAAAGGTTGTCACAGTGCAGAGGGATTAACCCTATTCTCATTAGCAGAAGGAAGCACGAGAAGTAATGGGATGAAGCTAAGGAGAAGGAGATTCAGATTAGACATTAGGAAAAACTTTCTAACAGTAAGGGTAGTGAGGGAGTGGAATAGGCTGCCACGGGAGGTGGTGAGTTCTTCATCAATTGAAATCTTCAAGCGGAATCTGGATAGGTATATAGCTGGGATGATCTAGGAATTCCTGGTTTTTCAGGGGGTTGGACTCGATGGCCCTTGAGGTCCCTTCCAACTCAAAGAAAAGAAAAAAAAAGAAAAAGGACACCATTGTTGAAAACAAATCATAAAAAAGCCAGACTGGAATTTGCCAAACTACATGTTGACAAGCCACAAAGCTTCTGGGAGAATGTCCTATGGACAGATGAGACAAAAATCGAAAGTTCTGGCAAGGCACATCAGCTCTATGTTCACAGATGGAAAACG
Source organism: Leptodactylus fallax (assembly GCA_947044405.1). Taxonomy (NCBI): domain Eukaryota; kingdom Metazoa; phylum Chordata; class Amphibia; order Anura; family Leptodactylidae; genus Leptodactylus; species Leptodactylus fallax. The sequence goes on from CAMRHE010000096.1 coordinate 2,573,386, forward strand.
GAAGCATATCTTGAAAAGAACACTGTCCCTACTGTGAAACATGGAGGAGGCTCTGTTATGTTCTGGGGCTGCTTTGCTGCATCTGGCACAGGGTGTCTTGAATCTGTGCAGGGTACAATGAAATCTCAAGACTATCAAGGGATTCTAGAGAGAAATGTGCTGCCCAGTGTCAGAAAGCTTGGTCTCAGTCGCAGGTCATGGGTCTTGACCTGCGACTGAGTCATGGGTCTTGCAACAGGATAATGACCCAAAACACACAGCTAAAAACACCCAAGAATGGCTAAGAGGAAAACATTGGACTATTCTGAAGTGGCCTTCTATGATCCCTGACCTAAATCCTATTGAGCATCTTTGGAAGGAGCTGAAACATGCCGTCTGGAAAAGGCACCCTTCAAACCCGAGACAACTGGAGCAGTTTGCTCATGAGGAGTGGGCCAAAATACCTGTTGAGAGGTGCAGAAGTCTCATTGACAGTTACAGGAATCGTTTGATTGCAGTGATTGCCTCAAAAGGTTGTGCAACAAAATATTAAGTTAAGGGTAACATCATTTCTGTCCAGGCCTGTTTCATGAGTTTTTTCTTTTTTTAAAAATTCTGTTGAAGCATGGTTGAAAAGCAGTGTATGACTTTCATTTGTTCATTTTCATAGAATTTTTATATATTACTCTTGTCAGATTCAAGTTATTTCTGTGACCATTGTGGGTTTTTCTTTCATTAAATGAGGGGTACCAACAATGTTGTCCACGTGTGTAAATCAATTGTTTTTGTATCGCCATCTTCTGACATTTTTTTTTTGGTTGACAATTTGTTGAAGGCTTATTTTTTGCAATAAGAGCTATGCTTTTTATTTGTACTGATTTGGGGAACATATGACTTTTTGATCACTTTTTATAGCATATTGTTAGGATTCCAATGCAAGGCCACAATAACAAGGTAAGTAATGCATGAATCTACAGGAGAGCAGCAGCAGAAATGGGCTGACAACTGCGAGCAGTAGAAAATGCTACTTAAAGGTAATACACCTCTGTGAGCCAAGACCAGCCCCAGATGCCTTCACCAGAGCTCCTCGCAAGAAGAGATGGATTTTCGCTGACACTAAAGAACGGAATAGTCACCAGAACAGATAAGTGTACTACAAATAAACGCACTGTAGCAGAAACCAAACACCAAAAACGCACACTACTCACAGGTTCAAAGATCAAAGAATGGTTAATCACAGATCAGCAGCTGCAGAGGGCAACAAGAAACCAAATCACGAGACGAAGATGGGTCCAGAAAACAAAGCCAATAGTCAAATCCAATCGGCAACGCCAGAACAAAATCTCAAGACAGAGGAATCGAGGAACGTAGCCAGAGGTCAGTATAGAAGTAATCAAAGCAAGGTCAGCAATCAAACTTAAGTATAACGAAATTTAGCAGCAACCTGAGTAAGGAGGGAGTCGTTTTTAAAGGCCTGATTAAGGCCTGAAGATCAAGGACAGGAAGCTTCCCTTTGTTGTCATGGCAACCTTAAAGCAGCAACAACAGCTGTAACACTTCTGACACATATTTTGTGAGGCAAGATGGTGAAAAATCATTAGTTCCGAGGTTTTTTTATTTTTGTTTTTTACGTTCACCGTGCAAATGAAATGTTTTAGCTTTTTTTTATGGGTTGTTACAGATGTGGCAATACTACCACATTTTTAGGTTTTTTTAATATAATTCATTTTATATAGGAAAAGGGCATTTTGGGGACTTATTAAATTTATTTATTTTTTTCACACACTTATTTTTTTTTTACTCCACGTTTTTTTTTTCCCCCCCCCCCCCCCCCCCCCCCCCCCCCCCCGCCGGCCCCCCTTAATTTCTTTTTTTTTTAACGTTTTTTTGGATGTCCCAGCTAGGAAAAGAAAGGACCACCAGGCGCCACGGAAAAAACGAACAAGAGGGAAAAACACAAGGGGGGAAAGGGTACCAACCAAACAGTCAGCCGCAACCCGGGAACATACCCCAGGGTAGGCAGTTTTCTTAACCTCCCACTCACACACCGTGAGTAGACCGGGTCATAGGATAGAACTAAACGAGCTGTATAAATTTTATATATTTAATAACCGCCAAGGGGTCGGTACGAATTAATAGCATATACAGAAATATACAATATTAATACGATCAAGCATAAACATACAAGCAAATTGCGATGATACAATACATAAAACAAAAAAGGGAAAATAAAATATAGAATAGTACCTGAGCCCCCAGCTGCTCTTAGCTGTGGCTCTTTCAGGCTCCACACAAAAGACTCAGGATAAACTCACCCACCTCAGTGTCAGACCCTCAGCCCCACCCTTCACCTCCCCCAACCAGCCCTCTCCTCACGAAAAGAGGAATCTATGCTGGTTAGAAGGAAAGATGGGTGCCTGGGTTAGTTGTAGGTCATTAGCCCACCCTACCCCCTTTGGACATCGGGAAAGGGATAAAAACCAGTGAGGCATAGACTCAACTTCAGCACCACATTCCAACAAGTGGGGCAAGGACTGACATGAGCAAGTAAAACACACTTCCAAGAAAGATATAAAACTGAGAGTCGGTTCATCACACCTCCCCCTTTTAGAGCGTGTCAGGGGGAAGGAGGAGCCTCCGTTCCTCTTCCACCCGCACCTCCGCAGCCTCACCCCGCCGGGACAGGCCATCGGCATTGCCATGGGCCTGGCCAGGCTTGTGCCGGATGTCATAGTTGTATTGCTGCAGCATCAGGCTCCAACGTAACAACCGTCCATTCTGACCTGCAACACGTTTGATCCAGATCAGAGGGTTGTGATCCGTCACCACGGTGAAGTGGCGCCCATACAAGTAAGGCTGCAGATGCTGCAAGGCCCAAACAATTGCTAGGCATTCCTTCTCCACTGTGGCGTAGGCCACCACCCGCGGCAGTAGCTTTCGTCTGAGGTACTGCATCGGTGCTCTTGCCCCGCTGAGTCAAGCTGGCTCAGTACGGCACCGAGTCCATAGGCTCTGGCGTCTGTCTGTAGCACAAGCGGACGTGACTCATTGTACGCCTGAAGTACAGGTGCGTTCGCCAGGGCCGCTTTCAGGGCCTGGAAGGAGCGCTCGCAAGCATCCATCCACTGGACAGTTTGCGGCAACTTCTTCTTGGTGAGGTCCGTCAAGGGGGCAGCCAGAGCACTATAGTTCGGTACGAACTTCCTATAGTACCCTGCTGTACCCAGGAAAGACATCACCTGTCTCTTGGTCCGGGGGGTTGGCCCGGACGTGATTACATCCAGCTTTTCAGGTTCTGGTTTCAGGGTTCCCCCACCTACCCGGTGTCCCAGGTATTGGACCTCGCGCATGCCCAGCTGACACTTTTCCAGTTTGATGGTCAAGCCCGCACTGTGGATCCGCCTCAGCACCTGCGCCAGGTGCTGTAGGTATTCCTCCCAGTTGGAGCTAAAGACGGCAATGTCATCCAGGTACGCAGTGGCAAACCCTTCACATCCCGTCAGTAGGGAGTTGACCATCTGCTTGAAAGTGGCAGGGGCATTCTTCATGCCGAATGGCATGACAGTGGACTCGTACAGTCCGAAAGGGGTGATAAAGGCCGATCGTTCCTGTGCCTGAGGGGACAGGGTGATCTGCCAGTATCCCCGACTCAAGTCCATGATGGACAAGTACTGGGCCTTACCTAAGCAGTCAAGCAGGTCGTCGATGCGCGGCATGGGGTACACGTCGACGACTGTAACCGCATTAAGTTCCCTGTAGTCTACACAGAACCAGGTGGTCCGGTCCTTTTTGGGCACAAGAACCACAGGTGAAGCCCATGCACTGTGAGAGGGCTGAATCACCCCCAGTTCCAGCATCTCGTCAATCTCCTTGCGCATCTGGACCTGTACCTCCGAGGAGACGCGATATGGCGACTGCCGGATAGAGGCATGATTCCCGGTATCCACATGGTGAATGGTCTGGTCAGTCCTCCCGGGCTTCGCGGAGAACAGACCAGGTAGGGAGTGCAAAACTCCATCCAGCTGGGACAGCTGGGCCTCAGACAGCAGGGGGTTCACCTGTGCCTTCTTGTTGGACCCATCCTCCTGAAAATGGGCAAGCAAGTCAACAAGGTCTTCTTCTTCCCCCTCCTCTAGCAGACTGCATACCGGAAAGGCACTAGCTTCCCGGTCATGATGATCCTTCATCATGTTGACATGGAAGACCTTATGCCTGTTCCGGCCTGGATCAACAGTGACCAGGTAGCTGACGCTGTTGACCTGCTGGTGCACGACGTATGGACCGGTCCATTTCGCCTGAAGCTTGTCCTGGGGCTCAGGAACTAGGACCCATACTTTCTGCCCCGGCTGGTATGTTCTCTCATGGGCATTCTGATCATACCAGCGCTTCTGGTCAGCTTGAGCCTGGACCATGTTGTCATGCACCAGCTGCGCCATAGCCTGCATTTGGTCACGGAATCGCAGGACATACTCCACGACTGGCACACCTTGGATGGCCGTTTCTCCTTCCCAGGACTCTTTCACAAGAGTTAGGGGCCCACGTACACGTCTCCCGTACAAGAGCTCAAAGGGGGAGAACCCCGTTGAGGCTTGAGGCACCTCCCGGTAAGCGAACAGCAGGTGCGGGAGATAAGGCTCCCAGTCGCGCCCGTGGGACTCGACTAACATCCTTAACATCTGCTTCAGGGTGCCATTGAACCGTTCACACAGGCCATTGGTCTGTGGGTGATACGGGCTGGACACCAGATGTTGCACCTCTGTTACCTTACACAGGCCTTGCATCAAGGCAGACATGAACTGGGTACTTTGGTCTGTGAGCACCTCTCTGGGAAATCCAACACGTGAGAAGATGCCTACCAGAGCCTTGACCACTACATCAGCCCCGGTGGAAGACAGAGTGACAGCTTCCGGGTACCTAGTAGCGTAGTCTACTACCGTTAATATAAAACGTTTCCCGGTGCGACTGGGAATGGATAGGGGTCCAATGAGATCCACAGCCACCCGCTGGAAAGGTTCGGTTATGATGGGCATAGGGATCATTGGGGCTTTTGAGCCTTGCCCCGCCTTGCTCATCCTCTGACAAGTGTCACATGAACAGCAGTATTTAGCTACATCTGTCCCCATTTTAGGCCAGTAGAATAAGTGGCTGAGGCAAGCCTTGGTCTTAGCGATCCCCAGGTAGCCTGCCAGTGGAATATCATGAGCTATCCGCAACAATTCCACCCGATAGGATTGGGGTACCACCAAATGTTTCTCCCTAAGCCGATTTTCTTTTCCCTTTGTGGGGATCTTTTTCCCGGTACAACCTCCCTTGCTCCCAATACACGCGGTCCTTGTCCGTCTCCAAGGGAGGTTGATCAGCACACTCCTTCAATGCGCCCAGACTGCGGTCAGCTTGGACAGCGTCCCTGAACTCCTGACTGGAACCAGACAGAAGAGATGTGCATGTCACATACCCGCCGGGCTCCTCCGGCTCCAGTGTGGGGAGGCTAGTCATGGCGGTCTCAGTGCCATCTCTGGGTGACAGAGGGAACGGCTCAGGGGTCGGAGCGCCTTCCACCCCTCTAGCACTCTGGCTGCAGGTCACCACTGCAACACCAGCAGTCTGTTCCTCATCTGGATCGGCCCTGAGATCCCCGTGACCTACCTGACCACCTGGCACATTGTCATCAGTTGGGGTTGCCCCCAGCATCTCAGAAGAGCTACCCTGGAAATCTGCAAGGCAAGAATTAGCAATTACATTGACATTGCATTCATTCATTGATTCACAGTGAACTGCATGGGTTAATGGCTCAGCCTGGGTCACACTGAGGGGGCTCTCACCACCCGCAGATGTGGGCGGGGCTACAGCCAGGTCAACATTCCACAGCCCCTCATTCACATGCTCACTGATTACTTTAGCTGGGCACACAGCAAGAGGAGACAAGCAGTGGACCCCTCCCTCTGCCTGTGTCTGTGTGACAGGCTTCAACACCACATTAAAATCATCCTTCAGTACAGACATTTTGTCACAGCGAGGTGGGGCTACTCCCACCCCATATTGGGACACCAAGGGCCCCAAATCTGTTCCCAATAGTACATTGGCAGGCAGATTAGACATTAGCCCCACATCACGCATTCCTTTTCCCGCACCCCAGTCCAAATGGACGCAAGCCATGGGCACAGTTAAGCTTTCTTGTCCAATACCCCTCAGGGTCAGAGTTTTTCCAGGGATAATACTGTCCGCAGGGACCAAGTCAGGTTGCACCAGAGTAACATCCGCCCCAGTGTCCCGAAATCCCATGACCACTTTATCCCCCACAATGACCTGTTGACGGTTGGCATTGGATTGCAACCCCTCCCTTCCCACCAAGTATACAGATGAGCCAGCTGCCGTGGCTGGGGAAACAGGGGGGTTCTTAGAGCGGTTGGGGCACTCCGCCTTGAAATGTCCTGGCTGGTTACAGGCATGACATCGCCGGGCCTCTCCTTGAGACTTGGAGGGGGTCCCCGGGGCACCCAGAGTTCTTGGGACAGGGGAAGTAGAGGGGGCACCCGGGACAGAGTTTGTCTTACCCCACTTGGAGACCGCAGGCTGTGGTGAACTCCAGCTTTGCCCCTCCTTCCAGCTTGAGGGTCTCTGCAGTGTGGCTCCTCTCTTGGCCCCTTGCTCCCTGGTGGACACATAGTCATCAGCAATCTCTGCAGCCTTGTCTGCTGTCTTGGGTTTCCAATCACACACGAACTGGCGGACCTCCAGAGGGCACACCTGGAGAAATTGTTCCTTTATCATAAGATCCCCAAGTCCCTCAAACATGGTGACAGTAAGTCCTTTGATCCACTGCCAGAATATGGCCTGTAAGTGGTGCAGAACATCCGCATAGCTCTCTGTGGTACCCCGCTGGATATTCCGGAACTTTTTGCGGTACACCTCCGGCGTGAGCCGGTATCTCCGGATCAGCGCCGCTTTGATGGTCTCATAGTCCGCGTCCTCTGGTAAGTTCGTGGAAACATCCAGGCCTTTTCCCTTCAGCCGGGGAGACAGGTAACGGGCCCATTCTGCCTGGGGAATATGATACTGCTTACACGCCCTCTCAAATCCCCGCAAGAACGAGTCCAAATCCCTGTTATCCTCCAAAATTGGAAAGTCCTCAGATCGGATCTTTAGTGCTTGGGCTCCTGGAGTTTGTGCAGGAGAAGGTTGCACCTGCCGGGGAAGTTCCAGCTTTTTTAGCTCAAGCTGATGCTCCCTCTCCACCTGGCGTTCACGGCCTCTCGCTCAGCCTCTCTCTCTGCCTGGCGCTCTGCAGCTTCTCTCTCTGCCCGGGGCTCTGCAGCAGCAGCAGCTTGGTACTGGTGAATCACCTTCAGACGGGTGCTATAGTCACTGGCGTCTATCTGCTGTAAGACCATTTGCAAGTATAAGTCCGTTACCCCCACAGAACTGGGGCTACTGGTCCCTCCAGGCACAGTTACCTCTGGGGTCCGGGCACCTGCTGAACCGTCTGGCATGGTGATGTTTTCTTGTGCCAGCCTCTCAGGACTTTGCTCCTCGTCCTGCCCAGCTGCAGCACCTTCCATATCAGCCATCTGCTCAGCGTTTGTATCAATCAGTTGCTGACGTCCCCTGGTTCCACTTCTCAGAATCCAAGACATCCACTAGAATCCGTTGCCAAATAAAATATAGGACAGAAAAAAGAAGAAGGGAGGGAACAGTACTGTACCAAACTTTCACCGTATTTTAAGCTTGATCTCATACCGCGCTCGTTCCATAGGATTGCCACAATCCTCAGTGTCTGAGTGATACCACACCCACACACTGTTATCCTAAGATCCCACAACGCTGCCACCACTGTGAAGAATATCACCTTGCCAAGCCTCTTGGCGTACCTGCGATCAACCTTCTTTCTTAACCTCCCACTCACACACCGTGAGTAGACCGGGTCATAGGATAGAACTAAACGAGCTGTATAAATTTTATATATTTAATAACCCAAGTGGGTCGGTACGAATTAATAGCATATACAGAAATATACAATATTAATACGATCAAGCATAAACATACAAGCAAATTGCGATGATACAATACATAAAACAAAAAGGGAAAATAAAATATAGAATAGTACCTGAGCCCCCAGCTGCTCTTAGCTGTGGCTCTTTCAGGCTCCACACAAAAGACTCAAGATAAACTCACCCACCTCAGTGTCAGACCCTCAGCCCCACCCTTCACCTCCCCCCCAACCAGCCCTCTCCTCACGAAAAGAGGAATCTATGCTGGTTAGAAGGAAAGATGGGTGCCTGGGTTAGTTGTAGGTCATTAGCCCACCCCTCCCCCCTTTGGACATCGGGAAAGGGATAAAAACCAGTGAGGCATAGACTCAACTTCAGCACCACATTCCAACAAGTGGGGGAAGGACTGACATGAGCAAGTAAAACACACTTCCAAGAAAGATATAAAACTGAGGGTCAGTTCATCACACAGGACATCTGTCTGTGAGCTCAATCTCAAGAGAAAGTGGATCATGCAACCAGACAATGACCATAAGCGCACAAGTCGTTCTACCTAAAGTTTTAGACTGGCCCAGCTAAAGTCCTTAACTTTATCTAATATAATGTTGTGGAAGAATCTAAAGTGAGCAGTTCATGGGAGGAAATCCAGCAACATAACAGAGTTGAAGCTGTCTTGAATGAAAGAATGGGCTAATCAGCAATTACCAGAAAAGTTTAGATGGGGCTCTTGCCCCTCCCCCACCCTCTCTGGTGCACTATGGAACGCTCATTCCATATGCAATAAACTTGACCACATCCATGACCTCTTCATTTCTTGTGAATTTTCATTTCTCGGTATCACAGAAACATGGGTAACACCCTCAGACACCACCTTCCCTGCTGCCCTCTCCTATGGAGGTCTGCAATTCTCGCACACTCCCCGCCCCAACGATAAACCTGGTGGAGGTGTAGGCATACTCCTGTCTGACAGTTTCCCCTTCGCCCCAATCCAACCACTACCTGCTCTCACCTTCCACTTCTTTGAAGTGCACTCTGTTCTCATTTTCTCACCCTCCAACCTCCAACTGGCCATATCGACCACCAGGACCTACCGCTGCCTTCATTGACCATTTCGCCACCTGGCTAATGCATTTCCTATCCACAGACACCCCCACCATCATCATGGGTTATTTCAACATCCCCATTAACACAAACCACTCCTCCGCTTCCAGTCTCCTGTCCCTTACTGCCTCCTTTGGTCTCTCTCAATGGTCCTCCTCTGCCACCCACACAAAGGGGCACACGCTGGACCTCATTCACCCACCTCTGCTCTCTATGCAGCCTCTCTAACTCTCCGTTCATGCTCTCTGACCACAACCTGCTGACATTCTCTGCCCTCTCCTCTGCAATAGACCCCCCGACCCCTAAACCAACACGTCCCCGCAGGAACCTTAATCGCCTTGACATCCACACGGTCTCAGACTCTCTCCTACCACTCACTGACATATCCTCACTCCAGGACGCAGATGCCGCTGCTGACTTCTACAATACCACCATTACTTCAGCCCTTGACTCTGTGGCCCCCTTCACAAACACCAGAGCCCGACTGATCAATAGGCAACCCTAGCACACTGACCTGACTAAAAAACTGAGACGTGCCTCATGAGTTGCAGAATGCCTCTGGAAGAAAAGCCACTCCCAGGAGGACTTCATCAGGTACAAAGAGGCAGTTCTCACATTCAAGAACGCACTCACCTCTGCAAAGCAGGTCTACTTCGTCACCCTAATATCTGCCCTATCGCGCAACCCCAAACAGCTATTCATTACCTTCAACTCCCTTCTCCATCCTCCTGTGCCCCCTCCGACATCACTTATCTCAGCTGATGACTTTGCCTCTTACTTCAAAAGCAAAATTGACACCAGAGACAGTCTCACCCAACACCCACAACAACCACTCTACCCAACTGCTTGGTGCTCTTCATCTTTAACCTGTTTCTCCACCGTCACTGATGAAAAGCTCTCCACCCTAATCTCTAAATCTCACCTCAACTCCTGCGCGCTTGACCCGATCCAGTCACACTTCGTCCCCAACCTCACCGAAGTCTTTACTCCTGCCCTAACCCACCTCTTCAACCTATCCCTAACCAGAGGATCCTTTTCTTCTGCCTTCAAACATGCTACGGTCACACCTATACTTAAAAAAACGTCCCTCGACCCGTCCTCTCCAGCCAACTATCTCCCCATCTCACTGCTCCCGTACGCCTTTAAATTGCTTGAACAACATGTCCACTCCGAAGTATCCTCCTACCTCTTGTCCAACTTACTCTTTGACAGACTACAGTCAGGCTTCAGACCCCAACACTCCACAGAAACTGCCCTAACCAAAGTCACAAACAACCTACTAACTGCCAAAGCCAAGCGTCACTACTCTGTCCTCCTCCTCCTTGACCTCTCCTCTGCCTTTGACACAATCGACCATTCCGTCTTGTTAGAAAAACACTCTCATCCCTTGGCATCACAGACCTGGCCCTTTCCTGGATCTCCTCATACCTCACCAACCGCACATCCACTGTCTACTACTAGCACACCACCTCCTCGCCATGCCCTCTTTCTGTAGGTGTCCCCCAAGGCTCCATCCTAGGACCCCTCCTGTTCTCCATCTACACCCTCGGCCTTGGCCAACTCATAGAATCTCATGGTTTTCAATACCATTGCTATGCTGACGACACTCAAATTTATCTCTCTGGACCAGACATTACCTCTCTGTTGGCCAGAGTCCCAGTGTGTCTAGCAGCTGTAGCCTCCTTTCTCTCTTCCCGCTTTCTCAAACTCAACATGGAGAAAACTGAGTTCATCATCTTCACCCCACCTCTCACGGCCCCTCTACCTGACCCATCTATCAAAGTTAATGGAACCACACTTACCCCAGTCCCACGGGTCCATTGCCTTGGGATAACCTTGGACTCTGACCTATCCTTCAAGTCGCACATCCAAATCCTCAACACCTCCTGCCGCCTCCAACTCAAGAACATCCATCGAACCGCTCCTTCCTCACCCTTGAAACTACAAAGATGCTAGTCCATGCCTTCATAATCTCCTGCTTAGATTACTGTAACACCCTTCTCCATCGCCTCCCAGCAAACACTCACCCCCCTCCAGTCCATCCTAAACTGTGCTGCTCGCTTAATACACCTCTCCCCCCCCCTCCCCGTTCTTCATTAGCCGCTATCCTCTGCCAATCCCTTCTCTGGCTACCCATTGCCCAGCAAATAGAGTTCAAAATGCTAACGCTGACATATAGTACAAAGCCATCCACAACTTGTCCCAACCATATATCTCCGATCTAATCTCCTGTTACCTGCCCGCACGCATCCTCCGATCCTCCAAAGACCTCCTACTCTGCTCTGCTCTTATCCGCTCTTCGCACAACTGTCTCCAAAATTTCTCACGTGCATCCCCCATACTCTGGAACTCATTACCAAGACACATAAGACTGTCCCCCACAATCACAAGCTTCAAGAAAGCCCTGAAGGCCTACAGTCTCCAATAACACTACTGTCTCCATACCACCACCTGAACAGCCTCTCCCCTCATCTTCTGTCTCCATACCTCTTCCCTCATAGATTGTAAACCCTTGTGGGCAGGGCCCTATATCCCACTGTGCCAGTTGGTCACTGTTAGCGTTGTGTTTGTTTTGTATATTTTGTGTACAGTATGTAAACCCTCAAATGTAAAGCACCATGGAATTAATGGTGCTATGTAAATAAATAATTATTATTCTAATTGTTGCACAAAGGGTCACACCAGATACTTTTGCCTGTCACAGATGTGTGATATTGGATTGTTTCCTTAATAAATAAATAACCCAGTTTATTTTTGATTTATTTGTTTGATTTGGTTCTCTTTACTTTTAGGACATATATGAAATTCTGATATACATATTAATATATAAATAGATATACACTATATGGACAAAAGTATTTAGATACACATTACACCTACAGGAACTTTGAGAATGGAACATCACATTGTAAATTCATAGGTATTAATATGGATTTGGTCCTTTTGCAGTTAAGACAGCTTTCACTCTTATGTGAAGGCTTTCTACAAGATTCAGGAGTGTTTTTGTGGGAATTTTTGCCCATTTTTCCTGAAGAGCATTTCTGAAGTATATGGACAGTTAGACGTGTCAGATCCTTGTGTGTATAGGTTTTTGAATAGGTAAAGCTACCAATGAAAACTTTAACTCAAAAACCCAAAGACCACACACAGCTCAATTACTGAAAAAAAATTAAAAAGTTATGGGTCTTAGAATATGGCAAACCTGCTATTACCGTAATTGTACTCATCTGCCGAATAAAGTTATTTAGCCTTTGCTCACATTCTGATTAAAAGCTTCCATTGCAAATTTTGCTTAAAAAGGCAGGACAAAATAGTGCAGCATTATTTCACTTTTTGCACTATTTTGTCTGGTATTCCAGGCTCCCTGATGGAAACCTAAAGGACCTCATTTTAGTCAATGGAGTCAATCAGGCTATTTGTACTTATCATTTCATAGATCTTGCACTTCTGTAATTTTCCTTGTTCTGCACCTATAATGGAACAGAACAACAAAACAACACACATACATTTTTCATAATTGAAGTTTTCCCATCCTCTGTTTCTCCCACAGAAAAAAAAAACATTTTCAAATGACTATATTGATGGAAACATTGCAAAAGTTCTGGCCCTCTGTATGCAGTGATGCTAAATAAATTGCTGTCTACTCAAGGCCCCAAATAACTGTGCCCTCAACTGGTTAATACTTGCAAACTATGCTGTACAACAGTGTCTCTACATGTGCAGTCAAAGTAATCAAAATAAGCGCACATTTGTGGAGCAAACAGATGGGGTTGTTGCTAATGGGACAACCCCTTTAAATCAAAAAGTAATTTTATTCAATTTTTAAAAAAAGAGAGTACATTTACAATTACTGTAGAATGTAAAAAAAAAACAAAAGTAAAAACAAAACCATACAACTGCTTGTATTGTGAAAATTCAAGTTTAGTAAATGTAACATGAAAGTGGGATGTTTTTGGAGTCATTCCCATTCAGTTACCTATTACCTAAGCACCATAAGAGGATCAAGAGCATGGTTATTATCTTGGAAGATGTTTGTAATTTCTGTTTGTGCAATGTTTTCTTACCTCGGAATGTAAGATAAAAAAAAGCTGTTCTGCTGGCTACTGAGGCCTTAAGCTATCATTTACTGCATGAACATCACATTATGTATCAAATCAAATTCTACACAGCAGCTGGGATTTTCTTGAGCAAGAAGTGAGAAAATCAAGTAAATCTAGTTGACAGCATCTTCTGAGGGAGTCCGCTCATTACAGTCTGGTGTCATGCTGCTACCAGTTTTAACAGTGTCACTTTCACGTTCTAGAAACCACAGGTGCCAAGATAAACTTGCTGGAGTCCAAAGGAAAGCATTAACTGATCAGTTCTGAGTATCATTTGTCACTGTCTTTAAAGTTAAGCATTAAATCCTCAAACATAACATTGGTCAGTTCTATGTAATGTGCAATAACGTTGCTTATCTGGTATAGCTTTTCAATTTTTATAATATATAGCATTAGTCTTTCCTCAGATTATTATGGAATTATTATATGTAGACAGGTCATGGTGAGCATCTCTCACATTTGGTAAAATGTGCAAAATTAGGTCATCTTTGGATTTGCAAGTGTTCAGTTTAAGGCCTCTTGCAGACGACCGTGGCCATGGTCAGTGTGCTATCTGTGAATTTCACGGATAGCACACTGACCCATTCTTTTCTATAGGCCTGTACTCACGACCGTGAATTTCATGGTCATGTGTGTGGGCCGACAGTCCAGGCCGCAAAATATAGAACAGGCCCTATCCCTGTCCTATTTTGTGGCCCTTGCTTCCGTGGATCCTATTTATTTAATGAAAGGAGCCGCGGAAGCACGGCCCGTGCACGGGCAGCACACAGGGGTCACGCCCGTGCACGGTCATCTACAACCGGCCTAAGCATGTAAATGGTTGTACAGGTAGCTGACACTGTCCTCTCAATTGGTGATGGTGGAAAAGATGTGAAGCAGATGTTCCGAATTAAAAATCATGATTTCATTCCAAAAACAAAATATTACAAAGTGACATCAAAGGATCTAATTCAGAACGTAACATCCATTCTGAAGTACAAAGAGTTTATAGTGTTTGACTGTCCATCACATGATTATGTCAGTACCTATTACCCTCAAGGGTAAAAAATATGCCTGGACCCTTCTACCACAAGGGGCGCAGAATTCTCCCATCCTGTATACTGCAGCCACGACAAACATCCTTCAAAATTGGCTCCTGCCTTTGAGCGTGGTGTTACTCCAGTATGTGGATGACCTGCTCCTCCCAGGAGACGTGTATGCAAGCATCAGTATCTTTGTTATGCTTTTTAGCAGAAAATGGATGTAAGCCTTCTAAGTCCAAATTGCCATTCCTGCCTTACTAAAGTTGCTTTTCCTAGGACACTGCATTTGACAGGGATTCTGACCCCTGATTGGTTTCAGGCTATACAGGAACTCAAACCCCCTACCAGTTTAGCACAACTCAGGACATTCTTAGGCCTTGTGTCCTACTGCAGACAATGGATCCATAATGCATCCCTGTTAATGTAACCTCTTCATGACTGTGTTACCAAATCCTTTTCTCTCACAGAACAGGCAGTGGAAAATTTCCACTCACTCTATATGGCAATCTTATCTGCACCAGTTTTAGGACTTCCTAACTAGGACAAGCCCATTTGTGAAGACTATCGCCTTGCCAAGCCGCTTGGCACACTTGCGATCAACCTTCTTACCTCCCACTCACATGCCATGAGTGGATCGGGTTCATGGGATAATATGAAATGAGCTTTATAAATTTTATATATTTATTAACCCGAGTGGGTTAGTACTAGGCACTAACATATACAGAAATATACATCCATGAATGGTCAAGCAAATAAAGGTAAAAGCAAAACACAGTAAAGGAAATAAAATGGGAATAAAAGACAGAAAAGAATTACCCAGACCGAATTTGTAGTCTGATTCTCTGGGCCTCCATGTGTTGGGCCTCAGGGCACGTCCTTAAGCAAGTTACAGAGCAGCTAACCCCTAGCTGCCTCCTTCCTGAGTGACAAAGAGCCTCGCCATTGCTCTCAGTATGAAGCTAGTGTCCAGCAACACCTCCTCTCAACCCCCTGCAGGACAATGAGGAAAGAGGGATATTTTCCTATTTGCAGGAAAATTGTGTGTCTGGGGTTTAACGCAGGGTCACTAGCTCTCTCTCCCCTCTTGGACATCTGCTGTCCAGGGGTAATAAACTGGCTGGCCAGAAAGGCCCTCTCCCATGGTATGCACATAAAACTGTAGCAAATTGACCACCAATGTAAACACAGCTTAAACACGACATTCCTAAAAACAGTCATAGACACCGCAATATGATCAAGGAGTAATACAAGAAATACATAACTGGGGGTGTCTTCATCACACCATTTCTCTTTACTTTACAGAAATTTTGACACATGCAACAGGCATACTTACTCAGGCTCATGGACATCAATAAAGACCAGTAGCTTACTATTCTGCCAGATTAGACCCAGTGTCCAGAATAGCCCCATCTTGTGTTAGGGCAGTAGCTGCAGTCCAACTGTCCCTGGAGAAAAATGCAGACATTGTACTGGACTTCCCTGTCACAGTACTTACTCCTCATGATCTACATGGCATATTGTACCCTGTCACAGTACTTACTCCTCATGATGTACATGGCATATTGTACAAGGTCCAGCCCAAGAACATTTCAAAAGCTAGACAACTTAGATTACAGGGTGCCTTACTTATGCCTCCTAATGTCACTCTTGCGCTCTGCACGACTCTCTATCCCAATAGATTCAGGGGGATAAAAGGAGGAACAACAGACAAGCAACCTGTACACACATGTATTTTCTGATGACAATATGGAACAACATGATTGTATACAACTGATGCAACAAGAAACTACAGGGTTTGATCATGTAAATGTATTGCTAACCCTGATTCTGAGTTCTTTGTAGATGGCTCTCAGTTTGGGAAAGATTGCAAATTCTACATCGGATCTGCCATGGTCACTGAACACAAGGTAAAATAAGCAGAACCATTACCCCCATATATCTCAGCTCAAGAAGCTAAACTGAAAGCATGTAGAATGGCTGGGAATAAGACAGCTAATGTATATACTTACTCCCCCCATGCTTTTGGTTATAGCGCACAACTATGGCCTGATCTGGAGAGCGAGAGCTTTCCTAACATCTAATAGTAAGCCTATAAAGGCTATTCAGGAATTGATGGAGGCCCTGCTGCTACCCAAACAGGTGGGTATAGTCAAAGTCAAGGCACAAACCAAGGCTGATACAAAAGACAGTAGAGGTAACGTGAGGGCAGATGCTGTCACCAAACTAGCTGCAGAAAAGCCTAGAGAACATTCCTCAGCACAAGAGGTCACCATACCAGACCAAAATTCTCAGCTGTCTTTTCAAGTTCTAAAATCATTGCAGGACCAAGTTGGCCCAGAAGAAAAGAAGACTTGGAAACAGCAAGATGCAAAAAAGGATGAACAAGGCCAGTGGTCAGAGAGTATGTTTATCTAGCCCATTGTTTCCAATGATGGTGCAAGCAGCTCATTCCCAAGTACACCACTCAAAAACAGCCATGTGTGACCTGGTGAACAAATGATGGGTAGCTCCAGGCACATGTGCCAGGCACAATGTAGGACAAAAAGTTAAGGTTGTACCCATTCCAGAGATTGCAGGCAGGGCTGGTTTTAGACAAAGTGTGGACCTGGGTAAAATTTAAAGTGGGGCCCCAAATGCTGATATACAAACAACACCATCGTCTTCCAGTGGCAACCCCTTTAATAATGCCTCTTTTCTGCCCCCAAAACGGTAATAACAAGCCCCATTTTCCCAAACGCAATTCAAATAAGCACCTTTGTACCGCCTAATAGATTTTTGCACCCAGTAATCAGTTATTATAGCGCCTCCTTATAAATAATAGTCCCTGCTTGTAAATAATATTACACCTTTATCAGTAATAGCTCACTTAAATGATAAATAGTGCCCTGTATCAGTAATATTCCCCCTTATCTGTAATAGTTCCCCCTTATCAGTAAGTCGCCCCATAAAAATAATACTGCTCCCTTATAAATAGTCCCCCCTTATTAATAATTGCCCTCTCATAAATAATAGTTACCCTTATAAATAACAGTCCCCATTATCACAAATAGCCCCCTAGTGGCCCCACAGAATATAATATGCTCTCCAGAGGGCCCCCCCAGTATAATGCTCCACAGTGGCCCCACAGACTCCCTCAGTGATATTATTATATTATATTCTGGGGTCTCCTCAGACCTAAATTCAAAGCTCTATGTGACGGAAAAGTAACACTGCTCATCACCCTGAACACACCATCCCCACTGTGAAACATGGTGGTGGCAGCATCATGCTGTGGGTATGTTTTTCTTCAACATGGACAGGGAAGCTGGTCCGAGTTGATAGGAAGATGGATGGAACTAAATACAGGGCAATCCTGGAAGAAAACCTGTTGGAGGCTGCAAAAGACTTGAGACTGAGAAGGAAATTCACCTTTCAGCAAGACAATGACCCTAAACATACACTCAGAGCTAGAATGGAATGGTTTAGATCAAAAAATATTCATGTGTTAGAATGGCCCGCACCTAAATCCCATTGAGCATCTGTGGAGATGAAAATTGCTGTTCACAGATGTTCTACACCCAATCTGGCTGAGCTTGAGCTATTTTACAAAGAAGAATGCACAAAAATCTCAGGTCACTAGATCCCAAGGGGACTCCCCAAATGGAAACCCGAATGCAGATGTGAACCGACACTAACACACCATAGTCCATAGACCTCACAGCAGCATGGGGGGGAATGTGTTAAATTATCAGACCTTCCTGTTGTCATTATATAGACCCTGAAGGGAAGTGCAGGCAAGAATTTAAAAGGTTAGAGAACATGTACGTGATTAGGTGTGAAGGGGTGTATATAGAGGGCTCAGGAGATGAGCTCTCTCCATACATGGTGGATGAAGGCTGTATAATACAGCCAGCACCCTCCACTAACAGCTGTGATTGGTGCCGACACCAATCGAAACTGTTAACACTTTAGATGCCACAGTTAAACGCGACCGCGGCATCTAAAGTGCGCAGGCACCATGGGCATCACCATCTTTACTCGATTGCCACTCTCCAGAACATCATCAGAGGGCGGTGATAGGTTGTTATGACAGATGGGAGCCTATTGAAGGCTCCCAGGCTTGTCATTAGTATGACACTATGGCAGCATGTATTAGAAGTCAAGAGAGTTTACTATTTACTGCAATACAGTAGTATTGCAGTGAATAGTATGAGCGATCAGACTCCCTAGGGTTCAAGGTCCCTAGGGGGTCTGAAAATAAAGTATACAAAAAACACACAAGTTTAAATCACCCCCCTTTCCCTAGATCACATATAAAAATAAATAAACAAAAGTATATTAAAATATTTATCCCATACGGTGAACAGCGTAGCAGGGGAAAAAAAAATCAAAATGGCCAAATGGCTGTTTTTTCAACTTTTTCCTATAAAAAAAATGGAATAAAAAGTGATCAAACTATCAGACTTTCCCCAAAATGGTATAAATAAAAACGCCATCTTGCCCCGCATATAAATATGCCTTACCCTAGCTCCATACACATAAATATAAAAAAGTTACAGGTGTCACAATATGACAACACAAAAAAAAAAATCTATTTTGCAAAAGTTTTAAATTTTTTAAAAGGTATTAAAATATTACAAATACCATACAAATTTGGTATTGCTGTGATTGTACTGACCCGCAGAATACAGGTAACATGTCATTTTTGTCACACAGTGAATGCTGTAAAAATTAAACCAATAAGAAATTTGCATAAATGTGTATTTTTTTCCAATTCCATCTTTTTCTGATTTTTTTTTAAAGCTTCCTAGTACATTGTACAGGATATTGAATGGTGCCATTACAAAGTACAATTTGTTTCGTAAACAATAAGCCATCATGTGACTCTGTGGACTGAAAAATGAAAAAATTATGGCTCTTGGAATGGGGGGAGTGAAAAATGGAAATGCAAAAACGAAAATTGGCTGTGGCATGAAGTTATATTGGGTTAAACCCAATCATGTTATGTTAATTATACTAATCGCATCTTCTCTTTGTCTATGCAATGTATAACCACACCTACAATGTATTTAAACCTCACCCTTTCGTCCATTAATCAGAATCCACTTAACACACCATGATGATGTGTTTGGTGTCTTGATTCTCTGAGCTAGTTTATATAACAATTACATTAAGGCTAGCTTCGCACCTGCGCCTGTATTCCGTTCGGGGTTTCCGTCCCCAAACCCACTTAAAAAATTCAGAGAGGAAAGTCCTGTAAGCAGGACTTTTCTCTCTGCATTTTTCGGGCGGAAATCTGGTGGACCCCATTATAGTTTCCGTGGGTAACCGCTTTTTAAGTGGGTTAGGTTTCCATTCTTGGGGTCCGCTTGGGGACCCCAAGAACGGAAACTCAGGCGCAGGTGTGAATCTAGTGTAAGTTGGACTTCAATACGTTGATACTTAGAGTGGATTGTGCTCACAACTATATATATATTTTCAACTTTTTTTTTTTTTCCTTTTTTCTGTCTCACAAGGGGACTTGAATCTAGAATCTGCTGATCCCCAGTGCAATGTACTGCAATACATTGTATTGCAGTACATCGCACATAGGCTCCCGATGTGCAATAGGGGTAGGCAGCCAGGAGCCTATTTCTGGCAGCCTGGCTGCCATGGCAAACCCTCGGGCCATGTGATCTCATTGATCACAGCATCTGGGGGTTAAGCCACCAAAGTCTGAATATTTTCATGGCTACTCCCGGGTCTTGGGTGTAATACAACTGTGACTCAGAAGTAATGTCTCAGGCATACAGTGCCTTGCGAAAGTATTCGGCCCCCTTGAACTTTTCAACCTTTTGCCACATTTCAGGCTTCAAACATAAGGATATAAAATTTAAATTTTTTGGTGAAGAATCAACAACAAGTGGGACACAATCGTGAAGTGGAACGAAATTTATTGGATATTTTAAACTTTTGTAAAAAATAAAAAACTGAAAAGTGGGGCGTGCAATATTATTCGGCCCCCTTAAGTTAATACTTTGTAGCGCCACCTTTTGCTGCGATTACAGCTGCAAGTCGCTTGGGGTATGTCTCTATCAGTTTTGCACATGGAGAGACTGAAATTCTTGCCCATTCTTCCTTGGAAAACAGCTCAAGCTCAGTGAGGTTGGATGGAGAGCGTTTGTAAACAGCAGTTTTCAGCTCTTTCCACAGATTCTCGATTGGATTCAGGTCTGGACTTTGACTTGGCCATTCTAACACCTCGATACGTTTATTTGTGAACCATTCCATTGTAGATTTTGCTTTATGTTTGGGATCATTGTCTTGTTGGAAGATAAATCTCCGTCCCAGTCTCAGGTCTTTTGCAGACTCCAACAGGCTTTCTTCCAGAATGGTCCTGTATTTGGCTCCATCCATCTTCCCATCAATTTTAACCATCTTCCCTGTCCCTGCTGAAGAAAAGCAGGCCCAAACTATGATGCTGCCACCACCATGTTTGACAGTGAGGCTGGTGTGTTCAGGGTGATGAGCTGTGTTGTTTTTACTCCATACATATCGTTTTGCATTGTGGCCAAAAAGTTCGATTTTGGTTTCATCTGACCAGAGCACCTTCTTCCACATGTTTGGTGTGTCTCCCAGGCGGCTTGTGGCAAACTTTAAACGAGACTTTTTATGGATATCTTTGAGAAATGGCTTTCTTCTTGCCACTCTTCCATAAAGGCCAGATTTGTGCAGTGTTCGACTGATTGTTGTCCTATGGACAGACTCTCCCACCTCAGCTGTAGATCTCTGCAGTTCATCCAGAGTGATCATGGGCCTCTTGGCTGCATCTCTGATCAGTCTTCTCCTTGTTTGAGATGAAAGTTTAGAGGGACGGCCGGGTCTTGATAGATTTGCAGTGGTCTGATACTCCTTCCATTTCAATATGATCGCTTGCACAGTGCTCCTTGGGATGTTTAAAGTTTGGGAAATCTTTTTGTATCCAAATCCGGCTTTAAACTTCTCCACAACAGTATCACGAACCTGCCTGGTGTGTTCCTTGGTCTTTATGATGCTCTCTGCGCTTTAAACAGAACCCTGAGACTCAGAGGCGTAGCTAGGGGTTCAGCACAGGGGGGGCGAACATGTCCAAGTGCAGTGTCGGACTGGGATGTCTAGGGCCCACCAGTGGAATTGCTTCTAGGGGCCCACCATCAGGACCCCTGCAGATCAGCGGTACCGAGACAGGGCGGCTAAAGGTAATAACATGTTGGGAGCCATGCTGCTCACCCACTATACCATGTGCACCACTGTACTACCTAAACCCACTGCTACACCCTGTATGGCAAGTGAACAGCGTGGCTCCTAGAATTGTTACCTGTAGCCGCACTGTCCTGGAAAAGCTGATCTGCAGAGGTCCTGGCTGTTGTATCATCACAAATGTAATATTGCTGGCCTATCCTAAGGACAGGCCATCAATATTAGAAAGATGGATAAATCCTTTGAAGAGGTTGTCCAGGAATTGGCGCAACCTATGTCCCTTGCGGGAGGTGTAAAATAAAAAATAAATAAATAAAAAAGCATACTCGCCTGTCCCCGGCGCTCCGTTGTCTGCTGCCAGTGTCCATTCAGTCTTGTGCTGGCGACTCCTTGCTGGGAGTCCTGCACCTCATGTGACCGCTAAGACCAATTAGGTACAGGATTTCTAGAAATGAGGCGCCGCCATGAGACCGAACAGACACAGGCCGGGGACAACGGGGTGCTGGGGACAGGTGAGTATGCTTTTTTGAAATTTTTTTTATTTTTACACCTGCCCTGGCAGCCGCCACAGTGGTCGCTCTAGTTTATGGACAACCTCTTTTAAGGGGTTGTCTGGGCCAAATTTTTTTATGGCCAATTCACTGGTCCCCCCCATACAGTGACCTCTTCACTGGTCCCCCATACTGTATGGGGAACAGTGATGGAGCCATTATATTGTGTGGGAGCAGTGATGGGGGCTAACATCCTGTGGGGGGGGACATTAAACTGTGTGGGGCATATTAAAGGGGTTGTCCAGGGTTAATCTTTTTTTATGGCCTATGGTCAGGATAGGCCATAAATACCTGATCGGTAGGGGGCTGACACACGGCCCTATCAGCTGTTCGGAGCCACTTCCGGCGCCTGTTCTGTACACAACACAGGGCTGGAAGTAGAAAGATCCATCCGCTGTACAGCAGCCCGGCGCCTTCACTGCAGCTCAGCTCTTACTGACTTCAATAAGTGCTGAGATGCAGTTAAGGTGCCCGGCTAATACACAGTGGAAAGAGCTTTCTGCTTCTGGCCCTGTATTGTGTACAGGACGGGCGCCAGAAGTGGCTCCATACAGCTGATCGGTCTCTATCTTGAGGATAAACCATAACAAATTATGCCTGGACAACCCCTTTAATATAACCCCCTAATGCGCTACACTTTAAAGAGGTTGTCCAGTATATTTTTGTCTTTTTTCTAATTAGTCCGGGAGAGGTTAATCCCTCTCCCCCCAAAAAAAAAAAAAAAAAAAAAAACATACTAAACATACTCACCTATCCCCGGTCCGCCGGTGTCAGCAGGTCCCAGCCCGGTCCGGTCCTGCAGCTCCGCTGTCTTCTTTTGCCGAAAGTTCTCACTGGCTGTGACATCCCAGGTCCCTTCCTTTAGGCCACTGATTGGCTTCAGGGGTCATGTGACGTCACGTGCAGGGGGAACTTGCGCTGGAAGAAAACAGAGCTGCAGGCCGAACCGCGCTGGGAGACACTGGGGACAGGAGAGAAAGTTTGTTTTTTTTTTGTTTTTTTTTACCTGTCCCAGTGTAATTAAAAAAAAAATGTTATCCTGCACAACCCCTTTAATCTCCCCCAGGCTATTGGCCTCCATCACTGCCCCCCCCCCCCCCATGACCCCATCAATGGTCCCCATACAGTATAGGGGACCAGTATGCCCATACAGCGGCCCATTCACTGGTCTCCCCTATAGCAGTATTGGAGTTTCTGAGACTTAGGTATTGTTATGCTGGAGCCCTAGAGCAGGCACCAGCATAACAATACAGTGAGAAATTAGCTGGGGTGGAAGGGGGGGAATTACAACTCTCAACAGACCCACAGCATCTGGAGTTGTTAGGGGTTGTAGTTATCAGAGTGGTCAGTGAAGTTGAAAGATTTGGGGGCAAAATAGGGGGGAAAAGTTCTTTTTTTGTTTGCGTGGTTAAGTTGTACTTACCTTTCACACTGCTGGCCTGGGCTGCTATGCAGAAACCTGCCGCTGCGCACAGCATCAGTACGTCAGTGACTGCAACTGGATTGGTTCCAACGGCTGCCCATCAGGATCCCCCTACCCCCTCCCTAGAGCGAATTCTTGATAGTGGCGGTTACGGGTGCTGCAGCGATATCTCAGATACTTGAAAGAGATACAGCTTTAGTACCCATAACCGCAGTTATCAAGAACATGGTGAATGAGCAGCGCAGCACCCGTCATGTAAACAATACTGGGACAGTATAATATGCTCCACAGTGGCCCCCACACAGCATTATATGCTCTGCATTGGCCCCAACACAGCATTATATGCTCCGCAGTGGCCCCAACACAGTATTATATGCTCCGCAGTGGCCGCAACACAGCATTATATGCTCCGCAGTGGCCCCAAAGCAGCATTATATGCTCCGCAGTGGCCCCAACACAGCATTATATGCTCCGCAGTGGCCCCAACACAGCATTATATGCTCCGCAGTGGCCCCAAAGCAGCATTATATGCTCCGCAGTGGCCCCAAAGCAGCAGTATATGCTCCGCAGTGGCCCCAAAGCAGCATTATATGCTCTGCAGTGGCCCCAAAGCAATTATATGCTCCGCACTGGCACCCAAGCAGCATTATATGCGCCGCAGTGGCCCCAAAGCAGCATTATATGCTCCGCAGTGGCCCCCAAGCAGCATTATATGCTCCGCAGTGGCCCCAACACAGCATAATATGCTCCTCAGTGGCTCCCACACAGTATTATATGCTCACAGTGGCCCCCACACAGTATTATATGCCCACAGTGGCCCCCACACTGTATTATATGCCCACCGTGGCCCCCACACAGTATTATATGCCCGCAGTGGCCCCCACACAGTAATATATGCCCACAGTGGCCCCCTCACAGTAATATATGCCCACAGTGGCCCCCACACAGTAATATATGCCCACAGTGGCCCCCACACAGTAATATATGCCCACAGGGGCCCCCACACAGTATTATATGCCCACAGTGGCCCCCACACAGTAATATATGCCCACAGTGGCCCCCACACTCTATAATATGCCCAAAGTGGCCCCCACACACTATTAGATGCTCCACAGTGCCCCCCCACCCTCAGTGCTATTATTATACTCTGGGGTCTCCTCAGACCCCAGAATATAATAAGTAGAGGCCCAAAAGAAGTGATTAAAAATAACAAACACTTATACTCACCTTGTCTTACCTCTCCGGGGCATCCTTGCTCTGTCCTGCTGTCTTTTCCATCTTCCTTGGTCCCCTGGTCTTCACGTCCTGTGCCCCAGATGTCACCGCTGGGGCCTGCGATCGCACCTCAGCGGTCACGTGGGGCGCGATGACGTCATTACGCTGGCGCGCTCCATGTCACCGCTGAGGCCTAATC
Organism: Leptodactylus fallax; assembly: GCA_947044405.1. NCBI lineage: Eukaryota > Metazoa > Chordata > Amphibia > Anura > Leptodactylidae > Leptodactylus > Leptodactylus fallax. Next base: position 2,598,161 of record CAMRHE010000096.1, read on the forward strand.
ACAGGCCCCTGCAGTGAGGCCGGAAAGTGCCGGAGACGATACTGAGCCCAGGACAGCCAGGTGAGTATTTTTTTGTGAGTATTTTTTTTTTTTTTTTTTTTGTCACTTCCCTTGGGCTGGCATCTAATGGAAAGGGGCCCCGCCCCGTTCCATTAACAATAGGTATAGCGGTCGGGGAATCATGCTTTCCCCGACCACTATCATGGTAGTCCGGTCGCACCCCTCCGGTCGCAGTCGCAGCCCTTGCGACCACTATCGTTACGCCACTGTCCACTGGTCAGGGGCCCGATCGGGATGGTCAGGAGCCGGATGGGGCCCCTGACCGTCCCGATCAGACCCTTGACCTTTGCATTGACAAAATGAGTAGTAATAGTCGGGGCTCGGGGCCCACCGGGGGATTCACCGGTTCCCCGGTGGGCCAGTCCGACCCTGTCCAAGTGGGCCCCCAACTTGGACATGTTCGTATACCGATACTATGAGTATACGGTGAGTGTATAGTGGTATATAGCAGCTCTACACAGGGCTCTGCAGACGATTTAGGTGAATACAGGGCAGTAGCATTTAGTGACTTACCGGTGACGTCTCTGACTAATCGTTCACATTCCCCATCTTTTTTTATCTGGACGGCCATGACCACTTCTTCCAGTCTCTGTAAAGTTTGCAACACAGACATCTTTGGCTCTTCACTTTTCCAGGCACCTGACCCACATTGTCCTCACCTGCACACCCATCCTGCTGCTACCCCCAATTATAAAATATATAATATAACCCCCCATAATGAATAATACACCCAAGTGCATCTTTAAATTAATAACTTCCATGTGCACCCCCTTTAAATAGTGCCCCTTATTAATAACGCCCCAGGTGTTTCCTAATTGAAAAGGGGAAAAAAAAAAAACAAGGAAAAAAAAATTATTGGGGTTCCAATACCCGGAACCCCCAGGATCAGCTGTTTGAATGAACCGTGGTACCTGTGTAAGCGCCATGATACCTTCTCTCTCTACATAGTGTCATTCTTTTCATAGTGGCCATGTAATGTAACTACAGCCTCGTCCTATACACGTCTATGTGACAAGGCTGGAATGACATCACACGGTCACTATAAAAAGACAGCGTATAATATAAACAGGCGCCATAGCCCCTTCATACAGCTGATCAGCGGGGAATCACTTATCTCTTATTGATGATTTATTCTGAGGATAGATCATCAATAAAAATGAGCTGGAAAACTCCTTAAGGCTTAGGCTGTGTTCAAACGGAGTTTTTTGGCAGCAGATTTTGACACGGAATCCGCCTCAAAATCCACCTGAAAAAACTCCTCCCATTCATTTCAATGGGAGTCAGTAGCGTTTTTTTCCGCTAGCGGAAAAAAAAATCAACATAACCTATCTTCCCGCGGATTCCGCCCGCGATGTCCGCGGCTCGAGCCGCGCTCCTGATTAGGCCCATTCATCTGGGCTTAATCAGGAGCAGTTAGTCACGACGGAATGCTGATGCACGGCATCGGAATCCCATCGCGGCTGACCACGGCGAAAAGTCCAGGGTCGAAAAATTTTCCGCCGTGTGAACACAGCCTAAGGCCCCATGTAGCATCCCGCAGCAAAAAACAGCTGCGGGAAAAACCGCGGCGGTGACGCATCGCAGTTTTTCCTGCAGCTTCAATTATATCTATAGGGAAACCGCTGGCGTTTCCATAGGTATAATCGACATGCTGCGATTTCCAAAACTGCGACTGTTTTGGAAATCGCAGCGTGTCCGCTGCGCATATTTTACTGCAGAGTCGGGATGGGATGGAGGCCCCATGTGGCGAAAATCCACAGAAAAAAGCCGTGGCATTCTAGCAAATCCCATCCACACATAGCGGAAAAATATGTGCAGCAGACGTACTGCGATTTCCAAAACCGTTTCCATATAGCTGTATTGAAAACAGAAAGTCCACAGAGGAAACCTCTGCAGACCTTCTGTGAAAAGCGCTGTGGGAAAAACCACAGTGTTACCGCCATGGATTTTCCTGCAGCGCTTTTTTTGCTGCAGCCCGATACGTGGGGCCTTAGTCCTAATAAAGCCCAAGTGCCACTTTAATTTAATTAATTGACCCCTCATATTATGCCCCTGATTCCCCCTGACAAATACTGCACCTCTAATGACCCCTTATATCAATGACCACCCCTATGTTCATAATACCTCCTAATATAAATGATGCCCCCTAATGGCCCCTTATATAAATAACCTCCCCCTTGTATTAATAATACCCCGTATTAACCCTTATATAAATGACCCCCCCCATCGTCATAATGCCCCCTAATGAATCCTCCCTTATAGTTATATTCCCCCCTCCTAACCACCCCTTATACTATTAATATACCCACAAAAAAAAAGTCATACTCACCTGCGATGATGAATGGAGCCGCCGTCGCTTCCTCCCTGTCCACGCACATGACGTATGTGTCTGAGCGCGGGCGGCGCGATGTTGTGACGTCATCGCGCCGCCCATGCTGAGAAGCAGACCACAGACGAGGTCTGCTTCTCGGCGTCTTGTAAATACAATACAGGCTTGCGGTTTACAAGTCAGTTAAGCACCAGGAAGCATTGTAACTAGATCGGTGTCTGAAGACACCGATCTAGTTAGAAATAAAGGCTGTATTAATGGCGGCCCCGGAGTGGGCCCCAAAAAGTCAGTGGGCCCGGGGCAGCCGCACCCTCTGCCCCCCCCCCCCCGCTAGCTACGCCTCTGCTGAGACTATCACAGAGCAGGTGCATGTATACAGAGACTTGATTACACACAGGTGGATTATATTTATCATCATCAGTCATTTAGGACAACATTGGATCATTCAGAGATCCTCACTGAACTTCTGGAGTGAGTTGCTGCACTGAAAGTAAAGGGGCCGAATAATATTGCACGCCCCACTTTTCAGTTTTTTATTTTTTACAAAAGTTTAAAATAACCAATAAATTTCGTTCCACTTCACAATTGTGTCCCACTTGTTGTTGATTCTTCACCAAAAAAATTTAAATTTTATATCTTTATGTTTGAAGCCTGAAATGTGGCAAAAGGTTGAAAAGTTCAAGAGGGCCGAATACTTTCCCAAGGCACTGTAGCTCCTGTGCTTGCGGCATTACAGTGCCGTACAATTACAGTGCTGAGTGTTAACTACAGTGCCTTGCGAAAGTATTTTGTCGGAGGTGGGGCTATAACCTTTAATAATGGAGTTTTATTGGCGTATTATTTTTATTTTTTAAATTATTTTATTTACATTTTTTTTAAAACTTTTCTATTAATTAATTTTTTACATTGTGTCCCCATAAGGTCATAATAGACCTTTGGGGACATCTGATGACTTTTGTTTTGTTGGGGAGGCTGATTTCCCCTGTAACTGGAGCTGGTACATTTAGCCCCAGTTGCAGGAGGAATACAGCCTCCTGCACGTTACTTGAACATTACTATAGAGCTGATCTGGGTCCTGTAGGACCCAGAGCAGTTCTAACAGACTCTGATCCCAGCGGATCATTGAGCGCTGTATACACAGAGATCGGGAAGGCAGGGAAGGTAATAAACCTTCCCTGTCTTCTCTCTGGGAGCTCCGGCTGACGTTACAGCCGGCTCCCAGTTTCAGCAGCTGCACGATTTCGTGCAGCTGCTGAGTTCTGCTTGGCCGTACCGGTACGTTCTTGCGGAACTAGACAACCACCTTCCGGACGTAAAAACCCAATGGGCGATTCGGAAGTGATTAATGTAGTCCTAAAATTTACACATTCACAAGCGGTTAAAGCAGAAAATGGACCCCACAATCTGTTATGCAATTTCTCCTGGGCATGGAAAAACCCAACTTGTGGATATAAATTGATGTACTGGCACATGGCAGCAACAGGAGAATTTAAAAAATTACCCCCAAAATAAGACCCCATTTTACAAACTATACTACTCAAGTAATTTGAAATGGCATATCTCTGGAAAAACTGCAATTTTCACCAGGGAGCACCCTTTTAAAGAATGGTTGGATGGGTAGATTACAATACACAGACAGGTCTTCAAAGTTTGCTCCTAATGTGTTTTCATCTAAAAAACCCCAACAGAGCTGGTTAAGTTATAAAGGCAATGTGGGATGCAGCAAGTCATGTTGTAGCCTGTGCCGTTTGATGTACAGAACTACCACTTTAAATTCTATGGTTGCAGGTAGGACTTTTCCTAATAAGAGTTACTGTATATAGACTGTGAAAGTAAGTATGTGGTTTATGTTGTCACTGCATTTCCTTCAATGTTCAATATGTGGGTTGTAAATGCTGCAATTGGTGCGTGTTGCGGAACACCTTGTGGGAGCTGCAATGAGCATGACACTGAATGTCAGAAATGTGTCCGGGGTTTCTAAACACTTTAGGGATTGTCATACAGGTTCAATCAGTACTATGCAGGTATGCGGTATAGAGAAGGTCCCATGCCCCAAAAGGGGCAGGGACTGGAAAAAGCAATTACTTATCAGGGAAGCCTTTTGGATTTTAATTTTAGACGTTTGTGCTCCCAAATAGTTAAACATGAGATTGGATTAAATGCATCTCTACTAGTTGTGTGATTTATATGCTGGTGAAATCAGACTATGTACTCAAATGATTATAGACATGTTAATATTGTATTGGTTTGTAAGATGTTGTGGATACTTGTGGATTCATTAAGAGTTATAGAAAAATATATCTTATAGTAAAGTGTTTTTTATACTTGAGATATATATATATATATATATATATATATATATATATATATATATGTGTGTGTGTGTGTGTGTAAGTGTATATGCACTCTACCTATTAACTAGAACCTTGACAGAAGTCAAGGAAAGGCTGAGTCTGCGGGAGTGACATATTCTGTCCTGATAACAGTCTTGAAGTAAAACCACCATCAGATAATTAATTGCAATTAATGCTGAAGACAACCACCTGCTACTGAGCAGAAAACTTGCTATGTATGTAATTGTAATAGCCAATAGTAAAACTTAGGTGGTACTTTGTGGTTATGAGATTAAAAATACTTATACTAACAATATTTGGTCAGTCAACGCTTTGCTATTTTGCCTTGTCTCCTTGCTTGCAAGATTGAATTAAGATACCCGACTTCTTATAACTCCGGGCCTCATTAGTGAATTTTCTGGTGTTCATTCTTTGCCTCTTATACTATGAGTAAGGGCTGAAGGAACTACAGTCCAAAATGCGTCAGGGGGGAGCTCCACTGATGTACTTTTTGTTGTAGTACATGCATTGTTTTTTACACTGTCTTGACAACATAAAATAAAATAAAACATTTTTTTTTATATTTTTACCACACTGGATTGGTGTTATATTTTTTCCTAGGTCATCAAAGTTGGTGTTATTCAGTCTGGAAAAAAGATGGCTTAGGTGAGATCAATGTACAAATATGTGAATGGATAGTATAGAGATCTTTCCAATGATCTCTTTACAACTAAGTCTATAACTGTGACAAGTGGGCATCCGCTACACTTACAGAAGAAAGGTTTAACCATAATCATAGGCTTCTTTACAGTAAGAGCAGTCACAAGATGTTGTGATGGTTGATACATTGCATTACTTCAAAAGAGACCAAAGTGCTGTGAGAGGGGTCTCCAAGGTAGGTATGCCATTTGGTGGGAGAAGAATTTCAGTACATCATAACACCATTGTGTTGTAATTATGGTGAACCAAATATGTTTTTTGGTTTTTTTTACTAATGCTTCTGTCAAAAAAGTAAAAAACGCTACAGAAGCTTTCTAACATGGGGGTGAATGCAAACGGACATCCGATGGAGGGGCACTGTCTGCATATGGCTTTGATGGATGAGTGCAAAGGACATTGAATAACGTTGGTATGAGCCCACCCAGGAATGAGAGAGAGAGAGAGAGCCGTTCTGGGGATGAGGAATGAGAGAGAGAGCCATTCTTTGGACCAGGAAAGAGAGGATATCCATTTTGGGGACCAGGAGGGGAGCAAATGCTGAGGACCAGGATTTAGTGAACCAGGAATGAAGGGGCAGCTATGCTGGGAACTAGGAATATGTGAAGCAGCCATGCTGGCAACTAGCAATAAGAAGGGGGCCATGCTGGGGACCAAAACAGGGAGCCGTGTTGAGGACCTAGAATTGTGGACACCTTGTGGTCTATGAAAGCGTCTACCTATGGTTATGTATGTGGACTAGGGTGACTTGTATACAATAGTACAGCTGTATTATAAGTTACAGACTTTGCCTGGTATCTGATATGCTGCATGATGTCATGACCCATGATTTTTGCCTCTCTCATCATTATTTGTGCTTTTTCAGGCCTGGAGATGTTTGATGACTCCATTAGACACTTTAACCTGCATTCTGAATACTTTGTTTCTGTGAAAATGTGTGTGGTCGATTTAAAGACGATTTTACTGTATTTTATAGTTATGTCACTATCTGGAAGAGATATGATAGATGCAACCAGCAGGTGGCAGCATCATCCACAGAAAGACCCAGTCTCTCATGGTGATGCTGCTTCCTTCTCAGTCAGAACTATGTATATATTTATAAATGTTACTTGTTTAGATAGCTTTCACATATTCCACAACGCTTTACAAATATTATCATTACATTGCTCACAATCTAAATCTAATAGCAATATGTCTATGAAGTGTAGGAAGAAACTGGAAAAACACATAATCATGGACAAAATCCATACAGTTATTGTCCTTGGCTAGATTTAAACCCAGAATCCCGTGTGTAAATGTTTGCCGATTTTTATGACAGATTCATCAAAAATGAATCTGGTGTATCCATATACATAGTTGCTGCTTGTAGTAAAACAGCACAACGTTATTTTACTGTGCTTTGGCTACTAGTCATATAGACCTGTAGCTGCCCAGGACACCATTTTAAACTGACAGGACCCCTATAAGATAACGTTGAAACATGGGCCATTGATTCTTCAGGACTTTGATTATTATTTTGATGAATGAATTGATTTTCTATCTATGTGTAGGTATGAATTATCATTATTGGGCCAGACTGGAAACCATGGAAACCATCCACATTTTCATTGTACTACTTTTGATTATTCTTCCCCTTTATCAAAGCATTCATACGTGTAGTCAGGGTTGGGTTAAAAAGATTTAGTCAAGTAAACTTTGGAGAGTACTAGCTCTCTTCTTCAGACATGGTGGTATAACACCATGTCTGAAGAAGAGAGCTAGTACTCTCAAAAGCTTACCATCAAATATACTCAGTTATCCTCTAAAAGGTATCGCCTGATTTCTTCACTCTTCCACTACTTTCTATGGCTAACACAGTACAACATTATACTACTAGCAATGTTGAACTTTAGTAAGAGAACAACTTCCCATTGAAAATAATGGAGGCAACGGCTCCTTCCATACATCATCATTACGTGTGATCATTAGGTTTAAAACCCCAATCACATAGAAAAATACATAGAATAAAGTCACTTCGGGTTCAGGCAGAGTCGACTGCGCATGATCCGTCGGCCATTTTTCTGGAGTATGCTGGTGTAAGAAACTAAAGAAAAATGGCCGACGGAGCATTTCAACCCTGTATAGAGCAGCGTTGGATGCCTATGCAAGGCAGAAGATCAGGAGAAGATGCAGGGGGGCATGAACAGAATGAACTAAGGGGCAGGGTGAGGTGATGATGAGGGTGTGCTCAGAGCACAGGGGGAACGCCCCCTGAGCGTAATTTGCATATCACAAGAACCGGATTTTTACAGAAACGGAACGGCGGAGAGCAGAAGAGAATGGAAGGTAGGAGTAGAATAGCCTTTTTAAAGGCTATTCCAACGTACCATTACTTCAAAAGGTCATTTTCTAATGATAGACTCCCTTTAAATAGATGGGGTATCCCCCAGCAACCTCCTCTTTAATAGAAACATTGCTTAGGTGACTGGGTGAGGGGGGAATGAAAACCAGGACATTTTCCAGAAAGCTGGGTGAGTTGACATGTCTGCCTATATGTGGAACCTACTGCTGTAAGTGAATTTGTAACTGGATAAATCTCACTAACTGAGCAGCGATAATTGTCTTTTTCAACTGCCAGGCTGTCTCCTGTGCCTTCATTTAAACTTAAAATGTAACTCCCACTTTTTTTTTCTTCATTATTGTGTTGGTAATTTCAGTTGTGTAATGTGTGCAATTTTTTGGTTTACCTTTTCTATGGAAGTTCAGGTAGTTTCAGCACCACGATATGTTCCTGATCTGATTTGCACTTAGTTTTAAAAAGAGTGGTTGCTAGAGGCTCTGTGTACTCATTCAGGCTGCATTGAGTACAGATCCAGTCTCCTGGCCCCACCCCTTCTTGCTGCATGCGCACATATGTCAGTGAATCAGTAGTGGTGCTTCAGTCAGCCCTGGTAAATTCACTTGCAAAGACGCGCTTCCAAGGCAGACCAGGGTCATTATGGGAAGTGAGGGCAGGCTGCGTAAGCATACAGCTCCTGGCAGATGTCACAATTACTGCGCCTGCTCCTCCAACTCCAAGATGAAGAAGTTTTAATATTGGCCACGGACAGTGTTGCCATAGCCGAAATAAGGTATTTACAGGTGCATCTCAATAAATTAGAATATCTTTGAAACGTTTATTACTTTCAGTAATTGAATAAAAAAAAGTGACCTCCTATATTTTCTAGATTCCCTTACGTCCTACAGCAGCACAATATGGGGTATTTCTGCCCCTGTGTGTTGATAGGACAGGCGGAATTTTTAATTAACATAATTTATGCATGACTATGGTCCCCTATAAGAAGTGTTTTTTTCTGTCCTGTGTGGTGGGACAGGTGAAGGGAGGTCTTTTGTCCTTCCATATTCTGTTTTTTCCCCTAAAGTTTGTTAACTTCCTTTGGGGAGTCATCTTTACACCTCTCTTCTTTCTTCCACTGGATGCTTCTGTGGAAAAGAAGGCGAGTTTTTATTTAGGCAGTTTTTTGTGCCTAGCCAAGCTTTCAACCTTCGCTCTGAAAAGGTTGATTTCAGTAGTTCATGCAGCTGTAGTTGCATGCTGCATGTTCAAAGACCTGTAATGCAGGCCACTTGTGCAGCCTTGAGGTGGAGCATTGCCGTTTCACTTACCTTTTTTGTGCCTAGCCAAGCTTTCAACCTTCACACTGAAAAGGTTTCAGTAGTACATGCAGCTGTAGTTGCATGCTGCATGTTCAAAGACCTGTAATGCAGGCCACTTGTGTGGCCTTGATGTGGTGCATTACCGTTTCACTTACCTTACAAGCTCCGCCGCCAGAAGTGACGTCGTTCACTTTGTTCCTCTGGAACCTTTGTTTGTGTTCTCCGGAGACTGAATTCTTGGATGGACTTTTTGCAGCTTAGTTTTTCCTCCTTTTTGCAAGTTTATATTTGCTGAGCCTCTTTTCTGGCATCGGTCTGTGTACAAGGAATTAAGGTTTGCAAAATTTGCGGGGGGGAAGGGGTTTGTGTGCACTACTTGCTCATTCCTCCTCCCCTCCTATTGAAGCCTTCATCTCAATGCAGGAGATGGCTTGTCTCTTAGTGAGGAAGGCCTCAGTACTCCACTTAGATTAGTGTTCTTGCTGCTACAGATTTGGGCAGCACGGTGGCTCAGTGGTTAGCACTGCAGCCTTTCAGCACTAGAGTCCTGGGTTCAGATCCTGCAAGGTGTTTGGAAAAAAAAAAAAAAAAAAAGGGTCTAGTTTGTGTGCATTGTGATACACTGTAGGCATGAAATTACTTGCTTCTGTCAGTGCATGGACTCCCCCTCGGAAGTACTGTTTATATGAGACGTTGTATGTGTCAAGGATTCCATGAAGGAGAGCCGGGACTCCATTTCTCAGATTTCGTAAAAGTCCCGATCTGAGAAATATACTCTTTCACTAGTCGCTAAGAGGACATCCAGGTGATTGATGAGACGCTCTTATCGGATGAAGATACCTTGGAGAATTCCAGCAGGCCTCTTTTTCCTCTAGAGAAGATAAATAGGCTGCTGAAGTCCCTGGGGGACTGAGATGTTGACGGGGAAGCCTCCACTTCCACCAATAGGGGGTCTAGGGCCTTCCAAGTGGTCGTAACACTGATAAGCTCATGCTATTGGAGTGGAAACATCCTGAAAGAGCAACTATTTTATCAGGAGGTTATTTCCTATTGTGGAATCCCAACTAGACCGATGAGGTCCCCCACCTAAAGTCGATATGGCAGTAGCCAAATTGTCCCGCCGTACGGTGGTCCCGGTGGATAATGGCTTCAACCTCCAGGACCCTATGGATAGGCACATGGAGGGCACCCTCAGAAAAGCTCATTCTGTGGCCTCTGCTCAGACCTCGGTGGTCATTGTCTCTAATGAGGTATCAAACAAGTTGAGCTTTGATCTAGCCCAACTAGACAGGAAAATCGACTCTGGAGTCTCCAGAGATTACCTCTTATCATTCTTGAGGTCAGTGTCCTTGTCTGCAGATTACCTATCCGAGGCCTCCCAACATCAGCCTCAGTCTAGACCTCAGTCCCAGAGACATTCTAGATACCAGTCTCGGGGTTCTCGATGGAAGTTCCCCAAAGAAGGGGACAAGAAGAAGCCTAACTTCTGACACCAGCTGTTTTCTTCCTGTGTCAGAGACTCCTGTTGGGGACAACTCTCCCAATTTTTCACCTACTGGCAGAAGAAGATTCAAGACCCTTGGGTCTTGTAAGTAATACAGCGGGATATGCGATCGATTTTCTTCATCCGCTCATGTCTGATTTATTATGACCCGCTCCCTTCCTGCGGCTCGGCAGGTTATACTGGTAAGTTCCATTTGTGATTATATTTACAAGGGAAGCTTGAAAGGGGTTCCCCTCTAAAGAAGGATTTAGTGTTTACTCCCCAGTTTTTTCTGGTGCCAAAATAATCAAGCGACTGGAGGATGGTAATAGATCTAAGATATCGGAATCTCTTCATAAGGATAAATCATTTTGGAATGGAGACCGTGAAATCCGTCACATCCTTTCTACAGCAGGGCAAGGTCTAAACATTGCAGTTTATCCTCTGCACATAAGGTATCTCAGAATCGCTGTCTCAGTTTCCAGCCACAGGAAGCATCTTCAGTTTGCGGCTCTAGCTTCCGGCATCCCTTTAGCTCCCCACACCTTCACCAAGGTGGTGGTTTCAGTAGCAGCCACACTCAGACGTCAATGTCTGTTCATAGTGCCATACTTGGACGACTGGCTAATAAAAGCTCAGTCAAAATCCATCCTGCTCCAGCATTTGCAGATAGCCGTGTCCTTTCTTCAACACCTAGGTTGGCTAATAAATTGGGAAAAGTCAGAGGTGATTCCCTCTACTCAAAGAAAGTTCCTGGGGTTTCTCCTGGGCTCAGTCCGCATGAAAATTTCCTTAACTCCTGCAAGGAAAGAAAGGTTAACTACAGCGGTCCAGTATCTTCTCAGAAAACACGTGGTGTCTATCAGAACAACTATGAGAGTCCTTGGCCTAATGTCATCCTCAGCCAGGGCAGTCCTTTGGGCTTTATGGCATATGAGTCCTCTTCAGATGGCAGCTCTAAAGGCCTAGAATCATACTCCTCTCGCTCTCGACAAGAGGATCAGACTTTCCCCCAGTACCCGTCTTTCCTTCAGATGGTGGATACACCTGAAAGACGGGATGTCCACGGTCCAACCTCGTTGGACCCTGTTGACCACCAATGCATCCCTCTCGGGATGAGGAGCCCACCTGTACGAGAAGACCGTACAAGGAGTCTGGAGCAGGCTAGAAAAGAGGACATCGTCCAACTGGAAGGAGCTCAAAGCAGTTTACCTGGCACTACTTCATTTCTCTCCTCTTCTCAGAGGAAGAGCGGTCAGGATCCGGTCCGACAGTATGACGACTGTAATGTACCTGAACAAACAGGGAAGCACCAGATCGCTATTTCTCTTCAGGGAGACAGATCTGAATTTTACCTGGGCAGAGGAAATTCTGACCCACTTATCTGCGATTCACATCAGGGGCTCCTTGAACATAATAGCGGATCAGTTGAGTCGGGGTCTCACCGTATCAGGAGAATGGTTTCTCAATCCAGAGATCTTCCATCAGATTACCCTGAAGTGGGGTCTTCCAGAAGTAGATCTTATGACGACCAGACTCAACGCCAAGGTGGAAACGTTCTGCTCACTGTATCAGGAGGACTATCCCTTGGCAGTGGATTCCCTGTCCATCCCTTGAAGGTCTAGGCTGGCATACATCTTCCCTCCACTTTCCATGACACCAGGAGTATTGATAAAAGTCTGAAAGGACCAAGTCTCTGTGATAGCCATTTTTATCATTCTGGCCAAAAAGAGCTTGGTTTTCCCAGCTCATGTACATGAGTGAAGGGATCTATTGGAGGCTTCCCCCACCCAGAACCTGGTTTCCCAAGGAACTCAGAAGCACCAGGATCTGAGGAGATTCGACCTGACAGCCTGGAGGTTGACCAGCCCTTATGGAGATCCAGAGGGGTGTCAGAAGCAGTCTTGAAGACTCTTTCCTGCGTCAGAACAGAATCTACCAATGAGAGCTAACTAGCTACCTAAGGATAAGTAATGTCTTCAAAGAATGATGCTACAAACAGGAAGTTAACAGTTCGAATCCTACAATGGGAGAGATTCTAAAACTTTCTTCAGGACGGCTTGAATAAGGGCCTTTCCCCTGCCACATTCAAGGTAAAGGTTTCAGCCTCATCCGATTGTCTCAAAATCCCTTAATCTCTAGGTTCCTTAAGAGTGCTATGAGACATAGACTGGTGGTTTCAACTCCTGTTCCCCAGTGGGATCATGCTACAGTTCTCTCTTCAAGCTTTTTCTTCCGAGGAACCATATACTTCATGCTTGAGGATAGTGTCCAGCTCAGGCTTCTCCCTGGCTTTAACCCTAAGGTGTCTTCTCATGCAAATATCAACCAGATGGCTTCTTTACCAGTGTTTTTTTTTTTTCCAGCTCCTTCCTCTGAAGAAGAGGAAGGACTTCACACACTAGATGTAGTAAAGTGTCTTCAGACCTACCTTCTACGTACATGACCTTTCAGGAAATCCGAGAATCTCCTTATCAATATATATGGTAGAGATAAAGGTCTCAGAGCTTCCAAACCTACCTTATCAAGATGGATCAAGGACGCGATTAAAACTTCTTTTTCTGCTCAAGTGTTAACTCCACCTGAATTCTTTGCAGCCCACTCAACTAGGGCTGTGTCAACCTCTTGGGCTGAGAGCCATGTGGTACCTCTTGATCAGATTTGTGCAGCCGCTTCTTGGTCATCTCAGCTGACCTTTGTAAAACATTACTGGCTAAATGACCGGAGTTCAGAGGCAACTGCCTTTGGACAGTCAGTTCTAGGTACTGTACAGCGAGGAAACCCTCCCTAGGGGAATTACTTGCTACATCCCCATATTGTGCTGCTGTAGGATGTAAGGGAATCGTTGATTATGATGTTAATCTGTTTTCCCTTAGTCCCAACAGCAGCACAAACTTCCCTCCCTAATTTAGGATTTTTACTTTATAACTTACACAAGGGGGGGGGAGGTCCCTTTTGCCCTCTTATAGGGTACCATAGTCATGCATAAATTATGCTAATTAAAAATTCTGCCTGTCCTATCAACACACAGGGGCAGAAATACTCCATATTGTGCTGTTGTTAGGACTAACGAAAAACAGATTAACATCATAATCAACGATTCTTTACACACAGAGTGTTCTATTTCACGTGTTTTATTTCTGTAAATGTTGATTATGGATTACAGGTAATGAAAACCAAAATCTAAGAAAATGTGAATATTGTAAAAAAGTTCAGTATTGTAAATTCAGTGTGTCACCTGCCAAGGCTTCCTAAGCCTTTAAATGGTCCCTCAGTCTGGTTCAGTAGGACACACAATCAAGGAAGACTGGTGATTATAAATTGAATTAATGAAATGAATGAACGTTTCAAAAATATTCAAATTTATTTATTACCTGTATGTGTAATTTTTTTTTTTTAATGGGATCCCACTGATTTTAATGGGAGCTGAGCTGCAGTGAAGGTTCCCGGCTGCTAGACTGCAACTTATAATTCCCCTCAAAGGTCTATTATGACCTTATGGGGGGCACAATGTATAAAAAATAAATTTAAAAAGACAAATAAAAAATAAAGTAAAATAACCCCCCTCACCAGAATACCACACCCACATCAAAGGTCCTAGCCCTGTTCCTGGCAACATAATACTATGTGTCACTATATAAAAATTCCCATAACAGAGAGGGAAAACAGTTACCAGCAGTTTGTGATATTTAATATTTGAATAATCCAAATGAAAAAATGTAACCCTCCAAAAGCGCCACCCTCAAAAATGTATCTGGCCCTGAACCAGGAAAAGTGGCCTGGTCCTGAAGTGGTTAAACGAAAGCTTAGTTTGAAGTATATAAACAGTTGCGACTGATAAGCACGAAAAAGCATTTATTACTATGTGTCTTAGTAATAATTTACATCATCTGCTAAATTGCATTGTAATGCAAACATATCACACTAAAAATGCCTGAAAAGCTTCTGACACAGTAATACACAGCCAAACTACAGTTAGTGTTGTCCAGCATATGATAACCCTAACAGCAGTGCTGAGAACACTATTGGGTTTTTAAAAATCTAGTAGTCCCATTTCTGAAGATTGGCATATTCAACACCAGTCTTCATATCCCGGTCCCCAATAGAACACCTGTCCCATTTATGGTGCACGCATCTTAATAAATGCGGCGGCTCCACCACCAGGCTTTGGTTCTATGGTAAAATCTGTACCAATTTGTAAATGATAGTAAAAGTAGTGCAACTCCCACGCCTTTATCTCTTTCATGAAAGTGGCATGTGAGGCACCAAAGCAATTATTGTTGCAACTGGAATTTAAAATTATTTATGCCAGACTTCTGGCTTAAACTTAATAAATCTCCCCAAATGCTCTAATATTAACATTTAGCTTGTTACTGGAAATCGCTTTTCTTCTGATTTTGGCTTTGACGGTACCTCTCGGACTGACTTTTGACTTGGACACGTTCACTCTTCTGATTTATCCCCCTGATTTTGATCTACCTTGTGAGTTTATCATAGGTTCTGGTTAACGTCAGTACAGTGGAGCATTTATTTCTTATACCAGTTTCTGTGGTAATCGCTTGGGCCCAAAATTCAGCATAAGTGCATCTGGTTTTGCAACTGGTGCTGGTGAAGACATTTGGATACTCAGGATCTACAGTGCTGGCCAAAAGTATTGGCACCACTGCAATTCTGTCAGATAATACTCAATTTCTTCCAGAAAATGATTGCAATCACAAATGCTTTGGTAATAATATCTTCATTTAATTTGTCTTCAATGGAAAACCACAAAAAGAATTGTCAAAAAGCCAAATTGGATATAATTCCACACCAAACATATAAAACGGGGTGGACAAAAGTATTGGCACCCTTTGAAAAATCAGGTGATGCTTCTCTAATTTGTGTAATTAACAGCACCTGTTACTTACCTGTGGCACATAACAGGTGGTGGCAATAACTAAATCACACTTGCAGCCAGTTGAAATGTATTAAAATTGACTCAACCTCTGTCCTGTGTCCTTGTGTGTACCACATTGAGCATGGAGAAAATAATTAAGACCAAAGAACTGTCTGAGGACTTGAGAAGCAAAATTGTGAGGAAGCATGAGCAATCTCAAGGCTACAAGTCCATCTCCAAAGACCTGAATGTTCCTGTGTCTACCGTGCGCAGTGTCATCAAGAAGTTTAAAGCCCATGGCACTGTGGCTAACCTCCCTAGATGTGGACGGAAAAGAAAAATTGACGAGAGATTTCAACGAAAGATTGTGCGGATGGTGGCTAAAGAACCTCCACTAACATCCAAACAAGTTCTAGCTGCCCTGCAGTCCGAGGGTACAACAAGTGTCAACCCGTACTATCCGTCGGCGTCTGAATGAAAAGGGACCCTATGGTAGGATACCCAGGAAGACCCCACTTCTGACCCAGAAACATAAAAAAGCCAGGCTGGAGTTTGCCAAAACTTACCTGAGAAAGCCAAAAACTTTTTGGAAGAATGTTCTCTGGTCAGATGAGACAAAAGTAGAGCTTTTTGGGAAAAGGCATCAACATAGAGTTTACAGGAAAAAAAAAGAGGCCTTCAAAAAAAAAGAACACAGTCCCTACAGTCAAACATGGCGGAGGTTCCCTGATATTTTGGGGTTGCTTTGCTGCTTTTGGCACTGGACTGCTTGACCGTGTGCATGACATTATGAAGTCTGAAGACTACCAACAAATTTTGCAGCATAATGTAGGGCCCAGTGTGAGAAAGCTGGGTCTCCCTCAGAGGTCATGGGTCTTCCAGCAGGACAATGACCCAAAACACACTTCAAAAAGCACTAGAAAATGGTTTGAGAGAAAGCACTGGAGACTTCTAAAGTGGCCAGCAATGAGTCCAGACCTGAATCCCATAGAAAACCTGTGGAGAGATCTCAAAATGGCAGTTTGGAGAAGGCACCCTTCAAATCTCAGGGACCTGGAGAAATTTGGCAAAGAAGAATGGTCTAAAATTCCAGCAGAGCATTGTAAGAAACTCATTGATGGTTACCGGAAGCGGTTGTTCGCAGTTATTTTGTCTAAAGGTTGTGCTACCAAGTATTAGGCTGAGGGTGCCAATACTTTTGTCCGGCCCATTTTTGGAGTTTTGTGTAAAATGATCAATGATTTGACTTTTTTTTTCTTTCTTTTTTGTGTTTTTTCATTGCAAGCTAAATAAATGAAGATATTATTACCAAATCATTTGTGATTGCAATCATTTTCTGGAAGAAATTGAGTATTATCTGACAGAATTGCAGGGGTGCCAATACTTTTGGCCAGCACTGTATCTCTCAGAATTAACGGTTGTCTGTTGTCAGCCAGTTCCTGCAAATTCTGATATTTGTTCCAGAGATACTTTCGCAACAGATATTTATAGTTTATCCTAAGGATATGCCATACATAAAAAAAAAAAATCATGGGCAATGCCTTTAGGGCAAATCTACAAAAGAAATATAAAGCTGAAAACTTGGATTTCTGTGGCAGATTGGCCAGGGGATTCACATGCAAACTAGCCCCATTGTAATTCAATAGAGTTAATCTGCATCAATAATGAACATGATTTGGATTAAAATGTACATGTTATTTACTTCCTGTATTCCTAATTATTATTCTAAATAATTGGGCTGATGTCTGACTCTACTTTTATCATGTCAACTATTTTGGTGTTGTTTTGAAAAAAATTAAATATATACAGTGGGTACGGAAAGTATTCAGACCCCTTTAAATTTTTCACTCTTTGTTTCATTGCAGCCATTTGCTAAAAGCAAAAAAGTTCATTTTATTTCTCATTAATGTACACTCAGCACCCCATCTTGACAGAAAAAAAAACAGAAATGTAGATATTTTTGCAAATTTATTAAAAAAGAAAACCTGAAATATCACATGGTCATAAGTATTCAGACCCTTTGCTCAGTATTGAGTAGAAGCCCCTTTTGAGCTAGTACAGCCATGAGTCTTCTTGGGAATGATGCAACAAGGTTTTCACATCTGGATTTGGGGATCCTCTGCCATTCTTCCTTGCAGATCCTCTCCAGTTCCGTCAGGTTCAGAGGCGTAGCTAGCAGGGGGGCGGCGGCCCCGGGCCCAATGACTTTGTGCACATAAAAATTTCAACTGCATCTGCACAGGACACTGATGCAGTTGAAATACATGACAGAGCAGAAAGCTATTAGTTTTCAGTTCTGCCATTCTTTAACCTGTACATGTAGCAGTGATGGGGTGAGCAGTACCTCTTCCTGTACACAGCCTGTGCGCATCTACTATTTTCTTTCTAGTGGTACCATAGAATAGGGGGTCAAGGTTCCTGGAGGAAAGTAGAAGATGCGCACAGGCTGTGTGCACGAGGAGGTCTCGCCCGGAACCTTGACCGCTATTCTACGTTTCCAGTGGGAAGAAAATAGTAGATGCGCACAGGCTGTGTGCAAGAGAAGGCCCCGCCCACCCCATCAGTGCTCTGTAAGTACATTACAACTATACAGAGCAAGTGTATATGGAATGGTATGTGGGGGAGGGCGACTATAACCTATGTGTGTGGGGGGGGGAGGGGGGTTACTCTTAGCTCACTATTACAGTAATAGTGGCCCCCCACAGGTAATAGCATTACTTATGTGGGGGGGCTATTACCTGTGGGGGCACTATTACTATAATAGTGTCCCCCATAAGTAACATTATTACTTATGTGGGGGAGGGAACTATTACCTTTGGGGGGTGCTATTAGAGCACTATTATAGTAATAGTGCCCCCCACAGGTAATAGCATTACTTATGTGAGGAGGCTATTACCCGTGGAGGGGGCACTATTCGATGTGGGGTGGCCCTGCAACACCCCCCCCCCCCCCACCGGGCTGCGGAAAAAACTGGTCCTTGGTGCGAAAAAGATTGGGGGCCACAGGCTTATAGTGGATTGTGGCTTAAGGTGGGTTCACACTTGCGCCGGAGTCCGTCCGCCGCAAATCCGACTGAAAATTTCGGGAAACTGTATAGGGACTGGATAGCGAAAGGTTAGCGATGCATTGCTTAAAAACCCATTTATTTCAATGGGTTTTTAAAGCAATGTGCGGGTGTGCGCTTATCCACGGGAATCCAGTTTTTTCGCTGGAAACAAAGTCCTGCATGTCCGACTTTGTTTCCAGTGAAAAAACTGGATTCACGGCGCAGAGGGTGCAAGCGCACACCCACGCGTTGCTTTAAAAACCCATTCAAATGAATGGGTTTTTAAGCAATGCGTCGCTAACCTTTTGCTATCCAATCCCTATACAGTTTCCTGAGATTTTCAGTCGGATTAGCGGCGGACACAGGTTCCCTAGCAACAATTAAGACGTCAGTGTCCTGACGCAGGCTGGCGTAATGACATCACTACATAATGCCGCCTGTGCTGGGACGCAGACGTCCTTTGGTAACGGCATCTTGTAAGCTGCAGGATACAGCAAGGAGAGTCGGCAGTGACAAGTCCAAGCAGGGGAATTGGAGGCAGGTGAATATTATTGTTGTTTTTTTGGGGGGGGGGGGGGAGGTGGGAAGCCTTAAAAATATTAAGGGCCAATAACCATAAGGGGTCATTAGGGCAAGCAGGGGCATTATTAAATATAAGGGGGCTATTGGGAGGCAGGATTTATGTAATGGTGTAAGAGGGTATTGGGCTATACTAATTTAAGGTGGGAATTTTTGATTTAAAGGGGTTGTCCAGGAATTACAGTATTTGGGCAGGAGGCCGGGAAAGGTGAAACATAAAAATAAGCAACATATTCAACAGTCTCCAGCACTCCGATGTTCCCCACCATTGTCTGGTCGATCACTGCCCAGGAGCTTGTTCTGGCAGAAGTCCTCGCCACATGTGACTGCTGAGGCCAACTCGTGGCCTCAGTGGTCACAAAAAAGGACCCAGGAGGTCACCAGTGACGTATGCGAGTGACATCCCTGGTCCTTTCCTGTGACCACTGAGGCCACGTGCAGCAAGGACTTCCGCCAGAACAAGCCCCCGGGCGATGTTGGACCTGACAGCAACGGGGGACACCGAAGTGCCTGGGACAGGAGAGTATGTTTTTTGTTTTTTTATATTTCACCTTCCCCGGCCTCCTGCACCAGTTCTGCATTTCCTGGACAACCCCTTTAAGGGAATATACAGGAGAACTATTAATTAAGGCGCATTATTAGCTGAGGCATTAGCAGGCATACAGGAGTATTTTTTTTGGGGGGGGGGCACAGGGGGCATTATTAATTGAGGGACACTATTAATTTAAAGGGTTGTACTATCATACATTTTAAAGCAGGCAGCAGGCGAGCATTATAATGTACTTTCCCCCCTTTACTTGCACTGGGCTGTCTGTCACCTTTGCTTGTATACAGAGTGGCTGCAGCGAGATGTCACAACAGGGGAACCGCAGCGGCCCAACACTATATACTGCTGTACTGTAGAGAGTGGTGATTGGCTGCAGCGGCCAAACACTATATACTGCTGTACTGTAGAGAGCGGTGATTGGCTGCTGCAGCCCAACACTATATACTGCTGTACTGTAGAGAGTGGTGATTGGGTGCAGCGGCCCAACACTATATACTGCTGTACTGTAGAGAGTGGTGTATGGCTGCAGCAGTCCCGTCAACTTGACATCAGTGCTGCAGCCGCTCCGTATACAAATAGTGCAGTGAAGGTGATGGCTGGCCCAGGGCAGGGACAGAGGGGAGGATGCAGGTAAGTGTCAGTGCATTTTTATTTACAACCCTGTCCTGCTGCCTGCATTAATATTTCTGATCCCGAACAATCCCTTTAAGGGGGGCACACAGGAGGAATTAATTAAGGGGCACAAAGGGGCATTGTTAATTTAAGATACATATAGGGGTATCATTTGTTTACAGGGAATTTTTATATCATGTATTTTATAATTGAGGGTAGCAGCAGTATGGAGACTTTGTATAGGCAAGGGAAATGTGGGTCACATGTCTGGAAAAGTGAGGAGCCAAAAATGTCTGTGTTGCAAACTTTACAGAGACAAGTTGCGAATGGAAGAAGTGGTCATGGCAGTCAAGATGGAAAAGACGAGAAATGTGAAAGATTACAGTCAGAGATGTCATCTGTAAGTAACAACATTTTCCTGTACTGTATTTACTTAAACTGTATGCAGAGCCCTGTGTACAGCCAGTATGTAGCGATAACATCGGTACACCCAGGTAGGGGCCCACTTGGATATGTTTGCCCCCCCTGTGCCGAACCCCTAGCTACGCCTCTGGTCAGGTTGGATGGTGAACGTTGGTGGACAGCCATTTTCAGGTCTCTCCAGAGATGCTCAATTGGGTTGAGGTCAGGGCTCTGGCTGGGCCAGTCAAGAATGGTCACAGAGTTGTTCCGAAGCCACTCCTTTGTTATTTTAGCTGTGTGCTTACGGTCATTGTCTTGTTGGAAGGTGAACCTTCGGCTCAGTCTGAGGTCCAGAGCATGCTGGAAGAGGTTTTCTTCTAGGACATCTCTGTACTTGGCCGTATTCATCTTTCCTTCAATTGCAACCAGTCGTCCTGTCCCTGCAGCTGAAAAACACCCCCATAGCATGATGCTGCCACCAACACGTTTCACTGTTGTGATTGTATTGGGCAGGTGATGAGCAGTGCCTGGTTTTCTCCATGCATGCCGCTTAGAATTAACGCCAAAAAGTTCAATCTTCGTCTCATCAGACAAGAGAATCTTATTTCTCATAGTCTGGGAGTCCTTCATGTGTTTTTTGGCAAACTCTATGCGGGCTTTCATATGTCTTGCACTGAGGAGAGGCTTCCTTCGGGCAACTCTGCCATAAAGCCCCGACTGGTGGAGGGCTGCAGTGATAGTTGACTTTGTGGAACTTTCTCCCATCTCCCTACTGCATCTCTGGTGCTCAGCCACAGTGATCTTTAGGTTCTTCTTTACCTCTCTCACCAAGGCTCTTCTCACACAATTGCTCGGTTTGGCTGGACGGCCAGGTGTAGGAAGAGTTCTGGTCGTCCCAAACTTCTTCCATTTAAGGATTATGGAGGCCACTGTGCTCTTAGGAACCTTGAGTGCTGCAGAAATTCTTTTGTAACCTTGGACAGATCTGTGCCTTGCCACAATTCTGCCTCTGAGCTCCTTGGGCAGTTCCTTTGACCTCATGATTCTCATTTGCTCTGACATGCACTGTGAGCTGTGAGGTCTTATATAGACAGGTGTGTGCCTTTCCTAATCAAGTCCAATCAGTTTAATTAAACACAGCTGGACTCCAATGAAGGAGTAGAACCATCTCAAGGAGGATCAGAAGGAAATGGACAGCATGTGAGTTAAATATGAGTGTCACAGCAAATGGTCTGAATACTTATGACCATGTGATATTTCAGTTTTTCTTTTTTAATATATTTGCAAAAATATCTACATTTCTGTTTTTTTCTGTCAAGATGAAGTGCTGAGTGTACATTAATGAGAAATAAAATGAACTTTTTTGCTTTTAGCAAATGGCTGCAATGAAACAAAGAGTGAAAAATTTAAAGGGGTCTGAATACTTTCCGTACCCACTGTATATATCTGTATCCTATTTGGTTGCATGTACCTTGTGGTTAGGAAGGCTCAAACAGAAGACTGAATCAAATCTTACTCTTAGTAAAATGTCACTTCATGGCAAAATATTTCTCATTTGGCTAAATAAATATGCTGTAACTAATGTATGTATTTTGCAAGTATTATGTTAAGAACTGCACATTACTGAGATGAAGACTATGAATGGGATAAATAATGCCTCTAAAAATATACTAGTCCACTGAAAGCAAAGCAATGATAATAAAACATCTTACATTTTGTACAGAAGGAAACTCATAATTTAAATATCACAGGCAGCCTGGCTAAAGAATGTAGTCATGTCTGGACATGCTGGCGAGGTTAGAGACGATCTAACATTTCCCTTACGTCCCTAATGTGCAATCAGTAAGAGGAATACAATTGTTATAGTGACAGTCACACAATAAAGACTAATGTAGACAACCAGAGATATGCAGCTAAGTGTCTGAGTGTCAGCGCTCAAAAGTATCATCAAAAGACTACCTCTTGAAGCTCATCAAGAGAATGCCAAGAGTGTGCAAAGCAGTAATCAAAGCAAAAGGTGGCTACTTTGAAGAACCTAGACTATAAAACATATTTTCAGTTGTTTCACACTTTTTTGTTAAGTATATAATTCCACATGTGTTAATTCATAGTTTTGATGCCTTCAGTGTGAATCTACAATTTTTATAGTCATGAAAATACAGAAAACTCTTGGAATGAGAAGATGTGTCCAAACTTTTGGTCTGTACTGAATGTCTCATAACCATATGTTGTTATTAAAACATGCATCCCAGGGACAACGTATCTAAACGCTAGGGAACCATCCCCTAGGGGGATACATACATAGATCAATCAGGTAAAGACTGAGAACTCCTAAACTGATAAGTGATCTGATGCTAACCCCTTCCTTATATATATATATATATATATATATATATATATATATATAAAATCAGTGGGGAAAAAAAGTATTTAGTCAGCCACCAATTGTGCAAGTTCTCCCACTTAAAAAGATGAGAGAGGCCTGTAATTGACATGATAGGCAGATCTCAACTATGAGAGACAAAATGAGAAAACAAATCCAGAAAATCACATTGTCTGATTTTTAAAGAATTTATTTGCTAATTATGGTGGAAAATAAGTATTTGGTCACCTACAAACAAGCAAGATTTCTGGCTCTGACAGACCTGTAACTTATTCTTTAAGAAGCTCCTCTGTCCTCCACTCATTACCTGCAGTAATGGCTCCTGTTTGAAATTCTTAGCAGTCACACTCCAAACTCCACTATGGTGAAGACCAAAGAGCTGTGGAAGGACACCAGAAACAAAATTGTAAACCTGCACCAGGCTGAGAAGACTGAATCTGCAATAGGCAAGCAGCTTGGTGTGAAGAAATCAACTGTGGGAGCAATAATTAGAAAATGGAAGACATACAAGACCACTGATAATCTCCCTCGATCAGGGGCTCCATGCAAGATCTCACCCCGTTGGGTCAAAATGATCACAAGAACGGTGAGTAAAAATTCCAGAACCACATGGGGGGACCTAGTGAATGATCTGCAGAAAGCTCGGACTAACATAACAAAGGCTACCCTCAGTAACACACTACACCGCCAGGGACTCAGCTCCTGCAGTGCCAGACGTGTCCCCCTGATTAAGCCAGTACACATCCGGGCCCATCTTAAGTTTGCTAGAGAGCATTTGGATATTCCACAAGAGTATTGGGAAGTGTCATATGGACACATGAAACCAAAATAGAACTGTTTGGTAGAAACACAACTCGTCGTGTTTGGAGGAGAGTGAATGCTGAGTTGCATCCAAAGAACACCATATCTACTGTGAAGCATGGGGGGGGGGGCAACATCATGCTTTGGGGCTGTTTCTCTGCAAAAGGACCAGGACGACTGATCCGTGTACATGAAAGAATGAATTGGGCCATGTATCGTGAGATTTTGAGTGCAAACCTCCTCCCATCAGCAAGGGCATTGAAGACAAAACGTGACTGGGTCTTTCAGCATGACAATGATCCCAAGCACACCACCAGGGCAACGAAGGAGTGGCTTCATAAGAAGCATTTCAAGGTCCTGGAGTGGCCTAGCCAGTCTCCAGATCTCAACCCCATAGAAAACCTTTTGAGGGAGTTGAAAGTCCGTGTTGTCCAGTGACAGCCCCAAAACATCACTGCTCTAGAGGAGAGTGGAGCATGGGCCAACATACCAGCAACAGTTTGTGCCAACCTTGTGAAGACTTACAGAAAACGTTTGACCTCTGTCATTGCCAACAAAGGATATATAACAAAGTATTGAGATTAACTTTTGTTATTGACCAAATACTTATTTTCCACCATAATTTGCAAACAAATTCTTTAAAAATCAGACAATGTGATTTTCTGGATTTGTTTTCTCATTTTGTCTTTCATAGTTGAGGTCTACCTATGATGTCAATTACAGGCTCTCTCATCTTTTTAAGTGGGAGGACTTGCACAATTGGCGGCTGACTACATACTTTTTTCCCCACTGTATATATATATTTTATGTCAATGCAGGACCTTCCAGGGGCCGGTTATCAGGGCAAGTAAGACACTGGAGGAGTGTGTGTACAAGTTTACACTGGTGCTTTATTGGCAGGAGTTCACAGAGTCCATAACATAAATAGCTTCCAGCAGCATAAGGCAACACAAAACAGAATGGCTTGTTTCAGCCAAGAGGCAGAAAGTCCAGCAACACAAAAATAGTCTTTAAGACAGAAACAGTCCAGCAGGCTCACCAAGTTAGCAGTTTTGGTCTCCACTTTCTGCCCTCCACACAGGCAGTGTGTTTGTGGCTCAGAGCCATCATCAGAACAGACACACCCTCCTACTTGGTCAGCGTTAAGGCTTCAACCTGGCTCTAACAAAACCCAGGACTAGAGCTTTGAGTCTGTAATCACATCCAAACCCTGGACATAGATTCCAGTCCATTACCTAGTGGAGAGGAGCCACCTTAGTGGGAGGTATCTTCCCTCCACAATCTTACCCTCGGCCTGCTTACAATATATATACACTCACACACACACACATGGACAAAATTGTTGGTACCCCTCGTTTAATGAAGGAATAACCACAATGGTCACAGAAATAACTTGAATCTGAAAAAAATAATAATATATAAAAATTCTATGAAAATGAACAAATGAAAATCAGACATTGCTTTTCAACCATTCTTCAACAGACTTTTTTTTAAAAATAAAACTCATGAAACAGGCCTGGACAGAAATGATGGTTCCCTTAACTTAATATTTTGTTGCACAACCTTTTGAGTCAATCACTGCAATCAAACGATTCCTATAACTGTCAATGAGACTTCTGCACCTCTCAACAGGTATTTTGGCCCACTCCTCATGAGCAAACTGCTCCAGTTGTCTCGGGTTTGAAGGGTGCCTTTTCCAGACGACATGTTTCAGCTCCTTCCAAAGATGCTCAATAGGATTTAGGTCAGGGCTCATAGAAAGACACTTCAGAATAGTCCAATGTTTTCCTCTTAGCCATTCTTGGGTGTTTTTAGCTGTGTGTTTTGGGTCATTATCCTATTGCAAGACCCATGACCTGCGACTGAGACCAAGCTTTCTGACACTGGGCAGCACATTTCTCTCTAGAATCCTTTGATAGTCTTGAGATTTCATTGTACCCTGCACACATTCAAGACACCCTGTGCCAGATGCAGCAAAGCAGCCCCAGAACATAATAGAGCCTCCTCCATGTTTCACAGTAGGGACAGTGTTCTTTTCAAGATATGCTTCATTTTTCCATCTGTGAACATAGAGCTGATGTGCCTTGCCAAAAATTTCGATTTTTGTCTCATCTGTCCTTAGGACATTCTCCCAGAGGCTTTGTGGCTTGTCAACATGTAGTTTGGCAAATTCCAGTCTGTCAGATTCAAGTTATTTCTGTGACCATTGTGGGATTTTCTTTCATTAAATGAGGGGTACCAACAATTTTGTCCACGTATGTGTATATATATATATATATATATATATATATATATATTGTATATATATGTGAGCTAGAGGGCGCTGTGGAGCGACATATGCATATCTCTATAAATGCCTATAGATACACCTATAAGGGTGTGGATGCTATAGAAAGCTAGGTATCCTACATAGAGAAAGAGGTGGTGGATATCCATATGTATATATAGCGGTATATATATAGGGCTGGCGTACATAGGGGTCTTTAGCTATATGGGAGCATTAGTCCGGCTAGCTAAAGTGGACCCATCTAGGACATATAGAGATAGGCTATATACAGAAGGGCTCTATGTATATATATATCTAGGCTTAGCATATATATTTAGGCTATTTAGGGCTCTTGTAGGTATGTGAGGGGAGGGGTGTGGGGGGGGCCGGGGGCGGGGCGAGGGGTTGCACTTTGGGGTGTGGGTTGTGGGAGGTGGGTTGTGGGGGGTGTGGGGGGGGGGGATGGGGTTGTGGGGGTGGGTTGGGGTTTTGTGTGGGTTGGGGGTGTGGGGGGGAGGGGTGGGGGTTGTGGGGGGGGGGGTGGGGGTATAAGTGAGTTAGGGGGCCCCGCCCTCACCTATATATATTGTGACAACTTGGGGGAATTAGACTCAAATGGTGGCTTTTCCTGGTCCCAACAGCAGTGGTTGGTGGTACTGGGCGCCGGTGAGACAGCGTTCAGACGGTGCCAATTTAAAACAAAGTGGCTTTATTACAGCTTAAGGGCAACATAACAAAACAACAAACAAAACCTAGGCCGCCGTTAGGGCCCTAACTCACTCATAGAGCCCCTAACTAGCCTCTGGGGCAACAAGAGCCTGACTTAATTTCCGTAAGTCCTCTCTGGACCCAAGCCCTCTGGGACAGACTGCCTCTCTGTCCTAGGTTGGTCCACCATTTCCTGCTCGAAGCAGGTTTCTCCAGCCTTCTGGAGATACACGCCCCACCCAAAGGTGTGGCTGAGGGCCTTTTCAGGGCTGGCCTGGGTCGCTCTCTAGCGCCCTCTAGGTTCATACTCTCACATACCCTCCCCCCTCAGCTCACTACCCATGGGGTGAGCTACAATGGGACAAGACATATGTCGCCGTCCCTCTTCAATCCTATACACTTGTCCAGTGTCTCTCCAGATGTCCCCATCTGGCGGTCTCAACCTCCAAGTTCCAGTCAGTCGAGTCTTCCGTCTTCTCATCATTTTCATCACATTTTTCTCGATAGTCTTCAGCCATCCCATTGCATGACTTTGATCCCTTTAGTGAATAGGCGTAAGAATCTTCTTCTTCTTCTATCACGAATCCACAGGAGCTCAGATACCAGCTAACACGTACTTCATGCACATCAATGCCTTTAGAGTATAAATATTTCATGGGTACCTTTTCTGTAACCTTCATCTCAAAGCAAACTTTGCCATCACCATCAAGGCTTAGAAGTTTAGGAGACATAGGCCACTTGCTCTCCACTTTGTTTGAGATACACAAACTCTGTACCGCAATATCTTCTCCTTCTGCACAAGGGCCATACAGTACACCCTCACATAATAGCTCATGCTGAACTACATTTTCTGGTGTGTCTTTAACAACTGCCACATCATACTGTATATTGGAATGGTTTCTGTATAATGCTTCCACACCTGTATGGCAGCAGGACAACCACTTCCATACTCTAGTCTTACTTCCTCTTTCTCGTACACATAACTTCCTGGAGGCATGTGGCGGTACTTTGATAGATTGCAAGAATATTCGTGCCAACCCCTTTCTGACAGTACGGGAGCTGGTGATATCGTCATCTCAACATTCTCCAAGTAATTTTCATTCTCTGTGCTAACACTGGAGGACTGGGATACCAAGTTTTCAACATCACAGTTTTTACTGTCAGTACCCAGATGCTTTTTGGTTACATGTTCTGGCTGCCTTAATGGTTCTGCTTTCTTTGCCCCTATGCTGGCAGCTTTCTCTAATTCTAATGCCTTCTGTAGCGCACAAATCTCTGATTCCAGCTCCAGAACTTTCTTCACTGCCACATTTTTCTGCACAGCCTCCATCTCAGTTTTTACTATGGCACCTTGCAGAACTTCCTCAATCTTCCTGACATCTTCTATGGTAGCAGATGTAGATGCCACCTCTTTATCCACTATGCCTTCTAATTCTAGGATATTCTGCAATGTTCTTTTAACATTTGTCAGGTCAGCATCCTGGATAATATTTTCTGCTTCACCCACTGTTCCCTGAATTTTAGTTGCAGCTCTTGAAGTTGAGTCTCTACTTTTTTATGACTCTCCTGTAAGGCTTGCACTTTCTGAGCATGGACAGACGACATCTCCATCAACTCTTTGTCTTTATTTTGCACCAAAACAGACAATTTCTCTTTATCTTCACAAGATCTTGATAGCGCCCTCTCCAGGCTGCATATTCTAGCTTTGAGTTCCCTTTCTCTTTGTTCCAGAACTCCAGCTCTGCTCCGCCATTCGTTGACTTCACTATTTAGGCGAACCTGCTTTAGTGCATGCAAGTTTTGCTCTGACTGCAATGTCTGCACCACAGACTCCAAATCACTCTCTCGGTCAGAGACACGCTTCCTCAGCTCTGCAACTTCATCTTCTTTGTCAATTAATGCTGCCGAAAGTTTTTCACACTTCACCACTTGGTCATCCAGACATTCTGACTGACACCGCAAAAATTCACCTGTCTCACGTTTAGCAGTTTCAAGGTCATCTCTTAATTTTTCAATGATACACTCTTTGGCACTGGAGTCTTGGACATGCTGCTCCTTTAAATCCTGCAATTGCTTCTCAAGCACTTGCTTTTGCTCTACACTCTGTACAACTTTATTAGCTAGAGCACATTTCATATCAGCAAACTCCTTCTTAGTGACACAGTCCATTCCAGGCAAACCCAGTACCACATTTTCACAATGACTAGGATATGAACTCTTTAGTTTCAAGCTCTTTCTTTAACTTAAGGTTCTCTTTTTCTGATACCTCAAGTTGCCATTTCCAATCAGATATTTCATCTTCATAAATGAACCTGATGGTTTTAATCTCATCTTGAAGCTGCTGCACCATAATATTTTCATCTTTGGCGCTCTGATGCACTCCAGTATGAGACATAGTCATAGTCATACAGTCAGCAGGGACATATTCTTTCATAGAACAGAGGTGCTTTAGAAAAACTGAGTCACTCTCATGCAACACATTATCTTTACTTGCACTCCACCTAATCTTCTCCAGGTTTTGTGTCTCTCTGCATTCAGACTGCTGCACTAATAAACCTGTGCATGACTTCTCTGCTTTTTTACAAGCTGAAATTCTCTTTTTCTTGCCCATGGTTTACTAACAAGATTACACAATATTCCACAGCAACCTTGGGCTTCAACCGGCAGCAACTTTTTGCTATCTTCTGCAGTCACATGTATTCAAACAGTTAACTTATGTGGCACTACAACAACCAGCATTTTCTTCTGTCTTCCACAGAAAACATCAACATGGCACCATAGCCTTTCACATAGACTGTTTGCAATATCCAGCTTCTACACACATTGCTTATTTTCTTGCCATCAGCAAAACACTTCACAGACTTCTGTGCCACAGTATACACAAAGTCCATTTCCTGGATTCCTCTTCCAGAGTTTTACTTTCACCAGGTTTTACAAACACATTGCTATGTTGCAATTCACTCACCCCCTCCTGGGTTTCTTCAGTTGAAATCACAGATTTCTTCCAGCTGTAGGTCACCATGCACACTTTGCAGTACTGCAGTCACCAACCACTTGTCTTCCAGGACTTGCGTGGATCTCTTTATGCGCGTGATTCTCCACCATATGTGACAACTTGGGGGAATTAGACTCAAATGGTGGCTTTTCCTGGTCCCAACAGCAGTGGTTCGTGGTACTGGGCGCCGGTGAGACAGCGTTCAGACGGTGCCAATTTAAAACAAAGTGGTTTTATTACAGCTTAAGGGCAACATAACAAAACAACAAACAAAACCTAGGCCGCCGTTAGGGCCCTAACTCACTCATAGAGCCCCTAACTAGCCTCTGGGGCAACAAGAGCCTGACTTAATTTCCGTAAGTCCTCTCTGGACCCAAGCCCTCTGGGACAGACTGCCTCTCTGTCCTAGGCTGGTCCACCATTTCCTGCTCCAAGCAGGTTTCTCCAGCCTTCTGGAGATACACGCCCCACCCAAAGGTGTGACTGAGGGCCTTTTCAGGGCTGGCCTGGGTCGCTCCCTAGCGCCCTCTAGGTTCATACTCTCACAATATATATATATACAGTCATATGAAAAAGTTTGGGCACCCCTATTAATCTTAATCATTTTTAGTTCTAAATATTTGGGTGTTTGCAACAGCCATTTCAATTTGATATATCTAATAACTGATGGACACAGTAATATTTCACGATTGAAATGAGGTTTATTGTACTAACAGAAAATGTGCAATATGCATTAAACCAAAATTTGACCGGTGCAAAAATTTGGGTACCCTTATCATTTTATTGATTTGAATACTCCTAACTACTTTTTACTGACTCAGTGAAGCACAAAATTGGTTTTGTAACCTCACTGAGCTTTGAACTTCATAGCCAGGTGTATCCAATCATGAGAAAAGGTATTTAAGGTGGCCAATTGCAAGTTGTTCTCCTATTTGAATCTCCTCTGAAGAGTGGCATCATGGGCTCCTCAAAACAACTCTAAAATGATCTGAAAACAAAGATTGTTCAACATAGTTGTTCAGGGGAAGGATACAAAAAGTTGTCTCAGAGATTTAACCTGTCAGTTTCCACTGTGAGGAACATAGTAAGGAAATGGAAGACCACAGGGACAGTTCTTGTTAAGCCCAGAAGTGGCAGGCCAAGAAAAATATCAGAAAGGCAGAGAAGAAGAATGGTGAGAACAGTCAAGGACAATCCACAGACCACCTCCAAAGAGCTGCAGCATCATCTTGCTGCAGATGGTGTCACTGTGCATTGATCAACAATACAGCACACTTTGCACAAGGAGAAGCTGTATGGGAGAGTGATGCGAAAGAAGCCGTTTCTGAAAGCACGCCACAAACAGAGTCGCCTGAGGTATGCAAAAGCACATTTGGACAAGCCAGCTTCATTTTGGAAGAAGGTCCTGTGGACTGATGAAACAAAGATTGAGTTGTTTGGTCATACAAAAAGGCGTTATGCATGGCGTCAAAAAAACACAGCATTCCAAGAAAAACACTTGCTACCCACTGTAAAATTTGGTGGAGGTTCCATCATGCTTTGGGGCTGTGTGGCCAACGCCGGCACCGGGAATCTTGTGGAAGTTGAGGGTCGCATGGATTCAACTCAGTATCAGCAGATTCTTGAGAATAATGTACAAGAATCAGTGACGAATTTGAAGTTACGCCGGGGATGGATATTTCAGCAAGACAATGATCCAAAACACAGCTCCAAATCTATTCAGGCATTCTTGCAGAGGAACAATTACAATGTTCTGGAATGGCCATCCCAGTCCCCAGACCTGAATATCATTGAACATCTGTGGGATAATTTGAAGCGGGCTGTCCATGCTCGGCGACAATCAAACTTAACTGAACTGGAATTGTTTTGTAAAGAGGAATGGTCAAAAATACCTTCATCCAGGATCCAGGAACTGATTAAAAGCTACAGGAAGCGACTAGAGGCTGTTATTTTTGCAAAAGGAGGATCTACTAAATATTAATGTCACTTTTCTATTGAGGTGCCCATACTTTTGCACCGGTCAAATTTTGGTTTAATGCATATTGCACATTTTCTGTTAGTACAATAAACCTCATTTCAATCGTGAAATATTACTGTGTCCATCAGTTATTAGATATATCAAATTGAAATGGCTGTTGCAAACACCCAAATATTTAGAACTAAAAATGATTAAGATTAATAGGGGTGCCCAAACTTTTTCATATGACTGTATATATATATATATATATATATATATATATATATATATATACAATGGACCTCCACTTATTATAGTCTACGGCCTGAAGAGACCCCAGTGTATACTGCATCGGCCGTTTTAGTTTGCCTGTGACAAATCTCCATTTGTTCAGTTTCATAAAAAAATTAACAATTTGGAATATCTTTTTGTAAGATCCTACTAACAGATGTAGATACACAACGTCATATCATAGAGTGTGCCCAGCTTAACCACACTGTGACACAATAACCAGATATAACAGAGGTTCCTCTCTCCAGGAGACCTACAGGGAAAAACAGCAACAATGTAATATAGAGTCCACTTAACTATTTGACCACCCTGTCTACTACTACATAGTATAGATTGACAATATGAGGGGAATTTACTCAGTTTTCTGGCATAGATGGGTGTAAATCTTTGGCCATGGCCCTTTCTTGAGCCCTTTCTTGGTGTAAGATAATTTAATACCACTTATGTTTAAAATCTATGCCAGCTCCTGACTGGCACAGGTATAATTTCTACCAACAAAAAAAAAAAAAAGGTTTTGAAAGCTACCTGGAGAAAATATAGAAAACAAACAAAAACAGCACTTCCTTGGGCTAAACTCTTCTAATTTAGTCTTCCATTAGGATGAGTAAAACACGCAGCAACTAGAGATGGGTGAATTGGTTCGCAACAATCTGGATTCGACCCAAATATTCCAAATTGTTGTGTTTTTAACAAAGCTGAACAATTTTGGATTCACCTTGACATGCATTGCAGCAAATTATTGTACTCTGGGGTCTCTTCAGACCCTAGAGTACACTAGGTGGAGGCCCAGGGGAGGTCATAAATATAAAAAACATTTATACTAACCTTTTGTTACCTCTTTTGGGCCTCCTCACAGCATCCGGCACTCTGTCTCTCCCTCCTTGCGGTGTCAGATGCTGTCCGATGAAGTCATGTGCTTAGAGTCACCACTGAGGCCTATGATTGGGCTACAGTGGTGACATGGGCATGCCGAGCATCAAGAATACTTTGGGAACGTGTCACATCTTGGAGCCAGTGAGCAAACTGGGTATGTCCAGTCCATTAGACATCCTCCAAGCTCCATGGAACCAAAAGCACTCTAGTTTATTAGGTTTATTCTGTGTTTCTCCTTTTATTTTAACACTGATTACTTGTTTATTTTTTATTCTACTTTTCTTTTTATACATAGCACTGAACCCTTTGGGTATTAAATTATTAAATTTAATGGTACTTTGTGTTTGCACTATGAATCCATTACCCTTTTGAAGATTGTTTGCGTCTGACTGATGAGAGCAGTAGTGAGTGTCTGGGATTCCTATTGATCCTGATTCTGAATACATTAGATGGCAGCGTGTATTTGGGGTGCGTGAACTGTTTGGGATGCTATTTACGCTAGATTTGCAGCATGAGTGAAGGATGAGTGCAAGATTGAGTGAATTGACCCCTGACAGCCACACTCACGTCATGTGCTAGGATGGCTTGTAAAAACCTAAATTTGAAATTTGATTGTTCTCCTGCAACTCCATCAAAGTATTAATGACCACACAATCCTGAAAAGACTGGATCTGTTTTGTATATATGCATCCTTTTTCAATAAACTCCTTAGAGTCATCTACTGTAAGTCTTCAATGAATGATTCTGGACTCAAAAAATGCCTTTTCAGGGTCAAAAGTCATATAGATTGAGTAACATCAAGAATGGGCGATATTGATTGAAATGATTAGTAGGGGCAAAATTCAAGCCTCTGGAAAGTAAAGTAAGGTCTCCTGTGTTTTATTCCTGCCCTTCTTCATCATAGTAGTATAATGTTGTACCGTGTTAGCCATTGAAAGTAGTGGAAGAGTGAAGAAATCAGGCGATACCTTTTAGAGGCTAACTGAGTATATTTATAAGTAAGCTTTCAGGAGTACTCGCTCCCTTCATCAGACATGGTGTGATACAAGAACTGAAAATTAACAGATTTTTATACACATGGTTTTCAAAGCATTTTAGAGTCCTTAAAAAAATTGCAATCTAAGTAGAGAAGTTATTTACAACAGGTCAAAAAAAACAGTCTGGAAACTTGTGGTGCGTGACGGAGGGATCAGTAATTCTTGCTGTTATCTGTTTGCTATCAGGAGGTGATTTGTGACCCTCACAGGTCACACATAGTGTGATTTGAAGCTGGCATGAATATTGAGTTCAGTTCATGGTTCAAACATAGTGTGACATGAAGCTGGCATGAATATTAAGTCCAAATTGCAGAGTTTGAAATTTTTGCATAAATTTATACTCCATTTCTTTTCTTTTCTCCTGTGTCTTAAAATGTCCCATTAAAACCACAACCCGCAAATCTTCAATAGAGTGGTTTTCTCCGGAGAAATGTGCGGCTACTGGGAGATCGGTTCTGCTGTTATTAATGGTGGATCTGTGTGAGTTCATTCGTTGACTGAGTCTCTGCCCTGTTTCCCCCACATAGAGGCCTGTGGTGGGACATTGCACACACATTATGAGGTACACCACATTGGAAGACCTGCAGGAAAATGTCCCCCTAATTCTGTGCACCTGTTGTGACTGTGGGATAGGTACACTGTCAGCGGTGTGGATGTGCTTGCAGGTCATGCACCTTTTATGTAGGCAAGGTGAGGTGCCATTTTCAGTTGGGGCCTTCAGGGAACTCCGGACGATAATGCGCCTCAGGTTTGGTGGTTGTCGAAAGGAGAGGAGAGGGGGGACTGGAAATATGTCCTTGAGTCTGTTGTCCCTATGTAGTACAGGTTGGAGCTCCTTGGCAATCCTTCGTAGGATCTCCAGCTGTGGGTTGTAGGTGACAACTAGGGGCACTCGGGCTTCTTTCTGGGTCTCTCTATATGTGAGCAGACTGTCTCTGTTAATGGCTGCTGCTTTGTTTAATTGGTTGTCTGTCACTTTTGGTTTGTATCCCAATCTGAGAAATTTCAACCTCAGATCCAGGAGGTGCTTGTCCAGGTCTGTTTTGTCGGAGCAAATACGATTGTATCGTATAGCCTGGCTGTAGATGATAGATTGTCTTGTGTGCTTGGGGTGGAAGCTGTCGTTTCTCAGGTAGGCCGTTCTGTCTGTGGGTTTGTGGTATATTGATGTGAGTAGCCGGTGGTCTTTAATGTATATTGTGGTATCCAGAAAGTGAATTTCACTCCCTGAATAGCTAAGTTTAAGGTTGATGGTCGGGTGAAAGTCATTGAAGTCATTATGGAATTGAAGTAGGGCCTCCTCACCTGCAGTCCAGATGACAAGGATATCATCGGGTTGTGGTTTTAATGGGACATTTTAAGACACAGGAGAAAAGAAAAGAAATGGAGTATAAATTTATGCAAAAATTTCAAACTCTGCAATTTGGACTTAATATTCATGCCAGCTTCATGTCACACTATGTTTGAACCATGAACTGAACTCAATATTCATGCCAGCTTCAAATCACACTATGTGTGACCTGTGAGGGTCACAAATCACCTCCTGATAGCAAACAGATAACAGCAAGAATTACTGATCCCTCCGTCACGCACCACAAGTTTCCAGACTGTTTTTTTTGACCTGTTGTAAATAACTTCTCTACTTAGATTTCAATTTTTTTAAGGACTCTAAAATGCTTTGAAAACCATGTGTATAAAAATCTGTTAATTTTCAGTTCTTGTATCACACCATGTCTGATGAAGGGAGCGAGTACTCCTGAAAGCTTACTTATAAATATACTCAGTTAGCCTCTAAAAGGTATCGCCTGATTTCTTCACTCTTCCACTTCTTCATCATTTCTTGTTTGTGACTGAGATCTTCGGATCTTGTTGAAATATAAAAGAGGTGCTTGAATTTGCCCAGATGAAGTACTCTGATTGAATCTTCGGAATATTTGAAGCTCCCAACTTCGGCAGAACTAAAGTTCAGAGATTTTTTTCAAACCGTTGTTGGGATGAACACAGTTTATTTCTATAATAATTTGAGAGGCCTTGCTGGAATTTAGATCTTTTAATTTTTGCAATTGAGGACTCCAGCTCTGATAAGTTCGTTTCAGAAAAAGGTTGAAGTTGTTTTTGTATATCTCCAATTTTAACATTTTTCAAAGCTTCCTCTTCATAGAAAAGAATTAGGCTAATCAAATGAAGGGAATTGTATTGTATTCCATTTTATAAAAAAAAAATCTTGAGAATAAATGGTGGTCAGGTATTTTAATATGTAATCCTCTTGGAATCATGTTATTTTGAATATATTTTTACAAAGTATAGGGAAAAATAATGTAGTACTGTGTTAGTCAGAAAAATCATGCAATATTTGATACTTTTGTGTCAAAAAGGCAAAAGTGTTATAGGTATGATACCTTTTTTTTAGCTAACCAGAAAAATTACATGTGTAAGCGTTCAAAGCATTTGCATTTCCAAGAAAAAGTGACATGCTTGTCAGACATAGACCCTACCAGTCACAGGCCCTTTCACCTCCTCCACCAATTACAGTTCTTTACATCCTTTAATAGGTGCAGCTCTACTGATTCTAGCAGAATTAAAAAAAAAATTCTCTAGCCCCTCCCATTCCTGAACAATCAACACTGTTATTTTCAGCACTCAATTTGCTAATTAGGCTCTTTGGAGGGTGGTCCTGACTGATTACTCAAGAATGGTTTGGGCTAGAGAAAAAATTCCCGCTGTGTCCGTATGAGTGGAGGGGCATTAATTGAACAGTGCAGAAAGTGGTAGTTTGTGAAGGTGTTGAAAGTCTCTTTAAGGTAAAATTGGTTCCAGCAACTTACAGACACAAAAGAGGGGAGATTTATTAATCAAATTTCTATGCAACACATTTATTGTCTGGGTTTTTTTTGTCACTTTTTAAAACTACTTTAAGAGTTTTATGTACCGTGAGAGAAAGTGACAAACTTTAGTAAAGGTATATATCCATCTCCAACATCATATTTAAACTTGTAGCTTAAGCTAAATGAAGTGTTTAAGCAATACATTGTTTTATCTATCTTGCTCTGTTTGTCATATAGAGCTAAATATGCTATCTCATTGTTTATAGCTAGTTACAGACCTCTTCTCTGGTTGGGCTGATGACTCCCTGTTCCCAGCCACCTATATGCTCCTTTGTTTCTCTGTCTGCATATTGCTTTCAGTTGCTGAGCCCTGATAAGGCTTGTGCTTGATCAGTGTCTCTGTTATCTCTATATGTAAATCCAGAGATAACTGTGCAATTTACAACAGGCAAGAAATAGGCTACTGGACAGTGATGAAAACCAAGAAGTGGAGGGGAGAGGGAACAGGAGGGCAGCTGAAATGCTATAAAAAGCTCCTTAAGGCTAAAGCCCCACGGCATCACGTTTGTACTTGCAGCTTTTTTCAGAGAAAGTTTCCTCTGCAGACTTTCTGCTTCAATAGGGAAACCACCAGCATTTCCGTAAGTATAATTGACATGCTGCAATTTCCAAAACCACAACGGTTTTGGAAATCGCAGCATTTCCGCTGCGCGTATTTTCCTGCAATGTGTGAATGGGAGTCACTGGATGGGATGGGATTTGCAGTGACTAAAATGGTGTGGTTTTTGCCACAGCATTTTCGCCACGCCTAAACCGTGGCGTTTACCCATGTGGGGCCCCGGCTTTAAGGACATGCACAACTTTGAGAGTGCAAGTACGCCAATCACAATGGTACATGGCAGTAAAAGGTGTCTAATATGTCTAGCCAGTAGTGCCCCATACATGTGCATCTCAATAAATTAGAATATCTTTGAAACGATTATTTATTTCAGTAATTAAATTTAAAAAGTGACCTCCTATATTTTCTAGATTCTTTACACACAGAGTGTTCTATTTCAAGTGTTTTATTTCTGTAAATGTTGATTATGGATTACAGGTAATGAAAACCAAAATCTAAGAAAATGTGAATATTGTAAAAAAGTTCAGTATTGTAAATTCAGTGTGTCACCTGCCAAGGTTTCCTAAGCCTTTAAATGGTCCCTCAGTCTGGTTCAGTAGGACACACAATCATGGAAGATGCTGATTATGAACTGAATTACTGAAATGAATGAAAGTTTCAAAAATATACAAATTTATTGATATGTGTTGCATTTTGTTGCTAATTTTGCAGACTTGTAGTTACAATCATCTTATAATACTATTGATAAGGCTGCGTGGAACTAAATCGCCATTCACATTACTTTTAATTTTGGTGAAGTGGTGAAGAAATAGTTCAGTTATACTGAATATGTGTATGTGAGCACACTGATGGAAAAGTGACATCTTAAATATGAAGGCTACAATCGATAACTATATTTTTTGTTAAATCACTTTTTACATGAGGTTAAGTACCTTTGTTTAAGAAGCATTGTCATGAGGACAGGTGAGTTTATAAGTTGCTGGCTTCAGACCTTTCTAGTATAACTGTCATTTTATATTTTTTTTGCTATTGTGTAGGGAGGGGTTTGCTAAATATTATGGTCATATGTTTTATTAACCTATTGTACTTTCTTTTAGCAGAAAACAGGTTCTAAGTATTGCTTGTGAGACCTGTCCTGTAAATACCCTCTATTGCCAGTAAATACATATTTAGTAAATGCCAAAGTGAGATGTCACTTCAAATTGCTGTATCTCCGATTTTATACCACCTTGGAAAACGCTTCTAGTGTCGTTTGAAAGTCTCAGTTTTCATATTCAATCATACTACTCATACCAATATTCTAGCTCTAGCTATAACAGAAACTGGGAAATCACTAGTTAAAAAAAATTGTGATTTTTATATGCAGACAACAGAGGGTGACTATGGGACAGATCTCCCTAGCAATGCTTAGCTACTGCATTGCTAAAGAGAATTTTAGAACTTGTCTTCTTCAAGAAGTACAATAAATTTGTAAAGTACATTACAAAAGTTTTCAGCAAACCCCTCCCTGCACAATAGCAAAAACCAAGGGAAACAATAGTTATACTGTAACCCAATAAGCAAACAGTCTAAAACCAACTAAAGGACATGGTCTCAATTTTCATATCTGACATGTGGTAATAATTTGGAATGCATTAACTCAAAGTGATTTTGAGATTGTTTTTCATGACACATTGTACTTTGTGGTTAATTTTGGTCGATATATTTTGTGTTTAATTATAAAAAAATAGGAAATTTGGTGAACATTTGGAAAAAAATTTCATTTTAAGACAATTGCAGAGCCACTGATACGCCAGAACAATGGAAACCCCCAAAATGTGACCCCATTTTGGAGACTAGATTCATCAAAAAATTTATCAAGGGGTATAATGAGTACTCTGACCTTACTGTGTTTTACAGAATTGGGTAATGAAAATGGAAAATTACATTTTTTTTTCTATAAAACGTTACTTTAACTGCAATTTTTTCATTCTCACAAGGGAATAAAGGAGAAAATGCACTCAATTTGTTAAGCAATTTCTCCCAACTACAGAAATGGACTGGAGAGCCCCTAAAGTGCCAGAACAGTAGAAACCCCCAAAGACTGATCACTATTTTGGAAACTAGACCCCTCAAGGAATTTATTAAGGGGTATAGTGAGTATTTTGACCCTACAGGTATTTCACTGAATTCTTTACAATTGGAACATGTAAAAGAAAAATAATTTTTTTCCAATAAAATGTCACTTTATTTCCACGGGTAAACACTTTTTTATGCGGATTAAGTTTCCGTTCGGGTGGTCCCCAAGCGGACCCCCCAAACAGGTGTGAACATAGCGTAATAAAGCCTGCCACTATTCATACAGATCACAGAGAAAAACTTCAGTACGCCACCACATGAAGTGAAAAGCATGCAGGCAAACAGTAGGTAAATAGTTTATGGGTGCCATATTGTATTTCCATACACTTCTTAGGTTGTATGGAGTCATAATACAATGTGCGTTAGTGCATAGGTTCATACAGGTTTTCAGTTTCAGGAAAGTTCCCATTCTTTCAAAATTGTCTAACTTTTTACATCATTTTACACACTATAGTTTTTGTTAACTTTATATTTTCATCGGATGTCACAGGCTATACACATGAAATTCCTCAGTCGAACATGTATTATTCTTTCATTTTGAAATCAATGAGGAGCCCCCATACACAATAGACATTTGGGCACGCCGAGTGAAATTGGCATATTGAGCCAAAGGTTAATCTATGGGATATTTATCCCTGCAGATTCCTCTTCTAGCATGAATAAGGGAGGGGGAGCAGAGCTTACTTCTTTATGCTATGTATAGAACTGCATGAGCCAAACAAGCATTGTGCCATGGCTTTATTACTCTGTATTACTGCAACCTACATAAACTTAAATCTTTCTTAACCCCTTAGTGTCATCCTGTTTTAGGCCTTAGGTCTGGTCCCAACTTGTGAAAACGATGCAGCGCTGGCTAAACCCATACACACATTGCAGAAAAATATCTGCAGCAGAAATGCTGCGATTTCAAAAACTGTCACGTTTTTTGTCATGTTAATTATACCTACATTTTCTGTATAGTTTTAATAGGGACAGAAAGTCCACAGAGGAAAACTCTGAGGACTTTCTGTGAAAAAACTGTACAAAAAACGCGATGTGTTTTCACCGCAGTCTTTTTTGCAGCACTTTTTGGCTGCGGCTCGCTATGTGGGGCCTTAGCCTTAAAGGGGCTTACCGAGCAAAAAATTTTTTAAAAAAAAAGGCATGTTATTGCTATTATTAGGTTGATACCTTTTAATAGGTAGGTTAATACCTTTAGCAGTGTTTTGAGTGATTTCTGGGGTTCTCTGAGAGCTCCTGGCATCTTCTGCATTTGTTTACATCTGCACCTTCCTGTTCTGTGTTTTCCAGTGCCTCACATCACTTTCCTCTCTCACTCCCTTCTCCTCCCTTTCTCACTCACACCCCCTCTGTAACGGTGCTAGTTATCTGATCTGGAGTCCAAATGGTAAGGCAATGGCACAGTACTTAAACAGTAGTAGATGAGAAGTTAAACAGCAGGAATTGTACTTCAGAAGTAAGAAGCAACCGTGTTCAGACGTATGCAGGATTCGGTACACAGGAGCAGTAGATCAGCTGTAGTCAGACGTATGCAGAAATCGGTACACAAGAGCAGTAAAGTAGTGGTGAGGATCAGGGCAAACAGGAAGCAGACAGCCAGAATAATCAGGCACAGGATGGAGTAAGCTGTGGGTTTGTATAGGGATTGCTATACTGTGATTGGCCACAGAGCAGGTGCGATCCCTAAGCTAATCATTCCAATAGAAATGTCCAGGCTAAGCAAGGCAAAGATCAAACAGGCTTCTTCAATGGCATAATGGTCAAGGCTGCAGAACATATCTGGAAAATCAAGGGTTCAAGACCCAGTGAGCTCAGTTTCTGACACCCTCCCCGCTTCCCTAGATAGCCCACCCTCTACACCTTCAGCAGCCATCTTTATACTCCTAGTTCTCACTCAATAACCTTCTCCTTTGGCTGTAATATTGTAATCACCTCTGAATGTCATCATTACAATCACACAGAGAATCAGGAAACCAATAAATTATTCATGTTTTTTTGGCATTTGATAAATATAGTGGGGAAAAAAGGATTTAGTCAGCCACCTATTGTGCAAGTTCTCCCACATAAAAAGATGAGAGAGGCCTGTAATTGACATCATAGGTAGACCTCAACTATGAGAGACAAAATGAGAAAACATAACTAGAAAATCACTTAGTCTGATTTTTTAAGAATTTATTTGCAAATTATGGTGGAAAATAAGTATTTGGTCAATAACAAAAGTTCATCTCAATACTTTGTTATATATCCTTTGTTGGCAATGACAGAGTTCATACGTTTTCTGTAAGTCTTCACAAGGTTGGCGCACACTGTTGCTGGTATGTTGGCCCATTCCTCCATGCAGATCTCCTCTAGAGCAGGGATGTTTTGGGGCTGTCGCTGGGCAACACGGACTTTCAACTCCCTCCAAAGGTTTTCTATGGGGTTGAGATCTGGAGACTGGCTGGGCCACTCCAGGACCTTGAAATGCTTCTTACGAAGCCACTCCTTCGTTGCCCTGGCGGTGTACTTGGGATCATTGTCATGCTGAAAGACCCAGCCACGTTTCATCTTCAATGCCCTTGCTGATGGAAGGAGGTTTGCACTCAAAATCTCACGATACATGGCCCAATTCATTCTTTCATGTACACGGATCAGTCGTCCTGGTCCCTTTACAGAGAAACAGCCCCAAAGCATGATGTTGCCACACCTATGCTTCACAGTAGGTATGGTGTTCTTTGGATGCAACTCAGCATTCACTCTCCTCCAAACATGATGAGTTGTGTTTCTACCAAACAGTTCTACTTTGGTTTCATCTGACCATATGACATTCTCCCAATACTCTTCTGGAACATCCAAAAGCTCTCTAGCAAACTTAAGATGGGCCCAGATATGTACTGGCTTAAGCAGGGGGACACGTCTGGCACTGCAGGATCTGAGTCCCTGGCGGTGTAGTGTGTTACTGACAGTAGCCTTTGTTATGTTAGTCCCAGATTTCTGCAGGTAATTCACTAGGTCCCCCCGTATGGTTCTGGGATTTTTGCTCACCATTCTTGTGATCATTTTGATTCCACGGGGTGAGATCTTGCGTGGAGCCCCTGATCGAGGGAGATTATCAGTGGTCTTGTATGTCTTCCATTTTCTAATTATTGCTCCACCAGAGGCGTAGCTAGGGGTTCAGCACAGGGGGGGAGAACACATCCAAGTGGGCCCCCAACTCAGGTATACCAACACTATCACTATACGGTGACCGTATAGTGGTAGATAGTGGTTCTACACAGGGCTGTGAAGATCAGTTACATAAATACAGTACAGGAACAATGTTGTGACTTACAGGTGACATCTCTGACGCTGTACATTTATCGTCTCTTCCATCTGGACGGCCATGACCACTTCTTCCAGCTGTGACTGTAAAGTTTGTAACACAGACATCTTTGGCTCCTCACTTTTCCAGGCACCTGACTCACATTGTCCTCAACTACATAAACTCTCCATCCTGCTGCTACCCCAATTATAAAATATATGATATAAAATCCCCTGGAAATGAATAATAACCGCATGTGCCTTTTTAATTTGATAATGCTCCTATGTGCCCCATTTATTTAATACTGCCCCTCAATTAATAATTCCCCCTAATTAATAATGCCCTGTGTACCCCCTTAAATCAATTTAATGCCCGAGTGCCACCTAAAATTAATATTGCCCAATTCCCCTATTATTAATTACACATTAATTATGTCCCCTTGTATAAATTATGCCCTCTTACATAAATGCCCCTCTGTATTAATAATGCCTATTAATAACCCCTTTGTATTAAAGACGACCTTTCATGTTCTCATGCATATGCGGTTTTATATACCACTAGAAAGCTGACAGTGCACTGAATTCAGCGCACTGTCAGCTTTCCCATTATGTGCCCCGGTGGAGGAGATATCGGTGCCGTTAGTTTCGGCACTGATCTCTCCCCACCGTTAGAAGGGCGTTCCTGACAGTCTAGCGTCATCGCTGGTCTGTGAGGAA
This sequence comes from Leptodactylus fallax, assembly GCA_947044405.1. NCBI lineage: Eukaryota > Metazoa > Chordata > Amphibia > Anura > Leptodactylidae > Leptodactylus > Leptodactylus fallax. The sequence goes on from CAMRHE010000096.1 coordinate 2,641,650, forward strand.
CGTCCCCCCCCCAAGACTTGTACTGGGGGAGGGGGCCTTCCTCATAGCTCAGCATCGTCACAGGGCGTTAAGGAACGCCCCCTCTGACAGTACAAGGTTATGTTAGAGTACTGTCAGGGGGGGCCTTCCTCACAGCCCAGCGATGACGCTAGACTGTCAGGAATGCCCTTCTGACAGTGGGGACAGATATGTGCCGAAACTAACGGCACCGATATCTCCTCCATCGGGGCACATAACGGGAAAGCCGACTGTCGGCTTTGTAGCGGTATATAAAATCACAGGTTCATGACGACATGAAAGGTCCTCTTTAAAGGGGTTGTCCAGGAAGTGGACAAATCACAGTGGAGGTGGAGTATGTGATAAAAAAATCATACTCAGGCTGGGTTCACACCAACACTTGAACCCCGTTGAGGGATTCTGTCCCCCATTCCGTTTCAAAAATGCGTAGAGAAAAGTCCTGCAAGCAGGCCTTTTTTCTCCGCATTTTTCAGGCAGAAACCAGACAGAAACCCAGCAGGCCCCATTATAGTCCGCAGGTAACCGCTTTACAAGCGAATTGGGTTTGCGTTTTTCAGGTACCCAAGTGGACCCGAAAAACGGAAACAGAGCGCTAGTGTGAACCCAGCCTTACCTATCATCCCCAGTGCTTTGGTGTCTGCCGCCACTGTCTGTTCAGACACGTGCCATACGTGACTGCTGAGGCCATCAGTGGCCTCAATATTGGCTGGAAAGGACCCAGTCATGTATATGAGTGACATCACCGAGTCCTTTTCAGCCAGTGCTGAGGCCAATCACATGCAGTGCAGGACTTGCGGCAGGGAAGCGTCGTGCGTGTGCCTGAACAGACAGCAGAAGGCTGCGGACATCGGTAGCCCGGGGACAAGTGAGTATTTTTTTTTTGTTTCACCTTCCCCGCCTCCTCTCCACTTTGCCCAACACAATCCTTACCAGTAAACTTTATTATTCCCTAGAAAACCCCTTTAATACTGCCCCAATGCCCCCTAATATTATCTCCCCTTACATTCATACAGACCTCACTGACGTTTCACTATAAATTATATCCTATTTTATTAAAGCCCCCTAATACCCCTTATATTAGTTATGGCCTCTTATCTAAATTCCCAATGCTCCCAATTGACCTCCTCTATGTATTACCCCCATCCCCCCACCCCCAATTACAATGCCCAAAGTGAGTTAAAAAAAAAAAAGTCGATGCTACTCACCTACCTCTGATCTCCCGAGGAGGAGTCTCCACCGCCGGAACTGCCGCTGCTCACTGAAGCAGGACCTGCGTCCTGGCGCGGACGGCGCAGGACAATGACGTCATCGCGCAGACGTCGGTGCCAGGACGCAGATGTCTTAGGGCAGCTTGTAGGCCACAGGCCTAAAGTGGCTTGTGGTTTACGAGCTACGTACGATAGATAATGTATTTTAACTGTATCGGTGTCATGCAGACGCCGATGCAGTTAATATGTGAGGTGAGGGTAACCTGTGTTGCGGCAGCCCCGAAGTGGGCCCCCGAGATTCAGTGGGCCCCCGAGATTCAGCGGGCCCCCGAGATTCAGTGGGCCCCCGAGATTCAGTGGGCCCGGGGCCACCGCCCCCCTGCCCCCCGCTAGCTACGCCTCTGGCTCCCACAGTTGATTTCTTCACACCAAGCTGCTTGCCTATTGCAGATTCAGTCTTACCAGCCTGCTGCAGGTCTACAATTTTGTTTCTGGTGTCCTTCCACAGCTCTTTGGTCTTCACCATAATGGAGTTTGGAGTGTGACTGTTTGAGGTTGTGGACAGGTGTCTTTTTTATACTGATAACAATGTCAAACAGGAGACATTACTACAGGTAATGAGTGGAGGACAGAGGAGCCTCTTAAAGGAGAAGTTACTGGTCTGTGAGAGCCAGAAATCTTGCTTGTTTGTAGGTGACCAAATACTTATTTTCCACCATAATTTGCAAATAAATTCTTAAAAAAATCAGACAATGTGATTTTCTGGATTTGTTTTCTCATTTTGTCTCTCATAGTTGAGGTCTACCTATGATGTTAATTACAGGCCTCTCTCATCTTTTTAAGTGGGAGAACTTACACAATTGGTGGCTGACTAAATACTTTTTTTCCCCACTGTATATCTATATACAGTATATCTATATATAGATGTAGATTAGATATACAGTGCCTTGCGAAAGTATTCGGCCCCCTTGAATTTTTCAACCTTTTGCCACATTTCAGGCTTCAAACATAAGGATATAAAATTTAAATTTTTTGGTGAAGAATCAACAACAAGTGGGACACAATTGTGAACTGGAACGAAATTTATTGGTAATTTTAAACTTTTGTAAAAAATAAAAAACTGAAAAGTGGGGCGTGCAATATTATTCGGCCCCCTTAAGTTAATACTTTGTAGCACCACCTTTTGCTGCGATTACAGCTGCAAGTCGCTTGGGGTATGTCTCTATCAGTTTTGCACATCGAGAGACTGAAATTCTTGCCCATTCTTCCTTGGAAAACAGCTCGAGCTCAGTGAGGTTGGATGGAGAGCGTTTGTGAACAGCAGTTTTCAGCTCTTTCCACAGATTCTCGATTGGATTCAGGTCTGGACTTTGACTTGGCCATTCTAACACCTGGATACGTTTATTTGTGAACTATTCCATTGTAGATTTTGCTTTATGTTTGGGATCATTGTCTTGTTGGAAGATACATCTCCGTCCCAGTCTCAGGTCTTTTGCAGACTCCAACAGGTTTTCTTCCAGAATGGTCCTGTATTTGGCTCCATCCATCTTCCCATCAATTTTAACCATCTTCCCTGTCTCTGCTGAAGAAAAGCAGGCCCAAACCATGATGCTGCCACCACCATGTTTGACAGTGGGGATGGTGTGTTCAGGGTGATGAGCTGTGTTGCTTTTACGCCAAACATATCGTTTTGCATTGTGGCCAAAAAGTTCGATTTTGGTTTCATCTGACCAGAGCACCGTCTTCCACATGTTTGGTGTGTCATCCAGGTGGCTTGTGGCAAACTTTAAACGAGACTTTTTATGGATATCTTTGAGAAATGGCTTTCTTCTTGCCACTCTTCCATAAAGGCCAGATTTGTGCAGTGTATGACTGATTGTTGTCCTATGGACAGACTCTCCCACCTCAGCTGTAGATCTCTGCAGTTCATCCAGAGTGATCATGGGCCTCTTGGCTGCATCTCTGATTTGTCTACTCCTTGTTTGAGATGAAAGTTTAGAGGGACGGCCGGGTCTTGGTAGATTTGCAGTGGTCTGATACTCCTTCCATTTCAATATGATCGCTTGCACAGTGCTCCTTGGGATGTTTAAAGTTTGGGAAATCTTTTTGTATCCAAATCTGGCTTTAAACTTCTCCACAACACTATCACGGACCTGCCTGGTGTGTTCCTTGGCCTTCATGATGCTCTCTGCGCTTTAAACAGAACCCTGAGACTATCACAGAGCAGGTGCATTTAAACGGAGACTTGATTACACACAGGTGGATTATATTTATCATCATCAGTCATTTAGGACAACATTGGATCATTCAGAGATCCTCACTGAACTTCTGAAGTGAGTTTGCTGCACTGAAAGTAAAGGGGCCGAATAATATTGCATGCCCCACTTTTCAGTTCTTTATTTTTTACAAAAGTTTAAAATAACCAATAAATTTCGTTCCACTTCACAATTGTGTCCCACTTGTTGTTGATTCTTCACCAAAAAAATTAAAATTTTATATCCTTATGTATGAAGCCTGAAATGTGGAAAAAGGTTGAAAAGTTCAAGGGGGCCGAATACTTTCGCAAGGCACTGTATATACATATATATTTGTATATACAGGCATACATACATAAACAGTATAATGCTTCACAGTGGCCCCTGTGCAATAAAATATGTTCCACAGTGGCCCCCGCACAGTATAATGCTCCCTAGTGATCCCCGCACAATATAATGCCCCACATTGGACCCCGTACAGTATAATATGCTCCACAGTGGCCCCTGCAGTATAGTGCTCCACAGTGGTCCCTGCACAGTAAAATATGCTCACCAGCGGCTTCTGCGCAGTATAATATGCGCCACAGTGGCCTCTGGACAGTAAAATATGCTCCACAGTGGCCCCTGCACAGTATAATGTTCCACAGTTGCCCCCGCACAGTTTAATATGCTCCAAAGTGTCCCTCACACAGTATAATATCCTCCACAGTGACCCCCTGCATGGTATAATATGCTCCACAGTGGCCCCTGCATGGTATAATATGCCCCGCAGCGGCCCCTGCACTGTATAATATGCCCCACAGTGGCCCCTGCACTGTATAATGCTCCACAGTGGCTCCTGTACAGTATAATATGCTCCACAGTGGCCCCTGCACAGGATAACTCTTCACAGTGGCACCTGCATGGTATATTGGTTCACAGGGGCCCCCGCATAGTATAAATCTTCACAGTGGCCCCCACATGGTATAATGCGCCACAGTGGCCACCGCATGGTATAATGCTCCACAGTGGCCCCCGCAGAGTATAATGCTGCATAGTGGTCCCCACAGGGTATAATACGCCATAGTGGCCCCTGCACAGTATAATATGGATTGCGCATTTGCAATCAATATTTTACAGCACTACATGAATCTTTATGACGTGCACCGGCTGGCACCTCCTCTTTGCCCCCCCAGCCCCATTATACTTACATTCCTTTCAGGTCCAGACCCTTGACGTCATCAGCGGCTGACACCACCTCTTTGTGAAGTGTGCCGGCTGCTCACTGTATTGCGCATGCGTGGATGGCCAGCACATGTAATGAAGAGGCGGCCTTCCAACGATGACGTCCTGAGATCCGGATATCCACAGGAGGAATAGGCAAGTATAGTGAGGATGGGGGCAGGCTTCTTTCCAGTGATGTCCCAGGGTGCGGATATCCCTTAGACCGGCTGTGAAGGATACCGCTTTGCCAAGCCATTTGGCCTACCTGCGATCACCCCTCTTACCTTCCACTCACAACCCGTGAGTGCCTGGGTTTATGGGATAAAATGAAACCAGCTTTATAACTTTTATATATTTATTAACCCGAGTGAGTCGGTACTAGCAGCTAAAGTATACAGAATACACATCAGAGGATGGTCAAGCAAATACAGTAAAAACAAGGAATACAGTACATTAAAAATAAAATGGGATTAATAGAGAAAAGAATACCAAACGAATCTGCGGTCTGGTTTGCTGAGGCCTCACGGCTAGGCCCCAGGGCACTTCCTTAAGTTAGCAACACGACATGTGTCTTCACATCTCTCCCAGGATAAGCACTACGTCCTCTCCCTGGTCTGAGACCATATAACTATCCTAGTCTCCTCCCTGTGTGACGTCACCAGGAGAAGAGGCCCAGCCCTAATTCCTAAGACCAGAAAACTATGTAAAACCATAACTCCTCGCTGGGTGACTGTAGTATCAGGCGAGGGGAATTACGGGATTCGTGGTGATGTTCCCATCGTGTAGACACCAGGAATGACCCCCCCCCAGATCCCCTTGGGTAAGGAGTTCAGTGTTTGGACCTTTTCACTTCCAGCAGTACCGTGTTTATAATACCATATTTCCTTTTAAGTTCTGACCGGAGCCAGATTATCTGCATACTTTAAAACACCCATACTCCAGTATCTCCCCTGCTGAGTTTCACACTTGTATGTAAAGTGGCCATGTGGGAGACTGTAGACATTGAGTCTGCGAGAGTCTGGGGATCAAAGGGTGTGATAACAATCAGCCACAAATGGAATCCATAGCTAAAATTAATCCCCCTGGGTTGGTCCTGTATCACACCTCCCCCTTTTAAAGCGTGCTGGGAGGAAGTAGGACCCTATGTTCATCTTCTTCACGCACCTCTGTGGCCTCACCCCACCGGGACAGGCCATCTGTATTGTCATGGGCCCGGGCCGGGCTTGTGCCGGATATCATAGTTGTATTGCTGAAGCACCAGGCTCCAACGTAACAACCGCCCATTCTGACCTGCTACACATTTTATCCAGATCAGAGGGTTGTGATCCGTCACCACGGTGAAGTGGCGCCCATACATGTAAGGCTGCAGATGCTGCAGGGCCCAAGCAAACGCTAGGCATTCCTTCTCCACCGTGGCATAGGCCACTTCCCGCGGCAGAAGATTCCGACTGAGGTACTGCACCTGGTGCACTTGCCCTGCTGAGTCAAACTGGCTCAGCACGGCACGAGACCATAGATGCTGGCATCCGTCTATAGTAAAAGCAGACGTGACTCATCGTACGCTTAAAGTACAGGTGCGTTCGCCAGAGTCGCTTTCAGGGCCTGGAAGGAGTGGTCGCAGGCAGCCGTCCACTGGACGGTTTGTGGCAACTTCTATTTGGTGAGTTCTGTCAAGGGAGTAGCAAGAGCACTATAGTTCGGTACGAACTTCCTATAGTACCCTGCCGTGCCCAGGAAAGACATCACCTGTCGCTTGGTTCAGGGTGTTGGCCAGGACGTGATTACGTCCAACTTTTCAGGTTCTGTTTTCAGAGTTCCCCAACCTACCCGGTGTCCCAGGTATTGAACCTCGCACATGCCCAGCTGACACTTTTCCGGTTTGATGGTCAAGCCTGCGTGGTGGATCCACCCCAGAACCTGCGCCAGGTGCTGTAGGTGTTCCTCCCAAGTAGATCTGAAGACGGCAATGTCATCCAGGTATGCAGCGGCTAACTCTTCGCATCCCGACAGCAGGGAGTTGACCATCCGCTGGAAAGTGGCAAGGGCATTCTTCATGCCGAATGGCATGACAGTGGACGCATACAGTCCAAAAGGGGTCATAAAGGCCGATCGCTGCCAGTATCCTCGGCTCAAGTCTATGATGGACAGGTACTGAGCCTTGCCTAACCAGGTCGTCGATGTGCGGCATGGGATACGCGTCATTGGCGGTAACCTCATTTAGATCCCTGCAGTCTACACAGAATCGGGTGGTCCGGTCCTTTTTGGGTACAAGGACTACAGGTGAAGCCCACGCGCTGTGAGAGGGCTGAATCACCCCCAGTTCTAGCATCTCGTCAATTTCCTTGCGCATCTGGACCTGTACCTCTGAGGAGACGTGATATGGCGAACACCAGATAGGGGTATGATTCCCTGTATCCACGTTATGGATGGCCCAATCAGTTCTCCTGGGATGCCCGGAGAACAGACCAGGGAGGGAGCACAGGCCCTCTGCCAGCTGGGACCGCTGGGTCTCAGCCAGCAGGGGGTTCACCTGTGCCTCCTTGTTGGACCCCCCCTCCCTAAAATGAGAGAGCAGGTCAACAAGATCTTCCTCCTCCCCTTCCTCTAGCAGACTGCACACCGGAATGACACCGGTCATGATGAGCCTTCATCATGTTAACATGGAAGACCTTATGCCTGTTCTGGCCTGGATCAATTGTGACCAGGTAGTGGACATTGTTGATCTGCTGGTGCATGACGTATGGACCGGTCCATTTCGCCTGAAGCTTGTCCAGGGGCTCAGGGACTAGAACCCATACTTTCTGCCGCCACTGATATGTTCTCTTGCACGCATTATGATCATACCAGCGCTTCTGGTCGGCCTGAGCCTGGACCATGTTGTCATGCACCAGCTGCGCCATAGTCTGCATTTGGTCACAGAATCACAGGACATATTCCACGACTGGCACACCTTTGATGGCTGTGTCTCTTTCCTAGGACTCTTTCACAAGAACTAGGGGCCCACGTACACGTCTCCCATACAAGAACTCGAAGGGGGAGAACCCTGTCGATGCTTGAGGCACTTCCCGGTAAACAAACAGCAGGTGTGGGAGATAAGCCTCCCAATCACGCCCGTGGGACTCGACTAACATCCTGAGCATCTGCTTCAGGGTGCCATTGAACTGTTCACACAGGCCATTGGTCTGTGGGTGATACGGGCTGGACACCAGATGTTGCACCTCTGTTACCTTACACAGGCTTTGCATCAAGGCAGGCATGAACTGGGTACCTTGGTCCATGAGCATCTCTCTGGAAACCCAACACAGGAGAATATGAAACGTTTCCTGGTGCGGCTGGGAATGGACAGGGATCCAATGAAATCCACAGCCGCTCGCTGGAAAGACTCGGTTATGATGGGCATAGGTATCATTGGGGCTTTGGAGCCTTGCCCCACCTTGCCCATCTTCTGACAATTTACACATGAACGGCAGTATCTAGCTACAACTGTCCACATCTTAGGCCAGTAGAATAAGTGGCTGGCGAGCCTTGGTATTAGCGATCCCCAGGTGGCCTGCCAGTGGAATATCATGAGCAATCCGCAACAATTCCACCCGATAGGGTTGGGGTACCACTAAGTGTTTCTCCCTGCGACAACCTTCCGGTCCCTCAGTGGGGACCATTTCCCAGTGCAGCCTCCCTTGCTCCTAGTACAAGCGGTCCTTGTCCAACTCCAAGGGAAGATGAGCAGAATGCTCCTTCAGTGCGTCCAGACTGAGGTCAGCTTAGACAGCGTCCCGGAACTCCTGACTGGAACTAGACAGAAGAGACGTGTATGTCTAATACTCTCCGGACCCCTACAGCTCCGTGCGGTGAGGCTAGTCACGGTGGTCTCAGTACCGTCTCCGGGTGATATAAGGAACGGCTCAAGGGTCGGAACACCTTCCACCCCTTTAGTACTCTGGCTGCGGGTGACCACCGCGATACCAGCAGTCCGTTCCTCACGCGGATCAGCCCTGAGATCCTCGTGAGATACCTGACCACCTTGCACATAGTTGGGTGGTGATCTGAGGTACTGGGTGAAGTGGGCGGTGTTGCCTCCAGTATCTCAGAGGAGCTACCCTGTACATTTTCATAGCAAGCATTAGCAATTACATTGAAAGTACATTCATAAGCAATTGTAGATTCACAGTGAGCCACAGGGGTGAACTGCTCAGGCAGGGTCACACTATAGAGAGTTAGAATCCCTCGCACATGTGGGCATGCCTACAGCACTAACATCTTTCACAGGAAACATAACATCATTAACATTCTCAGTGTACTCTTCAGCTGTGGACACGTCAGAGGGGAGGGGCCGTATGAATTCCCCCTCTGTCTGTGTAACAGGCTTTAGTACAACATCATCATTAGTAGACAATTTACCACAGCAAGTTGGGGTTCCTCCAACTCCATATTGGGACACAAGGGGCCCCAAGTCTGTCCCCAACAGTGCATTAGCAGGCAGATCAGACATTAGCCCCACATCCCGCATTTCTTTTCCCGCACCCCAGCCCAGATGGACACAAGCCATGGGCACAGTTAAGCATTCTTGTCCAATACCCCTCTCGGTCAGAGTTTTCCCGGGGGGTATAATACTTTCCAGAGGGACCAAATCAGGTTGCACCAGAGTAACATCCACCCCAGTGTGCCGAAATCCCATGACCACTTTATCCCCCTGCTGACGGTTAGCATTGGATTGAGCCCCCAGCCTCCCAACCAAATACACAGAGGAGCCAGCTGCTGTGGCCTGGGAAACAGGGGGGTTCTTAGGGCGGTTAGGGCACTTTGCCTTGAAATGTCCTGGCTGGTTACAGGCATGACACCACCAGACCTCTCCTTGGAGCTTGGAGGAGGTCACCGCGGTGCCCAGAGTTCCTGGAACAGGGGAAGTAGAAGGGCCACCTGAGACAGAGTTTGTCTTACCAGACTTGAAGACAGGAGGCTGTGGTGAACTCCAGCTTTGCCTCTCCTTCCAGCTTGGGGATCGTTGCAGCATTGTTCCTCCCTTGGCCTCTTGCATTCTGTTAACTGCATAGGAGTCTGCAATTTGCGCAGCTTGGTCTGCTGTCTTGGGCTCCTGGTCACACACAAACTGGTGGACATCCAGAGGATAAACTTGGAGGAACTGGTTCTTGATCATAAGATCTTCATGGTCCTCAAATTTGGTAACAGAAAGTCCTCTGATCCATTGCCGGAATGTAGTCCCTAAGCTACCCACAACATCTGCATAGCTACTTGTGGGGACCGCTTTACACTTTGGAAATTTTTGCGGTACACCTCTGGAGTGAGGTTGTACTTTTTGATGAGGGCCTCCTTAATGGCATCATAGTCCCCATCCGACTCAGGTGCCAAGTCAGCAAAGACTTCCAGGGCTTTGCCTTTTAACCCTGGAGTTAAATATTGTGCCCACTGCTCATGGGGCAAATGGTATTACCGGCAGGTCTTTTAAAACCCCCGCAGAAAAACGTCCAAGTCCCCATCCTTCTCCATGCCAGGGAAGTTCTTCAGACGTGGCCTCTGTGTGCGGACATCCTGGACTTGGGTCTGGGGAGAGTTGCTATTCCTCTGCAGCCAGGCCATCTCTAATTGAAACTCCCCTCTCAGCCTGACGTTTTGCAGCTTGTTGATATTGGAGGATCAACTACAGGCGAACGTTAGAGTCACTGGGGCCCAGCTGTTGTAAGGCCACTTGCAAAGAAAAGTCCATTCCCCCCCAAGGGCTAGGGCTGCTTGTCCTACCAGGAGAAGTTATCTCTGGGACAGGGTCAACTGCTGGACTTTCTGGAGTGGTTTCTTGCTCTAGTACTTCAGGAGGTTGTGCCACGTCCTGTTCCACCACTGCGGAAATCAAAAGGGTTTTTGGTCTTGTCAGCTGTTTCAATGCCTCTTTGCTCACAGAGCTGGATGAGAGCCTTCTTGCTCTGCCTGCTGTATGAGGTTGCCATAGCTGATAGTAGCCTTTGCCAAATAAAAGATAGGACAGAAAACAAAGAAAAAGGGAGGGGACAGCACTGTACCAAACTTTCACCGTATTCTTATGCCTGATCTAGTACCGAGCTCGATTCATAGGATTGTGCCAGTCCTCAGCATCTGAGTGATACCACACCCACACGCTGTTATCCTAGATCCCACCTCGCTGCCACCACTGTGAAGGATACCGCTTTGCCAAGTCGCTTGGCCTAACTGCGATTACCCCTCTTACCTTCCACTCACAACCCGTGAGTGCCTGGGTTCATGGGATAACATGAAACAAGCTTTATAAATTTTATATATTTATTAATATTTTTATTATTAATATTTATTTATATATTTATATATTTATTAAGTGAGTCGGTACTAGCAGCTAAAGTATACAGAATACACATCAGAGGATGGTCAAGCAAATACAGGTAAAAACAAGGAATACAGTACATTAAAAATAAAATGGGATTAAAATTCAAAAGAATACGAAATTGATCTGCGGTCTGGTTCGCTGAGGCCTCACTGCTAGGTCCCAGGGCATTTCCTTAAGTCAGCAACATGACATGTGTCTTCACATCTCTCCCAGGATAAGCACTACGCCCTCTCCCTGATCTGAGACCATATAACTATCCTAGTCTCCTCCCTGTGTGACGTCACCAGGAGAAGAGGCCCAGCCCTAATTCCTAAGACCAGAAAACTATGTACAACCATAACTCCTTGCCGGATGACTGTAGTATCAGTCTAGGGGAATGATAGGGTTCATGGCAATGTTCCCATCACATAGACACCAGGAATGCCCCCAGATCCCCTTGGGTAGGGAGTTTAGTGTCTGGACCTTTTCACTGCTTCCAGCAGTACCATGTTTGGACTTGGTGTGTTCGGAATTTATCGGTGCGACTGTAGGGGGCTCCCTTCAGGAAATATCATCACAATACCATACAGTGCCTTGCGAAAGTATTCGGCCCCCTTGAACTTTTCAATCTTTTGCACATTTCAGGCTTCAAACATTAGGATATAAAATTTAAATTTTTTGGTGAAGAATCAACAACAAGTGGGACACAGTCGTGAAGTGGAACGAAATTTATTGGATATTTTAAACTTTTGTAAAAAATAAAAAACTGAAAAGTGGGGCGTGCCAAATTATTCGGCCCCCTTAAGTTAATACATTGTAGCGCCACCTTTTGCTGCGATTACAGCTGCAAGTCGCTTGGGGTATGTCTCTATCAGTTTTGCACATCGAGAGACTGAAATTCTTGCCCAGTCTTCCTTGGAAAACAGCTCGAGCCCAGGGAGGGGGGGGGGGGAGGTGTTTGTGAACAGCAGTTTTCAGCCTTTCCACAGATCTCGATTGGATTCAGGTCTGGACTTTGACTTGGCCATTCTAACACCTGGATACGTTTATTTGTGAACCATTCCATTGTAGATTTTGCTTTATGTTTGGGATCATTGTCTTGTTGGAAGATAAATCTCCGTCCCAGTCTCAGGTCTTTTGCAGACAGGTTTTCTTCCAGAATGGTCCTGTATTTGGCTCCATCCATCTTCCCATCAATTTTATCCATCTTCCCTGTCCCTGCTGAAGAAAAGCAGGCCCAAACCATGATGCTGCCACCACCATGTTTGACAGTGGGGATGGTGTGTTCAGGGTGATGAGCTGTGTTGCTTTTACGCCAAACATATCGTTTTGCATTGTGGCCAAAAAGTTAGATTTTGGTTTCATCTGACCAGAGCACCTTCTTCCACATGTTTGGTGTGTTTCCCAGGTGGCTTGTGGCAAACTTTAAACGAGACTTTTTATGGATATCTTTGAGAAATGGCTTTCTTCTTGCCACTCTTCCATAAAGGCCAGATTTGTGCAGTGTACGACTGATTGTTGTCCTATGGACAGACTCTCCCACCTCAGCTGTAGATCTCTGCAGTTCATCCAGAGTGATCATGGGCCTCTTGACTGCATCTCTGATCAGTCTTCTCCTTGTTTGAGATGAAAGTTTAGAGGGACGGCCGGGTCTTGGTAGATTTGCACTGGTCTGATACTCCTTCCATTTCAATATGATCGCTTGCACAGTGCTCCTTGGGATGTTTAAAGTTTGGGAAATCTTTTTGTATCCAAATCCAGCTTTAAACTTCTCCACAACAGTATCACGGACCTGCCTGGTGTGTTCCTTGGTCTTCATGATGCTCTCTGCGCTTTAAACAGAACACTGAAACTATCACAGAGCAGGTGCATTTATACGGAGACTTGATTACACACAGGTGGATTATATTTATCATCATCAGTCATTTAGGACAACATTGGATCATTCAGCGATCCTCACTGAACTTCTGGAGTGAGTTTGCTGCACTGAAAGTAAAGGGGCCGAATAATATTGCACACCCCACTTTTCAGTTTTTTATTTTTTACAAAAGTTTAAAATAACCAATAAATTTCATTCCACTTCACAATTGTGTCCCACTTGTTGTTGATTCTTCACCCAAAAATTAAAATTTTATATCCTTATTTTTGAAGCCTGAAATGTGGCAAAAAGTTGAAAAGTTCAAGGGGGCTGAATACTTTCGCAAGGCACTATATTTCCTTTTAAGTTCTGACCGGAGCCAGATCATCTGCTTAGAAACTTTAAAACACCCATTGTGAAGGATCTCACCTTGCCAAGCCGGTTGGCACACCTGTGACCAACCTTCTTTACCTTCCACTCACACACTGTGAGCAGACCGGGTCATAGGATAATACGAAACGAGCTTTTTAAATTTTATATATTTATTAACCCAAGTGGGTCGGTATTAAGCATTAACATATACAGAAATATATATCAATTACCAAGCAAATATAATACGGCTAAAAGTAAAATTACGGTACAGAAAATAAAATGGGAAATAAAAGATAGAAAAATACACACAAGTTTTTAGACCGTTTCTCTAGGCCACAGCAGGTTTTTGGGCCTAGGGCGCTTCCTTAAGCAAGTTACAGAGCATGTGTCTCCTACATGCTGTCCAGAACAAAGGAAAGGCTTCAGGACTCATGGCCCATGCTTCAGTCTACAGCATCACATGCCCTCACATCCTCCCCAAGATAAAAACTCCTTGCTGTCTCTTTGCTGAGTGACCAAGAATCTAGGTCTCCGTTCAGCATATGGCTAGTGCCCCACCCACACCTCCTCCCATGTAGGGCCCCTCCTCCTGCTCTCCTTTGCAGAACCCGGGGAGAGTTGGATGCCTTCCTAGGTTCTGGGAAAGATGTGTGTCTGGGGGGTGAACTTAAGGTTACTGGTCTCCTCTCTCCCCCATGGACATCTGTCCAGGGGTAATGAAAATGGCTGGCTAGAACACACAAAACCACTGAAGCGTATCGTCCACCAGTGTAAACACAACTTAGGCACAACATTCCTAAAAGTATGTGGAGGACTGTTTGAGCAAGTAAAAATACATTTCTAAGAAAGATATAGAACTGAGGGTCTGTTCATCACACCCATACTCCAGGATCTCCCCTGATGAGTTAACGAGTTTGACAATTGTATGAAAAGTGGCTGTGTGGGGGACTGTAGACATTGAGTCTGCGAGAGTCTGGGGATCAAAGGGTGTAATAACAATCAGCCACAAATGGAATCCATATCTAAAATTAATCCCCCTGGGCCGGTCCTGTATCACAACAGCACAAAGTCAAAAATGTAGTATATGTAAGTCACATGACCTACATATATTACAGTAAAACTAAAAAAAATCTATGATAAATGTTATTTAGAAAGTTGGAGGGAGGGGCATGGGTGACTTATTGTAAAAATATTCATTTATCCCGGACAACCCCTTTAATGTCCAAACAATTTTTTGTTTTTTTTTGCATTGTTATATCCCACAGCTATAAATGTTTTACTTTCACGTCAGTGAAACTGTATGAGGGCTTTGTTTTTTGCAGGGTAAGTTGTAGTGTTTAATAGCACCATTTTGGTGTACATCTCATTGATTAACTTTTATTAACTCCTTCTGGGAAGGAATAAAAAAAAAAAACAATTCTGTCATTTTTTTATACTATATATGTTGCACCATGCATCATGTGTCCTAAATATCCTGATAAATGTATTATATGGGTCAATATGATTACATTGATTCCAAATGTGTATAGTTTCTTTTTTTAAAGATTTACTAGTATTGCAAGACCCATAATTTTATTATTTCTCTGTCACCTGAATTGTGTGAGGGTTTTTTCTTTCAGGAAGACCTGACATTTTTGGGAACATAATTTTTGATTGTTTTTCATAACTTTTTTTGGTGAGGGATAGACAAAAACTGGCAAAATCACCCTTTTTTTTAACACTGGTCACTGTGCAAGGAAAATAACATTACAGCTGTATTGCGTGGGTCATTATAGCAGTGGCAATACTCAATATGTATGTTATGTCTTGATTTTTAATTTGTTTTGTTTAAAAAAACATTTTTGGGATGGGGAGTCATATTTTTATAAAACATACATTTTTTAAAAAACATTTTTTAGTCCCTTTAGTGGATTTGAACTTCTGATCCCTTACATAATACATTGTACTACTTACTGTATATAGTACAATGTATTTTGCTGTCTTTCTGAATCTGACAGGTATTCTATTAGGCACAGTGTAGTAGTAATATACTGAAGGCAGACTGGGGGGTCTTCATTAGGTACCCGACTGCCATGTAAAGCTATTGTCATCCTGCAATCATGTTTCACAGGGTTGCCGATGTCTAGTAGAGGGAGACCCCTCCCTACAAAAATGTTTACATCCTGCTGTCACTATTTCCAGGGCATTTAAAGCGTCAAACACCCAGGATTAGAGAAAGTACTTAGATCCGTATTTTTTTACACGTCTACGTATACAGACGACCATCCATTTGCATTTGTTTGTGTCAGTGTTTTGCATACATTTTTTGAATCGGATGTGCTAAACTGATATAAAAAAAGTGATCTGAATGGCGCCATAGTCCGAATGATGGGAGTCAATGGGGACATATACATGTCCGTCTTTTTAATGGACCATTTTAACAGACTGTTAAAAAATAGAACATGTTCAATTTTTGTCCATTTTTATGGACGGACCAATACAAGTGAATGTTTCTGTTTTCAACATCTGTCAAAGCAAATTTACATCCGTTTGACAGCTGTTAAAAGACAGATAAATTGTTTGAGTCAAACAAATGGGACAATGAAGTTTGTCCATTATCTTTAACTGTCAGTTAAACACGGATGACAAACTGATGCAAAACAGACATTAACAGCAAACAAACTGACATAAAAATGTTGAAAACAGAGATGGGTGAACTGACACGTACCGAGCCAAGTTCGACCCAAATATTCCAGATTGTTCGTTTTTTTTTGTAATGAAACCCAACAAATGTAGATTCGTCTCTGGCAAACCAAAATAGTAACTGCATTATAATCTGGGGTCTCTTCAGACCCTAGAGTATAATAGGTGACCCCCCCTCCCAGGGGAGGTGATAGAATTAAAAAAACATTCATACGCACCTTCTGTGCCTCCTTGCAACATCCGGCACTACCTCTCCTGGTGATGTTATGCACCCAGGGTAACAGCTGAGGCCTGTGATTGGGCCTCAGCAGGGACAACATACAATTTCCTTACAGATGTGCCCTTGGCTGGATTCAAACCCAGGACTCCAGCACTACAAAGCATTAGTGCTAACCACTGAGCCACCATATCTGTTTCTAATGTCTGCTTTCTTTTCTGTGAAGTGCATGTAGTCTTAGAGGTATACAGTAAGAGACAGTCAAGGCCAGTGATTGGCTGCATAGGTGACTCATCTCCACCCTGCAGCCATGTAAACAAATCTTGACAATCCTTGGTAAGGAGGATGGATAAATATAGCCTGTTTTGCTGTTTTCAATCATTTCCACGCTAATGTTTTATAAATTGGACAACCCCTTTAAGACTATTTTGAAGTTCCAAGTACCTGTGATGCTTGGGGTCCTCACATATAAACATCATATTACAACCCCAGATTCCACAAACAAACAAAAGTAAAATCTAAAAACATAACATTTTTAATTGTGGTTTTTAATTTGTGATTTTTTTCTATAACATATTTAAATATAGATGCAAATACACCATAGACTAAGTGAAATAAGCTATATTAGCCAACAGAAATAGCTGACACAGCAGAAAATGCTGAACAGTTCTATGCGCAAGTTATTCATGAAATGAACTGTAGTAACCTCTCTTACAGAAGAACTAGGTGAAAGGTGATTTCATGCCAGCAGCTGGGAGACAACCAACAACATTCACGCTCCTCAGTGAATGGTTTCATTATCAGCTATAGAAAAAAAAGCAGGCAGACTACACTTGATGTCTTACTTTCTGATTTACATACTTGTTTTGCTTACATGACCTCTATACTTTCTTTATAAAAAAAAAGATTTTTGGCATCATTCTACCTCACCTACAGCACAATGTTTTGGTGCATTTCTGAGGGAGCACCCCATCTGTCTATGTAAGAACACTAAAGTCGGGGACGCACATTGCGAAAATGCAGCGTTTTGGCCGTGTGACAGTGTAACATCATATAGAGAAATAAGTCATCAGCATATTCAATAAAATACACATCATAAAATACACAATAAAGCCATATTCACACATGCATATTTTGTGAATGTGTTTTGCCTGTGAGAAGTATACACAGCACTTCAAACTGGTTATTTGCCGGTCGTGTGCTGGCCATGGTTGACTATTTTCCAAATCCATGGAAAACAGATAACTTCTTTTTACATACATAAGTTGCAGACGAGTAAATAAGCCCCTACATAGGCCAGTCTTGGGTAAGGACCTAAACATGATGCCCACCTTTTATTGAAGGTGGTGGCTCCTATACCAGGAGTCAAGAGTCACATCTACGTTCTTAACTGCTTCCATACCGCCCATAGACTATATATGTCCAGGAAAAATTCAGCAACTGCAATCGTGCAGCTGCTGAAACGGGGAGCCGGCTGTAACTTCAGCCGGAGCTCCCATAGAGAAGGCAGGGAAGGTTTATTACCTCCCCTGCCATCCCCATCGCCGTGTATACAGCGCTCAATGTGCGCTGCCATCTTGAGGCTCCCTTCCGACCCGGCGGTCATGTGATCCGCCTGGATCAGCGTCTGTTAGATCTGCTGGGTCCTACAGGACCCAGATCAGCTCTATAGTTATGTGAAAGCAACGTGCAGGAGGCTGTATTCCTCCTGAAACTGGGGCTAAATGTACCAGCCACAGTTACAGGGGAAATCAGCCTCCCGAAAAAAAAAAAAAAAGTCATCAGATGTCTATTATGACCTTATGGGGACACAATGTAAAAAAAATAAATAAAAAAAAAAGTATAGAAAAGTAAAAAAAAAAATGTAAATAAAATAAATTAAAAAAATTAATAAAATAATACGCCAATAAAGCGCCCTTATTACAGGTTATAGCCCCACCCCCGACGACACCATAAAAACACTATTTTATAAAGTTTTTTAGTAGCACTTTGTGTTATTAAATAAATAAAAAAATGAAAAGTGAAAAACAGACACGTTTTCCCTCCTCATTTGTTTATATTTTCCAGGATATAAAAAAAAATTAAAACAGATGCAAAAATAAAAACAACATAAAAATAAAGCCCTACGTGTCACCGAAAAAAGACGCAGAAATTAGTTGAATAACGCAAATGATAAAAATATTACAGCCCTCCAAATCTGCACATACAAAAAACTTGAAAATGTGCCTGGTAGGGAAGTGGTTAGAGGTGTTTTTTGGGCAAAAAAAAATTTTTTTTTTTTTTTTAAAGTTCTGTTAGTGCAGTAGTGGGTTACTAAATGCACCCATATACCTTTAGCAGTGTTTTGAGTGATTTCTGGGTGTCTGTGGGAGCTCCTGACATACTCTGCATTTGTTTACATGGTGTAATTTCCTGCTGTGTAACTTCCTCTGTGTACCTTTCACACTAGCTCCTTCTCACTCAACCCCCCTCCTCTCTCCCTCCTTTACACCCCCCTCCCTGTTTCCCTAGCTAAGATATCCCGCCCACTACTAGCCTCCCCCATCGCATCATACTTACCTATCTTACTCTCTGGGAGACGGCTACTCCTTTCTCTTTCACTGTGCGCAGTCTGGAGTCGCAGGCATCTGCAGACTGCGCAAGCGCTTGCAGAGAGGAAGAGGGGAGGAGCCGTTCCCGAACAGGAAGGCATGTAAGTATTGATGGGGGGGGGGGAGAGTACTGGTAACGTTTCGTTTCGGAAGCCGTAAAACGGAACGTCACCGGATTATCAGAAAGTGTGGGTAATTATAGATTTTTTTTAATAGAAGTAAATTAGAAGTTAGGTGGGGGGAGGGAGTTTAGTCAAGGGGTTAATTCCTAGTTTATCCCGGACAACCCCTTTAAGATTGATGCAGGTGGGACATTTGCGCACCATGCTTCGGTCCTGGGAACCCATGCACCCCACGTGACCACTGAGGATTATTTCTGATGATTATTCCAATTCTTTTTTGGAATTGGAATAGAACTCAGACCTCATTCATTCTTTCACGAGTGTCTCTACAGTGAGTATGGTAATCTAATTGTTTAGTAGTCATTGCTGGAAACCCGGTGGCATTTTCCCTGTGATTTAAATGTTTACATGAAAACTACCCATTCATTAACACTGAGAAAAGAGTCTCCATTCGGGTCTTTGATCTTTGTTGGTATTCTGCTCACACATGAGTCCATCAGCTCATCTGTGCCTGATCGCGGTATGCTCCATTTGTACAGAGCATGACTGCTCAACCTCTGACTGGCTGTATCACTCACATGTGGACCAAAGATAAGAAACACTGGGCTGAATGGAAGGGTGAGTATGCAGAGTCTGTTATTTTAAGTATTATGTGGGAGTTTGAGGCTTGCAGAACTCAGCTAAAAAAGCAGCGGAAAAAATGCAGGAAGTACGTCATATTTTTTATTCAGCAGCATTTTTCATTGTGTTTTTGCTGCATTTTGTCGGCATTTTTTCTTCTCTTATTAAAGCTATAGAGAAAACGCAAACATTTCTGCAGGTAAAATTGACATGCTGCAGCTTTTCCACAGTGTTTTTTTTCCCCGTGATGAATGGATGGGATTAGCCAGAATCTCATTCACTTTGCTGGTACTGTAAAACACAGAATTTTTTTCCGCTGCGTTTCAATTCTGGGGGAAAGGTAGTAAGTAGATTCTACTTAAAGAATATTAAAACCAATAAAAGAAACCGACTGACAGATGAAGTTAGTAGTGCTTGCTTGGGCTTGAAGTGTATGAAATCCCAACCTTTAATTGAAGATTTAACAAATGAAATTCAGCAATAAAAAAGGCACTAAGCGGTAAGGTGAAGAATTATTTGTTTTTGCTTTATTAATAAATACAGTACATATATTAAAAATATAACTTTTTGTTATTAGAGCTACAAATATCACAAAATTATGGATTTTTCTCGAAGTGACACACCACCGGAGTTATGCTCGGTTTTTTACAAATTTTGACACACCGAGTTCAAAAAGCATGTGATTCTGGACAAAAATGAAATGCATTTTACTTAAAATGTGGCTGCTCTCTACCTGAAAAACCTCTGTAGAGCTCCTGTAGGTGTTTCCCTCCCAGCTAATTTACAGTTGACTCCTTTGTTACCAGGGAAGTCCATCCATAAATGTGAGATAGAGGCAGGATGGGAAAGACAGTAAGTCGAGGGGGCAGTTTTTTTCCATCTTCACACAGTAAATGTAGATGAGAGGGGTTGATTCTCGTCACAGCACGTCTGCAAACTGATCTATACAAAGAACTGAGCAGATGCATGAATGGCAGAACAGCGTCAGTAATGGATAGGGGAGGGGACAGACTGCTCATTATTCTACTTGTCCACAGCCTGAGAGACAAATGCAAAATCTGTTTTAGCCATAATGTGTTTTTAACAGCAGAAGAACAGGACATCATGTATAAAGGCTTAGAACAGACTGCTCAGCAAGATCCTGCACATATTTCCACTTTTCATGAAAACGCAGGTACCCTTTAATTAAAAATTCTGCAGTTTTAATTATTTTGTCTAACAACATAGTGCTGACAGACTTTTGTCTTGATCGGTTGCCAATGGATACGACCATGAAAGCAGAAGCTGTCCATGGCCTGGGACTTGTGAGAAACCCAGCCATGATTTCCTTATTGCGGACAGCTCTTCTAATGCATGTACTTTTGGTGCCTTATAACCTGTCAGACCAGTGGCGTAACTAGGAATGGCTGGGCCCCAAGGCGAACATTTTACATGGGGCCCCCCCCCAAGCCGCCGCCCCCAACCCCCCAAAGCCACCGCCCCCAACCCCCCCAAGCCGTCGCCCCCAACCCCCCCATACCGCCACCCCCAACCCCCCCCCCCACATACAAACCGCATTCCTGCGCACACTATTATGCCCCATAGTGGCCCCTTTACACGGTATTATGTCCCATAGTGGCCCCTGCACACGGTATTATGCCCCATAGTGGCCCCTGCACACGGTATTATGCCCCATAGTGGCCCCTGGACACGGTATTATGCAGCATAGTGGCCCCTGCACACAATATTATGCCCCATAGTGGCCCCTGCACACAGTAGTTTGCCCCATAGTGGCCCCAGCACACAGTAGTTTGCCCCATAGTGGCCCCGACACACAGTAGTTTGCCCCATAGTGGCCCCTGCACACAGTAGTTTGCCCCATAGTGGCCCCTGCACACAGTAGTTTGCCCCATAGTGGCCCCTGCACACAGTAGTTTGCCCCATAGTGGCGCCTGCATGCAGTAGTTTGCCCCATAGTAGCCCCTGCACACAGTAGTTTGCCCCATAGTAGCCCCTGCACACAGTAGTTTGCCCCATAGTAGCCCCTGCACACAGTAGTTTGCCCCATAGTGGCCCCTGTACACAGTAGTTTGCCCCATAGTGGCCCCTGCACACAGTAGTTTGCCCCATAGTAGCCCCTGCACACAGTAGTTTGCCCCATAGTGGCCCCTGCACGCAGTATTATGCCCCATAGTGGACCACCCATGATTGATTATTATACTCTGGGGTCTTTTGAGACCGCAGAGTATAATGATCGGAGACCCAGGGGAGGAGAGAAACATAGAAAACACTGCAACTTACCTCTTCCTCGCTCCGGTGCACTCCCGTGCGCTACTTCAGCCATCTTCAATGTCGGACCGGATCTCGCGCGATCCAGGCCGGTGTTGCGACGCATAACGACGTCGGCTGACGTCTGGGACGTCACCAAACAGGCCCGAATCCTGCGGAGCGGCAGATAGGTGAGTTACAGTGTTTTTTATGTTCGCTCACCTCCCCTGGGCCCCCGATCGTTATACTCCGGGGTCTCAAAAGACCCCGGAGTATAACGATAGCAGTGATTGTGGGGTTCGCGGTAGCGACTGCCACAGGGCTCCGGGCCCCATAATGTTCCGGGCCCTGTGGCAGTCGCTACCACTGCTACCCCGTTAGTTACACCCCTGTGTCAGACCATAGAAAGTTCTGGCATTCATGATCATATCCCTTGGCCACCTATCAAAGCAATACACTGTCACCATTATGATAATTAGAGAAAATCTAAAATTCTGCAATTTTTTTTAAAAAAGTATGTTTGCAAAAAAGTTTAGCTTTTAATTTTCTAAAAATTTAAATATGTCTTTGTCCATTTTAAGCCATTATTTGCATCAGCAAATTTATTGGGGTGCAAAGTCCTGCCCTCTCCCTGCCCACTTTTAAGAAAAGTGGAAAATGAGTGGCTACTTTTCACATTGCCTTGTACTAAGGATCCCCCATATTTTGTAATGTATTACCACTAGATAATTGGTATAAATGCATTAATAAATATCATCTACACAATTGTAATAAATTAGCTACCTGCAGCCACCACTAGGTGGAGCTCAGTCCTTAGGATAGCCCATGAAAATTACTAAGGTGGAGAACCTCTTTAATACAGCTACTGTACCACTGAACTCAATGGAAGCTGTAAAAATGTCCTTGCA
The DNA here is from genome assembly GCA_947044405.1 of Leptodactylus fallax. Lineage (NCBI taxonomy): Eukaryota > Metazoa > Chordata > Amphibia > Anura > Leptodactylidae > Leptodactylus > Leptodactylus fallax. The sequence continues at coordinate 2,664,280 of CAMRHE010000096.1, forward strand.
CTGTGCTCCCTCTAGTGGGGTCTGCAGTAAAATATAGCGAATCAGGCCCCCTCCACCCATGGACCCTGTAGCAGCAGCTGAGTGGTCTGCCTACATGGTAGGTACACCACTGAATCTGGGGTGCATCAGCTTGACAAAGTCACCACACCCACTTTCCCACACGCTTTTAAAAAGTGGAGTACATGGGGCAAAAATACAAAATGTTGCATATTTTTTGTGTAAATAAACCATAAAAGATTTACAACTCTACTCTGCGACTTTTTAAGCCAAGGGTTCTGGAGTACAGGACTTGATGAATTTCCCCCATTGTTTTTTGTTTTTTTCTGAAAGGATTTTTTCTGTTTTAGTATTTCAGCCATACAAGGACAAGTGTCACATGCATATGACAAACCATTTATCATTTTTCTGTAATGAAAAAGATTCAGTAAAGCAATGTGTCAGTTCCTTGTGACTATTTCACAAATGGAGTAGAGGGGTTACAAGAGGTCCTTGACATTTGTTTTAGATTGTAGCTAGATGCCTGCAATGTCTCTTTCCTTTACATTCCCTATAGCAGCACTATGTATGTGGATTCTCTGCAAGCTGATAGGCCAGATGGAAATTTCAATGAACACCTGAAAGCTATATAAGGTGCTGCACACTCCACCCCTTTGTGTATTCTTTATTAGCAGACTGAGTAAGAGTATTATAGGGAGGTAGCCTTGTGCTGCTGACCGCACTGACGCCCCATGCACAGGTAACAGATGTTTTCATAATGTCCATCACAATCTGGATATACACATGTCCATGTCCATCACAATCTGGATATACACATGTCCATGTCCATCACAATCTGGATATACACATGTCCATGTCCATCACAATCTGGATATACACATGTCAATGTCCATCACACATCTGGACAAACACATGTCCATTTTAACGGCCTGACGGACACATTGCAAGCCTATGGGTCTATTTTTAATGTCCATTTTCTGAAATGTATCAGTTTAACATATGTTAAAAATGAATGGTTGATAGTAGATGCTGGAGCCTCTCCTCCTGACCATTGTCATGTGACACATAGCCATCTCCTTAAAATAGACATTTACGTCACAAAATGCCCAGGACAATTGATGTGGAGACCCTAATAACTATGGTCCATTAACACCAGCTATCTGGGACACCAGCTGTGATGTGTACTATGACCGTCAGCAGAAGGACATTGCATGGGACAAGTTTGATGAACTAAACACATGTTCCCTCATGACTGGGCCAAATTTTTTCTCCCGGTTGGAGAGTAATACATTACCCTACCTTCCCCTTTTCATCTTTTTGTCATAATGGGGGAACCGGGACCTTAAGGAAGCTGACCCATGGGATTATTGAAATCCATTGGTCACCTTCCTGAGGTAATTTTATTTGGCGGGAAATTAGTTCTGCTCAGCTGGTAGCCGGGCAGATGTTTGGTCCCTGTGATGGCCTGTGATTGGCGATTGACCAATTGTTGATGGGTCTCAGGGAATGTTTTCCCTTTGACCCAATAACATTTTATGATTGGTTGCCGGGGTGGCAGGGAAATCTGCCTGTCACCCTGCACCGTATTGTGATTGACTAGAACAGCTGGACACATGTGGCATACATGTACAATCAGCACTGGGGTGTTGGTCAGACTCCAGCGCAGTCTTCAGAGAGCCGCCCACAGAGAGCCTCTATGTGGGGGAATCAGGACTTAGTCTTAGTCAGCACATGAACTCACAAAGATTCAACATTAATAACAGCAGAACAGATCTCCCGGTGGTCACACATTTCTCCGGAGAAGACCACTCTATTGAAGATTTGCGGGTTGTGGTTTTAATGGGACATTTTAAGACGCAGAGGGAGAGAAAGGAAGAGGAATATAAGTTAATGCAAACATTTCAAACTCTGCAATTTGAACTTAATATTCATGCCAGTTTCATGTCACACTATGTATGAACTGTGAGGGTCACAAATTACCACCTGATTGCAAACAGATAACAGATCCCTCTGTTATGCCCCACAAGTTGTCCAGACTGGATATTTTCTGACCTGTTGTAAATAACTTCTCTAATTATATTGCATTTTGTTATTCCAAGATCCTTTGAAGATCCATGTCTTGTGAGTGTATAAAAAGTCTGTGAATTTTCAGTTTCTTGTATAACACCATGTCTGAAGAAGAGAGCTTGCACTCTCGAAAACTTACTATCTAATATACTCAGTTAGCCTCTAAAAAGTATCGCCTGATTACTTCACTCTTCCACTACTTTCTATGGTTAACATGGTACAACATTATACTACTAGAACTCTACTGATCTTTAAATATTGGCCTTTTTTTGCTCACGATCTGAATTGAGTGATGGTTGGGGCTGTTTTTGCGCTGTTGCATTAATTTAAACTGGTGATTCTGGATACAGCTGAGCATTGCACTTTGGCTATCACCAAAATTCCCATTGAAATGAATGTAGTGGTGCATGGGGTGGACCAACCACTGATCCATTCAGAATGTTGGACAGAACTCCCCTGTTATCACAAACGGTGAGATTTAGAGCCATCAGTTCTCTACCAATTTTGATGTTATGTTATCCAATATCCTTTGGATGAAGAATCATTTAAGGACTCCTTTTAATTTAGTATGATGGCATGTCCATTTTTATGAACTTTATTTATTTATTTATTTGCTTATTTATTTTTCATATCATTCACTTCATAGTACAACTGATTCTATGTTCACATCTGCACCTGGCACTCTGTCGTTGGGGTCTGCTGGGGACCAGGACGACAAAGAGCCAGAACGCTAAAACAGTGGTTACACGCGGACACCGGTGGACCCATTGGGGTCTGCCATTTTCATACTGAAAGTGGCGGAGAGAAAAGTTCTCTTTGCAGGACTTTTGTCTCCGCTGATTTTTACCAGTGCAAATGTGAACCCAGCCTGATAGTTTGCCAGACAATCCAGCAGAACAGCTGCAGGAAGAAAATAAGGATAAGGTTAACGGCGATGCCGAATCAAACTCACAGGTTGACGTTTCTGAAGTCTCTGTAGATATATTGGATATGTCGTAAACTGGAGATGATCAGGCTACAACTTCCACTGCTAGTTCAGTCACACATTGCACATCGTAACATTAAAATTAAAAATAAAAAAATCTAAAATCCTTAAAGTATGTTTAACATAAAAACTTTTTAAAAAATTTAAATATAGGTCATTTTCTGGTGACACGTTCCCTCTAAGTCTCTATTCTCATGCTTTAGGTGAAACATAAATAAAAATATAAAATTGCACCAAACTGCAAATTGTTTTTCATTTTATGGATGGGAATGGATCAACCACTTTATTTCACTAAATTTCCATAATTTTAAATACATTAGTGGAAAACAGATATCCGGGTGCTAATTGTGGTTTTGCAGAGCCATAGACTTTTATCGGTACGATTGTTCTGCAAATCAGACCAAAATAGAGCATGTTTCTGTTTTTTTTTCTCCATGGATCAACAGTGTGTAGAAGAAAACAGATGTACTGTATACACCCATTTAAAATCAATAGGTTCGTGTGCTGTCCATGAAAAATGGCCTAAACTTATGAATCCCCCAAATGGTTCTACTCAGTGACTATTAATAATAATCATGGAGTTTAGATCAAGGGATTGAGGTGTTTTTTTCATTCTAATGCAGTACATAGACTAGTTCATAGACTAGCTGTAGCATATTTATTCAAAAATTTATTTATTTAAAAGTGTTCACTATCCCATTCCCATAATTATTACTTTACACTCAAAAAGTTTTTGGGGTGTCCTGCCTGATGTGTTTTGTTTACCATCACCAGGTATCTCTTGTGCAAGGAACTCATGAGTGAAGTATTTCTCCTGAGGACTTGTGTCCCGAACACATTCTTCCCATTGTTCTTCATCATGTAAAGCCAGTCATCAAAGAGATGCAAAGTTAAGATAAATACAAGGTCAATGTCATTACACAAAAATGGTTCTTTTAACACAATTAACTTTAAAAGTATTCCAGACTGCATTTAAGGCCAGGGTCCCACGTAGTGTTAATGGCACAATTTCGCCATGGCAGCAAAAACTGCTGCGTTTTACAGTCTCTGCAAAGTGGATGGGATTCTGGCTAATCCCATCCACACATTGCAGAAAAATATCCACAGGGGGCATGCTGCTATTTCAAAAACCGTTGCGTTTTTGTAAATCACATTGTCAGTTATACCTACAGAAACACTGGTGTTTTTCCTATAGGTATAATTCAAGCAGAAAGACCGTAGAGGAAAACTCTGTGGATTTCTGTGAATAGCTCTGTGGGAAAAACCGCAATGGGATCTCTTCTGTGCTCACAAAATGAGAAGGGGACACATTGCTAAATCGGCTCTGCAGCCTTTCATTCTCCATATCTGTGGAAGTCGCAGAGGTCTGACCTCTACTGATGGCATATTCTAGTGCTATGCAATGATCTTATAATGCTTCTCATTTTCTCATTGTGTATGGAGTACAGAGCTTGTGGGAAGTGAAGAGAAAATGAGGTTGGGGAGTGTCACTTCATACAGCTTTATCTCAGACATTATAGAACCTTGTTTTTGGTGCCATATGAAAGAGGAAAATCACATCTTTCATAGGATTATAAGGATGCAGTTCTACCTGTATAATTTCCAGAGATATCGCTGATTGAATACATAATTGGGATTGGGAACTGCATATAAATATCCCAATCCTGACTGTGTTTTCAAACAGTGATACTGTATCTCTAGAAATATTACAGGTAGAACTGCATGCTTAGTATCATCTACCTGTATGATTTCCAGAGATATCTCTGGTTGAAAACACAGTCGAGAGTGGGATATTTACGATTTATAATGCCTGAGATTTGAAGTGACTCTCCCCCACCCTCATTTTCTTTTTCACTTCGCACAAGCCTGTACTCCATACACAATGATAACTTGATAACCCAACCGCTTTCTACCTTGTAAAGACAATATATCATTGGCAGCAGAGATCATCCCTCATCTCTGCTGCCTGGAATGCTCAGTACAATGATCTCTACATAGGCAGCATAGATGAGTGCTAATTTCTGCTGCCAGTGATATATTTTCCTTACAAGGCAGATAGTGGTCAGGTTATCAGACTTACAAAAAATGCTGAGAGGCCCTGGCCATCTCCAGCTGGCTGTGGACCCCTACTTCTCCCTCCTCTCAAGTAGGGCTGCAATCATTACTCCCTGTTTAAGGAGGACCTGAGTAAGAACTCATTAATCAGCAATACTTCCTTCTCCTCTTATCATTTTGAAACAATTTTCTATAAAAAGAGTGTTTAAACCTATTTACACTACATCTTTCTGTAGATCTATTATTCTTTTTGCTGAAGCTTTTTTTTTGTAGATCCTTTTGACCTTTCTTACAATCTGCTGCTCAAAAGGGTTGTCCACGGCTCCTTCTTATATGACCTATTAAAGTATTTGGATGTCATATTGGAAGTCCCGCTATCAGCTAGAGCAAAGAACTGAGCATAAAATTGTTCAGATTGTAAATGTTGGCAACTTCTCCAATGGAGAGTTTAGGTGCACTGTTATTACAAATAATGGACACAGCAACTTTGTGCTGACACTTGACAGACTACAGATCAGTACTTTATATTGACTGTTAGCAGATATTACTCAAATACTTAATTATAGAATATATCTAGAAAGCTGTCTTTAGAAACAGATTAATGCGTTTGACCTTTCTTTTTCACTTGGGAAAGTGCAATTTTTCATAGAGACAGATAAGAAGATGATTCTGACTGGGTATGTTAAAATGTAATGGGTCTAGTTGGTAAGCATTAGATCAAATAAAGCAGAATATATACAGTACAGACCAAAAGTTTGGACACACCTTCTCATTCCAAGAGTTTTCTGTATTTTCATGACTATAAAAATTGTAGATTCACACTGAAGGCATCAAAACTATGAATTAACACATGTGGAATTATATACTTAACAAAAAAATGTGAAACAACTGAAAATATGTCTTATATTCTAGGTTCTTCAAAGTAGCCACCTTTTGCTTTGTTTTGCACACTCTTGGCATTCTCTTGATTCAGGTAGTCACCTGAAATGGTTTTCACTTCACAGGTGTGCCCTGTCAGGTTTAGTAAGTGGGATTTCTTGCCTTACAAATGGGGTTGGAACCATCAGTTGTGTTGTTCAGGTGGATACACAGCTGATAGTCCTACTAAATGGAGTATTAGAATTTGTATTATGGCAAGAAAAAAGCAGCTAAGTAAAGAAAAACGAGTGGCCATCATTACTTTAAGAAATGAAGGTCAGTCAGTCCGAAAAATTAGGAAAACTTTGAAAGTGTCCCCAAGTGCAGTGGCCAAAACCATCAAGTGCTACATAGAAACTGGCTCACATGAGGACTGCCCCAGGAAAGGAAGACCAAGAGTCACCTCTGCTGCGGAGGATAAGTTCATCCCAGTCACCAGCCTCAGAAATTGCAGGTTAACAGCAGCTCAGATTAGAGACCAGGTCAATGCCGTACAGAGTTCTAGCAGCAGACACATCTCTACAACAACTGTTAAGAGGAAACTGTGTGCAGCAGGCCTTCATGGTAAAATAGCTGCTAGGAAACCACTAAGGACAGGCAACAAGCAGAAGAGACTTGTTTGGGCTAAAGAACACAAGGAATGGACATTAGACCTGTGGAAATCTGTGCTTTGGTCTGATGAGTCCAAATTTGAGATCTTTGGTTCCAACCACCGTGTCTTTGTGCGACGCAGAAAAGGTGAACGAATGGACTCTACATGCCTGGTTCCCACCGTGAAGCATGGAGGAGGAGGTGTGATGGTGTGGGGGTGCTTTGCTGGTGACACTGTTGGGGATTTATTCAAAATTGAAGGAATACTGAACCAGCATGGTTACCACAGCATCTTGCAGCGGCATGCTATTCCATCCGGTTTGCGTTTAGTTGGACCATCATTTATTTTTCAACAGGACAATGAACCCAAACACACCTCCAGACTGTGTAAGGGCTATTTGACCAAGAAGGAGAGTGATGGGGTGCTACACCAGATGACCTGACCTCCACAGTCACCAGACCTGAACCCAATCGAGATGGTTTGGGGTGAGCTGGACCGCAGAGTGAAGGCAAAAGGGCCAACAAGTGCTAAGCATCTCTGGGAACTCCTTCAAGACTGTTGGAAGACCATTTCAGGTGACTACCTCTTGAAGCTCATCAAGAGAATGCCAAGAGTGTGCAAAGCAGTAGTCAAAGCAAAAGGTGGCTACTTTGAAGAACCTAGAATATAAGACATATTTTCAGTTGTTTCACACTTTTTTGTTAAGTATATAATTCCACATGTGTTAATTCATAGTTTTGATGCCTTCAGTGTGAATCTACAATTTTTATAGTCATGAAAATACAGAAAACTCTTGGAATGAGAAGGTGTGTCCAAACTTTTGGTCTGTACTGTATATATACTGTTATATATAAATATATATATATATATATATATATATATATATATATATAAAAGTCAGTCTTCATGTTCTATGCCATGTAGTTGGTGAAACAAAGCATTGCCTGCCAACCAAAAATATAACCTGACACAAGTTATCAGCTTGCTGTTTCATAAAGTTCACAGTTCATGAAGGACCAGAAGTCAGCAGAGGCTAGTACTAGTCTACTCTGCTGAAAATTCAGTGACTAACAGTCATTGTCCTTCAAATGTCTTCCTATGCTGTAACACTGACCTGTTGTCACTTTAAACTCTAAATCTCTTTACATCAATATACCAATAAGTTTGTCTGCAAGTAAAATGCCATCTGCCATGGTCAATCTGGTCAACTCTTTGCAGCTTTGTGCTATGTTCGCCTGCAAAGGTAATTACTCAGTGCTAAACATGTAATATTTTACTAATAATTATTTCAATTGTAAGTGCCATCTAAAAGAAGAAGCAGAATAACCTCCCACATGTCTGGAAACAGAAGGTACAAGGCTAGTTGCTATGTACTTTACCAAAATGTTTGCCTTTATCTCTGTTTTTTTCACTCCACTGAATGTACATGAGCAGAGGTCATTTCAGTTCAAACTGCACAAACATTCAGAATTTCCTGTTCCCTTCCATTTAAATATGTTCATAGTCTTTTTTCAGTTCAATGCATGGTAAGATGATGATGGTAATGATCATTAGAAATGTACATAAGTAAAGACTGGTGAGACAGTAAATGTTTTGTAAGAAACACAGTAGTTGTATTGCTTGTTAATATACTGTACTTGTCTTACTTTTTTTTTTTAAACCCATTATCTTCTTCACCACAAGAAGTGCTGAATCACCGCAGGAAAAATTCTGTATTTTCAATGAAGATTTCAACAACAGGAATATGTTTAAAAAATTATCAGAATGTCTACGACTTGCTTCAAAGTACATGGATATATACTGTACATGTAACATACCCACTGACTTTTTATTGTGCGAATATATAGAAATAAAAACTTTACCTTATCACTTGGGGTTTTTTGGTGATTTATGTTTAGGCTAAGGCTATATATGTACATGTCCGCATTTCACCTAGTATGCTTTCTGCATTTTTCACAGATGGCATATGTATCCATTCATTTTAATGTCTTCATTTAGACTATTTTTTTGCAGGCGATTGGTTTGCAAAAATAAAGAGGAAGCAGGTTTGTTTAATCTCACATTGGTTAGTACTGTTGCCTTGCAGTGCTTGGGCCTTGGATTCGAGGGGCAACATTCGAAGGGCAAGAACAAACATTTGAATGCGTTTCTTTCTGCTGCATTTTTTAGCTGTGTTTTGCTATGTGGTACATTAGCCTAATACTTCTGTCTTGATATGTTTCTTCATTTTCTATGCCACACCTCAGCTGGGACATTTGATAAATCTGGCATACATCAACACGCAAGGTTAACCACACCCATTTTCCAATGCACTTTTAGGCTAAGGCCCCACTTAGAGGGCCGCAGCAAAAATCAGCTGCAGGAAAAACCGCGTCGGAAACACATTGCGGTTTTTACCGCGTCGGAAACACATTGCGGTTTTTACCGCATCGCTTTTCACAGGAAGTCTTTCTGCTTCAATTATACCTATAGGGAAACCACCGGTGTTTCTGTAGGTATAATTGACATGCTGCAATTTCTAAAAATGCAACAGTTTTGGGAATCGCAGCATTTCTGCTGCACATATTTTTCTGCAATTAGTGGATGGGATTCGCTAGTAAAACGCTGTGGTTTTTGCTGCGGCATTTCCACCATGGCCAAACCGCGACGTTCAAGTCACGTGGGCTCCCTGCCTTAAGAGTGCAGTGGGAAGAGTTAGGTTAAGACCCCATGTAACAACAAAAAAGACTTCATAGCAGAAATAGAAACTATGAAAACATTTTTAAAAACCAGTGTTGTCTCTAAATAAGTAACAAGAAAACCCTATGCAGGTCATGCTCTTACTACTGACAAATAACCAACAAATACAGAAGAAAAAGTAAGAAACACTCAAAATAATAAGAATAGCAAAAATTTATTGAAAACATAATAAAACATCATAAATAAATACAAGAAAGAAACAACAGTACAATTAATGGTGTCAGCACATACAAAAAGAGGGGCAGAGGCTGGATTATATGATTAACATTTATAAAGTTTAAGTTACAACTATGCACTACAAATGTAGGAAAATGTCAATGCAGGAGATAGAAAGTGAAACATATTGCATAGTACATATAGTGTAACCCCTGCTTCCAAAAAGAATTTATGGAACCATATCATCATTCACAGAATAAAGTACATAGTGTAAAGCCATAACATACGCATATTGGTGATGTAATAAAAAATCCAAAGGAGCCTCTGCCAGCTGACACCACCCGACGCGCTTTTCGGCAGAAATGCCTTCATACGGGGGTGGTGTCAGTGGGGCAAAAAAGAGGCTTATATATATTAACCAATTCCATATCAGGCACATTTTCAAGTTTTTTTGTATGTGTGGTTTTGGAGGGCTACAACATTTTTATCATTTGCGTTATTCAACTAATTTCTGCGTCTTTTTTCGGTGACACATAGGGCTTTATTTTTATGTTGTTTTTATTTTTGCATGTGTTTTAATTTTTTTTATATCCGGGAAAATATAAACAAAAAAGAGGAGGGAAAACGTGTCTGTTTTTCACTTTTCATTTTATTTTTTTATTTAATAACACAAAGTGCTACTAAAAAACTTTATAAAATAGGTTTTCCTCTCTGTTACGGTCATTTTTATTTTTTTATGGTGTCGTCGGGGGTGGTGCTATAACCTGTAATAAGGGCATTTTATTGGCGTATTATTTTATTTATTTTTTAAATAATTTTATTTACATTTTTTTTTTACTTTTCTATACTTTTTTTTTTTTATTTTTTTTACATTGAGTCCCCATAAGGTCATAATAGACCTTTGGGTACATCTGATGACTTTTTTTTTTTTTCGGGAGACTGATTTCCCCTGTAACTGGGGCTGGTACATTTAGCCCCAGTTGCAGGAGAAATGCAGCCTCCTACACGTTGCTTTCACATAACTATAGAGCTGATCTGGGTCCTGTAGGACCCAGCAGCTCTAACAGACGCTGATCCGGCGGATCACATGACTGCCAGGTCGGAGGGGAGCCTCAAGATGGCGGCGCCCATAGCGCTGTATACAGCGCTCATTTAGTGCTGTATACACAGCGATCGTGAATGCAGGGACGGTAATAAACCTTCCCTGCCTTCTCTCTGGGAGCTCTGGCTGAAGTTACAGCCGGCTCCCCATTTCAGCAGCTGCACGATTTTGTGCAGTTGCTGAATTCCTTCTGGACGTATATATTCTATGGGCGGTACAGAAGTGGTTAAACAAATTAGCGTTGAACCTCAAGACTGGTGCGTTGTTGCGAATCTCCATGGTAATAAAGAATAGAGACACCCGTAAGAATTATACCATGTGCATGCCTGCACATCTCCGCCGCATACAGTCACGTGGTTACGTCCGCGTGTGATGACGCAGATTCGAGCCCAAGTGTAATTACATCATAGTCATGGATCGCATCTGTGTCTCGCGAGATTGCGGGCAGGCCACAAGAAGAGCGGTAAGGAGTGCGGGCATGCGCAAAACAGGTAGGGTGATAACACATAAATAAAGAGAGATATGGAGCGTCACAATAACTGGAATGTGAAGTAAGAAGGATACAGATACTCTGCAGAAGTGATTGAATCCCGTGAAGGGCCACATGTAAAATGTGTGACTAATGAATACATTATAAGTGACATATAGAATAAATATCATAAACATCATAAGCATATCATAAACATATGGATATCAAAAACATATAAGTGTGTAACTGAAGAATGTGAAATAAGTGACATGTGGTATAATGTGAATAGCATTAAACACCACATATAAGTGCATATATAATAATGAAAAAAATGATAAAAAGAAAAATGAGTGATGTATAGTGTGAATAGAAATGAAAAAAATGGAAAAAAAAAGGGGGGGGGGGGAAGGGTTTGTCAGTCCATCCATGGCATCATGGTATATATCGCTGAGGTCCAATCAAAAAAGCCAAGAGAAAAGAATACTAGATAAATAAGAAAAAACAAAAGACATGAATTAGATAAACAAAATAACCCTGAAATATAAAAGACATAGAAAATAAATATATTAAAAGGCAACCCCACTACCACAACAACAAACAGGGGGTTACTATGTCCGAGCAAATGAAGATCACAAGAATGCTCCAAAGCTGAGACTTTCATTTAACTCCGCAGGGGAAAGGGTCCCTAAAGTCCAGATCCACTTGGCCTCACATTGGGCCAATCGTGTTTTCAGTCCACCTCCCCGTATGTTTATTGGGATACAATCTATGCCACGTACCTGTAATAAGGCTGGATTACTGTCGTGGCATTGAGCAAAACGTTTAGCAATTGGTTTAAATTTATCGCACTCGATTTCATTTTTAGTTGCCAAAATGTCCCGTACATGTTCCCTTACCCGGATCTTGAGTTCCCTGGACATAAGTCCAACATAAATCAATGGACAGGGACAAGTGGCGTAATAAATAACATAACGTGTGTTGCACGTTATATGATGTTGGGTTTGAAATATTTTATTACCCTGTGCAGTGCAAAAATTTGTAGCTCTCTGAATGTTGGGACACGCAACGCAATGTCCACAGGGAGTACAGCCCTTATTTGGACCACTGGCACCGAAAATACCTTTATGTCTCACCTTATAGTGACTTTTAACAAGTAGATCTTTCAGATTCCTAGATCTACGGGAGACAATGCTTGGGAATGAAGGAACATATTGTCCTTAGTATCACCCTGAAAAATAGGCCAGAATTTAGATAAGGCTTTCTGCATCTCCCTCCAGTGAGAGTGAAATTGGGTTATGAAACGTACCCTGTTTGTTTTAGGGTTCTTGAAGTTGGTGGAGTGTATCAGATCTGAACGTGATGTGTTTCTTGATCTCCGATAAGCGAGTATAATTTGTCTTTGACTTTAGCCTCTATGAGCAAATCGCTGTTTCAGATCGTGAGCATAGCATTCAAAACTTTCGTCAGTTTAACAGATCCTTCTAACTCATAAAAACTGACCAATGGGAACTGCGTTAATTGTCTGGAATGGATGAGATGAAGAGGCGAGTAGCAAAGAGTTGACTGCTGTTTCTTTTCTAAAAATTTCAGTTTGTAACATGTCGCAGCTATCTCTGTATAGATAGACATCTAGGAAATCAATTTTAGATCTATCAAATTTTAAAGTGAGATGAATGTTTACATCGTTCTGATTAATATAATCGATGAAAGTATGTAGCTGATGTTCAGTGCCTTCCCAGACGATCAGGACATCATCAATGTACCGCATCCAAGTATGTATGCGGCCCTCCGACACGTCCCGATCGTCAAGGGAGAGGTCCCTCACCCACAGCCCCAGGAACAAGTTTGCATATGAGGGTGCACAAGCAGCCCCCATTGCTGTACCCTAGAGCTGTAGGTAGAAGGACCCCTTAAAAGGTAAAAAAAAATTGTGTGTTAAGATATATTCCAAAAGGGTCAGTATTAGTTGTCCTTGTGACGAACACTCATATAAAGTGACTCAACGTCACATGTCACTAAGTGTTGTCATCTAGGGGTAAACCATCAACCCGTTTACGTAGGTCACTTGTATCCCTAAGATATGACGGGAGTGTCTCTACAACTTTTTAAGATGGAAATCAATATATCTACACACATTCTGAAAAGGTCCATTCCTACCTGAGATGATGGGTCTGCCAGGTGGTGTTGTTTTATTCTTGTGTATGTTGTCATGCTTTTTAATTTTCTGACCAGTACAAAAATATACAAACGTGACGGAAGACAGTGTCCGTCTTGTTGTTTACATTAGAGTCAATGTGAACGGAGCCCACTCTGCCTGTGTCCATTACTCCTATGATGGATGACAGCAATAGTAGTGTGAATGTAGCCTTAAAAAGGTAAACAACTACATCTTTTTGACACCAGAAGTCTGAAATACAGGGCTTGATAAACTCTTCTAATGGTTTTAATTTTTTTTTAAATATACAGTTATTTTAAAAAGCACTATTGACAACACTATTCAATACAGTTGGGTATATGGGATCCTGATGCATATTAATCTAAAGTATGATCTTAAATAGAACCTTTCATGAGCTCATAGATATGCACACTGTTGGCTTTCCGGTATGCGCCCTGGTGCTGGATATATAGGTGCCGTTAGTTTCAAGAGCGATATGTCCCCACTGTCAGAAGGACGGGCCTTAGAGTCCAGCGTCATCGCTGACCCGTGAGGAACAACCCCCCTGACAGTACAAGTCTATGAAAGAGTACTGTCAGGGAGTCCGTTCCTCACAGCTCAGTGATAACGCTAGACTGTAAGGCCCCCCCTTATGACAGTGGAGGGATATTGATGCCGAAATTAACACCACCGATGTCTCCAGCACCAGGGTGCATAGCGGGAAAGCTGACAGTATTCTGTATTCAGAGCACTGTCGGCTTTCTAGTGGTATAGAATATATGAAGACGTGAAAGGTCCTTATATCTTATATGCATGGGGTCTCATGGAGCTGCACATGTTACACAGGCTCATGACTGTCTACTTCAGGTAAGTTACCTGTACTGTATATTACAACTCCAGTCACTGATACATTAATAGCACAATACCATTATGCAATAACAGCACAGTTGAGAACAGTTTTTCATTTTAAATCTGGTTTTAAAATTTTAAGTATAAAGAGGTATTTTAATCCACTGAATATGCCATAAATTTCTTATAGATGTGGGTCCCACCTCTGGGGGCTGCACTTATCTTCAGGTTAGGTTCCCCTAACTTGTGCTTTAAGTGTCTATCCTTTATACTGTACTTGAAATTGAAATGCAGACTTCCACTCTTTTTTGGCTATTTTTGGAAGTCATGGAATTATTGAATGAATTTTACCTATTTATCAACTTCCAAGGGAAGAAATATAATGCAAATTAATCTTTGTTCTTTAGCTCCCATCAGCTCATTTCTTTAGGAAAGGTTAAACCAGAAATAAATCAGCCCATATATATTAGCTGTATGAGGAGTTCAGATGGCCATGTAATGTGAATGGTGTCATCACAACTCTCCCCCAATATCATTGGTTGTCAAGCAGGACAACCAAACTCTGACTCCTGCTTTGTCTCCTTCATAAATAGCTAACAGCCATGGTCAGTGGTTGTTCTTCCCCCTCCTATTCAGGAAATATACACTGCTCGAACAGTCATTCTAACATCTAAGTCTACAGGACTGGTTAACAGTTTTGAAATAAATGCCACTTGTATTATGTCTTATATCTTATATGTATTTTACTTTTCTCCAGATATTTTTGATTCATCTGCAACAGTTTTAGCTCTGTATTTTACTTAGGAATTGGTCTCATTTAATGAAGAATGTAAAAGCTTTAAGTGAGTCTGTCAACTCCAAAATACCCCAAACCAATAATAGTGTTTTGTAGGGACTTTTAATAGGATCAGAAACCTACCTTTGGTGCCAAAACCAATGAACCAATGCAGAGAAATCATACAAATCATCTTTGTATGGATAATCAAATCCAAGTGCTCTGTGGGCAGACCTGATTTGCCTATAGACAGCCACAAGTACTCTAGCTCACCTCCGGATTCATCACACCTGTAATGAAAGCCCTTACTTGTATATACTTATCAGTGAATTGTATTGTTGATGTGTGTATATGTGGTGGTTATGACTTATTAGAAAGGAAAATAGTGTTATCTTTCTGGTCCTGATGATTCCAATGTTAATTACTTGTGGTCACAGGAGAACCCCTGTGGTTTTGTCACTTATGGTCTGTGAATGGCATCCCCTCTTGAAATCTGCAAACATACAACACAGATAAGGCTTATAACCCTTTATTGACCAGGATGTTTACCAGATGAAGTCAGCACAGCCTTAATAAAGAAGGTTGCAAATGCAAAGAGACACAGCTTTCCCAGATCCAGTAGATGACAAAGAAAAATTTCAAAATCATTCCCATACAGAAACTGACAGGATTGGAATAATAAACCAGGAGGATGTCTCTGAAACATGAGGCAAAGCCTAATATTATAAAAACTCTTGATGTCCAGAGAAAATTGTCTGTGGATCCAGCCCTCAGCTGCGTGGTGGCCATCTTAGATTTGTTCCAAGCTTCATCGGCTCAGAAGAACTGTAACCAGCCATGTTTTTCCTTTTAGATTTTATAACTGTTTGCTTGTTTATTTCACTTTTTGTTTTGTCTCTTTTTGTAAGTACTGAACCTTTTTATATTAAAGTGTTCACTGTAAAGGTGGTCCCTGCTTGCTTTACGGAGTACCAATAGTGTCAATCAGTATATTTCCACATAAACACTACTTTCCATACAGTGGCCACTATACCATATTTGCAAGAAAATACCCCACAAAATAGTACCTACAGAAGAATGGCATAATAAAAAAATGTTTGCCAGAGAGTGCCATCATACACTTTGCCTGCCAAAGAGTAGTTCCATATACAGTTCTACACAGTGCCTCATTATAATGTGCCGCCATAAACAGTGCGTGCCTACATAAGGTGGTGGAAGACACCTACTTCCAAAGAATGGCTTTAGGTGGGCAACTTTACTAGGTCCTTACCCAAAACTGACATCTGTAACTGCTTAGCACATTTGTTTGTGTTTTATACATCTTATTGTGCATTGCATAATGTATATTGCACTGTTTATTATCATGTATATGTTATGTGGATGGCTTAGAACACCATCTAATACATCACTGTCACTTTATTTGTGTTTGTTGTTGAGTAATTGCACAGTCTTCAGTCTGGTACTTTCTGGAAAGACGGTGGCTCAGTGATTCTAACTAAATGGGTGGTTGTGACTATTGGTTGTGCCACGGGAGGTTTTCATTTTGTGGGAAAGTTGCCCTATAAATTAAAATTTTCCTGTGCCTTTTGGGTCTTCCATCTGGAGCTCTGTTACAAAACTTGTAGCTACCCACCCCTGTGGTGTGAGTCTAATATTGAGCCCTGATGGTATCTAAACATTGGAGGAGCAAACCTAGCATCTGTCAAGAGAAGTAAGACCCATAGTAGCTGTGAGAACTGGGCATTCTCTGTGTGCTGCCTCAGGACTACTGCTCTTATGCTGAGAAAGATTGCTGCGCATACAAGAGGATACATTGCCAAATTGAACTGTTGTTGTTGATTCTTGCTACAACTGAGCACCTGCTATTAACATCTTTGTGGCTGACCAACTGTAAAGCACTGGTGACAACAAACCTTGCGAAAGTTCAGTGTACTGTCCTGTCCTTAGGCAGGTCGACAAAAGGGGAACAAAGGGGCATACTTGGCCTTATGTAATCTGCTGGTGTAGATGGTCAGTGCCCCAGCCCCTTACTCCTGCACAAGAGTTCCCCAAACAGTGTGCCTACAGAAAAGTTCCCACATATAAAATGTTTACCAGAGATTGCCTACTAAATTGTGCACCAATATACTTTACCTACCAGAGAGATTCCTAATAGTATTGTCTCAACAAACTTTGCATAAATACAGGTGCATCTCAATAAATTAGAATATCTTTGAAACATTTATTTAATTCAGTAATTGAATTAAAAAGTGACCTCCTATATTTTCTAGATTCTTTACACACAGAGTGTTCTATTTCAAGTGTTTTATTTCTGTAAATGTTGATTATGGATTACAGGTAATGAAAACCCAAATCTAAGAAAATTTGAATATTGTAAAAAAGTCCAGTATTGTAAATTCAGTGTGTCACCTGCCAAGGTTTCCTAAGCCTTTAAATGGTCCCTCAGTCTGGTTCAGTAGGACACACAATCATGGAAGACTGCTGATTATGAACTGTATTACTGAATTACTGAAATGAATGAATGTTTCAAAAATATTATAATTTATTGAGATGCACCTGTAAATAGTATTGGTGATTATAAGAAACTCGGTAATATATCTTAGAGAGAACTGACTCTTTCTGCTGTCATCAAACTGTTTCCCTGCTCCCCTTTCCTCTGCTAAAATGACTTTCATTGTAAAATTAGTGCTCTATTCATTTGGAGACAAACTGGAGGTTACATGACTCAGATGACTCATGTCTATAGACATCTATGGAGAAGGGAGGGGGAGAAATGTTCAATCACAACCTAAGCACTTTCCTGACATCATAACCAGTCAGTACAACATATATAAAGTGGGGAAAAAAGTATTTAGTCAGCCACCAATTGTGCAAATTCTCCCACTTAAAAAGATGAGAGAGGCCTGTAATTGACATCATAGGTAGACCTCAACTATGAGAGACAAAATGAGAAAACAAATCCAGAAAATCACATTATCTGATTTTTAAAGAATTTATTTGCAAATTATGGTGGGAAATAAGTATTTGGTCACCTACAAACAAGCAAGATTTCTGGCTCTCACAGACCTGTAACTTCTTCTTTAAGAGGCTCCTCTGTCCTCCACTCATTACCTGTAGTAATGGCACCTGTTTGACATTGTTATCACTATAAAAGACACCTGTCCACAACCTCAAACAGTCACACTCCAAATTCCACTATAGTGAAGACCAAAGAGCTGTGGAAGGACACCAGAAACAAACTTGTAGACCTGCACCAGGCTGGGAAGACTGAATCTGCAATAGGCAAGCTGCTTGGTGTGAAGAAATCAACTGTGGGAGCTATAATTTGAAAATGGAAGACATACAAGACCACTGATAATCTCCCTCGATCAGGGGCTCCACGCAAGATCTCACCCCGTGGGGTCAAAATGATCACAAGAACGGTGAGCAAAAATCCTAGAACCACACGGGGGGACCTAGTGAATGATCTGCAGAAAGCTGGGACTAACGTAACAAAGGCTGCCGTCAGTAACACACTACGCCTCCAGGGACTCAGATCCTGCAGTGCCAGACGTGTCCCCCTGCTTAAGCCAGTAAATATCCAGGCCCGTCTGAAGTTTGCTAGAGAGCATCTGGATGTTCCAGAAGATTAATGGGAGAATGTCATATGGTCAGATGAAACCAAAGTAGAACTGTTTGGAAGAAACACAACTCGTTGTGTTTGGAGGAGAGTGAATGCTGAGTTGCATCCAAAGAACACCATTCCTACTGTGAAGCATGGGGGTGGCAACATCATGCTTTGGGGCTGTTTCTCTGCAAAGGGACCAGGACGACTGATCCGTGTACATGAAAGAATGAATGGGGCCATGTATCATGAGATTTTGAGTGCAAACCTCCTTCCATCAGCAAGGGCATTGAAGATGAAACGTGGCTGGGTCTTCCAGCATGACAAGGATCCCAAGCACACCGCCAGGGCAACGAAGGAGTGGTTTCGTAAGAAGCATTTCAAGGTCCTGGAGTGGCCTAGCCAGTCTCCAGATCTCAACCCCATAGAAAACCTTTGGAGGGAGTTGAAAGTCCGTGTTGCCCAGTGACAGCCCCAAAACATCGCTGCTCTAGAGGAGATCTGCATGGAGGAATGGGCCAACATACCAGCAACAGTGTTTGCCAACCTTGTGAAGACTTACAGAAAATGTTTGACCTCTGTCATTGCCAACAAAGGATATATAACAAAGTATTGAGATGAACTTTTGTTATTGACCAATTACTTATTTTCCACCATAATTTGCAAATAAATTCTCAAAAAAATCAGACAAAGTGATTTTCTAGATATGTTTACTCATTTTTGTCTCTCATAGTTGAGGTCTACCTATGATGTCAATTACAGGCCTCTCTCATCTTTTTAAGTGGGAGAACTTGCACAATTGGTGGCTGACTAAATACTTTTTTTTCCGCACTGTATGTTCTACATGACATGGTCCTGGGGCTGTTTCTGAGAGAGACAGGGACAGTTATACAGGTGATTCCTTCTTTACTCACTGTGTAGAGTAAATAGCAACTAGACTTTGCCCACAAGCTCAAAGTGGAATTACAACTACAGCTGTTCCAGTGCTCTTCACTTCTGTCAATCACTGACAGTAGTACAGAGCGCATTCCTTTGTTCTTGTGCTCTCTCCACTGTGTATAAAGTGAAGACCAGAGTTCTGCCCCTTAACCCAACCCCTCTCCCTGTCAAGCCCAGACAAAATCGATTACAGCCTATTTCAGTAAGTCAGAAAAAGAAAAATTGACAAGCAGAGGTGACCAAAAGAGGAAGACACTCCCCAGGAACATCTACCTCTTAAATCCCAGCAATCCATATGGAGGACCCACTTCAGTGAACAATTCCTCAATCCCCACCTGTTCTCCCATTAAAACATCAAAATTTTTAATCTTTCATCCTATTATCTTAATCCTTATGAAAGGTCTATTTTAGAAAAAGGACTATTGTTTTTTCCTTTCAACAGTGTTAAACATTTTCAGCTTTTCTTAGACCTTCATTCACATTAGAAGACTAACCCTAAACACACACTTCTCAATACAAAGTAAAATGGGCCATTTAAGTAATCCTAAGGGGCTCTCTAACCCCCAAGAGGTCCCTAGCCCTTACAAACATTAAGATTGTAATTTAGCATCTCAGATCTATCCCATATTTTCATAGGCACCTTCAAAGAACATTACATCTCAAATTATCCACTCTCATGCAAACATCTCATATTTTACCGTCGGGTTATCAACAATCTCTTTTTCATATGGAAAGGAAACATAAAATCCATCAAAACATTTTGTCAGAATCAGAACACCTGGGGCATTCACTTTACAGGAGAAAGCAGAACTTCAAGGCTGAGTCCATCATTGGACCCCTGCATTAGATATCAGCCAGCTATACAGCCAGTCAGTGACTGACATCTAATGCATGAACCTCTTGATTCACAGAAAGTCCTAGCATGGATGACACTACGGTCACACAGAGGCAGCACAAGAGGACCCACCACTGCTCACACTCAGGCAGCACCCCAGGAGTCACCCCCCCCCCCAATCACCAACACATAGACAACATCCCCAGGAACCCAGTGACACACAAAGGCATCAACATAGGAGCCCTCTCTCACTTCCAGGTGACCCCCTCACACAAAGGCAGCACCTCAGGAGGCCCCACCTTTACACACAGCAGCAACCCAGAAGTGCCCCTCCCACCACACACAGGCAGCAGCCTTAGGAGCTCCCACACTCTTCACACACAGGCAACACTACCAGGAACCCCACTTTCAGAGGCAGCACCCCAGGTCCCAGTCGCTCCATGGCATACCCCCCATATGCAAGATCACACCCCACCTCTCTCAACGTTTTATTCTTCCTTACTCAAAAATATGATCCCCAAATTCCATCAGAGGCAAACTGCCCCCCCATAGACACCTAACCTACTCTCCTTTTTCAGCAGTAAATTCTGTGATAATGACTCACACAGTGCTAAACCCATACACAGGGCCCTCAGTCCCATTGTGTGAATTGAATATTTCTTTGTATCTTTTTGTCTGTACTTGAACCCTACAATTTGTAAAGTGCTGCGGAATATGTTGGCGCTATATAAATAAAATGTATTATTATTATACACACTGTTCAGTAGAAAAAGTGTTCAATGCAAACAGCGTGCTCTTCATATATAACTGAGTCTTGTGACCTCTGATGCACATGGCCACTTATGTCAGACCCACTTCTAGCAACTCCATTCTAGCCTATACCTTCCTGTCATGAGCAGGATCCCTGTCTTTTTGCAGTTTCACCAACTAAGGTCAAAGGAACAACATATTTATGTGTTATTTATATATATATATATATATATATATAACAATAGGTATAACTCCAGCATAAGTCACTGTGATAACTCTAGCATATATTCAGATTGCCTTTCTAAGTTTACACTTTTGAACTATTAGTAAATCTGGCCCACTGTCTGCTATAGAAACTCTGAGTCTGCATAACTTGTATTATTCTATTTTTCAGATAGGGATTTAGTATTCTCTTTTTTTATAATTTTTGTATTATTATTATTAGTATTGATGTTTTAGTAGTATAATATAACTAAGCAAGGATCACTAATTATAAAACTTAACTTGTAATCAAATACTACATTTAAAAAGAGCCCAATATAACGTACAAAAGTATAATGAAATATAACCTCACATAAGATAAATAATGGAACAACTGGGGGGGAGTTCAAGGAGTAGGCAGGGATTAAAGGGGTTGTCCAGACAAAAATGGACAACCCACTTAATTTTTAAATCAGCCGGGGGCGGTCCGGTCTTCTCTGTCCAGTGTTGACATGTGGCGGAAGTCCTAGCCAAACGTGACCACTGAGGCCGCTGATTGGGCCACTACCTGTGACATCACGGGTCTTTTCCTGAGGCCTGCTGAGGCCGCTGATTGGCCTGAATGGTCATGTGACTGCTGAGGCCAATTAGTGGCTTCAGCGGGACTCAAGAAGAGACCCATGAGAAGACGCCGGAGCAGAACGACCAGACTGCACTCAGAGGACCCTGGAGCACCCAGGACAAGTGAGTATGATTTTTTTACATTTTTTTCACCTGCCCTGGCATATTTAAAAAAAAAAAAGCGTGGACAACTTCTTTAAGAAGTAAGGTTAGTAGGGACAGTCAAGAACTGGCCCTAGGAGTTACCCTATCACTCTAATGCTAATGATTCTCTACCCATTAGCGTTTCGTCCCTTTATTTAGGGTACTCCTTTGGGATTCAGTGGAGTATTAAAAACTGTGACCAGAGTGGTTCCTAATGCTATTCGGCTCAACCCCTTCCTCCAGGAAAGCTGCACGTCCTCACATTAGTGAGACACTTATGACGCTATTGAAGGATTTGCTTAGTTATATTTTGATGTCTAGGGGTCAAAGAGTGGTACTTAGTCCGTGACCACTTATTTACAGTTTTTTTCTGCTTTTAGTAGTAGTATAAAGAGTTTATTATGTAGAAAAACAATAATAAGACAGAAAATTATGACCCTAATAACTTGTGGTACATTTTTCCAAAAAAAGGTGGTGCCATAAGAAAAAGTCAGTTTTTTTGCTCATAAAATAAAGTGCAGACTTTCATATTTTAGAGCTGAATATAGAATACTTAGATATCCATTTATTACAAAAATGAATAAACATGACATTTCAATATTGGGCAGTTCAGGGGCGTAACTAGCACAGACTAGGCCCCATAGCAAACTTTTTCCCATAGCAGCCCCTCCATACAGTATAATGTCCCATAGTGGCCTCCATACAGTATTATGTCCCTTTTGCAGCCCCTCCACATAGTATAATGTCCTTTTTGCAGCCCCTCCACACAGTATAATGTCCCATAGCGGCCCCTCCACACAGTATAATGTCCCATAGTGGCCCCTCCACGCAGAATATTTTCCCATAGTGGTCCCTCCGTGCAGTATAATGTCCCATAAAGGCCCTTCCACACAGTATAATGTCCATTAGCAGCCCCTTCACACAGTATAATGTTACATAGTGGCCCTTACACACAGTATAATTTCCCACAGTGTCCCCTAAGGTGTTCATTGCAAATATTGCAAAAATTATGGGTTTGGCAGCACCCAAAATATTTGGGGATCACCTCCCACAAACATAGACAAAAATCTTAACTTGCAGGCTGTAAGGAACAAATATTTGGTGCACGCATCGAAGAGATAAATTATCTCTCGCTTATTGAGGAAACAAATATGTGGTGCACAACGGGATTTTATGGCGCACAAAGTAAATTGTTGTAAATCCATTACACCATTTTCACCTTGGTCTACTTTGCACAGGAAATCTGCACTATATTCTTTCTTGTTTGTTTCATTAATGTGTCGTAAAGTGAGATACCTCGAAACCACGCTCATTCTTGTGCACATTTTTCAAAAGTGTCTGGCGCAAATGTAGACAGACCAGTATCGGACTTGGATTGATAAATGTGCCCCTGTGTGCTTGAACCATTGCTTAGAATCAGAGGCTGCATAAAGCAGATGACATAACTGGAACTTCATCCTTCTCTGGAAAACTGTCACTTGCAATATAGGAGAAGGTCATATGCACCACTAGCTCCTAACATTTTACAATTCAGATTTATTAATATTGTTAATACCATTTAAGTTAGATTTATACGAGAAGAGACAGGCAAAAATAAATTTATCACAATGTTGCACAATTTCGTGCACTGTAAGAAATCTGGCGCTACTCACTAAACATTTTCCACACTTCCTTAAACCCTTGGTTGGTATACTTTACACAAAAAATTTGCAGCAAACAATTGTCTCACGCCATTAATATATCTGGTGTATTTTACAACTCTTCTTACCAACCCCAGTAAATGACTTATGCAACTTCATTGGCACAATTTGTGCCACAATTCTGGTGCTTTTTCTTAGTAAATCAGTAATCAGTGTAGTATAACTATAATAGTGTCATTAAGGAAACCTCTGTGGACTTTCCGTGAAAAGCGCTGCAGGAAAATCTGCAATGCCTTTCCTCCACAGTTTTTCCCACATCACTTTTTTGCTGTGACCTAAATGATACTTCCATACAGTTCCCATGGTTTAGTCTTAGTTAAAAAGTAGTGCCAGGAATGCATGTAATTCTGCCTTGGCCTCTTTATATTACTGTATGTTGTTGGAAAAGTATTTACAGAGCATTTAAGGAGAACATTTAGCATCGTAGTATGCTTAACTTTTGCAGCGTTTATAACATTTCACAAAATCCCCGCCTATTAGGTATATTTTGTATACAGGTCTCTCTGAGGTAAGGTTGGAACCAGGGGCAAAGTTATAGGGGGTCCAATGGTGGCAGTCTCTACCGGACCCTGGACCTTGTGGGAGTCCAACAGGTCTTTCTGCCACATAAAATATGCTGCTATTCTAAATGAGACAAGATAAGTAGGCGCCTCATTACAGATTTTGCATTGGGGCCTAGTAGCTTCAAGTTAAACCTCTGGTTGGAACATACAGCTTTGTATGTTGCAATTGCACTTTATTGTAATGCATAGTATAATGTGTCTGGTGCATAAAGATTTGCATACCAAGTTGGCATATAATATTACTTTCTATAAAATATATGCACTGAATTTTCAGACATCTGTGCACCATTTTTGAGATTGTGGCACAGTCTAAAAAAATGATCTAAGGTTAAAAGTTAGTGTTGTAGTATATAGTATAATAGTAGAGCACAATCCATCTGTTCTGACCCCAGCAAGAGGACCTGTCACCAAGGAAAAAATGCTAAATGACATGCATCATTTGATTACCGCTGTGACCCTGAGCAATTTGACAAAAGATATGGCACCTGGAAGGTTATATGTAAGTTAGCTCTTATTCACCAAGTAGGCAGTTAACCTTTATCTTCTCTGAGAAAAACAAAAGGTTACCGCCCACTTGTAGAATCAGAGCAACTTTACATATAACGTTCCAGGGGCTATATATTTTGATGGGGTGGACTGATTTAAATTGTTCTTGGCCAGAGCAATAGTCAAATGACAATAGTCATATTTTATTTGGCTGTATCTCCAGTTTTATGCCACCTAGAAAAATGGTTCTGGAATCACAAAAAAGCTCAGATTCTTAACTGCTACATATAAAATCACATTTCTGGCTGTGTATTTAACTAGTGATATCTCTAATTACTAGTACTTCAATTTTTGCAGCATATCAAAACAGAGAATCTCAGCTTCCTTCTGATACCAGAACCTTTTTTTCTAGGTAATACAAAACCCAAAGATAAAGCCATTTGCAATGAATATCCCCTTTGGTAGTGGGAACTTTACAACTTGTTTTCTATTAAAAGGAAGTTAAACAGATTAATAAAGTATATTACAAAAATGTTCACCACACACCCCCTGACACAATCACAAAAATATTAATAAATGAAATGGGAGTTACACTTTAAGACTGCTTGTCAATTAGGTTTATAGAAACTGAAACAATAATATTTATATAGTTCCCATGTGGGTACTGACATTTTGTACATGCCTTATCTAAACTTGGCCACCTGCAGCAACCCAGATGGAGATAGGCCAGGAGGTTGGGAATAGTAGTAGCTCTACCAGACCCTCCAGCACTCCTCAGGGCTGGTGGAGTGGAGAGGGTGCCTGCAGGGTGTATGATGGTGACTGCAGTATCCCCAGGGGCTTGTCCTAGTGGTAAACCCACTTAGTCTGACGGTGGTTGGAGGGCCCTTGATGTTGAGTGCAGGATTAAGACTCAGTAGATGGTGACGTGGAAAAAATACTCATGATTTTTATTTGAAGAACCACAGATAAAACAGCAGAACTTTATCCATTCAATGGAGACACAGTTCTTTAGAAACTTATGCCTTGGCTGGGGGTGAGGTTGAATGATGATACTTCCTGTGTCAATCTGTGTCTCTCATCACATAGGTTAGTGCAAAATGCTTAAAGTAATAGTGACATAGAAATACAATCATGTAGGCCTTTAACAGTGCGTGCATAAATGATAAGTGATGATTCTGGGCAAACCCTTTCAACAAAGTATTAATTCAAAAATATCACTGCAATAAAAAAAAGGTAAAAAAGGTTCAATGCAGTACCCCAAGATATATGACTTTGAAAAGAGGATCATCTTACATTAGCAAGTACATTGGTTTGACTAGACAGGGTCAACTATTTGGGTAAAGAAGCAATTAGTATTTTACAACGCTCCAATTGCTATGTTATAGAGGCTGTGGGTCACTCTTAGGCTAGTTGCAGACAACTGTGTGTATTTTGCGGTCAGCAAACTACTAATTAGTCTTCAGTTTTTGTGGACAGAGTGTAATAAGTGTGTGTTCAGTGTGTCTTCAGCATCAGTGATTAAGGCCCGGTTCACATCTGCGTTTGGGTTTCCGTTCAGGGACTCCGCTTGGTGACCCCCCCGAACGGAAACCCGAAAGCATATGTGAACCGGGCCTTATGTCTGCAAAAACAGACAGAGTGTCTTCAGTGTGCCATCAGTTTGCGGATCCACCATAAAAAACACAGGTGACATCTAATTATATCCCTAGCATACTGATGACACACGGAGTACATCAGTGTGCCGTCCTAGGTTTTTAGTCTCCCATAGGCTTCTATGAGCAAGTCCGTTCCGCAAAAACTGAAAAGAATAGGACATGTTCTATCTGATACGGTGCGGAATCACAGTTCGAACACTGATCAGTGAAAAACATGGTCGTGTGCATGTACCCATAGAAATGAATGGGTCAGTGTGCTATCTCTGAAAAACAAGGATAGCACACGGATCTCGCCCACGGTCGTCTGCAAGGGGCCTTAAGGCTGCAGACACACATTGTGGAAAAGTTGCATATTTTGTTGTAGATTTTGCTGCCAATTACAAGAGTGGCTTCAAAAGGAATGTGAAAAATAAAGGAAGCACTTATACTTCTCCCTTATGCTGAATTCAATTCAACCTTAAAAATACACAGATTTTCTGTGATGTGTGGCCTCAGCATTAACCTAACCCATGTTCAGCTACATACTGTATGGCTGGTTTTCCCCACAACATTTTACAAAGTTTATTGCATTTTCATTTGCGACCAGATGTAACTTTAAAAGTCATGAAAAAAATTTGTGAAAAATCTACATTTAGTAATACCTAGACAGTTCAAACAAAGACTAGTCAGTCTTAAATGTGTCAGATAAATTTGGTGCACCTTTAAATTGTATAGTCTAAGTTTACATCACCTATTAGTTGGCTTACTTTGAGCCAGAATTTTACACCAGAATTTTGGTGTAATAGCGGACTCGCTTTGTTGAACTTAATGCTAAATGCTCTTAACTATGGCTAATGGGGCAGATTTATTATGCCTTGTATAACAGTTTTCTGGCGTACAAAGCATAAAAAGTCACAATTTTTGTGCAAATAAGCGTTTTGCTAAAAAAAATTGCTATTTTTTTACTTCTGCGCCACCTTTGCCACTTCCCCTACGAGCTGGTTTACATTTTTCCCAGGTGCACAGAGTGGTGGAAGTTATATGGTTCACCCTCCACCGGCTCCAGGGCTATGAGGTGCAACCTCCGTTGGCTTCGGGACTATGAGACTGGCGCAAGTAACGCCAGTCTTCATAAATCTTCCCCAATATGCAAATTTTAAGCCAAAATTCAGGTACAGCCAGAATAGCAAATTCCCCCCTAGTGTTTTTATTTATGGTGTTTTTTGGATTTGATCTAAGTATGGTGTTTTTTTCTTGTATTTTCCCCAGTATTTCAAAAACACTACAACAAATGCTTGTTTTACATACTAAAAAAACCCCTAAAAAATACAACCAAAAATGTTTGCAATTGTAGAAAATACAGTCATATGAAAAAGTTTGGGCACCCCTATTAATCTTAATCATTTTTAGTTCTAAATATTTGGGTGTTTGCAACAGCCATTTCAATTTGATATATCTAATAACTGATGGACAAAGTAATATTTCAGGATTGAAATGAGGTTTATTGTACTAACAGAAAATGTGCAATATGCATTAAACCAAAATTTGACCGGTGCAAAAGTATGGGCACCCCAACAGAAAAGTGACATTAATATTTAGTAGATCCTCCTTTTGCAAAAATAACAGCCTCTAGTCGCTTCCTGTAGCTTTTAATCAGTTCCTGGATCCTGGATGAAGGTATTTTTGACCATTCCTCTTTACAAAACAATTCCAGTTCAGTTAAGTTTGATGGTCACCGAGCATGGACAGCCCGCTTCAAATTATCCCACAGATGTTCAATGATATTCAGGTCTGGGGACTGGGATGGCCATTCCAGAACATTGTAATTGTTCCTCTGCATGAATGCCTGAGTAGATTTGGATCATTGTCTTGCTGAAATATCCATCCCCGGCGTAACTTCAAATTCGTCACTGATTCTTGTACATTATTCTCAAGAATCTGCTGATACTGAGTTGAATCCATGCGACCCTCAACTTTAACAAGATTCCCGGTGCCGGCATTGGCCACACAGCCCCAAAGCATGATGGAACCTCCACCAAATTTTACAGTGGGTAGCAAGTGTTTTTCTTGGAATGCTGTGTTTTTTTAACGCCATGCATAACGCCTTTTTGTATGACCAAACAACTCAATCTTTGTTTCATCAGTCCACAGGACCTTCTTCCAAAATGAAGCTGGCTTGTCCAAATGTGCTTTTGCATCCCTCAGGCGACTCTGTTTGTGGCGTGCTTTCAGAAACGGCTTCTTTCCCATCACTCTCCCATACAGCTTCTCCTTGTGCAAAGTGTGCTGTATTGTTGACCGATGCACAGTGACACCATCTGCAGCAAGATGATGCTGCAGCTCTTTGGAGGTGGTCTGTGGATTGTCCTTGACTGTTCTCACCATTCTTCTTCTCTGCCTTTCTGATATTTTTCTTGGCCTGCCACTTCTGGGCTTAACAAGAACTGTCCTTGTGGTCTTCCATTTCCTTACTATGTTCCTCACAGTGGAAACTGACAGGTTAAATCTCTGAGACAACTTTTTGTATCCTTCCCCTGAACAACTATGTTGAACAATCTTTGTTTTCAGATCATTTGAGAGTTGTTTTGAGGAGCCCATGATGCCACTCTTCAGAGGAGATTCAAATAGGAGAACAACTTGCAATTGGCCACCTTAAATACCTTTTCTCATGATTGGATACACCTGGCTATGAAGTTCAAAGCTCAGTGAGGTTACAAAACCAATTTTGTGCTTCAGTAAGTCAGTAAAAAGTAGTTAGGAGTATTCAAATCAATAAAATGATAAGGGTACCCAAATTTTTGCACCGGTCAAATTTTGGTTTAATGCATATTGCACATTTTCTGTTAGTACAATAAACCTCATTTCAATCCTGAAATATTACTGTGTCCATCAGTTATTAGATATATCAAATTGAAATGGCTGTTGCAAACACCCAAATATTTAGAACTAAAAATGATTAAGATTAATAGGGGTGCCCAAACTTTTTCATATGACTGTAGGTGTTTATGAACTCTAGCTATTCTTCATGTGTGGTGTAACACTGATGCAAAAACTACACATAAGTCAAAGTCTTGCTCGATATTTGATCTTTTCCTGTTGTGAAGGCTCATTGATGACAGTTACCAGTGGAAAGTTTTGTATTAAAGTTCAACAATTTTTTTTACATGTAATGTATTGATCTCTTGCTGTTTACAAATATTGGAGGAAATTTACTATTTCCTCAAAGTCAGAAAACTGGCAGGGACAGTGACACCAGGGCAGGGATACCTTGGCCTGACAAATTGGTGTTTCATATGCCATTCTTAAACAATTCCCTCTCTGCCGTGAGATGCACTTGAGTTATTAAGCGACGCTGGCCTCTTAATAATTTGGGCATACTCCTGTGCACCAGATATGAAATCTATGCCACTCAGGGACAGGTATAGATTTCAGGTGTTACTCCAGTTAACACCAGTTATCTGGCATGATTTACAGTAAGTCTTAATAACTGTCCCCCTCCTCGCAACAACATAATGTATAATACTATAGTAAAGTTCCTTTAAAGGAATATTGAATAATTGCAAACAATATTCTAGGCAATTTTTCTCATAGGAATCATTAAAGAGGATGTCTAGGATTTGGAGCAACCTTTACGTTGCATGCTGGGGCTCACAACTCCGGAAGCTGTGAGGCTTACATGACCATTGAAACCAATCAGTGGCATCAGTGGTCACTGTAGAAGGACTAATGAAGTCAACCATATATGTCATAAGTTTCATGCCACATATGAGCCTCATGACTTCTGGTACTGCAAGTCCCAGCACGCTACAGAAAGAGGAACAGGAGCAGACAATGGAGCACTGGTGACAGAAGAGTATGCCTTTTTTTTTTTTTTTTTCTTTTACACCCACTCTGGTCTCTCCAAGGGTTGCTCCAAATCCAGGACAACCCCTTTTAAAAATATATGGCAGCCAGGAACCAATTCAATAAAACTACAAACTAGCTACTGCTATGTGGATCTTCCCTGCACTGCATAAAACAGAAACACAGTTCAGTTATTGTATTTTGCATGGATGCCAAACAGTTTAAATATAAATATACACTCCTGAACATTTGTACTGCAATAGTTAATGTACATGTGTTAATATTTCCACACACTGGTGAGTTGTTGAAGCTGGTTTTGCATTAATGTGTAATTTTCAGTTCTGCTCACATTCTCTTCCTTCCTCTCTTCTCGGGGGTTACTTTCGGTCGAGGAACTAGGGTATCACTATGCATTCAGGCAGAGTAAAAAAAAAGGGCAGTCTAGCAGAATGCAAAGGCAAGCCTGTACCAAACAGTTTTTATTCTATTGCTGACTTACTTCCCTGCTTAACCCTTACTCTTCAGAATTTGCCTGACCTGCATAGCAAATGTCAATAGCAAATAAAGACACATATGTTAGGTTAATCCTGGAAATTTGGCTGCCACACATAACCTTATTTGATAATGTATTGCAGTTTTCTTTGAAATAAAATAGAGAATGTGTTCTCAGAATGTATGTTCAGTAGCCATTTGGATTACATTTGGGCTCCATTTAGCCTGTAATGGAGATTGATCTTGCAGTTGTTTGCATTCAGAGTACAGACAAGTTGCAATCAGTTATCATGCCTCTCACCTTTTAGATGACAAGTGGGACAAATCTTATGTGAAACCACACCTCTAATCCCAACCAGGCCCCCTTCCCCTCTTTGTCTCTACCAAATCCTATCCAGTACACTTGCACCCCCCCCTTACAATAATAGTACCTTCCTTTGTGTAACACAGTGATGAAGCCTCCTTAGTTTCTCCAACATAGTATAATGCCCTTGTAATGCCTTCACACAGCATCATACGCCCTTAGTGCCATAACCCTATATAATTCCAATTAGTGCCATCATCACAGTATAAAGCCCCATAGTGGCCACACACAGAATAAGGCCACCTTAGTTCTCCCCATACAGTACAATGCCCCCTCAATGTCCTCAGCAGTGTAATGCTCTCCTTCATGCCCCCACACAGTATAATTTCCCCTAAATGCCCCCACACAGTATAATGTTCCTTTAGTGGACCCACACACAATTATGAGCCCTTAGTGTCCCTACATAGTATAATGCCCACTCAGTGCCCCCACACTTTATAATGCCATCTTAGTGGCCCCCACATGGTATAGTGTTGCCTTGTGACCCCCATACATAATATTGCCCTCCTGTGGCCCCCATATAGAAAAGTGGGGGGCACAGAATCCAAGACAGTTGGAAGGTATGGAACCAGTTCTGTGTACACAAGGATTTTTGGCATTGGTATGCCAGTATCTCTACCTTGTATAGTCTTGTTCTATGATATATTCATAATGTAACTAATACCCATGAAATTGCATGAGTATGTGCTGAGACAGATCAGATAGTGAGTGTCTGATTTGAGTGTCTTCTCTGTACTGTGGTGAAAAGAAGACGTACTTATTATCTGTTATTTACATAGAGAAAATCCACAATAGTGAGCTAGGAAAACAATACAACGTAATGAGGAAACGTAATAGAGTAAATAAAGCATATTTTTAGATGCCGCCAGCCAATGTGTTTGTTCATGAAACAAAGAGACAGAAGCAGACAGAAGTTCATCAAGCTTAAAGCCCTTGAGCGTGAACAAAGAAATGCATTTGTCTCCAGAATGTGGCATTCTGCTGCGGCCAGAGACTTGTGTAAGGGCCTGCATGTTCTGCCTGAGCTCACAGCTGTTGCTGACATCAAGTTACCTTTCACCTACTTCTCCAGCTGATTGAGAGGTTACTAGCGTGCACTCAGCGGCCGCTGTACTGCGCCTGCGCACTTCCCCCCTTCCCATTGCTTTACCAGCAACATTTCTTTTCTGACAATGAAGGTGGCATTACAATAACATCTCAAGAGATCTCTGTGCTATGCGTACGCTTAAAGTCATACAGCACATCAGATGTAATAAGGTGGCAGGATACATTGTGTATTATTTTAGATGGTTTAAGGTCCCTGCTGACTGCTAATGGAGCAGAGATTGGGCTTCATTCCCAGACTGGCCATAGTGATAAATGAGCGACAGTGCAAAATAATTACTTTTGATATTTGCTGAATGACGTCCTTTTGTCTTGAATACTGTACAGCCTGTTACTTGCACAGTTTGCTTTCTTCTCATGTACTGCCAGTATATAGAGGCTAAACACAGGAAAATATGTTTTATGCCTCCAAGGAAAGATACGTCACTTGCTTGGCTGTGGCCTAAATATAACATGTGAAATAAACAGATTTACATACCAACTATCTAAGGTGTTTACTGTCTTAGAATAAGACCCACAATCCTATTCCTCATGTCACATATGCCACAATGTACACTTGGAGGGCAATTTGTTGTCTGAAGACCTTCATATAACTATCCAACTTGACATCTTGGACTCTTGCCAGTTCATGAAACAAAGATGCTATAATATGTTAAGCACACTTAGGCCTGTGTAAGGTTGTGAAACCATGTTTCCTTCAGACCCCATGAACATGACAGTGAAAAATGGACGTTTTGTTAACGTACATTAAGTGTTTTTAGAACAATGGAGGTCAATGACTATATGCACATGTCCACTTTTTAACTGACAGTGAATAACATCCGTTAAATAATAGGACAAGCCCTATTTTTGACTGTTTTTCCCATGACTGTGAGGGAGATGACAATATTACCCAGGAGGCAGGGACGCACCACTAATGAGGCGAAGTGAGGCGGCCGCCTCAGGCGGCACTGTCCAGGGGGCAGCATTTTTTATTGTCTTTTTAATGTAAACCAGCTCAGGAAAAAAAAACAAAGCTGCGCGATACCTGTCCTGGGCTGGTTTACGAGACCTCTGCATGTCAGCGCAGGCGGCGATACAATGACGTCATCGCGCCTCCTACGCTGACACGCAGACATCGCGGACAAGAAGAGGAGGCGGCGGCTGCATCAAGGCATCGGACGTAGGTGAGGATAAGTTTTTTTATACATATATAAATAGGCCGTTGCCTGCTGGAGTATCCCCAGCACGTAACGGCCTATTTACTTATCGATCCCCGCGGCTGGTCGTGGCTGCCCCCCGCTTCCCCTTCTGCTATGGGACGCAGAAGCGGCTGTGTACAGGAACGGGGATGGTAAGTGAGGCCGCGGCCAGCGAACCCCATCAAATACTACTATTATTATACTCCGGGTCTTTTCAGATAATCAATAATCGGAGACCCAGGGGAGGTGATAAACATAAAAACCATTGTTACTCACCTCTCCGGCAATTCGATGTTGCTCCCAGCAGGCTTCGGCCTTCTTTGGTGACGTCCCAGGCGTCACATGAGCCAGGCCGACATCATTATGTCGCTACGCCGGTCTGTGCAACATTGAAGAAGGCCGAAAGCAGGGAGCGCACCAGAGCCCAGGTAAGTAACACTGGTTTTATGTTTGTCACCCCCTGGGTCTCCGATCATTATACTCTGGGGTCTGAAAAGACCCCAGAGTATAATAATAGTTCATGGGTGGGTCACTTTGGGACATAATAGCATGTGCAGGGGCCACTATAAAGCATAATACCGTGTGCAGGGACCACTATGGGGAATAATACTGTGTGCAGGGGCCACTATGGGACATAAAACCGTGTGCAGGGGCCACTATGGAGCATAATACCGTTTGCAGGGGCCACTATGGAGCATAATACCGTTTGCAGGGGCCACTATGGAGCATAATACCGTTTGCAGGGGCCACTATGGAGCATAATACCAATGCAGGGGCCACTAGGAAGCATAATACCAATTGCAGGGGCCACTATGGAGCATAATAACGTGTGCAGGGGCCACTATGGAGCATAATAACGTGTGCAGGGGCCACTATGGAGCATAATACCGTGTGTAGGGGCTGCTGTGGGGCATAATATCACGTGCAGGGGCCGCTGTGGGGCATAATACCATGTGCAGGGGCCGCTGCGGGGCATAAAACCGTGTGCAGAGGCTGCTGTGGGGCATAATACCGTGTGCAGGGGCCGCTGCGGGGCATAAAACCTTGTAATACTGTGTGCAGGGGCTACAGTGGGCCATAATACCGTGTAATACTGTATTTAAAAAAAAACACCTACTCACCTGTCCCTTGTGCCCCGATGTCTCCTACCGCGGTCTGGTTCTGCTGCTCTGGTGTTTTCTTCTGGTGGAAGTCCCCACCGCACATGACCGCTGAAGTCGCTGACATGGGACATCACAGTGCTGTGGGGAAGAAAACACCAGAACAGCAGGACTGGAACGCGCTGGGAGACACCGGAGCACCTTCCCCAGCCTCATATTAAAAAAGTGGTTATCCTGGACAACCCCTTTAAGGTGGCACTTGGGCTTTATTAAAGGGGCTTTCCAGCTCATTTTTATTGATGATCTATCCCTAGGACAGATTATCAATAAGAGATCAGTGGATCCCTCCTCTGATCAGCTGTATGAAGGAGCCCCAGCGCCTGTTTATATCACACACTGTCTGTTTATAGTGACCGTGTGATGTAATTACAGCCTTGTCACATAGACATGTACAGGACGAGGCTGTAGTTACATTACATGGCCGCTATAAGATGAATGACACTATGTAAACAGAGAAGGGGGTCATGGCGCTTACACAGGTACCACAGTTCATTCAAACAGGTGATCAGTAGGGGTCCTGGGTTTTTGAGTCCCACTGATTATTTTATTAATGACCTGGAAAACCTTCTAATTAGGAAACCTATGGGGCATTATTAATAAGGGGCACTATTTATACAGGGTACACACGGACATTATTAATATAAAGATGCATTTGGGAGTATTATTCATTATGGGGGATTATATCATATATTTTATAATTGGGGGTAGCAGCAGGATGGGTGTGCAGGTGAGAGCAATGTGGGCTGGATGCCTGGAAAAGTGAGGAGCTAAAAATGTCTGTGTTGTAAACTTTACAGAGACAAGTCACAGCTGGAAGAAGTGGTCATGGCGGTCCAAAGGGAAGAGAAGGGAAATGTGAAGGATTAGTCAGAGACGTCACCTGTAAGTCACAAAATGTTACTGTCCTGTATTCACCTAAATGATAGAGGATAAATACCTGATTGATGGGGTCTGTCTGCTGAGACCCCCGCTGAGCCTGAGAATTGGGTTTTTTACCCCCACTAGGTGGGGATTCAGCCTGACCTCAGCCATATATATAGGTGTGCTACTTGGTGGATGGACGTACCCACGTGGCTCTCATTCACTTCAATGGGAGTGCCAAAGATACCCGAAGTCCAGTACTCAGCTATCTGCGGGGCTCCTATTATAGGGAATGGGCGCCATGTGGCTCGTCCATCCACCAAGCAGAAGATGTGTGAAGTTACTTTCATTGTTAATGCCGTGTTGTTGATCTGAAGTAACTGAACTGTACTGAAGTTATACAGGAAGAAGAATTCTTAAAAACTGTTTTATCACTTTGTGTATTGTGTATATTGTGTGACGATAACAGCGTGTGAAGCTAGTAGCATGTAAACACAATTTTATATATATATTTTTTTTTTTTGGGGGGGGGCGTCTTTCTATAGTCCGCCTCAGGCAGCAAAGAGGCTAGGTTCACCACTGCCAGGAGGAGTTATTAACAAGTGGCCAGCGTGACTAGGCTGAAGCTGCTGAAGCTGACTACTATCATTTGCATCTGACTTTTTATGCTTTTAAACATTTAGAACTT
Organism: Leptodactylus fallax; assembly: GCA_947044405.1. Classification (NCBI taxonomy): domain Eukaryota; kingdom Metazoa; phylum Chordata; class Amphibia; order Anura; family Leptodactylidae; genus Leptodactylus; species Leptodactylus fallax. The sequence continues at coordinate 2,700,312 of CAMRHE010000096.1, forward strand.
CACATTGCTACAACATAAAGTTTTACAGAGGAGCAACAATGGAAAGGGAATTACTTCATCCTGATTATGATGGGGACACACAAAAAGGAGCTTTTCCACAATGTGGGTCCTTAGCCTGTGGCATAATTATTGGTTTGGGATGTTGTGTTTAACTTGGGTTTTACATTGCTGGACGATACACTTCACTGGTTTTATGTGTGTTCATTGGAGATGGCTTGCTATAGCCAGGCACTTTTATTATCCCTGGCCAGATGGCGATGGGGGGATAGCAAGGGGGATAGGTCATTTTGGACCTGACAAACTCCCTTTAAGATAGTGGAAGAGTGAAGAAATCAGGCAATACCTTTTAGAGGCTAACTGAGTATATTTATAAGTAAGCTTTCAGGAGTACTAGCTAGCTCCCTTCATCAGACATGGTGTGATGTCTGATGAAGGGAGCTAGCTAGTACTCCTGAAAGCTTACTTATAAATATACTCAGTTAGCCTCTAAAAGGTATCGCCTGATTTCTTCACTCTTCCACTACTTTCAATGGCTAACACGGTACAACATTATACTACTATCCCTTTAAGATAGGCACTTTATTTGCTCCTGATGAGTTATTCTTTGCTGCAAGTTTAACCCATTCCGAACATCCGGTGTAATAGTACAGCAGATGTCAGGTGGCTAAGTATGGCCATATCCACCAGTTCTCCGCTGTATTATACACTGATCATGGGCAATAACCCCCCCCCCCCCACAGCGCCTCAGTGAAAGCTAATCAAGGTGCCATATTATTTCCATTTGTAGTTTTTGGTTATAGTTACCTAAAAAGTCCCTTTATCAGCATTTACTCTTTGTACATACTAACTACATGTACGTATGAATCACTGTTTATGCAAACTCTTTGTATTATGTGCAATGGTAAAAGGCAAATTCTACTTCCCTATTTGAACATTTACCCTACTTAATTCTATACAATGCAAATTTATTGTTAAATATCTGAGCAGCATACAGTTTAATGTCCTCCAGCAGTGACCCTGTGAAGTTTAATGTCCTCAGCCAAGCATTGGCAGACCATGTAAAGTTACAGAGAGGGATCTTCTTGTGTTAAAGGGCATAGTACATACAAGTTGCAAAAGCTTTGCTGACCCAATGGATGGAATTTACTATTCCCTCTATGCCAGAAAAGTGGCATAGATGGGAATAACTGTGTTGCGGCTTTGGTGCACAGGCCTTTTTTTGTGCCAAATATGTGCTGCACCACTGACCTATTTCTGCACCCTGTCTGCCACTTTTTATGAAAGTTGCTGGAGCAGAATGGAGAGCAAGGTGGGCCCAACAAATTTACTACAACTTATGCCAGAGAACGCACCAGTTCCTGACTGTCACAGAACTCAATTCTGGTGCACAGTAGTGCCACTAAATTGTTAAGAGACCTGAGCCTCTTGATAAATTAAGGCGCACTTAGCACCAATTGGGGACTTCATTAAGACTGGCATACAAAACACCAGTGTTAATAAATTTCTACCCATAACTGCAGAATTCCAAACCTCCTCTGGTATTAACATCAGCACAAAAACTATGCGTTGGGAGCTTCATGCACATGTTTCTATACCCGAGCAGTTGCAGACAAGTCTTATTTCACAAAGCACAATGCTGGCCTGCACACATTCCTGACCTCAACCCCATCAAACACTTTGTGATGAACTAGAATAGAGATTGTGTGGCAGACCTCCATTCTAACATGTGTCTGGCAGCAAATGCTTTTTTAGCTGAATGGGCAAAAATTCCAACAGCACCTCGGCAAAATCATGTAGAAAGCCTTCCCAGAAGAGTGGAAGTTGTTTTAGCTGGAAAGGGTGGTCCAACACTATATTAATACATATGGATTTAGAATAAGATCTCATAAAAGCTCCTGTAAGTGTAGATGTGTAGGTGTCCCAATACTCATGCTCATATAGAGCATTAGTAGATAAACACAAATGATTTAATAACGCAACCTTCGGACTACTCTAGTTTATGATGATACCCTCCCAAATTCACAGGGGCCAGAACTAGAGAAGGTCATACTTTTTGGTAGCAGCTGCTGAGTTGTATTAACAAAATTCTCATTTAGAAAGCAGGGTTCACACTACTGTTGGATTCCATTATGAAGGTGACCATTAAAAAAACAAAAACGGACACCTATCATAACAGACTTTAACGGACACTAACTGATGCAAATAATGGATCAGTTAAAAAAACGGACACGTTAGCATCGGTTAGTGTCCGTTTTTTAACACTGTCTGTTTTTTTTTTGTTTCTCCTTTCTGAGCATGCGCAGAAAAAAAATGGACATAAAATAATGGATAGTAACTGATGGCTATCAGTTACTGTCCATTATAAGTCCGTTACCCACAGACTTCAATGTTAAAAAAATAACGGACACTTGCTGTCCGTCAAGAATCCGTTTTTCCAAATGGACAAAAAAGTCCTGCATGTATAATTTTTTGTCCGCGGAAAAAGAACGGACTTGTGACGGATTGGGTGTAAATGGACACAAACGGACACTAACGGGCACAATATAAAAACCCATTGAAATGAATGGAAATTTTAATGGATTTCTGACGGTTCAGCTAGTGTCCGATGCTAAGATCTTGTAACGGACAATAGCAACGGACACTACTGACGGTCACCAACGGTAGTATGAACGCCCCTTAAGAAGCTCAAGGCAATAAGTGAAGATAGACTTCCAAGATTTTAAAAATAAGGACCCCCTTGGACACACTTTTTAAAGGTTTCCAGTCTCAGGAAATAAGTAGTTTTTTTGTATAATCAAAAGAACTAGCAAACAGAGATCTAGAAAAAAACTTTCATTATATAGACAATAACCTGTATTTACTGAAACTGGACAACCTCTTTTTTTAGGTCTCCAAATATTACTTCTATTTCTGAGCGTCTGGCTGTGGTGGCAGATGGGGGCCCTTATAACAGTTTCACATATGTTGTTTTATGGAAACTGAATGTTCTTCTACTGCAAAGTGATGAGTAATTTAAATACGTTAACTCCTTGAGAACACAGAGATTTTCAGTTTTTTTTCATTTTTGCTTTTTTTTGGGTTTTGTTTTTTATGATGTACACTGTGTGGTAAAAATAACATGCTACCTTAATTTTGAAGGTCAGTATGATAACAACAATAGAAGATGTATCTAGTCTTTACTACTGAAAATAAAAATATAATATAAGTATTTGAAAAAAAAAAAAAAAATTAGCATTGCATCGCTATATTCTGACACCCATAACTTTTTTATATTACCATCGATCGCGGGCATTAAGGCCCCCGGCGCCTCGGTCAAAGCTAACTGAGGGTGGGTTCACACCTGCGCTTGAGTCCGTCCGCTGCCAATCCGAGTGAAAATCTCGGGGAACGGGATAGGCATCTGACACCGACAGGTTAGCGACGCATTGGTTAAAAACCCATTCATTTGAATAGGTTTTTAAAACAATGTGTGGGTGTGCGCTTACACCCTCTGCGCTGCGAAGCCGTTTTTTTTTCGTCGGACACGAAGTCCTGCATGTCCGACTTTGTTTCCGACGAAAAAAAAAGGATTCGCAGCGCAGAGGGTGCAATCGGACACCCGCGCATTGCTTTAAAAACCCATTCAAATGAATGGGTTTTTAACCAATGCGTCACTAACCTGTCGGTATCCGATGCCTATCCCGTTCCCCAAGATTTTCACTCGGATTGGCAGCGGACGGACTCAAACGCAGGTGTGAACCCACCCTGAGGTGCAATTTTGCCGGCAGTGCATGGGCACTGCCATTTTGGCGAGGATCGCAGGAATCTGGAATGAGATACAGGGCCGGCGATCTGTTGACATGACAGCCGGGAGCCTATTGAATGCTCCAAGGCTTGTCTGGCATTCATTTGTATGACAGGCCAAGTGAAATTGGCTTGGCTAAAATCCCATTTGCTGTCTCAAGACTCGGTGAGTCAAAAGCAAATTGAGGATCTGTTACATCCAACAGAGGGCGTATGAGCTCCCAGCTCCTTTCCCATAATGCCTTGTGATATGTAGATGCTAAGTAGAGGGCAAAAGGCAATTCAAACTCTACTCACCTTCACTGGTGCTCTCCTCAATGTGAGAGATTCTTGTCCCTAAGACAAGAATGGGAGCATGCCGGAATGCCGGAATTTTGCAATGCATTAGCATTGCATTGGTGATCAGACCCCCTGTGGTTTAAGAACCCAAGGGAGTCTACTAAATAAAATAATAAAAAAAAAAAAAGTATTAAAAGTTCACCCTTTCCCTAGAATACATATAAAAGTAGAAAATTACATACACATTAAGTATCCCTGTGTCCAAAACGCCCAGTCTACAAATTTATAAAAATATTTTTCTCATACGATGAACGCCGTAGTGGGAAAAAAAAAAAATCAAAAGTGCCAAACCGACGTTTTTTCGCTGTTTTGCCTCTGATAAAAATTTGAATAAAGAGTGATCAAAGCAATAGACATTCCCCAAAATAGTATAACTAAAAAGTACACCTAGCCCCGCAAAAGAGACACCGTATGCTTCCTCGTACATGGAAACATAAAAAAGTTATGGGTGTCAGAATATGGCGACTTTTTGCAAAGTGTTGGATTTTTTTAAAGGGGTTAAAATGTAAATAAAACTGTATAAATTTGGTATCCCCGGAATCATACCGAAACATAGAATACAGGCGGCACAGTGAATGCCGTAAAAACGAAGCCCACAAATGTGCGACTTTCCACCCCATTCTGAATTTTTTTCTAGCTTTCCAGTACATTGTACAGAAAAATATATGTGCCTTTATGAAGAACAATTTGTCCCGCAAACATTAAGTCCTCATATGGCTCTGTGAACGGAAAGATAAAAAAGTTATGGGGCTTGAAAGGTGGGGAGTCAAAAACTAAAATCAAAAAATGCCTCCGGTGAAAAGGAGTTAATAACTATTTAAATTTTTTATTTCTTTTTTATAACATCTATTTTATTCCAAATATGAGTTTGAACCTTGTGACAGGGTGTAACAGACCTTCTATGATGACAGGTCTAAGAGCTTTTAATAGGTTCCTGGCGCACTGTCAGCTTTGCTGGTATGAGCCCCTTTGCCAGAGATATTGGTGCCATTAGTTTCAGCAGAGATATCCCTCCACTTTCAGAAGGGTGGGCCTTACAGTGTAGCATCATCATTAAGCTGTGAGGAACACCTCCTCTGACAGTACTCTTCCATAGCCTTGTACTTCTCAGCGATGACACTGAGCAGTAAGGCCTGCTCTTCTGACAATGGAAGGATACTGGTGCAAAAACTAATGGCACCGGGTGGAATTTTGTTGAATCTGAGATCACATGGATCATATGAGATCATATGAGATCTATAGCAGGGATCTCCAACCACCAGGCCGTTGGGGGTCTTTTGCCGGTCGGGGCGGCGATCTGGCCACAGTGTTGTGGCTACTAGTATAGCTAATGGCGGGGACCTGGTCTACAGCGCTGTACACCGAGATCCCGCCAGCACGCCCTGGTCTACAGCGCTGTTTCGTGTATAACCCCACCCCCATATGACCAAATCATTTGTAGAAAGTGGATAACCCCTTTAATCATAGAATGCAGACAGAGCACCCTCCATTTGGTGTCCACCAGCATTCACTCTCATGTTATAAAACATAATGGAAGCTTTCTTCCCTCATGCTTTCCAATTTTCCGAAGGAAGAAAAGTCCTATATTCAACAAAAGTGAATAAACATGCCAGAAGAAAGATACCGTTATAGTGTTTACGTTAGAGTCAATCGGAATGGACACAGATATTAAAGTCCATTGCTCTCATCTTATGAGGGAATGAGAGCAATGGACTTTTCACAATGGTGTGAATGTGCCCTAACACAGATCTTAAATGTGAATAGACTCATGTATATAAGGATCTCCTTTAGAATTTTAGATCAGCCAGAACAATACAGAAAACAGTGAGAGAAACTGTTAAACGTTTTAATACTTCCTAAAGAAAATGCTGTAGGATAATGCTGTAAAGTTCCTTTAAGATCCAAATGCCTATACACTGCAGACGTCCAAATTACTCATCAAGTTTTGTAAGAGTAGGAGTGTAACCATTGTTTTATGCAAACACTTGTCCCTCCTCTCTGAGGTTACTCTCGTTCAAAGAACTAGGATGTCACTGAGCCCTGCACAGACAGAAAAGCTAGTAAGGTTTATTCAGGTGCATAGAAAGTCCAAACCTCTGTCTATTGTAGCTCTTTCTACTCTTTATTCACACATTTGCTTCTGTCGATTCCAGCATTAAACAGGTTAAGCAACAAAGGACATTGTGTGCCAGTGTTCTGAATTTTCAATGCCAAGGACATTCCTCCTAGCAGCTGGACATAAACTAGAGAATAAGTATATTCATATAACAAGCCATGTATATCAAGCTAAACATTGAAAACGTAGAATAAATTTATAGAAGATGCTGATAATCCAGTTATCCTAATAATTTAAAGTTTAGCTATTTACAAAATTTGAGTAATTTTGCTCTCCAAGAAGTCACATGTGTCCTAGACATGTGATGTTACAGAAATGTTTAGCTTTTGTTATCTGGCCTGAAGTGGTTGCCTGTCCTTCCTGTCTTTCAGTACAAACATTCACTTGCCACCAATAGTTGTGAAATAAGCATACTTGTATAAATTAAAGATGTACATAGGTTAGGTTATGTCCTGTATTTACACAGACCATATTAATTATATTCACCAACTATCAAATGTTTCTTCCTTTTTTGAGCTTGAAAGCATATCTCCAGTTATAAACAACATTTTTTAAAATGAATAATACAGGTGAAAGTAAGAAACTTTGTAATAAATCTTATTAAGGAGATCTATATTATTCACCACTTTTTAAGTTGTTTTCCTGCTACATATCTTCCGTGTGACTGCTTGTTTACATTATATTCTCTCCATATTCAGCCTCACACATAGAGCTCTATGGAGAAGGGAGAGGTGGAGTAGGGGGACCAGTGAAGTGACCACTGTATGGGGGGACCAATGAAGTGGCCACTGTATGGGGGGAATAGTGAAGAGACCACTGTATGGGTCATACAGTGACCCCTTCACTGGTCCCCCTTATAGCAATATTAGGTCAGTACTTATCTGTCTGCTCCCAGGTCCTTCTTTCTCTGGGCGCACTGTTGTGAGGTTATGTGTGCCCTGATATGGAGGGGCCGGAGTGAAGACAGGTAATACTGATACTCATCTTGTAGGCCAGAGGCTTAATGTAGCCTGTGGCCTACAAGTCAGGGAGTGATAAAGCAGGAAGCCTGTGGCCTATTTTTAACAACCGGATCAGCAGAACTGGGAAGAACTGGCTGCATTCACTTACCAATCCCCACTCCTGCTCGCTGCCTCCTCATTACTCTTCAGCCTTCAAGGGGCCCTGTGTGGCACACAGGTGTCCCTGGAGGCTGAAAAGGGAGCAGGAGTTGGGATGGTTAAATTAATAAGGGCTGTTACCGGATCTCCACTGCTTGTTAAAAAAAAAGCCCACCGGGGGATTCACCGGTACCCCTGTGGCCAGTCCAAGCCTGAAAGTTATTGTTTCCTGCACATGTCAGAAACATTCTGAAAATTCTGACAGACTATCTACCTTGTTCTAAGCCCACAAAAGTTATAACAATTAGACCATGACAATCTCTGCTGTGTTGTAAATGGTATATGTAATGGTACTGTATTAAAGAGGTTTTTTGGAACTTCCATATTAGGATATTAGAATAGGTCATCAATATGTGATTGTGGTGGTCCAATACCCAAGACCCTTGTTGATCAGCTGTTTAAAGAGGACTCAGCGCTCACAAGTACTTCAGCCTCTTTCCTGCGCTTGTGACAATGGTCACATGGTACAGCTCCAACTAAATCCCGTTCAATTGAAAAGGACTGATCTGCAATACCAAGCACAGCCCCTCACTTTGATGTTCAGTGAAGAGGCCGCAGCACTCACGCAAACACTGCAGCTTCTTCAACCAGCTCATCTGTGGGGGTCCTGGGTGATAAACCCTACTGATCAGATATTGATGACCTATCCTAAGGATAGTGAGCAATATACAAGTCCTAAAAAACCTTTAACCCAAGTGCTTCATGCTGTTGTTGAGAGGTGACTTTTGTAGATTTGATACATGAACATTTATAACTAATCTTTTCCCAGAAATTTGCAGGCATTTAAACATTAAACCCGTAACAATGGTGTACGGTTGTCAGCCAACCGTAATTTCACATAATTTTTGGCCAGTGTCAGTATTATAAAAAATACGTGTTAGTGTTTTTTTTATTTGCCTTGAAGTGTTTCTACATCTAAGGGCTCATGTAAATGACTGTTATAGATCCTTATGGTACAGAATCATCAAAATATGACACCTACAGAATTCTATAGATTCAGTCTATGGAAAAACTAATTGATCCGGCTCTTATACAGAGATGCTAATGTGTTCATGGGTTTGAAATCAGTAGATATTGGAACTCTCATTTTCTGTTTGATGCAGGTATGGTACAGGAGCTGTGGATTATACCTACATGTGACACTTTCAAGGGAGATAGTGTTGGAATATTGTGTCTAGATATACACTATAATCAGAGTATCTGTAATTCTGTCTAGTGCACTCTACATGAATTAATCATTTGGCACCCATTAACACTCAGCAGCCTCTCATTCAAGGCTCTTAACACTTAAGTCTGTAGCACAGTAACAGGCTCATACTGTACTCCCCTTGTGAAGTCAGATAACTGAACCTTGCTTGTAACCGGGGAAGATCACATCCTTGTTTGGAAGGAGCACCAGAGGAGAAGCTTGCAATCAATGCTTACCAAATAGATATTGGGTGGGACTCCTGGGTTAGTGGTAGATGGCATACTTCCTCTTTGGCTTTAATGATAGTTATTTCTGTGCTGCACAAGTCTCTGGAGATAGGGAGAAAAAAGTCAGGACAGCACAGTGGCTCAGTGGTTAGCACTGCATCCTTGCAATGCTGGAATCCTTGGTTTGACTCTGACCAAAAACAACATCTGCAAGGAGTTTGTATGTTCGCCCTGTGTTTGCGTGGGTTTCCTCCCACACTCCAAAGACATACTGATAGGGAATTTAGATTATGAACCCTATATGGGACAGTGTTTGACAACATCTGTAAAGCACTGCAGAATATGCTGGCACTATACAAGTAAGCTAAATAAATAAACCAAACATGTGGGACAAGAGAATAGCAGAATACACAAGATCATTTCTTCTACATGACTAAACTGAACCTACAGCGCTGGAAATTGAACTATATCCTAATTCTAATCCTCACCAGACTGTAAAGTGCTGGTAAATTTAATCCTTGAAGCCATAAAGGGGTTGGTCAGTTTCGGCAAATAAATGTTATTGTTTGTATAATTAAAAGTTGTACAATTTTCCAATATATTTTTTGTATCAATTTCTCACGGTTTTCTAGATCTCTGCTTGCTGTCATTCCTTGTTTACTTCCAATGAATAAAAATCAGTCCATAGTCATGTGATGTACACAGGTGCACAGATCGTGACATGACCAGAGCTCTGATTTCACATGACCATGGACTGATTTTTATTCACTGTATGTAAGCAGAATGAATGACAGCAAGCAGAGATCTATTAGAAAAAACCCAAGGAATTGATACATAAAGTATATTGGAAAACTGTATAACTTTTTATTATACAAACAACATTTACCTGGACAACCCCTTTTTGGCTTTGCAGTAACAATATCTGCATTTGCCTTCCAAGCACCTTGCCTATGCTATAACAGATAGCTCCAGAAATGCTGACATCTGAATGAGGTGTATAGTACAACATTTCACGATCTGGGAATTGTAGTTCTGATGTGCTATGAAAGAACTAAGATTACTGCCTGAAGAACTTCATTTCCCAGAAGCAAATGTTTTAACTCCACCCCTATACCGTGCAAAGAAAGATTATTCTTAAAGCGGCAATTTAGTGACGTGGCTTGCACATATAGCATAGCAGTAAACAAAGCGCACAATGCAATAAGGCTTTAGCAGAACAAAAGGAGGTTGATAATAATACTGTACATAGAAAGTGCTTAGAGATGTAATTTCTTTCAGTTGCTATGTAAAAATATATCAATAAGTAATATAGAAGCATCAATAGATTTAAAACAGTGTGCTTTGTATTTAAGCATCTTACACAAATATGTTTTGGTATTTGCAATACAAACCTTTTTGGGTATTTGCATTAATGTTTTATGTGATTGTAAAACCTATACATTTAGGATCAATGTTGAAAAATAACTTTGAAATATATTTACCTCTACCTTTATTAACAAAGCATCAGGTGACCATGACAGCCAACAAGAGTGGGGGGAAATTCATACTGACTATTCTTGGGGAACCATAACAGAAACAATAAATTAAGTATACTACAAAAATCTTATTGCCTTATATCCTACAACAGCACAATGATGGAGTATTTCTGCCCCTGTGCACCAATAGCACAGTTGTAATTTTTAATCAACTCTTTAAAAGGTGTGTTCTTCCACCCAACCCTATATACTATGTAAGGGGGGGGGAACAACCCCTTGTGTTTTTTTCTGTCCTGTCAGACAAAAAGGGACAGTTGGTGGAGGAGGTGTTGTTTTTATCTCCTCCTTTTGTGATTCTCCAGACGCTCCTTACCTTTGATGCTGTTTTTCTGGTATTCACGGACTGCGTGGCCGGTGGCCGGAAGTGGCATGAGCTCACGTCCTTCGTGGTTTACGCAGGGGATGTGTTAGCCTCGGTCTGCTTTAGGCATGCACCTGACATCCTGGGGTGTTTCCGGGATGGGGGGTGGAGTCCTTGGCCTCAGTTTCGTGCTCGTATGGAGTTTGCATAGACGGGGTCTCTGATTACTTAAGCATTCTACCTTTCCCCTCTTTCTCAGTCATAGCTCAGAGTTATTGCTTGTTTCACACTATTATTGCTATTATAATTGCCAGATTGTTAAAGGGGTTGTTCGGGATAAAATGCAATTCCTACACTAATCTAAACACCCTCCCCCCGCCTACTTTCTAAATTACTTACTTTAGCAAAAATGTATATTTACCCATATCCCTGGGGCGGTCACCAATACTACACCCCCCACCCCATCATACTTACCTGTCTTCCTATCCAGACTTCATTCTGTGGGGACGGCTCCTCCTCTTCTTTTACCCTCTGCCGGTGCATGGGCAATAGAGCTGGAGTTCCGGCATTGCGCTGTCGCCAGAATTCCATCTCTATTGCGCAGGCATGGGAAGGAACCTCCCACGCCTGCACAGTAGAGATGGAGTGCTGGCTGCATTACAATGACGGGACTATTGCACACGCGCCAGCAGAGGGTCAAGGAAGAGGAAGAGCCATCCCCACAGAAGGAAGTCTGGACAGGAAGACAGGTAAGTATGATGGGGTGGGGGGGTGGGCTGAGTTAGTTGGGAAGGGCTAGTAGTGGGCAGGATCGTTAGGGAGATAGGGAAGGGGTGTGAGAGAGGGAGGTAGTGTGAGTCAGCCTACAACTACCATGATGCATTGCATGAGCTAAGACAGCAGGATGCTACACCATGTAAACAAATGCAATGGATGCCAGGAGCTCCCAGAGAAACCCATAAATCACTCATAACACTGCTAAAGGTATTTGGGTGCACTTATTAACCCATTAATAGCACTAACAGACCTTTTTAGTTTGTGTTTCTACTTCAGATGTCTTCCGCTAGATCCAGTGGTGGTGACTCTACGGATAGAAAGTCTGCAACCAACTGTAGACACCTGGCATGCAGGGACTGTAATATCCCGCTACCTGACAGGTATGATAATATAAATATTTTTTTTTTTTTAAATGAAATATCAAAAGGACCCTATATACCCAATTGGGATTTAGATTAAAAAAAAAGAGAAAAATCCACTCACACCACTCTCTCTCAGAGCCACTGGATAAATATAATAATAATTATATGGTGCAGATCCATGCTTAAATACACATAAGACCATTCATTCAATCATATAACAAATAGCCCTATGCTGATAATATAATAATTAGAGTCTAACTAAACTGCCTCCATACACAGAACAGTATGCAGATTGAAACAATTGCCCAAAATACATTTACTATAATGACTTAAGGAATACTGTGTACTCCTATATCCCGAGGATACTGGCCTAATGCCACACCAACAAGACTCAGAAGACCACAGGTTCCACAGAAAAGGCAATAATTGTGTCAATACTTCAATTGTAGTCATGAACTGACTATCCTGCTTAGACAATAGCCTCCCATCGCGTTTCCTCCAACGGATTCATCAGGGGCTAATAATAAATTCCAATTCAGCAGTTAAAACCACTCTTTTTGAAGATGTCAGCAGAAATTTTCACAGCATGACCGCTCTGATAATGGCGGCCATTATCAGAGCGGTCAGAAGGCTTTGACTTTTCTCCAGCATCTAGGCTGGATGATATGATTACAGATGCATCCCTTCATGGATGGGGAGCCCATTTGGATGGAACCTGGAGCCCTCAGGAGAGACTGATGTCATCAAATCTGAGAGAGCTCTGAGAGATAAGTCTGGCTCTTTGCTATTTCTCCTCTCAGCTCAGAGGAAAGGTGGTCAGGATAAGGTCATACAACATGACTACAATCCTGTATATCAAATCAACAAGTAAGGGGGCAGGTAATCTCAACCCTTTCACAGGGAAGTAGGTACGATTATGATCTGGGCGGAGAAGAATCTCATATGCCTTTTGGTAGTTCACATCAAAGGTTCTCTCAACATAATTGCAAACCAGTTGAACAAGATCACTTCCTTCCTGTGGAATGGTCTCTGAATCCAGAAATTTTCCATCTGGATCCATCAGGATCTGACCCTGAGATGGGATTGCCCCAAGTTCAACGCCAAGGTAGAGACGTTTTGCTTGCTATATCAGGAGGACAGTTCCTTGGCAGTGGATGCCCTGTCCATCCCTTCCAGGTTCAGGCTGGCATACATTTTCCCTCCAATTTCCATGATACCAAGGGTATTGATAAAGATCAGGCAGGATCAGGCAACAGTGATAGCCATCATGCCATTCTGGTCAAAGAGGTATTGGTTTTCCCAGCTCATGCAGATGAGTCGAGGGACCTACTGGAGACTTCCCTCAATTCAGAACCTGGTGTCTCAGGGCTCCCAGACCTGAACAGGTTCAACCTGACAGCCTGGAGGTTGACTGGTTCCTACTAAGATCAAAGGGGCTATGAGAGGCCATCCTGAAACCCTATTTGTATCAAGGGTGGAATCAACCATGAAGAACTACACTAGAATATGGAAAATATTCACATCATGGTGTGTTAGGAAGGAGGTCAACAACTCCAATCATTCAATAAATAACAACCTGGATTTCATACAAGAATAAGAAAGTAAGCCCTTCTTCACTGAAAGTACAATTAGCCGCTTTATCTGCCTGTCTCGTCCGATGGTTCTCTCAGGATCCCTTAATCAGAGGTTCCTGAAGGGAGTTACTAGGCTCAAACCCTCGATAAATAGACCTATTCCACAGTCGAACTTGTCAACAGTCCTTAAAGGCCTGTGTGACCTGTTCTTTGATCTTATGGCAGGTGCAGATTTCAAGTTCTTGTCACTCAAAATTTCATTTCTATTGGCGATCACGTTGGCAAAGAGGATCTCTGAGCTTCAAGCTTTGTCTACGGCAGAGGCATATATAAGTTTTTTCCAGATAGTGTACAGTTCAGGTACCTTAATTTTTTCCTAAAGTGCCTTAATAAATATAAACCAAATCATCTTGCTAATCCTTCTTCGAATGAGGCGTGTAGACTCCATTCTCTGGATCTCTCAAGGTGATGGAGAATTTACCTGGACAGGATTAAAGGTTTCAGAAGATCTGAGAACCTTTTGGTGTCATTCTCAGGACAGAATGAGGGTCTTAAGGCCTCTAAGATCACTCTGGCCAGATGGATTAAAGAAGATCCCCCAGAATTTGTTAGGGCACATTCTACTTGACCCATCTCTACTTCTTGTGCAGAGATGTGCTCTGTTTCTCCGGAGCAGATTTGTAGTGTGGCCTCGTGGTTTTCCCACTGCACTGTTATCAACCTCTATAGGTTGAATTCATGGCGTTCGGAGTCTACGTCCTTTGGAATCTCGGTTTTGACCCTTCCTAGGGTTTTTTCTTGCTCTCTCCCCATCATGCCATCTCCCCTTCTGTAACGTGTAAGGGAAGTGTTGATTATTATTGCTAATCTGTTTTCCTTAGTCCTAACAGCAGTACAAGGCTCCCTCCCTATTTTGTTACTTAATAATTACACAATGGGGTGTTTTATTTCCCCTTATATAGTCTATGGAGGGGGTTGGAGCACACACCTTTTAAAGCTGTATCTGAGTGATCAAAAATTCTAACTGTCCTATTGGTACAAAGGGGTAGAAATAGCCCATCATTTTGCTGCTGTTAGGACTAAGGGAAAACAGATTAACAATAATAATCAACACTTTTAACTTTATTTCTTTAATTTTGAGGTTTGGATTTTTGAATCTTGGAAAAACGTAGAATATACAAAAACAATCTGCTTCTCATACTTCATTTGTCTGAGAATTTGCATATGTGATAAATTTGTTGTTGCTAAAAATAGCACATAATGATAATGTTCAACCACACTCGTTACATGTTCTTCAACTTTATAAAGCTTTTCCAAGCTGACCTTGATGAGCTACTATATAAACAACACACTGTTATTTTATGTAGAATAGACTACAATAGAGTGCAAAAAACTGGAACGCAGTCTGCTAACAGGATGGAGAAAACTGATTGTAAAGGTTGTAGTACACTAACCAAGCCCAATAAACATGTCGATTAGCACTCTTTTGCATCGGCCTATTACAAAGATTGATGCAAAGTGAGTTTGGAGGAATGATTACTACCAGGATCAATTTTTCCTCATTCAGCTACATTTATAGAGCAATATCTGCATGATTTAGGATAGCGCTTCTCAAACTGTGGGGTGTGCTTCACAGTTTGGTGAAGCACAAGTCTTTATCCCAGTTATTGGAGCTGGCACATCACTTCACTGCCGTCACATTGCTTCACTGTAGTATCCCTACACCCTGCCAATGCCTGTACTGTAGTATCCCTGTACTGTACTGTAATTATGTATGCCTTTATATGCCCCCTCTTGCCCACTTTCTTTAATAGAGTTTTGTGTTTGATTTTGGAAGGGAGGAAGGAGCATTGAAATAATTTTATATAAACTGAAGCTGTGATATTCCTATGTTATAGAGAGTCAGAGGGGAGTAGTAGTACTAATGAGCTACACTAAGTTTTATTAGGACTACTCACTCTGACTCCTCTTTCAGGAGTATAATGCCAGACGTTTTTATTTTAGGTTTTTTTTTAACTCTTTATTTATTTATTTAAGATTTTCAATCAAATAAGCATATACAGTGGGTACGGAAAGTACTCAGACCCCTTTAAATTTTTCTCTCTTTGTTTCATTGCAGCCATTTGCTAAATGAAATGAAATGTACACTCAGCACCCCATCTTGACGGAAAAAAACCCCAGAAATATAGATATTTTTGCAAATTTATTAAAAGAGAAAAACTGAAATATCACATGGTCATAAGTTTTCAGACCCTTTTCTCAGTATTGAGTAGAAGCACCCTTTTGTACAGCCATGATTCTTCTTGGGAATGATGCAACAAGTTTTTCACATCTGGATTTGGGGATCCTCTCCAGTTCCGTCAGGTTGGATGGTGAACGTTGGTGGACAGCCATTTTCAGGTCTCTCCAGAGATGCTCAGTTGGGTTGAGGTCAGGGCTCTGGTTGGGCCAGTCAAGAATGGTTACAGAGTTGTTCCGAAGCCACTCCTTTGTTATTTTAGCTGTGTGATTAGGGTCATTGTCTTGTTGGAAGGTGAACCTTTGGCCCAGTCTGAGGTCCAGAGCACTCTGGAAGAGGTTTTCTTCCAGGATATGTCTGTACTTGGCCGCATTCATCTTTCCTTCAATTGCAACCAGTCATCCTGTCCCTGCAGCTGAAAAACACCCCCATAGCATGATGCTGCCACTAGGTGGGCAGGTGATGAGCAGTGCCTGGTTTTCTCCACACATACTGCTTAGAATTAACGGACCAGACCAGAGAATCTTATTTCTCATAGTCTGGGAGTCCTTCATGTGTTTTTTGGCAAACTCTATGCGGGCTTTCATATGTCTTGCACTGAGGAGAGGCTTCCTTCGGGCCACTCTGCCATAAAGCCCCGACTGGTGGAGGGCTGCAGTGATAGTTGACTTTATGGAACTTTCTCCCATCTCCCTACTGCATCTCTGGAGCTCAGCCACAGTGATCTTTGGGTTCTTCTTTACCTCTCTCACCAAGGCTCTTCTCCCACGATTGCTCAGTTTGGCTGGAAGGCCAGGTCTAGGAAGAGTTCTGGTCGTCCCAAACCTCTTCCATTTAAGGATTATGGAGGCCAATGTGCTCTTAGGAACCTTAAGTGCTGCAGAAATTCTTTTGTTACCTTGGCCAGATCTGTGCCTTGCCACAATTCTGTCTCTGAGCTCCTTGGGCAGTTCCTTTGACCTCATGATTCTCATATGCTCTGACATGCACTGTGAGCTGTGAGGTCTTATATAGACAGGTGTGTGCCTTTCCTAATGAAGTCCAATCAGTTTAATTAAACACAGCTGGACTCCAATGAAAGAGTAGAACCATCTCAAGGAAGATCAGAAAGAAATGGACAGCATGTGAGTAAAATATGAGTGTCACAGCAAAGGGTCTGAATACTTATGACCATGTGATATTTCAGTTTTTCTTTTTTAATAAATTTGCAAAAATATCTACATTTCTGTTTTTTTCTGTCAAGATGGGTTGTTAAGTGTACATTAATGAGAAATAAAATGAACTTTTTTGCTTTTAGCAAATGGCTGCAATGAAACAAAGAGAGAAAAATTAAAAGGGGTCTGAATACTTTCCGTATCCAGTGTAAATAATAGTTCCTCACTTATTTATAATTTCAACCTTATAATAGCCTCACTTATTTGTAATAGTTCTCACATTTTAAGGGGGGCTATTATATGGGGGGTACAATTATACACGTATTTATAATGGGGCTATTATAAGGGGGAATTATTATTTATAAAGGTGCTATTATAAGGGAGGAACTATAATATATAAGGGGACTAATATAAGGGGGGAACAATTATATACAAAAGCCCGCCCCTTATATATATAATATGTCAGCTCTGATAATAACCCCCCTACCTATATACAGTCATATGAAAAAGTTTGGGCACCCCTATTAATCTTAATCATTTTAGTTCTAAATATTTGGGTGTTTGCAACAGCCATTTCAATTTGATATATCTAATAACTGATGGACACAGTAATATTCAGGATTGAAATGAGGTTTATGTACTAACAGAAAATGTGCAATATGCATTAAACCAAAATTTGACCGGTGCAAAAATTTGGGTACCCTTATCATTTTATTGATTTGAATACTCCTAACTACTACTGACTTACTGAAGCACAAAATTGGTTTGTAACCTCACTGAGCTTTGAACATAGCCAGGTGTACCAATCATGAGAAAAGGTATTAAGGTGGCCAATTGCAAGTTGTTCTCCTATTTGAATCTCCCTGAAGAGTGGCATCATGGGCTCCTCAAAACAACTCTCAAATGATCTGAAAACAAAGATTGTTCAACATAGTTGTCAGGGGAAGGATACAAAAAGTGCTCAGAGATTTAACCTGTCAGTTTCCACTGTGAGGAACATAGTAAGGAAATGGAAGACCACAGGGACTGTTCGTTAAGCCCAGAAGTGGCAGGCCAAGAAAAATATCAGAAAGGCAGAGAAGAAGAATGGTGAGAACAGTCAAGGACAATCCACAGACCACCCCAAAGAGCTGCAGCACATCTTGCTGCAGATGGTGCAATGTGCACGGCAACAAACAGCACACTGCACAAGGAGAAGCTGTATGGGAGAGTGATGCGAAAGAAGCCATTCTGAAAGCACGCCACAAACAGAGTCGCCTGAGGTATGCAAAAGCACATTTGGACAAGCCAGCCATTTTGGAAGAAGGTCCTGTGGACTGATGAAACAAAGATTGAGTTGTTTGGTCAACAAAAAGGCGATGCATGGCGTCAAAAAACACAGCATCCAAGAAAAACACGCTACCCACTGTAAAATTTGGTGGAGGTTCCACATGCTTGGGGCGTGTGGCCAATGCCGGCACCGGGAATCTTGTTAAAGTTGAGGGTCGCATGAATTCAACCAGTACAGCAGATTCTGAGAATAATGTACAAGAATCAGTGACGAATTTGAAGTTACACCGGGGATGGATATTTCAGCAAGACAATGATCCAAAACACAGCTCCAAACTACTCAGGCATCATGCAGAGGAACAATTACAATGTTCTGGAATGGCCACCCAGCCCCAGACCTGAATATCATTGAACACTGTGGGATAAGAAGCGGGCTGTCCATGCTCGGCGACCATCAAACAACGAACTGGAATTGTTTTGTAAAGAGGAATGGTCAAAAATACCCACCAGGATCCAGAAACTGATTAAAAGCTACAGGAAGCACACAGGCTGTTATGCAAAAGGAGGATCTACTAAATATAATGTCACTTTCTGTTGAGGGCCCATACTGCACCGGGAAATTGGTTTAATGCATACTGCACATTTTCTGTTAGTACAATAAACCCATTCAATCCTGAAATATTACTGTGTCCATCAGTTATTAGATATATCAAATTGAAATGGCTGTTGCAAACACCCAAATATTTAGAACTAAAATGATTAAGTTATAGGGGTGCCCAAACTTTTTCTATGACTGTATATAACAGTTTCCCCTTATAATTAATACACCACCCTTACAATAGCCTCCCTTATATTTAATAGTTCCCCTCTATAAATATTAGCCCCCCCTATAAATAATAGTTTGTCCCCTTATCAGGCAATCCCTTTTCCTTACCAGAAAACAATAAATCTTTTACTCGCCTCACTGCGCTCCCACGATTAGAGGAGCAGCCAGAGTCTCTCCCTGTAGCAGTGGCTCAGGTGGCACGATGCGATAACGTCATCACGCCACCTGCGCCGCGACATCCTGAGCGTTACTGGCGGTCCTCTATGGCATAACAGGGACCTTTCAGCTCCCTGTTCTGTCATAGGATTAAACTGTATCAGTGTGCACAGTACAGCACGCCGATACAGCTGTGGAGGACGGGGCCCTTCCTGCATGTCACCAACTCTTAGATCACCATATAGACACACACTTACATTTCAATCACTTACACAGTCCAGATGGGCCTTCTCACCTCAACTATGGATATGACTTTTCACAGCTGAATTGCTGCTTACAGAGTTCCACTCTGGCTCCTTGTTGTACAAACTCGGTCCACTTTCTTTCACAGACCAACAGCAGTCCTCAGGTATCAGCCTTGTGGTGCAGCATTTTGGAGACATAATGCTCACACCTAAGTTAGTACCAGGCTCTTCCTGTACCTACACTAATATTGGCATCTCCTCCTGCAAGCTAGCAGCCAGGAAACTAGTGTAACATGCTAAAGGGGTACTACTAAGTACTGTGTCCTGATAGGTCACTTCTCAGTACACCATGGGGCAGATAAACTAATGAAAATGTGTCATATTGTGGGTAAACTTTGCGCCAAAAATCCGGTGTACGACAATAATGAAAAACAGTGACCAAAAAATGCCAACATTTTAATGCATGTTTTGTCACAAAGCAAGCCACTAATATGTGGTGTACAGTTAGACTAGATATTCAATAAAGTACACCAGATTTTCAAACAGCTTTAGACACTGGAAAGTCTGGTACACTTTAAAAAGGTGTAGTCTAAGTTTAGACTGTCTAAAAGTTAGACTGCATTAGATTATCTGCCCCACTATGCTCAGATAGCAGGTTCACACAATACCGTATACAGTATACACATACACATTACAGCAAATATTGATATTAGTCCATTCCTGACATCCACCATAATAGTACAGCAGATGTCAGGTTTTTAAATATACCGCCAGGTCTCTGTTGTATTATACCTCTGAAACGCCTTGGTCAAACCTGAATATTAAGTTGTGCCATTACAAACACCTAGCAACTCTACCAGTCAGGTGCTCATAGCTGCCTCTAGGGCAGAAACTATACAATGCAGATGGCTTCAAACACTATTGGCTGTGCCAGGGTACTGTATCACAGGACAATTAAAACCATACCCCCCATTTGGGGAGCAGATTCAACAGTATGGTGACTTCTCAGTGAGCTCATTGCATCTTCAGCATTTGTTTACATACCTAACGTCCTTTCTGTTTTTACTACAAGTTCCATGATGCCTCACTTCTCCTCCCTCTCCACTGACTGATCCCCTCCCTTTCTCACACACTCCCCCCTCCCTTTTTCCCTAGCTAGCCCGCCCAGTACACCCTCAGCAGCCATCTTTAGACTCCTTGTGTATATATATATACAGTGCTGGCCAAAAGTATTGGCACCCCTGCAATTCTGTCAGATAATACTCAATTTCTTCCAGAAAATGATTGCAATCACAAATGCTTTGGTAATAATATCTTCATTTATTTTGCTTGCAATGAAAAAACACAAAAGAGAATGAAAAAAAAGTCAAATCATTGATCATTTTACACAAAACTCCAAAAATGGGCCGGACAAAAGTATTGGCATCCTCAGCCTAATACTTGGTAGCACAACCTTTAGACAAAATAACTGCGAACAACCGCTTCCGGTAACCATCAATGAGTTTCTTACAATGCTCTGCTGGAATTTTAGACCATTCTTCTTTGCCAAATTTCTCCAGGTCCCTGAGATTTGAAGGGTGCCTTCTCCAAACTGCCATTTTGAGATCTCTCCACAGGTGTTCTATGGGATTCAGGTCTGGACTCATTGCTGGCCACTTTAGAAGTCTCCAGTGCTTTCTCTCAAACCATTTTCTAGTGCTTTTTGAAGTGTGTTTTGGGTCATTGTCCTGCTGGAAGACCCATGACCTCTGAGGGAGACCCAGCTTTCTCACACTGGGCCCTACATTATGCTGCAAAATTTGTTGGTAGTCTTCAGACTTCATAATGCCATGCACACGGTCAAGCAGTCCAGTGCCAGAGGCAGCAAAGCAACCCCAAAACATCAGGGAACCTCCGCCATGTTTGACTGTAGGAACCGTGTTCTTTTCTTTGAAGGCCTCTTTTTTTTTTCCTGTAAACTCTATGTTGATGTCTTTTCCCAAAAAGCTCTACTTTTGTCTCATCTGACCAGAGAACATTCTTCCAAAAAGTTTTTGGCTCTCTCAGGTAAGTTTTGGCAAACTCCAGCCTGGCTTTTTTATGTCTCTGGGTCAGAAGTGGGGTCTTCCTGGGTATCCTACCATAGAGTCCCTTTTCATTCAGACGCCGACGGATAGTATGGGTTGACACTGTTGTACCCTCGGACTGCAGGGCAGCTAGAACTTGTTTGGATGTTTGTCGAGGTTCTTTAGCCACCATCCGCACAATCTTTCATTGAAATCTCTCGTCAATTTTTCTTTTCCGTCCACATCTAGGGAGGTTAGCCATAGTGCCATGGGCTTTAAACTTCTTGATGACACTGCGCACGGTAGACACAGGAACATTCAGGTCTTTGGAGATGGACTTGTAGCCTTGAGATTGCTCATGCTTTCTCACAATTTTGCTTCTCAAGTCCTCAGACAGTTCTTTGGTCTTTTTTCTTTTCTCCATGCTCAATGTGGTACACACAAGGACACAGGACAGAGGTTGAGTCAACTTTAATCCCTATCAACTGGCTGCAAATGTGATTTAGTTATTGCCACCACCTGTTATGTGCCACAGGTAAGTAACAGGTGCTGCTAATTACACAAATTAGAGAAGCATCACATGATTTTTCAAAGGGTGCCAATACTTTTGTCCACCCCCTTTTTTATGTTTGGTGTGGAATTATATCCAATTTGGCTTTTTGACAATTCTTTTTGTGGTTTTCCATTGACGACAAATTAAATGAAGATATTATTAGCATTTGTGATTGCAATCATTTTCTGGAAGAAATTGAGTATTATCTGACAGAATTGCAGGGGTGCCAATACTTTTGGCCAGCACTGTATGTATAGAATTTATAAGTGCCATATGTATATACAGACATGGACAAAATTGTTGGTACCCCTCGTTTAATGAAAGAAAAACCCACAATGGTCACAGAAATAACTTGAATCTGATAAAACTGGAATTTGCCAAACTACATGTTGACAAGTCACAAAGCTTCTGGGAGAATGTCCTATGGGCAGATGAGACAAAAATCGAAATTTTTGGCAAGGCAAATCAGCTCTATGTTCACAGACGGAAAAATGAAGCATATCTTGAAAAGAACACTGTCCCTACCGTGAAACAAGGAGGAGGTTATATATATATATATATATATATATATATATATATATATATAAAATCTTGCACAAAACAATTTCTGCTACATCATGCGAATATGGTATAACTCGCGCCACTTTCTTGTTGTGAGTTGTAATGGAACTCTATGACAATTCTTTTTTTTTTTTTTTAATTTATTATGCTTTCTTATATAGCACCATCATATTCCACAGCGCTTTACAGACATTGACAGTCACTGTCCCATATAGGGCTCACAATCTATATTCCCTATCAGTATGTCTTTGGAGTGTGGGAGGAAACCGGAGTACCCAGAGGAAACCCACGCAAACACGGGGACAACATACAAACTCCTTGCAGATGTTGTCCTTGGCAGGATTTGAACCCAGGGCTCCAGTGCTGCAAGGCGGCAGTGCTAACTGACATAGGCTGACATAGATCTAAATTCGAACATATTGCTACGTGCCTGATTTATGAGTATATAGTTACTATAGTTAGGTCCTCCATACAGCAACTCCAGTGCTGTACTGACTAGTAATGGAGTTGCTGCAGGTAGGTTCATGGTCTCTGTGTATAATAAAGTTACTATAGGTTGGTCCTCCATACAACAACTCCATTCTAACTGTCTTAGTACTGTACTGACTAGAATGGAGTTACTGCAAGTAGGTTCATGGTCTCTATGTATTTTGTAGTTACTATAGGTAGGTCCTTCTTACAGCACCTCCATTCTAGCTGTCTCACTACAGAACTGACTAGAATGGAGTTGCTGCAGGTAGGTTCATGGTCTCGGTGTACTCTGTAGTTACTATAGGTAGGTTCATGGTCTCGGTGCTTTCTGTGAAAGTCAGCATAGGGTCTATGTCTAACAATAAACCCCGCACAGCAAATAGACAGCAGCCCCCCAATGTCCAGATCATAAAGGCGGCAGTGCCCCAGGGACTGGGGCCCCCTTCCCACCCCCACAATGCATAGGTGGCAAGATCCCAGGAGCCCAACCCCACCAATACACAGGCAGCACCCCAAAGACCACCACCAGCAATCCCCGTGCACACAGGCAGCGCCGCAGGAACCCCCACTTACATGAAGGTAGTACCCCAGTGACCTGCAGCACCACTCGGACCTTCTGCCATATGCACACAGGTGGAAGTACCCAAGGGACCACCACCAGCACCTCCTCACACACACAGGTAGCACCCCAGGGACCCCCAAAAATGCACACAGGTGACAGCGCCCTGAGACCACTTCCAGAACCCCCTCTTACACAAGCAATACCCCCACACAGACCCTGCCCCCCATTACATGCCAGCAGCACCCCAGGGACCCCTGCTTCCCCTTTAGATGCCAGCAGCACCCCACGGATCCCTTCCCCCCCTTTGATGCCAGAAGCTCCCCAAGGAACCCTGCTCTCCCTTAGATGCCAGCAGCACCCCAAGGACCCCTCCCCCCCTTAAATGCCAGCAGCACCCCACGGATCCCTGCTCTTCTTTAGATGCCAGCAGAACCCCTGGCTGGCAATTGTGGGCTATTGCGCAGGCCAGCAGCCATCTTAGTCATGGCGCCAGACAGCTCGCGCAAGCGCAATAACCCACACTCACTCGGGAAGTCTATTGCGCATGCCCAAGTTGAACAATTACAGCACACGTGTCGCTGATGACGCCACCAGACAGGAGGAGGCCGGAAGGAAGGTAAGCAAGACGGGGAGGGGTGTACTGATGGGAGGGGACGGGAAGTGATGGGAGGGTTGGGGATGGGAGGAGAGGGGAGGAGGGATATAGTATGTGACCCCCCGTCTCCGGAAGCCGAGAAACGGAACGTCACAGGATACCCAGCGATAATGGCAAATATAAAGTTTTGCTAATAAAAGTAATTTAGTTTAATGTTAAAATGTTGTTTTATCCCGGACAACCCCTTTAAGGCCCCACATAGCGACCCACAGCCAAAATGCGCAAGTTTTCCTCTGCAGACTTTTTGCTTCTATTATACCTATACGGAAAACTCCATCGTTTACATAGGTATAAATGACATGCTGCGATTTACAAAAACGTGAGCATTTTTGAAATCGCAGCATTTCTGCTGCATATTTTTTTCTGCAATTTGTTAATGGGAATAGCCAGAATCCCATCCACTTTGCAGGTACTGTAAGGCTTGCAGCACTTTTCTCTCCGCTTGCTTTGTGCGGAAACCACACGGACCCCATTATAGTCTTTGGGGGTCCTCGGGTTTCCCAGGTAAACTGCTTTTTATATGTATAGGTTTCCGTTTGGGGGGGGTCCCCAAGCGGACTCCCCCGAACAGAAACTCGAACTCAGATGTGAATCGGGCCATAAACACGGCAGTTTTTACACTACAGTACGTGGAACCCTAGCCTTAAATGCACTTTAAAGTTGAGCACCAATTGGACTAATCTGATTAAACAGACTTGTATATGCTGACACTAGTAACATTCTCAAAGACAAATATAATATATTTGGTAAATACATTTTGCTGCTTGGCCTCTGCTCTTCAAATCCTTTTGTCATGTGAGATATGTTTGCTGCTGCTTTGTAAGCAATCTCTGCACAGCAGTTACAAGTCATTTCACATAGGGTTGTAAGTTTGATGACCTGAAATTTGACATAGTAGCTTAAAGTGCCACAATTCCAGTTGACAAAATCTATGTGCCAAACTTCAGTTAAGATGAGTCAGTGACATTTTTGCTAGTAGGGTTATGTCAGGAAAGGTCTGCATATGAAGAGACAGTGCAGTGAAAATACTTGTACAATCAGCAAAGAAGAAGCTGGAACCTCCAGCAGTACAAAGCCTGAATTGTGGGTTAGACAGGAACTAGGGTAACACTTCTATGTGTTGAAAGTTTACAAATTTTGTCTCCTATGTAACTGAATTAGTGGGAATACGTCTATGGAGCATTCAGGGCAGCCAGGGTGTCCCTAGCATGATAGGGCCACTTAGATATAGTAGTAGAGAGGGATACTTTGTTAGGAAAGATAGGTAGTTAATAGCGCTGGCAACATGGCCCTCAGCACCAAGAATTCTAGTTGGGGGAAGATGAACCCTTTGTTTATCTGAAGCTAAATGTACCGGTAATTACCTGGGAAAAGTTGCCAAGCGTGGAAGGTGGGCACAACGGGCCTGACTTCAAAGTTGCGAGCTGGGAGGCAGACAGGCCCCAGATCAGTAAGTGCAGTGCCGCTACAGTCACTAATGAAGAATGAGATGTCATAGCTTCTGGTCTGGCAAAGACAGGAAATAGCAGAGTGTGGCCTACTGGGACTGGAACAATGGCAGGTGCTGACCTACAGTCATGGCCAAAAGTTTTGAGAATGATACAAATATTAATTTTTACAAAGTCTACTGCTTCAGTTTTTCTAATGGCAATTTGCATATACTCCAGAATAAAGAGTGATCAGCGTAACAGCAATTACTTGCAAAGTCAATATTTGCCTAGAAAATGAACTTTATCCCCCAAAACACATTTCAACATCATTGCAGCCCTGCCTTAAAAGGACCACCTAACATTGTTTCAGTGATTGCTCCATTAACACAGGTGTGGGTGTTTATGAGGACAAGGCTGGAGATCAATCTGTCATGATTAAGTAAGAATGACACCACTGGACACTTTAAAAGGAGGCTGGTGCTTGCCATCATTGTTTCTCTTCTGTTAACCATGGTTATCTCTAAAGAAACACGTGCAGTCATCATTGCACTGCACAAAAATGGCCTAACTGGGAAGAGTATTGCAGCTAGAAAGATTGCACCTCAGTCAACAATCTATCGCATCATCAAGAACTTCAAGGAGAGAGGTTCCATTGGTGCCAAAAAGGCTCCAGGGCGCCCAAGAAAGACCAGCAAGTGGCAGGACTGTCTCTTAAAAGTGTTTCAGCTGTGGGATCGGGCTACCAGCAGTGCAGAGCTTGCTGAGGAATGGCAGCAGGCAGGTGTGAGTGCATCTGCACGCACTGTGAGGCGGAGACTCTTGGAGCAAGGCCTGGTCTCAAGGAGGGCAGCAAAGAAGCCACTTCTCTCCAGAAAAAACATCAGGGACAGACTGATATTCTGCAAAAGGTACAGGGAGTGGACTGCTGAGGACTGGGGTAAAGTCATTTTCTCTGATGAATCCCCTTTTCGATTGTTTGGAACATCTGGAAAACAGCTTATTCGGAGAAGAAGAGGTGAGCGCTACCACCAGTCTTGTCTCATGCCAACTGTAAAGCATCCTGAAACCATTCATGTGTGGGGTTGCTTCTCAGCCAAGGGAATCGGCTCTCTCACAGTCTTGCCTAAAAGCACAGCCATGAATAAAGAATGGTACCAGAATGTCCTCCAAGAGCAACTTCTCCCAACCGTCTAAGAGCAGTTTGGCGCCCAAAAATGCCTTTTCCAGCATGAGGGGGCCCCTTGGCAAAAAGCAAAGGGGAAAAAAAAATGGGTCAGGGAACAAAACATAGAGATTTTGGGTCCATGGCCTGGAAACTCCCCAGATCTTAATCCCATTGAGAACTTGTGGTCAATCATCAAGAGACGGGTGGACAAACAAAAACCAACAAATTCAGACAAAATTAAAGCATTGATTCTGCAAGAATGGACTGCTATCAGTCAGGATTTGGTCCAGAAGTTGATTGAGAGCATGCCAGGGAGAATTGCAGAGGTCCTGAAGAAGAAGGGTCAACACTGCAAATATTGACTTGCTGCATTAACTCATTCTAACTGTCAATATAAGCTTCTGTTACTCATAATATGAATGCAATTATATTTCTGTATGTGATAAAAACATCTGACAAACACACATAAAAACCAGAGGGCAGCAGATCATGTGAAAATATAATATTTGTGTCATGCTCAAAACTTTTGGCCATGACTGTAGTCCTAGAGAAGCTGATCGAGGGGGGCTGTGTTATGACCTATGCACAACATATCTGTCTCCACACTTTCCAGAAACACATATGAGCATAAATCCTTGATAGAAGGACTGAATGTGGGCAAGGAATACATACAGATGTAGCATAGCCAGATTTGTTTGTATCATTCTGTACGTGTGATACAATGTCTGGCAAACCACTATTCTACATGGCCTCAGCTTTACTACATCTGTATGTCCCTGAATTTGTTCCAGTAAGCCATTTTTTTTCGTTGGAAACAAAGTCGGACATGCAGAACTTTGTGTCCGACGAAAAAAACTGGCTTCGCGGCGCAGAGGGTGTAAGCACACACCCACACATTGCTTTAAAAACCCATAGAAGTGAATGGGGTTTTAAGCAAAGCATCGCCAACCTTTCCCTATCCAATGCCTATCCAGTTTTCCGACATTTAGGTCAGATTCTCAGCGGACAGAGTGTCGCTGCTAATGTGAATCCACCCTAAGAAAACCACTTTTCCTGGTTACACCATTAGCATATGTGCTTTTTCATATCATGTGACTCACATCCTGTTTCACAATAGAACAATAAAGCAAAACAGTGTAGCCAGGTTATCTTGACCTGCGACTATATAGTGTGCCCTGGATTCTATGGAACATTAGTAACACTGTTAAACACCAAGGAAAGTATATGGGCGTGTTTACAAATACATTTAAGTAGCAATTCTAGTTGACCAACCTGTGTGGCAGCTATAATGACTTCACTTTCATTCATAAATTATTCGTATTAAAAGTTATAACAAAGTACAATATGTAAAAATTATAAATAGATTAAAGGGGTTGTCCAGGAATTTGAAATGTATGGCCTACCCTTAGTGTCTTTGTATTCAGTCTGGGCAATTCTCTGTCAGCTGAACACATAAGCAGCACAAATCTCTTCTATGAGGGTCAGACTGCCCCACAGGTGAATCTCCTGGTACGCCATCTTCTCAAATCACCAATAACCAATCACCTTGTTGCATCCTGCTGCTGCCTGCGGTCTGCTGCTGTGTAGGCACATATCCCTGGTTCAAAAAGCTAAGAGGGTTCTAGATCCAGGCAACAGGCTGCTGACAGGATCCCAGGAAGAAACAATCAGAGAAAAGGCCTAAGCAGTAGGCTTCTACTGAAAAATACATTTTTGTTGCCGACATTTTATGAATTTGCGAATGTCAGGTGATATTTTCATGTAGCTGTATAGTGGATCCTAGAATAAACTTTATTGGTGTGGCCAATAAATGTGGGGACTACCTCTGTCTTAAGAATGGGGGTCCTCTGAAGGTTGACTCATGTATGTGTGGACCTCTCCATTCACTTATACAGGAACTATAATATTCTGAAAATACTTGTTGTAATGCATTTGTTATCATGCCCATAAATGCCAAAATGGAAATACCCCTTTAAAACTGTAGACAATGATAACATCTAATTGACGCATAACTTCCTAGGTTTTTTTAAAACAACTATACCTTTCTGATATCATCTATACCAAGGGTACTCAACTACCTTTAGTAAAGTTTCACTGACCAAGGTCCCCTATCAGGTGAAGGTCTGAGTAGAACAGTTGCTGAACACATCCAATATTTACTGTATTTTTTGTACAATAAGATACATCTGATGTACCTCAGGTTTAGACAAGATTAATGTGGCATTATACTGTGTAGTATGGCACTAATGTGGCATTATACCGTGAGGGGGCACTAACATGGCCTTATACTATGTGGGGAGGCATTAATGTGGCATTATACCGTATGCGAGGCATTAAGGAGTTTGATACTGTGTGGGGGCATTAACTTGTCATTATACTGTGTGGGGGCACTGGCATAGCATTATACTGTGTGTGGAGCCATGAGCATGGCATTATACTGAGTGTGGGGGCACTAAGGAGTTTTATGTTGTGTGTGGGGGCATTAAGAGCATTATACTGTGTGTGGGGGGCACTGATATAGTATAATGCCTTATTAGTTCCTGACACGTTATAATGAACTAATAGTGCCCCCACATACATACACAGTATATTTCACCGTTATTGACCCTCCCCCTCTTCCAAGCACACAAATTATAATACTCATGAGTGTCCCCCACAAATAAAGGGACACTAACAGCAGTTAGGAAAAACTGTCATCTCCTGACCGCTGTCCCCTAAACCTGGATATCTTACAATAGCAGTAGTACAGATCAGCAATTGTCCCTACTGCCTTCACAAGTGCTTTATTGCAATGTATCAGAGTGGGGATATGTTTCTCCCGGCCATTGTCATAATGAAGGTCGGAGAGGAAGGGTTCCAGACAGCTTGTGTCCACGGTTTGGGTTTGGACTGTGGTCTGCCTGTTCAATATCCCTGATCTATACACTCAATGCAACCTAAGGCTAGGTTCACACTAGCGTTTGAACTAGGTTTGGGGTTTCCATCCCTGATTCCACGTGAAAAATGCGGAGAGAAAAATCCTGCAAGCAGACCTTTTCTCTCCGCATTTTTTGGGCGGAAACCCGGCGGAACCAATTATAGCCTATAGTCGGGAGTAACCGCGTTTTAAGTGGATTAGGTTTTCCCCAAGCGGACCCGAAGAACGGAAAACCGAACGCTAGTGTGAACCTAGCGTAAGTTCATCTTCTACTTTGTGCCCTCTAATTTTATTTGCCCGTTTCCTCACTGCCATTAGATTACATTTGTTCTCCTTAAATATATGTAATTTATTTGCCCCTTCCATTAAATGATATCTATGTCTACTGTGACAATTTGGGGGTTATTCAGCTCATGGGATTGCCATCACCAGCATAAGATGGTTGGCACACCAAGAACTTCAGTTCCACACAAGCATCTCAGGTTTTAAACAGACCTCAGACAACTTTATTTACAATAAAGGTTGCACAAAAAATCTCTACAATTTAGGCTAAGGCCCCATGTAGCGAGCAACAGCCAGAAAGCACTGCGGAAAAGACCACGGCACAAACGCATTGCGGTTTTTTTTACACATCGCTTTTCACAGAAAGTCCGCAGAGTTTTCCTCTGTGGACTTTCTGTCCCTATTATACCTATACGGAAAGCGCCAGTGTTTCCATAGGTATAATTAACATGCTGCGATTTATAAAAACACGGAGATTTTTGAAATCGCAGCATATCCGACTTTCCACTGTGCAGGTACTGTAAAACGCCTGGTCATCTGACCACTAGCTACATAATATACAGTGTCCCTCGCCAGGGCTGCTTTAACCATAGCTTCAACAGTGCACTTGCACCGGGCCCTATGGTAGCGGGGGCCCTCTTTGGACAGTGGGACAGTCCTACATTTGCTTTCCTGCTGTCCAGGGAAGTGGGTCCTTGCTGTACCAACTCATCAGCGTCCGGAGGACACCGATGAGTTGAAGTCAGTGAAGAAGTAGGGAGCCGTCCGCTCCCTGATTCACCACCCGGCCGCTGTCTTTGCTCCAGGTGTAGTGATGTCACTTACATCGCGCCTATAACTCCTTAAAGACTCCGGGACCAGAGACAGGAGTGAACGGGGAAAGGTGAGTATTAAGGTTTGGGGTTTTTTTGATATATGCATTTGTGGACATGAAACTGTGGGGGCAAACTGAGGGGTGGGGGACATGATACTGTGGGGGCAACCAGGTGGGTGGTGGAGGGACATGAATCTTGGGGGGTAACCTGGAGGGGGACATGAAAATGTGGGGGCAACCTGTGGGGAGAACGTGACACTGAGGGAGCAACTTGATGGGGACATGAAACTGTGGGGGAAACCTGGGGTGGGCATGACACTTTGGGGGCAACCTGGTGGGACATAACACTATGGGGGCAACCTGGGGGTGGGGGGACATGATACTGTGGGAGCAACCTGGGGGGGACTTGACACTGTGGGGGCAACCTCAGGGGGACATGAAACTGTGGGGGCAACCTGAGGGGGACATGACAGTGTGGGGGGACATGATACTGTGGGGGCAACCTGAGGGGAACAACACTGTGGAGGCAACCAGGGGGGTGGGGGGGGACATGAATCTGGGGGGGTAACGTGAGGGGGACATGACAACGTGGGGGGACATGATACTGTGGGGGCAAGCTGAGGGATGGGGGGACATGATACTGTGGGGACAACTTGGGGAGGGGACACATGATACTGTGGGGGCAACTTGGGGAGGGGACACATGACACTGTGGGGGCAACCAGGGGGGTGGGGGAACATGAATCTGGGGGGTAACCTGGAGGAGGACATGAAAATGTGGGGGCATCCTTTGGAGGGAACATGACATTGAGGAAGCAACTTGATGGGGACATGAAACTGTGGGGGGAAACCAGGGGGGAATGACACTGTGGGGGCAACCTGGGGGGGCATGACACTATGGGGGCAACCTGGGGGGTGGGGGGACATGATACTGTGGGGGCAACCTGGGGGGGACATGACACTGTTGGGGTAACTTCAGGGGAACATGAAACTGGGGGCAACCTGAGGGGGACATGACTGTGGGGGCAACCAGGGGGGGTGAGGGGACATGAATCTGGGGGTGTAACCTGAAGGGGGACATAAAAATGTGGGAGCAACCTGGAAGGGGACATTATGAGGGGCATTATATTGTATGGTCTACTAGGGAGACATTATATTGTGTGAGAGCCACTAAGGGGCATTATACTATGTGGGGGCCATTGAGGAGACATTATCATTTGTGCAGGTCAATTATTTCTAAGTGGTCGTGATGGGGGGGCCCGCTTATGAAACCTTTGCACAAGCCCCACCAATGTGTTAAAACGGCCCTGACCCTCACTATCTGGGTGTAGGCCCAGTGCCCTGTCACACTACCTCTGATATCATTTACTCTTTTATTTGCCCCCCACCTCACTGACAAAAAGAAATAACACACCCAGACAGAAATGTTGGATTGCTGGAAAACTAAACATGCAGTTATGTTTCAGGCAGATAAGGAAATTATTACAGGCGTGATCTGATCAGACACTGGGTCTTGCCACATGAGGGTGTAAAAGTGTATCCCCTGCTGCCCTATAAAAAGGCTTCTTGTACCTCTTGGTGAGAGATCATTGACTGCTAGACACACTCAATGACATTTTGGCGTTTTGACAGACCTTGAGAAGGGACATATCAATGGTCTGAGAGAAACAGGATGGTCATTTTGTTGAATTGTCTGCCATCTAGTCCGTTCTGACTTAGCTGTTTGAAGTTGTTGGTAGCAGTGGTTATGTGAGGCCACGCACACATGATGAACAGGTTTCTGGTGGCCCAGATAGACCACCAATAGAGAGAATCATTTAATCTGCTAATATGTGAATTAACTGAAAATTGACCCTCTAGCTGTTCTACAATAGTACGGCTTACTTTTCGAACCTTTTGTTAACCCTATCCCAACTTTATTGAGATGTGTTGCTGCCATTAATTTCTAAATGAGTTAATTTTTTCAAATGAAATGGAAAAACATGTAACTTTCAACTTCTGATATGTGTTCTCTGCTCTATTGTGAATAAAATATGGTTATATGAGATTCTTGTTTTCTTTACATTTACACAGCATTTTTGGAATTGGGGTATATGATCATTACATTCACACATATAAAGTTTAATATGATTCCCATGGCTCGTTCTTCTTTTTGCTTTATTTAATTTTTTTTTAAATGTGAATTTTATGAATGTATCATTATTTGATTCCTAGCTGTTTTTTGGCCTAGTCCCCCACCCTGTACGTTACTTCATTATATATTCACTATATGTTAGTTTCTAAATGAAAGACCAATGGATATGGACATCTATGCAAAAGTTCAATAACCTTTTTTTTTTTTTTCAGAATAACACTTTTTAGTATATAAATAGGCTTCTTCATTTAACTACAGCTGCTTATACAAACATAGGTGGAGATTATTTTTATGCCCCTGTCACCACCTTGAAACAGTTTGACTACAGATAACATGTCATCCATAGGTGATCTTGCAATGACAGGTATCATCTATACAATATATTGGAGATCAGTGTAGGACTTATTATTCAAAGGTATAGGTTGGGGAATATTATTCAGGAAGTACAGCATGGGGCATCTTTTTATTCACAGGTCATAGTTTGGAACATATTTACTTTTTAGCCAAAATTGCCAAAGTTCCCAGTTGCCAAAGTTGTAGCTGGGAGAAGTTGTCATGAAAGTCTGGACCAAATGGAGAAGAAAAGAAAAAGAAAAATTTCAGTCAGGAGAGACATCACTTGATGTCACTAAATTCAATGTTAATTTTGCTTCTGACTGTGTCTGATCAGGCTGGCTTTACCTTTTAGAGGCTGAGTATATTTGATGGTCTGTGAATTTTCAGTTTCTTGTATAACACCATGTCTGAAGAAAAGAGCTAGTACTTTCGAAAGCTTACCAGCAAATATACTCAGTTAGCCTCTAAAAGGTATCGCCTGATTTCTTCACTCTTCCACTACTTTCTATGGCTAACACGGTACAACATTATACTACAGGCTGACTTTGCAATTGATCTCTATACTAAGCTTGGTTCTGGTGCTGTCTTTGTTATGTTTATATCTGGTGCTGTATTCATGTTATAAGCTTGGTTCTTGTGCAGTATTTAGACACTGAGTTTGGTTCAGGGAGGTATGTCATGGCCGCTTTACTCATAGGGCAATTGATGCACCTGTACTAGTCCCTCTGACAGAAGGGGGCGCCCCGTCAGCCATCCCTGATCTAGCACAACTGTCCCAGATTTCAGGCGCTATCTCAATGTCCTGGGCAGCAAGTCTCGATTTCAACTCTACCTGAATCCTCAACACAGCTTCTTGTTCCACCATTTATCTTGCTGTCTGCGGCTTAGTATAGTCAGGTGTAATGCGATTATGTCATCCTTCTGCTGCAATGAACCAGTAACGGGATAAACTAGAGAACTGCAGACACCTCCTTTGGAACGGGACAAGGTATTTTTTTCTGAAATGACCTGAGTATGGGCATCATTGAGGGGCATTATACTTGTAGTGGGCAGTAATGAGGCATGGCCACAAAGGGAGCAATATACAGAGTGGGGACCTTTAAGGAGCATTATGCACTAAGGGGCCATTGTACTGTGTGATGGCCTCTAAGGGGCCATTATAATTTGCAGAGGCACTGTACAGTGTGTGGATATTACACTGTTTGTGGGCCACTACGGGGGTATTATACTGTGTGTGAGTCACTAAGGGATCTTTATACCATATGACTGAACAAAGGGAGCATTTTAATGTGTGGTGGTAACCAAGGGTGCATTATATTGTGTGTGGGTCACTAATGGGGCACTGTATTGTGTGAAGGCCAAAATGGGTGAAAAGGGAATAGGGGCGTGGCAACAATATAATATTTGCTGCAGCATTAAATATGTCCCTCTTTGAGTCGTCTAAAAGTTGGGATGAATGCCTAAGTGGTGGGAGGAGGGCCTATTTATGAAATCTTTGCACTGGGCCATCCATTTTAAAACTGCTCTGTTGTATAAGTTATAAGGTTTGTTCTGGTACCATATTTATGATATGAACCTAATTTGGTGTTTATTTTATGAACTGAGCTTAGTTCTGAAACTATTTATCTTACAAATTTGGTTCGGGTACTCTATGTGCTAAGCTTGGTTCTTGTACTGTATTTGTATTATAAGATTGATGATACATTTATGCACCAGCAGTCAGTGTGAAAGTAGCCTAATCCCCCTGACTGATGGATCAATAATCAGGAACTAAAGTTCCTAAGAGTGTTTCTTTCCAATCATTGCTATTCATTTTCTTCAAGAATGTAGTACACAAAATATAGTACATAAATATGATAACTGATCAAAAGAGAATTCAGTAAGAGAACATGAATAAAAAGTTAATCAACCTATAACAAACATAAAAAGGAGAATAAAGGGATGGGCAGCACTATAGTGCATACAGTAGTTCAGGGTGGGGAGGAGGAAGTGGTCCCTGTTAAGGGGGCGAGAAATAAAAGAACAAAAACATAACACTCAACACGTCAAGAGATTAGAGCCAGAGACAGTATGAAAGGCCTGGGACATGGGACCTATTAACCCAGGGAGACCAAACCTTGTCAAAATGCAGACGGGTATCTGAAATAGTGATATAAATCTTTTCATACAACATAATCGTGTCTACGCATCCAATGGCATTTGACAGCGAAAGACTTGGTTTTATCCAGTTGGAGGCGATATGAATTCTTGCTGCCATTAGAATATACTCAAGTAGTCTGTATTGCACATATCTTATGGTGGATTATTTCAGGCCTAGTAGGAAAACTGGGGCACTCAGAGGGATTTACTGCCCCAAGAGCAATTGCACCATCCTATGGATGGATGTCCAGAAGCAACGGCGAAGGGACAAGTCCACCAGATATGGAGAGTGTTGACTGAAGCAGCACAGCCCCGAAAACAAAGGGGTGAAACCGTTATGTGAAAACTAT
This sequence comes from Leptodactylus fallax, assembly GCA_947044405.1. Classification (NCBI taxonomy): domain Eukaryota; kingdom Metazoa; phylum Chordata; class Amphibia; order Anura; family Leptodactylidae; genus Leptodactylus; species Leptodactylus fallax. The sequence goes on from CAMRHE010000096.1 coordinate 2,735,977, forward strand.
GTAGTCTAGAGGAAACCAAATAGATTCTGTGAAGAATTTTTAAGGAGGGCTTCATTAGGGTGACTTGCCATCTGCCTTTGCTAATGAACGTGCAACACGCGGTCCATTGGGCCAGGGTTAGGGTGGTCTCCAGGTCCTGTTCCCAGGCCATCATATAGTGCAACTTGAGGTCAGAGGGAGGGGCATTCAGCGAGCTGTATATGAAAGAAGGGGAACCTTTAACAGTCACCCTATAAAGACACATTCTCTAAAAGCTAGTGAGCGTGATCATAGGGTTATGTGGAGTGAGTGAGCATAAAAAGTGGAAATCCTGGATAGACCTAAAGGCCTATGAAGGGGGCGGGGTATGTGCATGAGTGAAGTAAACCTTGGCGAAGAACCACAGAGGAAGTCATTAAGAAGTTTGAACCTAGCGTGCCTCCACCAAGTGAACACCTCAGGGGAAAGGCCTGGAGGAAAGAGAGGATTATTAAGCAGGGAGTAATGGTGGAGTTGGGCTTTATAGCTTATAACTAAAGCGTCCCTCCACCACAGTTGCAACACATAGTTGGTTATTCTAGCTGTTGCTGGGATCGGGTGGGAGGTCGATGGAGGAGTCTATAGAAGAGCCTGATGGAGGCTGGGGCGACCAAAGACGACTCTAGGGCAACACATTGCGGGCAATCTATCTCATTATATATGGCACAAATTTGCGAGAGCCGGGCAGCTATGTAATATTTATATAGGTGGGGAACCAACAGGCCACCCAGTCGCTTGTGATAGTACATAGTCCATCTCTGGATTCTAGGCCTTTTTTATGCCCAAATAAAATTGAGTTCCCTCTGAAGGCCAGCTAGGGAAGAGGAGGTTACTGGGGTGGGAAGGGTACAGAAGTAATAGAGGATATGTGGCAGAGAGACCATTTTAACCATGTGAATTCTATCGACCCAAGAAAGGGTGGCGCCATGCCAGTCAACAAGCTCCTTCAATAGTTTTGAGATCAATGTAACATAATTCCACTTAAAGTGGGTATTTAAAGGACTGCATAGATTTATTCCCAGGTAGGGAAGATACTTGTCCCTCATCTGAAAACCAAAGTTCAAGGCTATCTATTTTTGGTATATATGCATAATTTTTGATTTGAAGGTGTTGAGTTTGAAGCCTGAGAGGCGAGCATGTCTTGAAAGGGTATTCAGCAGGTTTGGTAGTATGATTAGGGGTTTTCTGATATCGAGTAACATATCATCTGCAAAGAGGTTAGTTTTATACTCAAAGGCTCTCAATACGCCAATTATGTCAGGATGGGAGCGAATGGCAACTGCTAGAGGTTTGATTGCAAAGGCAAATAATTCAGGGGATAAAGGGCATCCTTGTCGAGTGCCACAACCAATCTTAATGGGTAATGGGGTATCCGTCGGGAATTTCAAATATACTAGTGAAGCAGTAAAGAACTGACCCGTTATACCCAAGAACCTCAGAAGATGAGCAAGGTAGTTCCAGGACAAGCAATCAAAAGATGTGACCAAATCCATTATTCATCCTTATAGAGTTTGCATCTGTTGGCAGTAAATTGTCCTCCTTACACAGAGTGATGTGCTGCCATCTTTTATGTTGTGTCGGGTGTTCCGTGGCACTTTTACATGGGCCAATTATCCAGAATTCTGTCTCAGATTTGTCTTCATTTTCTTGCCCTCCATGGCAGAAATCTAAAACAGAGCTCACTGATCAGCCCCAGGTGAATGGGGATGATCAGATGACTGTCTTGCGCAATGGGTTCTGCGGCTGATCAGCGTCCTTCTTCGATGGGAGGCAGATTCAGGGTGTAATTTAGCACCAACTTCCTCCACGTGAACATATCCTTATGCTGGTTAGCATATTTCTTGCCATGGACCAGTCCTGTCTGCCTACCTCTTAGACTAAAATTTGACAGGCAATCACTGCATGTGGCTGCTGTAATGCATACCTCTAAATGCGTTAACAGCAGATCAGGCAAGATGGTTTCCCCCATACAAATTTATAGGAAACAGAACTAAAATAATATACAATCACAAAGCAAAATACAGAATAGAAACAAAATATGTTTCATTATTTGGTTTTAGTTAGTAAAAAAAATCTAACTGAAATATTTGCTTTAAAGAGGACTTTCACCAGCTCCACCAAATCAAGTTCTTAGCATCTGTTAATAGGAGCTGCTCCACCAATTCCAGCACGATTGGAATTTTCTCTCTAGCCTCCACCATTCTCGACCAAAAAGCACAGGTAGTTTTGGTGCCTGCTATGCTATTTAAGCTCTGTACTGTCAGAAGGGCAGTGTCAGACAGGGGGGCGTGATTCAGATCTCCAATCAGAGGCAGTCAGTATCACACCCCTTGCCTTCTACTGCGTGACACTGCCCTCCTGACAGTACAGAACCTACAGTGCTGGCCAAAAGTATTGGCACCCTGCAATTCTGTCAGATAATACTCAATTTCTTCCAGAAAATGATTGCAATCACAAATGCTTTGGTAATAATATCTTCATTTATTTTGCTTGCAATGAAAAAACACAAAAGAGAATGAAAAAAAAGGTCAAATCATTGATCATTTTACACAAAACTCCAAAAATGGGCCGGACAAAAGTATTGGCACCCTCAGCCTAATACTTGGTAGCACAACCTTTAGACAAAATAACTGCGAACAACTGCTTCCGGTAACCATCAATGAGTTTCTTACAATGCTCTGCTGGAATTTTAGACCATTCTTCTTTGGCAAATTTCTCCAGGTCCCTGAGATTTGAAGGGTGCCTTCTCCAAACTGCCATTTTGAGATCTCTCCACAGGTGTTCTATGGGATTCAGGTCTGGACTCATTGCTGGCCACTTTAGAAGTCTCCAGTGCTTTCTCTCAAACCATTTTCTAGTGCTTTTTGAAGTGTGTTTTGGGTCATTGTCCTGCTGGAAGACCCATGACCTCTGAGGGAGACCCAGTTTTCTCACACTGGGCCCTACATTATGCTGCAAAATTTGTTGGTAGTCTTCAGACTTCATAATGCCATGCACACGGTCAAGCAGTCCAGTGCCAGAGGTAGCAAAGCAACCACAAAACATCAGGGAACCTCCGCCATGTTTGACTGTAGGGACCGTGTTCTTTTCTTTGAAGGCCTCTTTTTTTTTTCCTGTAAACTCTATGTTGATGCCTTTTCCCAAAAAGCTCTACTTTTGTCTCATCTGACCAGAGAACATTCTTCCAAAAAGTTTTTGGCTTTCTCAGGTAAGTTTTGGCAAACTCCAGCCTGGCTTTTTTATGTCTCTGGGTCAGAAGTGGGATCTTCCTGGGTATCCTACAATAGAGTCCCTTTTCATTCAGACGCCGACGGATAGTACAGGTTGACACCACCTGTTATGTGCCACAGGTAAGTAACAGGTGTTGTTAACTACACAAATTAGAGAAGCATCACCTGATTTTTCAAAGGGTGCCAATACTTTTGTCCACCCCCTTTTTTATGTTTGGTGTGGAATTATATCCAATTTGGCTTTTTGACAATTCTTTTTGTGGTTTTCCATTGAATACAAATTAAATGAAGATATTATTACCAAAGCATTTGTGATTGCAATCATTTTCTGGAAGAAATTGAGTATTATCTGACAGAATTGCAGGGGTGCCAATACTTTTGGCCAGCACTGTAAATAGCATATCAAGAACCAAAACTAACAGCATTGATTGTTTAGGATCAGTGGGGGCTAGAAAAAACATTTCAACTGCATCAGAATCAGTGGTACAGCACCTATTAATTGATGCAAAGAGCTGGGCTTGTTAGAGTTTATGAAAGGTCCTCTTTAAATATTTCCACAGCTATAGCTATTGTGCAATACATGATGTGATACATGATGTTAGCTGACATATGACCCACAGAGTTTTAGCTGCAATGTACAACAGGGGTTAGGGGAGGGAAAAAAAGAGGTTGTCTCACAACAGTTCTTTCTCAGCTTAAGCAGGTCCAGCTTCTGAACCCCTAGCTGATAGTACCAAAGAAAATTGCAGCTACAGTGCCTTGCGAAAGTATTCGGCCCACTTGAACTTTTCAACCTTTTGCCACATTTCAGGCTTCAAACATAAAGATCTAAAATTTAAATTTTTTGGTGAAGAATCAACAATAAGTGGGACACAATTGTGAAGTGGAACAAAATTTATTGGTTATTTTAAACTTTTGTAAAAAAATAAAAAACTGAAAAGTGGGGCGTGCCAAATTATTCGGCCCCTTTACTTTCAGTGCAGCAAACTCACTCCAGAAGTTCAGTGAGGATCTCTGAATGATCCAATGTTGTCCTAAATGACTGATGATGATAAATATAATCCACCTGTGTGTAATCGAGTCTCCGTATAAATGCACCTGCTCTGTGATAGTCTCAGGGTTCTGTTTAAAGCGCAGAGAACATAATGAAGACCAAGGAACACACCAGGCAGGTCCGTGATACTGTTGTGGAGAAGTTTAAAGCTGGATTTGGATACAAAAAGATTTCCCAAACTTTAAACATCCCAAGGAGCACAGTGCAAGCGATCATATTGAAATGGAAGGAGTATCAGACCACTACAAATCTACCAAGACCCGGCCGTCCCTCTAAACTTTCATCTCAAACAAGGAGAAGACTGATCAGAGATGCACTGGATGAACTGCAGAGATCTACAGCTGAGGTGGGAGAGTCTGTCCATAGGACAACAATCAGTCGTACACTGCACAAATCTGGCCTTTATGGAAGAGTGGAAAGAAGAAAGCCATTTCTCAAAGATATTCATAAAAAGTCTTGTTTAAAGTTTGCCACAAGCCACCTGGGAGACACACCAAACATGTGGAAAAAGGTGCTCTGGTCAGATGAAACCAAAATCGAACTTTTTGGCCAAAATGCAAAACGATATGTTTGGCGTAAAAGCAACACAGCTCATCACACTGTCAAACATGGTGGTGGCAGCATCATGGTTTGGGCCTGCTTTTCTTCAGCAGGGACAGGGAAGATGGTTAAAATTGATGGGAAGATGGATGGAGCCAAATACAGGACCATTCTGGAAGAAAACCTGTTGGAGTCTGCAAAGCCTGAGACTGGGTGGAGATTTTCTTCCAACAAGACAATGTCCCAAACATAAGCAAAATCTCAATGGGTGGTTCACAAATAAACGTATCCAGGTGCTAGAATGTCCAAGTCAAAGTCCAGACCTTAATCCAATTGAGAATCTGTGGAAAGAGCTGAAAACTGCTATTCACAAACGCTCTCCATCCAACCTCACTGAGCTCGAGCTGTTTTCCAAGGAAGAATGGGCAAGAATTTCAGTCTCTCAATGTGCAAAACTGATAGAGACATAGCCCAAGCGACTTGCAGCTGTAATCGCAGCAAAAGGTGGCGCTACAAAGTATTAACTTAAGGGGGCCGAATAATTTGGCACGCCCCACTTTTCAGTTTTTTATTTTTTACAAAAGTTTAAAATATCCAATAAATTTCGTTCCACTTCACGATTGTGTCCCACTTGTTGTTGATTCTTCACCAAAAAATTTAAATTTTATATCCTTATGTTTGAAGCCTGAAATGTGGCAAAAGGTTGAAAAGTTCAAGGGGGCCGAATACTTTCGCAAGGCACTGTAAGTGAAAGTTGCATTAAGATCTGTTCACATCTGTGTTTTGGTTTTCATTTATATAATGATGCAGTGCCTAATCCAACAAACAACTGATGCCACTGACACGAAACAAACTCCACTGTCCTTCAATATGGTCTACCAGTCAAAGTATGGGTGCCGCCATTTTGGGTAGGATTGACGGCGCCGGAACGATATCTGTTGCCATGACAGCTGGTTGCCTATTGAAGGCTCCCAGGCTTGTCTGGCATTTACTTCTATTGCAGGCTGGTCTATGCAGCCTGTAGTAGAAGTGGCAATATTTTGCTATGCATTGCAATTTTATATACAAAATATTTTTCCCTTACGGTGAACGCTGTAGTGGGAAAAAAAAAAATCAAAAGTGCTGAACTGCCATTTTTTTGCTGTTTCACCTCTGATAAAAATTTTAATAAAAAGCGATCAAAGCAATAGACATTCTCCAAGATGGTAAAACTGAAAAGTACATTTGGCCCCGCAAAAAAAGATACCCCATGCATCCCTTATTGCTGCTATTAGAATATACTGAAGTAGTCTTACGCATATCTTATAGTGGATGGTTTCAGGCAGAGTAGAAAAACTGTGGCACTTTACTGCCCCAAGAGCCATTGCACCATCCTATGGATGGATGTCCAGAAGCGAAGGGTGAAGGGGCAAGTCACAGAAGAGTGCCGGACGTCACCAGGAGAGCGCCAGATGCCACGAGGAGGCCCAAATTCATGATCCCTTGTGTGCAACACGGTAGCAATAGCGCCCTTACAGCCACTGTGCTTCCAAACTGGCGCCAATAAGACAAACTTTTAATATTCTGTAAAATGGAAATTCATCCATTCTCCATTATGCCATCCATCACCCCTTCATATCGTATAATTTGTTCTGCCATATACCCACTATCCCCGTCATTGTCTTCTTCTAGCAGGGGGTATTCTGGGGACACGGCATTGTGGTATGATACGGCTATTAGCATTTTATTGACATATACTTGTGTGCTTTGTAACTCGTTCTTCCATCTTGTCACGAAAGAAATGTTTTCATGTGTCACAGTACAGTCACCAGACAAGCCCTGCGCTATGTATTGCTCAGAAGCAGTAGAAGAGAAGACGTCATCTGTTTACCAGAGCTCCTCGCAGTATATGGCACATACACACGGCAGAAACCATGGCCCTGACGAAGACACCATTAAGTCATTGTCTTCCAGAGTAAAATCAATGTGGAGCAGGACAATACAAGGAGCAGTGGAGCGACTATATCGCCCTCTTAAGGGGCGGGGCCTGGGTACACGTGCTGCTGGCAGGGCAGACTGAGGCACATAAACAGAGCGCTGCTCTTCTATGACCGCTAGTAACCCCGCTGTACTGCGCTGCTCCGTCTATAAAAGGAACTCCACCACATAAACCCTGGGCTGCTGCTGTTGTGTTTTTTCTTTTTCTCTCTCAGGCAGAGAGGGGGAGACAGTGTGCAAGCAGGCAGGGGATGCTGACAGGACATATCCAGTCACTGCACGCCAGGGGAAGCATCACATCTGTTCTGTCCGGACTGGAGTCTACACTAGTCCCATGAATGTGCCTGCACTGAGGGGCTACAGCGGAGGGGCTTTCTTCTGAGGAGCCATTAAGACTGGGGAGAAGAAGGTAAAGACATTTCCAGCTCTATTGTAAGAGCTACTTGGGTACACCTGGCAGTTTTACCCTTGGCTGGTTTATGTAGTTGCTGCGCTGGCTGACAGTGGTGTCACCATATTGTGAAGGCTCTTTGCTATAATGTCCAGGTCTCCAGGGTTATCGCCAAGGTCAGGGTCGCCTTACATTCTACTTGTAGCTTGTGCACATAATAGATATGGATATATGAGGATAAACTGCTGGCTTCTGCATGCAGCACAGTGTCTATTTTCCTATGGAGTCTTTGTTTACTTGGAGCTTCTTGCCTTGTACTCATGACTTGCTTATGGGATTGTATAATCTTGGCTTTTATTATATCCATTTCCACAGATCAGAGATGCCTGATCAGTAACTACTGTGTATAGACCACATTGTTATGATAGAAAAGTCTTTCATGTGATATTTACTCCATTTGGCATATTCTCCATCCTAGACTTTACATTAAGGTTTTGGAGTGCAGAAGGAAAGCCATAGACTAACTCCATGCAGATGTTGTTCTTTGTGGGATTCAGCCCCAGGTTCTGCAAGACAACAGCGGTAACTTCTGTTTACAAGCATTGTAAGCCCTGGTATGCACAACACTACCGCCTAATACCTAGCAATGTCTATAGAATCTGTTATCCTACTAATATCAATGTAACTACACAATTGTCTAGAAATGTCAACTATACCTAACTGCTGGACAGTAGGGATAAGCGCAGTTCCAAAACATCTCCTTTTCGCATCTCATAAACCGTGCATACAATAATCAGGATGTTATACCGATAACTGCTACCATTTCCATTCATTTTTCAGGATTATTCCATAAGACTGTATGTATACTAATTTTAGTTGTTTTCACAGTGGAGATGTGGTGTTTTGTGCAATAAGCTTCCCTTTAAGAGTCCTTTTGTTGACCCTAGAACTGTGATTTTTGGTGTCTTACTTGATGTGGTATATTAGGTGTGATCACCCGTCTGCAGCCTGTATGATTATGAGCTGCTTACCGTTATAGCCAGGCGTTGGAGCTGTTGAGTGCTGTGGAGAGGAATGACCGACAGTAACCTTTCTGAGTCTGAATAGTCACTGGTAAGATAAAGTGCTCAGGAAAAAGTGGAACAAGCTTAAAACCTTAGGCGGAAAATGCTAGACAGATATGCCTGTCCTCCCTATGTATTCTTTGTCTTATAATAATAATAATAATACATTTTATTTATATAGCACCAACATATTCCTCAGCACTTTACACTTTGTAGGGTTCAAGTACAGTAAAAAAAGATACATTACAAAGCTTGAACTCCTTGTATAAAGGGCCACATGAGCTGTGACTCCCAGATCTTTTTTTATTTAAAGATCCCCCAAGACACAGTGATTTTTTACTGTGTTATATATAAATGAAATATAAGTTACCATCTTGTCTTACTTTATATGCAGTGTCATCTGTTACAAACTCAGGCTGGACCAGTTTGCTGTTCATTGTCATTATCAGGTAGACGATCATCAGTGGCAGTGCACAAAATTGCAATACCTTTTGTCTGGAATATTGTTTGGGCATGATGTGTGCCACACACTTTCATGCAGAGTCACTTTACTGGAATGTCATAAGATTTACCTGAAGTATTCATGTGATCTGGGCTAATCGATCTTTATATAGCTGAATAAAACAAACTCAGGTGAGCTAGATCTTTATACTTTATACTCAATAATTAACATACTGAGACTTTGTGCTCATGCACAGGGTTGTATTATGACATATAGGTTCATGGGTCTTTTACCATAAATATGCATACTTCAGACTAAATATATGCCGTGCGTGCTTGGACTCTATATAGAGAAAGCTATAGGGAAGAATACCTCCATACATACAGGTGCATCTCAATAAATTAGAATATCTTTGAAACGCTCATTCATTTCAGTGATTCAGTAATACAATTCATAATCAGCATCTTCCATGACTGTGTGTCCTACTGAACCAGACTGAGGGACCATTTAAAGGCTTAGGAAACCTTGGCAGGTGACACACTGAATTTACAATACTGAACTTTTTTACAATATTCTAATTTTCTTAGATTTGGGTTTTCATTACCTGTAATCCATAATCAACATTTACAGAAATAAAACACTTGAAATAGAACACTCTGTGTGTAAGGAATCTAGAAAATATAGGAGGTCACAAATTTAATTACTGAAAGAAAGAAATGTTTCAAAGATATTCTAATTTATTGAGATGCACCTGTGTGTGTGTGTGTGTTATATATATATATATATATATATATATATATATAAACACACAACAACATATATTATAATATAATTTTGTGGGGTGGGATTGGAATGAACCTGTGATTATGCCACCATGTACGCATTTAGCTCTTACAGCAATCTTACAGAATCTAGAAAATATAGGAGGTCACTTTTTTAATTTAATTACTGAAATAAATGAATGTTTCAAAGATATTCTAATTAATTGAGATGCACCTGTATGAAGTGTGACTGAGCCTGCATGGCTGTGCACAGAGGGTGTACCTCTCTGCATTAAAGGAGACTGCTTTTTCTATGTCAGTATTTGACTTTATGGTACAGAGTTATAGCTAGGCTTCCACTGACCAGTACATCCCTATATGTATATATATTATATAAATATTGTACTTTATTTACCTCCATATCTATTCACTGTCTAGTACTAAATATCTAATATCAAGATCAATTTCTTGACTTTGACTTCTTAGTCACCTAAATTGGGAATTTCAACATTTCCCTGGATGGTAATGTAGTTTGTATTTCACAGTAAATAGATAGCTTTTATGTATTGAATACATAGCCAATGCGGGACTGAACAAATCTTAAGAGCCGGGTGTTCACAGCCCCTGAAAATCCTTTGATAATGTCTTTTTTGGCTCCTTTTCCATGGCTTTTAATGCTTGTAAAAGTCCCTATTAAGACATTAAAATTGGCTTTTTATTGTCCTCACTGGTTCTCCCTTTTCCCCATCACTGGATTTTGGATACTGTATATTGTGTGTTTGTTTATACATTGAAATCTCTCCAAATCCACCTGTTTAGGAAGACCACTGCCTTATCCAGACCAGATTTCATGTGACAGATTTTGAGTTCCCCCATATATTATGCTTACTGCATTCTTTGATAGGAGCAGAACCCTAGAAGACCACCTTTCAATGCTATTTTGTGTGGTCATCTTAAAGAGGTTTGCTAAGGAAAGGACAGTGGAAGATGCAGTATCAGCATCGAACTGCTATGCATGCAAACAACATGAAGCCCTTTGTCTGCTTAACAAGAGCAAAGGATGTTTTTGTGAACAAGAGGAAACCCTGGAGGTTGTTGGAATGCTGGACATTTCTATGATTTATTATAATTTTAGAGCCATTATCTCCACTTACTTTCCTTAATGGGCTCAGCGATTTCTATACAATGGTGGGAATAGACATGATAGAGATACATTTGCACCACAAGTGGTTTTAAAATGGAGTGGCTGTTTACAGTGAGGTTCTTGTGTTTGACTAGCACACATGAAGCCTCATGAGCATTACTCCTGTACCTACATGTGACTCTTGAATAAATAAATAGTATATTTATGTCCGTTTTAATGAGCTAATTGCTATCCATAGGCTGAATGTTGTAATTGTATAGCTTTATTAGATAACAAAGAAGTTTCTCAATTTCTAATGTATTTATACATTATAATATATACAGTTTATAGTTTTATGGACTATGTTGGAGTATTTCTACCTGCATACCTGGTGATCACTACAACTTACAGCTTCCTAAAATACTTTGAAGCAGACACTAGACAATAATAGATATATCATATGGACCAAACCCCACAAATGCGAATATGGTGGAAAACAATTCCAGGTTTGACTTGTTTTTTCAAAGTCATGTTGCACCAAGTTAATGAGTGTGTGCTGGGAGAGAGACTGGCCAAAGTATAATGGAGAACTGTCATTACTAAACCTCCCCCATTCTTCATGCTGAATTACGGTGTAAAGAGGGGCATATTCATTTTGTGCTTGTGTATGTACATAGACAAGCATGGATAAGTGTTTTAGTAGTTCCCATTCTAGCTTACAGTGTAAGCACTTTTGCAAGGCCCAGAACATGCTGTCAGATTAATTTCCTTTACTTTGTGTGTTTAATAGTTTGATTCCATTGCAAGCTGGGGCAGGAATCTATATCTATATATATCCTTTCCAGGTAGCACTGTCAAGTTCAGAGATTTCAAAGACACCAACTACAGTTGGCTGCAGTACTACTTGTGGGTAACAGGTGGCGATATAGAGCCAAATTCTCTTTTCAGTGTTTGACATGGCCCTTGTAGATTGTGTTGAGTTGGTTGTTGAAATGTACGTCAGGGCAAAGTAATATAAGCTTCTAAATTCTACTTAGTATTCATATAAAGAATGATTAGTTTTCAGTTGAGAAATTAGAGAACATTACATAATTTGCCTTGTGTGATCACTGTTAATGGGGAGCTAGAATAAACCTGGCCATTGATTCAGTGTAAACAGTAAAGGGGTATCATACTTCATATCTGCTGGGGATGCTGATTTAGAATACCTCCACTCCCAGACCACATTGCTTTCTTTTATTTGCTGGCTCATGTGAAAAAGGGTATCTCTTGGTAGCAGGCAGAATGGAAGTGGCACTGGAAATCCAGAACAGTACCCTCTCTTTGTGTGGGGGCTGCTGAGTTGTGCTACATTATGATAGAAGGAAAATTGGCAGCAGAGGAGCATGACTTTTCCTTTGGTTGGTGGTTTTCCATGAGTACTTTCATGGATTCTGTTGAGTTTGCTGTTATTAAGTGACTGAATTTTATATGTGGTCGTGGTGGCCTGGATTCTTTGTGACATTGTTTGGGAGGCTTCTGGGTAACAGACAGCACTATAGTTTTTGTTTGTAGCCCCCTTTATTTGCCAGACTTTCCCCTCTTTTTTTCTTTTTGTTCTTTTATTCTTTGTGTTATCCTTGCTTTGTTGCTTTTTCTTTCAATTCTTATAACCTTTTAGTGGCTCCGAGAGATATACCTGATTTTTGTGCTCTTGTATGATTCTGTCTATGTTCACCTTTCCATCATTGCCTTTTCATTCGACCTATTGCTATAAAGATGGACTTAATATGGGGTGTCATGTTTGTGGTTTGATGAAAATTTTGAAACTTTAATAAAAATGGATTATCCATACATTTAGCCATTAATCAGTGCATATCTCACCCCATTATATTCTATAATTGATGTTTCCTTTTTACTTTAGGATACTTGTACAATGTCTTCTCTCTGTTAGAGGCTTATTATGGATAACTCGGAAAACAGTTCAGTCTGTGTTCTTTTATTAGACATTGTGACATCACAGACCTGGCCTGCCAGGAGTAATGGACCCATTCCAAAACTCAGTCCATCATGTTTACAAACTGACAATTAAAAACAACTTAAAATGACTCTGACATATCAAATGTCTTGACGTGTAAAGGTGCTAATGATACTGCAGTCATCCCAGAAATCTCTCACTGGTATTAGATCTTTTGTCCTGCACAGAATATTGGCTGTTGGAACAGATTTACATGTTGCATTTTTACCCCTTTGATCACACTCTGCTCTCTCACATTTGCTGGCACTAGGCCATTTAATATCTATACACAGCAGTACAGCCAGCTCTAGGATATCATGCACCCTATGTACGTACATGTGAACAGGCACAGGATGCCACTAGCAATATAGCTGTCCTATGTTATGGGAAGCATAGATAAAGCCATGGGCAACATAACAAGAACTTAACATATTCTATTAGTCTATATAGTCTATAGTCGACTATAATAGATACATATGGTTTATTTTGTTCACAATTTTGTCTGAACATGTTTTATATTCACGTAATACCACTTGAAGTCATGTTTACTGGAATGCTGTAAGCCTTCAGTGCGCTACTCTCTAGAGTACTGCTATCTGTTTCCTCCCTAATGGCATCCATGAGGGCTCAATCATCATTTCAATGTATACTCTGTTGGATACAAATAAATAAAACTGTCTGCTTGCCAGACATCTAGGAAAATTGTTATTTTTCTGCTATTTGCTCATTCTCTCATTAGAAGCTTAACAAATACTGGACTTTAATATCATTGTTATTAATACATCAATGATTGTTTGCATTAGTTACAAAGTCATCAAGTTGTTATAGCTCAACAATAAGTAGTTTATAGTATATGTATATTACAAGCCAATTTTTGTGTTAAACACTATAACTGGCGATGTGAATCTATATATGAATGATAGGTATTTGCTTACATACTATATACAGTACACCAGTACAGTATGTAGCATCCACTGTGGAATATGTGAATTGTGCAGAATTGCCTCATGTAAATTATCTGAAATATTATCCTCAGGCCCGCATAGCTATCTCTTTAGTAATATGAGGTATATGCTCTGTGCAGTAGGTGTACATATGAACGGAAAGGTGGGTGAACATATACAATGCACGCTCTATTATACTATGTACTATAGTTTATCTTTGCTATTACTTTTCCAATATGACATTGTATTAATGTGATTAGGTTATTAAAGGCTTGTCAGCTACTAACTTGCAGTTATTTTATAAAGGATTGCCTTCCAATAGCCCTCCTTACCACAGATAATATTTCTACTAATTGATGTGTAAGCAGATGGTATTGACCCCATGCTGAGTCAGACATTTATTAGACAGTGACAGGCAGTCACATACATGTAAGAGCTTAGGAGTGCTTTTTCCTGATGAGACCACCAAGCATTATTATTATTATTACTATTGTGCTTTGTTGTATAATGCCAACATATTCCAGAGTGTTTTACAGTCACTATCCCATATAGGATTCCCAATCTACATTTCCTATCAGTATGTCATTGCATTTTGGGAGGAATCCGGAACATTGCACTCTCAAATCTTACCCGCAGCCTTGCTTTCTGTGTCCCGCCATCTGACAGGTGATGTTAATTGTGTGTGTGGGGCACTAGTGCAGTAATAGTGCCCTAATAGTGACTCCCACAGGTAATAAAATGACATGTGGGAGGGAACTATTATCTGGGGGATGCTATTACCTGTGGAGGGGGGCACTATTACATGTGGGGATACACTGTTAGAGCACTATTACAGTAATAGTGCCCCCTGCAGGTAATAGCATTACTTATGGGGGGCACTATTAAGTTTGCCTTCAGTCTTATGGTTGCCATCAATGGACCATAAATGTAACTACACCTAACTGGCATAGCTACATTTATACATAAAAAAAAAAATCCAAATATAGAGCAGCACCAGAATAAAACCTTACTAGGTTTACATTTATACATAGTTACTAACGGCCCTTTGTAACAAACAAAAGGCTGAGGTGACCCTCAGCGAAAATTAGTTTGACACTGCTGATATAGTGAGATAGATATAATATATATGTACATATAAAACCATAGTACCAATCTCAAAATTTAGAATATAATTATTTCATAATGATTCCAAGCAAAGAACATTTATATTTTCTATAGTAACTGAATCTTCCCCAAGTTTACACCATTTTATATTTGGTCTTGTTTGCAACAATCTGTGCCATAATCTGGGTTTTCAAGTTCATAAATATGTTGAACAGTTCATAAAAATGTTGAATGAAAAGTGTTGAGCCATTCGTACATTTTTTTTTGTGCACTTTATTCATAAATATGTTCTATTTGGCGTGTGCCATAAATTTTGCCTCTAAAAAAACCCTACAGAAAAGTGTTTTCAAGTGTAAATATACCTCATTGTGTTACAGAGTTGTTGTAATATTCACAATATCAGTTGTGATGAGTCTGTGGTTATAGTGGAATCAAAATACTTGGATGTAATGCAGTAATTTTATGTAAGCTGCAATAAACTGTTTTCTATGGCCAAAAAATAAAAATGTAAAATTCTGTGCAAATAGTTTACTATACAGTCATGGCCAAAAGTTTTGAGAATGATACAAATATTAATTTTTACAAAGTCTACTGCTTCAGTTTTTCTAATGGCAATTTGCATATACTCCAGAATGTTATAAAGAGTGATCAGCTTAACAGCAATTACTTGCAAAGTCAATATTTGCCTAGAAAATGAACTTTATCCCCCAAAACACATTTCAACATCATTGCAGCCCTGCCTTAAAAGGACCACCTAACATCGTTTCAGTGATTGCTCCATTAACACAGGTGTGGGTGTTGATGAGGACAGGGCTGGAGATCAATCTGTCATGATTAAGTAAGAATGACACCACTGGACACTTTAAAAGGAGGCTGGTGCTTGCCATCATTGTTTCTCTTCTTTTAACCATGGTTATCTCTAAAGAAACACGTGCAGTCATCATTGCACTGCACAAAAATGGCCTAACTGGGAAGAGTATTGCAGCTAGAAAGATTGCACCTCAGTCAACAATCTATCGCATCATCAAGAACTTCAAGGAGAGAGGTTCCATTGGTGCCAAAAAGGCTCCAGGGCGCCCAAGAAAGACCAGCAAGCGGCAGGACCGTCTCTTAAAAGTGTTCCAGCTGTGGGATCGGGCTACCAGCAGTGCAGAGCTTGCTGAGGAATGGCAGCAGGCAGGTGTGAGTGCATCTGCACGCACTGTGAGGCGGAGACTCTTGGAGCAAGGCCTGGTCTCAAGGAGGGCAGCAAAGAAGCCACTTCTCTCCAGAAAAAACATCAGGGACAGACTGATATTCTGCAAAAGGTACAGGGAGTGGACTGCTGAGGACTGGGGTAAAGTCATTTTCTCTGATGAATCCCCTTTTCGATTGTTTGGAACATCTGGAAAACAGCTTATTCAGAGAAGAAGAGGTGAGCGCTACCACCAGTCTTGTCTCATGCCAACTGTAAAGCATCCTGAAACCATTCATGTGTGGGGTTGCTTCTCAGCCAAGGGAATCGGCTCTCTCACAGTCTTGCCTAAAAAAACAGCCATGAATAAAGAATGGTACCAGAATGTCCTCCAAGAGCAACTTCTCCCAACCGTCCAAGAGCAGTTTGGCGCTCAACAAGGCCTTTTCCAGCATGATGGAGCACCTTGCCATAAAGCAAAGGTGATAACTAAATGGCTCAGGGAACAAAACATAGAGATTTTGGGTCCATGGCCTGGAAACGCCCCAGATCTTAATCCCATTGAGAACTTGTGGTCAATCATCAAGAGACGGGTGGACAAACAAAAACCAACAAATTCAGACAAAATTAAAGCATTGATTCTGCAAGAATGGACTGCTATCAGTCAGGATTTGGTCCAGAAGTTGATTGAGAGCATGCCAGGGAGAATTGCAGAGGTCCTGAAGAAGAAGGGTCAACACTGCAAATATTGACTTGCTGCATTAACTCATTCTAACTGTCAATATAAGCTTCTGTTACTCATAATATGAATGCAATTATATATCTGTATGTGATAAAAACATCTGACAAACACACATAAAAACCAGAGGACAGCAGATCATGTGAAAATATAATATTTGTGTCATTCTCAAAACTTTTGGCCATGACTGTACATTTAGTAAGCTGTGTTTCACTTCCTAATGTCTGTACCCGAAACTCCTCTGTAAGCTAGTGTCACATGTAGTCTAATGACCATACTTCTGATGTTTCTCTTCTGCTTGAGTAATGTAAATTATGCCAAACAGATGGTTCTCTCCTCTATATCTCTACTCCACAGAATATCACACACAACACGCTTCTTATCTCCTCTATTCCTTTCCTATACCCCAACCTCTCCTAAGGAATTGTACATTACATCTGGAATAAGTCTGTGTTGTGGTTGAAGGGATAATTTCAGCACTACCCTATGCCATGCAGTAAACCGATACACAGTATATACAGTCATATGAAAAAGTTTGGGCACCCCTATTAATCTTAATCATTTTTAGTTCTAAATATTTGGGTGTTTGCAACAGCCATTTCAATTTGATATATCTAATAACTGATGGACACAGTAATATCTCAGGATTGAAATGAGGTTTATTGTACTAACAGAAAATGTGCAATATGCATTAAACCAAAATTTGACCGGTGCAAAAGTATGGGCACCTCAACAGAAAAGTGACATTAATATTTAGTAGATCCTCCTTTTGCAAAAATAACAGCCTCTAGTCGCTTCCTGTAGCTTTTAATCAGTTCCTGGATCCTGGATGAAGGTATTTTTGACCATTCCTCTTTACAAAACAATTCCAGTTCAGTTAAGTTTGATGGTCGCCGAGCATGGACAGCCCGCTTCAAATTATCCCACAGATGTTCAATGATATTCAGGTCTGGGGACTGGGATGGCCATTCCAGAACATTGTAATTGTTCCTCTGCATGAATGCCTGAGTAGATTTGGAGCTGTGTTTTGGATCATTGTCTTGCTGAAATATCCATCCCCGGCGTAACTTCAAATTCGTCACTGATTCTTGTACATTATTCTCAAGAATCTGCTGATACTGAGTTGAATCCATGCGACCCTCAACTTTAACAAGATTCCCGGTGCCGGCATTGGCCACACAGCCCCAAAGCATGATGGAACCTCCACCAAATTTTACAGTGGGTAGCAAGTGTTTTTCTTGGAATGCTGTGTTTTTTTGACGCCATGCATAACGCCTTTTTGTATGACCAAACAACTCAATCTTTGTTTCATCAGTCCACAGGACCTTCTTCCAAAATGAAGCTGGCTTGTCCAAATGTGCTTTTGCATACCTCAGGCGACTCTGTTTGTGGCATGCTTTCAGAAACGGCTTCTTTCGCATCACTCTCCCATACAGCTTCTCCTTGTGCAAAGTGTGCTGTATTGTTGACCGATACACAGTGACACCATCTGCAGCAAGATGATGCTGCAGCTCTTTGGAGGTGGTCTGTGGATTGTCCTTGACTGTTCTCACCATTCTTCTTCTCTGCCTTTCTGATATTTTTCTTGGCCTGCCACTTCTGGGCTTAACAAGAACTGTCCCTGTGGTCTTCCATTTCCTTACTATGTTCCTCACAGTGGAAACTGACAGGTTAAATCTCTGAGACAACTTTTTGTATCCTTCTCCTGAACAACTATGTTGAACAATCTTTGTTTTCAGATCATTTGAGAGTTGTTTTGAGGAGCCCATGATGCCACTCTTCAGAGGAGATTCAAATAGGAGAACAACTTGCAATTGGCCACCTTAAATACCTTTTCTCATGATTGGATACACCTGGCTATGAAGTTCAAAGCTCAGTGAGGTTACAAAACCAATTTTGTGCTTCAGTAAGTCAGTAAAAAGTAGTTAGGAGTATTCAAATCAATAAAATGATAAGGGTACCCAAATTTTTGCATCGGTCAAATTTTGGTTTAATGCATATTGCACATTTTCTATTAGTACAATAAACCTCATTTCAATCCTGAAATATTACTGTGTCCATCAGTTATTAGATATATCAAATTGAAATGGCTGTTGCAAACACCCAAATATTTAGAGCTAAAAATGATTAAGATTAATAGGGGTGCCCAAACTTTTTCATATGACTGTAAAGGCAATGCCTGTGAGAGAGGAGTGGAAACATGGGAGCCAGCTGTAGTTCATATCGGTACTTGAAGTTCAATATGGTTATAAAGTAACAAAACTGTAATTGTTATAATGCTCTGTTGAGGTTCAAACTCATTGCTTTTTGTTCAGTAAGTTAGTCAGATATGGTTTTATTTGACAGGTGGTCAAGTAGTCACAAAAAAAAAAAAAAAACAGGTCAGATGCACTGGAGTTAATTCATGATTAGCAGATGTAAAGGCAAGTTACACAATACAGACAGGTGCAGGGATGAGACTTATATGATGGCTACACAAGGTTAAATACTCTTCGGGGATTGGTTTTAGATTATGAGGCACAGGTGACACTTTTCCCAAAGAGAGTGGTAGTATAGAATTATCATTTGTTAACTTTTTATTTGTTATTTTATAGAGTTCAGGACAATAGCAATTGTCTACAAATCTTAAGAGTATGTCATCACCAAAATAGTATCTAAACTATATGTATGCTGTAGTAGGCGCTGTTAGCAGTGCATAGGAATTAAAACTTGATTTTCTCAGCACTTTGCCACAAAAAAGACCTTTAGGGCGATCCTATCCAAATATTGGCCAATATTACATAATGACCAATATCTCAAACGCAACCTTCCAAGGCAACCGGGTATTACCTACAGGCGAGCTTGTACCCTTAAGACTAGTTTTGGCCCACAGCAAATTGAGGGACAAAGATAAGAGTGTACCCTCCATCATTTGCAGTACATCGCAGTCCGCTAGAGGAGGCTATAAATGTGGCCACAGCTGATGCAAGTGTTGTCTCAATATAAAACACCAAACCACTTCCATTAGTAGTCAGTCTACAGAGGAGAGCTTCACAATTAAAATGCGACTTACTGCTCTTCCTCTACCAACTATTGTAAGAAGCTTGTGGAAAGATATTCAAAACGTTTGACCCAAGTCATACAGTTTAAGGGCAATGGTACCAAATAATATTGAAATGTATGTAAACTTTTGATTTTGCAGAAAGTAATAAAAATTCCTTAAAAAATTCTCTCTCTCTCATTATTCTGGTATTTGGCAAATATAAATCATTTTGGTAATCCTAATTGACCTAAAACAGAAAAGGTTTATTCTGATGTCAGATAGTGAGAAAAACATTCATATGTGTCTTTTTATATAGTGTATGTAAACTTCTGGTTTCAACTGTGTGTGTGTGTATATATATATATATATATATATATATACATACACACACACACACGTGGACAAAATTGTTGGTACCCCTCGCTTAATGAAAGAAAAACCCACAATGGTCACAGAAATAACTTGAATCAGACAGACTGGAATTTGCCAAACTACATGATGACAAGCCACAAAGCTTCTGGGAGAATGTCCTATGGACAGATGAGACAAAAATCAAAATTTTTGGCAAGGCACATCAGCTCTATGTTCACAGATGGAAAAATGAAGCATATCTTGAAAAGAACACTGTCCCTACTGTGAAACATGGAGGAGGCTCTGTTATGTTCTGGGGCTGCTTTGCTGCATCTGGCAAAGGGTGTCTTGAATCTGTGCAGGGTACAATGAAATCTCAAGACTATCAAGGGATTCTACAGAGAAATGTGCTCTCCAGTGTTAGAAAGCTTGATCTCAGTCGCAGGTCATGGGTCTTGCAACAGGATAATGACCCAAAACACACAGCTAAAAACACCCAAGAATGACTAAGAGGAAAACATTGGACTATTCTGAAGTGGCCTTCTATGAGCCCTGACCTAAATCCTATTAAGCATCTTTGGAAGGAGCTGAAACATGCCGTCTGGAAAAGGCACCCTTCAAACCCGAGACAACTGGAGCAGTTTGCTCATGAGGAGTGGGCCAAAATACCTGTTGAGAGGTGCTGAAGTCTCATTGACAGTTACAGGAATCGTTTGATTGCAGTAATTGCCTCAAAAGGTTGTGCAGCAAAATATTAAGTTAAGGGAACAGTTTCATGAGTTTTCTTTTTTTAAAAAATTCTGTTGAAGCATGGTTGAAAAGCAATGTCTGACTTTCATTTGTTCATTTTCATAGAATTTTTATATATTATTTCTTTTGTCAGATTCAAGTTATTTCTATAGTAGTATAATGTTGTACCGTGTTAGCCATTGAAAGTAGTGGAAGAGTGAAGAAATCAGGCGATACCTTTTAGAGGCTAACTGAGTATATTTATAAGTAAGCTTTCAGAAGTGCAAGCTTCCTTCATCAGACATGGTGTTATAGAAGAACTGAAAATTCACAGATTTTTATACACATGGTCTTCAAAGGATTTTAGAGTCCTTAAAAAAAACCAAAACAAAATGCAATCTAAGTAGAGAAGTTATTTACAACCGGTCAAAAAACAATCTGGAAAGTTGTGGTGCGTGACAGAGGGACCTGTTATCTGTTTGCTATCAGGAGGTGATTTGTGACCCTCACAGTTCATACATAGTGTGACATGAAGATGGCATGAATATTAAGTCCAAATTACAGAGTTTAAAATTTTTGCATAAACTTGTACTCCCATTGTTTCCTTTCCTTCTGCGTCTTAAACTGTCCCATTAAAACCACAACCCGCAAATCTTCAATAGAGTGGTTTTCTCCGGAGAAATGTGCGGCCACTGGGAGATCGGTTCTGCTGTTATTAATATTGGATCTGTGTGAGTTCATTCGCTGACTAAGTCTCTGCCCTGTTTCCCCCACATAGAGGCCTGTGGTGGGACATTGCACACACATTATGAGATACACCACATTGGAAGACCTGCAGGAAAATGTCCCCCTAATTCTGTGCACCTGTTGTGACTGTGGGATAGGTACACTGTTAGCGGTGTGGATGTGCATTGTGTGTTTTTCTTTCATTAAACAAGGGGTACCAACAATTTTGTCCACGTGTGTATATATATAAATTTCTGTATAGGCCACAGAAAAGGCTTGCCCGGAAAGTATTTCAAAATAGAACAGTGAATGTGTCATGTGTGAGAGTCACCTCTTATTGATTTTCTTGTGTGATCTTTACCGATAACATATGAATGAGAAATCTACCAGAACAGCATTTTCATAAAAAAAAAAAAAATAAAAAAAAATCATAGCATCTCAGCCTCTTCTTTAATTACCTATAGTAGTATCTTTTGTAAGAAAGGAATGGGTTTTAGGCTAAGACCCCACATAGCGAAACGCAGCAAAAAAAAACACCGCTGAAAAAAACACTGTGGAAATGCATCACATCACATTTTTTTTCTGCAGCAATTTTCATTTTTGCAGTTTTCCTCTGCAGACTTTCTGCCAATATTATATCTGTACAGAAAACACCAGCGTTTCCATAGGTGTAATTGACATGCAATTTTCAAAAATGCAATATGCAAGCATTTTTGAAACTGCTTTTCTGCTGCAGATTTTTTTGCAGTGTGTGGATGGGTTTGCTACAATCCCATTCAATTTGCAGGTACTGTAAAACGCAGCGTTTTCCCATATCTGCCTTAGGCATATTTATCAAGAGAGAACAGCCACCACTATGCAATGTTTTTTATAAAATGGTGCAGAATGCGACCAAAACTTGGATATTATGCAGTGTAAAGTTGTTTCTTTATTTACTTTTTTGTTTGTGTTTTCTTATCCTCCTCCCTTTGTGTCAGTATAAATGTTAATAATTGTCAAACACTTTCAAGAACATTAATTGGTGGGTTGAAGGTGCAAAATACCATTTAAACAGCATTAAGCTACGACATTTATTACATGTCTGTGGATGATTAAGTAATATGTCTGACAGGGAATGTGAATATTAAGCATCCACAGAATACATCTAGGTACAGTTCTTGCCCCTTTCCTCTTCACACTGTACACTGCAGATTTCAGGTGCAACTCATCTAGCTGCTACTTACAGAAGTATTCTGATGACCCTGCAATAGTAGGCCTCATCTCAGACGAAGATGACAGGGAGTACAGAGAATTGAACCAGGATTTTGTGGATTGGTGCCAGAGGAACCATTTTAGTATTAATACTGGGAAGACCAAGGACATGGTAGTGGACTTTCGCAAACTCAGATATCCTCCAAAACCAGTGGACATCCAGGGGACAGGCATTGACACCTAGTCAACACCTATAAGTACCTGGGTGTGCTCCTCAATAATAAGCTGGACTGGGCAGATCACTTGGGTGCACTGTACAAAAAGGGCCACAGCAGGCTCTACTTGCTTAGGAGGCTGAGAGCCTTTGGAGTCCAGGGGGCACTTCTTAGGGCCTTTTTCAACTCTGTAGTGACATCAGCCATCTTCTTCGGAGTGGCCTGCTGGGGGAATAGCATATCAACCAGGGATAGGAATAGACTCAACAAGCTGATTAGAAGGGCCAGCTCTGTCCTGGGGAGCCCCCTGGACCAAGTGCAGGTGGTGGGTGACAGAAGGATATTGTCTGTGGTGAGCTCCATGCTCATAGCACTGGGCAGTACTGTCAGTGACCGACTACTTCACCCAAAGTGTGAGAAGGAGCGCTATCGGAAGTCTTTCCTCGACGCTGCGGTTAGGCTGTACAACCAACACCGACTTAAGCGTAGATCATTCCATACAGAGAACTGAAAGATCTTAAGTTGTGATATCCAATCTACTACTTTTTTACCTTTTTTTATCTGTACCTATTGTCACTGTAATGCCTTTAACTTGGAGCTTTTGTATTTGTATTATCTATGCTGCTGTAACACACTGAATTTTTCCATGGTGGGACTATTAAAGGATTATCTTATTTTATCTTATTTATGCTGCCTGCTTCATGTTACCAACTTTACATTCTTGTGATGGAGCCTTCTTCCCATGTACTGTTTACCGCAGATAACCTTTCACACCCATCCACTTTGCCAGACAAGCAATGCCACTAAGATACAAACTTGCTAATGTAATAGAAATTTTATCTGTGGCAGTGAAGCTAACCGATGGAAACATTGGAAACATTTTTTTTTTTTTAGCTGAAAGGGATATTGCCTTTCTAGTGTTTAATAAGCAGTAAAATATTAATATCCCAACCACCCCATCGTCCCAACACCTTGGAATCCATAGATGTCACATAAGTCCTTCGACATTTCTCTTCAATAGCTGGTAATAAATAGCATTTAATAGATTTGTGTAATAATCTGGCCAACTATGATAGTTTGGGTAAATGTAGCATCCTGTGTCTATGAATGTTTATTGACAATTTATATATATATATATATATATATATATATATATATACAATATTTATGACTTTATATTATAAATGGTAGCCAATGAAAATAAGAACATGAAAATATTTCCAATATTTTAGGAAAGGGTTACCATGTAGCATAAACACTGGGGCAAAAACCACAGAGTTTTACAGTCCCTGCAAAGTGGATAGGATTCACATGCTGCGGACATGCTGCGATTTAAAAAACAGTTGCGTTTTTGTAATCACAGCATGCCAATTATATCTACGGAAATGTTGGCATTTTCCGTATAGGTATAATTGGAGCAGAAAGTCCACAGAGGAAAACTCTGCAGACTTTCTGTGAAAAGCGCTGCGGGAAAAATCCATTTCCGCCATTGTTTTTCCAGCAGCGCTTTTGCCTGCGGCCCGCTACGTGGAGCCTTAGCCTAAAGGGGTTATCGCATCATGGACAACTTCTAAAGGCCAGAGTAAACAGCGTAATTTTGCCACGGTAGAAACGTTGCGTAAAAAAAAACACGGCATTTTACACTACCTGCCAAATGGATAGGATTCTGGCTAATCCCATCCACATACTGCAGAAAAATATCTTGGGACTTCCTGTGAAAAGCGCTATGGAAAAAACTGCGATGCATTTCCACTGTGGTTTTTCCCACAGCACTTTTTGCCTGTGGCTCACTATTGGGGCATTAGCCTTATTATGCTTTTTGGCAGTAAAAGCCACAGGCAGCAGACACTCCCCCTTTTATTACTTGGTTAGAGGCTCTTTGTTCTAACTCATAAAGGGAATCTCAGGCCTCCATATTCCATCTGGACTGCCCCTTTAAAGAGGTATTCTCACCCTACACTATGGCATATCCACAGACAGATGCAGGTCATATCAATATGACTTCAAGGGTGCCAGTCACATAAATGTATATTGATATAATTGTCAATACCATTATTATTATTTCTTTTTTGTTTCAATACTTTATTTATTGAGTAAGAAAAGCAAAGGTTACAGCAGGAATCGGCAACCCCTGGCACGTGTGCCAAGAGTGGCACACGAGGCTTATTTCCCTGGTACAGGTAGCCCGAGTCCTCACCCAGCAGTTTCAGACCAAACACGGCTGAAACAAAAGTGCTACTGAAGCTGAAACTGCTACTCTGCTACTGCTACTCTGGGGTCTCTTCAGACCCCAGAGTATAATAAGCGGAGCCCCAGGGGGAGGTGATGAAACATAAAATAAACAATGTTACTCCGCGGCGGCTCTAGGCAAAAGCGCCTGCAGAGCACAAAGTAAGAGACCGCTGACAGGACCTCAGGGGTCACGTCCGGCATCGTTATGCATAATGACACCGACGTGACCCAATCAGCGGTCGCTGACTACAGGCAGAATCGCCCGAAGAGAACAGACCGCTGTGGAGCGCAGAGAAGGCGAGAACATTATTTTTTATGTTTGTCACGTCTCTTGGCTCTCCACTTATTATACTTTAGGGTCTGAAGAGACCCCCCCCAGTATAATAATAGCTAGTGAGTGGCAAAAATTGGAATATTATAAAAGTTAGAATATTATACTGTTCGGAGGGGCCGCTATGGTACATAATACCATGTACAGGGGCCGCTATGGGACATAATACCATGTGCAGGGGCCACTATGGGACATAATACCGTGTGCAGGGACCGCTATGGGACCTAATACCGTGTGCAGGGGCCGCTATGGGACATAATACAGTATGCAGGGGCAGCTATGGGATATAATATCATGTGCAGAGGCTGCTATGGGATATAATACCATGTGCAGAGGCTGCTATGAGACGTAATAACATATGCAGGAGCTGCTATGGGACATAATACCGTGTTCAGGGACCACTATGGGACATTATTCTCTATAATGGTGTGTTTTCTGTATTAAGGATGTGTTTTTCCAGTTCCATTGGCCTAAGAATATAGCTGAATCCAGATACATAATGTGTATTCACCATAAGGTGCTGCCATACGGTGCTCCTGGACACATTTACCACTAATTGGCGGCTGCACATGGACTTTCATTGCTTCTAATCGGAAAGTACAGGGGCATCCCAGGAAATAGCAGTAAACGCATGTGTCCTAAAGCATCTGGTGGCAGCACTTCTGTGTTATGGTTTGTGGTATATGACTTTAGTTTAGGGGTCGCCAGACTTACAATTATTGACCAGCACTCCGAGTACCTCATCTTTGATTTTTTTTAATTAAATTCGGCACGCCAAACAAAAAAGGTTGCCCACCCCTGGATTACAGCATAGAAATGTTTCCAGTGGACATTCTCAATAAATAATTAAGACATACCAAAGATAGAAGACTTAAGACTACATCTTCCACTGGAGCACAAATATAGGTAATTCTAGAGCAAAGTGATTAAAAAAATTAGTCATATTCTTATAAACGATACAGAAAAAAAAAACTTGGAATATTATTTTCAGTTCTTCTTCTTATTATTATTATTATAATAACAATAATAATAACAGTTAATAGTCAAGTATGGAGTAAATCTTTGGACTGTCTGTATTGAGGTTACCAGTTTTAGTGAATATAATAAATTGCTGAAATAGGTGACCATGTGCAACAAAACAAAATTAACATTCCACAGCAGATGTCTCATGTAGCTCCAATAACTTTTATATGAATTGTGATCTAATCCTTATTAATACCATCCTTACCTGAAATACCTGGTGAACAAGTCTGATGATGAGTAGACAATACTAGATGTTGTCATAATGATGATGGCCATAACTAAACTAGAGATGAGACATTGGACATTGATTTTAGAAATGCAGAATTGTTATTTACTCCTTATGATTACTAGGGCAACAATGATAGGCTTACTGAAGCTAAATAAAGATATCCTCTGGCCTTTCACCTTTACTGTTTTGGGATATTTACTGCGAGAAAAAAAAAAGAAAGAGAAGGGCATTACATTTAAGGAGAAAATCTAAAGTGTTAGGTGGACCTCCCCTTCCTGCTTCACAGTCACTGATAGCAGATGAGGTAATACCAAGAGGGCTAGTGAAAGAGACCCTGCAGTCCTTAGAAAGGGTGGCCTAACATAATTTGCCCTCTTTAACTTGTGCAGTGTTGACATAGACAGGTTTACCTTACTTAATAGTAGTCAGGCTAAAGCTACATGGCAAAATGTAGCTGTGGAACATGAGATCGTAAAGTGGTGCTACCACATTGGGCCTAATGGTTCTATTGCTACCTGCAGCATATCAAGCCACAACCATGCCATTGGCAGAAGTAAAACCTTACTGCAACTACATATACGAACACTGTATAATTTGTATAATTGGCAGCATGACCTGTGCAACCTTAAATGGATATTCTAGTAATTTCAAGTTATCCCCTATCCACAAAATATGGAATGATGTGAAATTACTGAAATACCGTTTAATGTTGAATGGTCAATAGTCACCTTAGGAAGGGGAATCATGCTGCCCTTCATGCCAAATGAGCATTTTCATCGGTGCCCATTTTATTGCTTCTGTGTACGAAAGCAGTTCTGGATAATACTGTCATATTTGAGACCGTATATTTATAATGATTCAGCACATGGACAAGTTATATTCCCCAGATCACATAGCTTTTTATATAAGAGACTCCTTTACCAGTTACTCAAAAAGTGTGTGGGCATATACAGTATGCAGGATGCAATTTACAAGTTCAGTGCTTTCTCTTAGATGGTTGGTTATGCCTGCTTTTCAGCTCCCTGTGCAATAAAATTATACGCTCTACTGAAGGCTACAAAGTAGGTCATGTCATGTGTCCCACTGCAAAAAATATGAAATGCACTTATTGGTTAAAAAGTAGAAGAAAAAAATGTACATAATATGGTCCTCTATTACTATGGTAACACAGTGAACCACTGTTTGTCTCTTCTACATTGAAACATTTAGATTATCCCAATAATAGAAGGAAGTAATAGAATAGCTAAAATGTGCATTTTATGTGTGTGCCTTGTCAAATGCAGGAGTGTGTTTCATTTGGCAAGAATTGTATCTTCATAACTGTGGTTAGGTATGCACATATGTGTTGTTCTTATTATATGTATAGGATGCCACCTGGGATAGGTAACTAGTACTTACAACAGAAGACCTCTAACCTCCCATAAGACACAACTCAGGCTTATTTTAAAGTTAACACACTGAAGATTGATAGATAGATAGATAGATAGATAGATAGATAGATAGATAGATAGATAGATAGATAGATCTTATCAGGTCGCCAGTTAGTTATTCAGTCAATTTTCATCATAAGTTTTTTTTTTTTTCCTATACATAAAGCATGTCGGTACAGTACATCACCTAAGGAAACTTCTAAAAGAATGCAGTACTTTTACAGGAAGGGTCTTGAACATGTGTTAAAGCTAGACCATGTCAGATCTGACAGCTTTTATAAGATGATTAGTGGTGTTATTACCAGTAATTTTTATATCTCCAGCTAAGTGTTTTTATGTTACCCCAAATTCAGGGTTTGGCGAGTGTTCCTTTGGCACTGACAATTTTCTGTGTATCAGCAAACAGTACATTACTTGATGAATTAACCCTATGTTGCAATATTTCTATGGTTCAGGTGCATTATAATTAGGATTTTCTTTAATGACATTTTCATAACTATCTCCACATTAATGCTAAAGACAGTATAGTAGGAAAAAATATAGCAAATAATTTTACAGTGGGACCAATATATTTTTTTTGTTTGTTAGACAAGCTATAATGCCAATGGTTATAGCCAAAATACTAGGAAACTATTTTGGCATATCATGCAATTTATTTTACAGGGCCAAACCAAAACCACTTGCATGTACAGTCTTCCATGGCCAGAATATCTGAAACACATGCCAGTGAACTGAATTTTTCCCTACAAGTAAAGAAAGATCTAGTAATGTGTAAAGAATATGCAAATATGTCCTCCATAGTGGAAAAAGAAGACCTTGCTATAGTGTCATCTTTTTGAAGGTAGCTCTCTGGCATTAAAGTCAAGCCTAAATATCTCCTCTAAAAGGGTTGGTTCGGTAGTGCTATTTTACATAAATTAATACAACAGGCAAGTGACAGAGTTTGGGGGAGTGACAACAGGGGGAAAGGGAGGGGAATCAGACTCTGTACAGTATACAATATCTCTATGCTTCTGCTGTGTATTCTTACGTCTTCATGAAGAAACAGTCCCCCCAGATCATCTAATTTGATCACTTTTACAAGAAATTATAACATAAATTTCAGAGCGCATTAGTGTGTATGTGCTTACACATTTTATGTCATTATTTTCCTCTCCAAAGAGCACATATGACCTAATCATTTGCATATATTTTACAGAATTCAGTCCACTTAAGACACTGTTACACCATACATGTGTATGTTACCAAAATACGGCTGCCATTCCCATCTGTTCTGCGTGTTCAATAAAAAGGTCAATAGAAAATAAAGAATACATGACCAAGTACAAAAGTGTCTCCAGTATCAGATGGCTTCTTCAGAGTATTGATGTAAAAAAGCAAAAATCTTTTTTTAGGCTTGTTCAATTTGCCAATAGTATTACTGAGCCAAAAATAGTATGTTATCCTATTTCACTGTCTTGGTATGATGTATTACTGGATGAACTTAGCCAATGGGCAGTCATTAAAATCTGATAGTAGGAGCATGGATCACAATGCTTTCATTTTATAATGACATTTGACCACTTGCTGCTCACTCGGAGCTTCATTGAAATGCCATTTACATCCTGAGCCCTGCAAGTGGATATTAAGCCTTAGAAAGTAGAAGTGAACCAGGAGAAATAATAATTGCTTGGCCATTGTATTAAAGAGAATCTTTCACCACCTCCACCCATCACAGTTCTTTACATCATTCAATAAGTTCCACTGATTCCAGTGCAGTTTAAGTTTTTTCTCTAGCCCCTACCATTCCTAAGCAATCACTCCAGCTACTTTTGGTTCCTGATGTGCTAATAAGACTCTTAAGGATATATTTACACATAGTTTTTTTGTCAGGCAGAAAAAAATCAGTTTCAGGATTTCGAAGCAAATTTGGAAGAGGTTTTCATACGGAGTTGTTTTGGAACAATTATTGCCTAGCACAGAGTGATTCCTAAAGCCCCTAGAATTTTTTGAAGCGGTTTTTGTAAAAAAAAAAAACATCTTAAAAACACTGAAAAAATCTCTACCATCTCTGCTACTGTTTCACTTGAAATGAACGAGAGACAAATTCCAGACATTTTAGAATCTGTGTCAAAATCAGATCCAAAAAACTAATTGTGAAAATACCCTTCATGTTAAGTGGACGGCCAGAGCAGACAAGGGGGCACCTCACTTGACAATAGACAGCCTATTTAGCATATCAGGCACCAAAACTAAATGCACTGATTGCTCAGGAATGGAGGGGGCTACAGAAATAATTCCAACTGTGCCAAAATCAGTGGAGCAGCACCTATAAGGCATGCAAAGAACTGGAGTTGGTGGAAATGGTGTTTATCAATAGAAAATAGAGGCATTCAAAGTGCATGGAGATGGTTGGAAGTAGTCAATGTTTGTTTAGCTCTACCAGTTCTACAAGACTTTATTGTACCTTTCTTTTTAGTGTGTTTTGTCTATAGCTTAGGAGTAGTTTGATTTATGCTGCCTGAACAAAGGTCCTCTGAATAGGTCCTGCAAGCAGATGGTGGATAAATGGCAGACATGAAATCTACTTATTTCCTAAAAGCAAATGAACTTACCAAACCTCAATAATGAATTTGATTACACTTGGATTAAACTTCCAGTATGATTCAGAATGATTCTTTAGTGTCTATATTAGATCTTATGACCAGCTCATTTTCGTTTTTTTAAAGTGAAATACTGTACTGTATGCATTGGGTGTACATTTATACATAACCCATGACCTTTACAAGTTTTACCATGCTGATACCCTGCTAGGCCATATATGACATCTTAAAAATGTGAAAAATGCCGTGCATACTTACAGACACTCTCAGTATTCCTATCAAAGTATACAATGGATGGAAAGCATTACACCTTACCAAAATAATCTACCACAGCAGTTTATGACTTATGACAGAGCAAGCCTGTTTTAAGAATCCCTGATAAAAGAGAAATTAAATCTTTACTATGTATCATGGATGGAAAACTTTCTTAAAAGTTAAGCTCCAGTTTGAAATATTTCAGAAAATATTAGGCAATTTAATATATGTAATATGGCGTGCTAGCAAGCTCGTTGGCTTACTTTATGTAGATTCTGCATATAAAGCAGAAAAGGTTCCCTATCTAATACACTGTAAATACATATATTGTTTCTACTAAAACAAATCTTTACTGCAGATAGGGCACCAGTTTTTTGTGTCCCCCACCACTGATAGGTTGTGCCGTACTGTTCATCATTACGCCTACAGTCATGGCCAAAAGTTTTGAGAATGATACAAATATTAATTTTTACAAAGTCTACTGCTTCAGTTTTTCTAATGGCAATTTGCATATACTCCAGAATGTTATAAAGAGTGATCAGCTTAACAGCAATTACTTGCAAAGTCAATATTTGCCTAGAAAATGAACTTTATCCCCCAAAACACATTTCAACATCATTGCAGCCCTGCCTTAAAAGGACCACCTAACATCGTTTCAGTGATTGCTCCATTAACACAGGTGTGGGTGTTGATGAGGACAGGGCTGGAGATCAATCTGTCATGATTAAGTAAGAATGACACCACTGGACACTTTAAAAGGAGGCTGGTGCTTGCCATCATTGTTTCTCTTCTTTTAACCATGGTTATCTCTAAAGAAACACGTGCAGTCATCATTGCACTGCACAAAAATGGCCTAACTGGGAAGAGTATTGCAGCTAGAAAGATTGCACCTCAGTCAACAATCTATCGCATCATCAAGAACTTCAAGGAGAGAGGTTCCATTGGTGCCAAAAAGGCTCCAGGGCGCCCAAGAAAGACCAGCAAGCGGCAGGACCGTCTCTTAAAAGTGTTCCAGCTGCGGGATCGGGCTACCAGCAGTGCAGAGCTTGCTGAGGAATGGCAGCAGGCAGGTGTGAGTGCATCTGCACGCACTGTGAGGCGGAGACTCTTGGAGCAAGGCCTGGTCTCAAGGAGGGCAGCAAAGAAGCCACTTCTCTCCAGAAAAAACATCAGGGACAGACTGATATTCTGCAAAAGGTACAGGGAGTGGACTGCTGAGGACTGGGGTAAAGTCATTTTCTCTGATGAATCCCCTTTTCGATTGTTTGGAACATCTGGAAAACAGCTTATTCAGAGAAGAAGAGGTGAGCGCTACCACCAGTCTTGTCTCATGCCAACTGTAAAGCATCCTGAAACCATTCATGTGTGGGGTTGCTTCTCAGCCAAGGGAATCGGCTCTCTCACAGTCTTGCCTAAAAAAACAGCCATGAATAAAGAATGGTACCAGAATGTCCTCCAAGAGCAACTTCTCCCAACCGTCCAAGAGCAGTTTGGCGCTCAACAAGGCCTTTTCCAGCATGATGGAGCACCTTGCCATAAAGCAAAGGTGATAACTAAATGGCTCAGGGAACAAAACATAGAGATTTTGGGTCCATGGCCTGGAAACTCCCCAGATCTTAATCCCATTGAGAACTTGTGGTCAATCATCAAGAGACGGGTGGACAAACAAAAACCAACAAATTCAGACAAAATTAAAGCATTGATTCTGCAAGAATGGACTGCTATCAGTCAGGATTTGGTCCAGAAGTTGATTGAGAGCATGCCAGGGAGAATTGCAGAGGTCCTGAAGAAGAAGGGTCAACACTGCAAATATTGACTTGCTGCATTAACTCATTCTAACTGTCAATATAAGCTTCTGTTACTCATAATATGAATGCAATTATATTTCTGTATGTGATAAAAACATCTGACAAACACACATAAAAACCAGAGGGCAGCAGATCATGTGAAAATATAATATTTGTGTCATTCTCAAAACTTTTGGCCATGACTGTATTGTCCTGACATGATACTATGTGTCCCAATTAGCTCTTCTGCCTCCCAGTGTGCCATGTACCCATTTTTATTATTTCTGCATGAATGGATACCAGTGATATACCTGTATCCTGAAAACAGCCAACAATATGTCATTGTTCTCCTGTGAGAAGCACTTAGTGAAGTGAGAGATACCATCATTTCCCACTAAATAGTGTCACATTTTCTGGTTGTCATCCAGCAGTTTCTCTACATTGACCACTGTCATTGTCCTGTATCTGTCTGTACTTGTATGTATGAAGCTTTGCTTACCTCAGGAAAAAGCTTCTGATCATTTCCCTTTCTGACTCTTCCAGTTAATGAGCAACCTAAAGTCTCTGGTACTGCAACAACTTCTGCCCGAGCTGCAGAGGTGAAGCAGTGTGGACTCTTGGGGGAAAGATGTCGTACTGTGCACAACTAGGACTGCTCCTCTGGAAGAATTTCACCTACCGGCGGAGGCAAACTGTAAGTTTATGTCTTACCCTATTTCACTTACAACTCACAAACGTTTTCCTGGCGTTTGTGTACATTCTGATGAACAGGAGTCTCATTTACTTTTCATTTTTGGCAATATACACAACTCAGTGCAAGGATTTACTCACCCAGCCCATGCCAATGTGCAGTTCTGCACGCATGTTTTCATCTCCTTGGCTTGCAAAGGCATGACAGATGTTAAGGCTGTGTGAATTAGGCCTTACTCTCTTAATTAATATTAGAAATGGAATTGATGTATTTCTCTCCATCTGCTTTCTGCTCTCATAACTCCAGAGTGCTCTGTACACATGCTTGGGATGTGCACATCTGCAGATGGTTGTATTCCCAGTTATGCCATGAACTGCTGAAATTCTGCGTCATTTAGTACTTTACTAATATTCCTGGAACAGTAATGCTGCTGCTGGCAGAGACATAGTGTCCTTAAAGCTGTACTCACCCTAAATGTTGTGGGATAGCAATTCATGCGCAATATATCTAACTCCCAGCATATTATTCTTTTAACATGTCAATCTGTGCATGTCTAATATTCCAATTTAAGTGGTAGCTTTTTCTTTTTGTCTCTGTATAACAGCTGGAGGATTGCTGAAAAGAAGCCTTGTCCTCCTTGTATATAACAATGATATTATAGCAACACTCTTAAGTGCACCCATTTTAGCATTTATATCCTTACACCTCATCCCAGGCTGGCCTAATTTATTGCCATAGTGCAGTATACTACATGTCTTAGAGCATATTCTCAATAATATTAGCGTAAAAGGATTTAGTGTGATTAAAGACATGTCTGGTCTGGTCAACATGCCATCTGTTTCCAAGATTAGATAAAAAAAATAAGACCAAATGCTTTTTTATGAAATACGGTATGGGTCAGTTAGTTGCTACAGATCTTCTTGTATTTGGTGTCAGTGTAATAGGTGGTGATGGACAGCTCAGCAGGGAAAGTCTCTTCTGCCTTCCCTGGCCTTATTATCATTGTTTACTATATAATATGGATATGGCATCAGCAAGTTAGAGCTCACCACCAGACAGCATGATTGTCACTGGTAGGCAATGCTATATTTCTTATTGCAGTTTATAAGAGCCTAATGCTCTTAATGCTCTAATAGTTAAGTCAGGATTTCTGGGTTATCTGGTTATTAAAAACAAGATAACAAGATATTTAGTGGTAGTCACTGGCAAATATAAAGTCATCACAAAGTAGGTTGATTTATGCAAAAGAAATATGATGAAGTTGCCAATAGATTGATTTATTTTATAATTTTAAAAATGTTTTCTGAAAATGAGAGCTGGAATATGATTGGTAGTATGGGCAATGGAGTCTGTTTTCCTTTGCACCAGTTTAATGTACATGCTCTAATAGCATTTTTAGGGCCTTTTCCATCCACAAACCTCAGTTTTAACAAAAAATGAAATTGTGTGAACGGTGTGGTTTTAGGCACATGTTATGATGTTTTTTAAATACATTTTTTTTTAAATGGAAGAGAATGAGGTCTGAGGATGTGTTCACACAATACTTTTTACATTCTGATTCTAATGCATATTCTGTGCTGGAGACTGCCTTCCATTGTTTCTAATAGAAATCTGTGGTGTAGTTCATATGGCAAAGAATTTTCATTGCGCTGATTCTAGATCAGTGGCGTTACAAAGAAGAAGCCGGCTTTCAGTACTAAAATAGAGGAACTATGACAGAAGCCACACTGTGAGAAGCCCCGCTGAATGGTCCTAAGGAACCAGCATGGCAACCTGCGTCAGTTCCTGGCCAGAAACACAAGGCTCGGCCTCAGATTTCTGCTGCAGGCTTGCTTTTTCCTGACTTGTTTTATTGCTGTGTGAACACACCCTGAGACTGGAGCCCCATGTAGTGTAAATGCTGTGATTTTGCCTTTTACAGCCCCTGCAAAATTTGATTCCCACCCACATATTGCAGATAAATATTCACAGCGGACACGCTGCGATTTCAAAAACCGTTGCATTTTTGGAAATTGCAGCATGTTAATTATACCTACGGAAACACCGGCAGTTTCCCTATAGGTATAATTGAAGCAGAAAGTTTGCAGAGGAAAACTCTGTGGACTTTCTGTGCAAAGCGTTGTGGGAAAAACCGTGATGCATTTCCGCCGTGGTTTTTGGCTGTGGCCACTACTTGGGGCCTTAGCCTTAAAGGTAGTCTGTCACCAGAACCCAGCATATCAACCCAGCCCTGCAGATAGGTTAGGGTCACATGAATCAAACAGTGTTTTCTCCTTGTGAATCAGTGCCTCCTTTGCAAATGAGTTAGTTGGAGTAATAAGGAGGCAAGAACGGTTGCTCCAAAGAGCTGATTTGCTTATTGACAAAAACTGCAATATCTCTGTAACAGAGGCAGATTCACAAGGACAAAACACTCCTAGCCTATCTCTCTGCAGGGCTGGGCTGATATGCTGGGTTTTGGTGACAGACTTCATTTAAGCTGGCCATTTGCATTCCACCACCATTTGCCAGCTATTCCTCCTGACCTCTGCATGTACATGCATGCTTGTTGATTACTGTATTACAGTATTTCTAATATAAATCAATAAATTGATACTGCTTTCATTAGTGTCCAAAGTTCATATTACACCAGATAACACATGGATAGATATACAATGCAATTGAGTAATATTGTGTTCTATACGCTCCACATTCTTCCTGAATAACCTTTGAAACAGATGTTAGATAATATTCACAACAGTTCCCACATCTAGCATGCCCACTATATGGATGGAGTTCTTCATTCTGTCTATATTGGATTGGATTCATGATGCTAGTATCCTCAGATATAAATTAAAGCAGTTGGTTTTTAGCTAGGTTTGACAGAATTCTCTGCTAAGGTATAAAGATTGCATGAGAAGGTGCCCATAGTAATAGCCACATGCTGGGTTCAGTATGGGTCAGTATTGCAGGGCTCATTATCTATAGGGAGGGAGGTTATTGGACACTGTTGGACTCTATGCATTCACCTAAGAGCTGCACTAAGTGGCAGCAGAATAACCCTCACAGCGTGTAGCCAAATGGATTCATTCAGCTGCTTTATAACCATGTGTCAGGTGGTCGTGTGTAGAAAGTCAGACTAGGTATTTTGAAAGGCAATGTTAAAAGACATAAATCCTGAGCCGTATTCACAAATTTAATGAGGTTTATTCCTTCTATTAGTTTCTAGAACTTTGTTTTTGATGCATTACCTAAGACATCTCTCATTGTCTACAAAAATTTGCAGAAATTATTTTTTATTATATATTTACTGTAATGTAATACTCTCAACCACTGTTAGTTTCACTTACCGTATCCCATAGCACTTACTAAGATAGACTATGAATGTGAGACTGTCTAAATGGAAATTTAGGCCAGGGCATACTTTTCTGAGTGTTTGTTTTGTCTATGTTTTCTGTGTAAAGATAAAAGAAATAGAATTGTATCTGCATTCTAGAAAGCGTGGAGGGGATCATGTCATGAAAAACTCTGATGGTGGAAATGTACATAGTGAAAAAAGCTTGTATATTTCTCTGTAGACTTATTAACATGTACGTAACAGACCACCTACCCTCTGTGTGCACTTCCTGGACAATTGGGCTTTCCTCCTAGAAACAGACCTCTACTTCTGAGCAGCCCTGTGTAAGACATACTTTATGGGCCCAACTCTGTTTCTAGGAGACCTTAGTGAAGTGAATTTAGAGCACAAGAAAAGACCTGAAATGAAATTGGCAGGAGCTCTGCATATACAGAGTGCTTTTCTTTTTCCTCAGAAGGTCCCCTAGAGAGATCAGACTAGCTCAGTTAACCTTCACACAGTTGACAGGATGCAGTTCTTGGAATTGAATTATACTGGGGCCCCTCTGTGCTGAATGCTTTATGCTGTCCTTTCCTATTGTTATTTAACATGTTCATATCCAGTGCATATTATAGACATAGTAAGTAAAATAAGTATATGTTTTTTTTACAGCTGCAGCTGCTGGTTGAAATAGCTTGGCCTCTTTTCATCTTCTTCATTCTGATCTCTGTACGACTTTCTTATCCACCTTATGAACAACATGAATGTAAGTATGAGGGCTGAAGAAATACTTGTCAGCTCTTGCATCACTTTCAGTAGTAGTCATAGAACATCCATGTACTTTTGTCTATTGAAAGTTGACTGTTGAATGCCATTAACCGACTAGAACAGCCATTTGTTGTTAAAGAGGACCTTTCACGTCCTCATGTATATGCGGTTTTACATACCGCTAGAAAGCTGACAGCGCGCTGCCGGCTTTCCCGGTATGTGCCCCGGGGCTGGAGATATCGGCGGTGTAAGTTTCACGGTTTACTGTCAGAAAGGCGTTCCTGACAGTTTAGCTGCGCTGTGAGGAACGCACTCCCTGACAGTTCTCGTTCATAGCCTGTACTGTCAGGGGGCATTTCTTACTGCCCGGCGATGACGCTGCGCTGTGAGGAACGCCCTCCCTGACAGTTCTTGTTCATAGACTTGTACTGGCTCCTCTGACAGTACAGGCTATGAACGAGAACTGTCAGGGAGGGGGTTCCTCACAGCGCAGCTAGACTGTCAGGAACGCATTTCTGACAGTAAACCGTGAAACTACGACTCCCGATTTCTCCAGCCCCGGGGCACATACCGGGAAAGCCGGCAGTGCGCTGAATTCGATTCGGTAGCTTCACTGAATTTCCCAAAAAATTTGCTTTGATCCGAATTACTTCGCGGCGAATCACGTTAAAAACAGATATTTTCCTGGCTGCAGAGATTCTGGGGATATGCATTTTACACTAAGGACACGTCGGAATAGAGTTTAGAAATGCTATTTTACTCCTACCTTTGCCATTGCATCACGCCCCCTGCGATGTCCTGGTCCGCCGGGCATGCGCAGAGCCGCTCGGAATAAAGTCAAGATGGCCGCCGGACAAGCGCAGAAACGGTCTTGTATGGGATATAATCAAGATGGCCGCCGGACATGCGCAGAGATGGTCTTGTATGGGATGTAATCAAGATGGCCACCGGACATGTGCAGTGCCGCTCGGAATAGAATCAAGATTGCCGCCAGACATGTCCAGAGCCACTCTTTCAGGAATAGGAGAAAGATGACCGCCACAAGCAGCTCTGCGCGTGTCCGGCGGCCAGCTTGATTGTACTCTGAGCGGCTCTGCGCATGTCTGGCGGCCATCTTGATTCTATTCCGTGCTGCTCTGCGCATGTCCGGCAGCCATCTTGATTCTATTCCATGCGGCTCTGCGCATGGCCGGCGGCCATTTTGATTATTTTACTACACGAGCAAGAAGGACCATGACATCGCAGGGGGCGTGATGCAACGGCAAAGGTAGGAGTAGAATGGCCTTTCTAAAGGCTATTCCGACTTGTCCTTAGTTTAAAATGTGATTCGATACCACGAAGCGTGAGGAAATCCGGATTCGATGCGAATCAAAGATTTCCTGAAATTCGGATTGAATTCCACTTTGTCAGCTTTGATTCGCTCATCTCTACTTAACACCTATCTTTTTTCATTATTTTATTTTGGTGGCCTTTTTCTACCACTAGGAGTCTGATCCATGTCCACTTACATCTCTTGCCTAAATTTATGTTGGAATTATTTCTTTTCATATATTATGTTTAAGGCTAAGGCCCCACGTTGCAGAAAAGCTGCTTTTTTGTTGCAGATTTTGATGCAGTTTTTTTTTAGCCAAACTCAGGAGTGGCTACAAAAGGAATGGGAAATACAAAGGGAACAATCCATATCAGGCTTGGGCTCAAAAAACCACAGCAAAATCTGCAACAAAAAAATATGCGTTTCTGCACTGTGGGGCCTTAAGTTAACATTTTATTTCAGCAGTCTATTCACTGACAGACTAGTCAGTTCTGGTGAAGAGGGGTTTTACACTATCTAATGCATGTGCCCTTAGGCTCTGTTCACATTGGTAAAACGATTACTTTGAATAAAATGAGCCTGCAGAACTGGCAAATTCAGAATGCTAATGGAAAAGGCCCTCTTCAAATAAATGTGTTTTCATAGTGATGTCTTTTTATTCAGATGAGTGAGTCTACTTTGGTTTGTGACTTACTAAAAGAAATGTTTCTCAGGGGCATATCTATAGAGGGTGAAGCAGTAGCGCTTGCTACTGGTCCCTGGCTGCAAAGGACCCTCTGCCATATAAACTATTGTAAATGACATAAGTTAGACAGGGATCCCATTACAGATTTTGCATGCTGGCCCAGGATCTTCAAGTTATTCCTGTGATGTTGTGATATGGTTTTATTTGAATGGCAATGCGGGCTTTTCCAGAAGAAGTCGTATCCTAGAAAATTTGAGACATTTTATGTCAGTATTGTAAAGTGGTGAAATGCTCACACACATTATTATTTTTGTAGATCTCCAACTGGTTCTTTGGACTATGAGTGTTATTTTTTTTGCATTTTCTAGCATGTACAGTACAGACTGCTGTTTCCTATTGACTCTGGCACAAAACAGAGGTTTCAGGACATTAAATCTTGACAGAGAACCAAAAAGCACTGATTTCTCTCTCTCTGTAACAACATGACTGAGTATAAAAACTATTATCTTTATTATCTTATACAGCCACCTGCAGTGTGCCATGTTCATGGCTCTTTGGTAAGGTCATCATTTTGCGCCATTTTGCCTTTTAAACATGAACTATAGCCTTGTAGTCCCATCCATTGACCCTGGAGTACTCTATATGTGGCAGAGGAGTAGTACAGAAGATATTTCTTGTAGAGGTCCACAAATACATCAGAACATATAGTAGTCAAAGTGTAAACATATTTTCTGTTTTTACAATATTTAGTATCAAATCAGCCTCTGTCCGACTCTCATCACTCCTGACGATCAGCTGTTTGAAAGGACAAAACTGAAGCCATATCTGCATGATGGCGTGTAGGTAGATGGACCCATGTAAGCAATGAAGTGGTTACAGCGGTCATTGAAGTGTTGCAGGCCTTTTTAACAGCTAAATATGGGCGTGCTAAGAGTTGGATCCCCACAGATCTAATATCGATGGGGTGCCTTAAAGTGTAACTCCTGTTTCTTTTTTTCTTTTTATGCTATTGTGCTAGGGGGTGTTTGTTGAATATGTTTGTAATATGTTTACTTAACCTCTAACATCTTAATGTTCTTTTAATAGAAAACAGGCTGTAAAGTTCCCACTAGCAATGCTCTAGCAAAATGGATGACACTTGACCATCAAATAATGGAAAAACTAAATGGATGCAACATGGAAATTAAAAATGGACATTTTCGTCGGTTTTTAATAGCCATTAGATCCATCAAAAATGTCACTTTTGTGTGAATCCGTGTGTCAACAGTGTTTTTCACTAGCCCATACATTCAATTGAATTGACAGTCACAATTATGGAAAGCTATAGGACCTGCTCCATAATTTGTGGCTCTTCAATTCAGCCCGGACACACAGCCGCAAAGACTACGGCTGTGTGTCTGGGCCCATTGAAGTACATGTGTCTGAACTTTGATCCGCAATTGTGGATCCAACATTGCAGATTAAAAGTACGTTCATGTGCATGAGATCTAAGGCCTTAGGGTGAAAAATGATAAAGTATTCATGTATTAATATCAGCAAATTTGTAATGATTGTGATTCTTGTATTGGTACTGGTCAGCGAATGATTAAACTAGCAGGGCAAAGGTTAATTCTTTACTTGATGACCAACTTGCTTCATTTCATTTGAGGCTGCTCTATTTGTTTTAAGAGCTTTTATCAGTTTTCTTTTCACTCTGACCTGTGTAACCACTAGGTATCAGCTGTTTGTAGAGAAAAAAATAATGCTCAAGGTCTATTAGTGTGGTTTATGCAAACATCATATGCAATAAAGTGCACCTCTTACATCTTCAAGAGGTGGTCCGAGAGTTGAAAAAAAAAGCATGTCCTAAAAATGTCCTAAAAGTTAAAAAAAAAAAACCAAAAACCAAAAACAATGCTTCTCTCTTCAATCACACAGATCCAACAGAGTCCCTGGTGGTCATTTGCCAGTCTTTGCTCACAGATTACCAATTGGCTTCATATTTACAGGCATTCACACTTATCTCTATGATTTTAGGACACTTGCTGATATTTTTCTTTATTCTTTTTAACTCTTGGACAACCCCTTTCACCATCATCTGATTTGACTAGAACTTGTGCTCAACATTTTTTTTTTCTTATGTGTTTCTCCTGAAAACTGCTTGAATATATAGTTAAGTTATGGACGGTGGACTTTTCTTAGTAATACCAGTGACCCCAGGTGACAGTACAAAATCTTTAATCTCTGGTATAGATCTGGTGTTGTCACTTACATATGGATGACATGCAAGTTAGTACTCAGAGGACAAGAATTTGGAAACCACTACCTAGTTCTAGATCCTGGGCTGGTCCCTTCTTAGGCTTGGTGGTTATGACAGACCTGTTATTATCTGTTAAAAAGGCAAGAAGAAAGCCAGCAGAATAAAAATATCTGCAAGTGTTAAAACAGAGCCAAATTATATAATATGCCTCTATTACAATATGCCTCTATTATACCTATACGGAAAACGCCAGTGTTTCTGTAGGTATAATTGACATGCTGCGATTTACCAAACTCAAGTGTGTTTGAAATCGCATTTCCATTGCAAATTTTTTTCTGCAATGTGTGGATGGGACTAGCCAGAATCCCATCCACTTTGCTGGCAATATAAAACACAGTGTTTTTTTTTGCAGCGGTGTTTTTGCAATGTGGGGCCCCGGCCTTAAGGTGAATTTACATAACCAATTTTTGTTCAGAAATTTTTGCTTTGTCTTACTTTTAACATGCTTGTCACAGAAATAACTTCATTCATATGTATGGAACATATTTTCTGACGTGTATAAATATACTCTTAAGATGGCCATACACTTTCGGGCTGAAGTCCCATGTTGCAAAAGTACCTGCAAAGTGAATGGGATTCTGGCTAATTCCATACACACATGCATTTCGCTACATTAGGCCTTAAAAGTATGTTGACTGAATCCAAGCAGGGTCAA
Organism: Leptodactylus fallax; assembly: GCA_947044405.1. Classification (NCBI taxonomy): domain Eukaryota; kingdom Metazoa; phylum Chordata; class Amphibia; order Anura; family Leptodactylidae; genus Leptodactylus; species Leptodactylus fallax. The sequence goes on from CAMRHE010000096.1 coordinate 2,778,363, forward strand.
GCAAGTTGGGAGATAAGCCGCTGCCAGAGGGTTTGGCAGACAGATTTCTATTGTATATGGCCAGTCTTATTAGGTTTATTCACAAGTTGGCATTTCACATACTGTTTTTTCGCAGACGCCATATGTACCCATTCATTTCAATGTATTTATTCAGATGTCAGCTAGAAAAATGCAAGCAGGACTTTTGTCTCTGCATTTTTCAGGTGCAAACTGGGCGGAAACCTGGCGGGCCCCATTATAGTCTATGGAGTCTGCGGTTAACCGCTTTTTAAGCGGATTTGGATTCCATTTTTCAGGTCCCCAAGCTGTCCCGAAGAACGGAAACCCGAGCGCAGGTGTGAACCTAGCGTCACTGTACGTAATTTAAAGACATATGCAGGATAAATATCATTTTACAGGCGGCTCCGTAGAAGCTGATAAACACAGAATCTAGATAAAAGTAAGGAGACTTATCAGCCCTGGAAGCTGGAGTCCCTGTGTTGTAATATTTGCTAATGTGTAGAACATTTTTAGAAGTGGCCCTCTTTATATGCAGATATTTTCTTCCTTCAGCAGCCTGCAGCGGACCTCATGGTATTGAGACGCAGGCCCTTCCAGCTGTGCTACCATGAAGTGCTTTAACTTGTTGTCTCCCCTGTACAGCTGCTATCCAGAGGGGTTATTTATTTTCCTAACAAGACTGTTTATGCACAATACTATATTTTATATTTAACTTTTTTTATTATTTTGCTTTTCAACAGGCCATTTTCCAAACAAAGCAATGCCATCTGCTGGAACATTGCCATGGGTACAGGGGATTATTTGCAATGCCAATAATCCATGTTTTCGATATCCAACACCAGGGGAGTCACCAGGAATTGTTGGAAATTTCAATAGGTCCATGTAAGTTGCTGTATTGTTCTATATCATTATTAATTTGCTGGTGTTTTAAGCATGTGTTCTAATATATCTTACTTTGCTTGGCTTTCATAGAAGCCAAGTTTTGTAAAAAAAAAATGTTATGTGATGTGTACAGTATGTCATATGAAATGAATATGAAAGGGCAATCAGATTTTCTAGTACTGTACATGCAGTTTTGAAAGCTAGAGCATTTATTTTAAAATTTGGGTTATTTAAGTGTGATGCTACACCTTGCAGAGAAGTATCTTTTTGTTGCAGATTTTGCTGCAGTCTTTTTGAGTCGAAGTGAGGAGTGGGTTTAGCAGAAGGAAGAGGTATAAGGGTGTGTTCACACGGCGGAAAATTTTCCGTCCCCGGAGTTTTCGCCGCGGTCAGCCGTGACGGGATTCCGATGCAGTGCATCAGCATTCCGTCGCAGCTAACCGCTTCTGATTAAGCCCGGATGAATGGACCTAATCAGGAGCGCGTCTCGAGCCGCGGACACAGCGGGCGGACCCGTGGCAAGATAGGTCATGTTGCTGCTAGAGGGAAAAAAACGCTACTGACTCCCATTGAAATGAATGGGAGGCGTTTTTCAGGCGGATTTTGAGGCGGATTCCGCCTCAAAATCCGCTGCCAAAAACTCCGTGTGAACACAGGGCTTAGTGTTTCTTTTATATTGCCCGTTCTTTTTCAAGCCACTCTTGACCTGTGGCTTAAAAAAAAAAAAAAAAAAAAAAAAAAGCAGCAAAATCTGCAACAAGAAAAGCAGCTTTTTCGGCGACATGTCCTCAGCCTAAGGCCGGGGCCCCCTGTGGCAGAAATGCAGCATAAAAAATGCAGTGTTTTACAGTAATAGCAAATCCCTAGCGAATCCCATCTCCACTTTGCGTTAAAATACACGCTGTGGACATGCGGCGATTTCTAAAACCGTTGCAGTTTTGGAAATCGCAGCATATCAATTATACCTATGGAAACACTGAAAATTTCCTTATTCGTATAATTGAAGCAGAAAGTCAGTAGAGGAAAACTCTATGAACTTTCTGTCAAAAGCCCTGCGGGAAGAACCGCAATGCGTTGCCGCCACGGTTTTTCATGATCTCCACAGAACTGCAGAGTTTGCAAGGATAATGCTAGACCACTCTTAACTTCAAGCACCTGGCAAGTATGAGACAAAGACATTTTAAGCAAGAGCATCTGTCAAGGTTACACTGGTAGATGATAGCAGTTGCAACCATATAGATACCAAAACCAAAGTTTAAAGGTATTAAGCTGAAAATGACATTTGGGTATTGTGAGAAGTGCTCTGATTGTTATCTCTTTCAATGTAGATGTGTCATAGTGAAATATTCCAGTTTTTTGTACATAGTTCTTATGATTGATGTTTGCATTATTTTAGAGTTTCTCGGTTGTTTTCTGATGCAAAGAAGTTGCTGCTATACAGTCAAAAAGACACAAGTGCTAAGGATTTGCACAAGTTTCTGTCGAGTTTGCATAGATTTCGGGGTACAGGTAAGTTACCATTTGCATGCTTTTCTATTATGAGAGGTGTCCTTATATACTTAGTCTTGCAGAGCTGTTGTGGAATTGTGAAGATCCAAGAAACATAACCTGTAGTGTTCTGTTAATCTATTAATTGCTAGATTGATAGATTATTTAAATGGCTATATAGTAATCTATTACTGTAAGTAGACTGGTAGAAAACTAGAAGAAATCCTTACGTGAATAAATGAATGTATATTTAAGGCCCCACATAGCAAAATGCAGCAAAAAAAAAAACAAAAACGTGGAAATAACCGCGGTGGAAACGCATTGCGTTTTTTTCCGCAGTGTTTCTCATTGCATTTTCACAGAGTCTTCCTCTTCACACTTTCTGCTCTTATTATACCTATACGGGAAACGCCAGCATTTCCGCTGGTATAATTGACATGCTGTGATTTAAAAAAACGCAGTCATTTTTGAAAAGGCAGCATTTCCGGTGCAGATTTTTTTTTCTGCAATGTGTGGATGGGATTAGCCAGAATCCCATTCACTTTGCAGGTAATGTAAAACGCAGCATTTTCGCCTAAAGGGGTTTTCCAGGATTAAGGTATTGATCAGCACTCAGAGTCCCCACTGCTGTTCGAAGAGGCTGCAGCATTCAGATGAGTTCACCAAGCACAGCGACAAACATTGTTTAGTGGCTGTGCTTGGCATTGTATTTGCTTGAATGGGACTGAGCTGCAAACAGGACAATGTGACCAATGAACATGATATCATTGGGGATTGAAGCAGCAATGATCCAGGTGCCATTGTCACTCAGACAGTTGATCTTGGTGTGCTGTGTGTCGGACCTTCACTGATCAGCTGTCATCAGTATTTAATTCCTGGAAAACCCCTTTAAATATACATCCATTTACTGATAATTATTTCAAATGTATGAAAACAGTGATAAGTGCCAAATACTGTTGTATTGTTACCTCTCAACTATAGATACAGCAGAGTAAATATCTGAAACCGATTGACAAGTATGATAATAGATAAATAGATGGATAGATTGTGAATTTATATGTTTCATGTATTCCTCATCTCTTTGGTATTTGGATACGTAGCTCAGCAGTAGTTTTTGGCTTAAGGTCAGCTGAGCTGAATGTCTTTCTTTATCAGCCATTGATAAACAGTTTACAGCAATGTGCATACAGTGCAGTGTACAATCTGTACAGGGCAAAGGGCTATTGCTGTAACAGTTATAGACTTAAACTACAGTCGTGTTCTTTACCTATGCGTACTTATATAGATTTGTAAGTTCAGTTGAAGAATTAAATTTTACTTATAGCAGTTTTTTCATAAGCAATATACTGTTGTACGTAGCAACGCAATAAGAAAAACCTACATTTGTATTTAGGTTGAGTATAAAGGGTAGACTATTGTGGGAAATTAATCTGAGATGACATGTTATATTTATTTAATACTTGATTTATCTGGTATATTGTCATAAGAATATGAGAACTGTAATCGTACATAGTAAAATATTATAGTAAACATACTATAGGGACCAACACCAAATGTAGATATCCTTGTGGTAACTAGTGCGATATATATGAAATATATAGCTAATAAAAAACAGCAAAGCTTTACATTTTATTGCTTATTTTTTTTACATATATTAGAAAAGTTTGCAGATTCTAAGGTCATTAGTCACACGATAGTTCTGCTGAATGAGGTCAGTTTCTCTTCTGCTTCAAGTAGACTATTAGGAAATAAATAGCCTTTAGATCAGGGGTTACTGCTTCTGAAAACCACAACTCAAGTTTGTATGTTAAACATATTTTGAAAGAATGTTGGTGATTTTTTTTTTTTTTTTTTTTTTTTTATAGTTTTCAGTTGTCAATATCTGTATTTAAAAAAAAAAATACTAAAATCCTGCAATCGTTATGCTGGCTATCAAGCCTAATCATAGGCTGACACTTCCTGTTCTTTAGGGTACTTCTTTGTAGTAGCCGCCTCAGCCACTGTCATTGCAGTCCTACAACAGCACATGTGGGAATGCAATGACAGTTATCATCTATATATATAGATGATATAGGGATCATCATTCACAATAGTTGATGGTCACAGCTTAAAGCATCTGTTCCCTGTTACTGTAAAATGACCTTTGCTCTCTCTCATAAGCCACAATGGACATCTCCAGACTATTGTCAGTGGTCCATATGGTCACTGTGTTCTGTATTGCTACTTTGGTTGGTCTGTATTTTAAAAGGAGTCTGTCAGCAGTATATAACACTTACAATCTTAGAGAACATGAAAGGTCCTCTTTAAAGACTTTTTGTATGCTTTTTACCCAAGGCTTGTCACTTTGCTTTCTTGACTGTGAAAGTGGTTGTGATTTATCTGGAGTAACATATTACAATGCATTTATAACATACGCCTTTTTAAACAAACAAAAAAAAAGGCGGGAAAGAAACAAAACTGCACTCTACTACATGGGCACCATTAAAAATATATCTGACAGCAGTGGAATCACAATTTCATCTCGAGGTGAATTTCACAAGATTTGTACATTTTAGATTTTAATGAATTAATGGAAATACACCTTAGAAAATACACATACAACTAGAAAAGCACAAACAATAAATTCCTCCAATGTGTGTTTACTTTTTAAAGCAGATCCAATGCTTTTGTGGAGATAGATCAGTATATAGTTTTCATCACTGGATGCAATTACTATATTCTATGTAAATCCAAAGGTTTTATTACTTCCATAAATAAAAGACTTCGACTGCCAGCGTTTTAACAAATGAAGCAATTTTTACAGGGTTCAGAAATCCTCGATAAGTAGATAATTCCGATCAGATAAATTGGATTCTTTTCTCACAAATAGTTACAAATCTGGAACTAAAGACATAGACAGGATAAGGAGAATTGCACACACAGGAGAAATAAAGCTGTGACTTATTTCATTAGGTCGGCAAATACTGTTGAATTATTGCTAACGACAATGTATTTTTATTTCCTCCATTCTACATTTTTACACTTTACACATTTTTGGACACTTACTTAACATGTTTTTTTCATATAAAGGCTTGGAGCTGAGTTGAACAGTGTTGCACAACATTTGGCTTTTGACACATATAACTTTTTGAGCTTTTCTGGAAGAAAGAGTTGTCTGAGGTCATTTACTACCATGTTTTATTGTATTAAGTTTGCTGTTTTCTTAAAGCAAACCAGGGGGCTAAACTTGGTTGAAGAGTAAAAACAGGCATGAAGATTCTATGAAAAGAAACATATATAACACTATGAGACCACACAGTTTGACTTTTGCTCAATATGTGGTTTATCTCTACTTTCTCTTTAACATTTCAGAGCTTTGATGAGCACATAGGTGGTGCAGAGGTTGGTTTGTCTCCCAGCTTCATCTTCAAAGCATCGATTTCTTCCACACTGATCTCCATGCTGTGTGGTTATATTTTATGCCTAAGTAATGAGATGTTATATGATATGAAATATGCAAATGGATTGTAAATTATTTTGGAATTATGTGTGCTGGGTGGCCTTAGGACCTTAATGCATACTCAAAGCCGCAAGAATATATTTTCTCATGAGAATTAATGGGGAGTTATCATAGCCCACACTAAATGCATTACTGAAAAGTAGTATGTGTAAAGTCGTAAAGTGTAAAGGGTATGTGTAAAGTAGTAATCTGAAACAATATAGTGATTTTATGATTATTGGATGAGCATTCCAAATGTTTCATAGAGGAGTAGCAAACAGGAATTAGTATTATTTCCTTATATTTTTTCAAATTCAACCCAAAGGACCAAGCCTTTTGGGAATACGTTAAAAACATTGTTATAACAGTTGTTTTTATGATACAGTGGTGCTTGAAAATTGGTGTACCCTTCAGAATTTTCTATATTTCTGTATACATTTGACCTAAAACTACATCATAGATAAAGAGAAGCAAATCAAACAAATGAATTAAAAATATTAGACGTTCATTTATTTGATCCAATTAAGTGATCCAATGATACATTTCTCTGAATTACAAAAGTATGTGAACCTTTGCTTTCAGTCTCTGGTGTGCAGCAATAACTGCATCTAAATGTTTCTGGTAATTGTTGATTACCTGAACATCGGCTTGGAGGAATTTTATCCCATAAACCACTTCAACTTAGTTATGTTGGTGAGTTTCCTCCAATGGACTGCTCGCTTCAGGTGCTTCTACAATATTTCTATTGGATTAAGATCAGGACTTCAACTTGGCCACACCAAAACTTTAACTTTGAAAATCGGATGGCTCCTCTTCCCTTTCTATTGACTTCTATGGACACCATGTAATCTGAACCCTTTGTGAACTGGCAGTACATCTCATCTTCCATGACGGATTTAGCAGTACATTTAGAGTGAGTGACCAGTTTAGGGAGGTGGAGATGGGGAGGAGCCTTATAAGTGGAGAACAAGGAATTTTCTCTGATAAGATACATTACAAACATTCTTATATTCTTTTGTGCTATTGATTTATGCAAAGTTTGTTGAAATGACAGTGAATATTGAAGAATAACTGTAATGCATCTATTATCTAGACGGCCTCATTTAGTTTAAACATAGATCAATGTAGATAGATCAATACTTTTGTAGTATAGTCTTTCCAACCTCAGTCTTTCAGATGACAATGGAATGAGCAATGCACTTATGTTAAAAGGTCGTAGATTGATCTTGCGGTTTAGATAAGTATGCAGTAATTCTTATTGGATATATTTTAGTCTTTCTCAGCCTAACATCACTTACACATTGAGTACAATGTGTAGCCTCACTTACTAAAATTATTTTGTCATGTGTCAAAAGCAGCATTTAGGTTGGTATTATATTTCCAGTAAGGTATATATATTAGGTTGACTGGCCAGTTTTGTCTGCCCTACTGGTCTTTCTATGATGACCTTTCTGATCATCTAAGGAAGAATCTGTCTAGCACAGCAAATATGGACTGGTTTTCTGTTACTTAGAAAACAGTACAAGGTCTGTAGTTCAGCTCCCTGCAGCATTGTGAAACAAGTGGCATGCTAGAATGAATTCTTTATAAATGCACATTTGTTTTCTAGATACATTTTGCTATGTTTATATACAGTCATATGAAAAAGTTTGGGCACCCCTATTAATCTTAATCATTTTTAGTTCTAAATATTTGGGTGTTTGCAACAGCCATTTCAATTTGATATATCTAATAACTGATGGACACAGTAATATTTCAGGATTGAAATGAGATTTATTGTACTAACAGAAAATGTGCAATATGCATTAAACCAAAATTTGACCGGTGCAAAAGTATGGGCACCTCAACATAAAAGTGACATTAATATTTAGTAGATCCTCCTTTTGCAAAAATAACAGCCTCTAGTCGCTTCCTGTAGCTTTTAATCAGTTCCTGGATCCTGGATGAAGGTATTTTTGACCATTCCTCTTTACAAAACAATTCCAGTTCAGTTAAGTTTGATGGTCGCCGAGCATGGACAGCCCGCTTCAAATTATCCCACAGATGTTCAATGATATTCAGGTCTGGGGACTGGGATGGCCATTCCAGAACATTGTAATTGTTCCTCTGCATGAATGCCTGAGTAGATTTGGAGCTGTGTTTTGGATCATTGTCTTGCTGAAATATCCATCCCCGGCGTAACCTCAAATTCGTCACTGATTCTTCCAAAATGAAGCTGGCTTGTCCAAATGTGCTTTTGCATACCTCAGGCGACTCTGTTTGTGGCGTTCTTTCAGAAACGGCTTCTTTCGCATCACTCTCCCATACAGCTTCTCCTTGTGCAAAGTGTGCTGTATTGTTGACCGATGCACAGTGACACCATCTGCAGCAAGATGATGCTGCAGCTCTTTGGAGGTGGTCTGTGGATTGTCCTTGACTGTTCTCACCATTCTTCTTCTCTGCCTTTCTGATATTTTTCTTGGCCTGCCACTTCTGGGCTTAACAAGAACTGTCCCTGTGGTCTTCCATTTCCTTACTATGTTCCTCACAGTGGAAACTGACAGGTTAAATCTCTGAGACAACTTTTTGTATCCTTCCCCTGAACAACTATGTTGAACAATCTTTGTTTTCAGATCATTTGAGAGTTGTTTTGAGGAGCCCATGATGCCACTCTTCAGAGGAGATTCAAATAGGAGAACAACTTGCAATTGGCCACCTTAAATACCTTTTCTCATGATTGGATACACCTAGCAATGAAGTTCAAAGCTCAGTGAGGTTACAAAACCAATTTTGTGCTTCAGTAAGTCAGTAAAAAGTAGTTAGGAGTATTCAAATCAATAAAATGATAAGGGTACCCAAATTTTTGCACCAGTCAAATTTTGGTTTAATGCATATTGCACATTTTCTGTTAGTACAATAAACCTCATTTCAATCCTGAAATATTACTGTGTCCATCAGTTATTAGATATATCAAATTGAAATGGCTGTTGCAAACACCCAAATATTTAGAACTAAAAATGATTAAGATTAATAGGGGTGCCCAAACTTTTTCATATGACTGTATGCTATTTTTGTACATCATAGTCCTGTACATGCTTTTCCAGCAACCAGGTTTGTTTAGAGTTTCCACCACTCTCAAGAAGTATTGCAGTTCTATGAATCCGTTACATTCAATGGACTAGTCAAAAAGTGCAATTATTCTGCATAAACAAATTGAAAAATGTGAAGTACCTGCGCTCATCTGTTTCCTAATTTATTATTTACCATTTTTGATCCTGATATGTGTGTATGGAAGGGACAAGGTTTTCCCATTAAAGCAATTTATCGCCTATTCAGCCAAGCACTGTACTTCGGGTATTTCCACCGCTATCTTTGAAATGAATGAAACAGAGGATACAGTGCCGAACCACCACTCCATTCAGAACAGGAATTAGTCTCCCATTCTCCTGATGAGTGGGGGTCTAAGCAAGTTATCCCCTAGTGATCAGGGATAACTCGCGTTAGTGGGAAAACCCATTTAAAGAGGACCTGTCACTAAATAGAAAATGCTAAATAACATTCATCATTTGATTCTTGCTGTTCCTCTGAACTATTTTGTGTTGAATCTCTGATTCTCCATGTGGGAGGGAACCTTTTATTGTCTCATATGAATCGGTGGACAGATTTTAAAAAGAAAAACACCAAATTGATCAGAGGAATAGCATAGAAAAAATGATGAATGTTATTTTGCATTTTGTTCCTGGTGACAGATTTTCTTTAAGCTGACCACATATAAATACTGTAGCTGTCGACCTTACAACGGTTTGGCCAACAGCTCTCTCGTTAACTCCTCTGTTAACATACACACTTTGCTCGGCCAAGCGGTGCATGTGTAGTCAACTTGGGACAGGGGAGAAACCCACCTGTCAGACACCTTTGGCAGTGACTTATCACCCTGAGGACAAAGGGATAGTGCAGTTGAAATCTAACTGCAACCCTTATGTCCTCTGACTTTTGCTTTCAGGGAAGACATAGAAGGCTGCATACACATTAGTAGGTCGGCTGAACCTGACTAAATCAGCAGGTATGGCCCATGCAAGTAAATACACTTCTATTGCTCATTTATTTTGACTTCACATGTATTCTCCCAGAGTATCGCTTTCAGAGTCACAACTCTTTATGCAATTTTTCATATTTAGCAAAGTAAAGAAAACAATATTTCAAAAATGGAATAAATATGTGGTGGAGTGAGCATTGACTAGTAGTTTACCCAGTGATCTCCCCCATTACAAAAATAGTATTCCTATGGCATTTTATAAATGCATGTGGCAGATACATAGCCAAACTGGCTGTAAGCCATAAACTGTGTACTCATTTAGTTGTCCTGTCACTCATGTTATAATTGTACATCCTGAAGGGCTCATATGTTCTATTTCACCATTAGACACCGCCTGTCTGCTACTACAACAAGGGGATTATGTAAGACATTGCTCTAGTGCCAAAGGGAGGCATGAACATACTGAACACTTTATAAAAATAGCAGTTATTTTTCTAAGTATACAGAGGAAAAAGAAATGGTATGTCATGAGCACCAATGGCAATGTTATCGCACTTAAGGTTAGATAGTCTTCAAGTACACTATCCATGCCATTGAATGGAGAATCCTTGACTGCATACCATGTATGTAGACTATTATTTCTCAAATTCAGTTTTACTAGAGTATTGTATGGACTAGAAATCATGAATATGCGCACAATACAAGCCTAGGCCTTAGATCAATTTAGAGAAAACCCGTCAGCTCTTCTAATGTGTACATACCATACGTAAATACCATAATATAAGCGTTTTGGACCATCTTTTCTTATAACTCTGTGTTGTGCCTCTGTTATTCCTACTAGAACTATGAATTTGAATAAATTATTACCCTGTCCAATCACTGGTGACAGTGTCAGACTTTGTAAAGACACACCCCTTGACAAATGGGGTGGTAACACCCAGTTGTCAACTTATACAATGTATAGTTCTAAGAAAAGATGCTGCAGAATTGTTTTATCATTGGAAATTAAACTACTTAACAGACATGTCAGTAGTGGAGCATATATTCAACCAGATTGCTAGTCTCACTGTAGTTTCACTGTAGCATCTGTAAAAATGGAGGTGCAGGATGTTTTATTTGGGTCTCCTGTCCGTCAGAAATCATTTTCTATCCCTAAACAATGGAGCACTGAAACTTGGGTGTTACACATCATACTTAATAAACAAGTCAATTTGCTAATCTTCTTAGCAAACCCTTGCAAAGTCCTTGTTTTCAGCATATAATCTCTGTGGCAACTTGCTTATCTGCATACAGGGTAAAACCAGGTCATTCATGTCATCTGCTGTTTATGAATACTGCAAATAGGCTTGTTGACACTGAAGAGTGACAGATCTAGTCACATACATAATATTAAAAATGCCTTTGCTCCATATCTGACAGACATGTCATATAGCTTTAGAATTTTGTTTTATCAGTGGCATGTACATTGCGTCTAGGAAACTATGTATTATAATGTTGAATAAGCTTGGTCATAAAAATGGTCCTTCTCTCCAGAACTTCGGACTAAGACTGAAGTCTGAAAGGTAATAGTGTTCTGACATGCAGTTCAGATCCCACAATGCTTGGTCATTTTGTTAGGATAAAAAAATGATATTTCTCTACCTTTCTGTTTCATATTATTATTGAGAGCATTCAGGATTATTGAACATATTCACTGGTGTGGATTCACATCTACATAGCCACAATGTCACTATCCTCTACATTCTAATGTGCAGGCTCTTGTGTTGCATTGTTTTTGTTATTTTTATATTATTCTAAATAAAAAAAACAAGAAATATTAATAATAAATTCTCAGTCCAACAATTTAGATAATAAATAAATTGTTCTTTTACTCTTCATTCAAAATATGAACTATTTTATAATATCTTATTTCCAAGCTGACATATAATTGGATGATGTGCCAGGTCCAAAGCCTGAGTTGCATTACTATGTGATTCCAATAACAGCATGAATCGTCTGATTTTCTGTGAGGTGGATCACCACTGATTTCCTACATATGCACAGATACATACAGTACACACCAAAAGTTTGGACACACCTTCTCATTCCAAGAGTTTTCTGTATTTTCATGACTATAAAAATTGTAGATTCATACTGAAGGCATCAAAACTATGAATTAACACATGTGGAATTATATACTTAACAAAAAAGTGTGAAACAACTGAAAATATGTCTTATATTCTAGGTTCTTCAAAGTAGCCACCTTTTGCTTTGATTACTACGTTGCACACTCTTGGCATTCTCTTGATGAGCTTCAAGAGGTAGTCACCTGAAATGGTCTTCCAACAGTCTTGAAGGAGTTCCCAGAGATACTTAGCACTTGTTGGCCCTTTTGCCTTCACTCTGCGGTCCAGATCACCCCAAACCATCTCGATTGGGTTCAGGTCTGGTGACTGTGGAGGCCAGGTCATCTGGCGTAGCACCCCATCACTCTCCTTCTTGGTCAAATAGCCCTTACACAGTCTGGAGGTGTGTTTGGGGTCATTATCCTGTTGAAAAATAAATGATGGTCTAACTAAACACAAACCGGATGGAATGGCATGCCGCTGCAAGATGCTGTGGTAACCATGCTGGTTCAGTATTCCTTCAATTTTGAATAAATCCCCAACAGTGTCACCAGCAAAGTACCCCCACACCATCACACCTCCTCCTCCATGCTTCACGGTGGGAACCAGGCATGTCGAGTCCATTCGTTCACCTTTTCTGCGTCGCACAAAGACACGGTGGTTGGAACCAAAGATCTCAAATTTGGACTCATCAGACCAAAGCACAGATTTCCACAGGTCTAATGTCCATTCCTTGTGTTCTTTAGGCCAAACAAGTCTCTTCTGCTTGTTGCCTGTCCTTAGCAGTGGTTTCCTAGCAGCTATTTTACCATGAAGGCACACAGTCTCCTCTTATCAGTTGTTGTAGAGATGTGTCTGCTGCTAGAACTCTGTGTGGCATTGACCTGGTCTCTAATCTGAGCTGCTGTTAACCTGCGATTTCTGAGGCTGGTGACTCGGACGAACTTATCCTCCGCAGCAGAGGTGACTCTTGGTCTTCCTTTCCTGGGGTGGTTCTCATGTGAGCCAGTTTCTTTGTAGCGCTTGATGGTTTTGGCCACTGCACTTGGGGACAGTTTCAAAGTTTTCCCAATTTTTCGGACTGACTGACCTTCATTTCTTAAAGTAATGATGGCCACTCGTTTTTCTTTACTTAGCTGCTTTTTTCTTGCCATAATACAAATTCTAACACTCCATTCAGTAGGACTATCAGCTGTGTATCCACCTGACTTCTGAACAACACAACTGATGGTCCCAACACCATTTATAAGGCAAGAAATCCCACTTAGTAAACCTGACAGGGCACACCTGTGAAGTGAAAACCATTTCAGGTGACTACCTCTTGAAGCTCATCAAGAGAATGCCAAGAGTGTGCAAAGCAGTAATCAAAGCAAAAGGTGGCTACTTTGAAGAACCTAGAATATAAGACATATTTTCAGTTGTTTCACACTTTTTTGTTAAGTATATAATTCCACATGTGTTAATTCATAGTTTTGATGCCTTCAGTGTGAATCTACAAATTTTATAGTCATGAAAATACAGAAAACTCTTGGAATGAGAAGGTGTGTCCAAACTTTTGGTCTGTACTGTATAACTGCCATTATTTTAGCAAATTTACAAAAATATTGTTTTGATATTATTGTGGTATTGTTTTCTTGTGACTTAGATTTGGAATTTTCATTAATAGCTAAGACTATTGAACAATGGTTCTTTACTGTATTTTCTGATAGTGCCACAAGAAATTCATTTTGTCTTGTATTCTAAATATTGCTTTTATGCTTCATTGTTAGCAATGCAGACTTAGGCTAGGTTCACATGTAGGAATCTGTCAGGGATTTGGGACCGGATTCCGCCCCTGAATTCGTGGCAGATTCTGCCTCCCATTGAAAACAAGATCATAGCAGGATGCAGAAAAAATCAGCACCCTGCTCGATCTTTCCACGGATTCCTCGGCTTGGGAGTCCCTGCTAATTAGGCCCATTCATCTGGGCCTAATCAACAGAAGAAAGCTGCAATGGAATGCCAATGGCCTGCATCAGCTTTCTGTTGCGGCAATCCTGTGGCGGAAAATGAAGTGGAATTTCGCTTCATTTTCCGACGTGGGAACTTTGCCTTATGGTATGTTCACACGCCGGAATTTGCCACTCCCGAATCCACGACAGATTCCAGGTGGACTCAATGTGATCTTTTTGAATGTGATTTTTTTCAATGTGATCATACTAAAGTTTTTTGATAAGCTATTATAATGTACTATGCACCAAACATACAAATGTTGTAGTGACACCTGCCTGAGATGACCCAAAATTCTGTCTGTGATGTAAGAGGACACATTAGTATAAATAGAAAATGATGGGACGTGGGGACTCACTCACAGATTTTCATTTAGACCTCTGCACCCTTTCATGTTAGTTTATCCTTCTAGCGTTATCAGGTAGTCCAGAATCATATATATTAGGTAGGGCAAAACCAAAAGAAAGGATAGACAGCGATGTGATTGTCAAGATAAACTATGTACTTTGTCCTATATGTTATCTTTTTTCTCTGAGAATAGATACTATTCATCCACCAGTTTCTTGTCCTGAAATAATTGAAAACCTAGGTGTATTTTTTGTGTACCATAGTATACCATACTATGCTATAGTTCTAACTTGCATATAGCCTAGTTTTTATTAGAATGGTTTCAAGACATTCATGAATTAGTTTGCCAGTACCAAGACCATGTGGCTGTACGCTTTAGCAATATTGCTCATGTTTAATTATAGGATAAGAAGCCAATTTCCATATACATCACATCAGGCACCTGCAAGTCACGTTGCACTTACATGAGTACAAGTAACATTTATCGACCAGAAATCTCTAGGATGTCAGAAAGATATATGAATAAAATTGGTGGGATTATTGAACCAGCTACTCTGCTGTTTACCATAACTCCACTAGTTCATGAGAGAGAACCATGCACAACCAATTGTAATATAATATGAATGATATCCATTTCACTAGCTTTATAGAATTACACAAATTATTGTATTAACTCTTCACAGGTATGAAACTTAGGGATTGCTTAATGGATAATGAGAAATTCACCACTTTCCTACAGCAAAACATAAGCATGCCTTCCATTGTGGTGGAGGAAATACTGAATGCTGACCTCAAAGTGGAGCAGGTAATAATATTCATATCAGCTTTTTTATGATAAGCAGTACATATGTTTTATGGGTATATCTTGCAATCTAGTATTTAATGCTTAGGATTTATGGAAACCATGCCAAAGAGAGACACAATACCTTATATCCAAGGTCCCAGCAAACAGACAATAGGTTATCAACAAGTCTATCAACAACTTTATAAAGTTGTTTTTTAAGTAATTTTTGTTTCATCTGCAGAGGCTTAAAATAAAAAACAAAAAAACATGCATACTCATCTCTTCCTTTGGCTGGGGATCCAGTGGGAAGACTAGTCAAGTCCTCGTGTCAGCCAATCAGCAGCTGAGCCACAATGTTCTGCTTCAAGGGGGCATCTCATCACTGCTCAACAACTCAATTTCTGCATTTTTAACATGTGGGTCAAAGGTCAGGAAGCCCTGGGACTTGAACAGAGAATCTCCACTGGTTCCTTGGTTTTAAGCCTCTAAACAGATGAAAAAAAAATTTATTGGAACAACCCTTTGCGGCTATGCATGTGAGATTGAAATCTGATAGTTCTTATTTATTTGTAATATTTAAGTGCCACTTTTACTATGTTTTGCCACATGACAAAACACTAAAAAAATTAAGAAGCCAGACTGAAAATTATGCTTTTCTCACTATGGATTGTGGATGGCTCATTGTAGTCAGTTTATGAGCTCCAGCTGTCCTTTTAATGTCATGTAGAAAAATCTCTCAGACATGTAAGAATACTAACACTATATATTGTATCTAAAGAAATCTATTCTTCTCAATACATGTATTTGTCAACTTAGGTCCTGATTTCTGGATTTCAAATACGCTTGAAAGATTTGTGCAATACCTCTAGATTGGAAGAGTATGTGACCATTCACAATGAAGACATTGCAAAATTCAGCCAGTCAGTGATCTGTGCACTTCCTGAAGACAAGCTCAACCTTTTGGAGCACCAGTTTCGTTCAAACATTGACCTTCTGAAGCCCATAACTGTAAGCAAACTAAGCCTGCTAAATACAGATTGATAAAACTTTAACAGTGCTATACCATCAATAATAAAGAATATGACACAATAGTCGTTTATAGCAAATATTTGCTGTCATTATATTATCCTCTTACATGGGGGTACTCTATGCTGCTGAAATCCCAACAGTTATCTGTGCCAGGGTATTCACATTTGTATTGTATTGTATTTGTATTGTACCGTTGAAGCCTGAACCAAGATAAACATGTAGAAATGTATTGTGGTTGACTGTTAGACCCACTCTTTATGTACATAGGAACCCCACTTCTATGATATCCATATACCTTTTTAAGGTAGTTATCCTCTTTAATATCAAATATCATGATACAATATGTTGCTTAAAACATTATTTCTATTGTTTGTGAAGCAAATTTGTAGAATTACTCTGCTGAATGGAAACAAACATTTGGCCAAAACCAAAGAGATATTCAAATCATCCATTTTTTTGACTATCACAGGTAACTATGTGGAGTGGAGACACTGAAAAGAAATGAACTTGTTACCAAGGTCATATGCTTTAGCAATGCTTAGCAGCTTGATAAGAAAAATGCAAAGCTCAGGTCCTTCACTGGACATGTGGTATATAAGTGTAAGATAAGCTGGAGTGACAGTGCCAGGTGTATGGAGTGATCCCAACAGCTCGTCTTGTAATGGCATATCTCACAGCGTTTTGTTTATTATGTTACTACGACCCTTCTTTTGCTGATCTGTCAGTGTGCCAGGTAAAGAGGAACAATAAGCAGCATCCCAGGGACATAAGCATCAGTACTGTGTATTACATGTGTTTTTTGTCTGCTGATATAAATCTGGCATCCAGCGTGAATCTTGTTACTGTTTTCTCCCCAGTGACAGCTGTATACTGTGACTGTGCTTGGTGACGTGGCCTCTTTCTATTGGATCACCAGACAGCAGTACATTGACCTACTATATTGTTTTCATTAGAGTTCAATAGCTGAAAGCTTGAAAGCCAGCTTTGTTTCCACTTGCGTGCTCTGGAAATTGTCCCAGTGAGATATTCAGGGATCTTTAGGAAATATTATAAACATTTCTGGGAATTTACATGGCAGAATTTCTTTAGGGTTTATATTTTTCAATAACTGAAATACTGGTACAACTTTTGTTGGTGTGTATTTGCAGTGCCTTTTTTATCAGAGAATTTGATATCTGTTTCATATGTACAGCAATATACCTCTTTAAGCAGTTTACATTTCACAGAACCTTTCTGTTATGGTGGATTCTAACATAACATAATGTAAGATGCCATTTAAAGCACACCTCCACTTATAAAACAAATTTCCATGTATTAATAGTACATGTGAATATAAGAAAGATTGTAATATAACTTATTAAAGAAATCTGTTTCCTTTTCCAGTTATTAAGTTGCTCTCCTTCTCCTTATCGTCACTCAAACTGTTTATCTGTATAGAATCATCTCCATACACAGAAGTCTATGCAGAGGGGGAGGAGTAAGCTGTTAATTGATTTATTGCCTCATTCTGTGCACTGGTAGACTGTTATGTTGAAACATATCAGTGTTAAAAGAGCTCCCCGAATCACAAAGTAGCAGTTAATTGTGTATGTTTTACAGCAACCACTTCCTCCTCCTACCCTCTCCATAGACTAATATGTAAAAAGTAACTCCGCTTGATGAATGGAGAAGGAAACTTATTTTTTTAATTTTTTAATACATTTACATGTATTATTCATTTATGAAAAGTTGTTTTATAATTGGAGTTAGTTTACAGATACACATATTCTACAAATAGTTTGCAAATTAATGGTTAAACGGTAATACACGTCTTTCGGCTGGAGCTTCATATATTACAGTGATAATTGGAAGCTGGAAGTGTCAAGCCACTAAGGCATTAGCATTGTTTTAAACACAGTTGTGTCTTGTGGTCACTAAATGGCAGATGCCTGCTTAACACCTTCTATGTGTTCTGGAAGTTAGAGTACTTCACTATTACAAATTGTAAATTACAGTATTGCTTCATATCTATTGGTTGTGTGATAAGTGCACCCTCCAACCAATCTACACAGGATTAGCATGAACTATAGTTACAGCAACCCTACCCATATTTTTCTAATATTACCTATAGAGAGCTTGTGTGATTTCCAATATTCATGTGGGCATCATCAGACAATAGTCTTTTTCTCTGTTTTAGTAGGGGTATTAGAACCATTAGACATTAGGCAGGTTTTTGTATAGAAATGTATACTATATAGCATAAAATTATTCCCAAATAATAGAGTGTATAAAGCCCTATAAACTTGATCTGAATATTTTGGGTTTATACAGCTAAATTCACAACCTAAAGCATTATACTTTTTCTTGCTTGGTTTTACACCTTGAGATATAGCCTCCATAATGGTGTTAGTTTTTGGAAGACAAGCAATAGGAGTACATACTGTACACACGTGGACAAAATTGTTAGTACCCTCATTTAATGAAAGAAAAACCCACAATGGTCACAGAAATAACTTGAATCTGAAAAAAGTAATAATATATAAAAATTCTATGAAAATGAACAAATGAAAGTCAGACATTGCTTTTCAACCATGCTTCAACAGAATTTTTTTTTAAAAAGAAAACTCATGAAACAGGCCTGGACAGAAATGATGGTACCCTTGAAAATAATGTGACCAAAGGGACATGTTAAATCAAGTTGTGTCCACTAATTAGCATCACAGGTGTCTGCAATCTTGTAATCAGTCAGTGGGCCTGTTTATAGGGCTACAGATACTCGCTGTGCTGTTTGGTGACATGGTGAGTACCACACTCAACATGGACCAGAGAAAGTGAAGGAAAGAGTTGTCTCAGGAGCTTAGAAAGAAAATTATAGACAAGCATGTTAAAGGTAAAGGTAATAAGAGCATCTCCAAGCAGCTTGGACTACAGTTGCATATATTATTCAGAAATTTAAGATCCATGGGACTGTACCCAACCTCCCTGGACATGGCCACAGGAGGAAAATTGATGACAAATCAAAGAGAATGATAATACGAATGGTAACAAAAGAGCCCAGAAAAACTTCTAAAGAGATTAAAGGTGAACTTCAAGCTCAAGGAATATCAGTGTCAGATCGCACCATCCGTTGTTGTTTGAGCCAAAATGGACTTCATGGGAGACGACCAAGGAGGACACCATTGTTGAAAACAAATCATAAAAATGCCAGACTGGAATTTGTCAAACTAAATGTTGACAAGCCACAAAGCTTCTGGGAGAATGTCCTATGGACAGATGAGACAAAAATCAAAATTTTTGGCAAGGCACATCAGCTCTATGTTCACAGATGGAAAAATGAAGCATATCTTGAAAAGAACACTATCCCTACTGTGAAACATGGAGGAGGCTCTGTTATGTTCTGGGGCTGCTTTGCTCCATCTGGCACAGTGTGTCTTGAATCTATGAGGGTATAATGAAATCTCAAGACTATCAAGGGATTCTAGAGAGAAATGTGCTGCCCAGTGTCAGAAAGCTTGGTCTCAGTCTCAGGTCATGGGTCTTGCAACAGGATAATGACCCAAAACACAGCTAAAAACACCCAAGAATGGCTAAGTGGAAAACATTGGACTATTCTGAAGTGGCCTTCTATTAGCCCTGACCTAAATCCTATTGAGCATCTTTGGAAGGAGCTGAAACATGCCGTCTGGAAAAGGCACCCTTTAAACGCGAGACAACTGGAGCAGTTTGCTCATGAGGAGTGGCCAAAATATCTGTTGAGAGGTGCAGAAGTCTCATTGACAGTTACAGGAATCGTTTGATTGCAGTGATTGCCTCAAAAGGTTGTGCAACAAAATATTAAGTTAAGGGTACCATCATTTCTGTCCAGGCCTGTTTCATGAGTTTTCTTTTTTTTTTTTTTAAATTCTGTTGAAGCATGGTTGAAAAGCAATGTCTGACTTTCATTTGTTCATTTTCATAGAATTTTTATATATTATTACCTTTATCAGATTCAAGTTATTTCTGTGACCATTGTGGGTTTTTCTTTCATTAAACGAGGGGTACCAACAATTTTTGTCCACGTGTGTAGCTCCCTATTCATTACAGCAAAAATTTGCCAGGACCCACAAAACTATCCATTTGCTTTGAAAACATTGAAAACTTGTGGTTGTGTCCTTCATCCAGTCACAGCATGTGCTTTGGCGTGTGTGTGTGTGAACTGTGATCTGAAGCATTCTTTGACACATTACCCAGGGTTCACTGGGGGAAGTTCCAAGAATCTATAAAGTCACTGTGCTCTGCTGCAGTCAATAATATGAGTGAATGCCATTGTTCTGTCTTCAGAAACATGACCTGATGTAATAGCTATTGAATAATGGCAGACAAATTCTCGTAATAAGCAAGCTTTGCTTCACAGTGAGCTCATGTACAACTTTGACCTTCACAAAGGCTAGACTTGTTAAATAACATACAGTACAGACCAAAAGTTTGGACACACCTTCTCATTCCAAGAGTTTTCTGTATTTTCATGACTATAAAAATTGTAGATTCACACTGAAGGCATCAAAACTATGAATTAACACATGTGGAATTATATACTTAACAAAAAAGTGTGAAACAACTGAAAATATGTCTTATATTCTAAGTTCTTCAAAGTAGCCACCTTTTGCTTTGATTACTGCTTTGCACACTCTTGATAAGCTTCAAGAGGTAGTCACCTGAAATGGTTTTCACTTCACAGGTGTGCCCTGTCAGGTTTAATAAGTGGGATTTCTTGCCTTATAAATGGGGTTGGGACCATCAGTTGTGGTTTTCAGAAGTCAGGTGGATACACAGCTGATAGTCCTACTGAATGGAGTGTTAGAATTTGTATTATGGCAAGAAAAAAGCAGCTAAGTAAAGAAAAACGAGTGGCCATCATTACTTTAAGAAAGGAAGGTCAGTCAGTCCGAAAAATTGGGAAAACTTTGAAAGTATCCCCAAGTGCAGTGGCCAAAACCATCAAGCGCTACAAAGAAACTGGCTCACATGAGGACCGCCCCAGGAAAGGAAGACCAAGAGTCACCTCTGCTGCGGAGGATAAGTTCATCCGAGTCACCAGCCTCAGAAATCGCAGGTTAACAGCAGCTCAGATTAGAGACCAGGTCAATGCCACACAGAGTTCTAGCAGCAGACACATCTCTACAACAACTGTTAAGAGGAGACTGTGTGCAGCAGGCCTTCATGGCAAAATAGCTGCTAGGAAACCACTGCTAAGGACAGGCAACACGCAGAAGAGACTTGTTTGGGCTAAAGAACCTAAGGAATGGACATTAGACCTGTGGAAATCTGTGCTTTGGTCTGATGAGTCCAAATTTGAGATCTTTGGTTCCAACCACCGTGTCTTTGTGCGACGCAGAAAAGGTGAACGAATGGACTCGACATGCCTGGTTCCCACCGTGAAGCATGGAGGAGGAGGTGTGATAGTGTGGGGGTGCTTTGCTGGTGACACTGTTGGGGATTTATTCAAAATTGAAGGAATACTGAACCAGCATGGTTATCACAGCATCTTGCAGCGGCATGCTATTCCGTCCGGTTTGCGTTTAGTTGGACCATCATTTATTTTTCAGCAGGACAATGACCCCAAACACACCTCCAGACTGTGTAAGGGCTATTTGACCAAGAAGGAGAGTGATGGGGTGCTACGCCAGATGACCTGGCCTCCACAGTCACCAGACCTGAACCCTATCGAGATGGTTTGGGGTGAGCTGGACCGCAGAGTGAAGGCAAAAGGGCCAACAAGTGCTAAGCATCTCTGGGAACTCCTTCAAGACTGTTGGAAGACTATTTCAGGTGACTACCTCTTGAAGCTCATCAAGAGAATGCCAAGAGTGTTCAAAGCAGTAATCAAAGCAAAAGGTGGCTACTTTGAAGAACCTAAAATATAAGACATATTTTCAGTTGTTTCACACTTTTTTGTTAAGTATATAATTCCACATGTGTTAATTCATAGTTTTGGGGCCTTCAGTGTGAATCTACAATTTTTATAGTCATGAAAATACAGAAAACTATTGGAATGAGAAGGTGTGTCCAAACTTTTGGTCTGTACTGTATATATTGTGGAAATTTAGTGGATATACTTTGTATGTTACTGAAGAAGAAGTCAGGATGTTAGCTGTTGGCCAAAGAAACAACAAACTGACCATACGCATTACATGAAGTCATTGATTTCAACAGAATCAGGTCACACGCTAATATGTATAGTAATGATATCTGATACCTGCCTTTGACGGAAACAAGGATTAAGTTAGATTTGACCACGCTGACCCTGAGTTCCCCATAGGAGATAAATGCCATCAGTGGTCTCTAACAGCCGCTTATCTTCAGCCTATTAAAATAGACACGCACATCTGGCCAGTCTCTTTCTTTTAGGGAGTTATGAGATATTATTGTCAGTCAAATAAATGGTCTCGTGTATGCCCAGATTCATGTAGTGAATTACTTTACAGGTGATTAAGTAATTATTTTACAGTTCACAAGGGTTAAAAAATAAAGAAGATATCCGCATCTCACAGATCCCATGCTAGTCCCATTCCGATACCGACAAGGTCCTGCACTTATTTCTACTACTTGGTCCCACTAATCACACAGAAAGTGACCACTTTACCAGTCACTGACCACAGAAGTGACCTGCTTCAGCAGTGATTATCTTAGCAGCTTTTTTTGTGTTGAGAGACCAGGAAGAAGAGATCCGTGGGGAACCCTGGTAGCATGTGTAAAAGACTCCTATGTAGAAACTTATAAGTATACTTGCCAACTCTCCACGAATGTCTGGGAGGCTTCTGAAATAATGGAAGACCTCCTGGACTCCTGGAAGAGCTGGCAAATCTCCAAGGCCTAATGTGTGTCTGGCACATCACAGAAAAGGGGTGTGGCACCTCCCCAAAATGGGAATGATCTTATAGTAAGGGGTGTGCCCCTCCTCCAACGCGTTGTCCCTCATTGGATAACTGCCAGCAAGTGTTGGCAAGTATGCTTATAAGGCATTTTGTAACTATACATTACAGGAATATGAAATACGTTTCTTATTTTTCTTTTTTTACCTAAAATGCACTCCTATATAAGAACAACTTGTGCTTGTAAACATGTATTTTTGTGAAGAAGATTATGGGCTGTCTTTTAAGTAACCAGTGTTTTCTTCTTTTGACTCTTCTAATTACAGAAAGAAATGTCATCACAGTCATTCCCTGTGCTAAGAGAGGTTACAGAAAACCTTCTGCACAGCATGGGAGAACTTGCCAAAGAGGTAAGTATAGGGCAGTGAATTGCAAGAGCTTGAATGGGAGGTTAAATGCTCTGTCTCTGGTAGCATTCATTTTCTAAGCCACAAAACAACAGCTCTGAACTGTGGTAGACCAAGTTTTGATATTATTTAAAAAGTGCTGTCTTTTTCTTAAATGCAACACTTACCAGCTTTGATGAGAAAAATGGTTAAAAAGATTTATCAGGGCTTTTCTTTTACTCTGGACAAAAGGTAGCTGACCACTCCAGCAGTTGCCAGAAAGTCCTGGGGTGTGGTTTGTTTTAAAGGTGGATTAATATCCATCATCAAAAGCTTGACATTTCACTTCTCATATTGTGGAGAACACAATTGTGTGAATTTTCACCTTTTAACGCCACATTGTTTTAATGTCCAGAATTCTCTGCAGACTTATTTTTTAAGAATTTTTCAATGGGGTTCAGATGTGTACCCCAGTATGCAAATCTCTTTATGGCAGAACTGGAAGGAGCATATTTATCAACATGCTCCACCAAACCTATGATTTACCTTCGTTATATCGATGATATCCTTGTCATCTGGACTGCAGGTGAGGAGGCCCTACTTCAATTCCATAATGACTTCAATGACTTTCACCCTACCATCAACCTTAAACTTAGCTATTCAGAGAGTGAGATCCACTTTCTGGATACCACAATATACATTAAAGACCATCGGCTATTCACATCGATATACCACAAACCCACAGACAGAATGGCCTACCTGAGAAACGGCAGCTTCCACCCCAAGCACACAAGACAATCTATTATTTACAGCCGGGCTTTACGATACAATCGTATTTGCTCCAACAAAGCAGACCTGGAAAAGCACCTCATGGATCTGAGGACGAAATTTCTCCGATTGGGATACAAACCAAAAATGACGGACAACCAATTAAACAAAGCGGCAGCCATTAACAGAGACAGTCTGCTCACATATAAAGAGACCCAGAATGAAGTCCGAGTGCCCCTAGTTGTCACCTACAACCCACACCTGGAGATCCTACAAAGGATTGCCAAGGAGCTCCAATCTGTGCTACATAGGGACAACAGACTCAAGAACATATTTCCATTCCCCCCCCTCTCCTTTCCTTTCGGCAACCACCAAACCTGCAGCATATTATTGTCTGGAGTGCCCTGAAGGCCCCAACTGAAAATGGCACCTCACCTTGCCTGCAAAAACAGGTGCAAGACCTGCAGGCACATCCACACCGCTGACAGTGTACCTGTCCCACAGTCACAACAGCTGCACAGAATTAGGGGGACATTTTCCTGCAGGTATTCCAATGTGGTATATCTCATAATGTGTGTAATGTCCCACCACAGGCCTCTATGTGGGGGAAACGGGGCAGAGACTTAGCGCATGAACTCACACAGATCCACCATTAATAACAGAAGAACAGATCTCCCAGTGGCCGCACATTTCTCCGGAGAAGACCACTATTGAAGATTTGCGGGTTGTGGTTTTAATGGGACATTTTAAGACGCAGAGGGAGAGAAAGGAATGGGAATATAAGTTAATGCAAAAATTTCAAACTCTGCAATTTCAACTTAATATTCATGCCAGTTTCATGTCACACTATGTATGAACTGTGAGGGTCACAAATCACCACCTGATTGCAAACAGATAACAGCAAGAATTACTGATCCCTCCATCACTCCCCACAAGTTTCCAGATTGTTTGTTTATTTCTTGACCTGTTGTGAATTTTCAGTTTCTTATATATCACCATGTCTGAAGAAGACAGCTAGTACTCTCGAAAGCTTACCATCAAATATACTCAGTTAGCCTTTAAAAGGTATCGCGTGATTTCTTCACTTTTCCACTACTTTCTATGGCTAACACGGTACAACATTATACTACTAAGAATTTTTTATAGCAGTTAGAGCTTCTATTTTTTGTGTCTCCTGTTGCTGCCAATAGCGGAGACTAAGTTTATTGAATACTGTGTTATTCAGTTCAATGCATAAACAGTATGCGATTATCTCCTACACTCCCTCTAGCCAGAATTGTATCTTTTTTAGTTAAATACAACATAGTATTCAAATGTGAATATTCACTATACCGTCTATTTCATTAATAAGTGATAGACGTTTTGTATGCTATGGTTGTCCTCTTCATCGTCTTTAGCTGTTTCTGGCAATTATAGTCAATTAATGATATCCTGTCATTGTTTTCCATAGCAGTAACACTATGCGTATAAGCAGAGGTGTAGCATGAAGCTTCTGGGACCCAATACCAACTATAATGTATTATTTATAGTACTGGTCTACTGATATTGGGCACAGTCTCCTGGTGCGACTGCACCCCCTCAAATGACATCCCTACATATAGGTTTTCTCACTTCCAGTAGACAATAAATTGCACTATTACAAATTTGTCTGCTTCAGTTACACCACTTTACACAACAAATGCACATAAAAAAAAAAAAAAAAGCTTAGAATCAAATATTGACTACATGAATAGAATTAATACAGTGTGTTGAAGTGTGAAAAGAAAACGTATTGAAGGAATCCATAGCGTGAAGCATTTTAAGAAATTGTGCCTTCTCTTCAGGGAATATCCCCATTTACACTAAGCAGATGCTTAGGGGCAGATGGCTGCCAGGTTGGATGTTTCAGCAGGCAAAGGCCAGGCTTCATAAATCTGATTTGCAGGAAACTATTACAAGTATTTTTCTTATGTGATACACGTTTAGCAGTGATTCATATATATGTGTGTTATCTGAAGTATCTTAGGGAACAGCCCTAAACCACAGACCAGCATAAACTTGTCTTATGTGATTTTGCTTCGGCTGCTCCCTTTACTAGGGGGCCCCCAGGTCTGGGGCAAGAAGAACAGAAATGATGTACAGAGCATGCGGTTCCCATCTTGCTGATGTGGCTAAATAATACTTTAGTAAAATAAAGTTGGCAGAAGTCCCAGTGTGGGCGGAACTTACATTCTCATGCTCTAGAGGGAACCTCAGACTTCTCTTTCCATTGTACAGAACAATCTGTGCTGTTTGCGTCTGGAATCATACTCCTCCTCACTGTTTGCTGATCTGACCCCTACACAAGTTGTTTTTGTTGTCTTACTGGAAGAAATAGGATTGCTAATGTCTGCAATGTATGATACAGATAGAGCCGTATTTCACATTTTTATGATTTCACTCCTATTCACTTGCCCTATGTGTATTTTCTGGGTTAGTAACGTACAAGCTCTGTGTATTTGTATTTCAGTGTTTACAGTGGTGCAGAGTTGTATTTTGCCTTCCATTACTATTTATTTGTTCCTAGCATTTACAGTCTATTTCTCCACTGATCTGTCCACTTTAGAGTATACATAAAATTCTCTGGTCACTCACAGATTTAGCAAATTCCCATGTTCTCTTACAGTTGTTATGAATGTTATACTGCAGTATATTCTGGACATTTTCAGTTAAATTATTATGTATTTAAGTGTATTTTATTTTTTGAGCATCCAAAGGTTAGTTCACATCTGCACTGGGTGTCTAGCTGGCGCAAATCCATAATAAATTGCTGAATGAAAAAGTGCTGCAAGATAAGTTGCAAAAAAAATGCACATCCGATGGACACTATTATAGTCAACGGGGTCCCTCAGGATCCGTTCCTGTCCATCATAGAACAGATCCACTTTTGCTCATTTTTTCTCCAATGGACCAGAAGGCAAAACACATGTGTGAATGAATGTATTGTAACTGGGTATCTTTTAGTGAAAGACACAAAAATGCAATATTACATTTTTTGGACAACCCCAATTCCAATGAAGTTGGGACGTGGTGTAAAACATAAATAAAAACAGAATATGATGATTTGCAAATCCTTTTCAACCTATATTCAATTGAATACATCACAAAGACAAGATATTTCATGTTCTAACAGATAAACTTTATTGTTTTTTTTTTAAATATTCACTCATTTTGAATTTGATGCCTGCAACATATTCCAAAAAAGCTGGAACAGGGGCAACAAAAGACTGGGACAGGGGCATGTTTAACACTGTGTTACATCACATTTCCTTTTAAAAACACTCAATAAGCGTTTGGGAACTGAGGACACGAATTGTTGAAGCTTTGTAGGTGGAATTCTTTCTTGATGTACAACTTCAGTTGCTCAACAGTCCGGGGTCTCCATTGTCTTATTTTGCGCTTCATAATGTGCCACACATTTTAAATGGGAAACAGGTCTGGACTGCAGGCAGGTCAGTCTAGTACCCGCACTCTTTTACTACAAAGCCACACTGTTGTAACACGCTGTGTCGGGTTTTTAATGCAGTGCCGCCTGAGGGATCGAAGGTCATGGGCATTCAATGTTGGTTTTCAGCCTTGCCGCTTACTTGCAGAGATTTGTCTGAATCTTTTGATGATATTATGGACTGTAGATGATGAAATCCCTAAATTCATTGCAATTGTACTTTGAGAAACGTTGTTCTTAAACTGTTGGACTATTTGCTTACGCAGTTGTTTACAAAGTGGCCAACCTCGCCCCATCCTTGCTTGTGAACGGCTGAGCCTTTCGGGGGTGCTCCCTTTATACCGAATCATGACACTCACCTGTTTCCAATTAACCTATTCACTTCTGGAATGCTCCAAACAGCTGTTTTTTGAGCATTCCTCAACTTTCCCAGTCTTTTGTCCCAGCTTTTTTGGAACGTGTTGCAGGCATCAAATTCAAAATGAGTGAATATTTACAAAAAAACAATAAAGTTTATCCGTTTGAACATTAAATATCTTGTCTTTGTAGTGTATTCAATTGAATATAGGTTGAAAAGGATTTGCAAATCATTGTATTCTGTTTTTATTTATGTTTTACACAACGTCCCATCTTCATTGGAATTGGGGTTGTAGAAGATCCCAAATGGCATTGCTTTACACTCCATTGGCTATAAATCTGCACTTTTGTAGTGAAACTGGTTAATGGTGCTTTCCTTTTCACAACTGCAGGTTATTACTATGAAGAGTTGGGCAGACATGAGACAAGAGGTTATGTTTCTGACCAGTGAGAACTCAACTGCCTCACCAACCTCCTTATATCAAGCAGTGTCGCGAATTGTATGTGGTCATCCTGAGGGAGGGGGTCTGAAAATCAAGTCCCTCAACTGGTATGAGGATAACAACTATAAAGCACTATTTGGTGCAGGCGAAGGAGGGGAGAATGGCACGGAGGAAGAGTCTTCATCTTTCTATGATAATTCTACAAGTATGTGTCCATTCCTCTCACATTATTTAGGCAGTATAAGGATAGTAGTCAAGTGTTTTACATAAGTGAAAAGTAATAATGTAAAGTGTACATTAATAAAATGCATCTGTGTCTAGACGGTATACTTATGCTTTAGGAACAGTTGTGAGCATTTCTTTAGCCAGAATAATGTTAAATATTTGGGGTTTTTTTTATATCTAAAGGTTTATCTATGTATAATTATGCCATTCACATGTTGCAGGGCTGCTTTGAAATCTCTTTTTGATATATTATAATAGAAACTAGTACAGTACTAATACTCTGTCTATGCCACTAGCTCCTTATTGCAATGAACTGATGATGACCCTGGAATCCAGCCCTCTGTACAGGATGATCTGGAGAGCACTGAAACCTTTACTTATTGGCAAAATCCTTTATACTCCAAGCACACCAGCTGCGCGTGTGTTAATGTCTGAGGTAAGACCACACATGAAACCCTGCAGATACTTTGGCATGTATGTCAGGAGTTTTCCTAGCACACACACACTAAACAAGCATGTGAACACAGACTGATTTGTTTTAGCTGTGTATAATGTTCCTTGTGTGTATTCATCAAACAATGTCATGCTGACTTTAGTCACATACTTCTTCACTTCTAGTTAAGGTGTGTTATACTAATGCTTACATCCTGACAGCTGCCTTCTTGTATTATAAATACTGTATGTGTATATTGTATGTTAGTGTTACAAATCACATGTTTATGTCTGACTTTATTTATTATAGGACAAATATTCTATAAGTTCATACATTTAAAACCTACCATTATTTCCTACCTGCTTTATTTTTAGGTCAATAAAACTTTCCAAGAGTTGGGTGTGTTTCGTGATCTTGGAGCAATGTGGGAAGAAATTCGGCCGCAGATCAAAACGTTCCTGGAAAGCAGTAAAGAGATGGATCTTGTTAGGGTTAGTTTATTAGGAAATATGTATTTATAACTTGTATGTATCAATAGGTATAGTAGATTCCCTCATGGATGAAATATGTTTTTTGTAATACCATTTTGATATTTTATGATTAAAAAGCAGCACACCAATAGTTTTCACTTTTCTAAGAACACCACTGCCATTGATCATTTACAGATAACCATTTTTACAAGATTTGCATGCACTTCTATACCTTAAATGGTCTGTTAGCTAAGACAACGTCTTATAAGAATGTAGTCTTCCTTACATTTTAACTGGCCCTTTTTCCTCCTTCAGCTGAGCAGTATACAACTGATGTCTTATCTTTTGTTGGTGGTAAGAGTATGGGTACGCCATCTGGTCAATGCTGCCAGGGCTTGAATACCAGCCCTGTGGCAGTGTACAGAACCTCCTTATCGGTGGCCGTGGCTTCTCAGGGTTGAAGATATACCACAGATGGAATATCTGACGGCAAAACTGCATGACAGATCTGATTCTTTTAAAAAGACATGGCCCAATTGAGTCCTGTATCAGGACTCTGCTGAATATAAATCAATACTGTTAAGTTGAATTCAGAGGCAATGCAGGGATTGGGGCGGTGCTGTGGTGGGGGGCCTGGACTAGAACCTCTCTCCCCATGGTTCCCTTTCTCCACTCCCTTTTCTTTTCTTTTTCACTTCTCCTCCCTTTTGTATATTCCATTTTCCGTCTGTTCACCTATTCTATCTCTTTACTGGCTTCTTATGGGGCATGATTTTTGTTTTGTTTTTTCACTGGTTACAATGGCTCGCTGCCCCTTGAAATCCATTACTTTGGGGACTGGTAATATCCACATTTTGTTTAAGGGAAGCCAAGGAAGTGTCTCTGCATTTTGGAGAGTCTTGAGTGGGGGACCTCCCATCATTTATGATGTCCATATACCCTAATAGGGCATATATACAGGAGTTATCTTCATAACACAATATATTGACGTTCCCTATGGGTTCCAGGACAAATTTTTATTTTTAATTGTTTTTAACTTTTGGATGATCAATCCTGTGTATTTTCTTGGAACAAATCTCAATCAGAAGCAGCATATGTTTTGTTTTATCTGCTTTTTAGTATGGTAGTGTAACAAGTGATAAACACGTGACCATATGATATTGAAGTGATGTAGCACATTCCAAATAAAGGCAGTGTCTGCCTAGTAATCACGTTGTGTAGCACAGAACTCCATCCTAAGGATGACATGACTGTCATGTGCATGATAAGAATGTTGGTTCTCATTTTTGAAGGTAATTCATGTAAGATAAACTGTAATTTAATTTTTTATATTAAAACATATCTACAGTAGCTTTGTATGCTATACTGTTACTGTATAATACATCTGAGCAGTAACTAGTTGGAATAAAACGCTGCTCTTTTCCATATATTGTCATCTCTACTAGGTTTCCTTATTGATTGATTCCTTTGCATGTAGTGAATGAGATATAGGCAGCTTGTTTCACAGATTTTTTTTTTTAAAATCAAATGCTCCTGAATGAAGTGAAATACTTGGTGCTGTTATATTTCCAAACACAAGTACAATGAATAAATGCATTTTTTTTTAACAATTCTTTTAGACTCTACTGACCAATAAGGGAAGTAAACACTTCCTGGATCGCCAACTAAATTCAACAGGATGGACATCAGACGACATTGCAAGGTTCTTGGCCAAAGAATCAGAGGGAGAGGCTGAAAGTGAAACATACACCTGGAAAGAAGCACTCAATGAGACTGACCGTGTTGTATTGACCATGTCACGGTTCATGGAAGTGAGTCTTGCAGAATCTAACAATATTGTCCAGTTATTTTTCTATCATTACCTTGTCTATCATGTAGTAATAGCACAAGGGTTCTTTAACAGACACCTCACTATGTGTCCTAAAAGAAACCTATTCATTTCTGTAAAATGGCTTCTTGCTTCTCAGACAACACTATACATACTGTACATGGTAGACTGAGAAAGTTTTCCCTTCTGTCAGCTGATAACTTTAACCTAAAAGTTAAAAAATTACACCAAAGATATTCCTGCAAAAATATTTCTTGACAATGTTTAGCTGTCAGAATTATAACTTTTAAACACCACAACCAAAATCAATGTATTTATTTGTATCCAGTGTGTCAATCTGGACAAGTTAGAACCAGTGGACAGTGAAGAAATCCTTATTGGCAAGTCCATGGAGCTTCTAAATGATAGGAAGTTTTGGGCAGGTGTCGTTTTTGTGGACTTACCAGAAGATGATACCGTACTACCTCAACACATCAAGTATAAAATCCGAATGGACATTGATAATGTGGAGAGAACCAACAAGATTAAGGATGGGTGAGTTGCAAAACTATTTATATTATTTTTCTCTATTTTTATTTACGGTGCCTACTCACAAGTCCAGAGTTCATTTGATCAATGTTTTCCATGTCATTTTACAAGGACTTTAGTAGCAAATACAGTAGATAAAAAGAAACAGCTGATTTTTTTGCAGTTCTTCTATGATTAAGTAAGCTATGTGGGTGTTGAAGGACTAGAGCCAACCACTTACCCTGATATACTGTTGTTTCAAGGCCCCATATTACAATCATGAACAATCTACTAGCCACATAAACCTAGATAGAGGTGCTAACAGTTTGGATAGCTGAGAGTTGTCCTATTTTATTGCTTACATTTTTTGCCTCAATAAAGGGAACCTGTCAGTTGGATTTTCCACCCTAAACTGATCCCAGGGTGTGCAGCATCAAGTAATGACCTTCCCTATGGTTTATTTCACAAAGCTTTCTGTAGCTAAAAAGTCAAGTTATAAGCTTTTAAATTCTTAGATTGGAATATGCAAATTTACCTTAAGTAGTCATGGAGGCGGGAAGCAGCTGCGTCTAATCGTTCAGATGCAGCTATGCAACATGATTTTCCTCAATGTCTGATGTTAGCCTGACCTCATAGGGTATAATTTAGCACATTGGCTGTATGACTAGATGAAGCTACTCCCAGCTTTCATGACTAGTTAAGGTAAATTTGCATATGCCGATCTAAAGATTTAAAAGCTTATAACTTGACTTTTCAGCTACAGAAAGCTTAGTGAGAGACACCATAGGAAAGGTCATTATTTGATGCTGCACACTCTGGGATCAGTTTAGGGTGGAAAAACCACCAGGCTCCCTTTAAGCAGTGCTGCTTTTTCATGAGACCTGTCTAGGTGTAAATATATAAATACATACTGTCAAAACCCACATTGCTATTTGTCAACAAATTTTATTCTTCATGTGCTGACTATTGAATGTGAAGTTTTATTTAATACTTACCCTACAAAGTTGCAAGCCATTTGATGCATTTATGTCTTATTTCTGTATAGTTACTGGGATCCTGGTCCCCGTGCTGATCCATTTGAAGACATGCGCTATATCTGGGGTGGATTTGCTTATTTACAGGATGTTATTGAACAGGCAATCATTAGAATACAGACTGGCACTGAGAAGAGGACAGGGGTATATGTTCAGCAGATGCCCTATCCTTGTTACGTAGATGACATGTAAGTAAGATCTTTGTCTCTATGGCATGATATTGACATAATATAATGCTAGAAATGACATTCTAATATTTGATCAAAGACCATTTACAGTAAGTGCAAGAAGTGGAAAAATAATTTACTACTGCTTTAAGGAGTTGAAGGAATGTGTCATCAGAAAATTGACTATATTAAAAGTCAAATTTTATTTTGAACATACTTTTTTGGTCAGGGGCTTCTGCCTCTTAATAATACTGGCGCACCACAAGAGGACCTGTGCATCAGAATTGAAATCTACATCAGACATGGACTGACCCACCTTGATCCCAACTCTGTTCAGCCCACTTTTCCCAAAAAGGGCAAGCATTTGTGGGTTAAAAATGCTCCACTTTTGCCCCAACAAATTAGTGTTGTAACGTTAATAAATTTCCCCCCCAGTCTGTCAGATGATGATTTTTTTTTACTTTATTGATACATATTTAACGCCAGGTTCACACTAGCGTTCGTGTTTCTGTCCTTTGGAAACGGAAACCCTATCTACTTAAAAAGCAGTTACACGCGGTAACTAGACTATAATGGGGTCCGCCAGGTTTCCCGCCGAAACGGCAGAGAGAAAAGTCCTGCTTGCAGGACTTTTCTCTCCGCCAATTTTAAGTGGAATGGGGGACGGAGTCTCATACTGAGACTCAAATGCTAGTGTGAACCTAGCATAAATTGTATATTATATACGGTAGTAATTTGATTTTGTAGCATCATTTAGCCTCATTATTTAATCATTTATAATGTATTTTTTCTTGGATTCAGATTTTTACGCGTCATGAGTCGATCCCTGCCTTTGTTCATGACATTAGCTTGGATCTATTCTGTTGCTGTAATCATTAAAGGAATTGTATATGAAAAAGAGGCTCGTCTCAAAGAGACAATGCGAATCATGGGACTGAACACCGGCATTCTGTGGCTGAGTTGGTTTATTAGTAGCCTCATTCCCCTTCTTATGAGTGCTGGCCTGTTGGTGTTGATCCTTAAGGTAAAGCATAACTCAATTCATTATTTTGCTTCTGTCTAACAATGGCAGCCATTAACCTAGTGGTCATGGGCATTGCTAATGCATTACTCGCAATGTGAAGATGTGCAAAATGACCTTCATTAGCCGCTATCTAATGTGCTTAAAAGTGAACTTTGTTTATTTTTTCAGACTGGAAACCTTTTGCCATACAGTGACCCAAGTGTGGTATTTGTCTTCTTGTCTGTCTTTGGAGTGGTGACCATCTCACAGTGTTTCCTGATAAGCACCATTTTCTCTAGAGCCAATTTAGCAGCAGCTTGCGGTGGCATCATTTACTTTACACTTTACCTACCCTATGTATTATGTGTTGCTTGGCAAGACTATGTGGGCTTTACTCTCAAGATTTTTGCGGTAAGAATTGGTTTTCTCTCAGTAACCTTTCATAAACCCAATATCTTCTGTCTACAAATCCTTTCTAATTTGTAGACAGAGTAAATTTTACGGTAGATAGTGTTAAAATAAACCAATTTTATAATAGTTGTACATTTTTTTATACTCTTCTAGTATAATCTTTAGATCACCTATTGGTTTGTTTACTGTGCACCAATTTGTGCACCACAAATTTGGCACATTTTTTATTGTATCTCTTGAGCTACACCTCTCTCGGCTAAGCCACAACTCCGGGTGATTGAGTCAGAAAGAGTGTCTGACTATATGTTCACATTTGTGCCAGGTGGTCCAGAAAACTGGGCAACAAAAATAACAGATTTGAATGGAGCCCAAGGGATCTCGGTACAGATGTGAGCTTAGCCTAAAAGACTTCATAAATGTGGCAGCACATTTTCTCAGTTTGAGAATTTTGTAACATTAGGCATCTGTGGTGGAAGATTTAGTAGGTAAAAGTCTAAACTATGAACTGCACCTTATTTATCAAGTGTTTTAGACACATTTGTCCACAAATACAATGTATAGAGAAAAGAGGCATGGTTTTGTGGAAAAGGAATATTGGCTGTCAGAAAGTGGGCGTGGCCTTAGCTGCAACACCAGGGTGGGACCCAATGGGGAAATTTATTAAGACTGGTGTTTCCTATGCCAGTCCTAATAAACACCTCGACTAGCACTAGGTTGTACCTAAATTAAGAGGCACTGGTCTCTTAATCAATCAGACTCACTTCCGTGTACCAGAACTGATTTCCTATATAAGTCACGACAGTTTTCTTTAATGAGTTATAGTAAATTTGTCAGGCCGAGGCATCTCAGTCCGCCCTGTTTCTCAAAAAGTGGCAAGTGAGGCACGGAATGAAGGATGCAGTGCATCTTTAGTAGAGAAAAGGGCCATGCACCAATGATGTGCCAGAATAACTCAGAAAACTGATTGGTTGATAAATTCCCCCCAATGTGTTTTATTTCTCTGCGGTCCCAAAATGTCCTGCTGACTTAAAAATATTTCTAGCTCAGTTACATTTGGAATTAATACAAAATGTTTTGTCTCCATGTTTTCCTTGCAGAGCTTCTTATCGCCTGTTGCATTTGGATTTGGGTGTGAAGTTTTTGCACTTTTTGAAGAACAAGGAGTTGGCGTACAGTGGAGTAATCTTTTAGATAGCCCTCTGCAAGAAGATGGGTACAGTCTTACTACCTCTTCGTTCATGATGCTTTTTGATACACTTTTATATGGAGTAATGACTTGGTATATTGAAGCCGTCTTTCCAGGTAATCTATTTTACATAATATAATCACTACAACCAGACTGGCAGAGCAGAAGTTTCCCATAATAAAGTTAAACTAATTTAGAACTGTATTAAATGAATAATGAAATGCTACATGATGTCTTGTTTTCTGCAATTTCTTGAGCCAGTCTGAGTGATCTGTCCCTCCTCTTTCTAACAGTATTCCAGTCTAAAAAGGGATTATATTAACGTGATATAACTTTGTATAAATACACATAATTAACAGAAAACTATGGAACAAAATTATCTTTAATAGTTTACTTATATATACATTGTGGTGTTTCATAACTAGTACTCGGTTCATACACATATTATCTGGCCTAAGATCTCCAAGTGTTTCACATAATCCTTCAATGAAGTGTATAGACAGTAATAGCATTAAGGCTCCATGCGCATGTCCGTAGTCATGTGCGGGTCCATAGAGAAGGACACAGATGACATTGTGCTATCTACAGGTGCATCTCAATATATTAGAATATCTTTCTTTCAGTAATTAAATTAAAAAAGTGACCTTCTATATCTTGTAGATTCTTTACACACAGATTGTTCTATTTCAAGTGTTTTATTTCTGTAAATGTTGATTATGGATTACAGGTAATGAAAACCAAAATCTAAGAAAATTAGAATATTGTAAAAAACTTCAGTATTGTAAATTCAGTGTGTCACCTGCCAAGGTTTCCTAAGCCTTTAAATGGTCCCTCAGTCTGGTTCAGAAGGACACACAATCATGGAAGACGCTGATTGTGAATTGAATTACTGAAATGAATGAACGTTTCAAAAATATTCTACTTTATTGAGATGCACCTGTATGTTTTCCACAGACCAGATCATAGAATAGAGGAGACCAAGCTGCAATAACAGAGAGGAATAAGACCTGCTCCTTAATTTGCAACTCAGTCCTACTGCCTCCACACAGATCCTTAAAAAATACAGCCACATGTCTGGGGCTATAACAATAAATGGTTCCATTTGCTATCCGTTATTATAGATCTGTAATGACGGATAGCGCACAGATTAAAAATATGCTTGTGTTCATGAGGCCTAACATGTCAAGGGCAGCCAATATGATGTATTCAAAATACTGTACCAGATCAAAATGAAAAAAGCAAGATATTTACAATTTTTTTTTTTACGAATCATTGAATAATTGATTCTTGATGTACAATTTAGGCCAGTATGGAATTCCCAGACCTTGGTATTTCCCATTCACAAAGTCTTATTGGTGTGGAGAAGAACCAAAACAAATACATCACCACAGTGTTTTACATAAGGAATCGTCTGAAGGTAAACGGTTGATTTTTATAATTTTATGCTTATTTACAGCCTTCAAAATGTAAGGGCTTTCTTTTAAAATATATCCTTAATATGGTGCTTCTTTTTCTAGTTTGTATGGAGGAAGAACCTAGCCATCTTTCACTAGGAGTCTCTATTCAGAATCTGGTAAAAATGTACAGAAATGGTAAAGTAGCAGTGGATGGCTTGTCACTAAGCTTCTACGAAGGACAGATCACTTCATTTTTGGGGCATAATGGAGCCGGAAAAACTACAACCATGTAAGAAGCTTACATTGAATAAAAACAACATATTAGTACAAAATGTGTTCATATAGTAAGATATAGAAAGGTAAAGGTGCAATTTACCACCTCACTTCTTTATTGTAGGCCAGCTTCTAAATACTGTACTCTAAAATGAAGACTTGCTTGGTGCCAGTTAACATAATTATGATTTCTGAAAGTAAGGCTAAGTTCACATCTGTGGTGGAGCTAAAAATCAGTAAAGAGAAAAGTCCTGCACAGAGGACTTTTTTCTCTGCCAGTTTCAGTATTAAAATGGAGGACACCTGGCGGACCCCATTATAGTCAATGCGGTCCATCGGTGTGCACGTGTAACCCCTGTTTTAGCAGTCCGGCTCTCCGTTGTTCAGGTCCACCAGGTGCAGATGTGAACCTAGCCTAATTTAGTGTGGTTAGACATATATGATAATGGAGAAAGTAAACCATTTTGTATTTTATTGTCATTAAAGGTCCATATTAACGGGTTTGTTTCCACCAACCTCTGGTACTGCCTACATCATGGGAAAAGACATCCGCTCTGAGCTCAACTCTATCAGACAGGATTTAGGAGTTTGTCCACAACATAATGTCCTCTTTGACATGTAAGTAGTCATGTTAGGACAATTTGATGTACACAGTACAGAAAATTATAGATATAGATGTAAGAGTTGTTAAAGGGAGTCTATCATCAGAACTCAGAATATTAGCCCAGCCCCACAGATAGATTGGTTAGGGTCACTTGAATCAAACAGTGTTTTCCCCTTGTGAATTGGTGGCTCTGTTGCAGAGATATTGTGTTTTTTGGCAATATAAAAATGAGCTTTTTGGAGCATTGAGGGCATTGTCGTCTACCTCTTTGAAGAATTGACCACACCCTCATTGCTCCGAGAGCTCATTTGCATCTATGTGGACTCTGTTGATATGCTGGGCTCTGGAGACAGAATAATTTAAAATGAAACTTTCTTTTTGTAACAATAAACATTTATTCGCGCATAGCCCAAAGCTGGCACAGTGAATATTCCTTTGACTGCTATATCTATATGAATTTATCAAGTATTAATGTTTCGCAAACCTAAAAAAACTTTGTGTTTAGTGTAAACTTTTAGCAGTGTTTATAATATATATATATATATATATATATAGTTTTAATATATTTCATTTTTTATTTTGAAATACTATACAGTCATTTTACTGTAAAATATTAGTGCTAAAGCATGTTAGTTACATTATAAATATTTAAAGAATGCCACCTGTACTTATTTATCCTGTTAAATCATGTTCACTGAAGACCGAGAAGCTCAAAGGAATGTACATTAAACACCTGCATATTTTTCCCATGTCTTCATAGCTGATCACTTGCTTAGCCTTTTTTAAGGTGAATCTGAAAGATTGTGATGAATCAGCAATAAAAGCCCTGGGTTTATCTGTGTCACTTTATAATTTATACAGTTGGCAATGAACAGTTTCTGATAATGCATTCATCTAGAGTTTTTATGTATTGGCTGAAGTCTCATATCAGATAATGAGCTTGTATAAGGTACTAAGCTGAGTACTTACATAAACACCCTCATAAAACACTATTTTAAGGGAGCATCATTTTCTGATTTATTTCTTTTTTTGTTGACTTTAACTTAATTAGGAAAGAAATTTGATAGGATTGTTCATAGTATGTAGATGCAATCCGTTTATACTGTTGAGGAATTGTGCAATAACTTTGCTTTATTTGTTGACCACTGGTCAAAGACCATTCATAGTATATGTAGCACCACTGCTTAATGTGAGTGATGACCATGCGGTGTTGTAATAGTAATGTGGATTAAAACAATAGTATATGTAGAAATAGCCTCCTCATTTGTATCCAGTGCTCAGGACTATAGGTCATATTTGAGCAGGCGAATGTGGGGTTTTACTGAGGCATGCAGATATGCTTCCTCATCTGTGCCTCTCTGCAATTTCCCTCCAGGCTCACGGTTGAAGAACACATCTGGTTTTAT
The DNA here is from genome assembly GCA_947044405.1 of Leptodactylus fallax. NCBI lineage: Eukaryota > Metazoa > Chordata > Amphibia > Anura > Leptodactylidae > Leptodactylus > Leptodactylus fallax. The sequence continues at coordinate 2,817,672 of CAMRHE010000096.1, forward strand.
GCTCGACTAAAAGGGCTTTCTGAGGAAAAGGTAAAAACAGAGATGGAACAGATGATAAATGATGTTGGCCTCCCCAATAAGAAAAAATCCAAGACAAGTCAACTGTCAGGTAATGTACAATTAATATCTAGATATGCTGTAGTTTCTGCTAGAAGTTTCAGTATTCAAAAAAAATAGTCTGACCAATATAGCGTCGTCTTTTTAGGGAATATTAGATAAAGATAGAGCAGTTCAAGCTATTTTAACAAGTATTTAAAAAACGAGAGTACAGGGTATTCCTGACAAATGATGCTACTAAACTCATACCTGGTACTGGACTGCAAAGTTGTTATCCTCACAATATGCTAGACATACTGTATGTACTGTATGTATAAGACCTTTTTGCACTTGTATTTGAGATCCAGAGGTGTAAATTACCCATTTACGCATCACCAGTTGCTTGTGAAATGTGTTTGTGTTGTTTATCCTGTTTCATCAGTTATATGGCTTTTGTGTTATAGGTGGTATGCAGAGAAAACTCTCTGTAGCTTTGGCTTTTGTTGGTGGATCTAAGGTTGTCATTCTGGATGAGCCCACAGCTGGGGTTGACCCATATTCAAGGAGAGGCATTTGGGAGCTGCTAATTAAATACAGACAAGGTAAATACTAAATGCACCATGTGTTTGTTTAGTGGGCAGGAAAAACTTGGAGCAATGGTCAAATATAATAACTTTAAAATTAAAAGGTGATTTATTCCTTTCAGCAGACATGTCAGACTTCTACTATGAGTGTGGACATATTGTGAATTTAGAATATTTTTGTAATCCAGGAAGAACAATTATCCTTTCTACACATCACATGGATGAGGCTGATATCCTCGGAGACCGAATTGCTATAATCTCACACGGCAAATTGTGCTGTGTAGGATCTTCTCTGTTCCTGAAGAATCAACTAGGCACTGGCTACTACCTTACATTAGTGAAGCGAGACACAGACTCTTCTCTTAGCTCCTGCAGGAACAGCAGCAGTACAATGTCTTACTTGAAAAAGGTATGTTCAGCTCTTATGAAGATAAGATTTACTAAAATTTGACAACATACCTGCTTAAAATGAACAAAAGAAACAAAATATGTTTCCAGCACAAGTTTTTCATGAACTGTAGCATGGAAATACATGGTTAACCAAAGAGAAGAAAATTATCTAAATTCATTAAAGGGGTATTCTGGGCTTTTGTTATTCATGCCTTTTCTTTAGGGGGTCTACCACCCCCACCGATCAGCTGTTCTCAGCAGCCACCAGCATTGGAAATATACCATGGACAGAGCCAGAAGCAAATTGCTCCATCCATTGTGTAGTAGCAGTACCAGGTTACTGCAGCTCAACTCCCTTTTACTTTAATGGTAGCTGTGCCACAGTAATCAAGATCGGCCTCTACACAGTGGATGGAACCACTTGCTTCCAGCTCTATCCACCCTATAGATCTGGTGGCTCCTGAGAACAGCTGATTGTGGGGGTGCCAGATGTTAGATCTCCGCCAATCTCATATTGATGACCTAAGGACAGGTCATCAATGTTAAAAGCCTGGAAAAAGTGAATTTCTATAAGAAATTCAGATTGATAAGTGTGTTAATCATAATAATATTCATGCCACATAGTTGTGCACTAATGCTAGTTCGCCCATTAAATTACAAAATGTAATATGTGTAACATTTAGCTTGGGACAGGTTCAACTATAGACAAGTATTTTATCATTAGTCTATGCATACAAAATCTTTTTTTCTTATTACCTAAAATCCATCCAGGTGTACTTTTTTAAATACAACGCTCTGGAACACTCACTATTTTTGTTGTACATATTACAGACTGTTATTACTGCCTAATTGTTATAGAAGAATTAATGTTCTAAATACCTGGGAATTATCATTAGTTAGATTACTGCCTCATAAAGGAGCTACTTCATTTAACATCTGGGATGACGGTACCCCGTCATTTATGAGCAGGAAAGCAGCAGATCAGCTCTTGCCTGCAAACACAATAGAAGCTCGATGCTGGCAACGCCAACAGGAGCGGGGACCACAGAAGCGGTGATTATTAAAAATAGCAAACATACCAAGGATCGGAAGAGAGAAACCAAGAGTAGGGTAATTATTGCCAGTGAGCTCCTTTTCTAATCCTACACCTAACCCTCCATTCTATCCAATCAGAAATGTAACTGAAACTCTTGTAATCACCGCCACTGTTGCCCCTGAGCCTGATGATGGTAGGGTCAGAATCAAAAGGCAACCACTTGCATAGTGGCTACTGATTTATAGACTGCTGGATTATATCTTTTTTTTTGTAAGTGACTTGCTTCCTGCACAGTACACATCTATGAAAACTAACCATCTCCCATTGCCTGTTCTTCTGCTATACAACAACTTAAGTCACTATGTTTGCCGCTTTAAGGAAACTATATTTGTCTATGCCGTGTGGACATCCTCTTTCACAGTAGCCATAGCCTCAGGCCTTGTCTGTTCACCAATTTTATCTCTATTTCTGTTGCAGGAAGATAGTGTGTCTCAGAGCAGTTCTGATGCTGGACTGGGCAGTGACCATGAAAGTGATACTTTGACAATAGGTAAATCAAACTGATTTTTCAATCTAAATTGCATAGAAGGAACCGAGTAAACCATGTTGGTACTCTGTATCCTTTTATCAACCACTGTTTGGTTTAAGAAGGTAGAAGCATGTTATTTTGTGTGCTGAGATGGAATGAAATACTGAAGAGAAGTCTACATCCTAAACATGAGCAAACCTCCCAAGAGGTGGATGTTACTTCTAACCCTATATTATCCTTGTCAGTATGTTTTCCTGTAATTAAATTAGATCAAAATAGCACATTTAGACTGTACATTTATATATAGGCATATTACATGTAAGAATACTGGTAGAATTATTTATCCAAAGTATCTCAAGAACTGGTTGTTTTCCACAGGAGAAGAATAAATCTGTGGTAACCTTGAATGGGTGTATGTAGGGTACAAGTTACAACCTCTGTTAACCCTAGCATGCGTGACATCACAAATCTACACTTTTACGTAATGGGAGCCTTTTAGGCCCCTTGCAAATCATATGGAGAAACTCACATAAATAACTTTTATAAGTTTATTTCAAAATTGCAAAATAAGATATGAATAATGTACAACATTTTAATTATAATTTTTTGTAGAAAACACCAAAAAACATTTTTTTTTTTCCAAATTTCAAACAAAGATATGAAAAACACACAAAGGTATATAAATCTAGAGTAAACTAGCTGCAGCTACATTTCTTTTCTAACTTTTTCTTTTCAATTTTATTGGTCTTCCAAACAATTTTCACATGTTATCTTTTCTGAAGAATGTTCTTTACAGACATTTTCCCCACAAGTGGTACAGTATTGCTCAGTTTTCCTCTCTAAGTTTCTTGGACAAATGAAACAACGCTTTCGTTTTCTTTCTCCTGGCCCTGGAATATCCTGAAACTGTACACCACACCGTTTCAATGCTTCTTTAGTTTGCTTTGGCAAGCATTTCATGTTGCTTTGCTCCATCATGTGAGGTCCTTCAGCAATTAGCTCACAGTGTATACTGTCCTCAGTACTCTCTACACAGCTCATTACTGTGTTCAGAAGGACCTGCTATGCTGTCATGGCCTTATCACTCCCTTCCTTCACATGGCATGATCCACCCCTGGCCCCTCCACCAGCAACCCTGACTACAAATAAAGTAACTTGAGACACAAACACTGCTGAGTACATGATAAAAATAGCAAGGGCCTAAAAGGCCCACATTCCGTACAGATGTGGTTTTCCACAACAAGCATTGTTACACCAAAATGCCTATCAAAAAAATGATATGAACAACTTGATATTACCAACAACGACATACTTGAGGAATACCTAGAGTTTCAAAATTCTAACTAAAGTAATTTTGCAGATAATAGCAAAAAAGTAAGCATGGGGGCCTAAAAGGCCCCCAATACGCATAGTAGGGTTAATATGCATGTTGTCTACTATATAATCTCTAGTAACATGTACATGAACCAAATATAAAATTATTACCACAGGCTTTTTTTTTCTTGTCTTGTATGGGTCTCACAGATGTCTCTGCTATTTCAAATCTCATCAATAAACATGTGCCTGAAGCCCGCCTGGTAGAAGATATTGGACACGAACTCACCTATGTTTTGCCTTATGAAGCTGCAAAAGAAGGAGCATTTGTTGAGCTTTTCCATGAAATAGATGATCGTTTATTTGATCTTGGCATCTCCAGTTATGGCATCTCTGATACCACTCTTGAAGAGGTAAGATTTCAGTTCATGGTGGATACAAGTACTTACTCATTTGTGGCTAAATTTTATAAAACAGATTTCAGAATATGTTCTCTTTGTGCCTTATAAAACTTTTACTGAATGCTAATAACAGAAAGGTAAATTATGAATATAATATATAGCATAATACCAACTGAGGTGGTTGTATTAGAGTGTCTCAGCTGTGATGAATTCAACCTCAATAAAGTAACAGGAAATCCACAAATAAAAAAAGAACGTAATATATCTTTATTGAATAGCAATTATTTTAAAAACATACAAATATCTGGAGAAAAAAAGGGGGACACAGAAAAAGTAAGTACATGTGGATGTGTTATCTCAAGTATCTCAGAGAACTGCCCATGAATATAATAATAAGCCTTCTAGTCACCAGAACACGTTAGCATTTATAGTACAAGTATAAATAGCAGCAGTCAGACTAGTCCATAACCAGTGATCAGATATGATAAAGAAAAATAAAAAGTGATTTGAAGTATACTGTACATTTTGGTATTTTCTGATTTCTTTGTTGATACAGATATTCTTAAAAGTGGCAAATGACACGGGTGTGGACGCAGAAACTTCAGGTAAACAGCAATATGCAGCGCAATGTTTTTCGATTTGCTTATCATATTGCATTACTTCACACATTGCTTTCTTCCATTTTATAGATGGGACACTGCCTGCTAGGAGGAAAAGATATGCTTTTGGAGACCACCAGAGCTGCCTACGACCATTTACAGAAGATGATAATTTAGAAACCAATGACTCAGACGTGGATCCAGGTAGAAACATATTCTTTTGCTCTCCTTATGTAAACTAGAACATTCAGCAGGTTTAGTATTAATAAAGTCTAGCTTACAGTTTAGCTGCAGAAGGAAAGAATTGTTACTGAAATCATATTGCTTTAATCTGAGTTACTATCTTGTGACCTTGAGAGTGCTTTTTCTTGCAGAATCCCGAGAGACAGACTTTCTCAGTGGCATAGATGGAAAAGGGTCTTACCAACTAAAAAGCTGGAGTCTGATGAGGCAGCAGTTTACAGCATTACTGTGGAAGAGGTTGCTTTATGCCAAGCGCAGTAGAAAAGGCTTCTTTGCACAGGTGAGTAAAAATCAGAAATGAAACATAATGAATGCAAGCTAAACACAGAACGTCAGTTGTGATATGTTAATTCCTACGGTGTACCTACAATGGAGGCACGGTAGGCAATTGGGGCCCATGAAGGAAGGCTTACAGGTCCCTCTCACATCACTTTGATCTGTTTTGATATCTGGAAGTCCAAGCATCATAAATCCTTCCTCCCACTGCTCATTTTACTGAGATATATGATAAAGTTTGTCAGGCATGTCCTCCCTCCCCATCCTGCCAGAGTCTATTAATAAAAGTATAAGTAAATGATCTGTACAGATAAATATCACATGACAGTAATGAATCAGACATGTTAAAAACAGTGACATTGTGTAAGCCGGATTACGATAATCAATCACTGTATTTTTTTTTTGTGGTGATCTTAACTATATCACAGGACAAGCATCCCTCTGATCAATGTTATAAGGAATTGTTCACATCTGAAAGCAGTCACTGTACATAAACACTCTTCATACTGATGAAAGTGGTCATAATCAATATACTAATCACATTGCCAGTCAAATATTGCGTGTAAACTCAATATTAGATCGGTCGGAGGCAAGTGCCCAGCACCCTCACTGATTAGCTGTTTAAAGAGGACTCAACATTCAGCTGAATGGGACTGAGCTGGAGCTACAAATAGCTACATAGCTAGTAGAGTTGAAATAGACATATGTCCATGTGACTGGCTTAGAATTTCTGTAGCAGCTATTCTAAGTTTTGTAGCTTTGTCCCATTCACTTGAGTGAAGTTCTTCTGGGGAATTCATTATAGCTTCCCCTTAAAGGGGACCTTTCACCAACTCCACCAAGTCCATCCTTGTACATAAATTAATAGGCTTTGTTCCACTGATTCTGGCACAGTTGGATTTTTTTTTTCTCTAAACTAAACTGTTCCCGGGCAATCAGTGCTGTTAGTTTTGGTGCTATGATATAATATTTAGGGTCAGGAGGCAGTGTCAGGCAGGAGCAGGTCAGGGGTGTGATTCTGAGCGCTGACACTGGCTGCCTCTGATTGGAGCTCTGACTCACGCCCCCTGCCTGACACTGCCCTTCTGACATTACAGGGCTTAAATAGCACATCAGGCATCAAAACTAACTGTGCGTGTTGCTCGGGAATGGTGGGGCTAGAGAAAAAATTCCAACTTTGCTGGAATCAGTGGAGTGGCAACTATTTACAGATGCTAAGAACGTGAATTGGAGGTGGTGAAAGGTCCTCTTTAAGGTACTACAAGTAAATGTCAGCTCTTTCAGGCATACAGATCTTAACATATTGCTAGTCATATGTCTACAATGTAGATTTAACAGCATGGTAAACATGGAGGTGTTTCCCATTTCAATAATGTTTTAATTTTCCAGAAAATATCTAAGTTAAGTTGTGAACTGGCAACTCCTCTACTTTTTATTTGCAGATGTTTAAATATATCTCCAATATGTATAGGTTTTGTAATACATTGCAAAAAATTCCAGTTTGCCATTAGAATAGACTTTGCATCTTGTGCTTGGAAATGTCTATGTGTAGTATGAGACTCCACAGCCTTTTAAAGTAACTCAGTATCCCTCTATTTCCAGATTGTATTGCCAGCTGTTTTTGTACTCATTGCACTGATGTTTAGTCTTATTGTGCCACCTTTTGGGAAATATCCCAGTCTTGAGCTTCAGCCCTGGATGTATGATGAACAGTATACCTTTTTCAGGTACGTCTGTTTAAATATCAGTATTTGTTTTGTTTTAGATTTACACTTATATAATGTTAAAGCTGTTTTTAGGCTATTTTTTCTAATAAAAGAACACTGAATCTTCACCTGCGTGTTTCTAGTTTATTATCACTGCTGCATGAGTAATGTTTATCATATATCAGAGCATCTGATGTCTTATGAGCTCTGATTTCTGGTATGCATTATATTAGTCATTAATGTGTCTGTGAGACAGAAATTTTTCAGTTTATTTATTAGTCAACGATATTGTTGCATGACTTAGAGGGTCAGATGACTGGCTTATGGTATTATAGTGGCTGGCTGTGACTTACTGACTGTGTTGCTCATAGCAATGATGCTCCAGAAGACTCTGACACCCAAGCTCTGTTAAAAGCTTTGCTACAGAAGCCTGGCTTTGGAACTGCATGCATGGATGGATATTCTATTCCGTAAGTATGAGCTTCTGCATTTTACATCAAATTTTGTGGGGTTTTTTCTATTTTTTGGGAAGTAGATGGAAGTGTTGACACTTAATGCAATTAAATTTGCGTTATACTTTACAGGGGTGTTCCTTGCTCAGGAGAGGATGAAGTATGGAGAACCCAGTTTGTCTCACAGTTTGTGGAGGAGCTATTTCTTAATGGTAATTGGTCAATGGAAAACCCCTCTCCAGCCTGTGAGTGCAGCAATGAGAATGTAAAGAAGATGCTTCCAGTTTGTCCCCCTGGGGCCGGTGGCTTACCACCTTTTCAGGTATTTCATTTAGAATACCCATAACTTTAGCAATATATAAAATAAAGCACATAATTTATGATTACTGGTGAAAAGGGGATAAAACTAAGAAAAATACAATATTAGCATTTTTCCCTAACAATGGTATAAAATTATAAATGAAACACTTTATTATATGGATCCCATAGTCCAATGTCCCATTGATTATCTCTTGATAGACAGTTAACATACCAGATCCCATTTTGTAGCAATGCTTTCAGATGAGAGGATCTGCAGGAGCATTTTTCAAAACCACCCCATCCCATTTTGTACAAATGGAACTAACTACCATGTAGCATTTGACTGTGTGTTTCGCCCCTCTTCTTTTTTCAAGTTTGTCATCAGTTGATTCCACTGCCCTTGCAGGTGCTGGTAGGAGCACTGCACAGTGTCAGAAAACATTAGTAGATATCATGGTTGTTCATGTCAAAATGTGTGGGTCCTGCATATTGTACTGCATATTGACAGGGAAACTTTCCTGCAGGTATCACATGCAGAAATGTTTATATGCAGTGGGTTTTTTTGCCGTTTGACCAACATTACCTAAAATTGCATAGGTTTCAATTTATATTGGATTACACAGTACCAAGCAAATATATTCCTGTGTTTTTGGTCACTGGAAACTCCAAGCAGATAGATAACATGCTGGAAATGCATTACGCCATATCCTGTTATGTAGTATATTATGTAGGGAACAGACAATTCCCTGAACATTTTGGCACAGCAAGCAGGCAGAGATTATTAATGTTATTCTTTAGAAGCATATCTTAAGCAAACAGTAATTTCATCATTCTAATGTTAATGCTGCTAGTCTAGTATTGCAATAGCTATTTGGTTCTTGTCTGGTGTAGTTGGTTATGAAAAGATTGTTATAAAACTAAAGGGGAGCGCTATAAAACTGTCTAAAAAAACAGTCTCTTGTCTTGACCAGCCAATCACAGCGCAGATTTCAGTTTCCAATAGCAGAATATGAAATGAAATCTGTGCTGTGATTTTTGTTGTGATCATTTTTGTTTTTGACAATTTCATAAATCTGCTCCTTTGTGTGCAATACTAATACTGTCAGTCTTACACTGTACCACATTTTTCAAAGTGAGTAATGCTTATTGATAAATATGGTGCACTTTTAGGCTGTCTAGTCTAACTTTACCCCACTTATTACTTGACGTAATTTTAGACAAAAATGTGCCCAGATTTTTTTGAGCACAGTGTTGCATATTAAGTCCAGCCCCTTATTGACAAACCCCACCTTTTTCCTGATAAGCCCCGCCCACCTGTTGGACAAGGTGCAGAAACTAAAATACTTAGAAAATGATGTGTAAAGCATGTAAACCAGTATTTTGTCACACATTACGACACAATTTTCATTAGCTTATCAGCCCCAGTGTACACACTCCTATGTGCTGTACAGTTATTAATGGCTGTGATTTTTGTCTGACTTTTTTCAAACAGAAGAAACAAAACACTTCAGACATCCTTCAAAATTTGACAGAAAGGAACATATCAGATTATTTAGTGAAGACGTATGCTCAGATTATTGGAAAAAGGTAAGTGACATCTTAGTTATAATTACTGTACAGTAATCAATTCTTTTAATTAGGCATCTTCTAATCCTGACAGTATGATACTGGCTTTCAACACAAACTTTTAAGATAATCTGGAAACTCACAAACAGAGAAGCAGAGAACTTAGCAGACATAACCAATTCTGATATGCCTCTGATTCAACACAAAATTGATAGTAGCATATTTATTGTGTATAATGTCTGTATATTCTGTTGTCATGATGATAACTATTACACTTTTGTACTATCTTTTGTACTTTCTTTGACTGCCTAACAATCCAGATGATTTGATAATTCAACCTACTGTATTCATTTTTATTAAAGGCTTTTTCCAGCCCCAGTGTAATAGTTCCTAATGGGTACATATTAAAATAAGAAAAGTTTATTCAGGTTTGCGTAGGTATAATTGACATGCTGTGACTTTCAAAAACCCATCCACTTTCCAGGTACTATAAAACACTGCATTTTTCGCAATGTGGGGCCCTGGCCTAAAGGTGTTATCTAGCCCCAAATCAAGTTTTCATACTGATGACTTATTTATAGGATAGATCATCAGTATATGATCTGTTTGGATCCGACACCGGGACCCAAACAGATCAGTTGTTGCAACAGCCTCCCGATGCCGGAAGTTGGTAGTGGATGGGCAGCATGTGCAGCGCCATTCATATTCAAGTAATAGGAGCTGTGCTGCAGTTCCCCAGAATCACCATTACGCAGTGGATAGGGGTGTAGATAGGTCATCAGTTCAAAACTTGATTTGGGGATGGAAAAGACCTTCAATGTTAGATTAAAGTATTATTTTATTGTTATATTTGCAGTTTAATGCAATATGTAATCTGAAACTATTTGTAATGCTTTTTTCTCTCTTCTTTAGTTTAAAGAACAAGATCTGGGTGAATGAATTTAGGTATGTAATTGTTTGTGTTTATACTGTTTACCCTATCTGTTTGTATATTTGAGTGAAATAACATTATTAGTCTCTGTAAGGCAGGGTTCACACTACCGTTGGAGTCCGTTATGAAGGTGTCCGTTAAAAAAAAAATAAACGGACACCTATCATAACGGACCCTAACTGATGAGCATCAGGTAGTGTCCGTTTTTTAATGTCACATACCAAAAGAAAGCCAACAGCGCGCTGAATTCAGCGCACTGCCGGCTTTCCCGGTTTGTGCCCCGGGGCTGGAGATATCGGCGGTGTAAGTTACATGTTTTACTTTACTTACTGTTTGAAGGGCGCTGTGAGGAACTCTCCCTGACACTTCTCGGTCGTCCATAGCGCTGTACTGAGGGGGCGTTCCTCACAGCTCAGCGTCATTGCCGGGCAGTAAGGAACGCCCCCTCTGACAGTACAGGGCTATAGACCAGTACAGAGAGAGGGGGCGTTCCTTACAGGCCAGTGATGACGCTCAGCTGTGAGGAACGCCCCCTCATACAGCGCTATGAACGAACAGAAGTGTCAGGGAGGGAATTCCTCTGACAGTACCCGGCTATAGACCAGTACAGAGAGAGGGGGCATTCCCTACAGCCCAGTGATGACGCTCAAGCTGTGAGGAACCCCCCCTGAGTACAAGTCTCTGAACAAAGAGAAGTGTCAGGGAGTTCCTCGCAGCGCCCTTCTAACAGTAAAACATTACACCGCCGATATCTCCAGCCCCAGGGCACATACCGAGAAAGCCGGCAGTGCGCTGAATTCAGCGCGCTGTCGGCTTTCTAGCGGTATGTAAAACCGCATGTGCCTGAGGACATGAAATGTCCTCTAACACTGCTAGTTTTTTTTTTTTTGTTTGTTTGTTTCTCTTTTCTGAGCATGCGCAGGGAAAGTAAACGGACATAAAATAACGGACAACAACTGATGGCTATCAGTTACTGTCCGTTATAAGTCCATTACCCATAGACTTCAATGTTAAAAAAATAATGGACACTTGCTGTCCGTCAAGAATCCGTTTTTTTCAAACGGACAAAAAGTCCTGCATGTAGGATTTTTTGTCTGTGAAAAAATAACGGACTTCTGACGGATTTGGTGTAAACGGACACTAACGGACACAATATAAAAACCCATTGAAATGAATGGAAATTTTAACGGATTTCTGACGGTTCAACTAGTGTCCGTTGCTAAAATCTTGTAACGGACAATAGCCACAGACACTACTGATGGACACCAACGGTAGTGTGAACGCTCCCTTAACATATGTGTTAAGCATTTCCTGTATTTCTGCTTCTGATAATGTTTAAAAATTTTTCCTGTTAAACATGCTGGTAGGACCTGATGGACATCCTTATGAGGTGAGGTCCACCAGGTACCAGTGGTGACTTTCATGCACAGACCAAGCAGAGGATTGTGGCTTCTATCATGACAGAAGCGACAACAGAATTCTGAAGAACAAAGCTTCCATACACAACATCATGTCCAGTATTACATTAACCCATTCTTGCACCATGATGTAATAGTACATCATGACAAGTAGCAGATCAGTTCACAATGGTGTACTACTATACATGGTCATGGACATGGTATTGGCTTAGAAGCTGAACTATTGCCATTACCAGCTGTTGTCAGTTATAACATACAGTTCACACTTTTCTGCAACACCCACGATTGGTGACAGCTCTGATCACAAGTGTTTAACTTCTTAGATTCCATGGACAATAGCAACATCTAAGTGGATCCTGACAGTTACATTGCCTACATCTTGGGGCACCGGTGTGTTTCTATGACAGCTGGGGGCCTGATATGGCCGCCAAATAGCAGCTGACAGCCATAATACACTGCAGTACATTTGTGCTAAAGTGAATTTGTGAGTGCTCGTAACATCACACAGCCTAGTCCCTTCCGAACACACACACACACAAAAAAAAAAAATTAAAAATGTTTTTAAAAGTTCCCCTTTTCCAGTTTAAAAATGCTTAATTATATAAAACAATGAAAAACAATTAAAAAAATACATTTAATATTGCTGCGGCCATATCAACCCATGCTATAAAGCTGCTTTAAAAAGGCTAAAAACAATGCCAGAAATGTATTTTTTTGGTCACCTCACCTACAAAAAAATAGAATACAGTCTGATTGGTAGGAGTCTGTTTGGGAAGTCTCCAGGAGCTGGAAGTAATAGCGATGGATGGAGACAGAAGTACAGTGTATAAGCTGTATACCACCGCTATACAGCTTATACACTACGCTATACCGCTGTACCCCAAAATGATGCCATTGAACAATACAACCGTTTCACAAAGAAGGGTAAAGTAATGATTATTACTTCCTGACCATTACATCCTGTTTCTACGTAAATACAGTGGGGAAAAAAAAGTATTTAGTCAGCCACCAATTGTGCATGTTCTCCCACTTACAAAAGATGAGAGAGGCCTGTAATTGACATCATAGGTAGACCTCAACTATGAGAGACAAAATGAGAAAACAAATCCAGAAAATCACATTGTCTGATTTTTAAAGAATTTATTTGTAAATTATGGTGGAAAATAAGTATTTGGTCAATAATAAAAGTTCATCTCAATACTTTGTTATATATCCTTTGTTGGCAATGACAGAGGTCAAACGTTTTCTGTAAGTCTTCACAAGGTTGGCACACAGTGTTGCTGGTATGTTGGTCCATTCCTCCATGCAGATCTCCTCTAGAGCAGTGATGTTTTGGGGCTGTCGCTGGGAAACACGGACTTTCAACTCCCTCCAAAGTTTTTCTATGGGGTTGAGATCTAGAGACTGACTAGGCCACTCCAGGACCTTGAAATGCTTCTTACGAAGCCACTCCTTCGTTGCCCTGGCGGTGTGCTTGGGATCATTGTCATTCTGAAAGACCCAGCTACGTTTCACCTTCAATGCCTTTGCTGATGGAAGGAGGTTTGCACTCAAAATCTCATGATACATGGCCCTATTCATTCTATCATGTACAAGGATCAGTCGTCCTGGTCCCTTTGCAGAGAAACAGCCCCAAAGCATGATGTTGCCACCTCCATGCTTCACAGTAGATATGGTGTTCTTTGGATGCAACTCAGCATTCACTCTCCTCCAAACACGACGAGTTGTGTTTCTACCAAACTGTTCTACTTTGGTTTCATCTGACCATATGACATTCTCCCAATACTCTTCTGGAACATCCAAATGCTCTTTAGCAAACTTCAGACGGGCCCGGATACGTCTGGCACTGCAGGATCTGATTCCCTGGCGGCGTAGTGTGTTACTGACGGTAGCCTTTGCTACATTAGTCCCAGCTTTCTGAAGGTCATTCACTAGGTCCCCCCGTGTGGTTCTGGGATTTTTGCTCACCGTTCTTGTGATCATTTTGACCCCACGGGGTGAGATCTTGCGTGGAGCCCCTGATCGAGGGAGAATATCAGTGGTCTTGTATGTCTTCCATTTTCTAATTATTGTTCCCACAGTTGATTTCTTCACACCAAGCTGCTTGCCTATTGCAGATTCAGTCTTCCCAGCCTGGTGCAGATCTACAATTTTGTTTCTGGTGTCCTTCCACAGCTCTTTGGTCTTCACCATAGTGGAGTTTGGAGTGTGACTGTTTGAGGTTGTGGACAGGTGTCTTTTATACTGATAACAATGTCAAACATGTGCCATTACTACAGGTAATGAGTGGAGGACAGAGGAGCGTCTTAAAGAAGAAGTTACAGGTCTGTGAGAGCCATAAATCTTGCTTGTTTGTAGGTGACCAAATACTTATTTTCCACCATAATTTGCAAATAAATTCTTTAAAAATCAGACAATATGGTTTTCTAGATATGGTTTCTCATTTTGTCTATCATAGTTGAAGTCTACCTATGATGTCAATTACAGGCCGGCCGGCTCTTTTTAAGTGGGAGAACTTGCACAAATGGTGGCTGACTAAATACTTTTTTCCCCACTGTATGTGATCTAGAGTTTGTGCAAATCTGAAAAGCTGCTTCATGTACTTTGAACCTACTTTACACCATATATTAATATGTACTGCTTTATTCCTAAGGTATGGTGGTTTCTCTTTGGGTGCAAGCAGCTCCCCAGCATTACCGCCAAGTGAAGAAGTTTTGGCCTCCATTAAACACATCAAGAAACGACTTGACATAGGAAAGGTACTCAGTTTTTATTTTGAAAAAAAACAAAAAAAAACCTTGTGAACTTGTGTTTTTTTGTTTCACCATGCCTTCTCATCCTATTTACAGCATGATTGCACCCATTCCAGTAGTGAGTTTTTGTAAAATAGAAATGGGATTCATATAAAGCTAATTCAAATCATATTATACTAAGAGCAATATACTTAGAGCCACTGCTGATGAAATATATTTTTTCAGATCATTCTACTAATAGTCATGTCTTGTTTTTCCTTCTCAGAATGGGGCTGCCAACCGTTTCCTTGACAGCTTTGGGACATTTATGAAAGGTCTTGATGCAAAAGATAATGTGAAGGTAATTACCGTTTCCATAAGTAAAGGGGCTTCCCACTTTCAACAGTGATCACTGGGGGTTGGACCGCCAGCTATCATGAAAATGCTTGTCCTGAATACCCATTGAAAATGGAGTGGTGGTGCGCATGCTTGACTAGTGCTTGATTCACTTCTATGGGACTGCCAGTTGAAATTGAAATAGCCCATTTAAGCTGCCAGATTTCTCAGTTATTACATACACACTAGCACCCTGGTTCAGTTATTACACATCTCATAATTGATGTAATGCTTGAAGAATGTAAGATAATTGTGATAATCTGTGTGTGGTTGGCTTCAGAGTGTGCAGCCTGTGTGATTGCACAGGGTATATTTCTTATCACAAGTGAACTGTGCACCTTAGACCCTGATGGCCTGCAAACCCAGAGTTTCCACCACTGTCACACATGTAGTGCTTGAAGATAAATGAATCTAGCAACATTACCTGATTTTATAGGTTTAGCATAATTTGGGAATTATTCAGCACCTTTCAGTATCTTATGAACATTGTGTGTAAACATTGGTATGTTTACTTGCAAATTGTAAGGCACTGTTACATGCTTACTTTTATCTTTGTACTATTTGACTACTATATGGCATACTACCAGAGGGAGTGGCAACTGAAGGTACTGCATAGATCACTATTTAACCTACGACTGGCCTGGTTTTTCTGTGGGGCATTACATAAGTGTTGGGAACTATTTCTGTCTTGTGAACCTTGAATTGTATTTCTGTGTCTGGTGCAATAACAGATTGGTACTATATGTTATCAGGTGTGGTTTAATAACAAAGGCTGGCATGCTATCGGTGCTTTCCTAAATGTGATGAACAATGCCATCCTCCGCTCCAGACTACCTGAGGGAAAGGACCCTGCCAAATATGGGATTACAGCCTTCAATCATCCTTTAAATCTCACCAAAGAACAGCTATCTGAGGTTGCACTGTAAGTATTACCCTTGATATTCCTGAGTAACATACAAGTAATGTCAGTAGACAGCACACATGGAGTGTTCTTTGATGATGGATTCCTTCATATTTCCTCATCTTTGTGTTCCTTAGGATGACCACGTCAGTGGATGTCTTGGTTTCCATCTGTGTCATTTTTGCCATGTCATTTGTGCCAGCCAGCTTTGTAGTTTTCCTGATCCAGGAGAGAGTAAGCAAAGCCAAACATTTGCAGTGTATTAGTGGAGTGAAGCCTGTAATCTACTGGCTGGCCAACTTTGTATGGGATATGGTAAGAAAACAAAAGTTGTCACTTCCTACTTTTTTGTAGACAGTAGGCATCCTTTTTGCAGCATATGAAATTAGTGTCCAAAAACTAATGGTTTATTTTTATTTCTCCTTCCAGTGTAACTATATTGTGCCAGCAACTTTGGTCATTATAATATTCATCTGCTTCCAGCAGGACTCCTATGTGTCTTCTTCCAATTTACCAGTGTTGGCACTTTTACTTTTGTTATATGGGTAAGTTATTTCTTAGATTTCTTTTGTAAATAGGGTGTAACTCAGAGCACACATGTGATGTGTTGAAAAGCGCTTTATTATGTTTCCTTATGAGCATATCTTTGCATTGTGGTGATGTTGATGTGAACAATCAAACTGTGTGTAAGCACAGACTGAAGATCATTTTGTTTTTGGAGTGATAAATGTTTATATTATTATTTTTAGTACAATATAGTGTGACAGTCTTTGTGCTTCAATAGATTACTAATATTTGGTTTATCTTGCAGGTGGTCCATAACTCCTCTGATGTATCCAGCTTCCTTTATTTTTAAGATCCCCAGCACAGCCTATGTGGTGTTAACTAGTGTTAATCTTTTCATTGGAATCAATGGCAGTGTGGCCACATTTGTACTTGAACTTTTTACAAATAATGTAAGTGCATCATTCATACGTGTACACCATGTATGTTATTCAGTACAATTGACATGATAGCAGAGTATTAAAAGTGTTTTATCGATGGCCTATCCTCAGGATTGCCATGACCCCTTCAAACAACTGATTGGCGGGTCCTGCGTGTTGGACCCCCAACAATCTCTTATTGATGAGCTATCCTGAAGATAGGTCATAATTAAAAATTAGTTGGACAGCACCCGTAACCCCTTCCTGACATCCGCTGTACTATTACGGCGGTAGTCAGGTCTTTAAAGATAGTGGCTGCTCTGCTGCAAAGCGGCCGTCATAGCCACCGAGTCTCCGCTGTTATGTACAGCGGAGACCTGGAGCTAATGCCCGTGATCAGAGACCAACATGTGATCACAGGAGCTGTCCTGCTCCTATGGCAGCCAGGATCCTTATGAAGGTTTCCGGGCCTGCTATAGGAATATAACTATTGAGGCTGGTCTGTGAATAAAAATTTGAATAAAAAAGTGATCAAGACATCACATTGCCCAAAATGGACTAACTAAAAAGTACATCTGGCCAAGTTTTGTATTTTTTAAATGGGGCTAAAACAAAAAAAAAACTATAGAAATTTGGTATCCCTGGAATTGTACCGACCCATAGAATACAGGTAACCTGTCATTTTGGCTGCACATTCAACGCTGTAAAAACAAAACCTGTAAAAGTCGCAAAAACGCAGTTTTTCTCCAATTGCACCCCATTATGAATTTTTTTTTCAGTACATTGTACAGAATAATAAATGGTAACATTACAAGTTACAATTTTTCCCACAAAGATTAAGCGCTTATGTGGCTCTGTGAACGGAAGAGTAACAAAGTTATGGGGTTTGGAAGACGGAGAGTCAACAAAAATGAAAATAAAAAAAAAAATGCCTGCAGCAGGAAGGTATTAAATGACTTCTGTCCATTACATAACAAAATGTTATTTCTTTTCAGAAACTGAACAACATCAATGACATTTTGAAGTCTGTGCTGCTTATCTTCCCTCATTTCTGCCTGGGAAGAGGACTGATTGATATGGTGAAAAATCAGGCCATGGCTGATGCTCTAGAAAGATTTGGTGAGTAGTCTATTGCATACTATGCATAAATACAGGCTGGCACCAACCCACAACCATGCAGAATGGACTGACTTTTCATTGTGTCAGAATGGGAAATATAACAAGCAAACCAAAGTTGATATTTGCTAGTGTATTGCATACTGACACAAGTTAGTGCATTCTGCAGGCATCATGTTATAGACCAGAGTAGATTGATATATAGTTTTATGGGAAAAGATGCAGAATAACTTGTGCATAGAGAGATAGCTGTTACTCACTGTTAGGACTGCCCACTGGACTCAATTACTCTTTCTGAGCATAGAAAAAACAGAAATAAAGTCATAAATGATAAAAGTTATTCTGAATCTATGCCCACAAAACTATATATCAATCTGCTCAGCTCTTTCTGCTCTATAACATCATGGAGATTAGACTGCAATGGCATGGTGACAGGTTCCCTTCAAAACATTCTCAGCAGTTGACAGCTATCTCTGTACACTCATGCAAGGAAGGTGGTCAGTGCCTCTGCACTCGTAAGCATAGAGGCAGTGGACACTTTAACAAATAAATGACAAGTTAGCCTGAACCTTTTTACTACAAAACTATATCAATTTGTTCTGCTTACTCCTATTGCTTTATAACTTGCTGTCAACAGATAGCATTTTCAATTTGATGTTTGTGCTTTAATATAGTAGGTCATATTGGCAGATATTTGACTAACTGTGGCCCTCCCCTAACTTTACAGGAGAAAATCGTTTTGTCTCTCCTATGTCCTGGGATCTGGTTGGGAGAAATCTCTTTGCCATGGCTGTAGAAGGAGTGGTGTTCTTTGTTATAACTTTGCTGATTCAGTATCGCTTTTTCATCAAACCAAGGTAGGTGACTATAGTATTTCAAATCATTGACTATCAGCTTTGACTCCTATACTCTGTAGGTATTACTGTATTATTTATTGACTGAAATATAATTTTTTAGCACAGACACTATTTCAGGAAATGCTAAAGGGAATAAGGTATTAGAAACTTTATAATTTCCCTGCATTGTAGTACAGACACAAAATGTGATACAAGTATCTGAGCACATGACAAAAGACTGTTTCTCTTCAGGCCAGTGACTGCAAAGCTTCCCCCTGTAATCGACGAGGATGAGGACGTGGCAAGGGAGCGGCAGAGAATAATGAATGAAGGAGGTCGGAGTGACATCTTAGAAATAAAGGGACTGACAAAGGTATGGACATGCTCACACGTGTTTAGTATAGTGATGCTCCCTTTGGCTGACTTGTGATTATGTTTCCTCAGGCACATAACAGGCAAGCGTCACACCTGCTTTACATCGTATTATGAATTTAAGTCTTGGAGGCCGCAAAGCCATACTCTGTACATTTTCTGAATATTTATATTAGGGCTCAAGCTGGTATTCACAGCTAATAAGTGTTTTATACACTTGCATTATAATCTGTTATTGTAGGAAATAGTTTTAAGCTAGTAGTGCATTCTTCTGTAGTCTGAATATTTTTGAAGAAGCAGTATTGTCACACAAGGCGGTGTGGTGTCATTCTGCCATATTTAGGGCACAAAAGATAATGAAGTGTCAGAAAGCATTGGGGCAGATTTATTTAGACTTGCATACCGGCCTCTTCATAAATCACCCGCACATTCCCAGTGACAGAATGGAAATCTATGCCAGTTAGGATTTCCATTATGACTCATGCCAGAAAACTAGCGTAAGTTGAATATGTTGGGCCATTCATAATAATAATAATAATAGTCCTTTAATAGTCCCACAATGGGGAAATTCAGTGTGTTACAGCAGCAAAGATAAGATAAGATAAGCAGATACAAATACAAATACAACATGTACAGGAATGTTCCAAGGTGAGAGGCATTACATTAATAGCAGACAGACAGATAGGGCATAGCAAGGGGGGGGGGGATTTAACAGGCAGAGAGATATTTCAGTTCTCTGTGTGTAATGATCTCCGCTTAGGTCGGTGTTGGTTGTACAGCCTAACCGCGGTGGGGAGGAAAGACTTCCGATAGCGCTCCTTCTCACACCTAGGGTGGAGCAGTCGGTCACTGACAGTACTGCTCAGCGCGATCACAGTCTCATGCATGGGATGGGACTTCTTCTTCTGCATGGAGCTCACCACGGACAGTATCCTTCTGTCACCCACCACCTGCACTGGGTCCAGTGGGCTCCCCAGGACAGAGCTGGCCTTTCTAATCAGCTTGTCAAGTTTATTTCTGTCCCTGGTTGATATACTGCTCCCCCAGCAGGCCACTCCAAAGAAGATGGTTGATGCCACTACCGAGTTGAAGAAAGTTCTAAGAAGTGCCCCCCCGGATTCCAAAGGCTCTCAGTTTCCTAAGCAGGTAGAGCCTGCTGTGGCCCTTCCTGTACAGGGCCTCCATATGATCTGCCCAGTCCAGCTTATTATTAAGGAGCAAACCCAGGTACTTATAGGTGTTCACAATCTCGATGACCGTCCCCAGGATGTCCACTGGTTTAGGAGGGCTTCTGCCTTTGCGGAAGTCCACCACCATCTCCTTGGTCTTCCCCGCGTTAATCTTCAGGTGGTTCCGGTGGCACCAGTCCACAAAATCCTGGTTCAGTTCTCTGTACTCCCTGTCATCATCATCTGTGATGAGACCCACTATTGCATAGTCGTCAGAATACTTCTGTAGGTAGCAGCTGGATGAGTTGCACCTAAAATCTGCAGTGTACAGTGTGAAGAGGAAAGGGGCGAGAACCGTACCCTGAGGTGCCCCCGTATTACAGATCACGGTACCTGACACACAGTCTTGGGCTCTCACGTATTGAGGTCGATTTGTGAGGTAGTCTAGGATCCAGTTGGAGAGGTGGTGGTCCACTCCAGCAAGGCCCAGCTTGTCCATCAATAACCTGGGCTGTATGGTGTTAAAAGCACTGGAGAAGTCAAAGAACATTATTCTCATTGTGTTCCCTGGTTTCTCCAGGTGAGACAGAGCCCTGTGCAGAAGGTGGATGATGGCATCATCTACCCCAATGCCCGGCCGATAAGCAAACTGGAGGGGGTCCATAGCGGGGCTCACTAAAGGGCGGAGATGTGTGAGAACCAATCTCTCCAAGATCTTCATCAGGTGGGATGTCAGTGCTACAGGTCTGTAGTCATTGAGGTCCATAGGGTGGGGTTTCTTTGGAACTGGTACCACACAAGAAGATTTCCATAATTCAGGGACTATTTCCTGCCTCAGGCTCATATTATACATATATGTAATTATACCACACAGCTGGTCCCCACAAGTTTTAATTAGCCTTGCACTGATGTCATCTGGCCCTGCGGCTTTCCTCGCCTTGATCTTTTTCATCTCCTTCCTCACCTGGGCCCGTGTGAAGGTCAGACTGTGGCCAGATAAAGACGGATTTCTGGATTTACTGGTCTGTTGGGAAGTGGCCGCATGGGGAGAAGTCATTGTGGTGGGGGAAGCTGAAGGACATACTGGGGTGGGAGGAGCTGGTGTGTGATCAAATTTGTTGGAGAATAGGTTTAGTTCATTAAGCCAATTAACATCTGCCTCAATCTGGCAGACAGACTGTTTATGACCCGAAATTGACTTAAGCCCCTCCCAGACCCCCCTTATGTCTTTTCTTTCCATTTGCTTTTCCATTTTTTCTTTATAACTGGCTTTTCCCTGCCTGATTTGATGCCTCAGCTCCTTTTGTACTTCCCTCAACCCCTCCTTATCTCTTGTCCTGAATGCCATCTTTTTCTCCTTAAGTAGTGTTTTTATATCAGAGTTAATCCATGGTTTGTTATTGGAGAAGCACCTCACCACTTTTGTGGGTACTGTGTTGTCCACACAAAAATTAATGTAGTCCGTTATGCAGTGTGTGAGTCCTTCTATATCTTCTCCATAAGAATCCTGCAGCACTTCCCATGCGGTTGTGTCAAAACAATCCCCCAGAGCCTCATCACTCTCCTCGGACCATATCCTCACTGTGCGGGTGACAGCTGATTCTCTACGTACAAGTGGCTTGTACACAGGTCGTGTTGTACAAGGCGCAGAATGGAGGTTGTGGTGCACGTTTGGTGCAAGTAAGGGTCTTGCGCCAAATGTCTGCCACATTATTGATAAAGCTCCCCCATTGTGTTTAGACAGATTGTTCTACTGGATAAACCCCTGTCTATATTAGGGACCTACATTTGTTGGCAAAAGTAAGGAGCTGCTGGAAGGAATGGCTCCTGTTGGGGTCAGATGTAGGTTCTATCTTAATTTCACCATCTGGACCTATCGCTTGAGCAGCCTTGTTTAGAGAAGCAGTTGTCCAGTTGAAACAGTTTTTTTTATAGTTAGAGGACCTTTCATGTCCTCAGGCACATGCGATTTTATATACCGCTAGAAAGCCGACAGTGCCGTTAGTTTTCTGCCCATTGTCAGAAGGGCGTTCCTGACAGTCTAGCTGGGCTTTAAGGAACGCCCTACCTGACTGTACTCGTCCATAGCCCTGTACTGTCAGAGGGGGCGTTCCTTACAGTCCAGCGATAACGCTGAGCTGTGAGGAATGCCCCCCTCCCAGTACAAGTCTATGGACGAGTTAGACTGTCAGGAACTTCCTTCTGATGATGGGCAGGCAGAAAATTAACGGCACCGATATCTCCAGCCTCAGGGCACATAATGGGAAATGTGCCCTGGGGCATAAAACCGCATGTGCCTGAGGACGTGAAAGGTCCTCTTTACGCTTACAGTATAATTTCACTTTATTATTTTTTGCATTCCTGTATCTAGAGATGAGTATAGTACTGTGAAATATGCCCATATACAATGCATGCACAGTCATTTATTTAATATGGTTTGGACTTTCTTTTAATCAAAGCCTTCATTTTTAGATCTACAGAATGAAACGAAAGCCAGCAGTTGATAGACTGTGCGTGGGAATACCCCCAGGAGAGGTACTGTTCTATTCTATGAATAATTACTATACCCATCCATCTGTAATACATTTTGCTACTCATTTTTAGAACACTTTTCTTATTTTCTATTTTAAAACTTTATCTTCCAATCTACACAACAAACATTTCATTTACATGGTCTCTATGTAGATTGCTAGTAGAAAGCATTCCACATTCCGGAGATTGTGATTAATAAACTTTTTTTTTTTCATTTAAAATAATCATATGAAGCTAGAAAGCTATAACACACTATCTGCACAGTATAGGTGGCACAATGTGAGCTTTATTACTATGATTATTTACAAGAATGTTAATAGACTCTCATTTGCTTGCAGTGTTTTGGCCTGCTGGGCGTTAATGGTGCTGGGAAGACGACTACATTCAAGATGCTCACTGGAGATACTGATGTAACTGCTGGGGATGCCTTCTTGAAGGGACACAGGTAAGCTTCTTCCCAGAAAGGGAGTATAGCATACAGTAACTGGAATGTATGTGTCTGTATACTGTTAACTTATAGAGGTAAAAAGCTAAGGTTCTTTTCAACAACAGCATTTTGACGCCACTGTACACACTTTTCCCTTATCCACAATATAGGGGATAAGTATTTTCTCACTAGTTGTGCGACCGTTGTGACCACCAGCAATCAAGAGAACAGGACACTCCTTGTGAGTGGAACGGTGGTGCACATGCATGTCCACTGTGCCAATCATTTTCATGGAACTGCTGGAGATCTTAATAAACATCCGATGGCCACAACCAGTGTCAGTTTCTGTCATGTGTGACTGACCTGTTCAGAAATAGTGTTTAAAATTTACTATATTATTATAGTTTTGAAGATAAATTACAGTAAGGCTATACTCACATGACCATACTAATTAAAACACAGCAGCACCAGTTGGGCATCCTTTTTTTTTTTTTTTTTTTTTCATGGATCCATGGAGAACAGTGTGTCCGATCCTTCAAAAAGTAGAGCTTGCTTGCATCACAGGCCTCACCAGTCCCTGACATCATTCAGCAGGCCTGAAGAGGACTTGAAGCAACGCCCGGGAGGTGAACACAGTTTTTTATGTTTTCTCACCTCCTCTGGGCATCCACTAATTATACTCTGAGGTCTGAACAGACCCCAGAGTATAATAGCAGTTCTAGTTCGGACGTGTTCAGTCCGAACTAAATTGCCGGGCGAACCTCACAAGATGATTCTCACGAAGTTCACCCCAACACATATTCATACTTGAAAAAGGGTGTGTTTTAAGGGGCATGGCCTAAATAATCACCATTAATCATAATCAAGGTAAAAACCGTCCAGTCCTAGCGCCACTCGTGAACATTGTCAGTGTGAATAGAGCTTAAGTGAGGACATTTTGAGATGTAATTTTTTAAATTATTATATATTTATATTTGCAGTATCTTGTCCAATATTCAAGAAGTCCATCAGAATATGGGGTACTGTCCTCAGTTTGATGCCATCAATGAGCTGCTTACAGGCCGGGAGCATCTGGAGTTATATGCCCTTTTGCGTGGGGTTCCAGAAAAGGAGGTTTGCAAGGTAAGATTTCTTGTAGTGTTTACTTGAAAATTATAATGGTTGTTAACAATAATAAAAATATATCTTCCAGAAATTCTGCCACTGTTTTGTTTGATATTGCAGCTTAACTGCAAAACCAAACGCAGTCCATGGACATGAATTTTGTAAAAAAAAAAAAAAAAAAAGAGCTGGACAACCTTTGAGCATTTACTGTAAACCTTATAACTTGTATCACAACATGGACTCTTGATATTTATCACTGCCTTATATTTAGCGATACCACTTCTGCAAAACCTCATTCACTGTTGCGTAAACTCGGTTGTGAACTCCCGATTTGCATGTGTCTGGCAGATTTATATTCTCTATACTTGCAGCTATTACCTTTTGAACCCAAGTACCATCCTGGGAAATACTGGCAGCCTCTGTCTGACTGTGTATTCCTTAAAAGATCTGTAATCTCTGGTGGCATGCTGTCATTGCAGATAATATCAGCTTTACAGAAAATTCCTGGCAACCCATTTCAGAATCACAGTCCACATCTTATATCGCCACACTTGAAAAATAGACTAGCCACAATGTTATTTACTGCATATTATATGTTTCAATTTCTAATAACATGAAGTTAAAATTGCTTTCAATTATTTGATGGATAAAGAAACATAGCTGATTGAGGGTAGAAAAAGACCGCAGGGTCCATCTAGTCTCTCCTTACATTATTACCATTTCATCTTAGGATAGACATGTGTTTATCCCAGTCAGGCTTACACTCACTTCTTGTAGATTTCTCAATTACATCTACTGGAAGTTTGTTCCAAGCCTGAACTACTCTTGCAGTGAAATAATTTCCTGGCATTGCTTATGATCTTAGCCCCCAGCTAATTTCAGATTGTGCCTCCCTGTTCTTGAACTTTATCTATACCTTTTAACATATTCAAATGCTTCAGTCATTTGCCTCCTTTTCCTTCTTTCTTCAAGACTATACAGATCAAGTTCTTTTAGCCACTCCTGATATGCTTTAATGAGGAGAAGCTTTAGACATGTGCAATAAGTACCATTTAATAACCCATGCTTGTTTTATTTCCTCTCCTCAGGAAGTGACCTCATAACTGTTGGTCACACGGCCAAGCTGAAGCTCAGTCCCTTTCAAATGAATGGGGCTGAGATGTATCATGGTCATAGTCCTAGATAGGCACTTTTTGAATTTAAAGGGGTTATTTCCTATTGGGTTATTATCATTCTTATAACAATATGGTGAGGGATTTATCTACCATTGTGCCAGCAGTAGAAAGCTGACAGTTTTTTTTCTTCCACGTTAGGTTGCCGAATGGGCCGTGCGGAAGCTAGGCTTAGTAAAATACTCTGAGAAATGTGCCGGAGGGTACAGCGGTGGAAACAAGCGTAAATTATCTACAGCTATTGCTTTAATTGGAGGACCTCCAGTAGTGTTTCTGGTAAGTTTCCAATACATCACTATACTTGGTTACCTACATTCTTCTTGTATTACTTTCCTTCACAATTTCCAAATACCATATAGAACATGCTACTAAAATAGCAGCTATATTTCCTAAATGTTTATGCTGAACTTTTAACATAATTTTAGAGCATCTCAGAAATATTTAATCTTTAAAATAACAGGATGAACCAACCACAGGAATGGATCCTAAAGCTAGGCGCTTCTTATGGAACTGTGCCCTGAGCGTTATTAAAGAAGGAAGATCCGTTGTGCTAACTTCACACAGGTTAGTGTTATTTCTGAAAATACGTTCCAGGAAAGTGTGGTCAGGAAGTATTACAACTTGAGGCCTTATACTTGTGCATTCTAAAACACCGTGGCTTATGTAAAAGAAAGACAGCAAGAGATCGATCTATAGTATTACTCATATAGGAGCTTGACATGAATAAGGGCCTTTATACACAGGAAGATAATATAGATTGCTTGTTACAAGAGCCTACTGACAAAATCGGATCATTTACTCTCATTTTCACCTACCAATTATAGTCAAGGGGTTTGTTCGAACAACTATTTGTGCAACCGTTGCTTTATGTAAAAAGACCTTAACTCTCCCTGCATTGTCAAAGAACCATGTTTATTAACTGAAGTTATTGTTTCTTGCCTTGTACAGTATGGAAGAATGTGAAGCTCTCTGCACAAGAATGGCTATAATGGTCAATGGCAGATTCCGGTGTCTGGGGAGTGTTCAGCATCTAAAGAATAAGTAATTCTTTTTTTTTTTTTGTCTTTTCACATTAACTAACTGTGTTGTTTAAATTACATCATTTTATTAATCCAGTTCTACTTGGTTTTGATTTTCTTTTGTGTGCGTTTTTGTCTACAATTGGACCAATTGTATGTTCTTTTTCATACAAATTATGCTTAGGCTAAGTTTACACCAGCACCGGAGTCTCGCACAAAGGACTTTTATCTCCACTGATTTCAGTATAAAAACAGCAGGCTACTGGAGAGACACCTGGTGGACCCTATAATAGTCTATGGGGACCACTGGTGTCCGTGAGTAACCTCTGTTTTAGTGGAGGACCTGAATGACGGAGAGCCATGGGCAGATGTGAAACTAGCCTAAGAGTAATGTAAATAAATCATATAATAAAATACATAAGGAAATCTAGTTTCTTTGTACTCCCTTTGATTTTAAATTGAGAATGAGGGAATAGTAAATGATTTGTTTCACTCAACAGGTTTGGTGATGGGTATACCATCATAGTAAGGATATCTGGTTCAAACCCAGATTTGAAGCCCGTGGAGGACTTTTTCAGTCATGCTTTCCCAGGGAGCGTATTGAAAGAGAAACATAGAGGAATGTTGCAGTACCAGCTGCGCTCTTCGCAATCCTCCTTGGCCAGGATCTTCAGCATCCTTTCCAAGAACAAGAAGAAACTTCACATTGAAGATTATTCAGTCTCTCAGACCACTCTTGACCAAGTAAGTACTTACAGAATATGCAATAGTTGTTTGGATAATTCATAGTGTACTGCAGTATGTCTATGGAATATTTTAATAGCTTGAAATCAATCCCTCTTTTGCCCTAGGCCTATAAGGTGGACATTGTCCATAAGAGGTTGATTGTTTAGTCCTTGATTGATATATTATGGTTTAAACTGCCATCTAGTGGTAGAAAAAGTAAAAACTGTTTCATTGTAAACACTAGAAAGATGCCATGCTACTTTTAGGTCCATGTAGATTACCTTAATATCAAATAAGATTATATAATGTAAAGTTAAAAAAATATCCTGTAATTATAATTTTACTTGAGGATTTCTAAATTCATTCAAAGGAGAATCCTATTCACACTTTATAGTTACTGTATTACTTTTATGTAAAATTTGCAAAATTACCAAATAAATAAATATATGCCACAATAAATTAAACAGTAGTTGAACATGTGTAGTGCTACTCCACTAGAAGTCTGGGGCTTACAGGTACCATCAAAAACTGTACTAAGAGCTATCGCCCCATAATATCATTTGTGGGAAAACTCCCTAGGCTTCTAGGTATTCTTATGGATCAGAACAACAGATTAAACAACTGCAGTGTAAACATAGCAAAAGTCTTCTGTTTGCACAAGTCGATCAGTCCAAAAAAAACTGATTGGTTCAAAACAGGCCAGTCAAAATCTAAAGCTTGCATGTGAACAGAGCCAGACATTTGGATATGTGGGAGTCTGGTTACATGGAGACATGCCAGAAGTTTCTTAATTACTGGTATATTTTAATAAACTCCAGTCATTTCATTAACATCTCATTTGATATACAGTACAGACCAAAAGTTTGGACACACCTTCTCATTCCAAGAGTTTTCTGTATTTTCATGACTATAAAAATTGTAAATTCACACTGAAGGCATCAAAACTATGAATTAACATATGTGGAATTATATACTTAACAAAAAAGTGTGAAACAACTGAAAATATGTCTTATATTCTAGGTTCTTCAAAGTAGCCACCTTTTGCTTTGATTACTGCTTTGCACACTCTTGGCATTCTCTTGATGAGCTTCAAGAGGTAGTCACCTGAAATGGTCTTCCAACAGTCTTGAAGGAGTTCCCAGAGATGCTTAGCACTTGTTGTCCCTTTTGCCTACACTCTGCGGTCCAGCTCACTCCAAACCATCTCGATTGGGTTCAGGTCTGGTGACTTTGGAGACCAGGTCATCTGGCGTAGCACCCCATCACTCTCCTTCTTGGTCAGATAGCCCTTACACAGTCTGGAGGTGTGTTTGGGGTCATTGTCCTGTTGAAAAATAAATGATGGTCCAACTAAACGCAAACCGGATGGAATAGCATGCCGCTTTAAGATGCTGTGGTAACCATGCTGGTTCAGTATTCCTTCAATTTTGAATAAATCCCCTACAGTGTCACCAGCAAAGCACCCCCACACCATCACACCTCCTCCTCCATGCTTCACGGTGGGAACCAGGCATGTAGAGTCCATTCGTTCACCTTTTCTGCATCGCACAAAGACACGGTGATTGGAACCAAAGATCTCAAATTTGGACTCATCAGACCAAAGCACAGATTTCCACAGGTCTAATGTCCATTCCTTGTGTTCTTTAGCCCAAACAAGTCTCTTCTGCTTGTTGCCTGTCCTTAGCAGTGGTTTCCTAGCAGCTATTTTACCATGAAGGCCTGCTGCACACAGTCTCCTCTTAACAGTTGTTGTAGAGATGTGTCTGCTGCTAGAACTCTGTGTGGCATTGACCTGGTCTCTAATCTGAGCTGCTGTTAACCTGCAATTTCTGAGGCTGGTGACTTGGATGAACTTATCCTCCGCAGAAGAGGAGACTCTTGGTCTTCCTTTCCTGGGGCGGTCCTCATGTGAGCCAGTTTCTTTGTAGCGCTTGATGGTTTTGGCCACTGCACTTGGGGACACTTTCAAAGTTTTCCCAATTTTTCGGACTGACTGACCTTCATTTCTTAAAGTAATGATGGCCACTCGTTTTTCTTTACTTAGCTGCTTTTTTCTTGCCATAATACAAATTCTAACACTCCATTCAGTAGGACTATCAGCTGTGTATCCACCTGACTTCTGAACAACACAACTGATGGTCCCAACCCCATTTATAAGGCAAGAAATCCCACTTATTAAACCTGACAGGGCACACCTGTGAAGTAAAAACCATTTCAGGTGACTACCTCTTGAAGCTCATCAAGAGAATGCCAAGAGTGTGCAAAACAGTAATCAAAGCAAAAGGTGGCTACTTTGAAGAACCTAGAATAGAAGACATATTTTCAGTTGTTTCACACTTTTTTGTTAAGTATATAATTCCACATATGTTAATTCATAGTTTTGATGCCTTCAGTGTGAATCTACAATTTTTCTAGTCATGAAAATACAGAAAACTCTTGGAATGAGAAGGTATGTCCAGGCTTTTGGTCTGTACTGTACTGTATATGGTATACTTACATTATTGTATGTACTTAGAAGATGATATGTGAGGAATCGTAAGGCCATGTTGAAATTAACATGAAATATTCTCTACTTTTTCTAGGTGTTTGTTAACTTTGCCAAGGACCAAAGTGATGATGATCTTTTGAAGGACTTGTCATTACACAAAAACCAGACTGTAGTAGATATGTCCATCCTGACATCTTTTCTTCAGGACGAGAAGGTAAAAGAAAGCTATGTGTGACAAGCCAAACTGGAGAAATCTGGAGGATTTGTATGAAATTCCTTCCCCGGCAGCAGTTTGGACATAAATGCCAGGGGTGTCAGGTCTCTAGAACCTGAACAAGGAGGCATCGTATACTGGACAACTAGAGCTACCACTCAATGCAATGCAAATCAATGCAATGACAGACACAATTCCATAACGGAGGCAGTGCCTCTTATGTTGCCTTGTTGTACTGTACGCAAGTAGAAGACTTGAACGTAGAGGCCAACAGTATGACAATGTGAATCTCTAGTGTTGGACTCACTGGATTCTGCTCGAAAGTGGGTTTGAAACAATAGCTATTGTGTACAATGTAAATTTTGTATTGTTAATTGTATTCTTTTCCAGGATCGCAACAATCTTACCACTGACAAATCATTACTAGTAACTATTTATTTTTTGGTTAGGGCTTCTACATGTGAGTCAGGAGATCCAGACGTGGTTTGCCCAGAAGGACTAACTTTAATACCTTGTAATATTCTGAGTGGTTCAGGTTATCTTGATGTTACCATTTAAGCTACCGTGGATACATTTAGTATGTGCTATTTGTTGAAGCACAGCTTACCATTTTGTAGTAACTCCTATTTGTGTTCATGCATCAGCAATAAGGTAGTAAAAACAAGTGGCAGAACAAGCCAGGCCAGTGTAAAATCCTAAACAGAAAAAGCCATTGCATCCAGCATTATATGTCATGTTAAAGTTTATATCAAATACAGTGGAGATTACACAATATTACTTTTTTATTTTCCTCCTGCAGACTGTCCAGCTTTTTTGAAATCTGTTGGTAGCATTGTTACATGTGTCCTGTGGTGTTATTTTTTGCATTTTACTATTATCTATAGTACTGTTTGTATTATTTTTGAACCTCAAGTAACATTTTAGTTTCCTATGTCTTAATTTTCAGACTACAAAGCCCATATTTTCATTTAAGGATAATTTTGTACGCCTAAAGTCTTGTGTCTCACATTCTTTTCTATACTAAACCAATGCACTCCAGGATAATGCGACTCCAGTGCATTTTAATTACAGTAACATGCCATTTTAGTTGTATTTTAGTTGGGTAATAGATGGTAATATTAGTATAATAGAGAAATTCATCACCAAGTATCAATTTTCTGTAAAACCATATTACTGTTTTTCATTGGCCTGCCCTTTACATTTATTTGCATTTTGATTACTTTCACAATGTGACAAAGCATAGGATGACTATTACATTTACTCTAGAGGATTTTAAAGGGGGTTGTACCAATGCTTTATTTCAGAGTAAAGAAAAAAAAACTAAACTTTGCTAAAATAAGCCTGCAACATACTCATTTTTGAGCCATACTGTATTACTCTGACATTACACCTTCTGCTCTAATGAAATAAACTGTAATACAGACACAACAATAGATGACGAAAACTATGCAGAAAGGTATCAGAATGCACAAACAGTGCAGCAGAAAGAGCTGTAATAGAAAGTTAGCGCTGCTACATCTGTATAGTACTGCCTGTGTCAGGACATCCATGACACCATGGTATACAGTACTGCTGCAGTGTGCACAGGTGCCACTTGTTGCACATATATACAGCAGCTCTGATAAGGAGTGGAAGGAGTGTTACTGCTGTGAGGAACCATAGACCATATAGAAATATATCTAGACAAACAGGTAATGGAAAGTTTACCACTGCACTGACACCACAGCCCACTCCCTCACTGAGTCAAGTTCAAGCCCAGTCCCCACTTGTCTTCAGACATGTGACCATCATCAATTAGAAACTGAAACTTCAACCATGAAATTAATATTTGTCAGACATTATATTCTATAGTGACCTGCAGAAACAGGGAGAGTGCTGAATGTGTGGTTTACAGGTACCATTTCTAAGGGCATTAGTAGTTTGCAAGTATAGATAATAAAGGTTTTACAAAATGTATCTGAAAAGTGCTTCCTATAATATTATTTCACTGTATTTTACAAAAACAAATCTTTATTTGATAACAACATTCATGTTATTGACTGTCAATACCAACAAAAAGTGCATGTCCGCATATTGGTTTGTGAAGATGTCTTCTTTTCACTAGAAATGCCACTAAATCCTTACAACAGAGAAAGTTGCTTTGATTAATTAGTAATAAAATTACATAAGAACGTGACATTGAGAAGCAATTATTACACAAACAGTTTTGTTGCAGCCTTCCCAAATTAATGCAAAGTGCTAGAACAAGCTTACCATACTTATCAATGCAATTTTTGTTGTTTTTACCTCATTCTATGCAAGAAGCTTTATTCCTGTACCTATTGTGTTACTATTTTTGTTTTTTTCAACATTGCCTTACCAGATGGCACTGACATTGGAGAAAATGTCAACATATCATAAGGGATAAATGGGAAGAAATTGCAACTTGTGTTACGTTCCTATATTATGTAATGGGTATGGTGCCAAGTTAGTGATATCTGTACCATACTGTTTCACTGTACTAGATTACTGAAAGATACCGTATTATACGCACATACTGTACATGTCAGTGGATATATATCTACATCTGTGCCTGTGGTATGTATCATCTGGAAGTTTAAGCCAATTCCTGGTAAGAATATGACTCAGGTCTAACAGTTTGGTCAAGTTTCTCCAGCTTTTTTTTTCCTAAAAGGAACTTTTTAATAGGTAAGAATTCAGACATACATTCATTTTGTGAATTAACATGCTCTCCAGAAATCATGTGCCACTAAGTCATCTACATTCTGGTTAGCTCAAAAATCCACAAGTGATGTAGGAGCTTTTCATGTGTAAGCATATTTGTGTAGCTCCTAACTATAAGCATTTCTCCCATGTTATGTGATGTTTTACATACATTGTGTTTCATTATTTTTGGTCCTTCATTCCAAGCACTTTAAGCTGTTTTTAATGGGATCTATTTTTGCACTGGAATACCCATTAACATTGCAAAAAAATGTAATAAAATAAAAAGAAAAAAAAGTTAAAGGTTTTACAATATAGTAGTTTCTAAGTTAAATCCTTATGTTGTAATTTTCATGACTGAAAAAAATATTTGTATTGTTATTAACTGTTTAAGTATTAAAAAGTATAGACATAGATCTATGTTAATTGCCTTGTATTATGTCACGTAAATAAAATTAAAAAAAGTGACACCTACAGAAAGTTTTGCCTTTCATTTTGTGTCTTTATCACTTGTTTGGGTTCCTGTTTTGAGGGAGACTTATGCAAAAAGTTTCTCTTTGGTGTTTTGCATTAGGCTATACTCACACAAGTGAGCTGATTCTCAACCACGTTATTCATGGTCCACGATGGTCCATGAAAAAGTAGTGCATGCACTACACACTACACTGCACTACACACGGCCAAGCAGCTTGATCGTGTGAATATAGCCTTAGGCTAAGGCCCCATGCAGCTACAAGTACGTTACTTTTTTCTTCTCCTATTAGATCTATAATAAACTATTTGCAATTTCGCATCTAATATTAACATGCATGCATTTTTGAAAAAGCAGCTTTTCCTCAGCTCTTTTTTTTCTGCAATGTGTGGATGAGATTAACTAAAATTTCATTCACTTTGTTGGTACTGTAAAACGCAGCATTTTTTCCTGCAGCAGCCACAAACGCTGCTTTTCCACAATGTGGAGGCTTAGCCTTAGAGTATCATTTAGGCTGCATTCAAATGTAGCAGCAATTTCCTATCCTCATGTGTTGTATACTAATTTTTCTGTAGATTTTCTGTTAAAAAAAAAAAAAAAAAATCAAGAAATCTGTGGTCATAAAATTTAAAGAATTCAAATACGTGAAACTGAATGTAAACGTCAATGGCAATTTAAAATGTATATTCACAAATGCCAGCAGTCTAGCAACCAAGACATTCATATAGTTGGTGTGGCTAAGAATCAACACATGGTTGGGCTGTCCAATATTCAGAATTTAACACTTTTTCAGAGCCGAAATGAAGGAGGAGAATATACAGCATGTATGTTAGAATTAATATAAAAGAGGGAAACGGGTGAAAATTGTATGGATGTTGAAACCTTGTTGGTTGAGTTACAAAGGGATGTGGCCACTGATAAAATACCTTTCTCAAATGCCCTCCATGACAGCACCACAGGAGGTAGTTTCCCCTCCCACTATTAGGGACAGGAAAAGCACACAAGAGGTTAAATAGCCCCTCCCCTTCCTCCCACTTCAGTGTTTTTTCCTGTCCCTATTAGGCTGTGGAAAAAAAATGGGATGAGTTTTTTTCAGGCTGATTTTGAGGCGGATTCCGCATCAAAATCCACTGCCAAAAAACTCCATGTGTACACAGACTTAGTGGGCAGACAAGAGATTTGGACCATACTTACCTGGCAGAGTGGGGTCCAGTGCGGCTGTCCCTGCAGATCTGCGCCGTCTCTCCACGGAGACTCGGTGGATCCATCTCCTCCTGCACCATCCTGGGACAGTGGAGATGTGTATCACGGGCCTCGGTCCCTCTTCAGAGTCCCCTGCCTGTTCTTAGAGCCGGCATTCCCGGCTGGGATACACGCCGATGCCGCTTCCAGTCGTGGTGACATCCGGTTGCGGAGAAAGACGCTAAAGGAGGGAGATTTGAAAAGTTTAGCGTCCTGAACAGGTGCAGGTGGACCGGAAGCATTCCTATTCGTGGAATGCAGTACGCTGGTCGTCGGTGGCTGGTTTAAAAAGCCTCCCAGACCAAGAAGCTTTCTCCTCAAGGTAAGACCATCTGTGTCTGTTTGTTATAATGCCTGGAGATGAGTCCTCTAGAGTGGTGTATGAGCCTGGCGTACCCCCAGCCCCAGTGAGTAATCTGGTAATGGGATGTTATATGGTATGATTAGGGGAGTTCTCATGTCCCTTTATTGTCATGTATTTATTTAGGAAAAAGAAGCTAAAGATGTGTCTTCTAAATCTAAGAAAGATGCTTTATTTATAAATTGTGCCATCTGTGAGAAAAAGCTTTCTTCCACATCCAAAAAATCTTTGTCAGTCTTGCACTGAGAAGATAATTAAAGAGGAACAGCCGTCTTTAATGGAGGAAATTAAAGGGATGGTTCGGCATGAGATCCAGTCCTCCCGAGCTTCTTTTTCCCATGCCTTTTCCTCTGCTGAGCCACAACCTGCCGCCAAAAAGAGGAAGTTAATTACTGATCCAGATTCGGATAATAGTGACGTTTACGTCCCATCTGTGTCCGAAGATTTCCTGGAGGAGGGGAATTACCTGGGCCTTCAGATATTGAGGATAGAAGATATTACTTCTCATCTGCATTTACTCAGGAGCTTTCTGCCGTTAGAAGCACCATGAATATAGAGGATGTTCAGGAGAAGCAAACTATTCAGGATGAAATGTTTGCAGGGCTTAGGCCAAAGAAAAAATTATTTTTTCCCATTCATGAGAATTTAGAGTGTCTAATTCAGGATTAATAGCTACATCCAGAGAAAAGACTGTTTCTTTCTCAAGAAATTAAGGACAGATTTCCCTTTGATGAATCTAAAATCAAAGGTTGGGCAGAAGTGCCAAAAATTGATATACAGGTGGCTAAAGTGGGGAAAAAGACGACGCTTCCTTTTGAAGACTTGTCGCAGCTTAAAGACCCGCTAGATAGGAAAGCTGACAGCCTCCTTAAGAAATCCTGGGAGTGCTCTTCAACCCTATTACAAGTTAATATTGGATCAACTTGTGTGGCAAGATCTATGTATAGATGGCTAGACCAACTTGAGATCCATCTTAGAGAAGGCACCTAAAGGGAAGATATCTTATCCTCCATTCCGCTGCTTCAGAAGGCCACTGGCTTTCTTGCAGACACTTTGGCAGTCAGTAAGGATTTCCTCCAGATCTGGGGTCCTCTCTAATACAACTCGCCGAGCATTATGGCTGAAAATGTGGGCCGGTGACCCAATTTCTAAACAGAAGCTCTGTGCTATTCCCTTCCAGGGAGAGTATGTTTTTGGCTCAGAATTAGATATGTTGCTTGAAAAGGCAACAGATAAAAAGAAGTCACTTGCAGAGCCAAAACCTTCTAAAAGAAAAAATTTCGTACCCTTTCAAGGATACAGTTCTGAATTTAAATCTAAGGGTAAAACAAGCAGATGGAGATACCCTAAGAGAGGCAGGAGGGAAAATATCATCTTTAACCCCAATAAGCAATCCAGGGACAAACAATGACGCCAGGAGGATAGGGGGCAGGTTGTCTAGGTATGCCGTAAACTGGAAGGAAATAACATCCAACCTGTACATCCTAAATTCAATAACAAACGGCTTCAAAATAGAATTTTCAACCTATCCCCCCAGGAGAGTAGTGTTCACATCCATACCATCTCCTACGCTTCACCTGACTTTGATGGAAGGTGTCCAGAAACTTCTGGACACGGAAGTAATTTGTCCTATTCCCCCCTTAGAAAGAGAGGAAGGTCATTATTCCCGCCTGTTTATGGTAAAAAACCAAGTGGGCGTACAGAATAATAATAAATTTGAAGGCTCTAAACAATTACATAGTTTATCATCGCTTCAAGATGGAGTCAGTAAAGTCCACAATTCCCCTGGTAGGGCAGGACCATTTTATGGCCACCATCGACCTTCAAGATGCATACTATCACATTCCTATTCATCCTCTCTATCACAAATTTTTAAGGTTTGCAGTCCAGCATGGGGGGAGACACTCCATTTTCAGTTTCGGGCTCTCCCCTTCGGAATGTCATCAGCCCCAAGGCTATTTACGAAGGTGATGGTGGAAGTAGTAGCTTTTCTAAGGAAACAATATCTGATAGTGGTCCCATATCTAGACGACCTCTTAGTGGTAGCTCAGTCTTTTTCTCTTCTCCAGTATCAAGTTCAGATAGTGTGTCAGACTTTACAAAAAATAGGATGGGTAATAAATTGTGAGAAATCCAATATAGTCCCAAGGTATCGCAAGATTTTCCTAGGTATCCTGCTCGATTCCCATCTGCAGATGTCCTTTCTCCCTCCAGACAAGATAGTGGCGTTAAAATTCAAAGTTGCTACCTTTCAAAGGAAGACAAAGGTATCTATAACGGAGGCAATGTCTGTACTGGGGTCTATGACCGCTTGTATTCAGGCGGTTCTCTGGGCTCAAGCTCATTCAAGAGCTCTTCAGTCCTTGATACTATCAAGTTGGGACAAGAGTCAGCTGTCATTAGACAAGATGATCTATATGTCTCACAGTGTAAAAGTCTCCCTACAATGGTGGAGGAAGAGCTCAAACTTACAGCAGGGAATTCGTTGGAACCCCTCTCCAGTAATTTAGATTACTACAGATGCAAGCAGATTTGGTTGGGGAGCAATCCTTTCTCAGAGATCATTTCAGGGGGCCTGGCCTGCAGCTCTCCACAGCCATTCCTCAAACTTCCTGGAGCTCAGGGCAGTTTGGGAAGCCCTAAAAGCAACCAGACCATTGATAAAAGACTCTCATGTCAGGATATTGTCAGACAACATGACAGCAGTGGCATTCCTGCGCCACCAGGGAGGTACTCAATGGCGGAACCTTCAGGCTTTCTCAGCTCAGATATTTGCCTGGGCAGAGAGACCCCTAAAATCCATCTCTGCTCTCCATCTAAAAGGTTCTTCAAACCATCAAGCGGATTTTCTTAGCAGAAAACATCTAAATCCAGGAGATTGGAGTCTAAAGACAGAAATTTTCCAGCAGGTTTGTCAGATCTGGGGAACTCCAGAGGTGGACTTATTTACCAATTGTAAAAATGCGAAGGTTTCTCAGTTCTTCCCACAGCTGGGATTTCACTCTGGCATATGCTTTTCCTCCACTTCCTTTACTTCCAAGGGTTCTGCAAAAGATCATCAAAGAGAATCTGAGGGTCATTCTAATAGCCCCAGTATGGCCCAAGAGAGTGTGGTTTGGGCTCCTAAACAGTCTCAGAATGGCAGATCCATTGATACTCCCATTACTTCCAGACCTTCTACATCAAGGTCCAATATTTCATCCAGATCTTCAGAAACTCCGGTTAGCAGCCTGGCTTCTGAAATCTCCATTTTGAAATCAAGAGGACTGTCTGAGTCGGTTATTCAAACCTTCCAGGCGGGGAGGAAGAAAGTTACCCATGCTATCTATAGTAAGGTGTGGAAGAAATTCCTTTCCTGGTGTGGCAGTAGTGTTCCTGATATTAACCACCCAAATATAGCAAAAATCTTAGATTTCTTGCAAGCAGGTCTGGATAAGGGTCTAAAAGCTAGTACTTTGAAGGTACAAGTATCAGCCCTTACGAATTATTTTGATTCTGACTTAGCTAACCATCGCTAGGTTAAGAGATTTTTTAGTGGGGCCTGCAGGCTTCTCCCAGGGAGAAAGGTTTTACTTCCACAGTGGGATCTCAATATAGTCCTTAAGGGCCTGACGCTGCATCCCTGTGAGCTAGTCGCTGAGGCTAATATGAAAGAACTGTCCTGGAAAGCGGCTTTTCTGGTTGCCATAACATCTGCCAGAAGAGTTAATGAAATTCAGGCTCTCTCTATCAGAGAACCTTTCCTAAGAATTGTAGAGGACAGAATAGTTTTTCGGCCTGACCCTAGGATATCATGGCTAAAGCTTATTGCTGTGATTTGGCTGTGTGAATAGGAGACAATAGTGACTACTGGAAAGTGTGTTGGTAGGATATTATAACATACGCTGGTCACATAATAGAGGATATTACAGTAGACACTAATCGTCTGGACAAAGTTTATTTTAGAGATAGCACAAAAGTGTTGGGTATTAGAACACTTTGGACGCTAGGCAGAGCTTCTTTAAGCTGAGAGTACCTACTTTAGCAGTCCAATTGTTGCTCTTGTTAATATTTGGGATGTTAAGGGTTATCTAGATAGGTGTATATTGTTTTTATCTATACCTATCAGTAGTGAGATATTATGAAACTTCAATATGGTCCCCTAATATTAGGGTTGGCCTCATAGTGGATTTACTCCCCTTTCATCCAAGTCCTTCTAATATTTATGTTGTAGTTATTCCTAGTTTTGTATTTTAATTAATATTTAATAAAGTTAATATTTTAATGCGTCCAGATATTAGTGGGTGACTCTCCTAAGTCTTAAAAGAAAGTTTAGTTACGTTTTAAAGCTTACCGCTAATGAAAACCCAAAAGTTACTCAGAAAATTAGAATGTAATAATTTTATTTATATAGAGCCAACATAATCCATAGCACTTCACAAATCAGAAGGTGCATTAACAGACAGTATTTGACATTACAAGTCAAAACTAATTATACTGAATACATATAAGACCTGAGGGCTACACAAGTACTGCATATACCATAAACAATGGCCCACAAAATGTAAAAAAGTAATACCAAGCAACTTTACTAATACATTCATGAAAATAAAATCATAAACTATATAGGGGACAAAGAAAACCCACACAAAATGGACTCCCTAGTGGTAAGATTGAGTAAATAGTACGTTATGGGCCAATTGCTCCAACCATCAAAACAGACCAACTCCAAAGGCACAAATGTATTGCTCTTACTCATAACAATGATGCATCACAGTTATGAAATAACCTGAAAGGTTTGGAATGGTTTTGAGATTAGCCTCATCCGGCTCATCTTTTGCACTCAATATTCCCAACACATGTTCCCTCATTCGTCTCCATAAAAGTTTAGTCCAATATATATCAACCCACAAGGGGAGGTGGGAAAATATGTCAGCCGCTGTTTGGTAGTTAAAACTGTGAGTGATCTTATATTGCAGACTACAACTGAAACTCCAAAAATCCACAGGGACAACAGCCCAGCTTAGGACCTTGTGTGCCGAGCAATTTGTCAAGCTGATAACCCCTGAATGACTAAACCCCATCATATACCTGATATTCTTAGATTTATTATATGTAATTGATGGTTGACCTCCTAAGTACACTATGTAACACAAATTTTGTTCCCAGCTTTTAAATGTTATATTCCAATTGCTTATGTCTAAAACAAATTAAAAATTGCTTACATTCATCATAAACTTCACTTTTGTGACCACGGCAATGAAAATTATGCATTTTTACTATAGAAACAGACGATTTTGCATCTTCTCATTTATACAGTCAGACTAAGAACACTATATGCATTGCAAATCTACAGGAAGAGACGGATACTTGTTCCCATTGTGAAGCAGCACGGCTTTGAGGCTCTTGCATGAGCTGTCTATGAAGAGGTGCCACTCATTCGGGTTACAGGTGATACCTATAGCCTCGAATAGACCGGCCACATTGTTGCAGAAGCACAGTCCATCTTGATGACTGAAGAAGATGGAAAAAACTTGATGACGCTTCCTCTGATCTGTGACTTGGACGCTTTCATCTAATAAGTTCCATTGCTTGAGCCTTGATGTCAGAAGCTCAGCATTGGACTTGGTGAGACCAAGGTCTCTGATCAGATCGTTGAGGTCTTTTTGGTTAGGGTAGTATGGCTTCCGCTCCTCATCTGCATATGAAGAGAAATCGTGATCTTCAACGTCTTCCTCGATGTCTGACCTGCTGCTTTCTTTTGAAGGTGGTGTATCTCTGTCTGGAGGTGTTGGTACAGGAAGTTCAGGGCAGTGTGGTACTTGGGCAATAGATGACGGAATGTCAGGATACGTTACAGGCGGTGCATTTTTGCCAGTGCGACGTTTGGAAGGGTCCACCATGCAGAAGTAGCAATTTGTTGACTGATCAGTCGGTTGACGCCAAATTCTTGGGATAGCAAAATGCATGGCTCTCTTCTCTCCCCTGTACCAACCTATAAGCAAACAAAATAATATTTGGATTGAGAATTTGATTTAGGCCTATTTCACACTAATGACTAGTGATATTTACAATATTAACACAGTTAATCTGCTATTTAAGAGAGTAGCATTTATCCACTTACCTTCAAGAGTTTTCTTGCAGTGCTCACATGTGAAATGAGGAGCCCATGGTTTGTTTTGGTCACCAACAGGCATGCCGAAGTATGCTTTGTAGGCCTCACACATCTTAGCAGATGCTTCCACAGAGTGCTTTTTCGCTCTTGTCTTTATAAACTGGCCACATACGTAGCAAAATGCGTCTGCTGGATGTATGCAACCTCTTGATGCCATCTAAATTGACTAAGTTGCTGTGAACTGTAAGGAAAAAGGATGTCTCTCCAAACTTGATAAAAATGGTCTTTATTCCATGCAGTATTAAAATTCAAGAGTGTACTGAGGATTCAGCAGAGCAAGATTGATCACCCGGTACCAGAGTAACACACAATATATACATTTACATTCCTAAGCTCCTCCTGTAATGGGTGTGGGGTGAAGTGTGAATACTGTCGTTATCAGAATCTCAATAGATATTGAATTCACACCAGTCTGTCTAGGTCAATTCCCCTTTGTCTGTGATGGCAATTGCC
Organism: Leptodactylus fallax; assembly: GCA_947044405.1. NCBI lineage: Eukaryota > Metazoa > Chordata > Amphibia > Anura > Leptodactylidae > Leptodactylus > Leptodactylus fallax. Next base: position 2,858,965 of record CAMRHE010000096.1, read on the forward strand.
CACTTACTATGCAATAGATATACACACGTATATCTTTATATATATATATATATATATATATATATATATATATATATATAGATATACAGTGGGGAAAAAAAAGTATTTAGTCAGCCACCAATTGTGCAAGTTCTCCCACTTAAAAAGATGAGGCCGGCCTGTAATTGACATCATAGGTAGACCTCAACTATGAGAGACAAAATGAGAAAACAAATCCAAAAAAATCACATTGTCTGATTTTTTTAAAGAATTTATTTGCAAATTATGGTGGAAAATAAGTATTTGGTCAGTAACAAAAGTTCATGTCAATACTTTGTTATATATCCTTTGTTGGCAATGACAGAGGTCAGACGCCATCGAAGACCGACGCCAGCAAGGGAGAAGCAGCTGAGAGGACGCCGAGAACGCAGCCCAAGAAGCTCAGGGAGAGAGATCGACTTCGGGAGACTTCAGAAGGAGGAGACTTTGGGAGTATTCAGATTAGGAGGCGGAGCCTAGCTGAGACTTCAGGAGAAGACTTCGGGAGGCGCCAAGGGACAGATCTTTGCCCAGAGACTTCGTGGGACAGCTCGGTGTCCGGAGGCATGGCGACAGGAGGAGCCATCCCCAAGAAGGCGGGGAGACCAGCTGGGAGCGCGGCCAAGGCGGCCGAAGCTCCAGCGGCCATCTTGGACGTCTCTCCGGCCGCTTCCTCCAGACAGACGGGTGGCCAGAAGCCAACTCAGGGACCTCCTGCATTGGAGCCCTGGATGAGGCAGACGGTGACCCTAAGGTTGAAGGAGGTGGACGGAAAGCGTCCAAACATGACAGAAAAAATTTTCTGTCAAAAGATGGTCCTGGAGCAAGGGTTCACTAAGGCTGAGACCCTGGCAGTCCACGCTTTCTTGACAGGGATCTTCTTTGTCACCTTTGCCTCCATGGACATATGCAGGAGGTATTGGGAGGCGGTGAAATCGGCGCTACCGGATTCGCCTTTCAGGATGTTCGTGGGCAGCTGCCCAGTGCAACAGAATGAGAGGAGGATCACGGTGGCTATGAGGAACCCGCACTCCCCAGGCAGCGACGTCGCCACGTTCCTGAGCCGATATTGTACAGTGATCAAGGAGCCATCCAAGATCCTGAACAGTTTAGGCTTCTGGAACAGCAAGTGGTCGGCTGTCGTGTGCCTCCACAGGGACCCCCACAATCCAGACGGCCTCATGCACCTGCCAGCAGTGTTCTCACTGGGGAACTCCTATGGCCTGATCTTCTACCCTGATATGTCGCGCCTCTGTCGCAAGTGTGGTAAGGATGGGTACGAAGGGAAGGACTGTAGAGAGAACGCCTGTAAGAATGGCCGAGTGGTAGGGCACGAGACCAAGGATTGCCCCACACAGAAGACCTGTAATCTGTGTGTGGAGGCGGACCATGCCTACAAGGGGTGTCCGAAGCGGTCATGGGCGAAGGCAGCGGATTTCGCGGTCAGCGCGCCTGCCGCGCTGGCCAAGAAGAAGCCGGCTACCAAGCCCAAAGAGCCACAGAAGCCCCGGAATCCACAGAAACCGGAGCAGAACAAAAGAAATCAACAGCAGCAGCAGCCGAAGCAGAAGCAGCAGCCGCAGCAACAGCAGCAGCAGCCAAAGAAGAAGACATCTGAACAGGGTAAGAGGACAGCTCCCCCCCCCTCCTTGTGTCCCCCCCACTGAGGTTATCCCATCTCCTCCCCCCCCATTACCTCAGTGGCCACCCCTGCCCCCCCCCCCCCCCCCCCCCCCCGGTCTCCCTCCCCCAGCAGCACTATCACCTCCCCCTCCAGCTGCTGAGGGCCCTTCTCTGGAGGAATTCCCCCCCCTCCCCTCTCCTGCTTGTCTTGTTTCAGATGTCCAACAGAGAAAGAGGAAGATCAGCGAAGGCCCTCGTGAGGAAGACGAGGTGTCCAAGAAGATAGCTGTCGAAGCCGCTGAGGATGCTATCCCAGTGGATGCGGAGCTGAAACAGTATGTGGATAATCTGTTAGCTGAACCCCCCACTTCTGTCATCAACGAGATCCTCGGTGAGGTGGTGGAGATGGTGAAAGCTTTCGATACTCACGCCCTGCAAGCAATAGAAGACTCCCTGGAGAAACTCATGCCTGCAGGGAAGAAAGAAGAGGAACCCCCCGACGGGAGCGGTAACTAGGCAAACCTGTCTTGAGGTTTTAATCTTTTCTTTTTTCTCTCACTATGGCTAGGATTAATATTCTTACCATGAACGCGCGGAGCATCAAGGAGAAGAACAGACGTCAGACCGTTTTGTCCTTTGCAGAGCGCATTGCTAATGCGAATGTCGTTATGATGCAGGAGTGCGGCCTCCCCTCTCTTCGGTCCTACGGCCACCTCTGCAGGGGAGTGGAGCCACGGTCCATCTTACTGGTCGGGTGGTGGCGACTGTAAGTCCGCAGGTATTGCTGTTCTCATTAGGGGGAACACATTCACGCTTGAAACCTACCAGGAGCTCGTCTGTGGCCGTCTACTGGTCATAGACGGTTCCTGGGCAGGAGAGCCTATTAGGCTCATCAACGTGTACTCTTCCCCCATGAAGAACAAGCGACTGGAGCTTTTCCAGATCCTGCGCACTCAGCTCGCTACCACCAGGGCAGTTTTTCTGGCCGGGGACTTCAACTGTCCTGTGGAGGGAGATGGAAGAAGTTCTTCTGCGTCAGCGAAGCTGGATGTAACATCTAAACTGCTGATCGAGGCCTCTCTTAGGGACGCGGTGGGTTCCATGGGGCCGGCTTCAGTCAACTATACCTGGTGTCGACCTGATGGCTCATTGCGTTCCAGGATTGATTTCGTGTTCACCTCTCGGTCAGTAGCACAGGTAAGCCACTCTATGATCCCTTGCTTCTTCTCTGACCACAGGGGCATTCTCTTTGAGGGTACTGTGGGCAATGGTTTTCCTCCCGGCCCTGGTTCCTGGAAGTTGAATTGCTCTCTGTTGGAAAATGAGGAGTTGTTGGAGGAGATTAGAGATGTCTATCTGTGCCTTCGTAACGACAAATTTTCCTTTAGCAGGTTGTCAGATTGGTGGGAATATGTTAAAGTTAACATCCGTTGTTTCTTTCAGGCGAGAGGCTGCCAGCAGGCGGCCCGGCACAAGGGTGACCTGATAGAGATGCAGCGCGAGCTGCGTTCCCTTCAAGATCTCGAGCGCTATGGTTGGGACGTCAGGGATATGCTGGAGGATACCAAGAGGGTTCTTAAGAGGCACTTTGAGGAGGAATCACGGCAGATCATCTTCCGTTCCAAGGTGGAGCATCTGGAAAAGGGTGAAAAATGTAACTCTTTCTTTTTCAGAAAGGTCCACTCAGGCCACACGCCTGTTACAGAGATGAGGGATGGATAGATTGTTAATGTGGTAAATGACTATTCTAGCTTCAAACGTCTGGTTTTTAATGCAATATCTACATAGGTGTATAGAGGCCCATTTCCAGCAGCCATCACTCCAGTGTTCTAATGGTACATTGTGTTTGCTAACTGTAAGAAGGCTAATGGATGTTTAGAAAACCCTTGAAATCCCTTGTGCAAGTATGTTAGCACAGCTGAAAACAGTTTTGCTGGTTAGAGAAGCTATAAAACTGACCTTCCTTTGAGCTAGTTGAGAATCTGGAGCATTACATTTGTTGGTTCGATTAAACTCTCAAAATAGCCAGAAAAAGAGAACTTTCATGTGAAACTCAACAGTCTATTCTTATTCTTAGAAATGAATGCTATTCCATGCGAGAAATTGCCAAGAAACTGAAGATTTCCTACAACGGTGTGTACTAGTCCCTTCAGAGGACAGCACAAACAGGCTCTAACCATAATAGAAAGAGAAATGGGAGGCCCCGCTGCACAACTGAGCAACAAGACAAGTACATTAGAATCTCTAGTTTGAGAAATCGACGCCTCACAGGTCCTCAACTGGCAGCTTCATTAAATAGTACCCGCAAAACACCAGTGAAGAGGCAACTCAGGGATGCTGGCCTTCAGGGCAGAGTGGCCAAGAAAAATCCATATCTGAGACTGGCTAATAAAAGGAAAAGATTAATATGGGCAAAAGAACACAGACATTGGACAGAGGAAGATTGGAAAAAAGTGTTATGGACAGACGAATCGAAGTTTGAGGTGTTTGGATCACACAGAAGAACATTTGTAAGACGCAGAACAACTGAAAAGATGCTGGAAGAGTGCCTGACGCCATCTGTCAAGCATGGTGGAGGTAATATGATGGTCTGGGGTTGCTTTGGTGCTGGTAAAGTGGGAGATTTGCACAAGGTAAAAGGGATTTTGAATAAGGAAGGCTATCACTCCATTTTGCAATGCCATGCCATACCCTGTGGACAGCGCTTGATTGGAGCCAATTTCATCCTACAACAGGACAATGACCCAAAGCACACCTCCAAATTATGCAAGAACTATTTAGGGAAGAAGCAGGCAGCTGGTATTCTATCTGTAATGGAGTGGCCAGCGCAGTCACCAGATCTCAACCCCATTGAGCTGTTGTGGGAGCAGCTTGACCGTATGGTACACAAAAAGTGCCCAACAAGCCAATCCAACTTGTGGGAGAGGCTTCTGGAAGCATGGGGTGAAATTTCTCCAGATTACTTCAGCAAATTAACAGCTAGAATGCCAAAGGACTGCAATGCTGTAATTGCTGCAAATGGAGCATTCTATGACGAAAGCAAAGTTTGAAGGAGAAAATTATTATTTCAAATAAAAATCATTATTTCTAACCTTGTCAATGTCTTGACTATATTTTCTATTCATTTTGCAACTCATTTGATAAATAAAAGTGTGAGTTTTCATGGAAAACACAAAATTGTCTGGGTGACCCCAAACTTTTGAACGGTAGTGTACACACGTGGACAAAATTGTTGGTACCCCTCGTTTAATGAACGAAAAACCCACAATGGTCACAGAAATAACTTGAATCTGACAAAAGTAATAATATATAAAATTCTATGAAAATTAACAAATGAAGGTCAGACATTGCTTTTCAACCATGCTTCAACAGAATTTTTAAAAAATGAAAACTCATGAAATAGGCCAGGACAGAAATGATGGTACCCTTAACTTAATATTTTGTTGCACAACCTTTTGAGGCAATCACTGCAATCAAAGGATTCCTGTAACTGTCAATGAGACTTCTGCACCTCTCAACAGGTATTTTGGCCCACTCCTCATGAGCAAACTGCTCCAGTTGTCTTGGGTTTGAAGGGTGTCTTTTCCAGATGGCATGTTTCAGCTCCTTCCAAAGATGCTCAATAGGATTTAGGTCAGGGCTCATAGAAGGCCGCTTCAGAATAGTCCATTGTTTTCCTCTTAGCCATTCTTGGGTGTTTTTAGGTGTGTTTTGGGTCATTATCCTGTTCCAAGACCCATGCGACTGACACCAAGCTTTCTGACACTGGGCAGCTCATTTCTCTCTAGAATCCCTTGATAGTCTTGAGATTTCATTGTACCCTGCACAGATTCAAGACCCTGTGCCAGATGCAGCAAAGCAGCCCCAGAACATAACAGAGCCTCCTCCATGTTTCACAGCAAGGACAGTGTTCTTTTCAAGATATGCTTCATTTTTCCATCTGTGAACATAGAGCTGATGTGCCTTGCCAAAAATTTCGATTTTTGTCTCATCTGTGCATAGGACATTCTCCCAGAAGCTTTGTGGCTTGTCAACATGTAGTTTAGCAAATTCCAGTCTGTCAGATTCAAGTTATTTCTGTGACCATTGTGGGCTTTTCTTTTATTAAACGAGGGGTACCAACAATTTTGTCGACGTGAGTATGTGTGTGGTGTGTGTTTATAGTGTTATACGCACTTATTGGATGTTCAAGTAGTTCATTTAGACCATTGGGAACTAAAGTGTTAAGTTTAAATATCCAGAAAGCTTCTCTTTTAACAAGCTGTAAAATATGGTATACTTGATTATGTAATTGATACCCACATGTGATCCATAAGCAATATTGTAACAATGCTGTTACATGACAAGAATCTGCAATTCAAATCATATGCTAAATAGTGGGAGACACCGCTGCACCATGGACAGTGGGTAACTTCTGGATGGAGGGTTGAAGTTCTGAGGAATAGAGTAGAAAGGATATCTTAGGATAAGAAATGTTAGCTTAGTGTGAAGAAGTGTAGAACGCTTGATAAGCCTGCCCCAAAACATGTGTTTTTAGTGATTGCTTGAAGCTGCTGTAGTTGGGTATTACTTAAATAAAACAGAAGAAAAGCACAGAGCAACACATAGTGTAACCCTGTATAGAAATGAGAAAAAGGTATGCACACAAAAAATACAGGGAGTGTTAGACCAAATGGCCCCTCACCTTATGAAGTTGTGATAGGTCACAGCAGCAGTTTAGCCACGTAGTAAACGGGGTAGAAGGTGATGCAGCAGGATCTCCACCACCATGAAAAGGAATCCAGGCGTCAAGTAGTCATCAAATATCAGTAGGCCAATAAGATCCATCAAAGCCAAAAGGAAAAAAAAAAACTCTGCACCCACTAGCTGGTCCAAGCAATGGTTCTTTATTGGTATCCACACACACAACACGTTTCGGGGGGGGGGGGGGAGAGATCCCCATCAAGTGTAAAATGGACACAAAGTTTTTAAGACCAGAGCCTGATAAAGCTGCGTATGTGCAGCAGACACTGGCAGTGGGCCAAGGAATTGGGGTATTGAAATAAAGAGAGCGCATGAAATAAAGAGAGCGCCAATTAGAGTGGCACATGTGTTGTGAAGACTGGCTGAACCATAGTAGCCTCTGCGTCTGTGCAATGAACTCCCACGCAAACGGTGTACCCCATCGGACTAAGTAGGAATGAGTGCCGTGTATAGAGTGTAATGCCTGTGATTGATTAAGACTCAAAAAGAACTAGGTAAGGATGCTAGCCTGGCATCCCTCCTGCTGTAGTTGACTGAAACAACTGAAAAGCAATAAACCACCAAAGGGGAGGTGGGTGGGGGGGAATAAACGAAATACAACCAAATAAAAATAATACATAATGGATAATAATAGTAGGACTCGAGGTATAATATAATTCTATAATAATAAAGATAAATACAAAATGTGTATAAGAATATAGATCTCCAGATACATGATAAAAATGGAAAGTAAAAGAACAAGAAACCGAGATTCTGGGTGTACCAATATCCCATATAACCATAAACATATGTAAAAATATAACCAGTATAAAGATAAATACAGTAAATAAGGGTAGTTATATAAGCTGCACCATGGGAAGGTGGAAGCCTTCATCTGGGAATGTTGGTTAGAAGCGAATTCCTAACTACATGAGCTAACTGATAAATTCACAAGTGTGCCCCTAAAGTGTCAGTGAAATTCATGTATTAGGGTATGCAGGTTAAGAAAGTGAATAAAGAGTCAGCCAGTAAAACATAACCCCTATTCATAATCACCTTAAGACATTCTTCAGGGTCTCGTTCAGACCTGCCAGAAAGAGAGTACTTAATTTGTATATCCAAAACATTTCAAGTTTCCTCAATGTTTCAAACCAGTTGCTCGAGGATATAGAAATGTTATCTATTGGGGTGACTATAATACCATCAATTTTTTTGCGGTACATTGTGGTATCTTATAATACCATCAAAACTGCAACAATGACATGTCAGGAGATACCCGTTTTTTGAAGTTAGAACCGTACTTATAAATGTGTTCCCTGAGGCACATGGTTGTTGGACCTACACATTGTAGTCTGCAGGGGCATTACATAGAAAACATATAAGGAGAAGCAATTGAGAAAGCTTTTGATAGAGAAAACCTCACCTGTTGACTGACTGGTGACATTGTTTCTGTGCTGGCTAATCGACATGCAACATTTGCATTTGCAATGGAAACTATCTTTTAGTGCCACTTTCCAATGCGTGAGGTTTTTTTTTTTCTCATTACCTACTGGGTGCTAGAAAATTCTTAAGGATTTTCACTCTTCTGAATGTTATTTCAGGCTGTTTGGGCAAGGTTGTTTGTTTTCAGATAGGGATCATTCAGAAGTATCGGCCAATGTGAAAGTAGGCTAGATCTGATCCAGTTGTGTGCAGAATTATAGGTGGTGATAAAGTTGTGATGGTATTTACATGTCACTAGCTTCCTTCCTGGTACCAAACAATCTGTTTATGTTAGGGCACTGGCTCTCTTATGAACTGCTTCGATTATCCTATTTAGATAGAGTTTCTTTTTAAAACGCTGGATGAGGACTTTACTCTGACCTGCATAGTCACTGTTTATCATACAGTTCCTACTGATCCTGCGGAGCTGGCCATTTTTGTAGCGGAGACTGTTATAAATCTAGTAAACTATTGTTTTCAAATATGTCCTTGTATAAATGCGATCACCTACTAAAACCAGGTCTAGGTATTCAATGTCCCTTTCTCTGGATTTCCCGGACAAGGGAACATTCAAGTTCAGGCATTCAAATAGGTGGTGAATTCTGCAAAAGATTCATGTGTCCTGTCCCAAACAAACAGTAGATTATCGATATATCTTTTACAATTGACTATGCATTGTGACCATGAATGATTATACAGTGGGGAAAAAAATTATTTAGTCAGCCCCCAATTGTGCAAGTTCTTCCACTTAAAAAGATGAGAGAGGCCTGTAATTGACATCATAGGTAGACCTCAACTATGAGAGACAAAATGAGAAAACAAATCCATAAAATCACATTGTGAGAAGAATTTATTTGAAAATTATGGTGGAAAATAAGTATTTGGTCACCTACAAACAAGCAAGATTTCTGGCTCTCACAGACCTGTAACTTCTTCTTTAAGACGCTCCTCTGTCCTCCACTCATTACCTGTAGTAATGGCACCAGTTTGACATTGTTATCAGTATAAAAGACACCTGTCCACAACCTCAAACAGTCACACTCCAAACTCCACTATGGTGAAGACCAAAGAGCTGTGGAAGGACACCATAAACAAAATTGTAGACCTGCACCAGGCTGGGAAGACTGAATCTGCAATAGGCAAGTAGCTTGGTGTGAAGAAATCAACTGTGGGAGCAGTAATTAGAAAATGGAAGACATAAAAGGCCACTGATAATCTCCCTCGATCAGGGGCTCCACGCAAGATCTCACCCCGTGGGGTCAAAATGATCACAAGAACGGTGAGCAAAAATCCCAGAACCACACGGGGGGACCTAGTCAATGACCTGCAGAAAGCTGGGACTAACGTAACAAAGGCTACCATCAGTAACACACTATGCCGCCAGGGACTCAGATCCTGCAGTGCCATACGTGTCCCCCTGCTTAAGCCAGTACATATCAGGGCCCGTCTGAAGTTTGCTAGAGAGCATTTGGATGTTCCAGAAGAGTATTGGGAGAATGTCATATGGTCAGAAGAAACCAAAGTAGAACTGTTTGGTAGAAACACAACTCGTCATGTTTGGAAGAGAGTGAATGCTGAGTTGCATCCAAAGAACACCATACCTACACCTACTGTGAAGCATGGAGGTGGCAACATCATGCTTTGGGGCTGTTTCTCTGCAAAGGGACCAGGATGACTGATCCGTGTACATGAAAAAATGAATGGGGCCATGTATCGTGAGATTTTGAGTGCAAACCTCCTTCCATCAGCAAGGGCATTGAAGATGAAACGTGGCTGGGTCTTTCAGCATGACAATGATCCCAAGCACACCGCCAGGGCAATGAAGGAGTGGCTTCGTAAGAAGCATTTCAAGGTCCTGGAGTGGCCTAGCCAGTCTCTAGATCTCAACCCCATAGAACTTGCACAATTGCTGGCTGACTAAATACTTTTTTTTCCCCACTGTATATTATTATATACACTGGGGAGAAAAAGGGTAAAAATGTTTTGAACATTTGACTTTCAGGCTCCATATCTCACCATCCTCTACAGTTTCAAACGTGAGACTACCATCATTTTATATATGTTGGCTATCTCATACATAAATTTGACTTGCAACTATTTAGCATATGATTAGTTATGCAGATTCTTGCCATGTAACTGCATTTTTACTGTTTTGCTCCTAAAAATCTAAATTTTAATTTTTATTATTTTGTAAATCCATCTTTGGCTTTCAACACTGCCTGGATCCTTCTGAGCATGCTCTCGATGAAAATCTGATCCCGGTCTCTTCTACACGTTTCCAATGTTGGGGCATACTGGTCAACTCACCTGGGTAGGAATACAGTTTCTTCTTCAACTCTACCCATAAGTGTTTGATTGGGTTGAGATCTAGAGACTGTGGGGGCCAATCCAGCACCTCTACTTCATAGTCATTGAACCATTTCTTTGCTAATCTCGATGTATGCTTTGGGTCGTTATCCTGCTGGAACACTATGTCGTACCTATAGTACTCAAGTGTGTGAAGTAACTCATCTTGTAGGATATTCACATATAGCTCAGCATTGAGACCACCATCGATCCTGGTCAAGTATCCAACACCTTTGGCTGTGAAAGAAACCCATATCATCAGGCTTCCTCCACCAAACTTGACATTTCCTTTAATTTCTCGATTAGTCCCCTATTTCCTTGTTTCTTCCAGCCACATTTGCACCCATCAGAGCCCAGTCTATTGACTTACATTTCAACGCTCCAAATCACCTGTTTCCAATCTTCTACTGTCCACTTTTCGTACAGTAGATGATATTAAAGTAGAGGCTTCTTCACCTTTTTTCGAGCCACCATTACAAACTTGTGTAATGCATATCGAGCGGTGCTTGCATGGATGTCTGTGGTCTCACTATTACAAAGCATACGAGCTGCCTCCACTGCCATGTTTGCCACGCAAGAACTGATAGACCTTGTGATGAGTTGACTTGTTGGATGATGCTGTTTCTTTTTTCTTGGGAAATCTTCTTGGCTGATCCTTGATTTTAACCAGTGACCTTTCACTTGGAAATCAACCTAACAACACACTGAGCTATTGGAGAATTTGAGAACAGGTTGTAATTTATAGTATATAAGAAGAAAAAGATTTTTCCCACCACCAGGAGCAAAACAGTAACAATGCAGTTACATGACAAGAATCTGCACTTATCATATGCTAAATAGTTGCAAGTCAAATTTATGTATTATATAGCCAAGATGATTGTCTCTAAAATTATGGTAGTCTCACGTTCTAAGCTGTAGTGAATGGTGAGATATGGAGCCTGAAAGACAAAAGTTGAAAACATTGTTACCCTGTTGCTCATCAGTGTATGTGTGATTCTTCAAACTTGCCCATGAAGAGGTTGGCATAGCTCTGGGCAAACCTAGTGCCCATGGCAGTTCTGCACCCCTAGAGAAACATTTTGGTTCCAAAATGAAACACACACCCCCTGCAAGAAAGGTTTTTGGGGGAGTTGGACTCTAATATGGTCAATATAGCTGTTAGCCCCTTATCATGTGAGATGTCGCTATAGAGTGTTGGTACATCCAAGGATTTCCATAGTATTAATTGGCTATTTATCTGGTTGTCCAGGGTAGATAATTCCAGAAGACTGGTGCAGATTGAGAAAAGTCTTGTAGACTGGAGTGGGATGTTCTTTGGCAGAACGGAGAGAATAGGTAGGGTGGTAGACAGTGGCAAGGGATTTGTGGGTGAGAGTGATAAATTTAAATTGTATTCTCTAGTGGATGGGCAACAAGTGCAGCGACTGACACAATTTTAAATCAAGACTCAAAAAATGCATAATACCCTCACTATACAAAGGATCCTGGAAAATACCATTTAGATAATCACCGGACTGCACTTTGAGTCTATAGTGAGAAAAGTGCATTACAAATATTTATTGTTGTTGAGTTAAATACAACTCCGAGACAGCGAGCACGCTGGGTCACTTTAACCATAGGGCCAATAGTGCACTTGCACTGGGCCCTATGGTACTGGGGCCCCCGTTGGGCATACCTCCCAACCATCCAGGATTCCGGGTCCTATCCCAGTCGGCTGGAGGTATGTCCCCGGTATCAACTCATCTGCGTCCTCTTGGACACAGATGAGTTAAATACAGTGATGAAGCAGGAGCCGTCCGAGGACAGACCCTTCTTCACCATTGTGTGTGAAGCACATCCTTGTGTGCTCCGGTCCCTGGAGCTTCGGCACGATGTGATGACCTCACTCACATCGCGCTTGCAGCATCCTGAACGGTCCAGGAGAAGAGACCTCACAGAGTGGCAGCGGAGTGAGGAGAGGTGAGTATTAGTGTTTTATTATGTTAAACTGGTGCCAGATGAGGGAGGGACGTCAAACTGGGGACAGATGAAGGGGGCATATTAAACTGAGGGCAGATGAAGGGGGCATTAAACTGGAGGCAGATGGAGGATGGCATTAAACTAGGGGGGAAGATGAAGGGGGGACATTAAACTGGGGGGGAGATGAAGAGGAACATTAATCTGGGGGGGCAGATGGAGGGTGACATTAAACTGGGGAAGATGAAGAGGGGCATCAAACTGGGTGCAGATGAAGGGGGGACATTAAACTGGGGGAGATAAAGAGGAACATTAAACTGGGTGGAGATGAAGAGGAATATTAAACTGGGGGGTAGATGGAGGGTGATATTAAACTGTGGGCAGCTGAAGTTTAATGTCCCTCTCTAGTTGCCCCAGGTTAATGCCCCCTCCAGCTACCCCAGTTTAATGTCCCCCTCTAGTTTCCCCCAGTTTAAACTGGGGCACCAGAAGAGGAGACTTCATACTGTGGGGTAATTGGAGGGTAACATTATAATGTGGGGGCATATAATGTTAGGGTGACTGTAGGAGGATTATACTTTGTGGGGGCACATAGAAAAATGGATGAGAATGAGCGGAGTCAACGTAGAAGTGGGTGGAGCTAAATTTTCTGCGGCGCGCGTAGCCTAATCACAGGGGTATTTTATGTAATATGTTGCAGAGTGCGATTGCTGGATGTGGCAGAGTCAAAACCAGATAGACAGTTGTATATAACAGGAACAAACTTTTAGTGAAACATGAGTGCAGTAAGAGAAGATCACCTCACATGGTGAATAACAGATTCAGTTCAGTACTCACACTAACAAAAACAGGATATATATATCAACAGCATAAAAAACAATAAAAGTACAGAGTGTCTACAGATAAACATTTAGTAACAGCTACATCTAGTGTCATAAATGTGAACTGCAGTCAATCCAGCAACTATAGGGACAAAGCTGGCTGTTGTATATCTCCAACATAATACCCCTCTGAACATAACATAACCAGGAAGTTATTGGCACTGTGACACAGACGTTTACTATCGTCTAGGTCGCAACGCCAAAAGAGTAGGACCAAACACATACACAGCACATACACAAAGTCATCGATAAAGTTTACATTTGACCCTGTCCCTGTCCTGTCCATACCCGATCTTTATAGAGTAAAATACGCCGACTGCCTCTCTGGCGATATCCGTTACACGCTAAAATAATAGCAATAACTATTATTACTAGAGATGAACATATAAAACATTTCTGACAGGTGGAACGTTCTATCGGTCAGATAACACATTGTCACCCATTGAATGTCACCATATAAAATCCCAGTTTTTGGCAGCTTTCAGATGGATATAATAGCGGGTGGTGATGGGGGGGCCCACCAATGTGTTAAAATGGCACTGCGAGCACGTTATAGTAAAGCCACATATGGAAATGCAGATGTATAAGAGTTTGGTTGGTTAGTAGATGGAGGAAACACGAGAAGTTCAGTTTTTGAAAGATTCAGTTTCAGATAAACAGAAGACATGTTGTTAAGAGAGAGCAGAGAGACAGTCACTGGTGTTTTGTAGTAATGCAGTGGTGATATCACGGAATGAGGTATATAGAGTGAATCCTCTTCAAAAGACCAACTCCTTAACCAGACTACATTTTCTGAGATGGATTTTCAGTTTTTCATGTTAACCATCTTCTTTAAGAAGACCGCCCCTTTACAAGATGACTTTTGAATGCAATTTTGGGTGGTTGCCAAAAAGAGGTTTCACTGTAATTGGGTGTTATCATCATATAGATGCCAAATCTGTTGAAGGTTTGTTCACTAGGGGCTGTGTAGAGAGAGAAGGGGGACCTAGGACTGAGCCCTGAGGAACCCCAACAGTATGGTTAAGAGGAGAAGAAATAGCACCAGCGAATGATACACTAAATGGTCAGAAAGATGGGAAGAAAACCAAGAGAGCGGTGTCCTTGAGGCCAATAGAGTGGAGCATACGGAGGAGAAGTTGGTGGTTTATGGTGTCAAATGTTACTGAGAGGTCCAGAAGAGTAGTTGTCTTTAGATTTAGCTGTCAGGAAATCATCAGGCTTTTATAAGGGTTGTTTCTGTAGGTGTAACTCACGAGAACCAGGTTGTAAAGGATCCAGAAAAGAGCAGAGAGCGGATTAGGTGATAATAAACCAAGCATTCCAGTTTAAAGAAGGGAAAGTTAGGGACTCATTGATAGATAACAGCACAGGATGGACTGAGGGAGGCTTCTTTCAGTAGTGGGAGTACTGTCGAAATAGGGTCGCTTTTGTAAGTAGTAGAGCGAGAACAACAAAGGAGCTGGGACATTCTTCCTCTGTTTTTTGGTCACAAGGTAAGAGTTCAAAAGGAGGAGTGAGGGAGATAAAGGGACTGATACTGCTTGGAGATTGGGTTATTTCCAGATGGATGTTATTAATTTGGTCTTTAAAGTAGTTGGCCAGTTCTTGAGCACTTTGGTCTGTGACAGTAAGGAGGGAGTGAAAAGTAATAAAGAGTCATTTAAGGTTATTGGAGAGAGAAAAGAAATGAGAGAAAAGTAGTGAGCTTGTTTGGGCGAGGTGAAGGGCAGAGTTATAGATGTTGAGCATAAACTTGAAGTGAAGGAAGTCTGCAGATACATTTGATTTTCTCCACGATCGTTCAGCACATCTTAGGCATAGTGCCACGGTCGCTGGCATCTGTGTTGGGAGGTTTAGAGGGTTGGGGGAGCTACTTTACCCAGTGTGGTTTTGAGAGTCTCATTGTAGTGTTGAATATTATGTACGACAAATAAAAAAAAAATTTTCAATATAGAAATGTTGGTCTACTGAAAAATACGTACAGTATATGCACTCAATACATGCTCCTTTTGCATGAATTACTGCAAAAATGCATTGCATTGTGTCTGGTATCATCTTCCTCTTGACAATACCCATATATTGTCTATGAGGTTTAGGTCAGGCAAGTTTGCCAATCAAGGAGAGTATATTGGTAATTTTGGCAGTGTGGGCAGGTGCCAATTCCTGCAAGAAAATGATATCATCATCTCCATAAAGCTTGTGAGCAGAAAGAAGCTCCTGGTAGATGGTTGTACTGACTGTGGACTTGATATAACACAGTGAACCAACGCAAGCAGATAACATGGCTCCCCAAACCATTACTAACTGTGGAAACGCCGTACTAGCCCTCAAACAACTTGGATTGTGTGCCTCTCCACTCTTCCTTCAGACTCTGGGACCTGGATTTCCAAATTTCATGCAAAATTTACTTTCATCAGAAAATAGGACTTTGCACCACTGAGCAACCAGTCCTTTTTTTTTTTCCATAGCCCAGGTAAGAATATTCTGATGTTGTCTATAGGTCATTATTGGCTTGACATATGGAACGTGACAGTTGTAGCCCATGTCCTGGACATGCCAGTGTGGGATAGCTCCTGAAGTACAGACTCCAGTTGCAGTCCACTCCTTGTGAATCTCCCCCAAATTCTAGAATGGCCTTTTCTTGACAATACTTTCAAGGTTGCTGTTATCCCTGTTGTTGGGCACCTTTTTCTTCCACTCAACCTTATACTAATATGCTTGGATACAGCACTCTGTGAACAGCCAGCTTCTTTAGCAATGACCTTTTGTTGCTTACCCTCCTTGTGGTTGGTGTCAATGACAGTCTTCTGGACAACTGTCAAGTAAGCAGTCTTCCCCATGATTATGTAACCTACTGAACCAGACTAGGACCATTTAAAGGCTTAGGGAACCTTGGCAGGTGTTTTCTGTTGATTAGAGAGTGTTACAATGAGTCTACAATATTCTCATTTTCTGTGATAGTAACTCTTAGGTTTTCATTAGCTGTAAAGCAATATTCAACAACAGTCAAATAAGTAAATGCTTGAAATAGAAAACTCTGTGTGTAATGAATCTATAAAGTATGGGAGTCTCACTTTTCTGAAGCGAATTACTGAAATAAAGGAACTTTACAAAGATATTGTAATTTATTGAGATGCACCTATAGTATAGTATCAGCTATATAAACAAATGGAGTGGGTTGCATAGGCACGTACAGTGTTGCTAATGGGAGATTTTAACTATCCAGTTATTGACTAGGGGTCAAGGCCCTACACATCTGGAAGGGAAGAAAATGCTGCAGTGTCTCCCACAAGGTCCAATGCCAAGGTGATTTTGGTGCTTTACTAATGTATACTGTGTTTTGCACTCTTTTAGAATGGTCTGTACTGCTTTGCATTGGTTATAACTGGCTTTTTGCACTTTCCAGGATTTAAGCTGGAGTGGCAACAAGCCATTTCTGTATTATGCTCCTATTCATAAAGTACTACCTGCCCCAGTTTAGATTCTCTCTCTCACAGTTGAAGTATGCCTATCATAAAAATTACATACCTCTCCTTTCTTTGTAGGTGGGAAAACTTGCAAAATCGCCAGTGTATCAAATACTTATTTTCCCCACTGTAGGTTATGTGTAATTTATACTGCACAATGAAAATGCATAAAAAAATGGCGCAATAGCAGTTTTTTTATTTTATCCCATTTTCCAGCTTCACAGTGCGTCATGCATAATATTAGTTTGTACAATTAATATTACATAGTATTAAAAGGATTGTCCTGGCAAAAATGGACAACCCCTTTAACTTTTAAATCAGTCAGGAGCAGTGAAAAAAAAAAAAAAAAAAAAAATTCACACTCACCTGGCCCCAGTGCTTCGTTGTCCTCCCACTGAACGGGTCTCTTCCGGAGTTCCACTGAAGCTGCTGATTGGCCTCAGAAGTCATGTGACCGTGGAGGCCAATCAACGAATGGCATGCGATGTCACTACCTGTGACATCACGAGTCTCTTCTTGAGGCGGCTGATTGGCCTCAGTGGTCACATGCCCACTGAGGCCAATCAGCGGAAGGGATCCGTGACGTCACAGCCAGTGAGCAGTTTCACTTTGAGAAGACACTGGAGCAGAAGGAGTGGACTGCGTGGGAGAATACCGGAGCATCAGGGACAGGTACGATTTATTTTTTTTTTTTTCACTGTCCCTGGCTGATTTAAAAGTTAAAGGGGTTGTCACAACCCCTTTCATAAAGTACAATTTGTACCCTCCAAAAACACGCTCCATACAACTTTAACAGGTAAAAAAAATAAAAAATAAAAAAAGTTATGGCTTTTGGAAGACCGTGAAAAAAATAAAAGCGCAAAAATGACAACCAGCTGTGGTAGAAAGAGGTTAAAGTAACAAGTGTGAACAAGTCTCTAGTTCCACATGGATTACAGAGTGTTCCAAAGTATGCAAATTGGATTCAAGTGTCAAAGATTTTATTTATTTTTTTTTTCAATTAATCTCATGGTATTGTGTCTCAGGGCTCTTCAGATCACTGAACTCAATCTCACCTGTGATAATTAGTTTGCCTGGTGAGCCCAATTAATGTAAACCTATGTAAGAAGGACGTTTCATATTAAGCAGGAGAGAAAAAAGGATCTCTCTGCTGCCAAAAAGCATAATATAGTGCAATGCGTTGGACAATGAAAACATTAGATATTTCCCAAAAACTTAAGAGTGATTATCGTACTGTGAAGAGATTTGTAGCTGAGTAAGAGCACAGACAGGTTTGTGCAGATAAAGTCATAATGAAGAAGGTTTCTGCCAGACAAATTCATCGGATTAAGAGAGCAGCTGCTAACATACCATTACAAAGCAGCAAACAGGTATTTGAAGCTGCTGGTGCCGCTGGAGTTCCACAAACCTCAAGGTGTCAGATCCTTCAGAGGCTTGCAGTTGTGCATAAACCTATTATTCAGCCACTCCAAAACAGTGCTCACAAGCAGAAACAGTTGCAGTGGGCCCAGAAATACATGAAAACCAATATTGAAAAACAATCTTGTTTACGAATTAGTCAAGTTTTGGGCTGGAATCATGTGGAGAGAGCTAGTAGGCCCTTTTAGGGTCCCTGAAGGTGTGGACATTACCCACTTTCTTCCATGGTACAAAAAAAAAAAAAAAAAAAAAACGTTCCTTCCATAGCTGCACAAAATGGTATGCAAGAATACCTCTGAGCCATTGGCTGCTATGGGCATAAAAGGAGAGAAGCTCATGTGTGGACACCATCCTCCCTTGACCTAAACTCCATTGAGAACCTTTGGAGTATCCTCAAGCAACAGGTCTATGAGGATGGGGGGCAGTTCACATCAAAATAGCAGCCTTGGGAGGCTATTCTGACAACCTGCAAAAAAATTCAAGCAGAAACCATGCAAAAACTCACAAGTTCAATGGATGCAAGAATTGTGAATATGTATCTTGGACTTTAAGATGTTTTTGACAAATTGCTTGTGACCGCATGTGACCTCTTAATGCTGCAAATTCAACAAATGACCATTATTTTCAGTTCTTTACAACCTAGAAATGTTTAGAAACTCTGTTGTGCATAATAATTTGGAACAGTGGATATTAATTTTTTTTTTTAATTGTTAAAAAAGTGTTATCACTGGGAGTTTTGTCCAATAAAGTTTTATTTATACTATAATGGTTGAAGATTTGAACATTATACTGACTGTCATTTGCATCAACCATTTAGGAAAATCAGAAAAATGTCATTTGCATAATAATTTGGAACACTGTGTACACCCAAGATAACAAAATATGCCTCCAATTATGAAACAACTTTTCATAAATAGTACATGAAGATAAGAAACTTTGGAATATATCATAGGACTAATAAGGAAACAAAACTTCTTCACCGTAAGTACTGTGAACCTATGGAATAGCCTCTCTCAAGATCTGGTCACAGCTTCAAGAAAAATGTATAGAGTTCTTGCTTTCCCTCACCCATTCCCTTTCCCATCCATTAGTTGAACTTCACGGACAGATGTCTTTTTCAACCCAATTATGTAATTAGGCATTTTGACAATTTTTTTTTTCCCCCAACCATGTCTGAAATTGGCTTTGTAAAACTCCCGTTGCTAGTGTTGCACAGCAGTTTGTTGCAGAACATTTGACTCAAAATCCCTACAGAAAACCTACAATAAATCCACCATATCCGAATGTGTCCATAGGCTCAGGATATGAGCTTTATGGTTAAAGAACCAAACTGGTTCAAATGGGTCATACAAGTATGATGTATGGTCTGAAAACAATACTTTAAAGAAAAAGGTCCTTCAGCCATACACAGACATCTGCCAACACAATACTTCCTTGGGTTCACGCTAGCACTAGTGGAAAGCAAACAAAAAGAGTATTGTTGTCAATGCAACCAGTCATGTGAAACGTACCTTCATTACAATTATTTTATGCATACATAGTCAAGGAAACTGTTTCTTAAAGGGAATCTGTCAGGGCACTTTGGGACACTAAACCACCCACACGTCCATATGGACCTGGGGTTTAGTGTCCCAAACCACCCTGTTATAAGGCAATTCAACGCCGCATTAAAATTAAAAAAGCTTTATACTCACCCTGCCACTGTACTCCCCACGCCTGCGCAGTTCTTCAGTGAAGCCAGAGGAGTACATCTCGGCTTCAGTGCACATGCCCCACAATTACGCAGTGAAGCCGGGGTGTACATCTTTGGCTTCACTGAAGAACAGCGCAGGCGCCGGGAGGCATGCCAACGAAGAATCTCATGAATAAGCTGGACTGTTCTCGCCAAACAGCATTGATCGGACCCTTCTCTAGGTAAGTATAAAGGTTTTTTATTTTTAATGCGCCTGCGGATTGCATTACAACAGGGCCTGTGGGTGGTTTAGTGTCCCAGATTGACCTGACAGATTCCCTTTAAACAAAACCAATTCCTGGAAATCCACAATTTCTGCTTACACCTTGTTAAAAGTCTTATTAACTATTAATCCTGACTGTAAAATATTGCATAATCTTTTTCTTACAGAAATGCTTTCACTCAGTTAACTTGTAAAGAATTGCAACATTATCCAAAACGTTTATTTCAAATCTACACAATGCAATATCTGTCCTCATAGCTCAAAATGGTAACAGACTCAAATGTGTCTATATCGTAAGAGTCAAGAGTCCAGTAATGGCAGTCTGCTCCAATGTGTCCATGAAGAATGGTGCGAATTACTTCAGTGGGGAGAACGGAGCTGGAATCAGAAGTACGTTTCTCTGTGAGCTGAGAAATCTCACACTTTCTCTCACTGAAAAAGAAGGCAGAATAAGTGTTTCAGTATATGTGGAATTAAACCCTTCAAGAGCAGCTGCCCTATAGTATTCAGAGGCGGACTGGGTAGAAGACTGAGGCAAAATATATTTAAGTGGCATTAGTATTTGCTAAAAACACTGTCTCAGTAATCCCCGTCCATGGAAAAGAGGATGATACACACCTTGCGCTGTTAAAAGCTGAGCTACCTGAACTACATAAAACAAGTTTGTCTTTTGAAAATGTTATAGTGTCCAGAGTGAAATTTTTTTTTATTTTTTTTATGTGGAATAGAAAGATTCACTTTTATGCGTGAACATTTGGAATACTGCTATTTTTTCTCTTTTTATGTAGAGATAGTGAGGTGAAAAAAATATAAATAAATCTGCAAAAAAATTTTGAGGTTTTAAGGAAATAGGTCACCAGAAAATGACCTATTTTTAGTCAAGATTTATGTAACATATTTTTGAAGCATTTTTGTTGAGGATTTTAAACATTTTCCATGTTAATTATATTTTAAAAAAAATTCCTAAAAATCCTACAATTCTGACCCTCGCCACTAAGGCAATTAATAAGCTGAGACATCTTTTCTGTAGATTTCTTTGTACAAGCCACCTTACTTATCAGCACACTGATGATCACAGCTATTATGTATATGTAGATAAGACACAGAATCCACCAGTCACAATAAGTACTTTCACAGCTTATCTACTCACAGAGGGGCAAGTCTGTGTGTACAGGGACCACTTTCCATGTAACGTGGAAAATTAAAAACACCACCAAAAATTCTTAAAAAAAATATGTTTAATATAAAAATGTGACTTAAACATTAGGTCATTTCCTATCCATCCAAATGCTTTCTTATGGTCCCATTCATCACATCCGCTTCACTAGGACCATTTGGATTACCTGCCATAAGCTCTTCCCACTCTCCCTCCCGCCACTCCTCACTCCTCTATGGTCTCTTTCCTCTTTAACCTTCTCCTCCTGGGGGGGGGGGGGATGGTACCTGATATGGTGCGCCCCTGGAGCAGACTAGGTCTGTTTCATGTCGTTGACCTGATTAAGCCGTCGACCTTTGAGCTCAGGCCCTTTGACTATTTAACCTCCAATTTGCACTTGCCGTTTCTATTCTACTGAGTGGCTTCACTATTGGCAGATAGCCCACTTTATGACCACTTTGTTTGAGGCCCCGTGGGTGTCCGTCCCTACTCTTTTTGAGAAGATTTGCGGGCTTGTGCCTCTACAAAGGGCCTGATATTGGATATTTACCATATCCTCTCTCCTCCGGAGGGACGGAATCCCCTCGTCCACAAATACAAGGTCAAGTGGACAGAGGCTCTGGGTAGTCAGATCTCCCCAGCACAATGGCAGATCACATGGTCCCGTGCAGCCAAATAGTCCACATGTATTACATTCCGTGAAACTCAGTATAAGTTACTGATGTTTTGGTATCATACCCCGGTCCTCCTACACACCCTCAAGCCTAGCATTCCCACGGCCTGCTGAAGATGCCTCTCTGAGGAGGGCAGGTTGTACCACATCTTTTGGAGCTGCCCCGCTTGTGCTTTCTGGACAGAAGTTAAGGTGTTAAAGAGGACCTTTCACGTCCTCATGTATATGCGGTTTTAAATACCGTTAGAAAGTAGACAGCGCGCTGAATTCAGTGCACTGCCAGCTTTCCCGGTATGTGCCCCAGGGCTGGAGATATTGGTGGTCTTAGTTCCACCTTTCCCCGTCAGAAGGGCGTTCATGACAGTCTAGTTGGGCTGTGAGGAACGCCCCCCCCCCGACTGTACTCATCCATAGCCCTGTACTGGGGGGGGGGTGTTATGCACCTCTCAGCGTCTTCACTGGGCTGTAAGGAACGCCCCCTCTGACAGTACAGGGCTATGGAAGAGTACAGTCAGGGAGGGCGTTCCTTACTGTCCAGTGATAACGCTGAGCTGTGAGGAACGCCCCCCAGTACAGGGCTATGGATGAGTACTGTCAGGGGGGCATTCCTCACAGGCCAGCTAGACTGTCAGGAAAGCCCTTCTGACGGTGAACCGTGAAACTATGACCCCCGATATCTCCAGCCCCGGGGCACATAACGGGAAAGCCGGAAGTGCGCTGAATTCAGCGCGCTGTCGGCTTTCTAACGGTGTGTAAAACAGCATATACATGAAGACGTGAAAGATCCTCTTTAACTGACGAGCTCTTTCTCCAGGGTGTCCCGCTAGATCCTCTTCTCCATTTACTTAATTTGCCTCCCTGACACCTTGGTAAAAAAACCTCTAAACTCTTCCCGTATCTCTGTACTGCTGCTAAAACGCTTGTGGCCCTCCACTGGAAGACTGTACATCCTCCTACTAGCCTTGTCCTTGTAGTCTGTATCAAGGATGTGCGCAGCCTGGAGTACCTTACTGCCAAGCTCAACAACGCAACATATGCCTTCCAGTCGGTCTGGTCCCCATGGGATATGTACTGCATTCTCCATGGTCTCTGACCTCCCTCTTCCCTTCCTCCCCTCTCATTGTTTCCCAACCCTGTGTGTGTTGTGTTTTATGTTTGGTTTGTCCTTCTTCAGGTTTTTCTTGTTTGATTATTTTATGATGCTTTTTCCTAAAATTTCCCCCCCCCTCCTCTTTTTCTCTTCCCTAACTATCTTTGGATACATTATCTTACTGTTTGTATTCTAAAACTTTTGTAAATACTTAAATAGAAATTATAGTTTAAAAAAAAAAAAAAAAAAAAAAAAAAAAAAAAAAACACACACCACATTCTGTCATTTCCTGGCGAACCTTTCCCTTTTTGGGGTTACAGTCTTACATACACAGTATTACTTCTGTTTATATTTCCTCTAAGTCTTGTATTAAAAGAAGAATATTTTTTTCCTTTTACTTAACATACTGGATACATATGATATTTCCAAAATGTGAATAGCCAATATACCCAAAACATAAATAAATCTACACATTATCACAAAAAGGTATTTACTTACCTGCTGCCACTACCCTGGCATCCTCATGAGCCAAATGTCTTCCTGCGGCACGACTGTCTGGATTCTCATTCCACCACAAGACATGAACTGGGTACACAGAAAACACACTTGTTGAATCACATATATAAAGCTTTCTGCGTGCACTTACTACAAGTATAAAAGAGGAAAGTGACACCTGGGGTCAAGGTGACCTGTCAGTATTGGAGAAAAGGGAAAGGGGGGGGAAAAAGAAGTGTTGCTGAAAAAACTGAAAGAGGATCTACGATCAAGTACAAAATGCTAAATCCCATATATAATTGGATTCCTGTTTTGCCCCAGAACAAGTTGGTGTCTTTTTAAAATCAAACCATCCATTTAAAAGATATGGCCCTGGTAGGTTATAGCTCAGATTCTCCAAGTGGGCAGAAACCTTTTGCTTTTCTCTGAGAAAATAACAGGTTCCCGCCCACCTGAAGAATCAGAGCCAGTTTACATATAACCTTCCAGGGCCAAACCTTTAGAATGGATCGGCAGATTTAAAAAATAAACACATAACATTGTTCAGGGGAACAGAAAGAATGAAATGATGTAGGTCATTAAAGTAAAGTGAGAAGAGAGAGGTAGAAGGAGGCACTGCTGTGAATACTGGGTAAAAGGAAGGATAAGGGGTGTAACTATAGGGGATCAAAGGTTGCCATCACAGATGGGCTCTAAAGCCTCATGGAGTCCACCACATAAGGCCATAGTGGAGTTTATTCTGTGTGTGATACTATGCACATCAGTGATATATTTTCACTTTAATCACATTTATAAATAAACAAAAATAAAATAATAATACCTTGAGTTTCTGTATGAATATATACATAGGAAATGAATTTGCCATCTTCTGAGCAGAATATCATCTAGGAAGATATACTCCGCTTGCCTCATCATGAGTGCCCCTGCTTTAGAGAATGTATCTTTTAATACATTACCTTGGTTAAGTAATCCATATTCAGTGTTAAAAACACCAACAAGTTTTGTATAGCCAGTATTAACATGAGTAGAGATGGCAGCTCGAAACGCCTGACCCCAAACTGCTGGTCCTCCAGGTTTAAATTGAAAAGACACCATTTCATAGACCCCTAGCATAAAGAAAACAGAAAATCATATTATACATATCATGACTTACATTTATTGTACCTCATAGAAGTATATAAGCATGCTGCAATATCGATTGTCTTTACTTTTGTGTTCAAAACTGTGCACAAGAAAACAACTAAGAACTGAAGCACTGCATCATCTGATATGCTAAAGGACCTTGTTATTGCTTACGCTAGGTTCACACTAGTGTTCAGACTTTTCTCTCCACCTATTTTAAGCGGAATGGGACACAGAGTCTTGTACTGAGACTCAAACCGTAGTGTGAATCTAGTGTTACATATACAGTGTACTTTTACCAAGTAGTGCACTGCCAGGGTCATGTCACAGCCTTCAGTTGGGGGTGGTTGTTAGAGGGTTGAGATCCAGCCCCGTTTTGATATGTAAATTAGACACATGATTTGGGTTACAGTTTGTATAGAGGGGAAGGAAAATTATATTCTTATGTAAGCCCCTATTTAATTCACATGCACAAAATTGGATACTATATTTCTGCAAGCTTTCAAAGTACATTTTGTTTGCAGAAAGAGGCTGCTTGAGCATGTACTTTAGTTGCAAATTTGAACTTTTGCGCAATTTTTTGATTTTAAATTTCCTTTTTTTATGAAATATACACAACCACCTGGTGATTTATGAAGATATGTGCATGCAGGTATATGCATGAACTCTGCACATCTTGAACTATAATTTATAGGATGTGTTGAATATAACCTTGTTTGGCTTACACACGTAGCAACCAATTTAATTTGAAAAAATGAAATATAAAATTTATAAGGGTTTTTAAAATTATTTTTTAAACTTTTTCTTTGACATGTTAACAGTGTGTGTGTGTGTGTGTGTGAGTGTGTGTGTGTGTGCATGCGCGCATATATTTGTTTTTTTTCCCCTCCTCTCCCACGAGGGGACTAGAATCTGGGATCTCTGATGCCCAGTGCAATGTAGAGCAATACTTCTCTAGTGTAGTACAACACACACAGCATCCCTATGTGCAATAGGGAAAGACAGCCTCAGGGCCATTGATTGACCTCCTGGCTGCCAAGGCAACCCTTCGGTCCCCACAATCTCATCACAGGGGATCCAAGGGGCTTTAGGAGGAAGCGATCTCACCCCTAAAAACCCAGATACTGTGATCGCTATTGATCAATGTATCTGAGAGGTTAAGCTGCTGGAGTTGGAGCATTTCACTGCCAGCAGAAAGGAAGTGGAACCCTTTCTGAAATAAAAGCAAGCATTTTTATAAACCTAAATAATTTACTATAGGATATGGTTATAAATATAAATATTATACTCCTAAATTACATTGGAAATTTAGCCAGAAGTTGGTAATAATGGATTACTAAAATTATGTATTAAATATTTCTCCTTTTAGATCACTGTAGTTAGGAGATATTAATATAGGATATTAACACAAATACTAACAAATTTATTAATATTTTTCTCTTTTATAGTGGTATACATGGAGTATACTACCCTATGGAATTCTGCAACATTATAGGCATACAGTGATGCCCAATTGCCATGAGGATGTTTTTTTTTTTGCCTCTGTACAGAATTTCAGAGTTATCCATCCCAGGCAGTTGTGGTAAAAATCCTGCTATGAGTGTCAGACAGGCTTCTTCTGCCGATCACAAGTGTATATTGGCAGTGCCTGCGCGATTTACATGACATTCATATCCATCACAGGGCACTA
Organism: Leptodactylus fallax; assembly: GCA_947044405.1. Lineage (NCBI taxonomy): Eukaryota > Metazoa > Chordata > Amphibia > Anura > Leptodactylidae > Leptodactylus > Leptodactylus fallax. Next base: position 2,885,060 of record CAMRHE010000096.1, read on the forward strand.
AATAATCGTTATTCAAGACAGATATATTTGGCATGAAGTACGAAAAGGGTCCAATTAAAAAGAAAACCTATTTTATGAACTGGACTGAGATACAGTACAGGATAAAAGGACATTGTTTAGACGTGTTATAAAAGTATTTAATCAATCAGTTAGGAAATCTTCAGAAAAGATCATGAAACATGCACGGTACTAACCCTCTTTTTCAGGTTTCTCAAGTTTACACCATGGTACCAAGTAAGCTATCTCACTGTCCTGTGTGTCCATCATGGGCAGTGCTTTAGATATGTAATTTTCCTGCCATAATTTGTCTTGAGCAAGCTTGGAGCGTACTGCTGACCGATGTGCAAAGCTATCTGTGGAAGAAGCACTTATTAGGTTTCTATATCAAATGAAGTTAAAACAAGTAATTAACAGAATTTCTATATACAGAAGTATACTGCACCTAAAAACAGAACACAAAACACACATTAACCAGTACTTGGTTTACCACAAAACCCATGACTGGACCACCAAGACCATCCACCCCCCCCCCCCCCTTGATAAACTCTATTTAGGATAAATCAGCATCAGAATGTGGGGTTTACTGGGTGTCAGACCCCTCCAATCAGCTGTTCGATGAGGCTGCGGTGTTTGGACAAGCACTGTGGCCTCTTCACTGAACACCAACATTCATTTTACAGCAACTGTACTTTGTATTGCAGCTCAGTTCCATTCCTCTGGCAGCACCAGTTGGACTATGTCCTATCATAGTAGGAATAAAAAAGAGGAATGGCATACAATACAAGCGTTTGCAGTCAGTAAGACAGACAGGTCATTGCTAGTTAGATCATTAAAAGGTTCTCTTTAAGAACACCCATCTCAAAGATATAAAACAGCAGTACAAATATTATACAACTATGTAAATACTCATTAACAAAATGCTTCGCCCCTACCGCACGTGACCGATGAGGCCAATCAGTGGCCTCAGCGAAGGACATGGGACATCCTGTGACGTCCCCAGGTCCTTTCTTTAGGCCGCTGATGCCTCTGATTAAGGAAGCGGCCTAAGGAAAGGGACCCGGGACCTCACAGCCGGCGAACACTTTCACCATAAGAGCGGACCGTGCTGGGAGGAACCGAAACACCAGGGACAGGAGTGTATGTTTTTTGGGGTTTCCCCCCCCCCTCACCTTATCCTGGACAAACCATTTAAAATGTCTTGCGGAAGGTTTTATCCATCAACATGTAACAGGCATAGTTTAACTGATAATACCTCTAAAACGTGCTCAATCATGTCTGATGTAAACTCATTGAAAAGAAAAAAAAAACAAACAAAAAACTGTAATGATGATATATGTACAGTTAGGTCCATAAATATTTGGACAGAGACAACATTTTTCTCATTTTGGTTCTGTAAAAACAATTCAGATGCAGTTGAAGTTCAGACTTTCAGCTTTAATTCAGCGGGTTGAACAAAATGATTGCATAAAAATGTGAGGAACTAAAGCATTTATTGCACACAATCCTTCATTTCAGGGGCTCAAAAGTAATTGGACAAAAGAAATCATTGTAAATAAAATGTTAATTTCTAATACTTGGTTGAAAACCCTTTGTTGGCAATAACTGCCTGAAGTCTTGACCTCATGGACATCACCAGACATCGCAGTGTTTCTTCCTTTTTAATGCAGGCCTTTACTGCAGCGGTTTTCAGTTGCTGTTTGTTTGTGGGCCTTTCTGTCTGAAGTTTAGTCTTTAACCCCTTAAAGACCCGGCCATTTTTCGTTTTTCCCTTCCCACATTTCAAGAGCCATAACTTTTTCATTTCTCAGTTCACAGAGTCACATGATGGCTTATTGTTTGCGAAACAAATTGTACTTTGTAATGTAAACTATTCAATATGCTGTGCAATGTACTGGGAAGCTGGAAAAAAATTCAGAATGAGGTGCAATTGGAGAAAAAAAATGCATTTGCACCAATTTCATATGGGTTTAATTTTTACAGCGTTCACTGTGTGGTAAAAATGACATGTTACCTGTAGTCTGCAGGTCAGTACAAACACGGCGATACCAAATTTATATAGTATTTGTAATGTTTTGATACCTTTTAAAAAAATTAAAATCTTTGCAAAAAAAAAAAAAAAAAAAAATTTGTGTCGCCATATTGTGACACCTGTAACTTTTTCATATTTACATGTATGTAGCTGGGTATGGCGACTTTTTATGCGGGACAACATAACGTTTTTATTGATACCATTTGGGGAAAGATCTGATGGTTTGATCACTTTTTATTCAATTTTTTATAGGAGGAAGTGTGTTGAAAAAAACGTTATTTGGCTATTTTGATTTTTTTCGCCGCTACGCCATTCACCGTATGGGATAAATATTTTAATAGTTCGGGCATTTTGGAGCGCGGGGATACCTAATGTGTTGGTGTTTACTTTTGCTTATTTACTTTTATATCTGATCTAGGGAAAGGGGGGGTGATTTGAACTTTTGTGTTTTTTTTATACTTTTAAAAACTTTTTTTTTTCTACTTTTACTTGTATGATCAGACCCCCTAGGGACCTTGAAACCTAGGGGGTCTGATCACTCATACTATTCACTGCAATACTACTGTATCGAAGTGAATAGCAAAATGCCTTTACTTCTATTAGACGATGCCTCTGGCATCGCGTAATAGATCTAATGTAATGACAGGCCTGGGAGCCTTCAATAGGCTCCTGGCTGTCATGACAACCGATCGCCGCCCTCCGATGACGTTCTGGAGGGCGGCTATTGGGGAAAAATGTCAGCGCCCATCGCGCCTGCGCAATTTAGACGCCGCGGTCCCGTTTGACCGGGACATCTAAAGGGTTAACAGCCGCTGTTAGCGGCGGGTCCTGGCTGTATTATACAGCCGGCATCCTCCATGTATGGAGAGAGCTCAGCTCCTGAGCTCTCTCCATACATCATCATGCGACTCAGGACGTACTATTACGACCTGGGTCGCTAAGGGGTTAACAAGTGAAATGTATGCTCAATTGGGTTGAGATCAGGTGACTGACTTGGCCATTCAAGAATATTCCACTTCTTTGCTTTAATAAACTCCTGGGTTGCTTTAGCTTTATGTTTTGGGTCATTGTTCATCTGTATTATGAAACAGCGACTAATCAATTTTGCTGGATATGAGCAGACAATAGATCTATGAATACCTCAGAATTCATCCGGCTGCTTCTGTCCTGTGTCACATCATCATAAAACACTAGTGACCCAGTGCCACTGGCAGCCATGCATGCCCAAGCCATCACACTGCCTCCGCCGTGTTTTACAGATGATGTGGTATGCTTTGGATCATGAGCCTTGGCCATACTAGCCTTCTTATTCTTGAGGCTTTTGAGTGGCTTGCACCGTGCAGTGAACCCTCTGTATTTACTTTCATGCAGTCTTCCCCTTATGGTAGATTTGGATATTGATACGCCTACATCCTGAAGAGTGTTGTTCACTTGGTTGGCTGTTGTGAAGAGGTTTCTCTTCACCATGGAAATTATTCTGCGATCATCCACCACTGTTGTCTTCTGTGGGCATCCAGGTCTGTCTTTCTTTTTCAGTACCAAACTGTAAATTTTGCCACTCCTAATATTGTAGCAATTTCTCAGATGTTTTTTTTTTTCTGTTTTCGCAGCTTAAGGATGGCTTATTTCACCTGAATGGAGAGCTCCTTTGACCGCATGTTTTCCTCACAGCAAAATTTTCCAAATGCAAGCACCACACCTCAAATCAACTCCAGGCGTTTTCTGTTTAATTGAGAATGACATAACGACAGAATTGCAAATACCTGCCCATGAAACAGCCTTTGAGTCAATTGTCCAATTACTTTTGGTCCCTTTAAAACAGGGTGACATATGTTAAAGGAGCTGAAACTCCTAAACCCTTCATCCAGTTTTAATGTAGATACTCTCAAATAAAAGCTGAAAGTCTGGACTTTATGCCCATGTTCATTATATAACTAGAACTTGAATAAGTTTCAGTAAACAGGTAAAAAAAAAACAAAACAAAATTTGTGTCAGTGTTCAAATATATATTGTAAGTGATTACAATATTAGAGCAAAACGATAAGTCTATTGGGAGAAACTGTACAATCGAAAGGAAGCTCTAGTACCCTGTTGGGCTACCTTTAGCTGGGATACAAAATTAGATACGGCTGGGTATGGAGGTATGTGGCCACAGGATGTCCTGCTGAGCTGTTCCTCATATTAGTACTAGGGGTGAATGTCATATGTAATGCCTCCCCAGATTATCACACCAGCAGTTGGGGGAAGTGTGTCGCTCCATCACAAAGGCAGAATTGAAGCACTCACCACAAGGTCTACCTAGGCCTATCAAGGTGCATTTTTTTTTGTCAATTATGTAAAAAGAATGGAAAGGACTTTCACAAAACAAGATAGAGGAAAGGTCTTGGAATCTGTTAAAATAGTCATCTTTAAAAGGAAGTCTGACACCAGGGCTGACCATATGAAACTAACAGCACAGTTACATAGACTAAGGGCACTTGAATCCAATGCCTTTATCTCTTACAAATCCAGGCTGCCAATGCCAAGATACCTTAGAAATGTGAACATGCAAATAAGCAGTGTGGAGTAGAGTGTGGTGCAGACTGCTACGCCCTGCTGTACTGTAATTCATCTTCCCATCCCTTTCCTTGATTAACTGGGCCAGGGAGCAATTCTCAAGTCTTGACTGCCTCTGTATTCTCACCGTGGATCGCATCGTTGACGCATGCGCAGAACCGTTTAAAAGTTGGCAGGCGGGTGTCCGTTGTAATATCCAGACGGTCACTGGCATTATTTTGGAAGAAGACCTTGCTCCCCTACTCCTCTCTATCTTTCCGCGTAAGTTTAAGAAGCACACCCGCAAGCTATTAGGTTTCCTATTAGTAGCGATGAGATCCATTATACCTAGACTGTGGAAATCCCCGACACCCTCCTCTCTGCTGTCTTGGCTTCAGGAGGTCTTATGCATACGCAGCATGGAAAATCTGCTCGCAGAACTGAAGCATGATGATAGAGCCCATCAGCAAACGTGGCTCCTGTGGAACCACTTTTACTACTCCGCTGAATTCCAGTCTGCCTTTCCCTCTGGGTCCTCTTGATTTTTCCTTTCCTGCCCTCCTCTTTTCCCCGTTACCTTTCTTTCTTCTTTTTCAATATGACATGAGGTATGTTTACCACGGTTTTTCTTTCTGTATTGCATACTTGACTGCTGCGACAGAGCTATTGTTACCCTCCTTCCCCTAGGTTCCTCCCTGCTCCCCACCTACCATTTCTTGTTTTCCCTGCCACCCCCTCCGCTCCCTGACCTAACCTCTGCCATGTTCATCCTTCATTGTTGATACTTTGTTTGACTTGCTCTTTGTGATGTAACAAAACTTTCAATAAAAATTTTCTAATGTTAAAAGTTGGCAGGTCAGAGCGAGTGTACTGCACATGCGCCAATTGTGTTATGGTACATCTAGAAACAACTTGACTGCAGACCTTCTGGCTGCGGTCCTGTCGCTTCCAAGTGTACTGTGATACAATGCTTTTCAAGGTATTTATATGCAAAGGTTTGAAATGAGATTTTCCACAGTCCCATCATCATTTCAGCTACGAGGAGAATGGTTATGTAGAAAGTGCCTTTATAAACACCAACTCCAAAATTATAGGATCTATACAGTTGTAATCACCCTGATCTTAGCTTGAATTTGAAATACATGAAATTTTTATTAAACCAATTCAATGCAATAGGTTGCAATTCATAACACAACCAATGTGTAACCACAGTATCAGGTTATCATATGAGGCATATATTTGTACATGTTCAACAAGAAAGGGCAAACCTGTACCTGTTTTTTTTTTTCAGGTGTGTGCAAAAAAATGCAAGCAGAAGCAATCATGCAGATGTTCTAATTTCGGCCACAGATATATAACGTCCATCTCCTTGACACCAGTGTAATTCTCAATTTTAATCTCGATTTTCATTTTGCTTAGAGAAAATAAAAAATGATCAGTGAGCTGGAACAGGGAGAAGTTGTCAAAAATATTTCATGCAGTCTTCCTGGTCTTATCACCCAACTACTGACTATAAAGAATAAATTGTTGATCATAGGACAAAGCCTGCATGAAATATATTGGAGTTCATGGCAGAAGCAGTCCAAGTAGTAGGAGCAGAGCTGCAGTACTCCGGCACCAACACTATAGAGTGGACAAGGCTGCAGTGCCACTCCTCTTACTTAAATAGGAGTAGGCTGTTTCTGCTTCCCATCCACTGCTCTAGCTTCCAGAGCCCAGAGACTTCAGGATGTAAAATGCATTTGGGGTCAGAAACCCCTTTCTGCTGTAAATCTGCACATTTATTTTTATGAGTGTGTGTGCGCAATAATCAATACTTACAACAATTTCATACAGTTCCGTAAAACGTACATGCCCACGAGATCATGCGGTAACCTGACTAACTCATAACTGGGTTCCCAATGCAACAGCAGGGCCACCGATAACAGACTGCAGCCATCTAAGGCTTTTGCCAGAGGGACTGACACTGCAATCAGGCCAACCATAGCTGCCATCTTACTACAACAGAGACAGAGTCTCATAGGTTGCCTAGCAATCTTGTTCTCATAGGGCTAATACACTGCAGTCTATTATACAAGTGACGCAGTCCCTAAGTGGTACAGTAACTTGACTTCGGCTTGGGGGAAAAAAAAAAAAAAAAAAATTAAATGGGGTTATGCCATTCTAGACACTATTCCCCCATGCCTCCTCCACATGAATGAAGCACCAGTTCACTTGTGTGACTGGTGCTTCAATCACTGCTATAGGGTTGCAGGATCTGCTGTCTCCGGCAACCCCAAAGAAGTGAATGGAGAACCAGTCACGCAAGCATGAATACAAAGATAGCTGTCAACCACACAGTGGGGCAGCGCGCTATATTCTTAAGTCCAAATACAAGGATTAAGTCCATAAATTCACCAGGTCATAAATTCCACTGAATGTTTTCACAGAAACTGTTCAATTTATCTCGCTGTATAGCATGTTGTCCACAGTTATTGCAAGTTCAAGGTGACAGGTTTCTTAAAAGGCTTTTCTTGCTTCAAGCGACAACCTGTTCAATTAATGATGATGTCTGATAATTTTAGTATGTTTCAGATCCCTTAACACATGACAGTCCTTGTTCTTACTAACACTTCTACAAAATCCCTGCCAGACAAGGATCGTGCTGTGACATACTAGTTAAGCTGGCTGCACTTGAACCTATGACTAGCTTTAAAAGATATAAAAAATAGAAACAAAAAGGTCTTGTGTATAGCTATAAATTCCTGCACAGCTGAATGACAAGAATAAAATGCCAGCTGCCTAAAACTTGGCCCAGACAAAACTGAAGTTCTCTTGGCTGGAAGTCAGTTCTTGACTGAAAAAAAGGCAACTTGCACAACCACCACCTCTATCCCTAGAAAACACAAGCATTCAATGCTCAGACAACATAAGCAACTTGAACAAATTATTAATTAAATCCACGTAAGGAACATCACAAAACTGGAAAATCTGGTTTACGGACTTGGCATGTGACGTATGGAAGGTCCAGAGTAGCTTTGTCCAACCAGTGGCATTTACAGTATATAGTCATAGAAGAGTAGCGAGAGGGCTTAAAGAGAGGGTTTAAAGTCCCCACTAGGGCAATTCACAGTTTGAACAGAATGGTGACAATCCAGGATTCATGCAGCAACCGCAATCAGGTAGTACTACTGTGTGCAGTCAGGGACTGCCAAGACTTCTCTCCGCTTAGACCCTACCATAGTGCATTTGGCGATTCTGGGAGGTTTTCGAGGCCCAGATGAACTTAGAAAAAGTCCTCTGGAGTAAAGAGAAAAACTCTATAGGGATCGTTTGTGTGAAAGATCCTCAGTGCGCCAACACCGCTTTGGCCCACGCCTGAGACATCTTTCATAAAAAAACCACACTCACCGCCAGTGAGTGCTGGGTTCACGAGATAAATACAAGACAAGCTTTCTAAATTTTGTATATTTATTAACCCCTAAATGGGTCGGTATTAACATCTAACACATGCAGTTCAGAACAGATATGCAGATATATGCAAGCATTAACAGTTACTAGTTACAATATACAGTACAATAAAATAAAAGGGAATAAAAGTGAAATAATTACTTTACCACACATATCCTGGATGTGGCTCTATAATCCAACCCTCACACATGGCATGTGGGGCTAACCAGTGGAGGCAGCATCAACACAGCATTCCAGCCTGCATGCTCTCATCACAGTCTCCCAGTAATAGTCTCTTGTAGTCTCATCATAGTATTCTCCTGTAGTCTCAGCCCAATCTCCTCCCACTGACCTCTTACCTCATCTTTTATACCCTTGATTACACCACCCAGAATGAGGTCACCGGCGACGGCAAGTCTGATTGATTAATGCACTCAGGTCCAGATTCTTTGTAAGGAGATGGGACCAAGTGAAATGATACAATGTTATCAACCATGTGTGATCAACAGCCCAGGCTGAACAATGCATGTTTATTTGATCACCCAGGCCTATGTAGGAATTCAATGGAGCTATTCTGGGATGGATACAAAGCCCTATTGTTACAATGTTGCCACTAAAGACAACATACACCTAGAATTATGGCTGCGCACATTATGAGTAAATGGAACTAAGAGGGAGATACGATACCCAGAGATCAAAATACATCTTTGAGTTATAGCCATATTTAAGTGGAATCATCACAGTTTGGAATAGGCAAAGGAGTCTAGGATTATAAGCCCGTGCCATGAAAAAAAAAAAAAAAAAAAATCTGGGTATTGTCCCATAAACTACACAGCAGAAACCCCTCTCCGGCCAAAAGGCTTCCTAATAGAATGTGTGTGTATCAAACCATGTCTATAACCATCATATACAGTGCCTTGCGAAAGTATTCGGCCCCCTTGAGCTTTGCAACATTTTGCCACATTTCAGGCTTCAAACAAAAAGATAAAAAATTTAAATTTTTGGTGAAGAATCAACAACAAGTGGGACACAATCGTAAAGTGGAACAAAATTTATTGGATATTTTAAACTTTTGTAAAAAATAAAAAACTGAAAAGTGGGGCGTGCCAAATTATTCGGCCCCCTTAAGTTAATACTTTGTAGCGCCACCTTTTGCTGCGATTACAGCTGCAAGTCGCTTGGGGTATGTCTCTATCCGTTTTGCATATCGAGAGACTGAAATTCTTGCCCATTCTTCCTTGGAAAACAGCTCGAGCTCAGTGAGGTTGGATGGAGAGCGTTTGTGAACAGCAGTTTTCAGCTCTTTCCACAGATTCTCGATTGGATTCAGGTCTGGACTTTGACTTGGCCATTCTAACACCTGGATACGTTTATTTGTGAACCATTCCATTGTAGATTTTGCTTTATGTTTGGGATCATTATCTTGTTGGAAGATAAATCTCCGTCCCAGTCTCAGGTCTTTTGCAGACTCCAACAGGTTTTCTTCCAGAATGGTCCTGTATTTGGCTCCATCCATCTTCCCATCAATTTTAACCATCTTCCCTGTCCCCGCTGAAGAAAAGCAGGCCCAAACCATGATGCTGCCACCACCATGTTTGACAGTGGGGATGGTGTGTTCAGGGTGATGAGCGGTGTTGCTTTTACGCCAAACATATCGTTTTGCATTGTGGCCAAAAAGTTCGATTTTGGTTTCATCTGACCAGAGCACCTTCTTCCACATGTTTGGTGTTTCTCCCAGGTGGCTTGTGGCAAACTTTAAACGAGACTTTTTATGGATATCTTTGAGAAATGACTTTCTTCTTGCCACTCTTCCATAAAGGCCAGATTTGTGCAGTGTACGACTGATTGTTGTCCTATGGACAGACTCTCCCACCTCCGCTGTAGATCTTTGCAGTTCATCCAGAGTGATCATGGGCCTCTTGGCTGCATCTCTGATCAGTCTTCTCCTTGTTTGAGATGAAAGTTTAGAGGGACGGCCAGGTCTTGGTAGATTTGCACTGGTCTGATACTCCTTCCATTTCAATATGATCGCTTGCACAGAGCTCCTTGGGATGTTTAAAGTTTGAGAAATCTTTTTGTATCCAAATCCGGCTTTAAACTTCTCCACAACAGTATCACGGACCTGCCTGGTGTGTTCCTTGGTCTTCATGGTGCTCTCTGCACTTTAAACAGAACCCTGAGACGATCACAGAGCAGGTGCATTTATACGGAGACTTGATTACACACAGGTGGATTATATTTATCATCATCAGTCATTTAGGACAACACTGGATCATTCAGAGATCCTCACTGAACTTCTGGAGTGAATTTGCTGCACTGAAAGTAAAGGGGCCCGAATAATATTGCACGCCCCACTTTTCAGTTTTTTGTTTTTTTACAAAAGTTTAAAATAACCAATAAATTTCATTCCACTTCACAACTGTGTCCCACTTGTTGTTGATTCTTCATCAAAAAATAAAAATTTTATATCTTTATGTTTGAAGCCTGAAATGTGGCAAAAGGTTGCAAAGTTCAAGGGGGCCGAATACTTTCGCAAGGCACTGTACATCCTTTGGCAGGTGGTTAATCATGGTTTGATGCACTATACTATGTATGTTCATATTTATACCTTGTTTCATGTGGTTTTAATGAAAGTATATGTTGTATATAGAATTTGGTGTCTATAGGAAACTAATGATTGGCTCTTTGTTACAAGGGCGGGGATTGGTGGTTTCTGACAACTCTGACCATTCTTGACTGGCCCAGCCAGAGCCCTGACCTCAACCCAATTGAGCATCTCTAGAGAGACTTGAAAATGGCTATCCACCAACGTTGATCAGCCAACCTGACGGAACTGGAGAGGATCTGCAAGGAAGAACGGCAGAGGATCCCAAAATCCAGATGTGAAAAACTTGTTGCCTTCATTCCCAAGACGACTCATGGCTGTGCTAGCTCAAATGGGTGCTTCTACTCAATACTGAGCAAAGGGTCTGAATACTTATGACCATGTGAGATTTCAGTTTTTCTTTTTTAATAAATTTGCAAAAATATCTACATTTCTGTTTTTTTTTCTGTCAAGATGGGGTGCTGAGTTGTACATTAATGAGAAATAAAACAAACTTTTTTGCTTTTAGCAAATGGTTGCAAAGAAACAAAGAGTGAAAAATTTAAAGGGGTCTGAATACTTTCCGTACCCATGTCGTATACACACACACACACACACACACACACACACACACACACACACACACACACACACACACACACACACACGCATCTCAATAAATTAGAATATCTTTGAAACGTTTATTCAGTTCAGTAATTCAATCCATAATCAGCGTCTTCCATGATTGTGTGCCCTACTGAACCAGACTGAGGGACCATTTAAAGGCTTAGGAAACCTTGGCAGGTGACACACTGAATTTACAATACTGAACTTTTTTACAATATTCAAATATAATATATGTTACACAGCAACATACAGTTCAGACCAAAAGTTTGGACACACCTTCTCATTCCAAGAGTTTTCTGTATTTTCATGACTAGAAAAATTGTAGATTCACACTGAAGGCATCAAAACTATGAATTAACACATGTGGAATTATATACTTAACAAAAAAGTGTGAAACAACTGAAAATATGTCTTATATTCTAGGTTCTTCAAAGTAGCCACCTTTTGCTTTGATTATTGCTTTGCACACTCTTGGCATTCTCTTGATGAGCTGCAAGAGGTAGTCACCTGAAATGGTTTTCACTTCACAGGTGTGCCCTGTCAGGTTTAATAAGTGGGATTTCTTGCCTTATAAATGGGGTTGGGACCATCAGTTGTGTTGTTCAGAAGTCAGGTGGATACACAGCTGATAGTCCTACTGAATGGAGTGTTAGAATTTGTATTATGGCAAGAAAAAAGCAGCTAAGTAAAGAAAAACGAGTGGCCATCATTACTTTAAGAAATGAAGGTCAGTCAGTCCGAAAAATTGGGAAAACTTTGAAAGTGTCCCCAAGTGCAGTGGCCAAAACCATCAAGCGCTACAAAGAAACTGGCTCACATGAGGACCGCCCCAGAAAAGGAAGACCAAGAGTCACCTCTGCTGCGGAGGATAAGTTCATCCGAGTCACCAGCCTCAGAAATTGCAGGTTAACAGCAGCTCAGATTAGAGACGAGGTCAATGCCACACAGAGTTCTAGCAGCAGACACATCTCTACAACAACTGTTAAGAGGAGACTGTGTGCAGCAGGACTTCATGGTAAAATAGCTGCTAGGAAACCACTGCTAAGGACAGGCAACAAGCAGAAGAGACTTGTTTGGGCTAAAGAACACAAGGAATGGACATTAGACCTGTGGAAATCTGTGCTTTGGTCTGATGAGTCCAAATTTGAGATTTTTGGTTCCAATCACCGTGTCTTTGTGCAACGCAGAAAAGGTGAACGAATGGACTCTACATGCCTGGTTCCCACCGTGAAGCATGGAGGAGGAGGTGTGATGGTGTGGGGGTTCTTTGCTGGTGACACTGTTGGGGATTTATTCAAAATTGAAGGAATACTGAACCAGCATGGTTACCACAGCATCTTGCAGCGGCATGCTATTCCATCCGGTTTGCGTTTAGTTGGACCACCATTTATTTTTCAACAGGACAATGACCCTAAACACACCTCCAGACTGTGTAAGGGCTATTTGACCAAGAAGGAGAGTGATGGGGTGCTACGCCAGATGACCTGGCCTCCACAGTCACCAGACCTGAACCCAATCGAGATGGTTTGGGGTGAGCTGGACTGCAGAGTGAAGGCAAAAGGGCCAACAAGTGCTAAGCATCTCTGGGAACTCCTTCAAGACTGTTGGAAGACCATTTCAGGTGACTACCTCTTGAAGCTCATCAAGAGAATGCCAAGAGTGTGCAAAGCAGTAATCAAAGCAAAAGGTGGCTACTTTGAAGAACCTAGACTATAAGACATATTTTCAGTTGTCTCACACTTTTTTGTTAAGTATATAATTCCACATGTGTTAATTCATAGTTTTGATGCCTTCAGTGTGAATCTACAATTTTTATAGTCATGAAAATACAGAAAACTCTTGGAATGAGAAGGTGTGTCCAAACTTTTGGTCTGTACTGTATATTATAATATAATTTTGTGGGATGGAAAAAAACCTGTGATTATGCCACCATGTACGCATTTACAGCATTTTCTGTTCAGTATAAATTACATCTTAAAAGGGGTTGTTCAGGAAAAACTTTTTTTTTTCCTGAAGGCCAGGGAAGAGTTAAACAAAAAAACAAACAAAAACAAAAAACAACACGCACGCACGCACGCACACGCACGCACGCACACACCTGTCCCCAGGCACTGTCCGATCCCACGGAGCTTGTTCTGGCAGAAGGGAAGTCCTTGCTGCATTTGACCGCTGAGGCCAATCAGCAGCCTAACGAAAGGACCAGGGAAGTCGCTCAGATTCGTGTGTGACATTCGGGGTCCTTTCCTTAGTCCACTGATTGGCCTCAGTGGTCACATGTGGCGAGGACTTCTGCCAGAACAAGCTATTTTTCACTTTTCCCAGCCTCCAGAACAACCCTTTTATTTTTTCTCTGTGCGTCAGTACAATTCCAGGTGTACGAAAATTGTATAGGTTGCTATTCTTTACTACTTAAAATTATTATTTTTTAAGAATGTAAAAAATTGCTTTGGATCACCATATTCTGACACCTATAACTTTTTACCATTTCCATCTACACAGAGGTATGGTTTAATAAGAAGCTTAAAACAGGAAGCCTGGGAATGTTCACAAGGCTCATGGCTGCCATGTCACCTACCAACCAGCTGATCTTTCAGGAAGTGGTTAAATAAGTTACCAACTTAGTCCCTGGCTACTTAAAAGAACCACTGAAACCACACATTCCATCTGCCCTCTCAGATCTACCAGCATTAACAGACTGAAACACTCTAGAGATCGTCACACAGACCAAATCTGAGATTTCCTTGGCCACACTGAAAACATAAGATTCAAAATTATCCTGTTTAGTTGGCATTCGAGGACAAATACATTATTATTATGCTTACTTGTATAGTGCCATCATATTCACAGCGCTTTACAGACATCGACAGTCACTGTCCCATATAGGGCTCACAATCTACATTTCCTATCAGTATATTTTGGAGTGTGGGAGGAAACCGGAGTACCCGGAGGAAACCCACGCAAACACGGGTAGAACATACAAACTCCTTGCAGATGTTGTCCCCGGCAGGATTTGAACCCAGGACTCCAGCGCTGCAAGGCTGCAGTGCTAACCACTGAGCCAAATCAATCCATTTACTCCAAAACTGCCCTTCTTGGAGTCCATTGCGATAAAAGTGCATTACAAATGTTTGCTATTGTTTTGTACATGATATGAAGATTGAAGTAACAATATTAAAAGATTACATTAGCATTATCTTTTAGCTTGGGGCTTTTCTCTCTGCTGGTTTCAGTATAAAAACGGTGGACACCCGGAGGACCCAAATATTGTCTATGGGGTTCCCTGGCCTACCCAAAAGACAGAGAGCCATGTGCAGATGTGAACTTAGATTCTATTAATCGTAAGACCATTATCACATGGATAGGGGATAAGTGTCTTTAATGGGACAGCCTCTTTGAAGGGAAGGGACTGGTGGGAACACTTCATTGCCTCACATTAAAGGCATATTCCCAACTCAGTGTTTCATAGCTGAGATCAGAATATCTGTCACTGCAGAGGCCTTAGGTGGCTGGGTGTTTGTAAACAACAGGGCAGTCTGTCATAAACCATTTTCTTGACTTCCATAGAAGTAAATAGGAATTATGGAAGCAGCATAGCACAGTGAGCTACGCTGGTTCCATAGCTCCAGCATTAAGGAATTACAGTAGCGTAGCTTGCTGTGCTACATTGTTTCTGTAAGTCTCATTCAGTTCTATGAGAGTTATGAAAATAGCATAAGACAGCTCCTTTAGCTGTTCCCATACCCCTTTAAGTACTGATTGTAAGTTTATAATAAAGGAAAGCTAACTTTAACAGTGTTTGTCTCAATATGACAACTCCTGCTCATATGCCCAATTAGGAGATTTAGATGTCCTGCTTAAGACCCTCCCCAGCTTCATCTATGACCCATTACTGAGATTTGCTTCAACAGATACAGCGCATGCACAAAAGGGAAAGGCACAGATGAGGCTGACTCAGTGACAATGGCTGATCGCTTTGGGTTAGAGAGGCAAGATTTGTGGTATTAACCTGCATAAACTTCCTTTTTAAAAGGTAATGTACATGAAACAGCATTTTAAAGTGAACATAAAGGACAATAAACATTAAGCTACAAGTTTCCAAACCTTCTGTAAATCTATCAATTTTTGTCAAATTAGTTAGTACTTACCATATTTCCATATGTGGAAAACCTTATTCAGTCCACCCAATTCATACGTCCAGTAGCCAACCAACTCTGAATGCGCAGTACGCAGATGAAAATTCTCATTTGTAAGCTGCACAAATGCGCTCATCATTGAGGGCTTGATAGAATAAGTGCGGAATTCATATAAAGTAGTGTCATGTTGGCGGGGGCCTGTAGCAAATGTAGCTTTTGCCTAACGAAGAACAAGATATAATATTTGTTAATAAGAGCTCAAGGAAATCTTGAGGACACTTCCCAAGACTAGCCTATTGTTTCTAATAAAAATGTTGTACCTTCAACAATGGCATGTTTAGTACCAATAATATTACCGAATGGAGTAATGACTAGAATAAAACTTGACATTTATTGATAATATTTAAAATAAGGAGCTCCATGGGAACAAGACACATATAGACAAAAGAAAAGGGGTATCAAGACCCACGTGTATTTTCGCTGTGAGTATTCATGTAATGATAGATAATGAATAACACTGAAGGGACTAGAGAAAACCTGGATCCCCCCAGATGTAGATACACATGTCTGTGACAGAAGTATTCTAACCCACTGGATACTGTCTAATGGGTATATAGGTTTATCATAGCACAATTTTCAATTATTCCTCAGCGCGTTTCACCATTATGGCTCCTCAGAAGGAAATAATAGCTGTCAGATATGAAGCGTGGTGTGTACACTTAGTCTTAGTGATAGTCCACCATAAACACATCTGGCATAACACCCCAGAGTGATGTGTGATAGACTAGAAGACAAGCCTAAATATAGGGGTGTGTGCTTCCAATATTGTCCATATTAGAAAATGAACACCTTTATAAGTAATGTGGCCATTTGTCATGTAATGATGTTTGTGCCCCAGTTTAAAGTCTTATGAGGATAGCTCTAAAAAGTTCACTTAGAAGAACCATTGGCCAAAAACATTACCGATCACAATCCTAGTTCAAAGGCATTCACCAATATAGTGAGTCTATTGGACTGCTTAAGATATACAGATTGGTTTGGGGGAATGGATGTAAGACAAGGCCAAAAGAATGGTGGCCCTCACAGGTCGTATAAAATAAACATGGTTGGGGTGTTTGTGTCACAACCCAGTCATATGTAGCAAAACCGACCTGGTGTGGGGATCATTCAGTGAACAACTGTTTCCCTGAATAGATAAATAGTAGGTGCAGTGGTCAAGCTATGTTCTCACCAACCCGCCACACGTACCAGTCTGACACAGGACAAACAGCTGATCACTGCCGGACCATGCCCATTGCAGCCTACGTCTGTGATAAAGCCTGTCTATCCAGTGCCCAAAAGTAAGGACCGTGAGAATCTCACAAATGGAGCCAGGATTGAGTAAACACACACCTTAAGTTGCAGTAAAAACTGCAATTCCCAGTGTCGGACACAGGACAACCAGCTTACAATAATGTCATTTTGAGACCTTTCGTCTAGGCGCTTCTATCGTATGTGAGAGATACGATGGATGTGCTGAGACGATTGGACAAAGCACATTTTCCATCCAGAATACAGTGTGTGAGGATAAAAAAAAAAGCACCAGTAGATGCCAAAACGGTTGTTCCTTTCTTGCTTTTTCTAGCAAAGCAACTCAACAGCCGTTTGATCTATTTGGCATGATGCCCCTGCCCAATGGACTATGTGAGAAAGTCCTCCAGGGAACTCAGATGGCGGATCCTCGAACATGTTGATAACGTTAACCGTCATGAGGACCGCCCTTTGAGTAGGTATATTTGGGAACATCATGGTGGTGACCCTGGGGTGCTCAAATTCCAGGGGATTGAATGTCTCACACCATCGGGACGGAGTGGGGATCTAGATAGAAGAATACTCCAGAAAGAGGCCCAGTGGATCTTCAGACTCAAGAGCCTGAAGCCACTGGGTCTCAATGAGAATATTTATTTCCCTTACTTCATATGATCTTTCCTCCCCACCCCCACAATTGGACTATCATCCCTATTAATTTAGCCCATGATCCTGTGGACTATTTGCCTCATGGAGGAGAGGTATTCTGTTAGGTCCAATCTCTCTGAGACACACGTGCATCTGTGCTACAACTATAATGGCTCTCCGTATTTACAGCCTATTATTCATGTACTACTGTATCCTGTATGGACCCAAGCAGCATTTTTTTCTCCATGGTCCAATGATACCACATCTACTGTGCTCAGAATTTATCATACCTTTACTCTATTTGCATCCTATATTCTATTATTGTGATGTTGTCAAACATCGGAGTATTTACACATATGATCTTCGGTGGTATATAACAGATATCCACCTGCAATGAACTGGGTCACTCTAGACCTCCACTGATATTATTTTTAAATAGATAAATCCCTAACTCACAGCTGTCCACTATATCAGATCTGGATGTTGAGTCTGGATCCAGCAGCTTAGAGAGGGGAGAAGGGATGTCTAGTATTCGCATGATCGACTGCTTGAATTAGTGTCCCCTGTAGTTATTTATACTCTCCTCCCTAGTCTTCCTAGTTATATGGCTCTCCATTAATGTGTTTTTCACATTACCAGATTGATCGCACATCACTGCCTCATATGTTTTAAATGATCTAGTCCAATCTGTGTGCCGATCAATTGGACCAGATGACCTTGGGAGACTCTGTATTAAATATTATGCCATATTTATTAAAACAAGCATTTACAGAGGGCTACACTGATCCGGCGTCTTGTTCATCCCATTACCATGAGGATCACATCAGATTATACCTAATTACATTTTAGTGACATTAACTTATAACGATGTTCTGTTTCTAATATGGACAGTATTGGGAGCACACACACCCCTATATTTAGCCTTGTCTTCACCTGATCTATCACATCACTCTGGGGTGTTATGCCAGATGTATTTATGGTGAACTATCACTAAGACTAAAGTGTACACGCCACACTTCATATCTGACACCTATTATTTCCTCCTAAGGAGCCGTAATGACGAAACACGCCAAGGAATAAATTAAAAATTGTGCTACGATAAACCCATATACCCATTAGACAGTATCCAGTAGGTTAGGGCACCTCTGTTCTAGACATGTGTATCTGCATCTGAGGGTCATCCAGGTTCTCTCTGGTGCCCTCAGTCTTAGTCATCATCTATTATTACATTAACACCTACAGCGAACATACATGGGGTCTTGATACCCCTTTTCTTATTTGTCTGCATGTGTCTTGTTCCCATGGAGCTCCTTATTTTAAATATTACCAATAAATGTCAAGTTTTATTCTATTTTATTCCATTACTCCATTCGATGATGATATTTATATCCGAGTAATAATTCTCTCTCTGACCATGTTTAGTACCAGTACAATATGCAGTAGCTGGCACCATTTTGTATGTATGAACATATTGTAGTAAGGCCTGCAGAGGATGGACATATTTTCTGATCTTCAGCAGTTGAAAACAACATCAATGGCTTTTCATACTTTTGAAAGCAATTTCATTTTACAGGCCTCCAGTCTGAAATCCCTACTGTTCTCCCTCAAGTTGACCAATACGACACACATTATAAAGACTGCTAATACTGTGAAGAGGGTAGGGTGGTTCAGGGGAAGAGGTCATGTTCTCTGATATCCTTGAAGTTCTAACTGAAGGTTACCTGTACCTGACCTCAGTTGAAGAACACTGAAGTCACTGGCACAGATTCATGAAAGTAAATAGGAGATGAAACCCCCAGCAGATAAAAATAGGACACAGGTCAGATGTTACCACGCAACTGTTTTTACACACTTTACGAGGCAGCAAGACCCTGAAACCACTTGTATTACAGAGAAAGGATTTTGTGCAAACTCTGTAAATAGTGTAACATGTAAGTTATGGGGGTAATCCTATATTTCCTACCCTTAAGAAAAATTGTGTGCATACTCCTTTAAAGTTTATTGTTGCCCTATGTAATGTACTGTACATTGTATAGTTTGGTTTAACTAATAGCTGCGATCTAGAGAACAAGGCCCAAATGTAGCCACCATGAAAAAAGACTTTGGACTAAGAGCTGGCTCATTGTTACAAAAAAAAACCAAAAAAAAAAAACAAACAGTTTGTAGAACTTTTTTGATAGAAATTGGTACACAAAAAAGTAAAGACACCTGGGTGCACCAACTGTGAACTCAGCAGTAAAAGTTGCAAGCTATTCTACCTCAAATAATGCTTCAAGTTACCATGTTTGTGCATACCTCAAGTCGTATTCCTGCACAACCACCACAGGTACTGCAAAGTCCCATCAGGCTCTGGGACTGTGTTAGCTACACTGTGGCCAAGTAGCCATGCTCCAATATTGTTCACAGTGCCTTGCGACATGCATACTGCATGTTAGCAGCCATGGGTGGTAGTGCTTCCACTAAAGGTAGTGGTATTTGTACTAAACTGATGCAAAGTGACTTGTAAAAGTGGTACATTATGTATTGCAGCTAAGATAGACTCCAAACAAGATGGGAGTTGCTGTTTACATAACAACTTTTACCCAAATTCATGTCTATTGGAGTGTGGCAATAGCTATGGCACTGCACACAACATACAAATGTTTATGGTGTGACTTCAACAATTACAAAACATAAGATGACTACTTCATTAAGGAAGGGTTCACACTACCGTTGGAGTCCGTTATGAAGGTGTCCGTTAAAAAAAAAATAAACGGACACCTATAAAAACGGACCCTAACTGATGAGCATCAGGTAGTGTCCGTTTTTTAATGTCACATACCGCTAGAAAGCCGACAGAGCGCTGAATTCAGCGCACTGCCGGCTTTCCTGGTATGTGCCCCGGGGCTGGAGATATCGGCGGTGTAAGTTACATGTTTTACTTTACTTACTGTTTGAAGGGCGCTGCGAGGAATTCCCTCCCTTGACACTTCTCGTTCGTCCATAGCGCTGTACTGAGGGGGCGTTCCTCACAGCTCAGCGTCATCGCCGGGCAGTAAGGAACGCCCCCTCTGACAGTACCCGGCTATAGACGAGAACAGAGAGAGGGGGCGTTCCTTACAGCCCGGCGATGACGCCCAAGCTGTGAGGAACGCCCCCCCAGTACAAGTCTCTGAACAAAGAGAAGTGTCAGGGAGTTCCTCGCAGCGCCCTTCTAACAGTAAAACATTACACCACCGATATCTCCAGCCCCGGGGCACATACCGGGAAAGCCGGCAGTGCGCTGAATTCAGCGTGCTGTCGGCTTTCTAGCGGTATGTAAAACCACATGTGCCTGAGGACACGAAATGTCCTCTAACACAGCTAGGTTTTTTTTTTTTTTTGTTTGTTTCTCCTTTCTGAGCATGCACAGGGAAAGTAAACGGACATAAAATAACGGACAGTAATTGATGGCTATCAGTTACTGTCCGTTATAAGTCCGTTACCCATAGACTTCAATGTTAAAAAAAATAACGGACACTTGCTGTCCGTCAAGAATCCGTTTTTTTCAAACGGACAAAAAGTCCTGCATGTAGGATTTTTTGTCCGTGAAAAAATAACGGACTTCTGACGGATTTGGTGTAAACGGATACAAACGGACACTAACGGACACAATATAAAAACCCATTGAAATGAATGGAAATTTTAACGGATTTCTGACGGTTC
Organism: Leptodactylus fallax; assembly: GCA_947044405.1. NCBI lineage: Eukaryota > Metazoa > Chordata > Amphibia > Anura > Leptodactylidae > Leptodactylus > Leptodactylus fallax. The sequence goes on from CAMRHE010000096.1 coordinate 2,906,016, forward strand.
AACTAGTGTCCGTTGCTAAAATCTTGTAACGGACAATAGCAACGGACACTACTGACGGACACCAACGGTAGTGTGAACACTCCCTAACATTTTATTTTTTATATAGTCATCATATCCTGCCAATGCATTATATACTCAGCATGTACTGACAATATTTTAAAGAAGCACTCCTACATTTTTTTTTAATTCTCTGACCAGTTAGAAAGATCCATGATGTAACTTGTAGTGAAGGTAATCTTACCTGGGGCTGTATTTCCACTCCCTTCTGATCATCAGCTGACACAGCATCTCAGTTAGGAACTAAAAGGGTCACTAACCGGGCTCTAGACTGTGTGGGGGCACAACCAGGGTTAGAGGTGTGACGCGGTACACATAAATTTGCAGATTTTAGTCCTCTGAAAGCTGGGAGGTATAATAAATGTGAGACCCATAGGCAAACTAGACACCAGCAGCGTAAAGTTTACAAACAAGCTGGACAACCCCTTATAAGTAATTATACTGGCAAAAATGCAGAACTTGCTATACATGTAGAATACAGTCAACCAAATCCAAAAATTGTTCATAAATATAGGGTATTTCCACTCAATGCTTATAAATCACCCGTTATATTATACATGACACACACCCTGTAATTGTCGGTTACATCACAAAAAAAGTGAGCGGCACATTCCGTGCCCATGCCACAACCCCAAAAGGGCAGAGCTATACCATACAGGGGAATGATGCAACAATTTGTGGGTAACGTTAAATAGGTCACTGCACCCATCAGCTGTCCTAGGAAACTGCAGTGGAGCATTTTGGCCTCTGAATGCGGTTGTACCATGTACAGCCCTATATTGCACTTATATTCCTGTCACTAACAAACACCTGAGCATATACGCAGCCCTAAACTCTTGGACTATGAAGTCACATGTTAGTTGCACTCTACCTTCAGCCATACTATCTACATAGAATTTCCCTGTATTTTCCTTAGTACAAATAACACCAAGCATTATATGAGCTGGACAACCCCTTTAATGTACCTATATACTGATTGTCTACATAACACAGCAGTAAAAAGTCAGTGCACATGACCTCACCTGTAAGCTTCTCGTGACGTCACTCCATGCATACGCAACAGGAAGTTTCTTTTTTAAGAACAAGGTCCGTAGTGTGCACATCATCTTGTCAGCACGTCCTGCAGCTTCCTAATCCCCTGAGGATACAGACAAGTAGAAGACACTTCTGTTATTGATTAGCAGACTGTAGTAACACCACGTGACAAGGTCACTGACTAGAGCGAGCTCTACAACCCATAGACGTGCCGCACTGCATGCTCTTCATGAGCCTCTAGCCTGGGCGGACCACACCCCCTGGCTTGTACCACCACAGCCAAGATATAGGGAGTTAAGACTATACCAAAGGCACTGCCACAAAGCAGTATTAACCACTGCTAGTCCAGACTGTTTGTCACAAATACAATGAGCATAATATATCTTTTAAAAATAGATTTGCAATTAAAGGGATATTCCAGTCTTTATTCGTTTCTAGAAGAGGAAACCATACAATATATACATAGCTCTCTTGCATCAGTGTGGTTAACCTCTGTCTGTACAGTGTATACCAGTGTATAGCTGAATGGTATACCTCATAAATCGACACTGTAATGTGTATAAGGACTAAAGACCGAATATCACTATGTTGCCCTGCACCTCTTTCACTAATGTAGGTGAATCCTTGCGGTCCTGAGGGTGCTGCAACTTCTAGACGCAAAAAACTTTAACATTACTCGACTTTTTTGCGACAGTTACAACACCCTCGGGGTTTCAATGCGACTGTGCTCACTAACATTAGTGAATGAGTCGCAACCCAGCAATCCTTGGTTGCACAACTGTTTCGCCTAAAAGACTTTATTGCAGCAAAATTTATTCCTAGTTTATTCACCACCACATCTGAACATGCGCCATTTTTGCTCCAGACAGATGTTCTTAAAGGGTTGTCCAGGCAAAAATTTTATATTTTAAATAGGCCCGGGAGGTGAAAAAAAAAAAAAATCATACTCCACCTTTCCTTGGTGCTCCGGTGCCTCCCAGCACGGTCCTGTCCTGCCAGTCCATTGTTGTCTTTTGATGGAAGTCCCTGACGCACATGACCGCCAAGGCCAATCAGCAGCCTCAGCGAAGGACATGGGACATCACTACCTGTCTCTTCCTGATGCCGATCAGCAGCTTCAGCGGAAGGATTCTGGGACGTCACATCTGGCGAGGAGTTTCACTTCGAGAAGACAGTCCAGCAGAAGGACAGATCACCAGTGGTCTGACACCTGTCACCCCCGCAGTTCAGCAGTTTGAACAGCCATGGTGCTTGAGGCATATGAAATATAACTTTTACTGAATATATTAAAATAGACTTCCAGATATAACCCAATAGATATGCCTCAAAATTTGCCTCAAAAATGACTCCCATTCATTTCAATGGGAGTCAGTAGCAGATTTTTTCCTCTAGCTGTTTTTTCAGCTAGAGGGGAAAAAAAGTGACATTACCTATTTTCAAGTGGATTCCGCCTTGAAAAGCCCATTCAAAAACTGCTAGTGTTTTTATCAAAGTGAACGTTCCAGGTCCATACAGTGTGCTGGAGCAAAAAAACGCGATAAAAAACGTTTTCTAATTCCTGAAGCAGATTCTTTCAGCCTGCAAAAAACTCTGTGTGAGCATACCCTAATAGGCTAAATGCAAGGAGCGTACAATTGGACAGATACGAAAACAAAATACTTAAGGGTGACAGCACAATACACTAGAGGCACCCCAATAGTAGAGCCAATTACATTTGTATCCCTTTAAAACAGTACACCCCGCATGATTTCCACTAGGGGGATTATAATAAACATACTCTGGAAATGTCCTATAAACACATCCCCTTGCATATGGTAAGATCGTATGTTACTATCAATATTATAGCTTCAGTGTGTTTCCCCCCCTCAAATATAAAGTAACGGGTACATCAAGAGACAAATCGGAGTCCTGATATTCCAATTAAATCACAGTGAAAACTGTATTTGCGAGGGCCCAGATGGTGGGCTCCAGTACCCGTGTTAAGCTGCACACAACGTCAAAGACACAAGTACATATATCCAAAGGCACGCCCCTTCTACACGCCACACTGACATAGAGTGCGCTGATTGGCTAGGCAGTTACAGCTGTTGCACACTCAATCGCTACTGTCAGCGGCAATTGGAGGAGAACATAAGTAACAGATTGATGTATGAAATACATGAGGAGGAAAAAAGAGCAAGAACAAGGTGATGCACATGTAATAACTAAACAAGCATAAGAAAGACAAAGATATAAATAAGAAGTACGAAACTGAAGCGACGTAAGGATATACATACGTGGACAAAATTGTTGGTACCCCTCGTTTAATGAAAGAAAAACCCACAATGGTCACAGAAATAACTTGAATCTGACAAAAGTAATTTGCCATACTACATGTTGACAAGCCACAAAGATTCTGGGAGAATGTCCTATGGACAGATGAGACAAAAAAATCAACATTTTTGGCAAGGCACATCAGACGGAAAAATTAAGCATATCTTGAAAAGAACACTGTCCCTACTGTGAAACATGGAGGAGGCTCTGTTATGTTCTGGGGCTGCTTTGCTGCATCTGGCACAGGGTGTCCTGAATCTGTGCAGGGTACAATGAAATCTCAAGATTATCAAGGGATTCTAGAGAGAAATGTGCTGCCCAGTGTCAGAAAGCTTGGTCTCAGTCGCAGGTCATGGGTCTTGCAACAGGATAATGACCCAAAACATACAGCTAAAAACACCCAAGAATGGCTAAGAGGAAAACATTGGACTATTCTGAAGTGGCTTTCTATGAGCCCTGACCTAAATCCTATTGAGCATCTTTGGAAGGAGCTGAAACATGCCGTCTGGAAAAGGCACCCTTCAAACCCGAGACAACTGGAGCAGTTTGCTCATGAGGAGTGGGCCAAAATACCTGTTGACAGGTGCAGAAGTCTCATTGACAGTTACAGGAATCGTTTGATTGCAGTGATTGCCTCAAAAGGTTGTGAAACAAAATATTGTTAAGGGTACCATCATTTCTGTCCAGGCCTGTTTCATGAGTTTTCTTTTTTTAAAAATTCTGTTGAAGCATGGTTGAAAAGCAATGTCTGACTTTCATTTGTTCATTTTCATAGAATTTTTATATATTATTACTTTTGTCAGATTCAAGTTATTTCTGTGACCATTGTGGGTTTTTCTTTCATTAAACGAGGGGTACCAACAATTTTGTCCACGTGTGTAAGAAGTGTTCCAATCTCAAAAGTACCAAATAGGGGATAAAAAACATGATTCATATACAATTATGTAAGGCATTTGACAGTTATATACAGTATAGTTGCATTCAGCCGGAGTGGACATTGCGATGACAACATAAAGAAAGATGTGGTGGTGGCATAAAACAGATATTGAAACCCATCACAACATGTGAGTACTGAAAACCACCAAGAGATAGATATTCAAAGATGAAGGTGGCAGAGTATTCCAAGGAGAAAACATACTCTAAGTCATTTCACAATATACAGCTCCATATAGATTGTGATTGTGACTTGCTTAAAGGGGTATTCCCACGAACATAACCTTTTTTAAATTTGTAGATAATTAAAAGTTAAACATTTTTGCAAATATAAGTAAACATTTTGCAGAGTTTTAAAGATTTTCTCTAAATATCTTGTGGTCACAGTCTTGTTGTCTTGATCGGTTGCCAATGGATACGACCATGAATGCTGGACCTTTCTAAGGTCAGAAAATCAGCAATGATTGCCTTATTGTGGCCGGGATATCTTCTGGTACATGCAGTGTCCCTGCCCGATAACCCAGGTACAATAAGAAAATCATGGCTGGGTTTTTGACAAGTCCCAAACCATATAAAGTTTCTGCATTTGTGGTCGTATCCATTGGCAACCGATCAAGACAACAGACTGTCACCACTAAGATATGTGTGTGGCTGGACACTAGCTTTATACTGGGAGGAAGGGCGAGGCTCTTTGTCACCAGGAAGGAGGCAGCTAGAGGTTAGCTGCTCTGTAACTTGCTTAAGAACGTGCCCTGAGGCCCAACACATGGAGTCCCAGAGAATCAGACCACAAACTTGGTCTGGGTAATACTTTTCTGTCTTTTATTCCCATTTTATTTTTTGTACTGTATTTTGCTTTTACCTGTATTTGCTTGACCGTTCATTGATGTATATTTCTGTATATGTTAGTGCCTAGTACCAACTTGGGTTAATAAAAATACAAAGTTTATAAAGCTCGTTTCATATTATCCTATGAACCAGGTCCACTCACGGCATGTGAGTAGGAGGTAAAGAAGGTTGATCGCAGGTGTGTCAAGCGGCTTGGCAAGGCGATATTCTTCACAGTGATGGCAGCATTGTGGGATCTAGGTTAACAGCGTGTGGGTGCGGTATCACTCAGATGCTGAGGATTGTGACAATCCTATGAATCGAGCTCGGTACTACATCAAGCTTAAAGATACAGTGAAAGATTGGTACAGTGCTGTTCCCTCCCTTTTTCTCTTTGTTTTCTATCCTATCGTTTATTTGGCAACGCCTTCCAGCAGATGGCTGGGGGTCTGAGGAGCAGAACCAGAGATCTCCAGCAGTTGGCTGATATGCAGAATGCGGAGCAAAATCCTGAGGTGTTGCGACAAGAAATCATTGCCATTTCAGAAGGTCCAGCCCTGTGGGGGTAATGGACTTTTCTTTGCAACTGGCCTTACAGCAGCTAGGCCCCAGTGACTCTAACGTTCGCCTACAGTTGATCCTCCAATATCAACAGGCTGAGAGAGAAGCTGCAGAGAATCAGGCTGAGAGAGAAGCTGCAGAACATTGGGCTGTGCGGGAGCATCAATTAGAGATGGCCTGGCTGGAGAGAACTAGCAGCTCTTCCCAGAACCAAGTCCAGGATGTCCGTGCACAGAGGCCTCGCCAGGAGACCTTCCCTGTCCTGGAGAAGGATGGCGACTTGGATGTTTTTCTGCGGGTTTTGAAAAAACCTGCCAGCAACATCATGTGCCCCGAGCGTAATGGACAGAGTATTTGACTCCAGGGTTAAAGGGCAAAGCCCTGGAAGTCTTTGTTGACCTTCCACCGGAATTGACGCTATTAAGGAGGCCCTCATCAAAAAGTATAACCTGACTCCTAAGGTGTACCGCAAAAAGTTCAGGAATATAAAGCGGGACCCCACAGGCAGCTATGCGGATGTTGAGGGCAACCTTATGATCAAAGGCCAGTTCCTTCAGGTGTGTCCTCTGGATGTCCGCCAGTTTGTGTGTGACCGGGAGCCCAAAACAGCAGACCAAGCGGCGCAGATCGCAGTCTGCTATGCGGCCAGCAGGACGCCCGAGACCAACGGAGGAGCAACGCTGCAGAGGTCCCCAAGTTGGAAGGAAAGGCAAGGCCGGTGTTCCCCACAGCCTCCTGTCTTCAAGTCGGGTGAGACAGACTACGTCCTGGGTGGTCCTTCTTTTTCCCCTGTCCCAAGAACTCTGGGCGCCCTGGTGACCACCTCCAAGCCCCAAGGAGAGGTCCGGCGGTGTCAAGCCTGTAAGCAGCCAGGACATTTCAAGGCAGAGTGCCCCAACCACCCCAAGTCACAGCAGCTGTCTCATCTGTGTATTTGGTTGGGAGGGGGGGTCGCAACCCAATGCCAACTGTCAACCAGTCGCTGTGGGGGATAAAATGGTCATGGGATTTCGGGACACTGGGGCGAATGTTACTCTGGTGCAACCTGATTTGGTCCCTCTGGACAGTATTATCCCTGGGAAAACTCTGACCCTGAGGGGTATTGGACAAGAACGCTTAACAATACACATGGCTTGTGTCCATCTGGACTGGGGTGCGGGAAAAGGAATGCAGGAGGTGGGGTTAATGTCTGATCTGCCTGCTAATGTTCTGTTGGGGACGGATTTGGGGCCCCTGGTGTCCCAATATGGGGTTGGAGAAATCCCACCTTGCTGTGATAAATTGTCTGTGAATCAGGATGATTTTCAGGTGTTGCTGAAACCTGTCACATGGGCAGAGGGGGAGGTCATCTGCCTGCTCTCCTCTGACATGTGCACAGCAGGAGAATACAGTGAAAATGCAAATGATGCTTTGTTTACTCCTGTGCCAGATGCTAGTACGGTCTTGGCTGTAGCCACGCCCACATCTGCGGGGGCCTCTAGCCCTGTCAGTGTGACCATGGCTGGGCCATTCACCACTGTAGCTTGCTGTGAATCAACAATTGCTAATGAATGTACTGTCAATATAATTGCCAATGCTTGCTATGAGAATGTACCGGGTATCTCCTCTGAGACACTGGGGGCAACCCCAACCACTTCACCCAGTGCCTCAGCTCAGCGCCCAATTGCTGACTATGTACCAGGTGGTCAGGTAGTTCAAAGGGATCTCAGGGCCGATCCGGATGAGGGACGGACTGCTGGTGTTGCGGCGTTCTGACCCTTGAGCTGTTCCCTATATCAACCGGAGATGGTACTGAGACCTCCGTGACTAGCCTCACCGCACTGGAGCCGGTGGAGTCTGGCGGGTATGAGACATGCACGTTTCTTCTGTCTAGTTCCAGTCCAGGAGTAACCATGGCTATGGTTCATATGGCCTGGGGTGCTGGGGGTGGGATCAAAGAAGGGGGTATGTCAAATGCATTACCTGTCAATGTATTGTGGGGGGGATGGTTTGGGGGAATATTATCTCTGTCAGTTGCCCGAGGTATCACCATCACCCATGGGACAGTGTGTATGTGAGGGAGGACAGGTGGCGGTTAAACCTGTGCCTGAACCAGAGGTGACCCCATGTAAGGAAGCTAAGGGGAAGGTAAGGAATCCCCTAGAACTTTCCCGGCTAGTGGCTAGTGCAGGAGAGACGCTGAGAGACTGCCAGGATGGGGTCTCTGAACCTATACCTCAAGGACCTGGGGTTGTGAGTGGGGATCTGCAGGATACCAGCACTCCGGAAAAGGACCCAGAGCAGGTTGAAGGTAGCCAGGTGTGCGGAGACTGCTGGGACGGGGTCTCTAGACTGGTACCTCAAGGACCTGGGATTGTGGGTGTGGATCCGTGGGATGCCAGCACTCCGGGAGCGGACCCAGCGCAGGCCGAAAGTAGCCAGAGGTGCATGGCTCAGAGCCTGAGCCTGAGAGGAGTCTCCACTTAGCCTGGAGGGGAGGAGGGTATCAGTGGGCCTGGAAGCAGTTCAGGTATCAAGGCATGTCCTGGCGGGGTGAGGCCGCCGAGGTGCGTGAGGAAGATGAACGTAGGATCATTTCTCCTGATGAAGAGATCCCAGTTATATATTTCTTGTATTACTACTTAGTCATATTGCGGTGTCTATGTTTTTAGGAATGTCGTGTTTAAGCTGTGTTTACATTACAATTCGCTTCAGTGATTTTATGTGCATACCATGGGAGAGGGCCTTTTTGGACAGCCAGTTTATTACCCCTGGACAGCAGATGTCCAAGGGAGTAGAGAGGGCTAGTGACCCTGCGTTCAACCCCAGACACACATCTTTCCTGCAAATAGGATAATATCCCTCTTACCTCAGGTCCTGCAGGGGGTTCGGAGGAGGTGTGGCTGGACACTAGCTTTATACTGGGAGGAAGGGCGAGGCTCTTTGTCACCAGGAAGGAGGCAGCTAGAGGTTAGCTGCTCTGTAACTTGCTTAAGAACGTGCCCTGAGGCCCAACACATGGAGGCCCAGAGAATCAGACTACAAACTCGGTCTGGGTAATACTTTTCTGTTTTTTATTCCCATTTTATTTTCTGTACTGTACTATTTTGCTTTTACCTGTATTTGCTTGACCGTTCATTGATGTATATTTCTGTATATGTTAGTGCATAGTACCGACCCACTTGGGTTAATAAAAATATAAAATTTATAAAGCTTGTTTCATATTATCCTATGAACCCAGTCCACTCACGGCGTGTGAGTGGGAGGTAAAGAAAGTTGATCGCAGGTGTGTCAAGCGGCTTGGCAAGGCGATATTCTTCACATAGATACTCAAAATCCCCTTATAAATGATATAATAAAAAACAATAGGATGGAATACACGTATATACCTATGCCACTCAGTGTATAAATAATGTTACTCCAACAGAAAAACCTGTAATTCTTAACGTTAAAAGATAACAATAGAACACATCACTAAAAATAAACATATACTCAATTCTGAATAAAGTGTAATGTAGTGGAAAATGTTCCTATCTGATAAATTATTACATATAGAGGGAATAGGAAACACTATTAAAGGATAGTAAAATACATTAAGTACAAAAAAGAGGGTGTACATAATCAAGATGGAAAAATGGCTATGAATCGCAAAAATGAAGTCTAGACCTTTAAAATATATACATATACCTATACAGTGGGGAAAAAAAAGTATTTAGTCAGCCACCAATTGTGCAAATTCTCCCACTTAAAAAGATGAGAGAGGCCTGTAATTGACATCATAGGTAGACCTCAACTACGAGAAAAAACAAAATGAGAAAACAAATCCAGAAAATCACATTGTCTGATTTTTAAAGAATTTATTTGCAAATTATGGTGGAAAATAAGTATTTGGTCACCTACAAACAAGCAAGATTTCTGGCTCTCACAGACCTGTAACTTCTTCAAGAGGCTCCTCTGTCCTCCACTCACTACCTGTAGTAATGGCACCTGTTTGAAATTGTTATCAGTATAAAAGACACCTGTCCACAACCTCAAACAGTCACACTCCAAACTCCACTATGGTGAAGACCAAAGAGCTGTGGAAGGACACCAGAAACAAAATTATAGACCTGCACCAGGCTGGGAAGACTGAATCTGCAATAGGCAAGCAGCTTGGTGTGAAGAAATCAACGGTGGGAGCAATAATTAGAAAATGGAAGACATACAAGACCACTGATAATCTCCCTCGATCAGGGGCTCCACACAAGATATCACCCCTGTTGGGTCAAAATGATCACAAGAATGGTGAGCAAATATCCCAGAACCACACGGGGGGACCTAGTGAATGACCTGCAAAAAGCTGGGACTAACGTAACAAAGGCTACCGTCAGTAACAGACTACGCTGCCAGGGACTCAGATCCTGCAGTGCCAGACGTGTCCACCTGCTTAAGCCAGTACATATCTGGGCTCGTCTGAAGTTTGCTAGAGAGCATTTGGATGTTCCAGAAGAATATTGGGATAATGTCATATGGTCAGATGAAACCAAAGTAGAACTGTTTGGTAGAAACACAACTCGTCGTGTTTGGAGGAGAGTGAATGCTGAGTTGCATCCAAAGAACACCATACCTACTGTGAAGCATGGGGGTGGCAACATCATGCTTTGGGGCTGTTTCTCTGCAAAGGGACCAGGACAACTGATCCGTGTACATGAAAGAATGAATGGGGCCATGTATCTTGAGATTTTGAGTGCAAACCTCCTTCCATCAGCAAGGGCACTGAAGATGAAACGTAGCTGGGTCTTTCAGCATGACAATGATCCCAAGCACACCGCCAGGGCAACGAAGGAGCGGCTTCGTAAGAAGCATTTCAAGGTCCTGGAGTGGCCTAGCCAGTCTCCAGATCTCAACCACATAGAAAATCTTTGGAGGGAGATGAAAGTCCGTGTTGCCCAGCGACAGCCCCAAAACATCACTGCTCTAGAGGAGATCTGCATGAAGGAATGGCCTACATACCAGCAACAGTGTGTGCCAACCTTGTGAAGACTTACAGAAAACGTTTGACCTCTGTCATTGCCAACAAAGGATATATAATAAAGTATTGAGATGAACCTTTGTTATTGACCAAATACTTATTTTCCACCATAATTTGCAAATAATTTCTTTAAAAATCAGAAAATGTGATTTTCTGGATTTGTTTTCTCATTTTGTCTCTCATAGTTGAGGTCTACCTATGATGTCAATTACAGGCCTCTCTCATCTTTTTAAGTGGGAGACCTTGCACAATTGGTAGCTGACTAAATACTTTTTTTTCCCCACTGTATATCAGACAAGAATGGGACGACATCCTCTCCCACAACTTACAGACTTTTGTAAAAAGGAGAGGGGATGCTAAACAATGATAGACATGGCCCTGCCCCAACTTCAATTGCCATCAGTTTCTAAACAAGTTAATTTTTTTCAAATGAAATGAAAAAATGTCTAACTTTCTCCTTCTGACACGTGTTCTATGTTTTATTGTGAATAAAATATGATTAAACAAGATTTCCAAACCATTGCATTCTTGTTTTCTTTACATTTGTCCCAACTTTTTTGGGCTTTGGGGTTGCACATCACCTGGAACACAAGGCTCTATATGACTTTATCCAGGGCGTTTCATCCTTGCTTTCTCTGGCTTGCAGCTGTTGTTTTACTCTTTCCTGGAAAAGGACCAGCCATGGGTTATATTGTGCAGCAGCTACTTGGTCTCTACTTTGTTTATCCCAAGTGGGGTTATATAAGTTACAAAGCTCCCTTATTGTAAGTCGCCCAAACCATATCAGGTCAAGGCCTCCTCTGGATTCCTCTTGTTAGTCATCAGCGCCAACACCTCAGGTTCATTACCCCAAAACCACATTAGTGCTGACTATGTCTACATGTCACAATCGTAGGCAGTCCAATAATTGCAGAATTGGCATGTAATGAAATTAGGTCAACTTCTTTTGCCACTGAGCACCTAAGGTCTTTTTTTAGTGAAATTAATTTTGAGTTGTGGCCTACCAGATTGACATCCTGTTAATGTCCCACCTTGTCATTCCATACTGCCAATTTATTATACCTTTCTAGTGAAGTGCAAAGCTTTGGGTTGACCCACTCATATTCAACCACTCCTTCACTGGAATGCTCACCTTGCATTTCCACCATAGAAATTTGTTGACTTTGCCTTTTCGCACTTCCATGGGGGGTAGTATTTGACCTTCCAACACCTTCAATGATGCCATCCACTCTGCTATACAGATCATCTATTTTCTAAGTCTTAATTTTTTCCCTATTACTGGTTCTCTAAGTGGAATTACACCATTATGCACTAGATGGCAGCACTAAGATGTCAAACTGCTAGAAGTTTCCAGTTACCCGTTACTTTGCATTGCAAGATACAGTTCATTTAAACACAATACTTAGGCCCCATTCAGACAACAGTATTTGGGATCTTTATTACATGGATGCAGAGTAGGATACAGATGTATTTCAATAGGGCCATGTATTTTACATATGTACAAAGTCTGCAAAAGAAACAAAGCAGACTTTGTGCGTATGTACAAATACACTTTTCTCACATTAGACTCAAAGTGCAGATTGTTGCTGTTATCCTATGACGGATGGGTGCAACTGACTGTAATAACGGTAGTGTGAACATACATTTAATGGGTTGAAAAAAAAAAAGGACAAGTTTAAGCAAGTTTACCTGCTTTATATCTACAAACCCCTGTATTACTGACAGAAAAAGTTCTTTGAAAAGTTGTAAAACTTCCTTCCTGTCCCCTACTGGCTATATGACAAATCCCTGGATCAACATTAATACCAGTAACCCTGAATGTTTTAGTTTATAAGGAAGATATCTAACCCTCTAACTGGAGGGACACTCCAGCGATTTTTTTTATTGCGTCGTTATACTGTCTGAAAGACTATCCTCTCAATAGTAATAGTTGTCTACTTACAGTGTCTTTCTGTATCCTACTTTCACCTTCTTCAATAAGTCGCATAATGACTGTGACCTCTTTTTTGTAGTATGGATTGCTATGCAAACAGGAATTATCTCTTTTCAGATATCATTGAGAGGAGAGCTAACATGTTACCTCAGATTTATCAAAGTCCTGTCCCCTGCTATTATGCCTTAGCTGTTTTGTGCAAGTGTCTCCTTTCTCCTCCTCTGCCTTTCACATAATCTGCTCCCTATAACACCCTTTTCTCACACAGTGCCCATAGTTCTCCCCTCTCTCACAGTCATGTCCCCATTATTCATCAGTGTTAGCAGCAGTTTGTGGATAGATACTAGAATAGAATTAGGTAAAATCAGGTGCTGCTTGGTATACTGTGAATCCAGTAGGTGGCGCTGCCTCCTGTGACTGTTAGTATGAGGCACAGCCTGCTGAATCTATGTGAAACCAAGCAGGTTAGGGGTGCACATAGGAGAGCCATAGTTAGCCTCTACTTCAGCAATGCAACACCCAAAAATGCAGAGACTCCCAGAGTTAAGGCAGTGGCCCCCTACTGGATACAGAAAACATCTGATTTAAATCACTCTATTCTAGTCCCAAACTCAGTATGTGCAGCTTTCATTGTACCCACAGTGTAAGTTCCTGACAGGTATACATGTGTATAGAGCTTAGCAGTGCTTTACAGAAACAGGAAATAGACTTGGCTACAGGTGCTGAACATGGACACAGGTGGTAGAAATAGGTGACAGCACCATTAATAGCACATTTTGAATCTACTTCTATGACCACGTTGCTTGAATTTAAAAAAATATAAAAATATAATAAAAAGCTGGAGTGTCACTTTAACCCTTAGGCGACGAGCACCGCATTATTATGACGCAGCTGCCTGGGTCTTATGGCAATGCGCCGTAATAGTACGGTGCAACGGTCACTGTGTCCCCATACTCGGGGACCGCTAAAGGATTTCTGCTGTCTATGACCGACAATCCTGGCACCATGTCTTGATTGAAGCCACCTTTTGAAACGATCCTCAAATTTCTGCATTATAACGATAATTCACAGTGCCTGTCCCAAGATACCCCGAACTTTGACCGCCTATTCAAAATCAGGCCAGTCATTGACCACCTTAGTGCCAAATTTGCAGCTTTATACATTCCTGGTCAGAACATTTCTATAGATGAGTCTCTGATCAGTTTCAACGGGAGGATGAAATTCCGCCAATACCTGCCCAGTAAGAGGGCACAGTATGGCATTAAAATGTACAAACTGTGCAAGAGCAGCTCAGGGTACACCTACAAGTTTAGGATTTATGAAAGAAGGGACACAAGAATTGAGCCCATCCCAATACTAGGAGTTAGTGGGAAAATAGTGTGGGATTTGCTGCACCCACTGCTGGACCAGGGTTATCACCTATATGTGGATAACTTCTGCACCGGCATACAATATTGACGTGAGCAGCACTCTCCTTAGCCTGCAGATGGGTGCACTTATTCCACCCTCAGCAGTCATCTTTAGACTCCACATATGTTAATTCATAGTTTTGATGCCTTCAGTGTGAATCTACAATTTTTATAGTCATGAAAATACAGAAAACTCTTGGATTGAGAAGGTGTGTCCAAACTTTTGGTCTGTACTGTTATATATATATATATATATATATATATATATATATATATATACACAACCCCAATTCCAATGAAGTTGGGACGTTGTGTTAAACATAAATAAAAACAGAATATGATGATTTGCAAATCCTTTTCAACCTATATTCAATTGAATACACCACAAAGACAAGATATTTAATGTTCAAACGGATAAACTTTATTGTTTTTTTGCAAATATTCACTCATTTTGAATTTGATGCCTGCAACACGCTCCAAAAAAGCTGGGACAGGGGCAACAAAAGACTGGGAAAGTTGAGGAATGCTCAAAAAACACCTATTTTGGCGCATTCCAGAAGTGAACAGGTTAATTGGAAACATGTGAGTGTCATGATTGGGTATAAAGGGAGCATCCCCGAAAGGCTCAGTCGTTCACAAGCAAGAATGGGGCGAGGTTCGCCACTTTGTGAACAACTGCGTGAGCAAATAGTCCAACAGTTTAAGAACAACGTTTCTCAACGTACAGTTGCAAGGAATTTAGAAATTTCATCATCTACAGTCCATAATATCATCAAAATATTCAGAGAATCTGGACAAATCTCTGCAAGTAAGCGGCAAGGCCGAATACGAACATTGAATGCCCGTGACCTTCGATCCCTCAGGCGGCACTGCATTAAAAACCGACATCATTCTGTAACGGATATTACCACATGGGCTCAGGAACACTTCAGAAAACCATTGTCAGTGAACACAGTTCATCGATACATCTACAAGTGCAAGTTAAAACTCTACCATGCCAAGCAAAAGTCATATATCAACAACACCCAGAAACACCGCCGGCTTCTCTGGGCCCGAGCTCATCTGAGATGGATTGGCGCAAAGTGGAAAAGTATCCTGTGGTCTGGTGAGTCCATATTTCAAATTGTTTTTGGAAATCATGGACATCGTGTCCTCCGGGCCAAAGAGAAGAAGGACTGTCCGGATTGTTATCAGCGCAAAGTTCAAAAGCCAGCAATTCTGATGATATGGGGGTGTGTTAGTGCCCATGGCATGGGTAACTTGCACATCTGTGAAGGCACCATTAATACTGAAAGGTACATACACGTTTTGGAGCAACATAAGCTGCCATCCAAGCAATGTCTTTTTCAGAAAACATCAGACATCCCTGCTTATTTCAGAAAACAATGCCAAGCCACATTCTGCACGTGTTACAACAGCGTGGCTTCGTAGTAAAAGAGTGCGGGTACTAGACTGGCCTGCCTGCAGTCCAGACCTGTCTCCCATTGAAAATGTGTGGCACATTATGAAGCGCAGGTAGCAAAGAAGTGACGGTGGCAAGTCCGTGCATCAGGGTATTGAAGGCAGGTAAGTATTTTTTATTTATTTATTTTTTGGTTGGAGGGGAAGGGGAGTAGCTTAATATTAGGGGGTAATAATGATATAAGGGGGTATTATTAATATAAGGGGTCATTGGGGCAAACAGTGGTAATGCAAATAGTTCCTTAGGGGGTATTATTAATATAAGGGGGGCATTGGGAAGCAGCATTTGCTGTGTGTAAGGTAGTATTAACCTATGGGGTATTGGGCTACATTAATTTAAGGTGAGCATTATTGATTTAAAGGGGTTGTCCAGGAATTTCAGATGTCAGGGAGGAGGATAACCTTTCTTCGGCGCTACGGTGTCCACCTCCATTGTCCAGTCCCGCACGCGTTTTGCCTTTGCCAGGTGGAAGTCTTGCACTGCACATGAATGCTGAGGCCAATCAGCCACAGGAAAGGAACCAGTGACGTCACTCACATATGTCACCAGTTCCTCTCCTGTGGCCGCTGATTGGCCTCAGTAGTCACATGTAGAGCAAGACTTCTGCCGACAAAGGCATGGCACGTGCTGGATTGGAGCACTAGAGACAGGTGAGTATGTTTTTTTTTTTGTTTTTTTTTAATGTTTCACCTTTCCTGACCTCCTCCCTAACTACTGAAATTACTGGACAACTCCTTTAAAGGGGATGTCCAGGGTAAACCGTTTTTGGCAAGGTAAAAAAACAAAAAAACATACTCACCAGTCTCCAGTGTCTCCCACCGCAGTCCAGTCCAGCAGTGCTGCAGCGCTTCTTCTAGAGAAGTCCTCACCGCACGTGCCAACTGAAGTCGATCAGCAGCCTAAGGAAAGGGACCGGAACGTCACTGGCATATGTCACCTGTAACGTCCCGTGTCCTTTCCTTAGGCTGCTAATTGGCCTCAGCGGTCATGTGCGGTGGAGACTTCCACTGGAACAAGACTCCGGGAGCAGCAGGACCGGACCGCGGTGGGGACACCAGGGGACAGGTGAGTATGTTTTTTGTTTTTTTCACCTTCCCTTTCCTCCTTGCCAAATAACTGCAACGGGGCCCACTTGGCTGTTTTCCCCCCCTGTGCCAAACCCCTAACTACGCCTCTGCCCATGGTTTAATGTCCTCCTCGAGTTGCCCCCAGTTTAATGTCCCCTTCCAGTTGCCCCTAGTTTAATGTCCCCATACAGCGACCCCCACAGTTTAATGTTCCCTCTAGTTGCCCCCAGTTTAAAGTCCCCCTCCAGCTGCCTCCAGTTTAATGCCAGACACACACTGAATACCTACTTGGACCCCCATGAGGATAGACCATCGGTTTTAAGGAACCAAAAATCTCCTTTGCACATACAGTAATGCAATGGTGGTTCCAACTCAAATATGGTCTTTTAGAACTCCAGACAACACCTGACGCAATACAAACATATACAGGACTTAGAAAAATGTAATGTATGGATTGTAAAATAAATAAAAGAAACCAAACCACATAGAAGTGCATATAAATAAGTCCTACACATGGCTTTTTCTGATCTTTTTATAAACCCCATTAATAACTGGAATACTGGGCAACTGCGGGACCTTTGTAACATATTAGTGGGCCCTGTTCAAAGGTTTCATAAGTGTCCCCCATAAAATTTTATTTCCCCTCAAGTGGCCCATACAGTATAGTGTCCCTTCAAGTGGCCCCCACATAATGCCCCCTACCCACTCAGTGACCATTCAATATATTACATACAAATTGAAAAAAAAAAAGTTATACTCACCTTGCCCTATTCCCACAAAGTTGCCTGCAGACTCGGGCTTTAATTATGTCTCTGGCTTGGCACTCATGTGTCTCCATGCTGCACACACCATCAGCCGAATCTTGAATGGTGGAGCACATAGCTGATGTCTCTGTGCTCCACCATTGTATTCAACTTTATGTTCCACCTGGAACAGCAGGATAGCCCCAGAAATGCAAGACTGTCCTGCTTGATTCATCTATATACACCCAATCGAGTGTTTACAGGTAATTCTGTTTGTATTCTTGTGTGAAAAATTGGTCTCCTGATCATCAACTTGTTCCCTTGACGTGAGTTGTGTATCATCACTGCTGATAACGGACTCCTAAGGAGACTATACTTACGGTGATAGGGAATTGAGGATATCCAGGCCACTAGAGGGTATGTACAGTAGTTGCTCAGTACACAACTCTGTGGATATCAATTCATTTTTATGTAATGATAAATTATTTTTTTAGCTGTTTAATCAAAAAGATAAAAATGTGAACTGTAACATTTAATAATTATATTTTCAATTGACACATTATATATATATATATATATATATATATATATATATGTTATATATATTGCATTCCTGTATTATTCTTACCAATACAACAAAATTTGTGACCATATTTTTTGTACCAAATTAATTGTAGAATGGGTTATATACATTCATACTGTTGCAAGAGAGAGAGTGTGAGAGTGTTTATGTAGTGTATTTCTGGGTAGACACAGAATAGATGTGGACAATGAAAATTAAGAATTCTTTAACCCGTTTCAGCAGCGGTCCCATACATAATTCTGAGTACTTGCATAGTATATACAAGATCTAAAGCTGTTTAGTATGCAGGGCAGCTGTCTAAGATTACCTACACAGAAAGTTACTTTACTTCAATTAGCAGTTTACTGCTTGGGTTGCTTGGTTGGTTTGCTAAATACTGGCTTAAACTTGGCTTAGCCACCTTTTACATTGTCAACCATACAAGAATGATCAGCGTGCAAGGGTAATTTCACATGGAGAAAAATGAAGAGGCAGGGCATCGGCATTCCATCGCGGCAAGATTTAGCAGGATGCTTATTTTTTCAGGGTGGAATCTGCTACAGATTTGGAATCCTCCCCGAAATCTGTGGCAAATTCCTAAGTGTGAACGTACCCTAATGGTAAGTTAACTCGGTGGAAAATGAAGAGAATGCAGAGTATCTGTGGCAAGATCGAGTAGGATGCTTATTTTTTCAACATCCTGCTGCGATCTCTGCCTCCCATGGAAAACAATGGGAGGCACAATCTAGGTGTAATCTTCCCCCAAATCCGTAACAAATTCGTGTGAACTTACCCTAATACCACACCTACAGCAAATGTGTATTGTATAATACTGGCATGGGTTGGGGGGGGGGTGGTATTTGGCATGCACAGTTCACTCCAAAACTTTTTAGAGGGGCCATGCCCCCTTTTGGTAACATGGAAGCACAATATGCCAGTCTCCCACCATGCCTCCTGTCCCCACATTAATATTCCCCTTATATAAATGATGTCCCCATATTTTAATATACCCCCCTTATACCAGATGATGCCCTCTTTTATTAATATAACACCCTAATGTCCCCTGATGCTCCCCTTATATTATTATTCCCCCCAAGTCTCCTCTAATGTCCTATATTATTATTTTCCCCAGTGTCATCTCATGCCCCAAGTGCTTTCTAATGTACAAAATAAAAACTAAATAAATTATACTCATCTACTAATCATCTTTCTTTTTGTTCATACATCATTGTGACATCATTGCATCACCTGTGCTGGGATACATATGACTTTTCAGCATCTTTGAGGCTGTACACCTAGAAGGCTTCCTGCTCTACCCGAAGATCAGGACCAATTCAGGACAACTCTTCTCCCTGCTTCTGCAAACAAGTGGTATTTTTAACAACTGGGTCAGCAGAACAGAGAGAACTGGCTGCATTCCACCTCTGACTACACAACCTAGAGCTTTCAGACTGCTACATATGTTGTGGTACATCAGAAGGTGTCTTCAGCTGCCACATTTCCTGCACCAATGCACTTCTATATGGGTATTGCTGTGTGTTGTTCACTCTATATATTCAGCTGAACAATTGGAGTCAGCTCCACTTAACCCTGTCCCTACAAAGATAACCTCACCCCCTATGTTGTTAACCCTATCCTCATACAGGTAGCTCCCACCCCCTTTAATATGGTTTTATGTGACTGACATGCATTGTTTATGTAACACCCCTTTGGGCCAACCTCTGTAGGCAGGGTGTGTTGTAGTTCTCACCTCACTATGGCGCAGTGCCTTCACCCGAATCTTGCTAGGAGCTGTGTAGGAATTCAGGAGGGTCTTCCTCTTCTGCTAGGGGTCGACTCGGGAAATCCCCACCTAAGCTCAGTATACACTCACAAATGTGGAGGGTAAAACTACTTAACCGGTTTATTATGGGAAGGGTAAACAAGGGTAAACTTGATAAAATGCGAACAGAGAAATGTTTCAGTGATTCACATGACAATGCACAGGTACGTCCTATAGTATTAAACCACCTAGTGGTGGGAATAGATTATGTGCCAGGCCTGACGGGTATAGTAAACTATATGGGATAGCACAGGTTTAAGATAGTGACCCACAGATGATAATCATCACACACATGCAATCATACTACAGGTAACAGCTTGCACTCCTAAATACAAGCATACAATGCAGAATTACTAATGACTGCAACAATGAAAAGAACAGTCCATCCGTTGGGGCCCTCTTGCCACTGACGATGGTGCGCATTCAGGAAAGGTTGGTGCACTATAGACACTGCAGATCCTTTCTACAACAGTTCTCAGAAACTTTCTAACTGCAAATTCCAGCAAAGTCTACTCACTAGCTCTTGCAGGGAATCTGGTGCCAGCCTGGAGTCTCACTGGGTGCTGCAGCTTTCAGATGACAGGATACTAATGGAGTATGAGGCAGGAGTCTTCTTGGATGCAGCCCTGGGTACCTTTTGGGAGCCTGGTCACTCTGGACAGGTGGTGCTGCTGCTGAAGGGATGCTGCTTTTTCCAGCAGAGTGAGCTGGTGGGTTGGAAGGACTGTCTCTATGTCCTGGGTTACCCAGTGCCAAGCCATGTGCTCCCTGGCAGTTGCTGGAAGAAGCCCCTTCTGCAGCCCATGTGGCTGCCTATCTTCTCTCTTCTGCAGACCTTTCCCATAATTCCCTGCTCAGCCAATCAGTCCCTTTCTCTGATACTACTCCCCCTGGAATAAGGGGTGTAGAGAAATGTAATCCACTGTCCCTCAGCATAAAATGACTGATGTCTGCTGTAGTGGGTCCTGGCTTGGCATTAACTGCAGCATCTGCTGTATGCAAAGTGTTCCTTGCAGGGGTTACATTTAACACCATATTCTGCCAATCAAATGCCTGTTAGAGGTAATCCTCCATTGTGTAATCCTCCATCTTGTATCTGTCATCCATTTTGTATTCTATTATATATAATGAAAATTATTGTATGTTAGGTAAGGTCACTTTGAGTGTTAAAGGATGTAGACACAAATGTTTATGTCTAAGTTGCTGATTCTTATCTTGGAGGCCTCATTGTGAGAGGATGTATCTGTGTCCTTCGTATTTTCTTCTGTGAATGAAAACTATACCTATTGTTCTTGTAATGTCTGGGCATGTTCCCAGAAAAGCTCTATCAGAACTGAAGATTTTGCACAATAAAATCTGAATTCATCTGATGCACAAGCAATTCGGAACCCTACAACATACTCCAGAGGGACCCCTTTGTTGTCCCTAACATGCCACAGCAGGTAGGGGTCATAGCAGCAGGTGAATAGGTGGAGTGGAGGGGGTGTCTGACTGTCTACACTTCATAGTCAGTGCCATTTTATAAAGAGCCATTTGGGAGCCAAAAGAAATGGATATTCTTAGTGAGCAGAGCCAAATCATCCAGCTCACTGAAAAATTGACAAAATACTATATCTGTCTTCATGATGCAGGCCACTCTCACCTCCAGTGTTGGCAGATGTGGGAATGATTGAGAAGCAGTGGGAGTACATGATGTGTTCAGGGGCTGGGCTTCATGTATGGGAAAACAGGGTGGAGCAAAGAGAGCTGGTGGGTGGAGTTGAGTGAGAAGGAGATGGCACAAGTTGCTGTGTTGTTTCATATGGTGGGTACAGTGCTCACTGGGGATAAATTACTGAGTCAGAGAATGGAACATCACAGCTACAGTCACATGACCTGAAATTGAATCTGAGAAACGGTTACAGCTGTAAAATGGAATAACCCTTTTAATAAGGGTTATATTCTTAACAGCGGAAATATAGTAAGTTTATAATGCTATTCCCTGTTTATATTTGTACATTTTCACACTATGATGGTAACAGTCAGTAACAAGTAGAAGGCCATTATTTGCTACTGTGATCCCACAGGGACCTTCCAGGTCATGAGTCACGACTAGAGCAACCAAAGATGAGTCTGGATTAAACATAGTGATGTTGTTCTTGCCTTTATCTGCTACCAGAAAATTTCCATTTACATCCACACAAACTCCAGATGGGTTTATAAAATTGAATTGGTTGCCATACTTGGGTCCAATTGTTTTTTTTATTGCACGTTCATTGTCTATGATCTTGAGACAACAACCTGTGTGTTGTCCAAACAGTTGTCCCTCTGTCACCAGCAGGTCTTCATCCTTCAAGAGAAAAAATGTTATTACAGAATTTTGTGAATATATGAATAGATGATCTATTTACAATTTCCTACAAATCTAGCAGTATGTATTATAGAGTATTTACAGTGGGTATGGAAAGTATTCAGACCCCTTTAAATTTTTCACTCTTAGTTTCTTTGCAACCATTTGCTAAAAGCAAAAAAGCTAGTTTTATTTCTCATTAATGTACACTCAGCACCCCATCTTGACAGAAAAAAAACAGAAATGTAGCTATTTTTGCAAACTTATTAAAAAAGAAAAACTGAAATATCACATGGTCATAAGTTTTTAGACCCTTTGCTGTGACACTCATATTTAACTCAAATGCTGTCCATTTCCTTCTGATCCTCCTTGAGATGATTCTACTCCTTCATTGGAGTCCAGCTGTGTTTAATTAAACTGATAGGACTTGATTAGGAAAGGCACACACCTGTCTATATAAGACCTCACAGCTCACAGTGCATGTCAGAGCAAATGAGAATCATGAGGTCAAAGGAACTGCCCAAGGAGCTCAGAGACAGAATTGTGGCAAGGCACAGATCTGGCCAAGGTTACAAAAGAATTTCTGCAGCACTCAAGGTTCCTAAGAGCACATTGGCCTCCATAATCCTTAAATGGAAGAAGTTTGGGACGACCAGAACTCTTCCTAGACCTGGCCGTCCAGCTAAACTGAACAATCGTGGGAGAAGAGCCTTGGTGAGAGAGGTAAAGAGGAACCCAAAGATCACTGTGTCTGAACTCCAGAGATGCAGTAGGGAGATGGGAGAAAGTTCCACAAAGTCAACTATCACTGCAGCCCTCCACCAGTCGGGGCTTTATGGCAGAGTGGCCCAAAGGAAGCCTCTCCTCAGTGCAAGACATATGAAAGCCCACATAGAGTTTGCCAAAAAACACATGAAGGACTCCCAGACTATGAGAAATAAGATTCTCTGGTCTGATGAGATGAAGATTGAACTTTTTGGCGTTAATTCTAAGCGGTATGTGTGAAGAAAACCAGGTATTGCTCATCACCTGCGCAATACAATCCCAACAGTGAAACATGGTGGTGGCAGCATCATTCTATGGGGGTATTTTTCAGCTGCAGGGACAGGACGACTGGTTGCAATTGAAGGAAAGATGAATGCGGTCAAGTACAGAGATATCCTGGAAGAAAACCTCTTCCAGAGTGCTCTGGACCTCAGACTGGGCCGAAGGTTCACCTTCCAACAAGACAATGACCCTAAGCACACAGCTAAAATAACAAAGGAGTGGCTTCGGAACAACTCTGTGACCATTCTTGACTGGCCCAGCCAGAGCCCTGACCTCAACCCAATTGAGCATCTCTGGAGAGACCTGAAAATAGCTGTCCACAAACGTTCGCCATCCAACCTGACGGAACTGGAGAGGATCTGCAAGGAAGAATGGCAGAGGATCCCCAAATCCAGATGTGAAAACCTTGTTGCATCATTCCCAAGAAGACTCGTGGCTGTACTAGCTCAAAAGGGTGCTTCTACTCAATACTGAGCAAAGGGTCTGAATACTTATGACCATGTGATATTTCAGTTTTTCTTTTTTAATAAATTTGCAAAAATATCTAAATTTCTGTTTTTTTTTCTGTCAAGATGGGGTGCTGAGTGTACATTAATGAGGTGGGTGGTTGAGTGTCTGTTGGTGTAATTTGAGACATATTTATCAAATGTTGCACAATGATTCACCCCGCTCCATCACCCCTGGTAGGAGCTGTGCTCCGCAGGGGTTTTAACCCCTTAGATGATTGACCGCAGCATCTAGGGAGTTTCACCACTTTAATATCCCCTTCGCAACCACCCCCCGCCCCATGTATCTTTGGCAGCCCGGGGACTGACCAGTGGCCAGGTAGGATCAACCAGGTATGTGGCTCTGGAAGCCTGGGGTCACTGGTCAGACCCCAGACTTCCAGAGCCACATACCTGGTTGATCCTGCCTGGTGAAGAGGAAGATGTGGCATCCCAGAGCTGGCTATGGCTGGGCTGAGGGTGATCTCTGTGCATTGTATTGTTTCCTGTTGCTTCATAGCCTGTGTGACATAGCAGGGGGTCTTGAGTCTCACACAACACAGCGCCACCTAGTGAGCCTCACACATGCATTACACCTCCCATAGGATTGAATAGTAACCAAATGTCCAATGGGAGGACATTGCCTGGGAAAAGGGGAGGAGTCAGCTGATCACTGGGTCCCCATGGTAAGACCCCTGCAGGAAGGTCCTGCATGTGAGGAGTTAGAAGTGTGGAGTGTTAGGAGGAGGAGGTGAGGAGATAAGTGTGATGTCCTGTGAAGAAAGCAGTGAGTTTAGTGCAGGAATCTCAAGTCCTAGACAGGCCCAGGAGGGTTGGAGAGCTGACATACTCCAGCTATTCAGAAGATCCTGTCCCCTGTCTGCCTAGCCATCGCCCTGAAGGAAGTCAAGCATCATTATCTTGTCAGCATGAGACTGTGGAGAGAACATTCTGGAACACGTGCTCCATAGCAAGTATCACAGGATCCAGGGGCCAAGGCCAGACCTGTGGAATATCCTGCCACCCTGACTATTGCACCCCGAAACTCTGAGCTATCAGGACCACATAACGTGAGTGGGGAATATTATGTACTAGTATCATGGTGGGCATCCTCCTATGAGCCAAATAGGAGCCCAGACGCACCTCAGGGCTGTAACACTGAAGTATAAGGGGCTAGGAACACCTTTCATCAAGTCTACCCTGCACCCCAGGACTTTGCTGTGTCACCAGGCGTACCCCGTTGTTTTGTATTGAGTAAACTGTTTAAGCATTTGTGCCTCCACACCCATGGAAGTAAAAGTTCAACTTTACAACCGTTTCTGTGTCTGACTCTGCACCGACAACATCAGGGCGCCCCAAACACCACCAGTCGGCACAGTATAGGGGAAGCGCCCCGGGGGAACAATCACCACCAACATTTGTGCAGCCCCCTCATCACCGGTACCAGTGGTGGTAACGTGGGACAGCACCAGCGCTGCGCCCTCGTGCCCAGAGACCGTGACAAGTCTGCGCTGTTTGCACCCCGCAATCCCAACTGCAGCGTTACCTTCCATCTGGTCACCGCAAAGACAGCCTATACAACTGCAATTCAAATGTATATTGCTGAACCAGTGATCATCGCTGGTTCAAGTCCCCTAGTGGGACATAAAAAAAAAAATTTAAATTCATAAATCAATAAAGCCCAAAAATGTCCCTTTCCTATTTAAAATGAGTTATGTAAAAAAGAAAATTAAAAATGAATAAAAACAATACATATTTGGTATCGCCGTGTCTATAACAACCCGCACAACCCACACCTGTATATTATTTAACCTGTACAGTGAATGTTGTGAAAAAAAAATGCTTGATGTAATGATTTTTCACCATCTTTTCAAAATATGGTACAGTGCCTTGCGAAAGTATTAGGCCCCCTTGAACTTTTCAACCTTTTGCCACATTTCAGGCTTCAAACATAAGGATATAAAATTTAAATTTTTTGGTGAAGAATCAACAACAAGTGGGGCACAATCGTGAAGTGGAACAAAATTTTTTGGTTATTTTAAACTTTTGTAAAAAATAAAAAACTGAAAAGTGGGGCGTGCAATATTATTCGGCCCCTTTACTTTCAGTGCAGCAAATTCACTCCAGAAGTTCAGTGAGGATCTCTGAATGATCCAATGTTGTCCTAAATGACTGATGATGATAAATATAATCCACCTGTGTGTAATCAAGTCTCCATATAAGTGCACCTGCTCTGTGATAGTCTCAGAGTTCTGTTTAAAGCGCACAGAGCATCATGAAGACCAAGGAACACACCAGGTAGGTCCGTGATACTGTTGTGGAGAATTTTAAAGCCGGATTTGGATATACAAAGATTTCCCAAACTTTAAAAATCCCAAGGAGCACTGTGCAAGCGATCATATTGAAATGGAAGGAATATCAGACCACTGCAAATCTACCAAGACCCAGCCGTCCCTCTAAACTTTCATCTCAAACAAGGAGAAGACTGATCAGAGATGCAGCCAAGAGGCCCATCATCACTCTGGATGAACTGCAGAGATCTACAGCTGAGGTGGGAGAGTCTGTCCATAGGACAACAATCAGTCGTACACTGCACAAATCTGGCCTTTATGGAAGAGTGGCAAGAAGAAAGCCATTTCTCAAAGATATCCATAAAAAGTCTTGTTTAAAGTTTGCCACAAGCCACCTGGGAGACACACCAAACATGTGGAAAAAGGTGCTCTGGTCAAATGAAACCAAAATCAAACTTTTTGGCCACAATGCAAAACGATATGTTTGGCGTAAAAGCAACACAGCTCATCACCCTGAACACACCATTCCCACTGTCAAACATGGTGGTGGCAGCATCATGGTTTGGGCCTGCTTTTCTTCAGCAGGTACAGGGAAGATGGTTAAAATTGATGGGAAGATGGATGGAGCCAAATACAGGACCATTCTGGAAGAAAACCTGTTGGAGTCTGCAAAAGACCTAAGACTGGGACAGAGATTTATCTTCCAACAAGACAATGATCCCAAACATAAAGCAAAATCTACAATGGTATGGTTCACAAATAAACGTATCCAGGTGTTAGAATGGCCAAGTCAAAGTCCAGACCTGAATCCAATCGAGAATCTGTGGAAAGAGCTGAACAATGCTGTTCACAAACGCTCTCCAACCAACCTCACTGAGCTCGAGCTCTTTTCCAAGGAAGAATGGGCAAGAATTTCAGTCTCTCGATGTGCAAAACTGATAGAGACATACCCCAATCGACTTGCAGCTGTAATCGCAGCAAAAGGTGGCGCTAGAAAGTATTAACTTAAGGGGGCCGAATAATTTGGCACGCCCCACTTTACAGTTTTTTATTTTTTACAAAAGTTTAAAATATCCAATAAATTTCGTTCCACTTCACAATTGTGTCCCACTTGTTGTTGATTCTTCACCAAAAAATTTAAATTTTATATCCTTATTTTTGAAGCCTGAAATGTGGCAAAAGGTTGAAAAGTTCAAGGGGGCCGAATACTTTCGCAAGGCACTGTACATAAAGTGATCAAAACGCCAAAACAGTACCAACAAAAAGGACAGCTCATCCTGCAAAAAGTAAGCCATCAACCAATTCTGTCAAAAAAAAAAAAAAATGTTACACCATTCTGAAGATGGCGATGCAAAATACAATTGATTTAGGTCCCCAAATAGGTTTTTTGTTCAGCAAATTAGTAATGCATAAAAAAGCAATGTCAAAAGGTAAAAAGCAATGTTTAAAATTGATATATTTTTTTATTCACCAAGTAAGAGTAAATAAAATTTAGTCAATAAGTTAAAGGCATCCCAAAATGGTGTTTATTACAAAATGCATCTCATCCTGCAAAAAACAAGTCCTTATATGGCTACATCACTAGAAAAATAAAAAATATAGCTTGCACATGTGAAGACAAACACCCCCAAAATCGACAAATCATTAGGACACCCTAGATTTAGAGTTTATGAGAGAAAAGACACCAGAAGTGACCCCCAGAGCGACCTCCAAATCATAGGAGCTACTGGGAAAATAGCAGAGAATTTGGTGTTCCCAATGTACTCTGCACAGCTTGTATATTCACATTTCACTATCCACTGTGCATTCATGTCTTGGAAAAGTAATGCTTTCTGTGCCCCTTGATAAATTCTTTGAGGGGTGCTGTTTTCAAAATGGGTCACTCCCTAGGGTGTTCCACTTTACTGGCACATCAGGGGCTCTGAAAACATGACATGGAATCTAGACACAAACATCTAAATCTGCACTCCTAAAGCCACATAGCGCTCCTTTACAACTGTGCCCAGCTGTGTGCCCAAACAGCAGTTTATGCTCACATGTATGACACAGTTGTACCCAGGATAACGTAGTTAAAGGCTAATTTAAGCTACCCTCCCCCCTCGCCTACCTTCTAAATTACTTAGTGTACCAAAAATCTATATGTACCTATTTTTTTAAGGACATTTTAAGAATGTAGCACATTTTCCGATTTTTTCGGTGACATACTAGTCCGGACCTTCTGGGCACAGGACGTCACTTCTGCTGGGCGGCCGGCGCCTCCTCTTCTTGACGTATACTGGCTGCCCACACCTGCACAATAGAGCCAGAGTGCCGGCTACTGCAAGAAGAGGTGCCAGTCGCCCAAAAGAAGTGAAGTTCCGTGCCCAGAAGGTCCGGACCAGAAGACAGGTAAGTATGATGGGTTGGGGGGCGATGAGTTAATTAGGAAAGGATAGTAGTGGGCGGGCTAGCTAGGGAAACAGGGAGGGGGTGTAAGTGAGAAAGGGATTGGGAGGGAGTGAGAAAGGGAGGGGAAGGAAATGAGAGAGGGAAGTGGTGTGAGTCAGCTCTGAGAGAAGCCCAAGGCATCATGGTAGTTGTAGGAAAACACAGAACAGGAAAATTCCCATGTTAAAAAAATGCAGAAGATGCCAGGAGCTCACAGAGAGACCCAGAAATCATTCAAAACAATGCTAAAGGTATTTGGGTGCACTTTGAAAAATGATCTTTTTGCTCAGAAAACCCCTTTAACAATGCCATATGTGGGTATAACCTGTTATTTGGACACACAGCCAGGCACAAAAGGGAAGGAGCAGTATTTGTTTTTTGGAGCACAGATTTAGATGGTTTGTTTTTTTGGATGCCATGACACTTTTGCAGAGCCCCTGAAATGCCAGTAAAGTGGAATCCTCTGACACAAGATCCCATTTTGGAAACTAGACCCCTGAAGTAGTTTATCCAGGGGTACAATGAACATTTTTAATCACCAAGCAGGCTCAGACTAGCCCACCGGTGTGTCCCATGCCATTAGGGGACCCTACCGGACCCACACTGCTTTTTTAATAGGTATTAACTTACCTATCCGCGCACCTGCTCACTGCATTCTTCCTCTTCAACCTCCAGGTGGCCCCTGTGCGACACACATTTCATCATCGTGACACGATGTGTGGCACACAGGGCCTATTGAAGGGTGAAGATAGAAGAGGAGGCTGCGGACAGGAACGTGGATCAGTGAGTGAATGCAGCCAGGTTGTCCCCAATTCTGCTGATCCGGTTGTTAAAAATACATGGGGTATTGTCATGTTTGGGAGAAATTGTGTAACAAACTGTGGGATGCTTTTTCTCCTTTAACCGCTTGTGAAAATGAAAAATTTTGGAATAAAGTGACATTTTAGTAATTTTTCATTTTCACATCCCAATGTTAATAAAATCTGTGAAACAACTGTGGAGTCAAAATGCTCACAATATCACTTGATAAATTCCTTGAGGGGTTTAGTTTCCTAAAGGGGGCCACTTTTGGAGGGTTTCCACTGTACTGCTAATTTAGGAGGTCTGCAAATGAGACATGGCACCTGAAAACTATTCCAGCAAAATCTACTTTTCAAACACCCAGTGGTACTCCTTCCCTTTGGCGTGCTGCCGTGTGCCCAAACAGCAATTTACATCCACATGTGAGGTATTTCCGTGCTCGGGAGAAATTGCATAGCAAAATGTGGGATGCTTTTTCTCCTTTAACCCCTTGTGAAAGTGTAAATTTTAGGGCTATATTAATGTATTATTAAAAAAAAATGAATTGCCTAAATTTCACCTTCATATTGTTTTAATTCCCATGAGATGCATAAAGGGTTAACAGACTTCCCAAATGTGAAATTGAATTACAGAAAATGGGGTGATTTATGGGGGTTTATATAGGCCTTTAAAATCCCCTCCATACTGAAGTGGTCCCTAATAAATCGGTCTGGAAAATCGTTGTTAGAATTCTAAGCTTTATAATATCCAAATTAAATTAAAGGACGATTAAAAGATGATGCTAAAATAAAGCTGAGATATGATAGATAATATTTACTAACGTATTGGGGTGATATGACAATCTGTCTGAAATGCAGAGCATTTCACATTTCAAAAATTGCTAATTTTTTAAAATTTCCATCAAATTTCCTATTTTTTAAATTAATAAATAAATAAAAGCAAAAAAAATATTGATCAGTATTTACCACTAACATGAAGTACAATGTGTTATGAAAAAGAGTCTCATAATCACTTGCGTAAGTTAAAGCATCTCAAAGTTATTGTCAGATAAAGTGACACATGTCAGATCGGAAAAATGAGGTTGTGACCTTAAGGTAGTTTTAGGCTGCGTCCTTGAGAAAATCTATCACCTCACCTAATATACCTTTATTACACATGTGGACAAAATTGTTGGTACCCCTCGTTTAATGAACGAAAAACCCACAATGGTCACAGAAATAACTTGAATCTGACAAAAGTAATAATATATAAAAATTCTATGAAAATGAACAAATGAAAATTAGACATTGCTTTTCAACCATGCTTCATCAGAATTTAAAAAAAAATAAAACTCATGAAACAGGCCTGGACAGAAATGATGGTACCCTTAACTTAATATTTTGTTGCACCACCTTTTGAGGCAATCACTGCAATCAAACGATTCCTGTAACTGTCAATGAGACTTCTGCACTTCTCAACAGGTATTTTGGCCCACTCCTCATGAGCAAACTGCTCCAGTTGTCTCGGGTTTGAAGGGTGCCTTTTCCAGACGACATGTTTCAGCTCCTTCCAAAGATGCTCAATAGGATTTAGGTCAGGGCTCATAGAAGGCCACTTCAGAATAGTCCAATGTTTTCCTCTTAGCCATTCTTGGGTGTTTTTAGCTGTGTGTTTTGGGTCATTATCCTGTTGCAAGGCCCATGACCTGTGACTGAGACTAAGCTTTCTGACACTGGGCAGCACATTTCTCTCTAGAATCCCTTGATAGTCTTGAGATTTCATTGTACCCTGCACAGATTCAAGACACCCTGTGCCAGATGCAGCAAAGCAGCCCCAGAACATAACAGAGTCTCCTCCATGTTCCACAGTAGGGACAGTGTTCTTTTTCATTTTTCCATCTGTGAACATAGAGCTGATGTGCCTTGCCAAAAATTTCCATTTTTGTCTCATCTGTCCATAGGACATTCTCCCAGAAGTTTTGTGGCTTGTCAACATGTAATTCGGCAAATTCCAGTCTGGCTTTTTTATGATTTGTTTTCAACAATGGTGTCCTCCTTGGTCGTCTCCCATGAAGTTCACTTTGGCTCAAACAACGACGGATGGTGCGATCTGACACTGATGTTCCTTGAGCTTGAAGTTCACCTTTAATCTCTTTAGAAGTTTTTCTGGGCTCTTTTGTTACCATTCGTATTATCCTTCTCTTTGATTTGTCATCAATTTCCCTCCTGCGGCCACATCCAGGGAGGTTGGCTACAGTCCCATGGATCTTAAATTTCTGAATAATATGTGCAACTGTAGTCATAGGAACATCAAGCTGCTTGGAGATGGTCTTATAACCTTTACCTTTAACATGCTTGTCTATAATTTCCTTTCTAAGATCCTGAGACAGCTCTTTCCTTTTCTTCCTCCGGTCCATGTTGAGTGTGGTACTCACCATGTCACCAGACAGCACAGTGAGTATTTGTAGCCCTATATACAGGCCCACTGACTGATTACAATATTGTAGACACCTGTGATGCTAATTAGCGGACACACCTTGATTTAACGTCCCTTTGGTCACATTATTTTCAGGGGTACCATCATTTCAGTCCAGGCCTGTTTCATGAGTTTTCTTTTTAAAAAAAATTCTGTTGAAGAATGGTTGAAAAGCAATGTCTGACTTTCATTTGTTAATTTTCATAGAATTTTTATATATTATTTTTGTTAGATTCAAGTTATTTCTGTGACCACTGTGGGTTCTTCTTTCATTAAATGAGGGGTATCAACAATTTTGTCCATGTGTGTATGTATGACACTTTTGTAGATTTGGAGCAAAACAATGTTGAAGTCTTTTGCAAATGAGGCAATTGGTGCACTGGGGGAGTATTCATCTTCATGGAGCACTGCTCTTGCTGCTCAGACCCCTTATACTTCCTGCCTGCATCACCCCTTGCAGTGGGAGTTGCTCCTCCCACTGTTATGACAACACCTATCCTACCTAAGTGCAGTGCTCCCAGGCCAATTTTTGTTTTTACATTTTCATTTTTTCCCTCCCTGCATTCCTAGAGCCATAACTTTTTAATTTTTCAGTTCACAGAGTCACATGATGGCTTATTGTTTGCGAAACAAATTGTACTTTGTAATGGCACCATTCAATATGCTGTATAATGTACTGGGAACCTGGAAAAAAATTCAGAATGAGGTGTAATTGGAGAAAAAATGCATTTGCGACAATTTCATATGGGTTTAATTTTTACGGAATTTACTGTGTGGTAAAATGACATGTTACCTGTATTCTGTACACACACGGCGATACCAAATTTATTTAGTATTTGTTATGTTTTGATACCTTTTAAAAAATGAAAAAATTGTGACACCTGTAACTTTTTCATATTTACATGTATGGATCTGGGTATGGCGTCTTTTTATGCGGGACAAGATGACGTTTTTACTGATACAATTTGGGGAAAGATCTGATGGTTTGATCACTTTTTATTCAAATTTTTTATAGGAGGCAAAGTGTTGAAAAAAATGCTATTTGGCTATTTTGATTTTTTTTCGTCACTACACCGTTCACCGTATGGGATAAATATTTTAATATTTTAATAGTTCGGACATTTTGGAGTGCGGGGATACCTAATGTGTTTTTGTTTACTTTGTTTATTGTTCAGCGTGACCCCCTCTCCTACCTACCAAAGTAGCACAAACCGGAGTTAATGCCCGTGATCAGAGTGGACTCTGACCGCGGGCATTGCTAAGTGTGACCTTGCGCTTACCCGCCGCAGTCCCCAGGGCTGGTCCCAAACCCCTATAGCTACTATAACGGGTCTCCTTGTACAGCGGAGACCCGCAGTTAATGCCCGCGATCAGAGTCCACTGATCGCAGGCATTGTTGAGTGTGCAAGTCCATGATTATTCATAGTGTTTCCCTCCTTCCTTTGTGTTCACATTTTTATGTGATATTACATACCCCCATGGTCTATCTGGCCTTATATCATGTGGTACCTCCATTTATTTAATCATCCTTTTATGTATGTTTTTATACATGTAATAATAAAATGTCATTGTTTTATTTTGTGGTCATAATTCTCTGGTTTTGTGTATTGCAATGAATAGCAAAATGCCTACCACTCTGGCAGCGTGTAATAGATCTAATGCAATGACAAGTCTCGGAGCCTTTAATAAGCAACCGATCACTGCCCTCCGATGACATTCAGGAGGGCGGCGATTGGTGAAGAATGGCGGCTCCAGTGGTGCCTGCGCAGTGTAAACGCCACGGTCCCATTTGACCGCAGCATCTAAAGGGTTAGCAGCCGCGATAGGTGCAGGCACCGATTGCTGGCTGTATTATACAGCCAGCATCCGCCCTGTATGGAGAGAACTCAGCTCCTAAGCTCTCTCCATACATCCCATTTGACGCAGGATGTACTATTATGTCCAAGGTCAAGAAGGGGTTAAACTCATATGTCCTGGGTGCCCAGCGGTCATCTTCTGGCCATTTCTGGCCTGTGGCTGACGTCACATGTCCTGGGTGTCACTGCTGAAGCCTGTGATTATTAAGGTGCCCTCCATGTGACCACTGAGGCCCAATCATAGGCACCAGCGGTGACCCTTGGGATGTGTGACATCAGCCACAGAGCTGAAAAGGAAGCCGGAGACAGCCGAATGACGCGAGGATGCCCCGGAGTGGTGGGGCAAGGTGAGTATAACTGTTTCTTACCCTCTCTCAGTCTCCACTTATTATAGTGTGAGGTCATAACAAAGAAATGAACCAGAGGGCCGAACCTCATGAATATTCCTCAAAACCAATTTCGAGGGATCATCTGAAGCGGCTCGAGGCTCTTGGGAGCATTTTATACCGTGGGGTGAAGCTCTGGGGAGCATATTATACTGGGTGGCCTCTGGGGGGCATATTATACTGTGTGGGGCCACTGTGGCTCATTATACTGTGGGGGAGGGGCTCAGGGGAGCATATAATACTGTGTGGGGCCACTGTGGATTATAATGGGGTGGCTCTGGGGAGCATATTATATTGTGTGGGGATGCTGGGATGTATATTATACTATGTGGGGCCACTGTGGAGCATTATACTGAGGGAGGGCACTGTGGGGAGCATATTAAACTTTGTTGGGCTGCTGTGGAGCATTATACTGTGTGGTGGGTGTGGTGGCTCCAGGGAGCATATTATATTGTGTGCAGCTACTGTGGAGCGTTATACTAGGGGGACTTTGGGGAGTATTTTATAGTGTGTGGGGCTGCTGTGGAGCATTATACTGGGGGGGCCTTTGCGAAGCATATTATACTGTGTGGGGCCACTATGTAGCATCAAACTGTGTAGGGCTACTATGGAACATCATACTGTGGAGGGTCCCTGGGGAGTATATTGTACTGTGTGGGGCCACAATATTATACTGTGGGAACGGCTTCTGGGGAGCATGTTATACTGGGTGGGGCCAGGTGAATATGGTTAGGGGAGGTGGTAGACTTCCTTTTAATTCCCCTCTTGGGATCTCCTCTTCTGGAAAAAAAATATATTCACCTGTTTTTATCATTAAAGGGGTTTTCCGGGCAAAAAAAAGTTTAAAAAAAAAAAGTCTAATAGTGCTATTAATAGGTTAATAAATGCACCCATATACCTTTAGCAGTGTTTTGAGTGATTTCTGGGTGTCTCTGGGAGCTCCTGGTATCTTCTGCATTTGCTTACATGGTTCAGCTTCCTGCTATGTAACTTCCACACCAACTCCCTCTCACCTCACTCCCCCCTTCCCCTCTCTCTCCCTCCCTCCCCTAAACCCCCTCCCTGTCTCTCTAGCTATCCCGCCCACTACTAGCTCTTCCAAACCTACTCAGCCCATCCCCTAACCCCATTATATATTTACCTATCTTCCTTCCAGGTTTCTTCCTGCGGGACGGGCCATCTTTCTTTTATGACTGCCGGCGCGTGCTCTTCTTCCATGCGTGGGAGCTGCGCAGTCGAAGTGGATTATCGGCAGCAGAGCACAGAGCAGCACTGGGACAATAGCACGCGCCGGCAGTCAAAAAAGAGGGAGGAGCCGTCCAACAGGAAGAAGCCTGGAAGATAAGTATGATGGAGTGGATTGGGGGGAGTAGTAGTGACCTTCCGCTTCCGGAAACAGGGAAACGGATCGTCACTGGATAACCAGCAAATGTCCCTGGGGTGGTCACATGACTGCCCCAGGGATATGGCCAAATATACATTTTTGATTAATTATGTTATTTAGAAAGTAGGAGGGTGGAGGGTGTTTAGATTAGCGTAGGGATTTCCATTTATCCCGGACAACCCCTTTAATGATTTATCATTCATATTTTATTTTATAGAAGTGGTTTATACTGACTAGAAGATCAAGATGTATCTTTATTGTAGCAGATACTGACTAATACAACTGACTTACACTAGGTTCACATCTGCGCTGGGCTCTCTTTCGTTGGGTCCACTGGAGAGGTGGACCACCAAAACAGTGCTTGCACGCAGACATAATCAATGGGGTTCACCAGGTGTCTGCAGGGTGTCCACCGTTTTCATACTGAAAGCAGCAAAGAGAAAAGTCCTCCATGCAGGACTTTTCTCTTTGCCGATTTTTTGCGGTTTGTCTGTTGGAGACTCCGGTGTAGATGTGAACTTAGCCATAGAATCAATCAAGTTTCTGGTCCTCCAGTTACTGCCATGTTATGGATGGGAGTGCTGTCTATAGAAGACATGGGGCTGTCAGAATGAAGATTGGCTGTCCATCAATTGTAATGAAAAGCTGCAAAAGAGGAAAGTGCACGTCTGAGTAAGAGGCACTATATTAACATAAAGACCCATCAAAGAAAAAATTATTTAAAGTGGGCAACCCATTTAAAGGGTCATTCCATTCTTAAGTATTTATGGAATATATTAAGGTTATGCCATAAACTGTATGATAGGTATACTGGATAGATAAATAAGGACTGTCTTTCTAAATGTAATTAGTTAAAGGCAGTCTGCCACTACCAAAAACCACTCTAAACCACTTATGTGCTGTTGATGGGTAGTTAGTGGCATAGTGAACGTAACTTTCTTGCGTCAAAGTGCAATCCTGCAGCAATCATCATGTAAATGAGCTATTTAGTGCACTCAGGGCAGGAAAATCACTGTCCATTGTGACATGTCAGTCTTTCTTTTTTTATGGCGGCATAGGGAGGCGGCCTCAAACAAAAATGTGTGCTCCATCAGATTTGGACCCGTCCTGAGAGTACGGAGTAGCTCATTTACATATGGTGTAAAAGTTAATTTTCGCGACGGCAGCATTCAACATTGACATAAGAAAGACATGTTACTTTGCCATTAACCGCCTCTACAACAGCATATAAGATTTATAGAAGCGATTTTGGTGGTGGTAGACTCTTTATAATATATATAATAATAATATAAATTCTTCAGCATGATCTTTATATTGTCATATTCATACATGATGAAGTAGTTAACTGTTCTTTTATAAAGCAGGTAATCTATGTTCAGAGGTATCACTTGGGCCCAAATCAAAATCTGTAATAGGGCCCCTTGTCTGCCATTTGCTTTTTCTTAATTTTGATGTCTTCATATGTATATGGAAGATGGCCCTTTACGCTACCTCCTATAGGAATCACCCGTTCTTCCAGCTTTGCCAATCCTTCCTCTAGCTGCTATATTGTGTAGCAGAAACAACAGTATGTCTGTCGATTTTCCGTTTGTGTTTTAATGATCTGACTGCTAGAACATTCAGACTAGCATATGTAATGTATTTCTTCATCATTAGGGAAGCATGTCACATTTTGTATGAGAACGCAATACCCACAGGCTTTTTGTTGCCCATCCCAAGTATGATCTGCCTTAATAGCAAGTTTTTCTGCCAAGTCAGAAATGCTATACAAAGCAGATGGTACACAAGACACGTTATAACAAGTCTCCCCTCTATCAAGTAGGGACGGGTAAAAAAACAACAGAAAACTGCAAACACTTTAAACATATCAGTTTGACAACACCCTAGACAAATCATGTAGAGGATATTTGGCACTACCCATAAAAACAATAAATATTTTGCAGTAAAGAAATATTTCAAAATGTATTGTTTAGTTACATTAAATGAAATGTACATTCTGAAGCTTCTTTCACACACCATTCATATTCATCGGTGCAATACAATCAGCAGTGTAAGCCAAAAGCAGGGGTGTAGATTACACAGAGATGTGGTATACTGGAAAACATTGAACAAAACACTGAAGTGTGAATAAGGCCATACCAACATTTAAAGCATACCTAAACTTTCAATCAGCTCTTGATTTTCTGGCAGCATTTGTGACATTAAAAAAAATATTCTAATATACTTTATACTATATGGATTTTGGCTTCTTTCCGTGAAATCTTGCACTGAAATCCACTTTCTGTCTCTTCTGTAATTTCTTTGTTACTTTCATTGCTTCTTGCTGGAGTTGGGGCTCTTGTGTAATTCAGGTAAGCTGATGCTGCAGGGTCACTCGGTTCTAGGATACCAGGATTGCCAATATTATTTCTAGAGATATTATCAATTAAAAACATTGTCAGGATTTGCATATTTATGTGCAGCTGCAGCTTTTCCAAATACTGACTTTGTTTTTAACTGATGATATCTCTGAAAATAACACAGGGAGGACTGAATCGCCTCTTTCACATGACACCAAAACCACTGTTCTATGTTTTATAATGCTCAAGACATAACTGTATGAACTACATTAAACGAGAGCCCTTACACCTCCATACTGCAGATAGAGAATTAGCGGAAAGAATAAAGAACTGTAGGATTTCACATAAAGCAGGCATGTCAAACTCAGGGTACCCCGAGGGCCACATGAGTAACAAGAGGTTGTTGCGAGGGCCGCACACAGCAGCTAATGTCACACACGTATTTTAACAGCAGTCATGAAAACAAGATATGAAGTAGTAATATGTAACAGCAACATATATTTGCAATGCGCAACAGCAACTAATATATTTAACAAAAATACAGCAATTAAAAACTAAACATTTATTTGCTATCATTTTTTTCAATCATTTTTAGTGTTTTGTCCTGAGGCTTGACACCTCTTTGTGCTTTGTGCTAATAGGCCTATTCATTATATTATATTATTATT
The DNA here is from genome assembly GCA_947044405.1 of Leptodactylus fallax. Taxonomy (NCBI): domain Eukaryota; kingdom Metazoa; phylum Chordata; class Amphibia; order Anura; family Leptodactylidae; genus Leptodactylus; species Leptodactylus fallax. The sequence goes on from CAMRHE010000096.1 coordinate 2,944,198, forward strand.
TATATTATTATTATGAATTTTCAATATGTATTTATTTACTTTATATTTATTTAATGGGCGTCTGTAGGATTTGTTCTTTTTGGTGTTCACCCCTGGTATTTGCCTCCAAGGATGCACATGTATTTTAATTGCTTTTAATTTTTCCTTGTTTGCTGTGTTATTTAATAAAGAAATTTTGTGTGTGCTTTATATTGGATGCTGTTTCTCCTTTGTGTTCGATTGCATTTTTCATCCAATCAGCACCACTGTTTTTTGCATCACAATTATTTATAATCTGAGTTCTCACCCCTCTCTTTAGTTTTTAATGGTTACATACAGGAGGGCCACTCACTTGCTTGGACTTTGCCTGTGCGGCAGTGGGTCCCTTCTTCCTCAGCACGGTCACAGTATCCCAGTCATTCTCAGCCACGACTCTTCCTCCGCTCACAACAAAACTGACTTAGGTGATCAGCAGCCACGCGAGCCGCAGATGTACAAAACTCACGATCAGCACTTCCGGGTCGTCATTCATTGATCACGTAAGCAGGTCATATGCAGGGATATGGGCCAATGAATGAAGACCTGGAAGTGCTGATCGTGAGTTTTGTACATCTGCGGCCCGCACAAAAGTCTCAAACTTTGTCTCTAAACTTTAGAGACAAAGTTTGAGACTTTTGTGCGGGCCGCAGATATGCCTGTAAAGGGCCGCATGCGGCCAGCGGGAAGCATGTTTGACATGTCTGACATAAAGGAACCAAAGTTTTTAATAAAGTATATTTCAAAATTTTGAAATGCTGCCTGAAAATCAAAAGTTGCTCAAATGTTTAGGTACACTTTAAATCCCAAATCAAAAGACCTGTTCCTATTTAGCCTGGGAATTCCCACAAAACCAAAAAATATGGAAATTTTTGTAGGAAATTTGCAATATGTTTGTGAAACATAGTGCTTCAGGTAGGTATGGAATGCAGCTGAATAGTGAAACATGCTCTTTTGTCAATCAGTTTTCATTTTCTGGGAATGGGAGCGGGCTTAATTGTCAGGTACAGCTCCTTCAAAATGTACAGCACTGCTAAATAATGAAGGAGCTGCAGAGCTTTCTTGACTATCGCAGCCCTTTTAACTGATTGGCGGGGTTGCAAAAGACTGACCCCACAAATCTGGTATAGATTACCTGTCTCAAGGTAGGTCATCAATATTAGACTACTAGAAGGCGGAACAGCGGAAAACGCATTCTGTTTTTTTCCACAGTATTTTTCATTGAGTTGTGTTTTTCTTTACTTTTTTTCCCTATTAAATCTATAGGAAAAAACCTTGAGATTTCGCATCTAAAAATAACATGCTGCGTTTTTCAAAAACATACGCAATTTTGAAAAGTACCTTTTTCACAGCTCTATTTTTTCCACAGTATGTGGATGAGATTAACCAGAATCTCAATCACTTTGCTGGTATTGTAAAATTCAGAAATTTTTTTTTTTTCTGCTGCATTTCCGCAGCAGCTAAAAACGCTGTGTTTCCGCAATGTGAGGCCTTAGTCTTAAACCCCTAAGCCAGGGGTGTCAAACTCATTTTCACCGGGGGCCACTTCAGCCTCACGGGGTACCTTGAAGGGCCAAGATTATATTACACATGTATAAAAGTAACTTCTCCTTAACAGATAAGCGAGATATTAAGCAGTAGTTAGATTTGTACATTACTACTGTTACAATCAGCCCTTTGAGGGCAACTAGGAAGAACATAATGTATTGTTAAAACCTAAGACATTGGCATGTTACATACTATCCTCATCCTTTTCTGAATATATCAAAAATTAAGCAATATACAAATACCAATTACCCCTGCAAATGGTATTATGCTCCATAGTGGCCCCTGCACACGGTATTATGCTTCATAGTGGCCCCTGCACATGGTTTTATGTCCCATAGTGACCCCCCACCCATGAACTATTATTATACTCTGGGGTCTTTTCAGACCCCAGAGTATAATGATCGGAGACCCAGGAGAGAATACAAACATAAAACCAGTGTTACTTACCTGGGCTCCGGTGCTCTCCCTGCGTTCGGCCTTCTTCAATGTCGCACAGACCGGCGTCGCGACATAATGACGTCGGCCCGGCTCATGTGACGCCTGCGACGTCACCAAAGAAGGCCGAAGCCTGCTGGGAGTAACATCGGATCGCCGGAGAGGTGAGTAACTCTGGTTTTTATGTTTATCACCTCCCCTGGGTCTCCGATTATTATACTCCGGGGTCTGAAAAGTTCGGCCTTCTTCAATGTCGCACAGACCGGCGTCGCGACATAATGACGTCGGCCCGGCTCACGTGACGCCTGCGACGTCACCAAAGAAGGCCGAAGCCTGCTGGGAGTAACATCGGATTGCCGGAGAGGTGAGTAACTCTGGTTTTTATGTTTATCACCTCCCCTGGGTCTCCGATTATTATACTCCGGGGTCTGAAAAGACCCCGGAGTATAATAATAGTAGTATTTGATGGGGTTCGTGGGCCGCGGCCTCACTTACCATCCCCACTCCTGCACACAGCCGCTTCTGCGTCCCATAGCAGAAGGGGAAGCGGGGGCGGCCACAACCAGCAGCGGGGATCGTTAAGTAAATAGGCCGTTACGTGCTGGGGATACTCCAGCAGGCAACGGCCTATTTATATATATAAAAAAAAACTTATTTCACCTACCTCTGATGCCTTGATGCAGCCGCCGCCTCCTCCTCTTCTTGTCCGCTACGTTTGCGTGTCAGCATAGGAGGCGCGATGACGTCATTGTATCGCCGCCTGCGCTGACATGCAGAGGTCTCGTAAACCAGCCCAGGACAGGTATCGCGCAGCTTTGGTTTTTTTTGGTTTTTTTTTAAGCGGCCTGTCCTGGGCTGGTTTACATTACATAGACAATAAAAAATGCCGCGCCCCTGCGGGCCAGATAAGTGCCGGGCCGGATAACAGAAAGCAGCGGGCCGGATTCGGCCCGCGGGCCTTGTGTTTGACACCTGTGCTCTAAGCTAAGGCCCCATGTAGTGAGCTGCAGCCAAAAACCGCGTTTTTTTTCAGCAGTGTTTTTTATAGTCGGTCCATATTATACCTATACAGAAAACACAAGCGTTTTTGAAATCGCAGCTTTTCTGCTGCGGATATTTTTCTGCAATGTGATGAGATTATTCAAAACATTGTGTTTTCACATCATGGGGCCCCAGCCTTACTGCCACTGACATTTTCAGTTTTTTTGTTATTTACTCCCAACCTTCCAAAAGCTATAACTTTTCCATTTACATAGTTGTATGGGGACTTGTTTGCCAGGTAACAAGTTGTATTTTTTAACTTCACCATTTAGTTTTCTATATAATCTAATGAGAAACATTATTTGTAGGGTGGAGTCAGGAAAAAAATGCAATTACGTCATGGTTTCATGGGCTTAGTCTTACACCATATTCCCACTCCTGGCTTCTCAGATGCAGTGGTTGTAATTCACCAGTGCACCTGAGGGGTTAAATGTATGTGATAAGAGTTAAATCACAGTCACCATCACCTGGTGCTTGCTGTGTAACACAGTCAGCACCCAGTGGTTATGGCGCCAGATCAGTTCCTGCTCCAGCTCCATATTTAAAGGGGTTGTTCAGGATAAATTAATATTTTACCCATAAGGCCCCCAAAACGTCAGTGGAACGTACCTGCCCTCCAGCCCCATTATACTTACCATTTATCTTGTGGATATCCGGAACGCTGGAAGGCCGCCAGTTCACTGCGTGTGCTGGCCGCCCATGCATGTGGAACACACTGGGTGGCCGACATACATCACAAAGAGGAAGTGTCGCCCACCAATAATGTCCCAGGTCCGGAGTTGCCAGGAAGAAAGGGTAAGTGTAATGGGGCTGGGGGGGGGTGGGTCAAAAGAGGAGGTGCTGGCCGGGACCTTTGTAGAGTGGGTGACAGGGAATCCTGCTGGCATGTAGTGTCTTATAATATGGACTTTGCATGCAAAATCCATATTATACTGTGCAGGGACCACTGTGGAGCATATTATACTGTGTGGAGGCCACCGTGGAGCATATTATACTGTGCAGAGGCCACTGTGTAGCATATTATACTGGGTAGGGGCCACCTCTGAGCACTATACTGTGCAGGGGCCATTGTGGAGCATATTATTCTGTGTGGGGGCCACTGTGGAGCATATTATACTGTGCAGGGCCCAATGTGGAGCATTATACTGTGCAGGGGCCACTGTTTGTGTTTACGTATGTATGTATGTATGTATGTATGTATGCATATGTGTGTGTGTTCGTGTGTGTATAAGCATCAATAATTCATCGTTCTTCTGAAGCTTTCTCTGTATGACTGTAATAATGATATATAGAGGTGATTACAATATTACAGCCAAAGGAGAAGGTTATTGAGTGACAACTAGGAGTATAAACATGGCTGCTGAGGGTGTAGTGGGCAGGCTAGCTAGGGAAACTGGAAGGGGAAGTGAGGAATCATGGGAGTTGTAGGATAGGCACAGAACAGGAATATGCAGATGTAAACAAATGCAGAGGATGCCAGGGGCTCCTAGAGAATCCAGAAATCACTCAAAAACACTGCTGAAGTAGGTGAAAATTCATTTTTTGCACAGAAAAGGCCTTTAGACACTCGTGTACACAGGATGTCAGGAAGGGGTTAATGATAGACTCCTTTTATTGGAGACCTAAAAGTGCATAGTGGGGGTCAGAAGATATAAAATATCAAACTTTGTGCTATGTCTTGATGGCCTGTTTTGCCTCACTAGGCCTGTGTTTCTTCTTTTCATTTTTAGGGCATTTTTTTTTTCAGTTTAGGGAATTTTTTCATGTCAATCATTGACAGATGATTGTTCCTTTATTGATTATAGTCTCAATATAGATTATACTCTTTGGGGAACATACATAATTAAGAATCAGCACAGATTTTACCCTGATTCAGCATTTTTGTGGAGGGCAGAAAATGAAGAGGAATCTGAGGAAGAAGTCTGCCTCATATTACTCTTTATTATCCACTGTATGAATATACCCAGAGGGTAAGGCCCCACTTAGTGAAATTCAGCTGAAAAACACTGTGGGGAAAAAAAAACATCAACAAATACATTGTTCTTGCTCACTGAGTTTCTGCTGTGTATTTCTCTGCTTTATTTTTCTCCTCTTAAATATACAGTATAGGGAAAACGTTTGCGACATCTAAAGTTAACATGCTGCGTTTTTCAAAAAGCAGTTTTCCGCAGCTCTTTTTTTTTTTACACAATGTGTGGATGAGATTAAACAAAAACTTTCACTTTGCTGGCACTGTAAAACGCAGCATTTTTTTTCCACTTCCAAAAACGTTGCTTTTCTGTAGCGTGTCGCCTTAGCCTAAAAGTTTAGATACATAATCTGTACAGATCAAATCATCTATGCAGAACTGTTATTGGTTTTGCAGTATCAAGCCATGGATTTTGTGACTCCTCTCCCTTTCTTGAATGTCCAGTTTATCGCAGTTTTGCATATTTTTTGTAATATTTTGTGTTTTCTGCTATCATATTTTATGCATCTGAGAAAGGGGATGCTCCCTGAAACGCAAATCTATATTGACACTTTATTCAATAAATGGACAGTTTTCAGTATAATTCTGCTCCTGCAGAAATCTTTCCTTTTATGAAGATGTGACAATGCCATTAAAGACGCTATTTGTTCCTGCATCTGCTCCAAGTAGGGGTGGGATGCAGTGGGTTGTCTCTGGTTCTACCAACCCAGTAGTTAAAAATACCATTAGCTTGCAGAACTGAGGAGAAGAGGAGCCTCGACATGGCTCTCAGCCTGGAACATCATGACTTGTCACAGCAGTGTGCCAGGAGCAGAGAAAGGGTGGGCCAGAGAGCAGAGAGGTAAGTACTGAGCTAATACTCACCTCTCTGTCTGGGCAATGTAAGGGGACCATAAAGTGTGTGGTGGCCAATGCACAGGGGCCGTAATGTGTGTGGTGGCAATGTAGGGGCCCATAAAATGTGTGGGGGCAATGTAAAGGGGCCATAAAGTGTTTGGGGGCAATGGGAGGGGGCCATATAGTGTGTGAGGGCAGTCTAAGGTACCATATAAAGTGTGTGGGACAAAGTCAAGGGGCCATAAAGTGTGTGGGGGCAATATTAAGAGATCATAACGTGTGGGGGTCATAAAGTGTGTGGGGCCAATGCAAAGGGGCTATAAACTGTGTGGGAGCAATGTAAGATGGCCTTAAACTATGTGGGGACCTTTATATTGCATGGGGAAAATGAAGGGGTACAATTATATTGTATGGGGCAATGATGAGGGTCATACTGTTTGGAGGCAGTAGTGAAGCCATTATACTGTATGGGAGTAGTGCTGGGGGCCAATATCCTGTATGGGGGGCACTGAGAGAGGTATTAAGCTGTGTGGGACATTAGGGGAAATATTAAAGGGGTTATCCACCTTTCTAATATTGATGGCCTGTCCTTATGATATGCCATTATTATTACATCTGTGGGGTCTAACAGCCAGGATCTACAGTTCTGGGACAGTGTGGTTATTGGTTATGATAATCTGCCAGGAACCGCACTACTCACTCGCTGAACATGTGTAGTGGTAGGTGTAGGTACTGCAGTGGTGTCCCGTTGAAGTCTATAAGACAGCGCAGCAGAACCTAAACCTTCTGCTAAACGTTGTACAGAAAGTGAGTAACATGTTAACATTATTGGTAGACATGCTGTCCCAAAACAGCTGATTTGCAGGGGTACTGACCGCCACTGCAACAATGTATGGACCAACAACTTTGTACAAGGTATATATCTCCATAAACTGTATTGGTGGTGCCTGGAACTGCATCACTTGAATAGGAGCAGGGCAGCTTCCAGCAGTATACCCAGCAGCCGAAATAGATGATCAGGATAGGGTCTGGGTGTGGATAGGTCATCAGAATCAATTATCTTCAGATCCTGGACAACCCCTCTAACTCACATAGCATTGTCTAATCTAGACTGGATAGAATTTTATCTACTTATCAGCTGAGAGCAGGACTAAATCTGTACAGTTGTACAGCCTCTGTATGTAAACAAGACAGGAAAACCTCTAAAAATACCAAATATAGAGACAAAATGTTTTCTATAACTAAATTTAAATACGTTAAAATATGATGTTAAAAATTAAGTATGAAATATCAATAAGAAAGCAATACCTTAGTAACTGCAATATACTCTGGTCTTTGAAGACCATCTACCACATTGGTTTTTACAACAGCATTCATCCTCCAATCCACTCCAACAATGTGTACTTTACCCCCATCAGTCCAATCTGTCACTGCAATACTGCTGGATTTTAGTATAGCCAGCCCGTAGGAATGTTTCCAATCTGCCTTAGAAGTCTTCAAAAGATGGATCATTTCTCCTTCTTTAGAAAAAACTTTAATCCCCTTGTATCCATTGGACACCAGTAGTAGACCTTCTTCTGTACACACCACATCTCCAAGGCAGTTGCTAGTTTCAGAATCATATGAAAATGTTTGCTTGTGTTGACCTTCAGGAGAGAAGATCTGTATTTTCTGATTGCCACTGTCTTTTATAGCAAAATCACCATCTAAAGTAATTGTTACACTGGTTGGCCAAATAAACTTTCCATCCTCGGAGCCGTAACTTCCCAGCTCCTCAACTAGACTATTGTAGTAAATTCTTTGAATGCCCGAAAGCTTCCAATCCTTATTAAATTCATGCATGGCTTTCTAAAATACAAATGAATGTTATTGCAATAAGCAATGCATGTACACACGAGCAAATAATAATTATGATCCATCACTCTCTCACATGCTTTATAAAGAAAGTGGTATCACTTATATTAAAGGTAGTTTACCACCTCTAAGCCTATTCAACTGCCACCTCTATGTTGCAGAGCACATTCCAGTGATAAACAACATTGCTTTACTATGGAATGTTGTTTATCACTGTAATCAGGGTCGGACTGGCCCACCTGGGGAACCGGTGAATCCACCGGTGGGCCCCAAGCCCCGACTATTAGTCCTCATGTCATGGGGGCCCGATCGGTATCCTGACCATCCCGATCGGGCCCCTGACCAGAGGCGTAACGATCGCGGTCGCAGGGGGTGCGACCGCGACCGGGCTCAGCGGGGTATGGTGCCAGTGGCCAGCTGGAGATGGCCGGGGCCCCGGACCATTATGAGTGGTCGGGAAAGCCTGGTTCCCCGACCGCTATACATACTGTTATTGGAAAGGGACCCTGGCATATTGCAGGCCCCTTTCCAATAGATGGCAGGGCAGGGGAGGTGACTGAAAATAATAAACACATATTCTCACCTCTCCAGGGCACAGCATCTTCTCCAGCGTTCCTCCGTCATGTGACTGAGGCCTGTGATTAGGCCCCGGCGGGCACATGGGGTGCGGCCGCGTAATGACGTCAGTGCGCCCCCATGTGACCGCTTAGGACCAATCACAGACCTCAGCAGCGATGTCGGAAAAGGGCCTGAAGACGCTGAAGACAGCAGGATGGAGCGAGGATGCCAAGGAGAGGTAAAGCAAGGTGAGTATGAGTGTTTGTTATTTTTAGTCACTTTCCCTGGGCCTCCGATTATTATACTCTGGGGTCTGAGGAGACCCCAGAGTATAATAATAGCACTGAAGCAGAGGGGGGCTATTGGGCGCATATAATACTGGATGGGGGCCACTGTGGAGCTTATAATACTGGATGGGGCCCCTGTAGAGAGCATATAATACTGGGTGGGGGCCACTGTAGAGCTTATAATACTGGGTGGGGGCCACTGTAGAGAGCATATAATACTGGGTGGGGGCCACTGTAGAGAGCATATAATACTGGGTGGGGGCCACTGTAGAGAGCATATAATACTGGGTGGGGGCCACTGTAGATAGCATATAATACTGGGTGAGGGCCACTGTAGACAGCATATAATACTGGGTGGGGGCCACTGTAGAGAGCATATAATACTGGGTGGGGGCCACTGTAGAGCTTATAATACTGGGTGGGGGCCACTGTGGAGCTTATAATACTGGGTGGGAGCCACTGTGGAGCTTATACTCCATACAGTGACTCCTTCATTTTTTTTTAAATTACGCCAGGGCAGGTGAAAAAAACAAAACAAAACAAAAAAAAAACCCAAACTTTCTCTCCTGTCCCCAGTGTCTCCCAGCGTGGTTCGGTCCTGCAGTTCTGTTGTTTTCTTCCAGCTCCAGGCCAATCAGCGGCCTAAGGGAAGGGACCTGGGACGTCACAGCCAGTGAGGAATTCCGGCAAAAAGAAGACAGCGGAGCTGCAGGACCGGACCGTGCTAGGAGACAGGTGAGTATGTTTTTTTTTTTTTTTTTTTTGGGGGGGGGGGGAGTAGAGGGGATTCACCTACCCCGAACTAATTATTAAAAAAAGAAAAAAAATTATACTGGACAACCTCTTTAAAGTGTGGCACGTTAGGGGGCCCTGGTCGGTATATTAAAGGGGTATTCCAGGCATAATTTGTTATGGTTTATCCTCAGGATAGGCCATAGATACCTGATCTGTAGGGGGCTGACCACGGACCGATCAGCTGTATGGAGCCACTTCTGATGCCCGTCCTGTACACAATACAGGGCCAGAAGCAGAAAGCTCTGTCCACTGTATATTAGCCGGGCACCTTCACTGTATCTCAGCACTTATTGAAGTCAGTAGGAGCTGAGCTGCAGTGAAGGTGCCGGGCTGCTATACAGCGGATGGAGCTTTCTGCTTCCGGCCCTGTGTTGTGTACAGAACGGGCTCCGGAAGTGGCTCTGAACAGCTGATGGGGCCGTGTGTCAGCTCCCTACCGATCAGGTATTTATGGCCTATCCTGAGCATAGGCCATAAAAAAGATTAACCCTGGACAACCCCTTTAATATGCCCCACACAGTTTAATGTCCCCCCCCACAGGATGTCAGCCCCCATCACTGCTCCCACACAATATAATGACCACATCACTGTTCCCCATACAGTATGGGGGACCAGTGAAGAGGCCACTATGTGGGGGGACCAGTGAAGTGACCATAGAAATATTTGGCCCAGACAACCCCTTAAAATAGGTTGTCCATAAACTGGAGCGACCACTGTGTCGGTCGCCAGGGAGGTGTAAAAATAAGAAAATTAAAAAAATAAAGCATACTCACCTGTCCCCAGCACCCCGATGTCCTCTGCCTGTGTCTGTTCGGTCTCATGGCGGCGCCTCATTTCTGGAAATCCTGTACCTAATTGGTCTTAGCGATCACATGAGGTGCAGGGTTCCCAGCAAGGCGTCGCCGGCACGAGACTGAATGGACACTGACAGCGGACAACAGAGCGCCGGGGACAGGTGAGTATGCTTTTTAATTTACTTATTTTTTACTTTACACCTCCCGCCAGCTACATTGGTTGCTCCAATGCCTGGACAACCTCTTTAAAGGATTTATCCATCTTTCTAATATTGATGGCCTGTGCTTAGGATAGGCCATCAATATTACATCTGCGATGATACAACAGCCAGGACCTCTGCAGATCAGCTTTTCCAGGACAGTGCGGCTACAGGTAAAGGTAACAATTCTTGGAGCCACGCTGCTTACTTGCCATACAAGGTGTAGCAGTAGGTTTAGGTAGTGCAGTGGTGCACACGGTATAGTGGTTGAGCAGCATGGCTCCCGGCATGTTATTACCTTTTGCCGCCCTGTCTCGGTACCGCTGATCTGCAGGGGTCCTGATGGTGGGCCCCTAGAAACAATTCCACTGGTGGGCCCTAGACATCCCAGTCTGACACTGACTGTAATGTGCTCTGTAACATGGTGGAGAAAGTTGAATATACTTGGGTTCGGTGGTAGACTCTCTTTAAAATGTTGTGCAAGTATAACAATCTAACATAGTTTAGTGCTAAAAAGCATACACAAATGGAAAATGCATGCAGGAGGAACAATACCTCTTCTTCATCCAGTTCCTGCAAATAGTAAGAATCTAACATGGTTTAAGCTCAGCTTCCTTAGCGAGAGCATGAAGAAACACAAAAGAATAAAAAGAATACCAAAATGAAAAGTGCAAATAGGCATAAAGAAAAAAGAGAAATACCATATAAAAAAGATGATCTCTCTGACAAGTATCAATACACTTAAAGAGGACCTTTCACCACCTCCACCATGTCCAGATCTTTGCATCATTTGATGCTGCTTCAATGATTCTAGCACTGTTGGATTTTTTTTTCTCTAGTCCCCACTATTCCTGAGCAATAAGTTATTTTAGTTTTGGTACCTCTTATGCTATTTAGCCTCTGTACTGTCAGGTGGGCCATGTGAGGCAGGATCAGACAAGGGGTGTGATTGGAATTCTGAATCATGCCCCCTTTCTTGCTCATGCCTACACTGCCCATCTGACTAGAAAAACTAGTTGCCCTCATTATTTCATTTATCGATGGGGGTTACAATTGGTGTCAAATGCTGGGACCACCACTGATCCTGTGCTGCACAAAGCTGTGCTGCACAAAGTTGTGTCACTACTCCCTGTACAGCAGGTTAAAAGAAGTGAAATAGTCAAAGATTCTGCTTCCCCGCTTTCTGTGATTGGAGAGAGTCTCAGAGTTCAGATCCCCAGCGAACTCAGAAGGACAGAATCCTTGACCTGAGAAACCTTGGTTTATCACTCTGGCAGATTGCTATGTGCCTAGGCAGGGATTTCAGCACCACTCAATATTGTGTGTTCTGATGGTTGGGAGAACAATGATGAATTGGAATGACAGCAAGAGGTGCCAACTTCTGCATAGACAAATCATCTGAATAGAAGAATGGCACATAGTGATCCATTCTGTACTAGCAGTGAAATTGGACATCACATCCCAAGCCTAGGGTGGCAAACATTGTCAACACAAACCATCAGAAGATATTTGCACAGCATTGGATTACAAGCCAGATGTTCAGCTACAGGTGTTCCACGCCACCGCTTTCAAAGATGTGCACAGGCTGGAGTAAAGGTCTATCCTCTTTAGCAATGAGTCCTGCTAGTATCTGATGCAATAATAGCCAGAGATTGGTTGGAGACCACATAGGCCACACCATGAAGAGGCCTTCACAAGAGAATGTCACACAAGTCCTACTTCCAGGATTATGGTGTGAGGTGGCATAATGTACAGAAGCAAGACCCTCCTAGTCTAGCAGCTTAGCACTACATTGATTTGTTCATATAACCTGTGCCGCAGAACCAGTGCATTTCTCAGAAGTTTCCTAGGAGCCATTTTCCAACTGGACAAGTCTCGTATTGATCTTGCTGCAGTGAGCACCCTATGTGGCCTAATTATTCTACCATGGACTGCAGTGTCGCTGTACTTGTCTCCCATCAAGCATATCTAGAACGTCACTGGTCGGCAATTGCAGAGAGAGCTGCCAGCAGTCAATCTTAATAATTTGCATATCCAAGTGCATTCAACGTGGACGACCATTAATAACCTCATTGATAGCATGCCAAATAATGTAAGTGTATGTATTTCTGTGCATTTTGCTTATACTCAATACTGAATAAATTGAGATGTTTTGAATATTTTCCATTTTTTTATAATGTGTATGTTTATTGATGATGTGATTTCCACAATTCCATTACTTTTCCTTCTTGGTTTTGCATTTTCAATGTTGATGAGTGTATTACGGCATCATATTACGACATGCTATGTGCATAAACCCTTTACACAAGGACAAAGAGTGCTTGTGGATTTATTTAAATACACTTGAACAGAACATAAATAAAGACAATTAATATATACTATTCTTAAGGATAGAGATAGGTGAAGAAATATTGTAAAAGATTTTTCCCAATTTTTTCACACTGAACACCCTATTTATTAAAGTGCACAACACCTATTCCTATACAAAATATACCTTAAATCATTTGTATTGGTTGAAGTTGTGCTAGCATAAGGCATGATAAACCTAATAAATCCCAGGAACTAGGTGGCCAGTGTAGTTAGACATCTACTGGTGTCTATTGATGTCAAAAATTGTGTTATTAGCAGGTCATAAAAGGTGACTATAGCACCTGGATTTTTCTAAAGGGCCCCTAGTGTCTATAGTCAAACTATGATTTTACAACCAAAAGACACAAAATAATAATATGGTTTTTATACATTTTGTCAAAGTGAAGACACTAGAGACATAATTAGGTGTATGGAATGATGTCACTGTAAGTAATAAGAACTAAAAAAAAAAACTTTACATTTCATTGAGCATATCAAAAGATTCAGTTGGAGGGAGTCCCTTTATCTTTTAACTTAGAGATGTGTATTCTAAGGCAAGGTCCACATCTGCATTGGAGTCTCTGTAAGAAGACTCCGCCGCAGATTCCGACTAAAATCATCAGAGACTATAATGTCCTTGGGTAACTGCTTTTTTAATCGTACAGGCTCTCCATGTTTCGGGTCCTCTTGCGGGCCCAAAAAACGGAGAGCCAAACGCTAGTGTGAACCTAGCGTTAGTGGTAGTGCAAGGCTAATAATAGCAATTAATTGGTGTTTAACATTATTTACATGCATACATAATTTTTCACAAAAAAAGACTGAATTGATGAAATGATAGTCCCCATTTTATAGGGAATGGCCTAAACATTTATTGACATCTTGTCTATCATAATGTTAGAATCAGTGAAGGCTATGTCTTTAAGAGTCTAATGATGCTTAGTAGACCTGAATAACTATAAACCTAGAACGTAAACTTTTGCTGCTATGCCACTATAAACATGTTACAAGCCAGATCTACAGACTTACACTGTGTATGATTCTTTGTAAATGACTATGATATATTATATTTTACACTACAAACAATCGCTTGCTTACCTATTCTGCTGCTAACATCACCTGCCAGTAAAAGAGTTGTGAATGAGCCAGCTCCGACAGTATCTCTGTCTTAACCCAATGCAGTTACCATGGAGCAATACCTAAGAGAATGACCCTGCACAGTGCTGCTAAACATCAGAATATCCAATTTGTTCAGCTCAGATATATTTCACATTCCCCACTGACAGAGTAACTAGTTTGTTGTTTCTGTTCAGGTCATGGTTCCCTGGAAACTCACAATGTTGTATTCACTGACAGTAATGTCAATATGGAATTATTTGCACAAAATGCCACTCTTTCTGGATTATGTTTACAGTAAACAACAAGAAACCACAGACAGCTGGGGTGTTGGCTTGTTACCATGTGTCCGGTTTATGAATACTGTAAAAATACAGTATAGTGTTATGTATTTGTCTTGAAATTTACAGAATGCTTATTTCCTCCAGTAAGATTTCAATGCCATTTCGATATAAGTTTACTAAGATTTCAAGTACTCAAGGATTTGTATAATATTACATATACATAGAATTTAACCTTCTGATTTCAGTGAGGTTTAATGGATTTCGTCAACTGTTTGTGTCAGCTGAGCCAAAGGAATATAGATCATTACAATTTTTAGAATTAGTCTTAATAATTAAAGAGGTTGTCTGGGCAAAAAAAATATTTTTTTAAAGTAAGTTGGGGGAGGTGAAAAAAATCATACTCACCTGTCCCCGGTGCCCCGATGTCCTCCCAGCATGGTCTGGTCCTGCTGCTCTGGTGTCTTCTCAAAGTGAAACTGCTCGCCGGTTGTGATGTCCCGGATCCCTTCCGCTGCTGATTGGCCTCAGCAGTCATGTGACCGCTGAGGCCGAACAGCGGCCTCAGGAAGAGACCCCAGAACAGGTCATGTGTGGCGGGGACTTCCACTGGAAGACAACAACGCACTGGGAGGACTGGACCATGCTAGAAGGCATCAGAGAAAGGTGAGACATCCTGTGTACCTTTCCTTAGGTCGCTGATTGGCCTTAGTGGTCAAGTGCAGCGGGGAACTAAACAGCAAAGCAGCAGGATCGGACCACGCTGGGAGACACCAGAGCATCAGGTACAGGTGAGTATGTTTTTTTTTTTAATTCTTTTTGCCTTCCCCGGCCCAATATAAAAAAATATATATATCCTGGACAACCCCTTTAAGGACAGGCAATAAATATAAATCAACAGCAAACCCATCAAGCCCTTCGCAGAAATGTCCCAACCTGCCCAGTACTGCCCACTTTTGGACAGAATTTCCGTAAGCCATATTTATTATGAATGATCAGTGAAGATCTGCTAACAAAGAAAGGTTCTTACACTATGTATTATATGGTTCTTAGAATAAGAACCTTTCTTTGTATGTATCGTATGTATATTTAGGACTGACATTCAAACTGCATTTTTGCTTGAATTTCATCACCAGATATTATCAGTTGTAAGCAAAGTGAAGAAAATGTTGAAAATGGCTTACACATTTTATAAAATTGCTACATCTTTACAACAAATCAAGTAACTGGGCTCTGGAAAATGTTCTGCTGAAAAAATTATATTTTAGTGACACAAGTTAGACCAACCCTATATTAGGCAGGCAGTTTTTAAAGAGAACCTTTCACCACATCCACCAATTCAAGTTCTTACCATCTGTTAATAGGCGCTGCCCCATTGATTCCAGCACAGTTGGAATTTTCTCTCTAGCCTTCACCGTTCCTGAGCAACAAGCTCAGTTAGTTTTGGTGCCTGATGTGCTATTTAAGCTATGTAATGTCAGAAGGGCAGTGTCAGGCAGGGGGGCGTGATTCAGATCTCCAATCAGAGACAGCCAGTATCATAGATCAGAATCACAACGCTTGTCTGCTCCTGCCTGACACTGCCCTCCTGACAGTACAGAGACTAAATAGTATATCAGATACCATAAATAACACCATTGGTTGCTCAGGAATGGTGGGGGCTAGAGAAAAATTTGAACTGCGCCAGAATCAGTGGAACAGAATCTATTAAATGATGTAAATAGCTGGACTTGTTGGAGGTGGTGAAAGGTCTTCTTTAAGCTGTGGCTGTATGGTCTGTATACTGTGAATATTTAAGTATATATTCATATATTCATATATAAAATGTACTGTACAGCACAATCTAAACAAGTATTCGTACAAAGTATTCATAATTTGTCTATGTTAGAAAAACAAATTTCCATTTCTGATACTAATTTAATATCATGACTAGGCATAGGCTTTTTCAGTGCTTCTTTCATCCTAGTGGTGGTCGCATTTATGCTTTGAATAAAGTCTCCATATTTTCTACTTGCTGAGTGCTAGACAAAGTTTGTGCCTTTACTAATTTAATTTAAATAATAATTTAAATAGTAATTTAATTAGTAAAACACAGAAATGTAGCCTAGCATCTAATTCTGTGTGGCTGACCACCACTGAGAACATTTATCTACAGTACATATGTAGATTTTCTGCTAAAAGCAATACATTATATTGCAATAATTACATTACAATGCCAAGCCTGTATTTAGTCACCACCATTCTTTCAACAAGAAGCATGAGAAAATAGCATAATAAATTATGTGGCCTCAGGATGAAAAGAAATACAGAAAGAAGGAAGATTGTAAATGGTGTGATATCTGTGTACAATGGTGACATTGTATAGCAAGTAGTCATAGGCTTTAAATTATTTTTGACAAGAGGCATATGGCCAGTGCTATACCAGTTTGATCTGCTCCATTAGCCAAAGTAAAGTAGAAGGTTATCCATGGCTGAATAGATAAGAGGTAGTTAAGTAGACACTATTTAGATGGATCCTATTTGTAAAGCTACTCTAGGTATCTGGTGGCAATTCCCTCCAGCAGTTGAGTTTCTTCTGGTGAGATCATCTGACATTTCCCACTTGCATAAATAATGGCAGGTGATATTTCCTAGAAACCATAAAGTTTTAATACATGACTCTTTAAGTATCTAGCCCTTATTAGGAGGGTACAGTATATTGAAAGGAAATGTTTTATGTTTGCAAAATTCTTATCTATCTATCTATCTATCTATCTATCTATCTATCTATCTATCTATCTATCTATCCATCCATATATCTATCTCATTCTCTGTAAATAATGATGGCCTTCCCCCTGGAAATTAAGGTGGTACCTGATCCTCTAGGTAGGAACATACATTCATCAACATTGAAATTGCATGACCAAGAAGGAAAAAGTCTTGGAATTATGTAAATCAAAATAGACATATTACTGATATGAAAATAATATAAAAATGTAAATAAAATATTCAAAATATCTTGATTTATTCAGTATCAAGCATGAGCATTGTATTGCTGCACTGGAGTCCTGAGTTTGAATCCAGCCATGGACAACATCTGCATGGAGTTTGTATGTTCTTCTCTTGTTTGCATATGTTTCCTCCAGGTAATTCAGTTTCCTCCCACACTCCATATGCACACTGATAGGAATTTGGGAATTTACATTGTGAGCCCTACTTGGGACCGTGACTGTTGATAGTATCTGTAGAACGCTGTGGAATATGTCAGTGCTATATAAGTAGGTAAAAATTTCACGCCTTGGCATGCTGTCAGTTAAGTTATTAATTGTTGTCTGAGGAATGTTAAGCCATGCACTTGGACATGCAAATACTCAAAATTATTGATATTGCTGATCAATGACATCTCAGATGTGCTTAATGGGAGACACTGCAGGCCATAGTAGCATGTTTAGTCCTTGCAGGCTGCTCATAATAGCACGAGCAACATGCAGCCTGGGGTTGTCCTGTTGAAAAATGGCTCCTGACTAAATCAATGTAATGCTGAGCTATTAGTGTACATGAAATTAAGACTAGATGGGTCTTCTACCATACATTATGCCACCTTAAACCATAATCCTGGGAGTAGAGCAGCGTGATATTCTTTTGTGAAAGCCTCTTCATGGCATTGCCAAAGTGGTCTCCAGAGCAATCTTTGGCTACCGTTGTATTTGAGACAAAAACAGGGCGTATTTCTGAAAAGATCATGCCATGTTATTGTGCACCATGATAGGTTTTGAGTGAGGTCAATAGAACACCTATAGATGGACATCTGCCTTGTAGCCCAATGTCATGCAAATGCTTTCTGATAGTTTGTGTTGACACTGTTTGCTGCTCTAAGCTTGGGATGATCACATTCTTCCAATTAGATGACCTGTCTGTGCAGAGATTTGCCTCCGCGCACCTCTTACTGTCATTCCAGCATGTTGTTGTTCTCCCAATCACCAGGACACATGTAAGGATGGTGGTAACTTGAGTGTTTAACAAATACACCGGTGAGACCTGCCCAGCCAATCCCTAGCACCTCATGTGCCTGAGCAAGTAGGTCCTTGGATTCCAGTTCTTGCGAGGGTTTCATCTTTATTCCTGCTTGATCTTCGGTTTTATTACTTCAGCTTGATTTCTGTTTTTGCTTTTGATACCATCCTGATCTGCAGTTCTCCCATGTATGACTTTTGGATTCCCATGACTCTTTTCTCTTCTGCCTGCCTCTGACCTTCAGACTGGACCTTACTACACTTTTGGCTACGTCTAGAGAAGAGAAAATTTAAGCAGCAACATAAGAACAGTGAGGTTGTGGAACTCATTGCCACAGGATGTGGTGATGGTGGATTCATTGTACAAGTTTAAAGGGAGCCTGGATTCCTTTCTCAAACAGAAAAATATTACGGGTTATGGGTTTTAGGTATTGGTAAGGACAAGCTGATCCAGAGTTTTATACTGATTGCCAGATCGAAGTCGGGAAGGAATTTTTTCACCTGACATGGGACAATTGGCATAAGCCTCATTACTATGCTTACTATGCTTTGGCGTGACCCTCTGGTGCGTTGCACCAGGGTCTCTCTGGCCTTTGATTCAACTGCCACCTACACTGGGACTAATCTTAAACGTAGTGGTCTGGTGGTTCTCTGCAGTAAAGACCAGATCCCTGTATAGGGGTTAAAGGGTGAAAACTAGGGGACCATTTAGACAACGCCCTCAGGAGTAGCTCAAAATCAAACCGGTTAAGTGACACAGTGGGTTCATGATCTGCTGTCTGTTATAGTTTGCTCAGGCCATGGACCCTGTTGCCAAGCCAAAAGCAACCTTGCAAGACTTCTATCAAGAGCTAGGAAGACAACAAGATTGCCAATAGCATATGTATCATTTATGCAGATGATTGCTACTGTTTGGAGAACCTTGCAGCGCCTGCTCCACAAGCTGCAACACCAGATCTAGTCACTCCGCAAGGTACAGCATTTGAGCCCAGTCTGCATTATGTTGTGAATTCCTAAATCAGTGTCTAATTCACTTAGTCCTACATACAAGGCAGTTTGCTTCAGATTGGGTCAAAGTGGCATTCATAATGCCCTGCTTTCTGGTCAGGTGCTTCCATGGGCTAATCCATTTTGGGAACGTGTAGGACTGGACACTCCAGATCTGCAATAGTTTCTCTTGACCTTTCACACAGTTTTTGAAGAACCTAGTTGTGCCCCTTATGCAGTTTCAGCTCTTCTTCGTCTGCTTCAAGACACCTTGACTGTGGGACAATGTGCCATTCAGTTCTGTACTTTAGTAGTGGAGCTTCATGAAAAAACAAAGCCCTGGGAATGCCGCAGCGCAGATGGAGAGAACCGGAGGATGGGAGTAGAAGTGGTTGTAGCTGTGCCACCGGATTGGTTGAGGGCACTCGGCCTATCTCCTCAGCGCACCTCCTAGGCCTGATACACGAATGAGGGGAGGACTGCTGTACTACCAGATGGTGGTGGTAGGAGTTCCTCCGGGCCACTTCCAGTTGGAAAGGAATCCTCTCTTACTCTGAGTCAGTGTGATGGTGTTCGCAAGGGCCCTGATGTTACAGCAGGAATGACTCAGGAGGCAGTAATGCAGTGAAACAGGTTGAACTTTGGCAGCTGTAACTGTAAACATTGCAGTTTCTCAATGGGAGTGGTAGTCTCCCACTGTTAAGTATGTCCAGACTTTGTAGTGAGGGATGCCCAGGTGTGATAAGGCTTCAGTGCCGTGTAATCCACTCCGTAAGCTCTCTCTCAGGAACTTAGCTACAGGAAGCAGATGATACTGGGGTTGTAATGCAAGGTAGTCCTTTCTGGGGCTTGGTTACCTTTTGAGGCAGGTCCCGGGTAACACCTCCTGGTAGGCGGGACTCCTTCGCTCCTCTTTCTTTATACTCCACAGCCACAGACTTTCTGCTCTACCACTCACAGACATGTAGGCCACATTGAGGCTGTGGCCTACAAGCTAAGCACCAATACTTACCTGCCTGCTTACTGGCGCCTCCCACTTCTTCCTGCTTCGGGTGCACATGACGTCACATCAGTGCGCCCAGAACAAGAAGGAACAGGACTGGGGAACAGTGAAGGGGCTATTGTATGGCCCATACAGTGTCCCCTACACTATTTCCTCCCCCCCATACAGTGGCCCCTTCACTGGTCAGGATAGGCCATAAATACCTGATCAGTAGGAGGCTGACAACCAACCCCCAGACCGATCAGCTATACAGAGCCATGTCCGGCGCCCATCCTGTACACAATATGGGACCGGATGCAGAAAGCTCTGTCCACTGCATCTCAGCACATATTGAAGTCAGTGGGAGCTGAGCTGCAGTGAAGGTGGCGGGCTGCTATACAGCAGATGGAACTTTCTACTTCCGGCCCTGTATTGTGTAGAGAACGGGCGCCGGAAGTGGTTCCATACAGCTGATGGGGCCGTGTGTCAGCCCCCTACCAATCAGGTATTTATGGCTTATCCTGAGGGTAAGCCATAAAAAAACATTAAGCCTGAACAACCCCTGCAGCATCCCAGAGTCTGCTGCTTTTATTTGTTTGTTTCCTGTGCCTCTGGGTTTCGTGTTGGTACGTCCCGTTTTATGTTAAGTGTTATATGTCATTATTATGCAGCTTTTCCCTCGGGATTTTTCCCCCTGCACTGTTCAAAACCTAGCTTTGGTTTAGCCCTGTCTTATCACAGGCCACTGGGCGGGGTTGTAGGAGACTCCGTCTCCATGGTAACCTTTGGTCTGTGTGCAGTTAGTCTAGTGTGAGCAGTGGGACAGTAAGAGTGTGCAGAGGTTTCCTGCCCCCACAAGCTGCGCTGATGCTAACGGTTAGCCATCACAGCCTTCAGGAGGATTACTTCGGGCCTAGTCTTCAGGTAACCAGTACCTTGTCAGCCATCCTAGAACCAAGGCCGTGGACACTGTATTAATACCCCCATTTAGAAGCTGCTATTGCCTTGTGATTGCTATTGCCAAATAAAGGCTGTTTGGTTTACCTGCACCATTGAATTCTGAGTCGTGTCTGCGTCACCATCAGGGCCCTTCCGAACAACACTACACCGGCTCATAGAGAAGAGGTCCCCTCTTCAACTGGAAGTACCCCGGGGGAAAGAACTACTACCACCACCATCCGGTAGTGCTGCAGGACCCCCCTCGACTTTGTCCGGCCTAGGAGTGGGACTGGAGTGGTTGGTGAGCGTGTTCGGCCTGCTAGGTGGCACAGCATCCGCCACTACTACTCCCATCCTCCGGTCTCCTCCATCTGGGTTGCGGCACCCCTTTAATATGCCCCACACAGTTTAATGTCCCCCCTACAGGAAGTTAGCCCCCATCACTGCCCCCACACAATATAATGGCCTTATCACTGTTCCCCATACAGTATGGGGGACCAGTGAAGAGGCCACTGTACAGGGGGGAGACTAGTGAAGTGGCCATAAAAAATTTTGGCCAAGACAACACCATTTAAAGAGGTTGTCCATAAATTGGAACAATCCTTGTGGCGGCCAGGGTTGCATACTCACCTATGCCTTGCCTGTGTCTGTTCGGTCTCATGACAATGCCTCATTTCTGAAAATCCTGTACCTAATTGGTCTTAGTGGTCACATAAGCAGAAGGTGTCGGCATGACACTGAATGGACACTGGTGGTGGTCAACGGAGCGCTGGGGACAGAGGAGTATGCTTTTTTATTTTTATTTATTTTAATTTACACCTCCCGCTCACCACATGGGTTGCTCCAATTCCTGGACAACCACTTTAAATGATTTATTAATGTTTCTAATATTGATGGCCTGTACTTAGGATAGGCTATCAATATTACATTTGCAGGGTCCTACAGTCAGGATCTCTGCAGATAAGTTTTTCTAGGACAGTGGGGCTACAGGTAATGGTAACAATTCCAGGAGCCATGCTGTTCACTTGCCATACAGGATGTAGTGGTGGGTTTAGGTAGTGTAGTGGTGCACATCGCATCACAGATGAGCAGCATGGATCCCAAAATGCTATTAACTGTAGCCACGCTGTCTCGGTATAGCAGGTCTGGAGGAGTCCTGGTGGTGGGCCCCTAGAAACAATTCCACTGGTGGGTCCTAGACATCCCAGTCCGACACTGCTGACATTCGTAAACCACATCCCCGGAGGGCAGATGATATGAATCATCACCTCTCTACTGTGATTTGCTCCCTGACCGTTCTATCCATACTCCTAGGAGCAGGTCTGGGGCTTTATAACCTCAGCTGGTCAGCAGTTGCATTTGCGGTCAGTTCTGTGCCAACATTCTGGCATAGAGATGGTGGCACTATCCAATGGTCACCTCTACGGCTTCTCTGTTGTATTCTGCCTACCCAGCATATTTAGAACCCCTGAGGATGTGTCTGATTAGCACAGAAACGTGTAAGGAAACTTGTGTAAATACTTTTAGACTCCTAATGGAGCAGGCAGTTTATTAGTGAAGCATATGCTTCTGGAGCGATACCAAAACTAATAGCAGAAGGATCTAATTAGTACAGCAATTCTTCGCTCAGCAGTATTTTGGTCCTTCCTGCCGCTCTAGTTGAGGATATCATGAACCTTATGTTTTAGACCAGCACCAGCTGGACTCTGTGTGCAGATAATAGAAGCTACCTATTTTTGTGGGTAGTATACTTTCTCAGTGCAGTAGCACTGGTAATAATTACTCTCACTGTACAACATCTACAACAAAGCCCTCAATTTAAGATATACAGACCATGGTGACTGCCCTATTTGGTAGCTATATGATGACTATGTTCATCTAGCAATACTACCAACATTTTACATGGTGTCCCATACTCTGCCTATATTTTATCAGGATCTGAATAATGGCCCCCTATCTATGTACGATATAGTGACTGGGATGTCACTTATTTATTGATTCACAGGATGTGTGTAGGCAGCTCACAGGTTGTCTGGAAGTGATGGGTGCACGTTCTAAGAGGGGCTGACCATCTCCCCTCTAAATATCATAGAATAAAGGAATTAATTGGAACCACACTCCAGAAATGGTTATGCTTCTTAGTAAAGTTGTAATGGTGTACATAAATACAACATTTCGGGTTGTTACCCTTCGTCAGGCAATTGTAAATACATAGAGTAGAAGACATGAATGGTAGCCCAGTCGGTCAATTCTGCGGACCGCAATAGAGACGTAACAGATAACAGGTCAAAGGAGTAGGTCCATCGGATTAGAATGCAGAGCGGTAGGGCTGGTTAGCCTTCAATTGAATTATTGCAGGCCTGCTACATGCTCCCAGGAAACCTCACATAAGCGTCAGTACAGACCCTGCAGTAATTCATTTTGTCTCTATTGCGGTCCGCAGAATTGACCGACTGGGCTACCATTCATGTCTTCTACTCTACGTATTTACAATCACCTGATGAAGGGTAACAACCCGAAACGTTGTATTTATGTACACCATTAAAACTTTACTAAGAATCATAACCATTTCTGGAGTGCGGTTCCAATTTCTTTATTTTATTTATTGATTCATCACCTAACTTTTATCACATTTTTTAATAGTTGTAATAAACGTTATGTTTTAGTTATTCCACACCATTTTCTTTTCAGCTGACTATAGGAACAACCAATCTTTCATTACCTGTTTATTATTTTTTCATATACTGTTTCAGTCAGTCCACTCATTCTGGGCCTTCCTTGGTTATGTCTACGTGCTCGAGACGTCAATTGTAATACAGGAAAAATTCTCACCTGGGGTCCTCATTGAAGCACCAATTGCCTTACAGAGGTCCACCCATCTTCTCTGCCAACGCCTCCTTTGGTTCTGTCTGGCCTTCCACCACAGTATGCATCTTATGCTGACGTCCTCAGTAAAAAAGAGACTGAAACCTTACCATCGCCCTTATGACTGTCCAATCGATTTAATTAATGGGACATACAACCATGTATTGATTCAAGGTCTTAACATGATCACAGTTAAAAACAAATACCCGCTATAATTTATCTCTGAACTTTTAGACAGGATTTGCAGGGCAAAAACTTTTACTAAGTTGGACTTACAAGGTGTCTAAAATTTGATTCCATCTGACAAGGTGATGTACCTAGTAATGCCATTTGGTCTGTGCAATGCTTCAGCAGTCTTCTAGCAGTTCACAAATGACATTTTCAGGATTTGCTCTATATCTGCATAGCAAGTCTAACTTGATTACATCATGATCTACTCTTCTGACTTATCTACCCACCATAGACACGTATGCATTGTCCAATCTCAACTATGAGCAAAAAACCTTTATGCCAAGCTGGAAAAGTGTATTTTTGAAAAGTCTTCTCTGCCTTTCTTTGTATACACTGTCTCAGATCAAGGTCTACAGATAAACCCAGAGAAGCTTCCTGCAATTCTGTTCTGGTCTTGTCCTTTGAAACTCCACACAATACAAAGATTAATTGCTTTTTCAGTGAACCCCTTCGTGGTCACATTGTATCCCTGATCCACTAGGATCAAGTGGGATTTATTTCATCAAGAGAAGTGACAGACAACACTCTGCAAACATACTCCATTATCCATTAGACACATTTCCAACAGACCCCTCTTATGCTTATCTCCCTGAACGTCGAAAAGGCTTTTGACAGGGTGGATTGGGGTTTCATGGAGGCCACTCAGTCCCACATTCCCTTACGTCCTACAGCAGCACAATATGGGTATTTCTCCCCCTGTGTGTTGTTTAGGACAGGTGGAACTTTTAATTAGCACAAAAATGTGCTTACTAACCTGCCCTATAAGAGGGCACGAGAGACCTCCCTCACCTGTGTTTTTTTCTGTCCTGTGTGGGACAGGTGGAGGAGGTCTCTTGTGACCTCTCTAGAGTTAAGGGGTTTTTTCTTACCTTGAGGTGGTCGTTTCCTTCTATTGCCGGCCTGCGTTCCTTCTTCTTAGCGCTTCTGTCGGTAATTCTTCGGCCGGCGGTAGGCTTCGGCCTACCCGGAGGGTACGTCGGACTTCGCGACGGCCGGAACCCTTCTCTGTGTCCGGGTTCCCGTGCGGGCGGATTTCGCCGGACTCCTTCGCGCCTACTTCCGGTTCTCGGGAAAAGTGCGGTAAGTTTGGAAATTTAAAATTTAAAGGCAAAATATAGAATTGATTTTTGCTGCTTGTTGTTTGAGCCTCTGACAGGCTTTTTCTCCTCTATGTTTCATTATGACATTTGACCCGTTTTGGTGCTATAAATCTCAGGAGGGTAAGTAATATTTATTCATTTTTGTTCATATATTATATGAATGGTCGATTCATATCGCTGGCCTTGCTGCATGATTTCCTATGAATTTTTTCATTGTGGATTAGTTTTGTGTTTGGCTCCGCCTCCACTTATGGTTGCCTTTAAAATGTCCCATAGTCCATTTCGGTTGGGCTGTGATTTTCTGGCTCTCCTATTGCTAAGGAGTAGAATTCTCCTCTGTGATTCAGAGATTACCCTATTTGACTATTGCATGTGCTGTTGCTACATTTTTTGCGACGACCGACCTCCTTAAGGTACCCCTCTCTTTCTGGTTCTGGTTGCGGTTTGTAATATTGGTATTGTTATTGTCTGTGACTTTTTGTGGTCTTTTTAGATGTCTTCTTCTGCTTTCGGCTCTGGTGATGGAGATTTTAGGAGGAAGAAATCCTCCAAGCGTAAACATTTAACCTGTTTAGATTGTAAGACTCCCTTGCCTGACGGCTACGAATTCACCCGCTGTCGCCAGTGTCGTGGCCCCCCTTCTGAGGAGCCATCCATACGTGAGGTTGTGACATGGGTGAAAGAATACATGGAGGACTCTCTCAAGGAGATCCGGAATTCTATCTCCCAGATCGCCAAGAGACCACGTCTTGAAAAACATCCTCTCTTGCAGGTCTCGGACGAAGATTTTCAGGTTGTGGATGAAACTTTGTCTTCTGATGACTCCGCTGAAGATACCAGCAGACCTCTCTTCCCACTCGAGAAAGTCAATAGGCTGCTGAAGTCCATCCGGTCTAAAGACCGTGATGTTGATGGGGAAGCCTCCACATCCACCTATAGAGGGCCTAGGGTCTTCCAAGTGGACGAGACATTAAGAAAGTTAATGTCTTCAGAGTGGAAATTTCCGGAGAAACCCTTTATAACTACTGGTAGGTTTAAGGCCTTGTTCCCCATCGCAGAGTCTCAACTGGATCAGTGGGGTCCTCCCCCTAAGGTGGATATAGCGGTAGCCAAGCTATCTCGCCGCACTCTAGTACCATCTGAGGATGGAGCAAATCTGCAGGATCCTATGGACAGACGCATGGAGAGTACTCTCAAGAAGGCCTACTCAGCGGCCTCTGCTCAGACCTCTGTCGCTGTTGCGTCATGTGAAGTTTCAGCCAAACTACGGGCTGATTTGCTCCAGCTTGAGAGGGACATCGATTCTGGTGTCTCCAGAGACGAGTTACTTTCCTTCTTAACTTCGACTTCTTTGGCAGCAGAATTCCTAGCTGAGGCCTCCCATTATCATTTAAGGCTGGCGTCAAAGTCCTTGGCGCTTTCCACGGCGGCGAGGAGACCCTTATGGTTAAAACCTTGGAGAGCTGATTTTATCTCCAAGTATAACCTTTGTGCCTTACCATTTGAGCCAGGAAGAGCCTGGATGAAATTTTAGAAGGCTTGGCTGATAAAAAAAGGCAAGACTTTGCCTCAGTCTTTTAGGGGCAGATTTGGCCTTGTCCGCGGCAGAGGTTTTTCACCTCGACGTGGTCAGCAGTCCCGGAGGGGCTCTAGGTATTATTCTAGAGGCTCTGGACAGAGATTTCCCAAAACCGAAGATAAAAGGAAGCCCAGTTTCTGACATGAGAAGCTGTCTTCCTGTGGCCGAAATTCCTGTCGGGGATCTTCTCTCCCTTTTTCTCAGCGCTTGGCGGGAAAAAATTCAGGACCCTTGGGTCTTACAGTTAATTCAGCGAGGTTATGCAATCGAATTTCTCTGTCCTCCCCGAGATCGGTTCGTCTTAACTCACCGTCTTCCCTCGTCTCAGCAAGGTATTTTGGAACGCTCCATTCAAGAGTATATCCGCAAAGGAGCTCTAGAAGAAGTTCCTTCTCTAGAAGAAGGTTTGGGGGTTTATTTCCCCGTTTTTCTAGTTCCAAAGCCAGCAGGCAGATGGAGGATGATTATAGATCTGAGGTATCTAAACCGTTTCATCAGAAAAAAACGGTTCCGCATGGAAACCATAAGCTCAGTTTCTTCTTTTCTTCTCCAGGACGACGTTTTTGTCACCCTAGATCTGAAGGACGCTTATTTGCACGTGCCAATTTACCCTCCGCACAGGAAGTTCCTAATGATTGCGGTTATAGTTTCCGGCCACAGGAAGCATTATTGTGGCATCCCCGAGCTGGCTATGGCTGGGCTGAGGGTGATCTCTGTAGTCATTGTATTATTCCTGTTGCTTCATAGCCTGTGTGACATAGCAGGGGGTCCTGAGTCTCACACAACACAGCGCCACCTAGTGAGCCTCACACATGCATTACACCTCCCATAGGATTGAATAGTAACCAAATGTCCAATGGGAGGACATCGCCTGGGAAAAGGGGAGGAGTCAGCTGATCACTGGGTCCCCATGGTAACACCCCTGCAGGAAGGTCCTGCGTGTGAGGAGTGAGAAGTGTGGAGTGTTAGGAGGAGGAGGTGAGGAGATAAGTGTGATGTCCTGTGAAGAAAGCAGTGAGTTTAGTGCAGGAATCTCAAGTCCTAGACAGGCCCAGGAAGGTTGGAGAGCTGACATACTCCAGCTATTCAGAAGATCCTGTCCCCTGTCTGCCTAGCCATCGTCCTGAAGGAAGTCAAGCATCATCATCTTGTCAGCATGAGACTGTGGAGAGAACATTCTGGAACACGTGCTCCATAGCAAGTATCACAGGATCCAGGGGCCAAGGCCAGACCTGTGGAATATCCTGCCACCCTGACTATTGCACCCCGAAACTCTGAGCTATCAGGACCACATAACGTGAGTGGGGAATATTATGTACTAGTATCATGGTGGGCATCCTCCTATGAGCCAAATAGGAGCCCAGACGCACCTCAGGGCTGTAACACTGAAGTATAAGGGGCTAGGAACACCTTTCATCAAGTCTACCCTGCACCCCAGGACTTTGCTGTGTCACCAGGCGTACCCCGTTGTTTTGTATTGAAGAAACTGTTTAAGCATTTGTGCCTCCACACCCATGGAAGTAAAAGTTCAACTTTACAACCGTTTCTGTGTCTGACTCTGCACCGACAACATCAGGGCGCCCCAAACACCACCAGTCGGCACAGTATAGGGGAAGCGCCCCGGGGGAACAATCACCACCAACATTTGTGCAGCCCCCTCATCACCGGTACCAGTGGTGGTAACGTGGGACAGCACCAGCGCTGCGCCCTCGTGCCCAGAGACCGTGACAAGTCTGCGCTGTTTGCACCCCCGCAATCCCAACTGCAGCGTTACCTTCCATCTGGTCACCGCATTATCAGTTCTCGGCCCTCCCTTTCGGGATCTCCTCGGCTCCCCACACCTTTACCAAGGTGGTAGCTCCCATAGTAGCCGCCCTCAGGCTTCAGGGACTCTTTGTGGTCCCTTATCTAGACGACTGGCTGATAAAAGTCCAGTCAGTGTCTGTTCTGCTCCAGCATTTACAGATTGCCATATCCCTGCTTCAAAGCCTTTATAACAATATAATCAACGATTGGCAACTGTGATGATGAGAGACCCCCAGCTATGTATTTTCCAGTTATGTATTTTGCTTTGGTGTGTTATCACTTGTTCAGATTACTCCTACACAGTGTTGCATTTATGACTGTTATCCAAACCCTTTTGGCTTCAGGAATGTGGTATTTCTGCCCCGTAATCAAACCCCTTTGTAGTCCCATTTATAGCCCATTTGCATACCAGTGTTACACTTGTTATCACAGTAGGGGGGACCAACAGCACCCATCCTGGCGCCGACTACACAACAAAGGAAATATGGTTTTATGACAATATTTCCCCAGGAGGGCATCCTACAGTAACACTGATAAATTCCTCAGGTGCGCAAGACGAAGGCTCACGTTTCCAGTCCAGACACATTACTGTTGAGCGCAGGGAAAAGGTCCAGACACTGAACTTATTACCCAAAGGGTTCTGTGGAGTCATTCTTGGTGTCTACACGGTGGGGGCCTCACCACAAACCCCATCATACCCCTTGCCTGACACTACGGTCATCTGGCGAGAAATTATGACTGCCTATAGTTATTAGGTTTCAGGAGGGAGTGCGGGACTTCCTCCCCTGTTGGCATCACAAAGGGAGGAGACTAAGATAGGTATATGGTCTCACCCCAGACAAATGCTAGAGTTCTATCCTGGGAAGATGTGAAAACACATGCTCTGTTACTTGCTTAAGGAAGTGCCCAGAGGCCTAACACATGGAGGCTCAGAGAACCAGACCACAAACTCATTTTGGTATTTTTCTATCTTTTATTCCCATTTTATTTTCTGTACTGTATTTTGCTTTTACCTGTATTTGCTTGACAATCCTCTGATGTGTACTCTGTATATGTTAGTGACTAGTACCGACCCACTCGGGTTAATAAATATATAAAATTTATAAAGCTCGTTTCATATTATCCTATGAACTAAGTCACTCACGGGGCGTGAATGGAAGGTAAGGAGGGTGAACGCCACAATATGTTGAACCACATTCTAGGTCCTAGGTCCCCTCCTCTTCTCTCTGTACACAGCCCCAGTTGGACAAACCATTCGCAAATTTGGCTTTCAATACCATCTTTATGCTGATGATACCCAACTATATACCTCATCCCGTGTCATAACCCCTGCACTACTACAGAACACCAGTGACTCTCTCTCTGCAGTCTCTAACATCATGTCTTCTCTTTATCTGAAATTGAATTTTTCAAAAACTGAACCTCTTGTGTTCCCTCCATCTACTAACCGACCTAACCCTGATATCTCCATTTCTGTCTGTGGCCTTACTATTACCCCGAGGCGGCATGCCCACTGTCTGGGGGTTGTATTTGATTCACATGTCACCTTTACTCCACATATTCAGACACTTGCACGCTCTTGCCACCTACACCTTAAAAACATCTCTAGAATTCGCCCTTTTCTTACCGTGGAAACATCAAAAACCCTCATTGTCGCTCTGATTCTCTCTCGTATTCACTATTGCAATTCTCTTCTAATTGGGCTTCCTCTTACTAAACTCTCCCCACTACAATCTGTCCTGAATGCAGCCGCCAGACTCATCTTTCTGTCAAACCGGTACACAGACGCATCTACCTTGTGTCAGTCGCTGTATTGGTTGCCCATCCATCACAGAATACAATATAAAATTATCACACTGACCCACAAATGCATCTATAGCGCTGCGCCCCTCTATAACACTTCTGTCGTCACTGTCTACCACCCTAACCGTCCTCTCCGTTCTGCCAATGATCTTAGACTTGCATCCCCTGTTATCCGATCATCCCACTTCCGTCTCCAAGACTTTTCTCGAGCTGCACCAGTGCTCTGGAATATTTTACCCAAGACAATCCGATTAATCCCCAACTACAGCAGCTTCAAAACTGCCCTAAAATCACATCTGTATGGTCAGGCTTATCACGTGTCCTGAAACATCCGGGCATACCTGGACCGTTAGGATCCTAAGGGTTTCTCATGGTCCAGTCGCATAAATATCCTAAAAATGAACATCCTCCCCAGGTACCTATACCTATTCCAAACCATTTCTATTCTCCTTCCCAGATCATTCTTTAAGACACTTCAGGGTATGTTTACTAAATTCATATGGACCTCTATTCTGCCTAGAATTGCCAAACTAATGCTATTCAGAGCCAAGGCTCAAGGGGGCCTGGTGGTTCCAAATTGCCTCCACTACTACTTAGCTGCTGTCACGACCTGCATAGTAGATTGGCATCACTCTAAATCCTCCAAACTGTGGGTAGCTCTGGAATCCCACCTCTCCCATAGCCCACTCGAAGTCCTACCTTGGCTTCCCTCTCACCACTGGTCAAGCTCTTCCCTGGTTGCCCTCCCATTTCTCACCCAGCAAGTACTGGGGGTTGGTAAAACCTATCTGAAAGCCACGAACCTCTTCACATCAGATGGCCCACTCACCCTGATGTTGTACCACCCAGACTAACCTCCCCACCCAGTCTTCCACCTTCCTTTCATAGCGCACAGACCTGACGCCACTCAAATGCTACCACATCCTCACTCAGACATCACTTAAATCCCACAATGACATAGTCCCGCCTACCAAACACTCCGCACTCACTAGTTGGTACTATCTCCAGCTGACCCATTTCTATGCCAAATTTTGTGTCGATCGTCTCCTACACAGACCAATATTTCCATTCAAAACACTTTGCATCTCCTCCAGCCCTCCTGTAAGGACAGTATCCACTATATACACTCTACTTTCAAACCCGCAAACACTCCCTTTACTATCTTTCACTACGAAATGGGAGGAGGACCTGGGAGTCTCCTACTCCCCTGACCTGTGGCATTCTGCCTTTAGGTTGTGCGATAAGTTCTCTATTTCTTGTTGAGCCCAATTACAAAGTCCTCTCGAGGTGGTACAGAGTCTCAGTGACCCTTCATGCTATGTTTCCTAACACCTCTAACCTATGCTGGCGCTGTGGATGACATAGGGGCACAATGTCCCATATTAGTTGGGCTTGCTCGGTCCTCTGCCCTTTCTGGTCTAGGATCATTGAGATCATTCACAAAATTACCGGAGTGCAGCTGGACGATGGTCCTGCCATTTTGCTGCTTTCCATTTTTCCCAATAAGCTCAACAAACGATTCCTAGCCCTCATTGGCTTTCTGCTGATCGCAGCCTACACAGTCATCCCCAGACTGTGGAAAAGTACCTCCCACGTCACACAACTGGATCCAAGGGATCCTTAGCATTCGAAGCATGAAAATCATGATGTTCACCCTCCTGAAACCCTCCTACCGATTCACCCCCATACCGTTCTTTGTATCCATGTTTATACAGTCCTATGGTTGCCATAAATTCCTCAGAATCAGCTCATCCTGCTGCGTCGGGACTGTCTTTACTTATATTTGTATGTTTTCATTGGTTTTATGTTTTATTTTTGTTATGTAAATTCTTTAATAAAATTATAATGTTAAAAAAAAAAAGATTCATTGGCTTTGCCAGTTTCTACAGACAGTTTATTCTCGGCTTCTCATCTCTGGTGGCTCCTTTAACAGCACTGACTAGGAAGGTGGTGAATGCAAATAATTGGACTTTCTGGAATCCAAGAAGGTGTTTGCAGCCACCTCCATTCTATACTACCCTGAAGTATCAAAATATTTCTTCTTAGAAGTGGATGCCTGATCTTTGGGTGCTGGTGTCATCTTGTCTCATTGGAAAATGCAAAGGGCAGATTCGTCGTTTGTGTTTTTTTCTGTAAACTGTTCTCTCCGGCTGAAAAGAACTATTT
Source organism: Leptodactylus fallax (assembly GCA_947044405.1). NCBI lineage: Eukaryota > Metazoa > Chordata > Amphibia > Anura > Leptodactylidae > Leptodactylus > Leptodactylus fallax. The sequence continues at coordinate 2,976,724 of CAMRHE010000096.1, forward strand.
CCTCAGAGATAGGGAGCTGCTTGCCATTAAGCTTGCCTTTGAAGAGTGGAGATATCTGCTGCACACCCTGTAATTGTGTACACAGATCATAAAAATCTGACATATTTAAAAACCTTTAAAATCCTCACCAAGCCCAATAGGCACTCTTGCTCCAGTTACACTTTCGTTCAGCTGAAAAAAACCTCAAAGTTGAAGCTCTGTCACGATCTTTTGAAGTGTCTGATGAGACTGACGATCCTCAGTATGTTACCGACCCCTCTCTTATCATTTCAGTGGCACCCATTCAGCTAAAAGACATTCCACCTGGGAAGACCTTTGTTTCTACCTCCAAAAGGAAAAAGATACTTGCCAGGGAACACAACTTTAAGATATCCTAGAGTTCGCAAGACTCAAGAATTTGCATCTCTTCATTTCAGCTCATCATCCACAATCCAACAGACAAGTAGAACAAATCAATCAGATCATGGAGAATTATATTTGCCATTTTGTTTCTGCACAACAAAACAATTGGATATGCTTGCTACTTTGGACAGAATTCTCTTATAATAATCATTCCGGAGAATTCACAGGCTCCAACCCCTTTCTTCCTTTTGTACAGGCAGAATCCTTGTGTTCCTCTACCTTTGCCTGCCTCCTCAGAAATTCCTGCTACCAAAAAAAGCTTTGAAAGTTTTTTGAGGATCTGGCAACGAAGCAATTCTTCTTGCTTCAGTCTGTATGAAGAAACATGTGGACAAGAGATGTACACCTTCTCTTCAGTTCTCTCCAGGAGACAGAGATTGGCTATAATTTAAAATATATGTCTTACAGTTCCTTCGTACAAATTTTCTCCTCAATTCCTTGGTCCTTTTCAGGTAATCAAGCATATAAATCCAGTATCCTACAAATTACACCTTCCACCTATGCTCCAGATTCCCAATTCCTTCCATTTATCTATGCTTAAGTTGTTGATTCTCATTCACCTCTCCAGATATACTTCTGCTACCTCTACTTCTGCCCCAACAGGGCTAGAAGCGTTTATGACAAAGACAAACTTTCTACTTAGTAGAGTCAAAGGGTTTTGGTCCTGAAGAGAGATCCTGGGAGCCTGCAGAGAATATTGATGGACCTGCCATCCTCAAGAGATTTTTGGTTCATTTGAAACCAAAGAAGAGGGGGCGTAAGGGATAATGTACGGTCTACAATCACCATTGTACTACTACTCTCAGCAAGCACTGTACACTGGTTACTTCAGTAACTTGAGTGTTTAATGAATAAACCTGTGAGCCCTACCTAGCCAATCTCTAGCACCTCATTTGTAGTTAAACCTGCTCAGCCCTCTGAACTATGCCTGAGCAAGTAGGTCCTTGGATTTCTGTTACTGTAAGGGTTTCATCTTTATTCTTACTGATGAATGGACAGCACAAAGACCTTTCTAATGATCTTTTTATTCCTAGGCCAGTGACAGTGAAAAAGGGACATCCTCTATATCTAGAGAAGAGAAAATTTCAACAGCAACATAGATGGGGATTCTTCAATATAAGAACAGCGAGGTTATGGAACTCACTGCCACAGGATGTGGTGATGGTGGATTCATTGTGCAAGTTCAAAGAGGGCCTGGATGACTTTCTCAAACAGAAAAATATTTTTTTGCCTTCCTCTGGATCTGTAGGGTTATAGGTTGGACTTTATGGATCTGTATCTTCATCCAACCTCATGTACTGTCTTTGGTTTTGTGACTTTGGCTTGATTCCTGATTCTGCTTTTGATACCGTCTTGATCTGCAGTTCACCCATATATAACTTTTGGCTTCCCATGGCTCTCCTTCTCTTCTGCCTGCCCCTGTCCTTCAGACCAGACCTTACTATGCTTTTGCCTGACCCTCTGGTGCTTAGCACCGACGTCTCTCTGGCCTTTGGGTCAGCTGCCACCCACACCACGACTACTCCTAGCGGTAGCGACCTAGTGGTCCCCTGCAATGAGGACCATATCCCTGTATAAGGGTTAAAGGGTGAAAACCAGGGGACCACTTAGAAACCACTCTGAGAAGTGGCCTAAAGTCAAAGCGGTTAGGTGGCATAGTGGGTCCATAATCCACTATCCCTTATAACACACAATATTGAACAGTGCTGACATCTCAGCCTACCAAACTAATGGAGTGATTAAACTGAACATGCTGTATTATAATAATAATAATAATAATCCTTTAATAGTCCCACCATCGGGAAATTCAGTGTGTTACAGCAGCAAAGGTATGCAATGCAAAGATAAGCAATACAAATACAAATACAAATACAATATATACAAAACATTCCAAGGTAGAGGCATTGCATTGATAGTAGACAGACAGATAGAAAGGTACAAGTAAAAAGTATCAGAGGGGGATATCACAACAGAAAGATATTTCAGTTCTCTGTATGGACTGATTTCCGCTTAGGTCAGTGTTGGTTGTACAGCCTAACCGCAGCGGGGAGGAAAGACTTCTGATAGCACTCCTTCTCACACTTAGGGTGAAGCAGTCGGTCACTGACAGTACTGCCCAGCGCTTTCACGGTCTCATGCATGGGATGGGAGTTATTCTCCCGCATGGAGCTCACCACGGACAGTATCCTTCTGTCATCCAACACCTGCACTGGGTCCAGGGGGCTCCCCAGGACAGAGCTAGCACTTCTAATCAACTTGTCGAGTTTATTTCTATCCCTGGTTGATATACTACTTCCCCAGCAGGCCACTCCGAAGAAGATGGCTGATGCCACTACTGAGTTGAAAAAAGTTATAAGAAGTGCCCCCTGGACTCCAAAGGCTCTCAGCCTCCTAAGTAGGTACAGCCTGCTGTGGCCCTTCCTGTACAGGATATCCATGTGATCTGCCCAGTCCAGTTTATTATTGAGGAGCACACCCAGGTGCTTGTAGGTGTTGACAATCTCGATGCCCGTCCCCTGGATGTCCACTGGTTTAGGAGGGCATCTGCATTTACGAAAGTCCACCACCATCTCCTTGGTCTTCCCAGCATTAATCCTAAGGTGGTTCCGCTGGCACCATTCCACAAAATCCCGGTTCAATTCTCTGTACTCCCTGTCATCTTCGTCTGTGATGAGGCCTACTGTTACAATTATTTTGTATTGACACGTCTGTAACAACAAAAATAAAAATGAAACATTATTTAACCTGCACGGTGAATGTTGTAAACAAAACAGAAAAAAAAAACCGCCAGAAGTAATGATTTTTCACCATCTCGCCTTACAAAATATGGTATATAAAGTGATCAAAATATCATATGTACCCCAAAACAGTACCAATAAAAAGAACAACTCATCCTGCAAAAAATAAGCAAAAAAAAAAAATGTTACACTTGTCAGAAGATGGCGATGCAAAAACAATTGATTTATGTCCCCAAATGGGTTTTTGTTCTGCAAAATTCGCAGAAAAGAACAATTTAAATTAAGTATTGCTGTAATCGTAGTGACCCACCGAATAAAGGTAACATGTTACTTATACTGTACACTGCATTCCACTTCTTGGGGAATTCCACTTTACTGATACCTCCGGGACTCTACAAAATCAATACGGCATTCAGAAACCAGTCCCTCTAAATCTATACTCCAAAAGCTAAAAATGCAGTTCCTTTCCCTCTGAGCCCTGTTGTGTGCCCAAGTTTTAGGTATTCATGTCTCTGTTGACACAAACATATTGGGCACTTAAATGTTATTTTTGATATTACTGTTTTTTGTGTGCTTTTGCTTTTTGTCTTTCAGGTTACGCTAGATTGCTTGGATTAGATTGGACTCCAACCATTTTTTTTTTAATAAAATGGTTACTAAGGTGGGCTTAGTGTTAGACAATGATGAGGGTAGTACTACTATTAAACCCCCCAGAAGTCTGGCAATATTACCCTGGTACCTAATGCCATCAGGGGTGCTTGGAAGAGCTGGATAACATCCAATACTTGGCCATCACTTTAGACATTCAGACGACCGCAGGCTTGTGTTATTAGGCTGGTGAGGGCCAAAAACTGTGGCTCTTCCCACCCTGGTCAGAGCTGGGTATCGTGCAATACCTGGCCGTCTAAAGTTTATCCATCTAATGTCAGGCTGCTGTTACTTGTTATATCTGGCTGGTTCTGAAAAATTCGGGAGCATCCCTGCTGGCATTGTTCTTCCCAGCACCCCTGAGGACAACCCTTTTGGACCATTTTATTAAAAAAAAAACAACGATCATTGATAGAGTTAATCAAATCCATCATAATTCAAGTGATCTAGCATAACAGGAAAGACAAAAAACAAAAACACAAAAAAATCCAGCAGTATAAAAAATAAAAAAAGTCGCCCTACAGCCTTCTGTGGTAAATGAATAGAAACCACTAATCAATATATACCAGTTTTCTGACATAAAAAAAAAATCACAAATTTTGCTTTGGCTCACACGACTTTTTCAAAAGTTCATAGTTGGTTTAAGTTTTCTAGTGCTCAGACAGGCAAAAATATAACACATTTTTAAGAGAAATGTGACATGTGAAATAAATTTGTTCCATCTTATTAAAGCAGAGTTTGGACTAAGACCAGCATATGAGATGTTGGTTTTAGTAAGTTTCCCCTATGTTTTCCCTAAAACTGCACAGTAAAATATATAGTTATTAACTCCTATTTAACTATATGGGAATTACAGAAACTATTTAAAAGAACTAAGTTATTTCCATTGTATTCCCATTGTTTGGGAATACCCCTTTAACACCAATTTGTGATCATATGTTGGCAGTAGTGAGACATCAACCACCATTAACAATTAACAATTAATTTGATTATTGTTATGACAAAATTATACAGATACTAGGTGGCATATTAGAAACATGTTTGCTATTCAGCTAGATGCTTCTCTTATTGTTACATTTTCTGAGATTACATTTAATCTGCATGATTCATCAGAAGTAGGTCAATTTCTGTATTCCTAAAGACTTTTTCCTTGTTAAAAAGTTGCACGTGTAGCAAGTTGACATTCATTATCCCAGCCACACCCTATACATCTGAATAGTTTACATAGCTGTGACCGATGAGGAATGGTGTTGCTTAACTGACTCTATATGAATCTCCATGAAATGAAACAGGATTGTTCCAATCATACAACAGGACACACTGGCAAATTACAATTTTGACATATCAGCAGACCATGTCTATGGATCTGTACCTTCTTTGTCTTTTGCTGCAGCAAGTTTTTTACATTAGATAATATATTTTTATTCTCTGTTTGTATTTTGTTTTATATCTTTCAAACATTTTTAACTTTGTAAACTATTAAAAGTTAAACATTTTGGTAAATCTAAGTATTAAAAAATGTTGCAGTTATAAAGATTTTCTCTTAGTGGTGACCGTCTTCTGTGTTAATAAATTGCCAAGGAATTGTATATAAACTTATGCTAGGTTCACACTAGCTTTTGGGTTTCTGTTCTTCGAGTCCGGTTGGGGACCCAGAAAATCAGAAACCCTATCCGCTTAAAAAGTGGTTACCCGAAGATCCCATATTTTAAGCTGAATGAGGAACGGAGTCCCCGAAACTAGTGTGGCTGCAGCCTTAGTCATGTTTTTCTTATTGTTGCTATGAAATCTTGACTGGGTGTCTGACAAGTCCTTGACCATAGAAAGTTCCTTTATTTATGGTTGTATCCACTGGCAACTGATCAAGTCACCACTAAGATCGTTAGAGGAAATCTTTAAGTCTGAAAAATGTTCAATTATTTATATTTTCAAAAATGTTAAACGTTTGTCTACAAATTTAACCCTTTAAGGACTCAGGGTAGGACACAATTCTATAATAATTTTTTGCATTTTGCTTTTACGGCGCTCACTTTGCATAAAAAATGACATGGCAACTTTGTCCGGCAGGTCATTACGATTACACGGATGTTATATTTATATTGGTTTTATCATGTTTTACCTCTTTCACAAATTAAACGTCACTTTTTGAAACTATTTGTTTATTTTTTCATTTGTCCTCCAAGACGACTTGAACCTGGGATCTCAGATCCTTAGTGCAATATGCAATCTCTATGTTGCTTAGAATTCTGGCTGCTGTGGCAACCCCTTGGACCCTGCAATCTCATCATGGGGAACCCAAGGAGTGGCGGGGGGAAAATCTTGCCCCCGGTCCCCCAGGATTTCATGATTGCTAATGATCATGGCATCCGAGGGGTTCATCCGCCATAACTGGAGTATTTTCCAACTCCGGTGGGTAGTTTTGGACCTCGGCTGGGTAATACAGCCAAGTGCCAGAGGCCATGCAGCAGGCACAGCTCCTGTACCGACGGCATTACAGCGCCATACTATTACAACACTGAGCGTTAACTACACGCTCAGCGCGATTTAATAGTATGGCGCAGAGCAGGAAGGGGTTAACTATGGTTATGTTTGTGGGAAAATCATTAAATTTATTCCCAGCACTTTTCCCAACAGCTTTTTCCCTCTTGAGGTCAGGTGTTGAGGTCAGGAAACTTTTATGGCAACCCCAAAACCTAAAGGTTTCTTCTTCTGCAGCAGATGAGGGGTGTTTGGTCTTATGCTCGGGATTATTGTCAGGTTAGATAGTGCAAATTTGTGCTCCATGCACAGTTTCCTGGCTGATGAATGCAAATTTTCCTCCAGTATTTTCTGATATGATACTGTATTCATCCTTCTATTAACCCTTTAAGAACGCAGGATAGTTTGTATGTTAATGCTCGGCAAGCATATCCCCCCCCCTTCCAAAATTCATAACTTTTTTATCTTTCTGTCGATATAGCTATGTGAGGGCTTATTCATTGCACTTTCATTTTCCACCATTTTGGGATACATATAATGTTATGATTTGATTAGCTTTTACATGTTGTGGGGTCCATGTGAAACAACATAGACTTTTATCATAATTTTTTGCATTTTGTTTTTATGGTGTTCACTGTGCATAAAAAATGACGTGGCAACTTTGTCTGGTGGGTCATTACGATTACATGGATACCATATTTAAATTGGTTTTATCATGTTTTACAGCTTTTATAAATAAAACGTCACTTTTTGAAAATGAACGATTTTCCTGGGGTCACCATATTTTGATGCCTATAACTTTTTTACTGTATTGTTGATGGAGATATGTCAGGGCTCTTTATTAGCGGGGCAAATTGTCGTTTTTATTGATACAAATGTTTGGTATGTAAGACTTTTTGATCACTTTTTATTGTTATTTTTTTTTCGGACAGCAAAGTGACCAAAATACAGTGCCTTGCAAAAGTATTCGGCCCCCTTGAACTTTTCAACCTTTTGCCACATTTCAGGCTTCAAACATAAGGATATAAAATTTTAATTTTTTGGTGAAGAATGAACAACAAGTGGGACACAATTGTGAAGTGGAACAAAATTTATCGGTTATTTTAAACTTTTGTAAAAAATAAAAAACTGAAAAGTGGGGCGTGCAATATTATTCGGCCCCTTTACTTTCAGTGCAGCAAACTCACTCCAGAAGTTCAGTGAGGATCTCTGAATGATCCAATGTTATCCTAAATGACTGATGATGATAAATATAATCCACCTGTGTGTAATCAAGTCTCCGTATAAATGCACCTGCTCTGTGATAGTCTCAGGGTTCTGTTTAAAGAGCAGAGAGCATCATGAAGACCAAGGAACACACCAGGCAGGTCCGTGATACTGTTGTGGAGAAGTTTAAAGCTGGTTTTGGGTACAAAAAGATTTCCCAAACTTTAAACATCCCAAGGAGCACTGTGCAAGCGATCATATTGAAATGGAAGGAGTATCAGACCACTGCAAATCTACCAAGACCCGGCCGTCCCTCTAAACTTTCATCTCAAACAAGGAGAAGACTGATCAGAGATGCAGCCAAGAGGCCCATGATCACTCTGGATGAACTGGGAGACACACCTGGGAGACACACCAAACATGTGGAAGAAGGTGCTTTGGTCAGATGAAACCAAAATCGAACTTTTTGGACACAATGCAAAACAATATGTTTGGCGTAAAAGCAACACAGCTCATCACCCTGAACACACCATCCCCACTGTCAAACATGGTGGTGGCAGCATCATGGTTTGGGCCTGCTTTTCTTCAGCAGGGACAGGGAAGATGGTTAAAATTGATGGGAAGATGGATGGAGCCAAATACAGGACCATTCTGGAAGAAAACCTGTTGGAGTCTGCAAAAGACCTGAGACTGGGATGGAGATTTATCTTCCAACAAGACAATGATCCCAAACATAAAGCAAAATCTACAATGGAATGGTTCACAAATAAACGTATCCAGGTGTTAGAATGGCCAAGTCAAAGTTCAGACCTGAATCCAATTGAGAATCTGTGGAAAGAGCTGAAAACAGCTGTTCACAAACACTCTCCATCCAACCTCACTGAGCTCGAGCTGTTTTCCAAGGAAGAATGAGCAAGAATTTCAGTCTGATAGAGACATACCCCAAGCGACTTGCAGCTGTAATCGCAGGAAAAGGTGGCGCTAGAAAGTATTAACTTAAGGGGCCGAATAATTTGGCACGCCCCACTTTTCAGTTTTTTATTTTTTACAAAGTTTAAAATATCCAATAAATTTCGTTCCACTTCACGATTGTGTCCCACAAATTAAAATTTTATATCCTTATGTTTGAAACCTGAAATGTGGCAAAAGGTTGAAAAGTTCAAGGGGGCCGAATACTTTCGCAAGGCACTGTACATTAATTTGCACATTAAAGTTTTTTTTTTTTTTTTTTTTTACAGCGTTCACCATACGGGATAAATAACACTATTTTTGGATAGTGGGAACTTATACACACGTGGGGATAGCTAACATGTTTGTTTATTTTTACATAATATATTTTTTGAATATAAAGATCAGGTTATTTATAACTTTTTATTATTTGTTTATTAGTGTATGTTTTTGTGTTTTTGTTTTGTTTTTTTAACTTTTTACATGTCCCACAAGGGGACTTGAAGCAGAGATCTCAGATCCCCAGTGCAATGTACTACAATACATAGTATTGCAGAACATCACACATTAGGGGTCATTCACACATTAGGGGTCAGTAGTGTCCGTTCCCATTGTCTGTTACAAGATTTTAGCAACGAACACTAGCAGAACCGTCACAAATCCATCAAAAATTCCATTGATTTCAATGGGATTTTATCTGGTGTCCATTAATGACCGTTAGTGTCCGTTTAGACCAAATTCGTCACATGTCCGTTATTTTTCACAGACAAAAAATCCTGCATGCAGGACTTTTGTGTTCCTTGAAAAATAACTTTTTTATGACGGACGTCAAGCGTCCGTTATTTTTTAACATTAAAGTTTATGGGTAATGGACAGTAACGGAGGAGCGTCTGTTATACTATCCGTTACTACTGTCTGTTTTTTTCTGCGCATGCTCTGAAAGCAGAAACAAAAAAAAAAAACAGATAGTATAAAAATGGACACTAAACGGACATTAAATGGATCAGCTAAAAAAACAGACACATTAACATCAGTTAGTGTCCGTTAACATCTGTTATGATAGGTGTCCGTTATTTGTTTTTTTTAACGGACACTATCAGAACGGACATCCGATGATAGTGTGAACCCACCCTTAGTTCCTATTGGAACTATGCAAAGACAGTCAGGAGGCCATGGCCCGGCCTCTTGCCTGCCATGGCAACCCCTCGGAACCCACAATCTTATCACGTGGGGTCTGAGGGTCGATAGGCAGGGGGGAGCGATCTTGCCCCCGGACTCCCTGGATGCTGTGATCGCTATTGATTACAGCATCCAGGGGGTTTATGCGCCAGCATTGGACTATCTTCCAACTCCAGTGGCTGGTCCCAGCCCTCGACTCTGTAACACAGCCAAGTACCCAAAGTAATGCCACAGGCGCAGCTTCTGTGCCTGTGACATTGCAGTCCCGTATTTTTACGGCACTGAGCGTTAACTATACATTCAGAATGACATAATAATACGGCACAAAGCATTAAAAGGTGAAAGTGTAAAGATTGAAAAATCTGTAATGGGTCTCCTACCTACTTTGTGCTATTTAGAATAGTGGTACATTTTATGTTGCAGAGAGACCTTTGAGGCTCCCTCAGGGTCCTAGGCCTGGTAACGTCTCCTACCTCTGCTCCCCTACACTAAATATACTTGTCTGCAGGCTATATCTCTAATTTACAGTTATCTCAGAGCTAGTGGATAAAGACTGGCTACTATGATTGTTCCCATAAACTGCATACAGAAAGTACAGTCATGGTCACAAATTTTGGCTTTCACAAAGTTTGCTGCTTCAGTGTTTTTAGACCGTTTAGTCAGATGTTACTATGGTATACTGAAGTACAATTATGGCCAGGGGCCCCACATTGCGAAAATGCCACAATTTGGCCACTGTGGAAATGCTGTGTTTTACAGTACCTACAAAGTGGATGGGGTTCTGGCTAATCCCATCCACACATTGTAGAAAAATATCCGCAGCAAAAATTCTGCATTTTCAGAAACCGTTGCATTTTTGTAAATCGCAGCATGTCAGTTATACCTATGGAAACTCTGGTGTTTTCCATATAGGTATAATAGGGACAGAAAGTCTGCAGAGATTTTCTGTGAAAAGCACTGCGGTAAAACCGTGATATGTTTCCAAACCTTTTACAACTCGGGGCACCCCTGGAAAAAAAAATTCCTCGGAGAACCCCTACTAAATAATTTTTACCAAAAGACAAAAAACTACAGTTTTGATGCATGTTTTTAGCGCAGTTTTTGAAATTACAGCTGGAACCACATCAAAGCTGCATGCATTTTTCTGCTGCAGTTTTGATGCAATTGTAAGTGCATAACAAATGCACCATGTGAATGCATCCTGAAAACTACACCATCCAATACGTTCCATCCAGCACATACAAAAATTCACCTTTTACCATCACCAAGCTCCCTTAGTGGCCCCACATAGTATCATGTTCCCCAGTGGCCCACCACACAGTAAATGCTCTTTAGTGGCCCTCATACACATAATAATGCTTCCCAGTGGCCCCACAGACACCAAATAATGCTCTCCAGTGGCCCCCAGGCACCTAATAAAGCTCCCCACTGGCCCCCAGGCACCTAATAATGCTCCACCCTGGCTCCCAGACACCTAATAATGCTCCCCAGTTGCACCCAGGTAAGTAGTAATGTTCTTCAGTAGCCCCCAGGCAAGTAATAATGTCCCCTGTGATCCTCAAACAAGTAATAATGTCCTCAGTGGCCCCTAAGTAAGTAGCAATATCCCCTGTGACCCTCAAACAAGCAATAATGTCCTCAGTGGCCCCTAGGCAAGTAATAATGTCATCTAGTGGCCCCCAGATAAGTAGTAATGTACCCTAGTGGCCCCTGGAATCTAATAATGTTCCCCACTAGCCCCCAGACACTTCATAATGCTCCCCAGTGGCCCCTAGACAACTAATAATGCTTCCTAGTGGCCCCAGACAACTAATAATGCTTCCCAGTACTCCCCAGTGGCCTTCAGGCAAGTAGTAATACTACCTAGCGGCCCCCAGGCAAGTAGTAATGTTCTCAAGTAGCCCCCAGATAAGTAGTAATGTCCCCCAGTGGCCCCAAAACAATTAATAATGTCCCCAGTGCTCCCCAGTAGCCCCCAGATAAGTAGTAATGTCCCCCAGTGGCCCCCAGGCAAGCAATATTGTCACACAGTGGCCACCAGGCAAGCAATAATGTCCCCCAGTAGCCCCTAGACAGGTAATAATGTTCCCCAGTGGCCCACAAACAACTAATAATGTCCCCAGTGACCCCCTGACAACTAATAATGTCCCCCAGTAGCCCTGACAACTAAATAATGTCCCCCAGTGGCCCCCAGGCAAGTAATATTGTCCTCCAGTAGGCAGTAGCCCTCCTGTAAGTAAACATATCCCCCAGTGACCCTCAAGATAGGAATAGGAATGACCCCGCAGACAAGTAATAATGTCCCCTATTGGCCCCAGGCACGTAATAAGGTCCCCTGTGACCCTCAAATAAGTAATAATGTCCTCAGTGGCCCCTAGGCAAGTAATAATGTACCCCAGTGGCCCCTAGAACCTAATAATGCTCCCCATTGGTCTCCAGACACCTCATATTGCTCACTACTGGCCCCCAGAGAACTAATAATGCTTCCCAGTGCTCCCCAGTGGCCCCCAGGAAAGTTGTAATACTCCCTAGTGGACCCCAGTCAAGTAGTAATGTTCCCCAGTAGTCCCCAGACAAGTAATAATGTCACCCAGTGGCCCCCAAACAACTGACAGTGTCCTTTAGTAGCCCCACACTGTAGTTGTTTTTTTAATTTATATAGCACAAACACCACTAACCCATCCATGGTCCCTGGAGCTCTAAGAGCCTTCTTCTTCTTATCTGCCGATGGATGCAGCAGCTCTTTAGCAGACATCACTAGCTAATGCCTGAGTAAAATAGTTAAAAACTTCCTGCAGCATTGTTGTAGTCAACTACATGGGCATCCTAAGGATGCCCATGTAGTTAAAAGGAGGAATGCAGCCATTTCCCCACCAGATTGTCACGGCATCCCAGTTGGGAATCGCTGATCTAGTGTTGATCTTTAGTTTTCAAGACTTCACCAATTGATTTACCCTGGAGCAGTAATGCTTTTTTGAGTAGCAATACTACCATGCAGGTGATTTTTGTTCCAGCCAGAACAACCACCCGATTTTGCTTCCTGTGGGTTTTTCTCTACGTATTTTCCTGGCATTTGTGTCTGAAATCTTTTTTCGTCTACCTGACCATGGCTTGGTGTTTCCAGAAGCCATCATTGTCCATTTCTTGATCAGAGATGGGACAGAACTTGGTATTTTCAAGTCTTTAAATACCCTTTTTATCCTTATCTTGATGTATAATGTTGAACTACTTTTGCTTTCGCTTTCCCAGTAACTGGCAAAGCAACTGCAGCCTGGATGAAATGTCCAAGGGTTTCTGAAGAGCTAAGGAACTCATTGAAACAGAGTCCTGAAAATGTCTAATACAAAACCTTTGTTACCCATAGCAACTGATCACAGCATAGCTTGATAAGAAATAAAAGCTGTGCTGTCATTGGTTGCCATGGTCAATATAAGACTGTTTTCTATAAGACAGTGTCATAAATCTTCCCCTTTGACTATTTATACACAAACTCTAAATACAATCACACAAAGCACTGGTGTCTCATTCTATGTGTACAACTTGAAGGTGTCTACGAAGGTGTCCATGATTTTCAAAGGTAATCCTTGGATTACTAAAGGACATACACAACTGTAAGTGCATATTGTAGAACAGCAATATTATTTTAGTGCAATATCAAAAAAATACCCTATTGGAGTATTTTTCTTTTTTTAATGGCCACAACCTTGGAGTGAGAATGACATGGTGGTGTGTACACTTGACTTCTGCTCCATACTCCCTGCCATGGTTGTCTGTGTATGAGGGAAGAGTGAGTGAATCTTCTATTTTATTGATCATGGTGGGTATGGCAATGAGACAACCACCAGTCTAAGGTCTTATTCACATGACAATGAAATCAGCCGTGTAAAGGTCATTTTTAAAACAATGAGACTGAATGAGTCTGTTCACATGTCCATTTTTTGACGGACCACTTTAAATGTCTTTCAAAAAATGGACATGTTCTATCTCTGTCCGTTTCGACGGTTATGGGTTTCATGTGAAAAAAAGGCACAAACAGACCAATAAGGCCTTAGAGTCCTTGCACATAACTGAGTCCCATCCATGGAAAACAGTCTGTGTGTGGGCTGTATTTCCCGGACTGAACTCAACCATGTGCATAGGAGTTAGTACATCATAGTTATCAAGCAGTGAGCTCCCAAATGGCCCGATCGCTACAGTAATGAACTGATAGCATTATATTAGTCAATTACTATACTGATGCAGTGACTCCTATGCACACGGCCGAGTTCAGTCCAGGAAATACAGTCTACACATGGACCATTTTTTATGGACGGGACTCGGTGGTGTGTCCTTACATGTATTACCCATCCAGTAATTGGAAGATAAGTGTTTTGGCTGGAATAACCCTTTGCAGTAATCATTAGTGATTTGATTAGTAAATATTGACACAAACCTTTGTAGATGATGGTAATGATTTCGTGATCTAGCACTGCCCTGTGTTGTGAATTCTGAGAACAAGATTGTTATCAGTGCCTCTGGTGATGTATAAAGCATGTCGGTTACCTAGGAGGCAGCAAGCTATCACATACGTATTGGCACAGACACACACAAACATAAGCCTACATTACATGCCAGAAAATAAAAGGACAAATAAGAAACTGGATATTATTTATAATCACTTTATTTTTTAAGTAAAAGAAATCACTGCACGTTCTTGATGATGTCTAAATACTCTATTGTGTAAAGAAGTACAGGTGCAGTAAGGTGACTAAAGTTACTAAAGCACGTGTATCAACATGTTTGCGTTATTCGTCACCTTTACTTTAGCAATGTATTGTGGGAAATCAGAAGCAAATCCAGATTGATAAGGGCAAGGCTCATATTTACTCATCAGTCCTGACACATTAATACAATCAAGATGTTTTCTTTCGTTTAGTATCATTTGGTTCTTGACATAGAGGAACTGTTTAAGTACACCCACTTCTGTGTGCATGACGATGAATCACTGGTATCACACTATCATGTCCTTTATGTCTCAATGACCCACAGGATTTTACTGCAATTAAAAAAAAAAAAAAAAAAAAAGCACTCTCTTCCATTCGGTCACGTGCTATGTTTCTTACAAATGACCAAATGAATTCATCACATTGTTTAGTACATATAAAGATGTAAGAGACTTAACATTATCAAGATATGTTTCAATTAAAGGGATTCTATCAGCAATATACCTTATTTGTGTCAAAGTGCAATCTTGTTGCCCTAAAAATCAACTTTTAATTTGTATGCAAATTAGCAGTTTGACCTTCCAGAGCCCCTGATTTTGCTTGTGGTTACCACAAATCCCACCCTGCAACATAAGATTGACAGGTACCAATGTCCTGCAAACACAAATGAAAAATGAATCTTCTTTGCAGCAAGACTGCACTTTAACATAAAAGGATACATTTACTATGCCACTACATACTACATTTACTTAAAGGGGTTGTCCACTTTAAGACTAATATTCAGAGACAAATGTTATAGTTTGTATAATTAAAAGTTGTACAATTTTCCAATATACTCTCTGTAGCAATTTCTCACAGTTTTCTAGATCTCTGTTTGCTGTTATTTATTCTGCTTACTTCTAGTGGTCATGTGATGAACACACAGGTGTACTGTTCATTAGTAGGCAGATGTCTGATTACTGTACCTGTGTGTACATCACATGACCATGAACTGTACATCACATGACCATGGGCTGATTTTTATCCACTAGGAATAAGCAAAATTAAAAGAAAGCAAGCAGAGATCTAGAAATCTATGAGGAACTGTTACAGAAAGTATATTGGAAAAGTGTACAACTTTTTATTATATAAACAATATGATTTGTCTCTCAATATTGGTCTGAAAGTGGCCAACCCCTTTAAGTAGTCACTTGATAATTATATCTTGCTCTGAAAAATGCTGCACACTGTTGATAAATTTGGTGTATTTTCCCCTTTTCTATAAACTTGTTAAACTGTGAAGTTTAGTGTTGCTGTACTCTGACATGTAACACATGTGTCCATTGAAGCTGCAAAGGAAATCTTTCCAAACACACAAATCAGATTTCCACACCCTGGTGAGATGAATGCCTAAGAAAGAATTGGTAATAAATGGGTCTTCAGTCTTTTCTGTGGAAATTTGAATGCTACAACATCCTGCATACACAACATACAATGCTAAAAAACAGAATGGGGCAGATTTATCAATCCCTCTAAGACAGTAGTCTCTTTCTTGTGCCAAACTGGTGTAGATTTACATTTTGGCACAGGGATGTCTGAGTGAGATATGAAGAAGCCACAGCCTTTTCATAAATCTTTTGTTCCCTGCACCAGTTGGGGCCTTTTTTTTTTTTTCAACTGTTTATTTTCAAAATTTTTGTCATACAGAGAGAATAACAATATACTAGAAACATAAGAGAACTGAAAGTAACTGAAACATAGGACAGACGGGGATTACCAGGCATTCTCAATAAATTACAAAGCTTTAAACAAACTGGCCAGAAATGACCCCAAAAAGGCCAAGGAATCCGACAACAAACAGGGGCAGACAAGACAGAAGGGTGACAGAAGGACATCCAGGAAGTAAGGGGCCACACAGCAGCCGGATCAGAGAGGCCGGACCGCCCAAAACTCATCCCACGGTTTCCAGATCAGGCAGAACCTCTCCTCCTCATTATTAAGAAGGGCCGTCAGGTACTCCAGGGAGCGCGCATCTTTTATCCTAGCGTACAACTCCTCCAGGGCCGGGGGGGCTGGATGCCGCCAATGTTTAGCAATCAGACATCTAGTGGAAGTAAGGAGGAGCAATAGGAGCTGGAGAGCGGGCCTGCGCAAAATATTGGGGGGGGGAGGGGGTTGAGAAGGTAAGTCCTAGGGGACAGGGGAAGGCTAACACCCAGGACCCCTTCCAGGAGACCCCGGACCTGGCGCCAATAAGGCTGGAGCAGGGGGCAGTTCCAAAAGAGATGGAAAATATGTGCGGGGCGGGTGCCACACCGCCAGCAGCAGTCCGGGACATTCTTGTCAAAAGAGTGAAGTGCAGCTGGGGTATGATACCAATGCATCAACATCTTAAAAATATTTTCTTTTTGTGTAACACATCTAGAAGTCCTGGGTGCTCTACTCTATATGAGGGACCAATCGTTACTCAAGATGGGTGTCCCCAAATAGGTCTCACACCGTGACTTATAGGTATGTTGGGGCAAAACATCTGGGGTGGATTCGAAAGAAGGCGGTATATATCAGAAATAAGCCCTGTTGTCCCAACATCCGTTTTACAAAGTTTCTCAAAAAGCGTAGAGATGGGTGCTGTGGGGCCTTGAAAAATAGAGGAGGCCAGATGGGAGACCTGGATATACGTGAACTCACTGGACCAGGGCAGGCCAAATCTGGACTGGAGATCAGCAAATGGTAAAAGAGCCCGGGTCCTATAATCAATGATGTCAGCGTACCGTGGGGCATTTATTAAGAATGGTGTGCGATATGCCAGCCTCAATAAATCTGCCCCATTGTGTCCAGTATATACTGATATCCACTCTCATCATCTGGTACAGCAAATATTAAGTTGTTGAGTTAATGAATGACTGACCTTGAGTAAATTTAACAAAGCACCACCAATCTGAGGAAATAAATCAACATCTCAAAGTAATGGAATTAATTAAAACAGCCATCAAAAAATACAGCAGATGGGAAGTGAGACAGACGTCGTCAGATCCATCTTCTAGATACCTGTAGAAACCAGGCTTGCTACCCTAGAAGGCTTGCTAGGCTCCCACCTTTTACAGTTTGTGTGTGACATGCTACTAGATGCCCCTAATGCCCAGGGCAACATCTCTGATGGTAAAGAGGAGCACATCTATTAGACCTGGAACACTTGCTTCTTGTGGAAACCCTGGACTAGTGACAAGAAAGGCATCTGCAGTGACCTAAATATGTGCATTGACCACGTGTCCTGGAGCTCTAGGAGTTTGAAGGGGATCTGCACTAGCACTAGCAGAAAATTGTGCACTGGGTGAAGTAGGAGGTAGCTTTGAGGTTGAGGAACTGCTGGCATGAGCACCCATTGTTGCAGCAGCGGGGGAGAACTAAGGGCAGATGGGAGACAAAAGAGAGAAAAAAGGAGAAGGAGTTAGCATCATGTGATAAAGCATCTGCTTGGCACCAGGAGTATGAGGAAAAAGCAGAAACCAGCAGACAATGCAGCATCACTCAATAGTGACAAAAGAGCCAGGGCTTAAATGTTTGGAGGAAGTCGTGACTGCTGTAAAGTCCACCAGCTCTTGTTAGCAGGGAAAGAGGCATCAAGGGATGAATCAACACTAGAGGCAAGATGTTCACCATGATTCACAAAGATGCTGCACATTCAGCCATCCCATCAGCTTGCAATGTGTACTGAAGGCATCCAACAATTGCTCATCAGTTAAGGCTATGGAGCTTCTCCCTGGAAAGGACAAATGGCAGCATGAACAACAGACAAG
Organism: Leptodactylus fallax; assembly: GCA_947044405.1. Lineage (NCBI taxonomy): Eukaryota > Metazoa > Chordata > Amphibia > Anura > Leptodactylidae > Leptodactylus > Leptodactylus fallax. The sequence goes on from CAMRHE010000096.1 coordinate 2,994,802, forward strand.
TGTCCATGGCACCTACAATCAGTGCTTACCCTCCTGAAATAATTAAGTGCCCTCCAGAATATCTTAATTTCAGAGATTCCCCACTTTCCTCTGCTAGTCCGCAGCTGAAGCTTGTTCAAACAGCTCTGAAATGAACCACTTAGCAGTTATAGTATTATCATATTACTAGTCAATTGGCACCAAAGTACTGGGCAGAAGCTAAAATTTCTCTTTAACTAGAGGCTTAGTTGCAAAGGGTTCCCTATCAATACTGATGTAGCTATATCACCTACTGTGTAGCATTTGATTAAGGTTGCAGTTTAAAGAAAAAAATGTAATATGTCATCAAGAATGTTTTTGTTCACTTTTACTTATGCTGTATATCTTCATGATGCTGCCTAATAGTATTTGCATCTGTTGCTGAAACTTAGTAACTTCTTCACATCTTTTTTTTTTTTTTTTTTCCAAGATGGCGCCGCTGAGGTGGCTGCCTGTTAGGCAGCTCTGAGACTCTCTCTCTCTTATTTTTCTTTCTCTGTCTGTTTTTTTTATCTCTCTACTTAATGGACTTTACACTATGAAGAAATGAAGAAACAAAGACTTGGAATTGGACCTTTGTGATACTTTTTTTTGTTTTTATCTGTCTTTTTGTCCTTCTGAAATGGGAACTCTTGTGTGTGCAGGCATTTCTTTTGTCTACACAAGAGAGAAATTACTGCAGCTTAGAGTCACAACAACAGGGCTGCATACCATTTGCCCACCCATCCCCCAAGAACTCTGGAGAAAGAAAAAGCGGGGGGAGGGGCTGCAGAGCAGGAACTCTTCAGAGGATTAAAAAGAGCCGTTACCGACCAACTGTTCCCTCCATCATTATGGGCAATGTGAGATCTCTTGCAAACAAGATGGATGAACTAACAGCGCTCACCAGGCATCATCAGGAGTTTCGGGTGTGCAGCATGATGCTACTTACAGAGACTTGGCTCACTGAAGTTACTCCTGACTCTCTGGTCTCCTTGGATGGTTTTAAACTCCTTCGGGCAGACAGGACAAGGGAGAGCGGTAAGAGGAAAGGAGGGGGGCTGGCAATGTTTGTGAATAATAGATGGTGCAATCCGAGGCACATTGTGATTAAGGAGCAAACTTGCTGTAAGGACATTGAACTATTAGCTGTGAGCATGAGACCTTTCTATCTACCAAGGGAACTATCACATGTCATCGTGATAGCTGCATATGTCCCCCCCTCTGCGAAAGCTGACGCTGCCTGCGAGGTCCTACAAGCCATGCTGAGCCAGTTACAGTCTCAGCACCCCCAGGCCCTCCTTCTTGTGTCTGGCGATTTCAACCACGCCTCTCCATCATCCACACTTCCCAGTTTCACACAGTATGTAACCTGCCACACAAGAGACAACAAAACACTGGACTTGTTCTTTGCCAACGTGAGGGAGGCATATAACTCATCAGCCCTACCGCCCCTGGGAAGATCGGATCACAACCTAGTACATCTCCGACCTGTGTACAAGCCACTTGTACGTAGAGAACCAGCTGTCACCCGCACAGTGAGGATATGGTCCGAGGAGAGTGATGAGGCTCTGAGGGATTGTTTTGACACAACCGCATGGGAAGTCTTGCAGGATTCGTATGGAGAAGATATAGAAGGACTCACACACTGCATAACAGACTACATTAATTTTTGTGTGGACAACACAGTACCCACAAAAGTGGTGAGGTGCTTCTCCAATAACAAACCATGGATTAACTCTGATATAAAAACACTACTTAAGGAGAAAAAGATGGCAATCAGCACAAGAGATAAGGAGGGGTTGAGGGAAGTACAAAAGGAGCTGAGGCATCTAATCAGGCAAGGAAAAGCCAGTTATAAGGAAAAAATGGAAAAGCAAATGGAAAGAAAAGACATAAGGGGGGGTCTGGGAGGGGCTTAAGTCAATTTCGGGTCATAAACAGTCTGTCTGCCAGATTGAGGCAGATGTTAATTGGCTTAATGAACTAAACCTATTCTTCAACAGATTTGATCACACACCAGCTCCTCCCACCCCAGCATGTCCTTCAGCTCCCCTCACCACAATGACTTCACCCCATTCACCCCATGTGGCTACTTCCCAACAGACCAGTAAATCCAGAAATCTGTCTTTATCTGACCACAGTCTGACCTTCACACGGGCCCAGGTGAGGAAGGAGATGAAAAAGATCAAGGCGAGGAAAGCCGCAGGGCCAGATGACATCAGTGCAAAGCTAATTAAGACTTGTGGGGACCAGCTGTGTGGTATAATTACATATATGTATAATATGAGCCTGAGGCAGGAAATAGTCCCTGAATTATGGAAATCTTGTGTGGTACCAGTTCCAAAGAAACCTCACCCTATGGACCTCAATGACTACAGACCTGTAGCACTGACATCCCACCTGATGAAAATCTTGGAGAGATTGGTTCTCACACATCTTCGCCCTCTAGTGAGCCCCGCTATGGACCCTCTCCAGTTTGCTTATCGACCGGGCATTGGGGTAGATGATGCCATCATCCACCTTCTGCACAGGGCTCTGTCTCACCTGGAAAAACCAGGGAACACGGTGAGAATAATGTTCTTTGATTTCTCCAGTGCTTTTAACACCATACAGCCCAGGTTACTGAGAGACAAGCTGGGCCTTGCTGGAGTGGACCACCACCTCTCCAACTGGATCCTAGACTACCTCACAAATCGACCTCAATACGTGAGAGTCCAAGACTGTGTGTCAGGTACCGTGATCTGTAATACGGGGGCACCTCAGGGTACGGTTCTCGCCCATTTCCTCTTCACACTGTACACTGCTGATTTTAGGTGCAACTCATCCAGCTGCTACCTACAGAAGTATTCTGACGACTCTGCAATAGTAGGCCTCATCACAGACGATGATGACAGGGAGTACAGAGAACTGAACCGTTTTTTTGTGGACTGGTGCCACCAGAACCACCTGAAGATTAACGCGGGGAAGACCAAGGAGATGGTGGTGGACTTCCGTAAAGGCAGATGCCCTCCAAAACCAGTGGACATCCTGGGGACGGGCATCGAGATTGTGAACACCTATAAGTACCTGGGTTTGCTCCTTAATAATAAGCTGGACTGGGCAGATCATATGGAGGCCCTGTACAGGAAGGGCCACAGCAGGCTCTACCTGCTTAGGAAGCTGAGAGCCTTTGGAATCCGGGGGGCACTTCTTAGGACTTTCTTCAACTCTGTAGTGGCATCAGCCATCTTCTTTGGAGTGGCCTGCTGGGGGAGCAGTATATCAACCAGGGACAGAAATAAACTTGACAAGCTGATTAGAAGGGCCAGCTCTGTCCTGGGGAGCCCACTGGACCCTGTGCAGGTGGTGGGTGACAGAAGGATACTGTCCGTGGTGAGCTCCATGCGGGAGAATAACTCCCATCCCATGCATGAGACTATGATCGCGCTGGGCAGTACTGTCAGTGACCGACTGCTCCACCCTAGGTGTGAGAAGGAGCGCTATCGGAAGTCTTTCCTCCCCACCGCGGTTAGGCTGTACAACCAACACCGACCTAAGCGGAGATCATTACATACAGAGAACTGAAATATCTCTCTGCCTGTTAAATCCCCCCCCCCTTCTGCTACGTCCTATCTGTCTGTCTGCTATTAATGTAATGCCTCTCACCTTGGAACATTCCTGTACATGTTGTATTTGTATCTGCTTATCTTATCTTATCTTTGCTGCTGTAACACACTGAATTTCCCCATTGTGGGACTATTAAAGGACTATTATTATTATTATTATTATTATTATTTTCTTAGAAGTCTGGTGTTTTCAGATGCATGAGATTTCATTTACAGCATTCAAAGTAGAGAAAAGACTTACTTACTTTTCACAGTATTTACTGATGTTTTGTGGCCAAGCACCCCCTTGTCATAACAGCAGGAGTCCTACCTGGATTGTATGCCCTTCTTCAGATCTAATGTATACCCTTTGATCTATAATTGCAGAGAAGCCTTGTAACACTGAGAAGATTAGAGTCCATAGCAGTATTGTGTACTTGCAGCTTTCATGTGGCTTTCTCCAGGACTTGCTGGAGACACAGAACAATATTACATTTCACATATGGCAATTGGTGGTGATTTCCAATTAATATATGTCCCCAATGACTTGTAGCTTTTTATTTAGCTTTTATGTTTGAGGTGATATTTCCTGAAATACTAAATACTGTGCTGCTGAATGTCCAGGGAATGAACAATATGATTTAAAAATGTAATGCATTATATATAATACCATAATATAATCAGAAGTCCGCATCTTAAGGTTGATGGGTCATTGAGCTGCATAGATGTAAAAAAATAGAAAAACAGTGAATGCTGAAATGCTGAGGGATTAAAACAAAAATAATCAATCAGGTCCTTAGGTCCAAAACTAGTCTTCCTACAGCAGGATAAGGGGTTAATACCGATTTTCAAATTATACTGTTTTAGTATTACTTTATGCTGTAGGTTTTCTAGATCTACCGTTGTATAGAGAACACCAGTATATAAAGAGAGGAGGGCACTTTAACCTAGACAGCTAGAGTTTATATTAGCATGAAAGAAGAACAGTAATCCCAAAGCAATTGACGAGCCTGGTTTGAGAGCAAGTTTTTCCTGTTTGTGTCATGTAAAGTGTTCCTAGCTGGGATGGGCAGAATGCTGCCTTTAATGTGGGTGATTAGACAACACATGAAATCAGTATGTAGACATCAGTGCGGAGAGAGCTCTCAGAGAAGAACAACTGATCATGAGAGGTCAGCCTGGACCCTGCATGGTACCTGGAAATTATCCAGCAGCAAGAAGATATGTCAGAAGCAGAAAGCCTCCACCTATTATCCTGTGGTCTATTGGCATCATTACCTGTTTACTTTTCATTGGGGCCATAGCCATGCTGACGGTAGGATACCTTAATCCTTTTGGAACAGTTGGTCTTGCTATATTAGGAGTTGGAGCAGTTGTTTACTTTGGAGCAATCATTTTTTTAGTACTGTCATGTTTATGGGTGGAAAGGAAATACCCTGGGATGCAGCCACTGTCCTTCAAAATATATTCTAGAAAACCTAATAGAATGCCTCCTACAGCTTTTACTAATCCAAATATCAGTGGGCAAATGCCTGCTGACACCTCACCAATTTATAGAATGCATAATGAATTACCTACTCAAATACCAGGATCCAATGATGTGGGTGGAAACACAGATAAATCACAGGAGATAAAAGATAATAACCCTCCAAGTCAGGAGTCCTCACCAGCTTATGCTGAAAATTCAAAAGACCAAACTGAAGTTCTGGATATTTTACATCAAAAAGAACATCATGGTAGCATATGTGAAGATGACAGCCCTGATATTCATCATGAGGCACAGGCAAATAGTGATAACATGAACATAAATGAGGACACAAGAGCTTGTGAAATAAGTGTTACTGGAGTGGAAGAAAAAGCACAATCTCAACGAGAACAACTAAAGACTACACATGGTGAGGGATCTGCGGAAGCAATTGGTATGGACCAGAATGAAACCATTCAACATAAGCAGAGTGAAAATGACAGCAATGTATCTGCCAGTCCAAAAAGAAAAGTGAAATTTAAGACCCATCATATAGAGGTTCCATTTGAAGACTACCCTTCTTCTGACAGCGCTTCTTCTCTGAGTACTAAGAAAGACAAATCTCAAGATATTCAAGAAACTAATGCTAAAGATATGGGAAAGAAAAAAGAGGCATCTAGCAGTATATCTCAAACAAGAGGTGATCATCCACATAAAAAAACTGTCATAGACAATAAACAGGCAACATCAAGTCCTTCTAGTACACATAAAAATAGATTTATTGAAGAGAATGAAGCACTTCAGAATGTTCCCCAGTCACTATCAAGTTTTCACCCTACACAATCTTCTCCAGGCCAAGCAAGAAAGCAAATTCCTGGAAAACATCAAAATAAGAGAGGTTTAACAACTACAAACTCTGCATCACCTCCTGCTGTTAGGAAAGCTAGAGAACAAGAAAACCAATCATTTAAACCTACAAATCCAGTACAAAAGGACTCTGTACGCACACCAAAATCATCTCCTGTAACTGCCAGAAAACTTTTGGATGTTCATAAAAATAATATGTCAAACCCTAAACAAAATCCCGAATCTGTTCAAGAAAAATCACAAACATCTTTTTTGAAGACTGAAGAGAATATTTTACCACACAAGAACAACTTTACACATGATCAACAAAATATGGCAACATCATCCAAACATTACAGACAAAATCCAAAAACTCCAGGTGGTTCACCCACTCGTGCCCAGAAGATGCAATCACCGGAAAGGGCACGAAAAATTAGAAAGGAAAATCCAGTTTCAAATTCTCCACCAAGAAATAGGAAAGCAGAAGTTTCATCATCACCTCCAAGGCATCATCAAAAAAGAACTGATAATGTATCCAAAGCTGAAAGGACTCAAGAACAATCTATAACAATACAAACTTTTCAATTAGCGGAAGAAAAGAAGAAATACTGAAGAAAAAAAATTCTCAACTCTTCACCATCTTCACAGTCAAATAATTCTCCACCGTCTTCATCCTTATCACCTCCAAGGCAACGTCAAAGAAGTCCAAACAAATCTCCCAGATTGCCTAGGAATGGAGATCACACTTCAAGAACAGACTTTCATTCCAGCTCCAGGAATGAGGACATTTCTAACAGACATAGCCGCCGCTCTTCACCATCTTCACAGTCAAGTGATGGTCCATCTTTCTCATCATCATCGCCACAAAGACCTTGTCACAAAAGTCCTGATCTGTCAGCTAAAATTCAGAAACATAAAGACATACCTCTAACAAGTATGTTATCATCTAGTAATAAGAAAGATGAACTACATAAAAGTCTTAGTAAACCTTCACAATCCAGTGATGTCTCCTCTTTACCTTCCTCCTCTCAAAGTAGTGCAAAAGAATTGCTATAATATAAGAAGGAGCACAATAGTCAAAATAAATGTGCTCCTCATTAGTGGACAAAGAAATGAATCATCTGATTCTCAAAGGGTCCATATGAGAACCTTCACCACATTCCCAGAGAATGAGACCACAGCTGTCTAAGATTCTCGGAGTACATTCTGCTCCATTAAATACTGTTTCGTAAAAGCTGACTTTACATGGATCATTTGCTAGTGAATGTAATTGTAAGCTCAAGATTTATGTTTGTGGATTGTGAGTAAGTACATGGGCATGCAATTTTTCATGCTATGCAGGTAAGCGTGACATATTTTTGATATACTGTATATATGACCACCAGAATGGACTTTGTAAAGACTTACTTCATATTACTAAATACATGGTCAGAGTTTGCACATGATTTTCCTCAGAAATAAAAGTTCACCACTATAGAGTAACCTCATCTTAACTATCAAACATTACACATACAAATCCTGAGAAATGTTAGCTCTGTATGTTCACCTAAACAGGAATGACAGAAATAAGAAGTAATAAATTATACACAATTGTATTTTTTGTATTTTAGTGTTTATGTTTTATATATAGCCTGACAGTATTATAACTAATCATTTATTTATATCCTATGCCATGTTGTGCAATAATACATTTATGACCTGTCGCCTTCCACATTTATATGATCACAAATCCTTAGTGACATCTATTCATTTTCTATTAGTTTACATAGGAATATTAAGTTATAAAGCATCATGCACTTTTCACTAAGAAACAACTTACAGATTTAATTATTTCTTATGACTCCTCGTGTGACCCCAGGTTGTGAAAATAGTTGTCTTTATTTCCTGTATGCAGAGTTACATAGTTATACTGTGTCACAAAAGAAAAACTTCTTCAAGTATAATGTAAAATTCTTAAAACTCTGTATTATAATTTGCAACTCCATGGAAAATGATGACACAATATAAATAGATTCATTATTATTATTTATTTTAATATAGTAAATTGAATGTTTAACTCTAAACTTATTCAATAATAGAATGTTATTACTGTATCAAGTATCAGTAAGGTTTAGGGTCACACTATCACTGTTTTGGGGTCTCCTTTTAAACAAGTTGATACAAAGTCAATAATGAAATTTTCAAATTTTTACAATGTTTTGTGCATAAAATTTATTGGCCCTTAAAGGCATGTTTTGTTTACATTACATTAATGGAGCAACATATTACAAAAATGTTACAACTTTGTTTTCCCAAAGTTTTTTCTTTTACGCTAGGATCACACTAGCGTTCAGCTTTCTGTTCTTCGGGTCAGCTTGGGGACCTGAAAAATGGAAAGTTAACCCGCTTAAAAAGACTATAATGGGGTCTGATGGGTTTCCGCTTGGTTTCCATCCAAAAAATGCGGAAAAATGCAGAGAGAAAAGTTTTGCTTGCAGGACTTTTCTCTCCGCATTTTTTAAGTGGTTTCGGGGATGGAAACCCAAACAGAGTTCAAGCGCTGGTGTTTATGATATAGCAGGTCTTGCTGTATGGTTAAAAATTTACATTTTGCTTAATTCAGCTCTTTTTGCTGTTTGGTCCGGTTCTGTCCGAAGTCTGTTTCCCTATTCATTACTGTGAGACTGACTTTGAGCATCTCATAGGAATGAAAGGGAAAACAGGCTGCCCGTTCACACATAAAATGGCGGGTGAATCAGCAAGTCTGTTTTTTGGTCATGTGACATGGCCAGATACCAGATGCGACAGCAAAACAACAAAAGGAGCTTAATAAGCAAAATTTAAGTTTTTACAGCCTGGCTTGCCATATCATAAACATTGGGGGAATAGGAGCAATAGTAGTATAACTATGACTGTAAGGCTTCATTCAGGTCACGTTTCTTACATCCATTTAGAACATCTGTTTAATGGATGCAAAAAAGGGACACAAACAGATATAAACTAATGGTCATCCGTTTCCATAGACATCAATGTTAAAAAAATCCAGATCCGTTTATGTCCATTTTTTTGAAGGACACAAAAACGAAGTATACCATGCTTTTGTATCCATCCAAAAAAAACCAGACAGAAATGGATCTGTTGTTTTCCAACATTGCTCTCTGTGTAAACTGTTGCTTATCCATTTGCATTCTTTAGACCCATGTGGTGTAAAAGCCGCAGTTTGCCCATGTTTTACAGTCACAGAAAAGTGGATGGGATTTTAGCAAATCCCATCCCCACTTTGCGAAAAATATGCGTGTTGCGGGTTTTGGAAAGCACAGCATGTCAATTATGCCTACGGAAACACCAGCGGTTTCCCTATAGGTATAATGGAAGCAGAAAGTCTGCAGAGGAAACCTCTGCGGACTTTCTGTGAAAAGCGCTGCGGAAAAAAACGCGATGCGTTGCTGCTGTGGTTTTTCCTGCAGCACTTTTTTTTTTAGTCTGAGTGTCTATTTCTGTTTTCACATGGATGGTATCAGTATTTTAGTAAAAGCTTTAACATGATTTTCATTTATGTACAATAGTTGTGAACAATAGGAGAGTTAGAGAAAATGCTTAGAGAGGGTATTAAAGTGTTTTTCCAGGTTCAGGATATTGATTGACTATCTTCAGCATAGGTCATGTGACATTGGTGGGGGTCCATCGGCAGTTTGTGTTCATGCTGGTGCTGTGTTTTCATTATGTACATGAATGCTGTTTACGTAGTAAGGGCTGTACAAGAATTACAGCTTGATCCCTTTATTTGAATAGAAAAAAAAGCTATAATTCTCTGCACAGCTGCTACTATGTAGACAGCATTCATGTACATAATGAAAACACAGCACCTGCATGAAAACAATGAAGAGGATCCCTACTGACTACTTAGGATAAGCCATCAATTTCCTGAACATGGAAAACCCCTTTCTTCTATGGACCTAATCACAAATATAGTAGAGTATTATAATTGGCAAAAATAGAAGAGAGATGGGGCACAGAAGAGTCAAGACTTGGCAATCTTTATGTCATAGGGATATTTTATTCAGATCATTTTGTAAAGTTAAATATAGGCTTATTAATATTTATGATAATGGAAAATCTAAACAGATTGGAGCAGATTTATGAAGACTGGCATTATTAACGTCAGTTTTCATAGCCCCTGAGCCAGTGGAGAGTGCACCTCATATATGATGAAGGGCATACCTCCTCATAAGTAAGGCACACCCTCCTCCGTGCCTCATAGCTGGCATACATTCCCCATGTCGTTTATGCCAGATCCTGGCACAAATGATAATAAATCTGGTGGCGCTGATGGCTCCGCCCCCTGAACACCCTTAGCATGCAATCTTTTTTGAAAAGTATCGAGGCCTGCACAGAAATGAAAAAGTTTAAATTTTTTGCACTAAAATCCTAGTCCTCAGTTACTGTCATATTCTACCTTCTGATGTCACATTGGTGCTGTATATGATGATTGGAAGCATAAGGGGTGACTTAAGTATTGATGAGCTATACTTGATCAAAATCAGATCAGTGGGAATCCAGTGTCTCACACCCCCCAGTTATCAGTTGTTAGAAATGGCAGTGGTCCTTGGGTGAACAGTTCATAATATTTATTAGTCACATGCCCTGATTGAAGCTCAGTCTCATTCAAGAGAGTGAGCATGAACTACAATACTAACCACATTTATACCATGTATGGTATTGTATTTGGTAAGCAGTGGAGAAGCCACAGTGCTCACCTTAATGCTGTGACCTTTTGCAAACAACTGATCAGTGAGGGTACTGTGCGCCGGACCCTCTGATCCGATATTAGTGATCAATATCAGATTATTCTGTTATATCAAATAAACATAATTTTGAAATTAAAATTATTTTTATAAATGCTCCTGTGTTTAGATACTGTTTTGCTATTACATACTTGTTATGTACTGTATACCAAGCTTTTATTTTGGTATTCTCCACCTACAGTAATACAGTCATATGAAAAAGTTTGGGCACCCCTATTAATCTTAATAATTTTTAGTTCTAAATATTTGGGTGTTTGCAACAGCCATTTCAATTTGATATATCTAATAACTGATGGACACAGTAATATTTCAGGATTGAAATGAGGTTTATTGTACTAACAGAAAATGTGCAATATGCATTAAACCAAAATTTGACCGGTGCAAAAGTATGGGCACCTCAACAGAAAAGTGACATTAAGATTTAGTAGATCCTCCTTTTGCAAAAATAACAGCCTCTAGTCGCTTCCTGTAGCTTTTAATCAGTTCCTGGATCCTGGATGAAGGTATTTTTGACCATTCCTCTTTACAAAACAATTCCAGTTCAGTTAAGTTTGATGGTCGCCGAGTATGGACAGCCCGCTTCAAATTATCCCACAGATGTTCAATGATATTCAGGTCTGGGGACTGGGATGGCCATTCCAGAACATTGTAATTGTTCCTCTGCATGAATGCCTGAGTAGATTTGGAGCTGTGTTTTGGATCATTGTCTTGCTGAAATATCCATCCCCGGCGTAACTTCAAATTCGTCACTGATTCTTGTACATTATTCTCAAGAATCTGCTGATACTGAGTTGAATCCATGCGACCCTCAACTTTAACAAGATTCCCGGTGCCGGCATTGGCCACACAGCCCCAAAGCATGATGGAACCTCCACCAAATTTTACAGTGGGTAGCAAGTGTTTTTCTTGGAATGCTGTGTTTTTTTGACGCCATGCATAACGCCTTTTTGTATGACCAAACAACTCAATCTTTGTTTCATCAGTCCACAGGACCTTCTTTCAAAATGAAGCTGGCTTGTCCAAATGTGGTTTGCATACCTCAGGCGACTCTGTTTGTGGCGTGCTTTCAGAAACGGCTTCTTTCGCATCACTCTCCCATACAGCTTCTCCTTATGCAAAGTGTGCTGTATTGTTGACCGATGCACAGTGACACCATCTGCAGCAAGATGATGCTGCAGCTCTTTGGAGGTGGTCTGTGGATTGTCCTTGACTGTTCTCACCATTCTTCTTCTCTGCCTTTCTGATATTTTTCTTGGCCTGCCACTTCTGGGCTTAACAAGAACTGTCCCTGTGGTCTTCCATTTCCTTACTATGTTCCTGACAGTGGAAACTGACAGGTTAAATCTCTGAGACAACTTTTTGTATCCTTCCCCTGAACAACTATGTTGAACAATCTTTGTTTTCAGAGCATTTGAGAGTTGTTTTGAGGAGCCCATGATGCCACTCTTCAGAGGAGATTCAAATAGGAGAACAACTTGCGATTGGCCACCTTAAATACCTTTTCTCATGATTGGATACACCTGGCTATGAAGTTCAAAGCTCATTGAGGTTACAAAACCAATTTTGTGCTTCAGTAAGTCAGTAAAAAGTAGTTAGGAGTATTCAAATCAATAAAATGATAAGGGTACCCAAATTTTTGCACCGGTCAAATTTTGGTTTAATGCATATTGCACATTTTCTGTTAGTACAATAAACCTCATTTCAATCCTGAAATATTACTGTGTCCATCAGTTATTAGATATATCAAATTGAAATGGCTGTTGCAAACACCCAAATATTTAGAACTAAAAATGATTAAGATTAATAGGGGTGCCCAAACTTTTTCATATGACTGTATGTCCAATACTGGTGGCCATATAACTCTATGCTCTTATGCACAAACAGTGTAGTGATTCCTGCCATATGTTTTCATCATATGACAACTCATTTAAAAGGAGTAATAATTTAAAATCTGTGTGTGTTATTTATTTATTGTGATAAAGATGTAATTTAATTAATCCAAATTATCCATGTAACCGTTTATTACATTTTATTTTGAGTCTGCATAGAATTTATTGTATTATATTAAGGTAAATGAAACTGTGTTTGATGTAAATTGTATATTTGTATACATTTTGTATATATGTTTCCTACTGTTTGTTTTTGTATAAGTGCAATAATAAAAAGTTATTCTGATAAATCCATATCACCACAACAGTTGATGTACTATTCTGTTTGGGATAAGCCACGGGGAAAGTTTTTTGTGAGGTAGAGCAAAACATCATAATTGTGCCAAGTGTCTTTATTATTTAGAACTGCATTCCCTACAATCTAAAGCATAGGTTATTGAGGGGTGGAAGCATTTCCATATAGGCTAGGGCAGTGAGAAGCAAAATCCACACTACACCTTGAAGTATTTTTGTGTTTGTTCTTAAACAGAATACAGGCTGCCAGTTACTGCCACATATATACTGTCTATGGTGCTGCTGACACAAGCAGTCATCAAACCTGCTACATATGGTAATCACATTATAAAATGAGCAGTTCTGATAATGGTGTAGCAAAAAAAAAAAAATTAAAAGCACCAAAACTGTAGCATATATGTGTAATGGTCACTATGGTGTATAAAGGGATTGTGCAGCTTTAGAAAACATGGCTGATTTCTTCTCCTCAGGAAGTGACATCACGTCTGTTGGTCAAATGATTATGCTGCTGTTCAATCTCTTTTATTTTAATGGGACTGAGCTGTAGCATTGCCATGTGACCAGTGGACATGAGGTCATTTCTTGAGAAGAAGAAATGAGCCATGTTTTCTAATCCTGCACAATCCCTTTAAAGTGATTCTCTGATTGTGTTGAACTAATAGGAGTAGATTTAATAATACTGTCTAATAGCAGAATGTGTTATGGTAGAGTCCCTGGAGCAAATACCAGAAAATAGCAGGATCTGTCTTATAACAGAGAGAAGTAGAAATAGCTGTTTAAACTCTATACAGTGCTGAGATATAGGTCCCAGACACCCAAACTCCTTCATTAGTGCCAGCCGCAAGGCCAGATGGACTTTGCTAAATATGGGGTCCAAGTTTTCACCACAGAAACCATACAACAAAGAAACGCTCCACTATCACAAATCAAATCCAAAACCTAAAATTAACTTACAAGCCCAGTAGCCAGTAAATGTCCAGGCCAGAAGTCAGTTCAAGAGGAAACGTTTGCACCAGAGTCAGAAGACAATCAGTTTTACGGACGGCAAGGTAACCTTAAAGCAATAGTGGCAGAACTGGAATTCCTAAGCCAACTTTTGGCCTATAATTTGTTTTGAACCCTCCCATAAAAGTCCCTACAACACTTCTTCTATTCCGCCATTCTCCAGTATTCTGCCGTCTCCTATTTTTCTGTCCTCTTGTATCTTTAGTCCTAGCTATCTATGCTATGACAGTTGTAGTAGTTTGAACAATGACTGTTATGGGCACTGCTATTACAATACACAGCTAGTTTACAACACAGTCACCATCTTTATGATGGCTTCTCTGTACAGTATGCAGTGAGGGAGGGAGGAGGCCGTCATATGAATGTCAGGCAGCACCTGTCTTGATGGGAGCTCAATGGCAAAAACGGCCAGGAGGTGATGGGCTCATGTCCAGAAGGAAGCTGAGTGCTGCAGATTCTGCTATGCCCCGTCCATCAGCAGCCACATTGAGACTGTAGCACTGCACAAATCTTTGAGTGGCTCACGACTCCCCTGGAGAAAAGAAGCTAAAAACAAAACATCTTTTAAATGTGAATGTCAGATAGAATACAACAGTTCAGTGTAACTACTGCTATAGTCTCCGCAACTGGGCCTCTGCTGCTTCTTTCTTTTTTATAAAAGGGCTGTTACCCCCAGCAAGTAACAGCCTATTTACTTACAGATCTCTGCTCCTGCTCACGGCCGCCTTTGGTTCCCTTTCTGCCTTTCAGGGGGCATATGCATCCGATATCAAGCTGAACAGCACCAGGACATCACAGACGTGATATGGGAAGGACGAGGATGGGAAGCAGAGGCAGCCGTGACCAGGAACGGGGATCAGTAAGTAAGTCCAAGGGCCCGCGGCAAGAGTATTTGTTAGGCGAACCCAGCACCCAGCAAGATTTGTCTCGCGAGGTTCTTTTGATGGTTCCAAACTGAAACTGCTATTATTATACTCTTGGGTTTCTTCAGACCCTGGAGTATAATGATCAGGGGAAGTGAGCAAACTTAAAAACCAGTGTCACTTACCTCTCCTAGACTCTGGTGTGACTCCCTCCTTTCTTCGGGTCTCTATAGTGATGACGTGGATCAGGCCAGCATCATGACATATGATGCCGGTGTAACCTATGTCTTTGAAGATTTATTATTTATTTAGCTTACTTATATAGGGCCATCATATTCCACAGCACTTTACAGACATTGACAGTCACTGTCCCATATAGGGCTCACAATCTACATTCCCTATCAGTATGTCTTGGGAGTGTGGGGGGAAACCCACGCAAACACAGGGAGAACATACAAACTCCTTACAGATGCTGTTCTTGGCAGGATTCGAACCCAGGACACCAGTGCTGCAAGGCTGCAGTGCTAACCACTGAGCTACCATGCTGCCGAGGGCCGAAGACAGCAGGCAGTCATGCTGGAGCCAGGGAGAGGTAAGTAACACTGTTTTTTATGTTTGCAACCTTCCCTGGGCTTCTGACCATTATACTTTGGGGTCTGAAAAGACCCCAGAGTATAGTAATAGTTTGTGGGTGGTTAACCCCAAAAAATTCGGATTCTGCAAAACCCAAAATTTTTGCAACAAACACCATAGGGGCCACTATGGCACTTTATATTGTATGGAAGCCGCTATGGGACATTATACTGTGTGGAGGGGCCGCTATAGGATATTATACCGTCTGGAGGCCACTTTGGGACATTATAGTGTGTGTAAATGGGTGTTATTCTGTGTGGGAGCTAGGAAAGGGCATGCTATGCCGTTTGGGGGTGGGGGGGTCCAAGTCAAAAGTTTGCTATGGGGCCCAGTCTTTGTTAGTTACACCCCTGAGTTCCGAAATGATTTTTCAGCATTTTTGTAATTGTTTATTAGCGAATTTTGTTACCTTTTATAAAAAAAAAAGAAAGGCTCTGACGTTTTTTCTTAGAAGTTCTCCAAATTAGAGTTGGTAAGAAGAAATCTGTATTCAGCATGCACTGTACAGTGTGTACTGCTGACTGTTACATGCAAAGGCTAACTCCTCTACTCTCCCTGCTGCTGTCTATCTGCAGTATATGCAGTATATGCAATTATATATTCTATGACTCTCATTCTTGTAAATCAAAAGTTTGTTTGTGTCTCCCTGACTTTTATACAGACTGTAAGCTCTGAACAACAACAGTCTGGCTCTCCTCTGTCTCCTGGCATAAATAAAGTTACATACAGTACAGACCAAAAGTTTGGACACACCTTCTCATTCCAAAAGTTTTCTGTATTTTCATGACTATAAAAATTGTAGATTCACACTGAAGGCATCAAAACTATGAATTAACACATGTGGAATTATATACTTAACAAAAAAGTATGAAACAACTGAAAATATGTCTTATATTCTAGGTTCTTCAAAGTAGCCACCTTTTGCTTTGATTACTGCTTTGCACACTCTTGGCATTCTCTTGATGAGCTTCAAGAGGTAGTCACCTGAAATGGTCTTCCAACAGTCTTGAAGGAGTTCCCAGAGATGCTTAGCACTTGTTGGCCCTTTTGCCTTCACTCTGCGGTCCAGCTCACCCCAAACCATTTCGATTGGGTTCAGGTCTGGTGACTGTGGAGGCCAGGTCATCTTGCGTAGCACCCCATCACTCTCCTTCTTGGTCAAATAGCCCTTACACAGTTTGGAGGTGTGTTTGGGGTCATTGTCCTGTTGAAAAATAAATGATGGTCCAACTAAACGCAAAGTGGATGGAATAGCATGCCGCTGCAAGATGCTGTGGTAACCATGCTGGTTCAGTATGCCTTCAATTTTGAATAAATCCCCAACAGTGTCACCAGCAAAGCACCCCCACACCATCACACCTCCTCCTCCATGCTTCACGGTGGGAACCAGACATGTAGAGTCCATTCGTTCACCTTTTCTGCGTCGCACAAAGACACGATGGTTGGAACCAAAGATCTCAGATTTGGACTCATCAGACCAAAGCACAGATTTCCACAGGTCTAATGTCCATTCCTTGTGTTCTTTAGCCCAAACAAGTTTCTTCTGCTTGTTGCCTGTCCTTAGCAGCAGTGGTTTCCTAGCAGCTATTTTACCATGAAGGCCTGCTGCACACAGTCTCCTCTTAACAGTTGTTGTAGAGATGTGTCTGCTGCTAGAACTCTGTGTGGCATTGACCTGGTCTCTAATCTGAGTTGCTGTTAATCTGTGATTTCTGAGGCTGGTGACTCGGATGAACTTATCCTCCGCAGCAGAGGTGACTCTTGGTCTTCCTTTCCTGGGGCGGTCCTCATGTGAGCCAGTTTTTTTGTAGCGCTTGTGTAAGGGAATCACTAGAGGAGCGATTCCCCAGAAGCTGCTGGAGAACTAGGGGGGAGGGGCACAACAAGACAGTGGACCCTAAGCTGAATCCCCCCCACTGTCCCTGGCTAACTTGCCCGATCTGTCCTAGGTGACAGCCAGCAACCACGTCGACAGTCCCTCCTTATAATAAGTGATCACATAGAACGCAGACAAGACGCACAACAACAAAGGGAGGTCAGCTAGCCAAGGGGTCAGTAACAATCGGGCAATTGCAGCACAGAATCGAGATCCAAGAGAATAGTGAAAGTCAAAGCCAGTGGTCAGAAAATAAGGTAACAAAGTAGTAAGGTATATCACAAAGAGAGCAGGCAAAGACAGAGCAATAACCGGCAACCATGTG
Source organism: Leptodactylus fallax (assembly GCA_947044405.1). NCBI lineage: Eukaryota > Metazoa > Chordata > Amphibia > Anura > Leptodactylidae > Leptodactylus > Leptodactylus fallax. The sequence goes on from CAMRHE010000096.1 coordinate 3,012,366, forward strand.
AGGGCTGACAACCTGTTTATAGAAAGTCTGGGACCAGCCCCAGAGCTGATAGGTACACAGGCTGTCAATCACTCAGGCCAGGAAGAGATTAACTCTATGCAGTCCAGAGAGAAATGTTCCTAATTACACGGGCGTGGCTTTACACAGCAAGAGAACTAGGACAGTGTTCAGACTGAGCATCAAAAAGCTTACACAAAGAACCAAATTGAAGACGCCTCTTTCGCCACAGCGTGCGAGCGGAGGGCGGCGCCGAGACCCGAAACGGCATAGACGTTACAGCTTGATGATTTTGGCCACTGCACTTGGGGACACTTTCAAAGTTTTCCCAATTTTTCGGACTGACTGACCTTCATTTCTTAAAGTAATGATGGTCACTTGTTTTCCTTTACTTAGCTGCTTTTTTCTTGCCATAATACAAATTCTAACACTCCATTCAGTAGGACTATCAGCTGTGTATCCACCTGACTTCTGAACAACACAACTGATGGTCCCAACCCCATTTATAAGGCAAGAAATCCCACTTATTAAACCTGACAGTGCACACCTGTGAAGTGAAAACCATTTCAGGTGACTAGCTCTTGAAGCTCATCAAGAGAATGCCAAGAGTGTGCAAAGCAGTAATCAAAGCAAAAGGTGGCTACTTTGAAGAACTTAGAATATAAGACATATTTTCAGTTGTTTCACACTTTTTTGTTTATATATATAAACATAACTTTATATATATATATATATATAAGTATATAATTCCACATGTGTTAATTCATAGTTTTGATGCCTTCAGTGTGAATCTACAATTTTTATAGTCATGAAAATACAGAAAACTCTTGGAATGAGAAGGTGTGTCCAAACTTTTGGTCTGTACTGTATATGTAGGTATCAGGGGTGAACCTAGCCTATCTGCTGCATGGGGCGGCCTATAGAAAGTACCACTACCCCCTTCCCCTTCAAAAAAAAAGAAAAAATTACTCTGCAATCTTTGGTTTCATGATGGGTACCCACTAATTAAAAATGTAGGCCACACCCTCTCCATTTGCAGATCAAAGAATCCCTTTATTTGGCCCACACACAATATAATGCCCCCTTTACTGGCTCCCACAGTATATTATCCCCTTTACTGGCCCAAACACAGTATAACACCCTCTTTACTGACCCTCAAACTGTAAATTGCCCCTTTAATGACTCCCACATAGTATATTGGCCCTTTTAGGTCCTCACACATATGCCCTCTTTTTTTAGTCCCCCACACAGTGATAGGTCAGTCTTAGATTCAACCTTAATCCTTAAACAGTTTGATTCAACCCAAAACTTTTAGGCACTAGAGCATGGGCATGCCGATTTAAGTTAAAAAATCAAAGATGAGGTACTGTACTTGGAGTGCCTTGCAATAATTGTAAGGCTGGCGACCCCTATACTAAAGTTATAAACCACAAACCATAAAACAGAAGTGCTGCTACGAGATGCTTCTGGATGCGTTTAGTGTTATTTCCCGGGACACACCTTCTCATTAGAAGCAATGAAAGTACATGTACAGCCCTCAATTAGTGAATGTATGTGTCCAGGAGCACCACATGGCAGCACCCTTAGGGTGTTGACACACTTTGTATCTGTATGCAGCAGCTGAATCCTGTCCTAGGCCACTGGTACTTTCAATGCATGCATTTTTATTGCAAAAACATACTGCAATACAGAATAATGTCCCATAGTGGCCCCTACACATAGTATAATGATCCATAGTGGCCCCTTCACAGAGTATAATATCCCATAGTGACCCCTCCACGTGGTATAATGTCCCACAGTGGCCCCTTCACACAGTATACTGTCCCATAGTGGCCAATCCAAGGGGTATAATGTCCCACGGTGGCCCCATCGATGCTGTGGTTGCAATTTATCATGGCATCCAATCTGCCCGAGTTGGAGTATCTTCTAAATCCGGCGGTTGGTCCCAACCCTCAGCTGTGTAACACAGCCGAGTGCTGGAATTAATGCTGCAGACACAGCTCCTGTGTCCATGGCATTACAGCGGTGTACTATTACAATGTTGAGCATTAACTATACTTGCTGAGCGTTCATATGATAGTTTTTGCATGATATTACGATGCTGAGTGTTAACTATATGCTCAGCGCGACATAATAGTATGCTGTAGAGTGGGAAGGGGTTGTCCAGGATATTTTAGTACTGGAACAGGAGGCTGGAAAAGATGAAACCTAAAAAAAACAAAAAAACATACTCACCTGCCCCGGCGCTCCGTTGTCCCCTGCCACTATCCGGTGTCTTGTTCTGCTGGAAGTCTTTGCCAAATGTGACCCCTGAGGCTAAGCAGTGGCCTCAGCATTCATAAGAAAGAACCTGAACATCACCGGTGACGTATGTGAGTGACGTCCCAGGTCTTTTCCTGTGACTGCTGAGGCAACTGATTGGGCGAGGATTGTGGTTAGGACTTTAGATTTCATCTTCCCCGGCCTCCTGCCACAGTACTAAAATATACTGGACAACCCCCTTTAAGTGCTATCATTTTTATTTGAGAACGATATGGCACTGTTATTTTCGTATATGCTGTTTGTGGGTACTTTATGACTGTACAGTAAGTGTGCCATATAGTACTTTTATGTGAGAGTAATATGACATTTTAGGTATACTAATATAAATTGTACAACATATAGCATTATTTCATCGCCTGCTGTATATATATCTGTAGTAAAAGCAGATGCTCCAGTCCATGAAGGTACTTTCTAGCATTGTATTTTGCACATACCTTGGGATAGCATTTAACATTTTGTACACAAGAATGTTGACGAATAATAATGATTGATCGCAAGGTTCATCTGAAATAAGACTGTTTTTATAGTGGGCAGTATTTTTGTTGTTGATGTAACATACGTGTTTTTAGCAAGACCTCTACTAATCATACCATACAACAGCAAAATATGCCAACTAGACATATAAATCTTGCACCAACTGGTATTTTAGACGTGAATTATTACGTATTACATAAAGGCACTTTAGTTTATAGAGCCATATATGTTTAGCAAACAGGGTTAAAGCATAACTAAACTTTTATAAATAAATCTATAGTTCAGGTGAAGATAACAAAAGTTGTAATATACTTTATATAAGAAAAGTGCCTGTTTCTTCACTTATTTGCCTCTTTCTGTCACTGTACAATAGAACTCTGTAGGGAGGGGGAGGGAAAGGAAAAAAGAGAGAGCTTCTCAAACAGAGCGATATCAGCAATATATACAGCTGTTTTTCACAATACAACTGGATTAACAGGATTTACTATCCAGCCTTCTCCTGAATGAAATGATTCATTTAATGCTGTAGATGGCTTCATATGTCTGTCTTTCTCCTTCTCCACTTCCTCCCTCCCCCTGATGCTAGGTTCACACTAGCGTTTGGATTTCCCTCCTTCAGGTCTGCTTGGGGAACCGAAAGACAGAAATCCTGTCCGCTTAAAATGCAACACCCCATAGACTATAATAGTGTCCCCCGGGTATCCATTTCGTTTCCATTGAGTTTAAGCTGAAACCGGCAGAGAGAAAAGTTCTCCTTGCAGGACTTTTCTTTCCAGAGATTTTAAGCAGAATCTGCGGCGGAGTCTCGTATGGAGACTCCAGCGCAGCTGTGAACCTAACGTTAGACTGCTTGTGTACAGAGTATGGAACAGAATGAATCAAATAAGAAGTAAGGACAGGATAAATACTTTAAGACACAGGCTCTTTTCTTTAGCGAAGTATATTGAAAAGTTTATTCCCTTCACTTGCACTATTGATTCATGATAAAATAAATAAAAGTTTACTTACGATTTATATCTAGACCTAACCAGGGTGGATAAAGTTGCTTCTAGGGAAAATAAACAATGATTCTAGGATGCAACTGGTATAACTGGTTGACACAGACACACAACGTTCGGGATAGGTAGTTCAGTGTATTACAAATTGAGATCTGCTGTTATATATTATCAGTAGTGAAATCCTGAACACACTGAATCTAGCCCATACATTTATTTTATGAAATATATCACTAAAATACAGTACATTATAATAATATGGTTACCTCTGCTACTCTCTCTCTACTGCACTGCATCACCAAGTCTTTGAACATTTGGAATGTCTATACCAGGGGTGGGCAACCTTTTTTGTTTGGCGTGCCGATTTTAATAAAAAAAATCAAAGATGAGGTACTCGGAGTGCCGATCAATAATTGTAAGTCTGATGACCCCTAAACTAAAGTCATATGGCACAAACTGTAACACAGAAGTGCTGCCACCAGATGCTTTAGGACGCATGCTGTTACTGCTATTTCCCCGGGACGCCCCTGTACTTTCCGATTAGAAGCAATGAAAGTCCATGTGCATCCCCCAATTAGTGGTAAATGTATGTGTCCAGGAGCACCGTATGGCAGCACCTTATGGTGAATAAACAGTATGTATCTGGATGCAGATATAGTCTTAGGCCACTGGAACTTTTACTTCAATGTAAAACTGTGTTCACATGTTGCATTTTTGCACAAAAAAAATGCCTGAGTTTTCTGTGCAAAAACACATCCTTTTCTGTGCAAAAACACACTGTTATACAGAATTATGTCTCATAGCGGCCTCTGCACACGGTATTATATCCCATAGTGGTCCCTGCACACCGTATTATGTCCCATAGCGGCCCCTGCACACGGAATTATGTCACATAGCGGCCCCTGCACACGGAATTATGTCACATAGCGGCCCCTGCACACCGTATTATGTCACATAGCGGCCCCTGCACACCGTATTATGTCCCATAGCGGCCCCTGCACACTGTATTATGTTCCATAGTGGCCCCTGCACACAGTATAATATTCTAACTTTTATAATATTCCAATTGTCGCCACTCACTAGCTATTATTATACTGTGGGATCTCTTCAGACCCCAGAGTATAATAAGTGGAGAGCCAAGAGAGGTGACAAACATAAAAAACTAACTCACCTTTCCTGCGCTCTGCGACAGCTGTTCTCTTCGGGCGCTTCTGCCTGAAGTCGCCACCGCTGATTGGGTCTCAGGGGTCATGGCGCGTCATTATGCGTAATGACGCCAGACGTGACCCCTGAGGCCCTGTCTGCGGTCTCTTACGTCAGACAGAAGCGCCTGTAGAGAACAGAGCCACTGCGGAGTGCAGGGAAGGTGAATAACATTGTTTTTATGTTTGATCACCCCCCCCCCCGGGGGCTCCGCTTATTATGCTGTGGGGTCTGAAGAGACCCCACAGTATAATAATAGCAGTTTAGTTTCGGCCATGTTTGGTCTTATCGAAAATGCTGGGTGAGGACTTGGGCTACCATGCCAGGGAAATAAGCCTCGCGTACCACTCTTGGCATGCGTGTCGGGGGTTGCCGACACCTGGTCTATACCTATGTTCACACAGGTTATACAGGTGCATCTCAATAAATTAGAATTAGAATATCTTAGAAACGTTTAGTTATTTCAGAAATTGAATTAAAAAAGTGACCTTCTATATTTTCTAGATTCTTTACACACAGAGTGTTCTATTTCAAGTGTTTTATTTCTGTAAATGTTGATTATGGATTACAGGTAATGAAAACCCAAATCTAATAAAATTTGAATATTGTAAAAAAGTTGAGTATTGTAAATTCAGTGTGTCACCTGCCAAGGTTTCCTCAGCCTTTAAATGGTCCCTCAGTCTGGTTCAGTAGGACACACAATCATGGAAGGCGCTGATTATGAATTGAATTACTGAAGTACAGAAATGAATGAACGTTTCAAACATATTCTAACTTATTGAGATGCACCTGTATTTATAATGAAAATTACAATGCAGCACTGGATCAACCAAACGCCACATACCATGTGCTTTCAATGGGCCTCCTTGACTTATAGTTCAATGTCTCAAGTTGTGTTGTGGTGCCTGTCATTTTGATGGGCACTGTATACATTTTATAAGACTGAAAGTGAGGAATACGTTTTTTGGAAGGCACAAGGTAGACATGCAAAGTATGGGTACAAACAGAGTAATTCTTTGTTAACAGTTCTTCTCCGGAACAAAGAGGTCCTAGCATAAACTAGGATACTAGAAAACAAAAATAAGATTCCATCTGCAGATCAGGTTGCACTCAGTCCTATAATGGCCTGACTTCTCTATCAGGACCTGTGCTTTCCCTGGGATATCGCTCCCAGCACTCTGCTCCTTCGACCTTCTCACAGTTATCGCTTTGGTCCACGAGGCTTAATCCTCTGCCACGGGACCAATCTCGGCCCCAATTTCTGCTGTGGAGTCTCTGCCCCTGTCTGCTGGTGGGAAATCATCCCCTTCCTAATAAATCTACTGCCACTGCCTCTGTGGGAGATATGGAACCTCTGCCCTCTGCCTCAACTCAAGCTTTGGAATTACCAATTCCACCTCCTTGGATCACGCAGTGCCTAGCACATTTGTGTCCCCATGTGAGTATGGTTTACCAAGCAAGTATGTTGCTCTACCTACTGGTCATAACAATGTTCTATTCACATACAGTGCCTTGCGAAAGTATTCGGCCCCCTTGAACTTTTCAACCTTTTACCACATTTCAGGCTTCAAACATAAGGATATAAAATTTAAGTTTTTTGGTGAAGAATCAACAAGTGGGACACAATTGTGAAGTGGAACGAAATTTATTGGATATTTTAAACTTTTGTAAAAAATAAAAAACTGAAAAGTGGGGCGTGCCAAATTATTCGGCCCCCTTAAGTTAATACTTTGTAGCGCCACCTTTTGCTGCGATTACAGCTGCATCTCGCTTGGGGTATGTCTCTATCAGTTTTGCACATCGAGAGACTGAAATTCTTGGCCATTCTTCCTTGGAAAACAGCTTTAGCTCAGTGAGGTTGGATGGAGAGCGTTTGTGAACAGCAGTTTTCAGCTCTTTCCACAGATTCTCGATTGGATTCAGGTCTGGACTTTGACTTGGCCATTCTAACACCTGGATACGTTTATTTGTGAACCATTCCATTGTAGATTTTGCTTTATGTTTGGGATCATTGTCTTGTTGGATGATAAATCTCCGTCTCAGTCTCAGGTCTTTTGCAGACTCCAACAGGTTTTCTTCCAGAATGGTCCTGTATTTGGCTCCATCCATCTTCCCATCAATTTTAACCATCTTCCCTGTCCCTGCTGAAGAAAAGCAGGCCCAAACCATGATGCTGCCACCACCATGTTTGACAGTGGGGATGGTGTGTTCAGGGTGATGAGCAGTGTTGCTTTTATGCCAAACATATCGTTTTGCATTGTGGCCAAAAAGTTGGATTTTGGTTTCATCTGACCAGAGCACCTTCTTCCACATGTTTGGTGTGTCTCCCAGGTGGCTTGTGGCAAACTTTAAACGAGACCTTTTATAGATATCTTTGAGAAATGGCTTTCTTCTTGCCACTCTTCCATAAAGGCCAGATTTGTGCAGTGTACGACTGATTGTTGTCCTATGGACAGACTCTCCCACCTCAGCTGTAGATCTCTGCAGTTCATCCAGAGTGATCATGGGCCTCTTGGCTGCATCTCTGATCAGTCTTCTCCTTGTTTGAGATGAAAGTTTAGAGGGACAGCCGGGTCTTGGTAGATTTGCAGTGGTCTGATACTCCTTCCATTTCAATATGATCGCTTGCACAGTGCTCCTTGGGATGTTTAAAGTTTGGGAAATGTTTTTGTATTCAAATCCGCCTTTAAACTTCTCCACAACAGTATCACGGACCTACCTGGTGTGTTCCTTGGTCTTCATGATGTTCTCTGCGCTTTAAACAGAACCCTGAGACGATCACAGAGCAGGTGCATTTATACGGAGACTTGATTACACACAGGTGGATTATATTTATCATCATCAGTCATTTAGGACAACATTGGATCATTCAGAGATCCTCACTGAACTTCTGGAGTGAGTTTGCTGCACTGAAAGTAAAGGGGCCGAATAATATTGTACGCCCCACTTTTCATTTTTTTTATTTTTTACAAAAGTTTAAAATAACCAATAAATTTCGTTCCACTTCACAATTGTGTCCCACTTGTTGTTGATTCTTCACCAAAAAATTTAAATTTTATATCCTTATGTTTGAAGCCTGAAATGTGGCAAAAGGTTGCAAAGTTCAAGGGGGGGCCGAATACTTTCGCAAGGCACTGTAACCAACTGAAACTTGGTCGAATACAGTAATACAAGATATAGATAGAAAACATGTGCAAAACTTAGGGTGTGTATAGCATTAGCCCCTTATACTCCTTCTCCTCATTTAAGGTCTGCCATCATTAGGTGCAAATCACAGGAATAGTGTTCAGTCCTTTATAAGAACTGTAAACCAAAGGTTACAAGGATGCATTGATACAAATGTACCCCAAGTTATTTGGGAGTTCCCAGTTCTCTGTGTGACCCAGGAGCGATCACCTTACAGCTACCAGGTCCTGCTGCTGGGGTGGTTATGGATACAATGCAGTCACTCCCTCCAAGGGATGGCTCTGCTTTAACAGCTACCTCCTGTTCTGCTGTGGATTCAGTCACAGACATCCCATCTTCCTGCTGGCTAATAGATTTCAGATTCCAACTCAAAGGCTCCCATCTCCAGTCATAAACCTTCCAAAAATCAGTCTTAGTCATTCGTGAGGGAAATACCTGGGTCCCTGTTGAAAGGGTTCTGTCCTTCCCTTTCTCATCTGAGGTTTCCCATTTGTTTGGATCCCAGGAAGAGCCAATATTAAACACCCTTAAAACTGCCATGGAACAGTAGGTTTAGGGCCCTTTCACCCAGCTATTTTTCACCTCTTCACCTACCACCAAGCTGGCCATTGTTCCAGTATGGTCCTTCACAGGGGAGTATCTAGCAAAGACTGGGCCCCATAGCAAACTTTTGACTTGGGCTCCTCCAACCCCCACATGACATAGCATCCCCTTTCCTGGCCTCCACACAGTATAACGACCCATTTACGCACACTATAATGTTCCAAATTGGTCTCCAACAGTATAATATCCATAGTAGCCCCTCTACACAGTGTAATATCCCATAGGGGCCCCTCTACACAGTATAATGTCCCACAGTGGCCCCTCCACACAGTATGTCACATAGTGTCACCTGCACACAGTAAAATGTTCCATAGCAGCCCTTGCACACAGTATAATTTCCTACAGTGGCCCCTCTACACAGTATAATGTCACATAGTGGCACTTGTACACAGTGAAATGTTCCATAGCGGCCCCTTAACACAGTTTAATGTTCCATAGCGAACCTTTCACACAGAATAATGTCCCATAGTGGCCCCTATGGTGTTCGTTACAGATATTGCAAAAAATTCAGGTTTGGCAGAACCCGAAATTTTTGGGGTACACCACCGACAAACTATTATTATACTATGGGGTCTTTTCAGATCCCAGAGTATAATAATCCGATGCCCAGGGGAGGTGACAAACAAATCAGTGTTACACACCTCTCCTGGGCTCCTGTGGACTCTGGCTCAACTCCTCTTCAATGACGTCATGGACGTGGGTTAAGCTGATAACGGCCTATTAAAAAAAAAAAAAAAAGCAGCAAGGATCCACTGGGCGGTATTTACACCACTGGTCCTTCGTCTGGACCACCTAGTGATCTGCTTCCTTATGCAGCCATCCTGGATGAAGCTGAAGTGCCCTTGTTTACTAAACAAGTATGCAGATCTACTCTCAGTCCTAATTCCCTTCTCCTTACATTATCAGCCATTATCTGGTCATTATCACATGACCAGACTAAGTAGTACAAAAAGCAGTAAAAACATAACATATCTGCAAATACCAACAGTAGGGTGTGTGTATAGCATTAACTCCTTACAGGAGTTCCAACAGAGGCTCCCAGTGAAGCAGCAATGTGAACAAAACCTTAAAGGGGTTTTCTGGGCAAAAAAAAAATATATTTTTTTTAAAAAGGTCTGTTGGTGGTATTAATGGGTTAATAAGTGCACCCAAATACCTTTAGCAGTGTTTTGAGTGATTTCTGGGTTTCTCTGCAAGCTCCTGGCATCCTTTGCATTTGTTTACATGGTATAGCTTCCTGCTGTGTAGTTTCCACACTACCTCCCTCTCACTCCCCCCTTCCTCTCTCGCTACCTTACACCCCCTCCCTGTCTCCCTAGCTATTCCGCGCACTACTAGCCCTTCCCAACTAATTAACTCAACCCACCCCTCCACCCCATCATACTTACATGTCTTCCTCTTTAGACTTTCATTCTGGAATGGCTCCTACTTTTCTTTCACTCTCCTGGCTGTGCACAGTAGAGATGGCACCTCTGACAGCACGTGCACAGAACGGAAGTGCCTCTGACGCCTTTGCAGTAGAGATGGAGTGCCATCTCTACTGTGAATGTGTCAGAGGTACCTCTGGCCTGAGTTGAAGAGGAGGAGGAGCCATTCCCAGAGAGGAAGACACATAAGTATGATGGGGTGGAGGGGGGGAGTATTGGTGATGTTCCGTTTCGTAAATGGGGAAACGGAACGTCAACGGATTATTAGACAGTGTGCCTGGGGCGGTCACATGACCACCCTGGCGATTGGGGTAATTATACATTTTTTTTTAAAACGAAGTAAATTAGAAGTTAGGCGGGGGGAGGGGGGTTTAGTTTAGGGGTTCATTTTTATTTTATCCTGAACAACCCCTTTAAATATCTAAATAAATATTACAAATTTTGGGGGCAATTTGACTTTACAAAAGTGCTTGAAAGTTTGTGAACCATTTAGAATTTTCTATATTTCTGCATAAATTTGAGCCTTTTGAATTTAGCAGATAATTTAAAGGTAAAATTAGAGTCAGGTATTTTTAACAATGGGATTACAATAGAATGTGAGTGGGCAATATTTTTTTTTTTTTCAAAGAACAGGGATTTTGTGAAGTCTAATCTTCACAATACATGTTTGTGCTAGTGGATCATAGCATGAACAAGGGAGATTTTTGAGATTTGGACTCCACTAATCCATAGTCAAACAGTTGTGTATAAATGGAGGAAATTCAAGACCATTATTACCTAGGTGGTTGAGGGTCCGCTATGGGACATTATGCTGCATGTAGGGGTCCCTATGAGACATTACGCTGCCTGAAGGCGACCCTATGGTACATTATGCTGCCTGCAGAGGCCGCTATGGAGCCACCTGGAGGGGCCGCTATGGGACATTATGGTGGCTGGAAGGGCTGCTATGTGACATTATGCTTCCTTGAGAGGCCGCTATGGGACATTATGCTGCCTGGAGGGGTCCCTATGGGACGTTACGCTGCCTGGAAGGGCTACTATGGAACGATATGCTGCGTGGAGGGGCACCTATGGGACATTATGCTGCCGGGAGGGGCCACTATGGGACGTTATGCTGCCTGGAAAGGCCGCTATGGGACATTAGGCTGCCTGGAGGGACCACTATGGGACATTATGCTGACTACAGGGGCCACTATGGGACATTATGCTGCCTGTAGGGGCCACTATGGGACATTATGCTGCCTGGAGGGGCCACTATGGGACATTATGCTGAATGGAGGGGCTATTATGGGTCATGATTCTGCATGGAAGGGCCACTATGGGACATTATACTGCATGGAGGCCGCTGTGGCACTGTGGGGGTTGTTGTGTTACATGTGGGGGCCATTATATTACATATGGGGTACTGAAGTATGAGGGCCATTATATTACATGTGGGGGCACTGACTGGGCCATTATATTGAGTATGAGGGCACTGACGTGGACAGTCTACTGAGTGTGAGGACACTGAGGGGGCCATTACATAATTGTGAACAAAAGCCTCCAAACGAAGATTTATTTAATTAACATTTATAAGTGATCACTACTTTGGGGGTACTCCTTTGGGAAGTTTTCTCACTAGGGGGTACTTTGCTGGAAAAGGTTGAGAAACATTGCTCTAAGCAACTACAGTGGGGAAAAAAAGTATTTAGTCAGCCACCAATTGTGCAAGTTCTCCCACTTAAAAAGATGAGAGAGGCCTGTAATTGACATCATAGGTAGACCTCAACTATGAGAGACAAAATGAGAAAACATAACTAGAAAGACACATAGTCTGATTTTTTAAGAATTTATTTGCAAATTATGGTGGAAAATAAGTATTTGGTCAATGACAAAAGTTCATCTCAATACTTATATATATATCCTTTGTTGTCAATAACAGAGGTGAAATGTTTTCTGTAAATCTTCACAAGGTTGGCACACACTGTTGCTGGTATTTTGGCCCATTCCTCCATGCAGATCTCCTCTAGAGCAGTGATGTTTTGGCGCTGTCGCTGGGCAACACGGACTTTCAACTCCTTCCAAAGGTTTTCTATGGGGTTGAGATCTGGAGACTGGCTAGGCCACTCCAGGACCTTGAAATGCTTCTTATTACGAAGCCGCTCCTTCGTTGCCCTGGTGGTGTGCTTGGGATCATTGTCATGCTGAAAGACCCAGCCACGTTTCATCTTCAATGGCCTTGCTGATGGAAGGAGGTTTGCACTCAAAATCTCACGATACACGGCCCCATTCATTCTTTCATGATTAGCCGTCCTGGTCCCTTTGCAGAGAAACAGCCCCAAAGCATGATGTTGCCAACCCCATGCTTCACAGCAGGTATGGTGTTCTTTGGATGCAACTCAGCATTCACTCTCCTCCAAACACGACGACTTGTGTTTCTAACAAACAGTTCTACTTTGGCTTCATCTGACCATATGACATTCTCCCAATACTCTCTGGAACATCCAAATGCTCCCTAGCAAACTTCAGTCGGGCCCGGATATCTACTGGCTTAAGCAGGGGGACACGTCTGGCACTGTAGGATCTGAGTCCCTGGCGGCGAAGTGTGTTACTGACGGTAGCCTTTCTTACGTTAGTCCCAGCTTTCTGCAGGTCATTCACTAGGTCCCCCCGTGTGGTTCTGGGATTTTTGCTCACCGTTCTTGTGATCATTTTGACCCAACGGGGTGAAATCTTGCGTGGAGCCCCTGATCGAGGGAGATTATCAGTGGTCTTGTATGTCTTCCATTTTCTAATTATTGCTCCCACAGTTGATTTCTTCACACCAAGCTGCTTGCCTATTGCAGATTCACCCTTTCCAGCCTGGTGCAGGTCTACAATTTTGTTTCTGGTGTCCTTCCACAGCTCTTTGGTCTTCACCATAGTGGAGTTTGGAGTATGACTGTTTGAGGTTGTGGACAGGTGTCTTTTATACTGATAACAATTTCAAACAGGTGCCATTACTACAGGTAATGAGTGGAGGACAGAGGAGCCTCTTAAAGAAGAAGCTACAGGTCTGTGAGAGCCAGAAATCTTGCTTGTTTGTAGGTGACCAGATACTTATTTTCCAACATGATTTGCAAATAAATTCTTTAAATATCAAACAATGTGATTTTATATATATATATATATATATATATATATATATATATATATATATCTCATATGCCCAGTTATACCTTTATACAGACGTGGACAAAATTGTTGGTACCCTTCGTTTAATGAAAGAAAAACCCACAATGGTCACAGAGATAACTTGAATCTCACAAAAGCAATAATATATAAAAATTCTATGAAAATGAACAAATGAAAGTCATACATTGCTTTTCAACCATGCTTCAACAGAATTTTTTAAAAAAGAAAACTCATGAAACAGGCCTGGACAGAAATAATGGTACCCTTAACTTAATATTTTGTTTCACAACCTTTTGAGACAATCACTGCAATCAAAGGATTCCTGTAACTGTCAATGAGACTTCTGCACCTCTCAACAGGTATTTTGGCCCACTCCTCATGAGCAAACTGCTCCAGTTGTCTCGGGTTTGAAGGGTGCCTTTTCCAGACGACATGTTTCAGCTCCTTCCAAAGATGCTCAATAGGATTTAGGTCAGGGCTCATAGAAGGCCACTTCAGAATAGTCCAATGTTTTCCTCTTAGCCATTCTTGGGTGTTTTTAGCTGTGTGTTTTGGGTCATTATCCTGTTGCAAGACCCATGACCTGCGACTGAGACCAAGCTTTCTGACATGGGGCATTACATTTCTTTCTAGAATCCCTTGATAGTCTTGAGATTTCATTGTACCCTGCACAGATTCAAGACACCCTGTGCCAGATGCAGCAAAGCAGCCCCAGAACATAACAGAGCCTCCTCCATGTTTCACAGTAGGGACAGTGTTCTTTTCAAGATATGCTTCATTTTTCCGTCTGTGAACATAGAGCTGATGTGCCTTGCCAAAAATTTTGATTTTTGTCTCATCTGTCCATAGGACATTCTCCCAGAAGCTTTGTGACTTGTCAACATGTAGTTTGGCAAATTCCTGTTTTGTCAGATTCAAGTTAAACCCATGAAACAGTCCTGGACAGAAATGATGGTCCCGCAAACATTAAGCGCTCATATGGCCCTGAGAATGGAAAAATAAAAAAGTTATGGGATTTGGAAAGTGGGGGGTCAAAAATGAAAATCAAAAAATGTCACCAGCGGGAAGGAGTTAAAGCTTCCTGTTACTGAGGGCCGTTGCAATGACCCTCAAAGTACTAAGTTATTGCGCCCTTCTGGGGCTTCCTTATGTGAATTATTGCTTATAACATGTATTGAGAGAGTCTTTTTTTCATACTTGCAGATGTCCAGTGGTAAAAAGCTCTGTAAGAGGAAGCGTAGAACTTGTATACAGTGTCAGCAGTTGTTGCCTGATGACCATGTGTCTGACGTATTTATAATCTGTCAAGCCTCTTCTATCAGTCTCATGCATCTTCTAAAACTAAGCAGAAGACTAAAACTGAATGCTGCATTAGTTGTCTCCAACATCTTCCAGAGGATTATCTTTCCAGTATCTACACTCATGTTTCTGAGGATGAACAGATGACTGATAAGGAGGCTAAAAAGTTTTTTCTTCGGTGAAATCATGAAATCATGTATAGCAAAAATAAATCCAAAAAATTCAAGTAGGATTTTTCTCAATTGTTTGATTACTCTAACTCTTCTGAGGGAGAGCTTCAGACGTCTAAATCACATAATTATTTGTTTAAAAGAAGAAAATACTGATAAGTTAATTAAAAATATTTTAAAAAAATTATGAAACTGAACAAATTGGACAGGGATAGTCTGTTTTATTTCCCCAAAAGAAAGGCTACTGTTACGACTATTGTACTGGGTTTCCTGTAGACCAATGGCTGGGATTTGTAGTGCAGTAGTAGTATGCTGGAACTTGTAGTGCAGCGGTAATAGCAGGAATCCGCAGTGCAGCAAGTAGTATGCTGGATCTTGTAGTACAGTGGTAGTATGCGGGAACTTGTAGTGCAGCAGTAGTAAGGAACCAATTGGGATCAATCAGCTCAGGCTCAAGGACTGAAAGAAGCAGGCTTCAAACACAATACTTAGGGGCTGAGTGATCAGGTGCAAGAGTTCAAATAATCAGCAGGCAGGAACCAAGATGGCCACAGACAGGAAACACACAAAGTGCCAGTACTGGCAAAACAAAGAGTTCATCAAATCAAGATCCTGACAGCTACAGTCCTTCTGGGGCATCCAGTCTTGAAATCCATAATGAAGAAGGAGTGGAAATTTCCAAGTAGAAGATTTGAACTAGGTTCTAGATTTAAAATTGTGTACAAATTAAGTTTGGGAAGAGCCAGCCAGAGTTCATCAGCAGTGGTGAACCTCTCTAGAAAATCTTTTTTTTCCGGCAGATGATTCATATCTTCTTAAGAATTCAATGGATCGTAGAGCTGATATTTTTTGAAAAAAATCATATGTATCATTGGCAGCCTTATCTAAAGCCGCAATGGCAGAAGTTCCTGTGTCTAGAGCATTAAGATTATGGGAAGAGACATCCAAGATGGTGTTCTCAGGGAAGAATTCATGGAGAAGTTTTATTCCTTTAAATTAGCTGCAGACTTTGCTTCTCAGTTTCCAATAGATACATTAAGAATTGCCGCAAAAAAACCTAGCAGTCACCAATGCGGCTAGACAAGCCATATGGCTGAAGCCTTGGACAGAAGAAGTTACTTCAATGTACAATTTATGTTCAATTCTTTTTGAACCTGAGAGACTTTGTGGAGAAAAATTGGATCAGCTTTTGGAAGCTAATAAGAAGGCAAGAGCCCTGATCTTTCCAAAGACCAATAGAAGCTTTAAGCCTTGTTTCTGTTATCAGAGAAGATACGAATTTTCCTGAAGAGAGGAAATAATAGACAAATTGATCACGGTAGACCCTATCAAAGATTCAGAACCACTACCTCAGAAAAATCAAAGAAGAAACATGAAGATGCAAGGGCTGTCAAGTTAGAGGTTGTTTGCAAAAAATTTTACCAGCATGGTTCAGTATTTCTTCAGACAAATGAGTTCTGGATCTCATAGAGAACGGTTATGTCATAGAAATTCTCCACAACCAAAAGATCATTTTCTTCTAAACAAGCAACAGATTCCTAATGTTTTTCCCCTTATATAAGACTTTCTGTAGTCCAGTTGCAAAGGTTGAAGGCTCCTGGAGATTGATCATAGATCTCAGATCCCTGAATTGATATGTGAAGAAAATTGACTTCAGGATTGAAACAATAAGGACAGTCACAGCAGCCTTACAAAAAAGATGTGTATCTGCATATTCCAATCCATCCAGTTTCAAGAAAATTCTTGAGAATAGCGATCAATCATTTAGAATCAATCAGTCACTACCAATTCAAACCACTCCCCTTTGGCCTAATCTCTTCTCCAAAGGTTTTCAGCAAAGTGGCAATACTAGTAGTAGCAACTCTATGGTTGAAAGCAATTCCAATATTTCCGTATCTCGACGATTGGCTGATAGCGGCTCCATCTGCGCTCCTTTTGCAAGATCACCTTCAAGTAGTCATCACTCTTCTCAGAAAACTTGAGTTCCAGATTAACTGGAAAAAAATCCCACTTACTGACAGAAACTTCAAAATCCTTTCTAGGCTTCATAATAGACACAGAATTGCAAGTCCTTTTTCTTCCTCAAGGGAAAATTCAAAAAATCCAAGCTGCAGTAAACATTTTAATCTAATTCCCACTTTCTACGATTTGTCAAATTAGGAAGACCTTGGGTTTGTTAGTAGCCTTGATAGATGCAGTACCTTGGACTATGGCACACAGCCAGAGTCTTCAGCACAATATGCTCCGTCATTGGAATGGAGATATAAAGAGGATGCATACAAAAATAAGTCTAGATCAAACTACAAGAGAAGACTTGAAATGGTGGCTCAATCTGCACAATTTAGAGAAACAAAAACATTTCCAGTTCAAGGAATCAGTCATCTTAACCACAGATGCCTCCCTGAGAGGTTGGGGTGCTCATCTACAAAAATCTTGGGCACAAGGACTATGGGGCAAATTGGACAAAATTTTGAGAGATGAAAACTGTGAGGTTGGTACTTCTGCATTTCAAACCATTGATTCAGGACAAATCTGTCCTAATTCAAACAGACAACTAAGTAGTGGCCTATTATTTGAACAAGCAGAGTAGAACACGAAGCAGATTACTGATGACAGAATGCAAGAAGATTTTCCAATTGGCATAATCTGCCGTGCTAGACTTAAAAGGATCTCTGAATTCCAGAGAGGATCTTTTGAGCTGAACAACACTCAGACCATCAGAGTGGGAGCTAAACCCCAAGTATTTCCATCTCCTAACAGACAGATGGTGAATTCCACAGATAGATTTGATGACAATCAGAAACAATGCAAAACTACCAATATTTTGTTCTCTGAATCCACAGGATCACCCATACGCAGTGGATGCGTTCTCCATGAGCTGGAGCCACAGATTTCCTCCAGTCCAGATTATCCAGAGACTCCTGCAGAAGATTTTGCTTGAAGGTCCATCAGTAATAATAGTAGCACCATTCTGGCCCCTGGAGGGCTTGGTTTCCTCTATTATTTAAAATTTCGAACAATGAGCATTGGCCTCTTCCTCAGTATCCGGATCTGTTAATCCAGAAAGGCCCGTTCCATCTAGAGTTGAGCAAACTCCATCTTTCAGCTTATTTGTGAAGGGTCAAGACTGAAGAATACAGGGTTATCTACATCAGTAATTAATACCTTATTGGCAGCCCGTAAGGACTCTACAAATAAAAGTTATCATAAAATCTGGTCTCAATTCTCTTCCTGGCTCAGCGATTCAGAATTTCATTCAGTAGAAATTCTTAAAAGATAGCTTTCAAAAAGGTCTTCAAGTTAATACTCTGAAAGTACATGTCATTAATGCCATGACAGACGGTAAACTCTCTGGTCATCCTTTAGTATCAAGATTTTTCAAAGCAATTAGGAATCTGAGACCGGAAGTGAAACCTCCTGTGCCTGTTAGGGACTTATATGTTGTTCTCAATGCTCTGACATACCATCCATTTGAACCAATTACAGGCCTTATTCTCAAGAAGCCCATATTTGAGATTCTTGCCCAATGGAGTCCTCCTGAGATCTCTACCAAGTTGCATACCTAAAGTTCCTTCTTTTCAAAATACAGTATTAATAAAGAATCCTTCTTACCAATATTCTATCCTTATCCTGAGAAGGAAGAACAGACACGTTTCCACATCTTAGATGTTAAAAGAGCTATTCTGACCTATCTGGATAGAACCAAAGATTTTAGAAAACAGGAACATTTATTCTTACTCTTTTCAGGTGCTAGGAAGGGGATGAAATCCTCTAAAGACACATTGGCCAGGTGGATCAAATCTTCTATTCTGGAGGTTTATAGATTAACAAATCTCTCTTTACCAACTACGCCAAGGGCACATTCTACACGTTCCACGGCAACTTCATGGGCTGAAAATGCATCTATACTGAAAAGTAGCTATTCTGGATATTTGTATTGCTGCTTTCTGGAGCTCATCCTCTACTTTCATCAAGCATTATCGCCTGGACATCCACACTGGGGGTCTAGCCTTTGGCACAGTAGTACTTAATACGGTTTCCAAGTGATGATCTTCTTCCCCTTAGATAGCTAGCTAGGTCCCTTCTGTGCTGCCGCAGCACAGCATACCCACCGGATTTTAAGGGATTCTATCATTAGATTTAGGCAAATTTGCCTAACGACATGTTGGAATAGCCTTTAGAAAGGCTATTCTATCCCTACTTTTCTTTAGCTTTTATCCGACGCCGATTTTGAAATACATACTTTATTCTTATATGCTAATTGTGTGCACGGAGCACAGGGGAGTGTTCCCCCTGTGCTCCGAGCACAGCACCGTCATATCCAGTATCCCACCTCCTCTGGCCGCTACACGCCCCTTCATGTGTAGATATCCTTCTCTTCTTATTCTTCGCTGCGTAGGAAGCAGAAATTCTCACTACATCGCATGCAAACAATACAGTTCTGTTTTGCACATTGTAAAGGGAAGTGTGTAAATACATTTATACAATTTAATATCATACATAAGATTATAAGGTATTCCAGATATGGTGGGCAGATGGAATGTAAAACAGTGAATATAAAGTTTAAATTAAGGTGGATATATCAACTCCCCCCCCCCCACCTGGATAGAGCTGGTATGCCCACCACACCCCACATTCTTGTGAGATTCCTGTGCTCAGAAGGGATGAATACAGGTGTGGACAGGGGTCATACAAAACACAGTAACAACATGGCTTTGTTTGAGTATGCCAGGAGGTGGGATGGAATACACAGTGAATTGATCAGTATCTAATTATTTTGTATACAAGAACAACAAAGACTTGGGAAGGTGTCTGGGGCATAAAACTCAGGATAAAAGGCCAACTTTCCTTATTTGGGAATATACAAAGACATTCCATCAGAGAAGTACAACTATCTGATGGTTTGACCAATCAGGATGGACTACATTATAGTCAATGGCTATAACGTGGATAAAAAGAGGCTTCAGAGGATACAGAGCAGATTAGAAGCTCCTCAATACCAGAAGTCCTGAGTGCAGACCATCTGACTACTCCAACACAAGCAGGCTTAGTATATCCCTTTCCCTTTAATAAAGCTACCTAGCTCTGTCTCTCTCTACCTACTACTGCCCTTCTCCGCAACTTTCATATCTAACCCCCCTCATCTTATGTCTCTTTAAAGGGATTCTATCATTGGGAAACCCATTTTTCACTAACAGCACGTCGCAATAGCCTTTAGAAAGACTATTTGTCTCCTACCTTTATTTTTCTGCTCCGCGCCGCCGTGTTGGAAAATTTTCTTCTTTATGCAAATTAATCTTCAGAAAGCACAGGGGGTGTTCCCCTTGTGCTCAGAAAAGCCTACAAAGAAAAGAACTCCGAACCAACAGTCAAATATTGTGGAGGTTCAGAGATGCTTTGGGGTTGTTTTTAAAGATGAGCAAATTTCTCAAAAATTAGATTCGGCAGCTTCGTCGAATTTCCCAAAACAATTTGCTTCGATCCGAATTACTTTGCAGCGAATCACGTTAAAAACTGCTATTTTCCTGGCTATAGAGAGCCTGGGGATATGGGGATATGCATTTTAAACTAAGGACACGTTGGAATAGCCTTTAGAAAGGCAATTCTACTCCTACATTTGCCGTTGCATCACGCCCCCTGTGATGTCCTGGTCCGCCGGGCATGCGCAGAGTCGCTCGGAATAGAATCAAGATGGCCGCCAGACATGCGCAGAGCCACTCAGAATAGAATCAAGATGGCCGCCAGACATGCGCAGAGCCGTTCGGAATAGAATCAAAATGGCCACCAGACATGCGCAGAGCCACTCGTAATAGAATCAAGATGGCCACCGGACATGCGCAGAGCCAATCGTGTGGGAATAGGATAAATATGGCCGCCACGAGCAGCTCTGCGCATGTCTGATGTCCATCTTGATTCTATTCCGAGCGGCTCTGCACATGCCAGGCGACCATTTTGATTCTTTTACTACACGAGCTAGGAGGACCAGGACATTGCAGGGGGCGTGATGCAACGGCAAAGGTAGGAGTAGAATAGCCTTTCGTCAGCTTCGATTCGCTCATCTCTAGTTGTTTTGCTGCCTCTGTCGCTGGGTGCCTTGACTGTGTGCAAGGCATCATGAAATCTGAAGGTTACCAAAGAATTTTGGGTCTCAATGTAGGGCCCAGTGTCAGAAAGCTGAGTTTGCGTCCTAAAGCATGGGTATTCCAGCAGGACAATGACCCCAAACATACTTCAAAAAGCACCAAGAAATGGATGGAAAAAAGCGTTGGAGAGTTGAACCTGTTCTGTCGCTGTATTTGTATCTTAGACCTGAGCCTATTAACCCTTTGGGCTTGGGGTATAGGACTGATCTGTATCTGAATCTGTTGGGCATGGTCCCTTGAGGTAGAAACCTGACCTGTACCTATACCTGTTAACCATTCAGCCACGGGCCTCTGGGGAATAAACCTGCACCTGTGATCTGAAGTGTGAACATCTGCATGCCTACATGTGTAATTTTGTTTTAGTGCAAACATTTGCAAACAAGTCCTGCCACTTTTGCTTCAGAAATAAAAAGCAGGGTCAAAAGGGGGAGGGGAGTACAGTAACCCAAGCTCTCTGTATTCACTGGCATTCCCAGTAGAGCTAGCTGTCTGGCTATTTCTGTGTGTGTTTCTGTCACTTTAAGAATTAGTGATCACCTGCTTTACTTCCTCTTGCCAATCCATGTGATTTTGTGTCTTTAGTCCCTGTTTGGATGAACAATGTTTGTGCGTTGTGTCCAGCTACTGGTTTTGTTCTGTTTGCATGCATGCTTCTGTTTTGTCTGTTAGGCTGCTGTCTGTCTGCCTTATCTGTTTTTAGTCCTAAATTACTTCTGTTCCTGTGGTCTTTGGACTTCTGCTCCTGATACCTGTAACCTATGGGCCTTCTGCAATATTCCTATTACCTGTAACCTCCAGGCTTTCTGGAATATAACTCTGCTACCTGTCTTGATGTCCAGCCTTTGTTTCTTCTTGTTTTACCTGCCTTCTGTTAGTAGTCTTTTTACCTTTCAGTCCTGGTTATAGTCTCTGTTCGCATTATGTGTTCTACCAGTTTCTTTGGTGCTCTGCACCACAGTTCTGTCCAGTCTGGTCAGCTCCTCCAAACCGGGACCACCTCAGGAGGCAGCGGTCTGATGGACTCTGATGATCAGATCCTTGTATGGGGGTTAAAGGGTGAAGACCAGGGAGTCTGCTTGGAGAACGCCCTTATAAGTGGCCCCCAAGCCAAATCAGATCGGTAGCACATGAAGATCAATCTTCATGTCTTAGTTTAAGACAGGTCAATCAGGAAAATTTCAACAACTTTGATGATGTTCACAAGTGCAACCATGAAAACCATCAAATGCTATGATGAAACTAGCTCTCAAGAGAACTGCCCCAGGAAAAGAAGACCAAGAGTTTCCTCTGCTAAAGGATAAATTCAGAGTTAGGGTGGGTTCACACTTGCGCCGACACTCCGTCCGCAGCGAATCCGACTTAAATATCGGAAAACTGGATAGGGAAAGGTTTACGACGCTTTGCTTAAAAACCCATTAACTTGAATGGGTTTTTAAAGCAATGCGTGGGTGTGCGCTTTCACCTTCTGCGCCGCGAAGCCGTTTTTTTTTCGTCGGAAATGCAGGACCTTGTTTCCGACAAAAAAAACCCAGCTTCGTGGCGCAGAGGGTGTAAGCGCACACCCGCAC
The DNA here is from genome assembly GCA_947044405.1 of Leptodactylus fallax. NCBI lineage: Eukaryota > Metazoa > Chordata > Amphibia > Anura > Leptodactylidae > Leptodactylus > Leptodactylus fallax. Next base: position 3,034,906 of record CAMRHE010000096.1, read on the forward strand.
ATTGCTTTAAAAACCCATTCAAGTGAATGGGTTTTTAAGCAAAGTGTCGCAAACCTTTCCATATCCAGTCCGTATCCAGTTTTCCGACATTTAGGTTGGATTTGCGGCGGACGGAGTGCCGGCGCAATTGTGAACCCACCCTTACCAGTCTTAGAAACTGCAAATAAAAACACCTCAGATTAGAGCCAACAAAAATGTTTAACAGAGATCAAGTATCAAAAACATGTCAACACCAACTATTCAAAGGAGACTGCTGGCCTTTTTGGCCTAACTGGTTCAAAGCAGCCATTACTGAGTAACAACAAAAAGGAGAGAATTGCATCATATAGAAATCAAAAAGAATGGATATTAGCCCAGTTGAAATCTCTGTTTTGTTCTGATGAGGCAAAATTGGAGTTGGTGATCTATTCAAAATTCAAAGCACACTTACCCAGCATGGCTACCATAGCATTCTGCAGTGGCATGCCATCCCATTTGGTTTAGGTTATGTGGGACCATCATTCTTTTTTCAACAGGACGATGACCCCAAATGTTATCCAAGATTGAGAGTGATGTAGTGCTGCGATAGATGACTTGGCCACAGTCACCCAATCTAAACCCATTTGAGATGATTTGGGGATGAGTTGGATCCAGTGTTGTAAATACCGGGGTAACAGTGGGAGTGGCTGCCACAGGGCCCGGGACATTAGAGGACCCAGCGGGCCCCTGATGTTTTTTTTTTTTTTTTTAATAGGCCGTTACCTGCTGGTTTAACACTATTTACTTAATGATCCCCACTCCTGCTCACGGCCGCCTGCGCTTCCCATTCTGCAGAAGCAGAGGTGGCTGTGAGCAGGAGCAGGGATCGGTAAGTAAGGGTGCGGGCCGCGAACCCCACAAACACTGCTATCATTATACTCTGGGGTCGGAGGCCCAGGGGAGGTGAGGGAACATAAAAAACACTGTTACTTACCTCTCCTGCGCTCCAGCAGGCTTCGGGCCTCCTTGGTGACGTCCCAGACATCACCGTGGGCCAGGCCGACGTCATTATGCATTGTAACATATGCCTGGCTCGCGTGACATATGGTCCAACATTGAAGAAGGCCGAAAGTAGCAGGGAGTGGCCGGAGCCAGGGAGAGGTAAGTAACATAATTTTTTACGTTTTTATCCTCCCCTGGGTCTCCGATCATTATACTCATTATAGAACCCAGAGTATAAAATTGTTCATGGGTGGTTCACAATGGGGCATAATCCTATGTGAAGGGGCCACTATGGGGCATAATACTGTGTGCAGGTGTCACTATGGGGCATAATAGTGTGTGCAGGAATGCGGGGAATGCGGTTTGTATGGTGGTTACCGGGGGGAGAGGGGGCCATGTCAAATGTTCGCCTGGGGACCCAGCCATTCCTAGTTATTCCACTGGTTGGATCGCATAGTGAAAGTAAAGCAGCCAAAAAGTGCTCAGCACCTCTGGAAACTCCTTGTCATCAAAGAAAAAGGGGGTTCCTTTGAAGAGTCTCTTATATATATAAAAATTAGTTTCTGTCTGTCTATCTGTCCCCAGCTCCTTTCCCATAATGCCTTGTGATATGTAGATGCTTATTAGAGGGCGAAAGGCAATCCAAAACTCTACCCACCTTCACTGGTGCTCTCCTCAAGGAGAGATGTTCCTGTCCCTAAGCCACTCATTGCCTCCCACAAAGCCAGCCAACTCACTTTGCTCTGCACTGATGAGGGACAAAAATCCCAAAACGGCGCTGTATGCAGATAAGTGAAGTTGGCTTGGCTAAAATCCTGTTTGCTGCCTCAAGACTCGGTGAGCCAAAAGCAAATTGAGGATCTGTTACATCCAACAGAGGGCGCATGAGCTCCCCAGCTCCCTTCCCATAATGCCTTGTGATATGTCTGTCTGTCTGTCTGTTCTTTATGCGCGACCAAACGACTGGACCGATCCTCACCAAATTTGGCACACATGTACATCAGGTGTACGGGAATATTTTAGACTGGGTCTCAGCTCTAAAGGATGCACCGTTCCTGAGATACAGTATTCCCAAAAAATGACCAGCATTAGCTAATACAAGCCTGCAAGTCTTTCACTCATATTCCAACTGCCATACACACGGTCACATGTCCCTTATCAGCCAATAGAAGCTCGCAGGCGCTTAGTCTCCTCAGGCACACAGGTTTCCATAGCAACCAAGGTATTTATGACCTGTATTAGTCAACAGCAGTTCGCAGGTCCTTAAATATTCAGTCATATCATGTGTATCAGCCAATATAAGTTCACATTTAATTTACCAGGTTTCCATAACAACACAGCCATAAATAGACTGTACCTATACTGGACTCAGTGGCGTAACTAGGAATGGCTGGGCCCCAAGGCGAACATTTGACATGGGACCCCCCCCCCTGCACAAACTGCATTCCTGCACAAACTATTATGTCCCATAGTGGCCCTTGCACACAGTATTCTGCTCCATAGTGGCCCCTGCACACACTATTATGCCCCATAGTGGCCCCTTCATATAGTATTATGCACACTCTCCGCTCTTCAATGTTGGACCAGATGTCACGTGAGCCAGGCATGCATCGCAACGCATAATGACGTTGGACTGGCCCACCGATGTCTGGGACGTCACCAAGGAGGCCCGAAGCCTGCTGGAGCACAGGAGAGGTAAGTAACAGTGTTTTTTATGTTCCCTCAACTCCTCGGGGCCTTCAATCATTATACTCTGGGGTCTGAGTATAATGGTATTTACGCCACTGACTTGACTGCCATACTGGATTTCAGCATTCTTATAAATTTAAATGTTTTTAAAATACTCATGCCCCCTGCAGCAAAATGCATGGCTGCTGCTCGAGCTAATGAAAACTCTCAGCAGACCCAAGCCTGTCTCCAACCTGAAAAGATATGTCACAGACAACAGCGAGCTGCTGAAACAACCCAGCAGACCCAAACCCGTCTCCAATCTGACAAGGCATTGTCAGCCACATGCACACAGCTGCACTCCATGTTTCCATAACAACCCAGCCATTTTTATTCACTGCTGTAGGTCAGCTTTAAAGGGGCAGGGCGCTGTGGATGACACTGTTACACAAGGTCATGTACACACAGCTTTACTCCAGGTTTTCCATAACAACCGATCGCAGGTCTTTCACTGATATCCAAACTGAGATACACATGATCACATGACACTTATGGACCAATGGAAAATCGCAGGTTCTTCAGTCTTGACATACATACAGCTTTACACCAGGTTTCCATAGCAACCAAGCTATTTATGACCTGTATGATTCAATAGCAGTTCGCAGGTCCTTAAATATTCAGTCATATGACATACATCAGCCAATATAAGTTCACATTTCATTTACCAGGTTTCCATAGCAACAAAGCCGTAAATAGACTATACCTATACTGGACTGCCATACTGGATGTCAAGTGCAAAATTGGCCAATTCTTATGGGGCCACTACACAAACAAAAAATGAAAGGTACCCGTGCAAAGCCAGGTCCTTCTGCTAGTATATTATATATATTGCATATTCTGGTTTGTTTAACACTTCAATATGAATCTACAATATAAAAAACAAAAAAACTCATGGATGGAAAAGATGTGACAAAACTTTTAACTGGTATTATCTTTGCTGTTTTTACCTGAGACAGCCCAGATCAGGAAGATGAGATTGCAAGATTGGAAGCTGAAGGGCAATATGAGCTACTGAAGCAGTGGCGTAAGTACCACCGTAGCAGCTGCCACAGGGCCCTGATACTTTTTTTTTGTTTTTAATCCCAGCAGGTAACGGGACCTATTTGCTTCCTGCTCATGGCCGTCTCTGCTTACCCTTCTGCATCCCATATCAAGTCCCTGTGGCCTCCTGGAGGGAAGAAGGGCAGCAGAGTCGGCTGTGAGCAGGAGTGGGGATCAGTAAGTAAACCCCAACAAATACTCCTATTATAATACTCTGGGGTCTTTTCAGGCCCCAAAGCATAATGATCAGAGGCACAAGGAAGGTGAGCGAACATAAAAACCAGTGTTATTCACCTCTCCTGAGTTCCGGAGCACTCACTGCTGTCTTCGGGCCTCTTTAGTGACGTCACAAACGTCACATGAGTTAGGCCGGCGTCATGACGCACAATGACGCCGGCATAACCTACATCTGTGCCGACATTGAAGAGGGCCGAAAACAGCAGTGAGTCACACCAGAGCGCAGGGGAGGTGAGTAACACTGTTTTTATGTTTGTTACCTCCTCTGGTCCTCCGATCATTATTTTGGGGTCTGAAAAGACCCCAGAGTATAATAATAGTTCGTGGGTTGTTCACTATGGTACATATTAGTGTGTGGTAAAGCCACTATGGGACATATTAGTGTATGGTGGGGCTACTATGGGACATAATAATGTGTGGGGGCCACTGTGGAACATTATACTGTGTGCAGGGGCTGCTGTGGGACATTATACTGTGTTTGGTGGCTACTATGGGACATTATACTGTGTGGAGGGGACACTATGGGACATTTTACTGTCTGGAGGCCACTTTGGGACATTTTACTGTGTGGAGGGGCCGCTACGGGACATTATACTGTGTGCATGGGTCGCTATGGGATATTATACTGTGTGCAGGGGCCGCTATGGGATATTATACTGTGTGCTGGGGCCGCTATGGGATATTATACTGTGTGCTGGGGCCACTATGGGATATTATACTATGTGTAGGGGCCACTATGGGATATTATACTGCGTGCAGGGGCCGCTGTGGTACATTATACAGTGTGGAGGGGCCACTATGGGATATTATACTGTCGGAAGGCCACTTTGGGACACTATAGTGTGTGTAAATGGGGCTTTACTGTGTGGGCGTTATACTGACCACTACTCCATTGCTGAGAAAATCATTCTTTTATCAATATGCAAATTAAGTGAGAAATATATTTGCCTGCCATTACAGTTGAACATGTGAACTTGTGGTTTTGCTCAGCCAGGTGACTTTAGAGTAGTAATTATATAGGTAGTAATTATATAGGTGTCTATGGGTTATCATTACTGCGTGATAAATGTGTCTAAAATGCACACAAGTATTTTTGTTTTTGTTTTCTTCACGTACTTAAACAATACATACATTATTATTATAATGAAAACTTTATATGATGGTTAATTGTCTTCTGTCAAATGAAATTTACTATGACTACTGGTAATGACATGTATTTTATAGCTACCATTTACTTTGCTATGCTCTTCTCTATATGCATTATGCACTATGATTATTGGTAGTCAATAATCCATCATTAAGTCCTATAAATGGATACGCTCATATGCTCAATTTAAAGGATTTATATGATTTATAGGTATACTGTGGAGGATTAAAAGCTGTGGTGTGCTGAGCATTATCTGTTAAAACTGAAAGAGGGTGGAGTAGGTTTATTCTCACAAAGTATGTCTACAAAATATCAAAATGAAATGGAGTACTGACTTCATCTGCACTTTATACCTCTTTTTTGTCACTGGGTAAGGCTACGTTCACACTAGCATTATTAATGTCAGTTGTCATCTGTCATTAATGGTAGCCGTCTTCCATCATATCTGTTTACTTTTGTAACAGAAGGAAAAGTCCTGCATTCACAACTTTTTCTGCAGTCAGAAAGGTAAAAAAAAAAAAAAAAGACAAAAGAAAGCTTGTTTTTTACATTGGGGTGAATGCAGATGGGCACCCAACACAGGGGGTGATAGTGTGAACATAGCCTTATAGTTGTATTTTGATTGACATGCATTTTAAATTGCACGTAAAATTTTCTATATGAAAAATCTTTACCTCCAAAACAGTAATCACAGGCAAGGAACTTGAAAGATTTGTACCAAAAAGTTAATATAATACATCAGCAATTTGCTTATTACTGATGACGAAACATATAATTAACTAACAATATTATGTGAATTTATACAATTGTAAGAGACTACATATAGCTATTTTATGCCTCAGAAAGGTGTTTAGTCCATCTGTGCTGCAATATTGTTAGATCTGTTGCTTTGTAGCACTGATGTCCTAGGTTCAAATCCTACAAAGGCTAAGGCCCCACGTTGCGAAAAGCTGCTTTTTTTTGTTGCAGCTTTTGCTGTGTTTTTTTTGAGCCAAACCCAGGAGTGGCTACAAAAGAACTGGGAAGTATAAAAGAAGCTCTTATACTTCTCCCTTCTCCTCAATCCACTCCTGCAACATAAAAAAAAGCAGTTTTTCCTGCAACGTGGGGCCAAACGGTTGGTCAGATTTGAACCTAGGACATCAGTGCTATAAGGCAACAGTGCTAATAAAATTGCAGCACAGATGGACTCAACACCTTTCCAGAGGCATAAGAAAAGCTATATGTATTGTCATATTTTACAAAAGATGATTACGACTGTATAAATTCAATCCTATATACACACAACCAGCACCTCAGATGATTTGACCTAACTATTTTACTGTGAATTGCTGTATATATTTGTTTAAATTAACAAAGCTCCCCTAAAAAAAAAAAAAAGAAAAATTAATGTGCAATATCAAAAGGCTAAAGTCTGAATAGTACAAAAAGTTGGGAGAAGAATTTACTATTATATGTACACAAACAAACTGGCGTATAAGTGTCACATCTTTGGCACACGCCCCATATTAATGCCAAAGTTATACCAAAAATTGTGGAAGAGTCACTCACTAAACTGGTTACCCATTTTAGGGAGTGAGTCTTCCACAATTTTTGGATATTTTCATTTGGGTTGGGTACCATAATTGTTACCTATCTAGTAGTTTTCTGTTATTCTAAAGGTATACCACTTTCATATTTTTATGCAACAATCACCACTTTGTAGGCAGGGGCTAAATTGTGATTTTAGCTGCAACTTTGGTTGTGCAACAGATAAGCAGGTTGCCTGTAACGTCTCTGCCTGTTCGGGTCTCTGCACCACCCTACGCCCGCACGTGGCGGTGCAGGAGGCGTGCTCAGTTTGACTCCTTGTTTAAGATTCTTGTTGCTTAGTCTGAACACGGTCCTAGTTCCCTTGCTGTGTAATGGATTTCCAGCCACACCCGTGTTCTGAGCATTGTTTCTCTCTGGACCGCATAGAGTTAATCTTTATCTAGAGTTTATCTTTATCAGGTCTGGGGCTGGGCCCAGACTTTCTATATACGGGATGTCACTTTCACAGCAAGTTGCCGGTTATTGTACTGACTTTGCCTGCTTTCTTTGTACCTTTGATTTTGACCTTGCTGTTATCTCTGACCTTTGGCTTGCCTTGTGACTACTCTCTTGGATTTCGATTTGGTACCACTATTGCTTCTCTGGTTGTGACCCCTAGCTTGTTTACCATTCTTCTCTGTGGTTTGTCTTGTTCTGTGTGTCACTTTACTCAGTGTAGGGCTTGTCTTCAAGTTGTCCTTTTACCGTTTAGGGTAAACTGAGGCAATAGGAAGGGACAGTGGCTGCGGTGAGATTACTGCTCACTTGTCTCTGTCCTTCCTCCCAGTCCCCTGCAGTAGTGTGAGGGTATTGCTACGTCTGGCAAGACCCTAACATTGCCCTTGCAAATCCATTACTGATGTTAATGAACAGAGTTGAATTGCAACCCCTAGTGTGCTGCGCCTGCAATTTCTAGTCGCAAATATCTCTATGTAGCATAAATCTCTATGTAGCCCCTGCCTTAAAGGGATTTTCCCATCTGCCTCTCTCATTAGTTTGCCTGTTGTCTCTTCTTCTCACTTCCTGTATTATTCAACAAGATTGTGGGAGGGCTTTGATTGTTTGATGGACAGGACACTATGAAGTACCTCACTAGATATAGACATTGCATTTACCATGAGAGATTATTTATTATGATTACTCGAAATTTTATGTAAATGCAGATCAAATATGCATAGTAAATGTATATTACATTACACAGGGTTGAAGAGAAAAAAAATTGCATGCTGAAGAGGAGAGAATGGACTTGCAGTAAACTCAATGTTAACTTTTAGAGAGATATTTTTCAATGTTCAAACCTTTATCAGCAAACTGCAAGCTGAACTGATTGGAAGAGCAGAAAATAGTGAGTCACATCATCTGACCTAATATCAGATATAGGCCACAGGTCAGGATCCTTGACAATGATGTGTAAATAATGGGAGGAATAATATCACATAGCAAATGAAGCAGCATTACTAAAGCAGTGTATTTAGGAGAACTCTTGAATTTACACAAGCTAGCGGTATAGATAGGATCCTTGAGATGGGAATACCCCTTTAAGATAATGAACCGAGCAGGGATCAGACAAGCCAAGATTTGCAATAACTCATATCAGAAATCTAATGTTATAGCAGAAATCTACAGCAGTCCCTAATTTCAGTTCTGGCACACCAGAACTTTCCGACATGTACCAGAATTATTTAGATATACACCAAAAAATACACATGGACCTATCATTTCATATAAAAATACAAAATCTATTTTTATATATGACTATAAAATACTTTACACGCAATATACAATAATATACCTCAGTAAGGATAAAGAATTCATCAGATACACCCCAACCAGATCAGTGTTACTCAGCCAGATGACTTTTATTATAATACCTGTGTCTTCCCATTATAATGTCTTGCTAACACCAATGGTCTATACAGCAAATGATCTGTATTATATCAATACAGTGGGGAACTAGGAATGGCTGGGCCCCAAGGCGAACATTTGACATGGGGCCCCCCCGAACCGGTGACGGGTCCCCAAACAGTAAAATATGCTCAACAGTGGCCCCAGATAGTATTATATGCTCGACAGTGGCCCCCACACAGCATTATATGCTCCACAGTGGCCCCCATACAGCATTATATGCTCTACATTGCTCCCCCCACACACAGTATAATATTCTCCACACAGTGGCCCACACCCTGTATTATATGCTCCCCGCAGTGGTCCCCACCCAGTATTATATGCTTCCCACAATGGGCCCCACCTGGTATTATATGCTCCCCACAGTGGCCCCCACCCTGTATTATATGCCCCCCACTCAGTATTATATGCTCTACAGTGGCCCTCACACAGTAGTATATGCTCCACAGTGGCCCCCACCCAGTATTATATGCTCCCAACAGCCCCCCTCCGCTTTGGTGCTATTATTATACTCTGGGGTCTCCTAAGACCCCAGAGTATAATAATCGGAGCCCCAGGGAAGGTGATTAAAAATAACAAACATTCATACTTACCTTGCCTTACCTTTCCTTGGCATCCTCGCTCCATCCTGCCATCTTCAGGCCCACTTCCGACGTCGCTGCTGAGGCCTGTGAATGGGCCTCAGTGGTCACATGGGGGCGCACTGACGTCATTACGCAGCCACGCCCCATGTGACCCCTGGGGCCTAATCACAGGCCTTAGTCACATGACGGAAGAGCGCCGGAGAGAACGCTGTGCCCAGGAGAGGTGAGAATATGTATTTATTATTTTCAGTCACCTCCCCTGGGTGCCCTGCCCTGCCATCTATTGGAAAGGAGCCTGCAATATGCCAGGGTCCCTTTCCAATAACAGTATGTATAGCGGTCGGGGAACCAGGGCTCAGCCATCTCCAGCTGGCCACGGGCCCCGTACCCTGCCTGGCCCGGTTGCGATCGCACCCCCTGCGACCGCGATCGTTACGCCACTGGTTTGTGGGGATCGCGGTAGCGGCTGCCACAGGGCTCCGGGCCACCTAATGTCCCGGGCCCTGTGGCAGCCGCTACCGCTGCTACCCCGGTATTTACTCCCCTGTATCAATATATCAATGATATCTTAATAGGTCCAAAAATGCATGATAAGCAAGGGTAATCAAAATATATTGTGAGTATGTGAACCCAGAGGGCGCTATTGAGCGACCCAGGCCCAGGCCTGAAAAGGCCCTCAGCCACACCTATGGGGGGGCCGTAACTCCAAAGGGAGTGGTTACAGCGACAGAGCTGCTGTTGAATCCTGCAGGAAGCAGAAACTGTGGAACCAGCCAAGGACAGAGAGAGGAGGTCTGTCCCAGAAGGGCTGGGGTCCACAGGGGACTTTTGCTTGAGCTGAGCATTAGTCAGGCTGCTCGTTGCCCCAGAGGTTGCAGGCTATTTAGGGGTTAGAAGTCAGTTAGTGCCCTAACTGTGGCCCAGGCTGTTTTTTTGTTTTGTTATGTTGCACTTAAGCTGAATAAAAAGCCATTTTGTTTTAAATTGGCACTGTCCGAACGCTGTCTCTCCGGCGCCCAGTACCACGAACCACTGCTGTCGAGACCAGGAGTCTGCCGCCATTTGAGACTAATCCCCCCAAATTGTCACAATATAAAATATAACATTTATTAAATATGCGCTAAAAAATTGCCGATCACTTGTCACCATAAGTACCATACACAGACATCAAATTTAATATGTATTGATTTGATCCCAATACAGGGATAACCTATTATATATTCTAGATAGGGCATCTATTCAACTCACCACTCCACATAAATGTTCAAACAATGTGACATGTGAGTGCTCTACAAAAATTCCAATAAAATTGCAGGTCCAGTCTAGGCAACTTACTTATAACACTAAATTTGAGTGATCTTCCCCCTTCAACATTGGGTATGCAGATATTAGGAGACCAAGAGCCAAGGTTCAAACTCGCATTGTTACATTCCTCAAAAATGTCCACTGCACCCCACTTAGCTCCTGCCCTTACAAGGGCTAGCCCTGTTTTGAGGGCTAGCTTGGGACTGCCCTTGTAAGGGCAGGAGCTAAGTGGGGTGCAGTGGACATTTTTGAGGGATGTAACACTCACAGCACAGTAAATCAGACACCTGCATGGTAATGAGCTGTGCACCTGTGTTCATCACATGACCATGGACTGATTTTTATCCACTGGAAGTAAAAAAAGGAATGACAGCAAGCAGAGATCTAGAAAACTGTGATGAACTGATACAAAAAGTATATTGAAAAATTGTAGAACTTTTTATCATACAGACAATAACATATGTCTCTCAATGGTTGTCTGACACTGGACAGCGCCTTTAATAATTCTGCTGCTTCTCATGCCAGCAGGTAAACGGATTAAGACTGGTGTAGGTAATGCCAGCCTTAATACATTCCCCCCACTGTATTAAGTTCAGGGTTTTTTTATTTGTACTCTCTGAAGATCAGGAAAGGTATACATTAGACAATTTAGATTTAGGAAAGTTGTCTAAAAGAAAAACCCAAATACACAAATTAGTTGCCAGAAGCATACAGAAACTCATTCTAGAATCACTAGAATCACAACCTTTTAAAGAGAACATGTCAGTTGGTTACTTCAACATAAACTGGCCCCAACATATAGAGCATCTAATTTATAGGGTTGTCACCTTTTGAGATCTCTGATCACCACACCTTCATCTGTGACATCATTCTCATGACTTTACCACCTTTTACCAATCCGTAAAAGGGACACAGCTGGTTATGTCACTAATATTGTCCATTGTGAAGTCATTACCGCTATAAAGGTAGCAACTAATCTGTGTCCCTGACAACCACCTTAAAAATGTGATCGGTAATGACATGACCAAGGTTGCCACCTCAGCAAAGTCTCAATGTATAAAGTTGGCACCCCTTGTCTTGTACTGCACAACATACCCCCACCTATGAAGTCATAATGTATAATTATACCACACATTCTAGGCTATGCATACCTTCATGGTCATTTTTTATAAATGTTATTGCATTAAATCCATTATTGGCTAAAAAAAAAATTCAAATATGGTTTTATTAAAAAATCTACTTGCTTTTCCCTCTGCAGCCTTAGCTTCCTCTCATATAGTGCAAGCCGCTGTGTTCCCTTTTCACATTAATCTGTCTGAGAAGTTGTCTAATGGCTCATTCTGTGAGTGTTTTCTCTGTTGTTATAACTGCTTATAAACTCTTATTTAAGCTGAATTCTTAGCTGAATCCCTATTTGAAAATGTTATTAGACAATAAAAGACATAATGCAGTAATATTAAAAAAAAAAAAAAAAATACCACAAAGGTGTATGTAGCCCTCTGTATTGGGAAAAAAAACATATAATAATGTTTGGTCATTTATTATCAGCAGTTTACTGTATGAAAAGCTTCAGCAAAACAGTTTTATGCTACGTTCACACTAGCGTTCGGGCGAATCCACCCTAGATTCTGCTTAAATCGGTAGAGAGAAAAGTCCTGCAAGCAAGCAGGACTTTTCTCTCCGCTGATTTTAGTATAAAATCGTCAGAAACCGGGTGGACCCTGCGAGGGTAACCGCTTTTTAAGGCGGACAGGGTTTCTGTCCTTCGGGTCCCCATGCAGACCCAAAGGACGGAAACTGAGTGCTAGTGTAAACCTAGACTGAGAGATGTTTAGGAAAGAATTTATGACATTAGTTTATGCGCACTCCAGATAAGGCTGTATTTACTGTACTACTGCGCCATCTGGTGGATGATAATTAATTGTTATACAAACATTCAGTTTTCAAACTTTGAAATTGCATGCCTTTCATATAGAAAGTCATACTACCCAAATTACTTCATAAATATAATTTACCAGATCTCTGCTTTATGTTGCAATCAAACTTTAATCACCCTTTCATTTTTTTCAGATATTATAAGGCTTACAAGTCAAGCAGTAATTTTCCACATTTTCAAGAATATTTCCAAAACACATTTTTCAAGGGACCAGTTCAGCTCTGAAGGGGTCTTGAAAGGCCTCTCTAATAGAAACCCCCATAAATCAACCCATTCTCAAAACTGAAGTCCTGAAAGAATCCAAAACAGCATATACACACGTGGACAAAATTATTGGTACTCCTCGTTTAATGGAAGAAAAACCCACAATGGTCACAGAAATAACTTGAATCTGACAAAAGTAATAATATATAAAAATTCTATGAAAATGAACAAATGAAAGTCAGACATTGCTTTTCAACCATGCTTCAACAGAATTTTTTAAAAAAAGAAAACTCATGAAACAGGCCTGGACAGAAATGATGGTACCCTTAACTTAATATTTTGTTGCACAACCTTTTGAGGCAATCACTGCAATCAAACGATTCCTGTAACTGTCAATGAGACTTCTGCACCTCTCAACAGGTATTTTGGCCACTCCTCATGAGCAAACTGCTCCAGTTATCTCGGGTTTGAGGGGTGCCTTTTCCAGACGGCATGTTTCATCTCCTTCCAAAGATGGTCAATAGGATTTAGGTCAGGGCTCATAGAAGGCCACTTCAGAAGAGTCCAATGTTTTCCTCTTAGCTATTCTTGGGTGTTTTTAGCTGTGTGTTTTGGGTCATTATCCTGTTGCAAGACCCATGACCTGCAACTGAGACCAAGCTTTCTGACACTGGACAGCACATTTCTCTCTAGAATCCCTTGATAGTCTTGAGATTTCATTGTACCCTGCACAGATTCAAGACACCCTGTGCCAGATGCAGCAAAGCAACCCCAGAACATAACAGAGCCTCCTCCATGTTTCACAGTAGGGACAGTGTTCTTTTCAAGATATGCTTCATTTTTCCGTCTGTGAACATAGAGCTGATGTGCCTTGCCAAAAATTTCGATTTTTGTCTCAACTGTCCATAGGACATTCTCCTAGAAGCTTTGTGGCTTGTCAACATGTAGTTTGGCAAATTCCAGTCTGGCTTTTTTATGATTTGTTTACAACAATGGTGTCCTCCTTGGTCATCTCCCATGAAGTCCACTTTGGCTCAAACAACGACGGATGTTGCGATCTGACACTGATGTTCCTTGAGCTTGAAGTTCACCTTTAATCTCTTTAGATTAATACCAAGTATTATCCTTCTCTTTGATTTGTCATCAATTTTCTCCTGTGGCCACGTCAAGGGAGGTTAGCTACAGTCCCATGAATCTTAAATTTCTGAATAATATTTGCAACTGTAGTCACAGGAACATCAAGCTGCTTGGATATGGTCTTATAACCTTTACCTTTGGAAGAGTGAAAAAATCAGGCGACACCTTTTAGAGGCTAACTGAGTGTATTTATAAGTAAGCTTTCAGAAGTGCAAGCTTTCTTCATCAGACATGGTGTTATACAAGAACTGAAAATTCACAGATTATTTATACTCTATACACATTTTCTTCAAAGGATTTTAGAGTCCTTAAAAAAAACCAAAACAAGGACTTTAAGGACTCTAAAATCCTTTGAAGAACATGTGTATAGAGTATAAATAATCTGTGAAGAAGACACGTAATTATTGATGGGGTTGGGGGGAGAGTAATGGTGACGTTACATTTCGGAAATGGGGGAAACGGAACGTCACCGTATTATCAGAAAGTGATGTGACCGCCCCAGGGATATGGTTAATTATAGATTTTTTTTTAATATAAGTAAATTAGAAGTTAGGCGGGGAGGGGGTTTAGTTTAGGGGTTAATTCTTATTTTATCCCGGACAATCCCTTTAATTTATTTTCCAGAAATTGATGGTCAACAGAGGTTGAAAGTTAAATCTGTGCAGAGTACATCATAGTATAAGGAGGCGATATACCATGGAAATTAAATTTCAAAAAATTTATATTCAGTTCATTCTCTCCACTCCGCTTTCCCCTTCACTTGGTCGACTAAAGCCATCAAATACCTAGGGGTTCATCTCCCAGTTCCCTCTCTGATATATGCACACTGATATTTCTCCCTCTCCTAAGCACCCTCCAATCTAAGCTTAACCGCTGAGACACCAAAGGCCGCTCGTGCTTAGACCACATCAACCTCCTAAATATGAATGGACTCCTCTACCTCTTCCAAACGGTCCCTGTTATTCTCCCTAAAGAGTTTCTCTCCACTATTCAGATAATGCTCTCTAAGTTTATCTAGGCCTTAAAATCCCCTAGAATTGCCAAACTTACTATGGTTAGACCCAAACAGGAGGATGGTTTAGCATTCTCGAACCTATTACCTGGCTGCAGTTGCTGCGCATATTTTGGATTGGCATCACTCGGCCCGTTCCAAACTCTGGTTTGCCCTCGAGGAATCCTAGAGCCCTCTTCCGCTCACATCCCTCCCATGTCCATTGGTCAGACAAAGCTGCCTCCTCGCTTCTGTATGTTGCATGCCAAGTCATAGGTGCTTGCTGCCTCCACCTCAACATTACACGACTCTTCACGAATGATGGCCGATTCATTCCCATCTCGAGCAACCCAGACTTTTCTGCGGCCCTCTCCACAACCTTCCCATTCTACTGTACAGGCACCCCTCACGTTCTCCCACATACTGTCCTCAACATCACTAATCCCCCTAATCCTGATCTCATCCCTCAGAATGCTAGGAATCTCACCACACGCTGGCAATATCTACAGCTGCATTACTTTTACTCTTCCTTAAAATAGAAACAGAACCTCCACAGACCCCTATCCCCATTTGAGCTCCTATGTAAGTCCTCCATCACCCCATTCCACCCCATCTCGACTATCTATAGCTTGTTTTCCGGCCATACCGTTTACTGCAGGTTGGGAGAGGGAGCTTGGGACCTCTCTTCTTTTCCTCCAGAAGTGTGGCTCTCCGCCTTCCAGTCATCTCATAAATTTTCCATCTCATGCAAAGCTCAGGAAATCAATTATAAAATTGATGTGTGGATGGGGTTTGTTTCTGTGGGTTTTCGCCACATGTGGCCCCCATCCCCACTTTGCAGTAAAATATGCTTTATATGTTTTACATACCGCTAGAAAGCCGACAGCACGCTGAATTCAGCGCACAGAACCACGAGCACGAGCAGCGTGCGGAAGTAGCGTTGAGAACCACGAGCAGCATGCGGAAGTAGCGTGCGGAAGTAGCGGGAAGAGTCAGCTGTGAGCAGCGTGCGGAGGGGCTTTGCACAGCGGCGAGCAGCGGCAGCGGCCCAGTGCGGCCTGGAGAGAGCTGCCGGCCTACTGCCGGGTAAAAAGGCCAATCGGCTCCTTGCCAACCACCATGAGCGTGAAGAGTCAGCTGTGAGCAGCGTGCGGAAGTAGCGGGAGGAGTCAGCTGTGAGCAGCGTGCGGAGGGGCTTTGCACAGCGGCGAGCAGCGGCAGCGGCCCAGTGCGGCCAGGAGAGGGCTGCCGGCCTACTGCCGGGCGGCAGAAGCAGCAAGAACAAGAGCGGAGGTGCCCTACAAGGGAAGGAGCCACGGACACCCAGAACAGAACAGTGGGGCCAGGAGAGAGCTTCACGGCGGTGAGTAGCGGCCCAGCACGGCCAGAAGAGAGGAATATGGAAGAGGAGAAAACTCACATGGTAAGCTGCAGCATATGCTATATGTTTACAGATTTGCCTGACCATAAAGACAACTTCACCTGTATGAAATGCAAACTAGTGGCCCTTTTAGAAGATAAAGTGCAGAGGTTGGAAGAAAGAATAGAGACGGTGAGAGGCATCAAAGAAAGTGAGGTTTTTATTGATGAAGCAGAAGCAAGCCTCTTGAATATAGTAAGGGAAGAAAGTATGAGAGAGCCTACAGTGGTGGAGGCTGAAGCAAACCTCCTAAATATAGTAAGGGAAGAATACTTGAGTGAACCTACAGAGGCAGATAAATGGATACAGGTGACCAAGAGATGCAAAAGGATCACAAGGCCATCACCACTTACACAGCTAGGTAACCGATATGAAACTCTTATGGAGACTGATGAAAACGATAAGAATAATCTATCAGCAAAAGAGGAAACAAAAGTCACCCAGAGACAAGAGGGAGCAACAAGAAATAGCGTAGCGAGGAAAAAAGAAGAGTAGTGGTTATGGGCGACTCACTGCTAAGGGGCACAGAGGCAGCTGTCTGCAGGCCAGATATAGCTGCACGAGAAGTATGCTGCCTCCCAGGAGCAAAAGTTAGGGATGTGGCCGATAGGATTCCATGCCTCTTCAGCTCCAAGGATAACTACCCATTTTTGCTGATACATGTGGGTACAAACGACACGGCAAAAAATGATTTACCAACTATTCGTAAAGACTTTGAAAATCTAGGAAAGAAAGTGAAGGAACTGGATGCGCAGGTAGTATTTTCATCAATTCTCCCAGTTGATGGCTATGGTATCAGGAGATGGAATAAAATACTAGAGGTAAACAAGTGGCTTCGGCAGTGGTGTAGAGAGCAAGGATTTGGATTTCTGGACCATGGAGTGAATTACCTCTATGATGGACTCCTTGCTAGAGATGGTATACATCTCACAAAGCCTGGAAAACACATATTTGCCAGAAGACTTGCCACACTTATCAGGAGGGCTTTAAACTAGAAGAGGAGGGGATGGGAAGTAAAAAGAAAGACAAGAACATGCAGCTAAAGGATATACTAAACAAGGTTACTAGATGTGGTAATGAGGACCTAAGACAGGATACTCAGAAGGAAATTAAGAAAAAGGAAGTACCAGAGCGCAATCTGAAATGTTTTTACACAAATGCGCAAAGCTTGGGAAATAAACAGGGAGAATTAGAACTGATAATACAGAAGGAAAAATATGATGTCATTGGTATTACAGAAACTTGGTGGAACGATAAGCATGATTGGAATATACAGATGGAAGGATACAACTTATTAAAAAAAAATAGAACTAATAAAAGAGGGGGAGGAGTTGCATTGTATGTTAAAAAAGATCACATTTCCACGGAAATCACAGTTTTACAAAATGATAACTTATTGGAAAATATTTGGGTAACAATTCAGGGGAAAAACAATGATAAGGACATCATAATAGGGGTTTATTATAGACCACCAGGACAGACAGAAGACAGGGATGAGATTTTTTCACAGCAAATGACCACGCTTTCGAAGAAATTTGAAATTGTTATCATGGGAGACTTTAATTACCCAGATATTCATTGGGAAACTCACACAGCTACAAGCAAAGGCTCTATCAAATTTTTATCCTCTCTAGCAGACAACTTCATTACCCAGTTAGTAGAAAAAAACACGAGAGGAACATCCATTCTGGACCTAGTTTTAACTAATAAGGAGGACATGGTTAAGGAATTAAGGGTAGCAGGGACATTGGGATTCAACGACCATGCTATACTCGAGTTTGGGGTTGTAAGAAGAAGAAGACCTGAGAAGACAAAGATTAGAAGGCTCAATTTTAGTAGGGCAGATTTTAGGGGCCTAAAGGTAAGGGTTAGTAGAATTCCATGGCGAAAATTACTTAAGCACAAAAATGCACATGAGGGGTGGGAAATTTTCCGTAGGGAAATCATTAATGCACAGGAACTAACAATACCTAGAAGCAAGAAAAATGGGAATCACCTAAAAACTCCAGGATGGATGACCAAAAAATTACATAACCTACTAAAAAAGAAAAAGGAAACTTACAAGTGGAAGATGGGAGCTATATCTAAGGGAGAGTATACAGCAGTTTGCAGACTCTGCAAGATAAGCATTAAAAAAGCCAAGGCTGAATACGAATTGAAGCTTACAAAAGAAGTTAAGAGTAATGTAAAAGGTTTTTGGGGATATGTTAAGAGCAAAAGAAAAGTGAAGGAAACCATTGGAGTCCTGAAGAACGAAAAGGGTGAAAAAGTTAACATGGTGGATCAGCAGGTGGAGTTACTGAATTCATATTTTGTATCCGTCTTCTCCCAAGAAATGGATGGAAATATCAACATTAATGGTGATAGTGATGAGGGGAAAGAGGACTCCAAGCTGATTATAAGCGAAGGTTTGGTAAGAGAACATTTAGCTAAGATTAAGGAAACCAAGTCCCCAGGACCGGATGATTTACACCCTAGAGTTTTAAAAGAATTAGCAGAGGAAATAACAGAACCCCTTGCAATAATCTTTAATAAGTCATGGGAAACAGGAGTGGTCCCTCTAGATTGGAAAAGGGCAAATGTGGTCCCCATCTACAAAAAGGGGAATAGGGACGACCCAGGAAATTATAGGCCGGTAAGTCTGACCTCGATAGTAGGAAAAATCTTTGAACAAATCGTTAAAGAACATTTAATTAGGTACCTGGATGGGAAGGCTTTAATTAATCAGAGCCAGCACGGCTTTATGCCTAATAAATCTTGTCAGACTAATCTTATTTCCTTCTATAATAAAGTCACTGAATGGTTGGACCAGGGAAATGCAGTGGACATAGTATATCTTGACTTTAGTAAGGCCTTTGATAAAGTATCACATAACTTTCTTATTGAAAAAATGATCAAGTATGGCTTTGATAAAATATCAGTGAGGTGGGTTCACAATTGGCTTAATGATCGGGCACAACGAGTAATTCTAAATGGCTATACATCAAACTGGAAGAAAGTAAAAAGCGGGGTGCCGCAGGGCTCTGTCCTGGGCCCAGTACTTTTTAATATTTTTATAAATGATCTGGATGATGGGGTTAATGGGGAACTAATAAAATTTGCAGATGATACAAAGCTAGGAGGAATGGCCAACACTAGAGAGGAGAGAGAATGCATCCAAAAGGACTTGGACACACTGGAACAATGGGCTGAGGTGAACAAAATGGTATTCAACAGGGACAAATGCAAAGTTCTACATCTGGGTAACAGAAATGCAAGAAGCATATATAGTATGGGAGGAATAGTACTAAGTGAGAGTACAGGGGAAAAGGATCTGGGCATAATAATAGATCGCAAATTCAACATGAGTCAACAGTGCGGTGCGGTGGCTAAAAAGGCTAATAAAATTCTAGGATGTATCAAGACGAGCATTGAAGCTAGATCAAGAGAGGTAATTATTCTGCTGTACTCTGCCCTGGTCAGACCCCACCTGGAATACTGTGTACAGTTCTGGGCTCCCCAGTTTAAGAAAGACACCGATTTATTGGAGCAGGTCCAGAGAAGAGCAACCAAAATGGTGGAAGGTCTACAAACCATGTCCTACGAGGAGAGGCTAAAAGAATTGGGACTGCTTAGTTTGCAGAAGAGAAGGCTAAGGGGAGACTTAATAGCGGTATTTAAATATCTGAAAGGTTGTCACAGTGCAGAGGGATCTACCCTATTCTCATTAGCAGAAGGAAGCACGAGAAGTAATGGAATGAAACTAAGGGGAAGGAGATTCAGATTAGACATTAGGAAAAACTTTCTAACAGTAAGGGTAGTGAGAGAGTGGAATAGGCTGCCACGGGAGGTGGTGAGTTCTCCATCAATTGAAATCTTCAAGCGGAAACTGGATAGGTATATAGCTGGGATGTTTTAGGAATTCCTGCTTTGCAGGGGGTTGGACTCGATGGCCCTTGAGGTCCCTTCCAACTCAAAAAAAAAAAAAAAAAAAAACAGAAAACCCCTACGGTTGCAAATACTGTTTTTTTTACCCATAATCCACTGCTGACTTTCCCGGGATGTGCCCAGGGACTGGAGATATCGGCGGTCTTAGTTTCACGGTTTACTGTCAGAAGGGCGTTCCTGACAGTCTAGCTGCACAGTTCATAGACTTGTACTGGGGGGGCATTCCTTACAACTCAGTGTCATCGCTGGCCTATAAGGAACGGCACCTCTCTGTACTCGCCCATAGCGCTGTACTGTCAGAGGGGGCGTTCCTTACTGCCCGGCGATAACGCTGAGCTGTGAGGAACGCCGCCCCAGTACAAGTCTATGAACGAGAACTGTCAGAGAGGGCGTTCCTCACAGCGTAGCTAGACTGTCAGGAACGCCTTTCTGACAGTAAACCGTGAAACTAAGGCCG
The DNA here is from genome assembly GCA_947044405.1 of Leptodactylus fallax. NCBI lineage: Eukaryota > Metazoa > Chordata > Amphibia > Anura > Leptodactylidae > Leptodactylus > Leptodactylus fallax. The sequence goes on from CAMRHE010000096.1 coordinate 3,055,457, forward strand.
CCGTATCTCCAGCCCCGGGGCAAATACTGGGAAAGCCAGCAGTGCACTGAATTCAGGGTGCTGTCGGCTTTCTAGTGGAATGTAAAACAGCATATACACGAGGACGTGAAAGGTCCTTTTTAAGGAGTTTTCCAGCTCATTTTTATTGATGGTCTATCCTCAGAATAAAACATCAATAAGAGATAAGTGATTCCCCACTGATCAGCTGTATGAAGGGGCTATGGCGCCTGTTTATATCACACGCTGTCTGTTTATAGTGACCGTGTGATGTAATTCCAGCCTTGTTACATAGACGTGTATAGGATGAGGTTGTAGTTAAATTACATGGCCGCTATGAAAAGAATGACACTATGTAAACAGAGAAGCAGTTACGGCGCTTACACAGGTAGCACGGTTCATTCAAACAGCTGATCCTGGTGGTCCGGAGTATTGGAACCCCAATAATTTTTTTTTCCCTTTTTAATTAGGAAACATCTGGGGCATTATTAATAAGGGGCACTAATTAAAGGGGTGCACAGGGAAGTTATTAACTTAAAGATACACTTGGGGGTATTATTCATTATAGGGGGTTATATTATACAGTATATTTTATAATTGGGGTAGCAGCAGGATGGGGGCTTTGTGCAGGTGAGGACAATGTGGATCAGGTGCCTGGAAAAGTGAGGAGCCAAAGATGTCTGTGTTGCAAACTTTACAGAGACTAGAAGAAGTGGTCATGGCCGTCCAAATGAAAGAGATGGAAAATGTGAAGGATTGGTCAGCGACGTCACCGGTAAGTCACTAAATGCTACTGCCCTGTATTCACCTAAATCGTCTGCAGAGCCCTGTGTAGAGCTGCTATATACCACTATATGCTCACCGTATACTCATAGTATCAGTATACGAACATGTCCAAGTTGGGGGCCCACTTGAACATGTTTGCCCCCCCTGTGCTGAACCCCTAGCTACGCCTCTGTTTCCCTCCAAAGGTTTTCTATGGGGTTGAGATCTGGAGACTGGCTAGGCCACTCCAGGACCTAGAAATGCTTCTTACAAAGCCACTCCTTCGTTGCCCTGGCGGTGTGCTTGGGATCATTGTCATGCTGAAAGACCCAGCCACGTTTCATCTTCAATGCCCTTGCTGATGGAAGGAGGTTTGCATTCAAAATCTCACGATACATGGCCCCATTCATTTTTCCATGTACATGGATCAGTCGTCCTGGTCCCTTTGCAGAGAAACAGCCTCAAAGCATGATGTTGTCACCCTCATGCTTCACAGTACGTATGGTGTTATTTGGATGCAACTCAGCATTCACTCTCCTCCAAACACAACGAGTTGTGTTTCTACCAAACAGTTGTACTTTGGTTTCATCTGACCATATGACATTCTCCCAATACTCTTCTGGAACATCCAAACGCTCGCTAGCAAACTTCAGACGGGCGTGGATATGTACTGGCTTAAGCAGGGGGACAGGGGGACACGTCTGGCACTGCAGGATCTGAGTCCCTGGCGGCGTAGTGTGTTACTGTCGGTAGCTTTTGATATGTTAGTCCCAGCTTTCTGCAGGTCATTCACTAGGTCCCCCCGTGTGGTTCTGGGATTTTTGCTCACCGTTCTTGTGATCATTTTGACCCCACGGGTTGAGATCTTGCATGGAGCACCTGAACCAGGGAGTTTATTAGTGGTCTTGTATGTCTTCCATTTTCTAATTATTGCTCCCACAGTTGATTTCTTCACACCAAGCTGCTTGCCTATTGCAGATTCAGTCTTCCCAGCCTGGTGCAGGTCTACAATTTTGTTTCTGGTGTCCTTCCACAGCTCTTTGGTCTTCACCATAGTGGAGTTTGGAGTGTGACTGTTTGAGGTTGTGGACAGGTGTCTTTTATACTGATAACAATTTCAAACAGGTGCCATTACTACAGGTAATGAGTGGAGGACAGAGGAGCCTCTTAAAGAAGAAGTTACAGGTCTGTGAGAGCCAGAAATCTTGCTTGTTTGTAGATGACCAAATACTTATTTTCCACCATAACTTGCAAATAAATTCTTTAAAAATCAGACAATGTGATTTTCTGGATTTGTTTTCTCATTTTGTCTCTCATAGTTGAGGTCTACCTATGATGTCAATTACAGAGCTCTCTCAACTTTTTAAGTGGGAGAATTTGCACAATTGGTGGCTGACTAAATATTTTTTTCCCCCACTGTATATAGAGAGAGGGAGAGAGACTTCCATTCATATTTATAGCAATTCTAACTAAATCTAACTAAAATTGAGATTATTACAAAAAAAAAAACCTGCATGTAAGGGAATTGCTAGAGGAGCGATTCCCCAGTAGCTGCTGGTGAATACTGGGGGGAGGGGCACGACAAGACAGTGAGCCCTAAGCTGAACCCCCCCACTGTCCCTGGTTACTTGCCTGAACTGTCCTAGGCGAAAGCCAGCAACTGGGCAGCGATCTCTTCTTAATATAAGTGATAACACAGAACGCAGTCAGGACAAACAACAACAAAAGGGAGGTTAGCTAGCCAAGGGGTCGGTAACAGTCGAGCAACGCAGTACAGAATCAAAATCCAAGATAATAGTAAAAGTTAAAGCCAGAGGTCAGGAATAAGAATACAGGTAGCCAAACAGCAAGAGTAAATAGCCCGCACAAGGCAATAGCAAGCGCCAATGTGAATGTGAGCAAACAATAAATAGGAACGAAGAACCCACCCCAGACTTGATAGGAAGATAGGCTGTCAATCACACAGGTAAGGCTAAAATTAACTATTAGAGGAGCAGAGGGAAAGCAAGGTGGAGATGGGTGTGGTGGAAAATCAATTAAGGAGGTGAGTAAATAGGACAGTGTTAAGACAATACAAGAAAAACCCAAAGAAAGGAATCACAATCGAACACGCCTCCGGAGGATGGCGCTAAAGCCCGGACGGTCAAGGATGTTACACTGCGGCAAAAAATTGAGCAGGTGCTGGTCAGAAATGTATATCACTGACCACTGCTCAGTGCCACAGGGCGCACACAAGAAGACGACTTGTGTGTGTACTACAGTAAAAAAGGCCCTGTCCTTAAAGCTATCTAAAGTTGCAGCGATTGGGGGTAGCACCACTGCACACTCCCCTAATCCTCAATAGTGAATAGTTCTATATATAGCACCAATCATTGCCGGTTTTAGCATAACCATTGATGATTGAGTAACCAGTAATCATTGGATCTGTGCCGGCAAGCTGCTATTAGCCGATCAGATTTGATTGGCCAATAGCAGCGATCGCTATGGCTGGGGGGGAAAAATTCCCCCAAGACATGGTGCCAGGTTTGTCTGCTGTCAGAGACAGCAGAAATCCTAAAGCGGTCCCCAAGTCTGGGGACACAGTGAGCTCCGACCGTTGCTCCGTACTGTTAAGACCCAGTCAGCTGCTCCGTAATAGTATGGCGCTCACCGCCTAGGGGTTAAGCAAAATGAACCAGAATTCTGGGGTAATTTGCACCAAAAAACTCGAACATGCTTTACACTACATTTATTATGTGTTGTAGGCCGGGGCCCCATGTGGCATAAAGTGGGGCCCCCGGGAATCCCATCCACACATTCCAAAAAAAATACCCGCAGTGGAATTTCCATAACGGCGGCGGTTTCCCTATAAGTATAATTAAAGCAGAAAGCCCACAGAGGAAAACTCTGAGGATTTTCTGTGAAAAGCATTGTTGGAAAAACTGCAATGCGCTTCCATTGCAGTTTTTCCCACAACGCTTTTTCACTGCGGCACGCTACGTGGGGCCTTAACTTTAGACACTTACACACTAACAACTAGGTAAAGGGAAGTGTTTTCATTTGAAATGGGCGTGACCTAAGTTACTACAGCTTGCGCCAAAAATGTGTCAAATTTTGGCACATTTTTCTGGCCTAAGTTAAGCCAACTAATAGGATGTGTAAGCCATGGTGTAACTAAAGTCTTGTGGGTCCCGGTGCAAACTTTTGTCCGGGGCCCCCTACCCCTCCCTACAGCAAATTCTTGATAGTGATGGTTACGGGGCCCCAAACAGTATAATATGCTCGACAGTGGCCCCAGATAGTATAATTGTATATGCTCGACAGTGGCCCCCACCCAGTATTATATGCCCACAGTGGCCCCCACCCAGTAGTATATGCTCAACAGTGGCCCCCACCCAGTAGTATACATTATGCTCTACAGTGGCTCCCACCCAGTAGTATATGCCCAGTGGCCCCCACCCAGTGGTATATGCTCTACAGTGGCCCCCACACAGTAGTATATGCTCCACAGTGGCCCCCACTCAGTAGTATATGCTCTACAATGGCCCCCACACAGTAGTATATGCTCCACAGTGGCCCCCACACAGTAGTATATGCTCCACAGTGGCCCCCACCCAGTAGTATATGCTCTACAGTGGCCCCCACACAGAAGTATATGCCCACACTGGCCCCCACACAGTAGTATATACTCTACAGTGGCTCCCACCCAGTAGTATATGCTCTACAGTGGCCCCCACACAGTATTATATGCTGTACAGTGGCTCCCACCCAGTAGTATATGCCCACAGTGGCCCCCACAGAGTAGAATATGCTCTACAGTGGCCCCCGACCCAGTAGTATATGCTACACAGTGGCCCCCACACAGTAGTATATGCTCTACAGTGGCCCCCATCCAGTAGTATATGCTCGACAGTGGCCCCCACATAGTAGTATTTGCTCTACAGTGGCCCCCACCCAGTAGTATATGCCCACACTGGCCCCCACACAGTAGTATATGCTCCACAGTGGCCCCCACCCAGTAGTATATGCTCTACAGTGGCCCCCCACCCAGTAGTATATGCTCTACAGTGGCCCCCACACAGTAGTATATGCTGTACAGTGGCTCCCACCCAGTAGTATATGCCCACAGTGGCCCCCACAGAGTAGAATATGCTCTACAGTGGCCCCCACCCAGTAGTATATGCCCACACTGGCCCCCACACAGTAGTATATGCTCCACAGTGGCCCCCACACAGTAGTATATGCTCCACAGTGGCCCCCACACAGTAGTATATGCTCTACAGTGGCCCCCACCCAGGGCCGGCGTTAGGGGGGCAAACTGGGCAATTTCCCAGGGCCCCATCCACAAAGGGGCCCCCGGGATCCGGAACCTGATGACTCCGAATCCCGGAGTCAGGCCCGGACAAATCAATAACAGAAAGGGACCGCAGGGCCCCTTTCCGAGGTGAGTAAAAATAAAAAACATTTTTACTCACCTGTCCTGGTGTCCGACGTCATCTTCTGGCGTTCCGGACATCACCGCTGAGGCCAGGCCTCAGCCTTAGCGATCACGTGGGGCGTGCTGATTGCGTGCCTCACGTAATCGCTGAGGCCCAATCACAGGCCTCAGCAGTGATGTCCACAATGCGTGACGTCAGCCGCAGAGAAGAAGAAGCCAGCGCCGGCAGGGATAACGGAGCAGCGCGAGGAAGCTCAGGAGAGGTAAGGCAAGGTGAGTATAACTGTTTGTTATTTTCCCTCACCTCCCCCGGCCTTCGATTATTATACTCTGGGGTCTGAAGAGACCCCAGAATATAATATAATAATAGCACTGTAGGGCCCCTGTGGAGCATTATATTGGGGGGCTCCTCTGGATAGCATATTATACTGTGTGGGGCCCCTGTGGAGCATTATACTGGGGAAGGGGCCCTCTGGATAGCATGTTATATTCTGTGGGGCCTCTGTGGACAATTATAATGTGGGGGGGGGGCTCTGGAGATAATGTTATATTATGTGGGGCCACTTTGGAGCATTATGCTCTCCAGAGGGGCCCCCCAGTATAATGCTCCACAGTGGCTCCACACAGTATAATATGCTCTCCAGAGGGCCCCCCCCAGTATAATGCTCCAAAGTGGCCCCACAGATAATAACATGCTCTCCAGAGCCCCCTCACTTTATAATACTACATAGAGGCCCCACAGAATATAACATGTTCTCCAGAGGGCCCCTTCCCCAGTATAATGCTCCACAGTGGCCCCACACAGTATGATATGCTCTCCAGAGCCCCCCCCAGTATAATGCTCCACGTTTCCCCACACAGTATAATATGCTCTCCAGAGGGGCCCCCCAGTATATTATACTGTGCGGGGCCACTGTGGAGCATTATACTGGGGGGCTCTGGAGAGCATATTATACTGTTTTGGGCTGCTGTGGAGTATTATACTGGGGAAACCTCTCTGGGCAGTATATTATACTGTGTGGAGGCCATTTCTGGAGCATGTTATACTGAGTGGGGTCACTGTGTAGCATTATTCTGGGGGGCCATCAGCAGAGCATATTATATTGCGTGGCGCCACGGTGGGGCATTATTCGGGGGGGAATAATGAGCATTATACTAGGGGGCCCTCTGGGGAGCATATTATACTGTGTGGGGCCTACTGTGGGACATTATACTGGGGGGACGGTCTGGGGAGCATAATATATTGCGTGGGGCCACTGTGGAGCAAAATACTGGAGGGGGCACTGTGGAGCATTATACTAGCGGGGGCTCTCTGGGGAGCATATCATACTATGGGCCACTGTGGAGCTTTATACTGGGGGAAGGGACAGTGTGGGGGGCCTGTTATACTGTGTGGGGCCACTGTGGAGTGTATTGTATTGTGTGGGTCCTTTCGGGAACATATGATACTCTGTGGGGCCATTGTAGAGCATTATACTGGGGGGGACTGGGGGGAACATATTATACTGTGGGGGACCACTGTGGAGCATTATACTGGGGGAACCCCTCTGGGGAGTATATTATACTGTGTGGAGGTCATTATGGAGCATGTTATACTGTGTTAGGCCACTGGAGCATTATACTGGGGGGGCATTGCGGGGTGCATATTATACTGTATGGAGCATATTATATTGTGTGGGGCTGCTGGGGAACATATTGCACTGTCTGGGGACACTAAGGGGTAATATACTGTGTGGGCCACTGTGGAGTATTATACTGTGTGGAGCCTTACATACCATGTGGGGCCACTATGGGGGGCTCAGGGGAGCATTTTATACTGTGTTGGGTCACTGTGGAGCATTATATACCATGTGGGGAAACTGGAGGGCTCAGGAGAGCATTTTATACTGTGGAGCATTATATACCATGTGGAGCATTATACTGTGGAGGGGGGGGCTCACAATTCCTGCTGGCAGCCCTGTGTGCTATGTCTGCATCCCAGCTCCCTCACTATAATCTTGCACATATGTGTAGTGCCCCATGGCCATGTCATTCCCCATACAGTACTGTGCATGAACCGGCCCTGGAGTTATTGGGGCCTGCACAGTACTATAGGGGCTGACTATACTGGGAACATACTCAGTAACACCTGATAGTCAGCACATATGTAAGACTTCAGTGAAGGAGCCGTGGTGTAGGCTATTAGCAGGAAGCTGTTGGGTGGGGCCCCAGAACAAGTTCCTCTGGTGGGCCTAAGGCCCTTCAGTCCGACACTGTATAACAGAGAACTATTATATATAAGGATTGGTTACTATATATAATTGGGAAACTTAAGTATGAGGGGGCTATTATAAGGGGGAACTATTATTTATAAGATGGGCTATTATTTATAAGGGGGAACTATTATATATAAAGCATCCATTATAAGGGAGGAGCTATTATTTATAAGAGGGGAACTTTTTATAAGGGGGTATAATTGTTAAGTGGGCTTATTTATAAAGGGGGCTATTAGTGATAATGGGGACTATTATTTATAAGGGTAACTATTATTTATGAGGGGGCTATTATTTATAAGGGAGCAGTATTATTTTTACGGGGTGTCTGTTACTGATAAGGGGGGAAATTACTGATACAGGGCACTATTTATCATTTATAAGGGAGCTATTACTGATAGAGGTGTAATATTATTTATAAGCAGGGGCTATTATTTATAAGGAGGCACTATAATAACTGATGACTGGGTGCAAAAATCTATTAGGTGGTACAAAGGTGCTCATTTGAATTGTGTGTGGTAAAATGGGACTTGTTATTACTTTTTGTTGGCAGAAAGGAGGCATTATTATAGGGGTTGTCACTGGAAGACGATGGTGTAGTTTGCATATCAGCATTTGGGGCCCCGCTTTTAATTTTGCCCAGGGCCCCACTTTGTCTAAAACCGGCCCTGCCCCCACCCAGTAGTATATGCCCACATTGGCCCCCACACAGTAGTATATGCTCCACAGTGGCCCCCACCCAGTAGTATATGCTCTACAGTGGCCCCCAGCCAGTAGTATATGCTCTACAGTGGCCCCCACACAGTAGTATATGCCCAGACTAGCCCCCACACAGTAGTATATGCTCCACAGTGGACCCCACACAGTAGTATATGCTCTACAGTGGCCCCCACCCAGTAGTATATGCCCACACTGGCCCCCACATAGTAGTATATGCTCCACAGTGGCCCCCACCCAGTAGTATATGCTCTACAGTGGCCCCCACACAGTAGTATATGCTTTGCAGTGGCCCCCACACAGTATTATATGCTCCACATTGGTCCCCACACAGTATATGGTCCCAACAGCTCCCCTCCGATTCGGTGCTATTATTATACTCTGGGGTCTCCTCAGACCCTAGAGTATAATAATTGGAGGCCCAGGGAAGGTGATTAAAAATAACAAACGCTCATACTCACCTTGCCTTACCTTTCCTTGGCATCCTCGCTCCATCCTGCAGTCTTCAGCATCTTCAGAAGTCGCTGCTGAGGCCTGTTATTGGGCCTCAGCGGTCACTTGGGGGCGCACTGACGTCATTATGTGCCCGCGCCCCATGTGACCGCTGGGGCCTTATCACAGGCTTCAGTCAAATGACGGAAGAGCACCAGAGAGAAAGCTGTGCTCAGGAGAGGTCAGTTATATGTATTTATTGTTCTCAGTCACCTACCCTGGGTGCCCTGCCATCTATTGGAAAGGGGCCTGCAATATGCCTGGGCCGCTTTCCAATAACAGTATGCATAGCGGTCGAGGAATCAGGCTTTCTCCGACCGCTATCATAGTGGTCCATGGCCCAGCCATCTCCAGCTGGCCACGGGCCCCGTACCCCGCCGGGCCCGGTCGTGGTCGTACCCCCTGCGACTGTGAGCGTTCGGCCACTGGGGGTAAGTTTACAATAAATATATTAAAAAAAAAAAAAAATGAATCATAAATTATTAAACTATTTGATAAATTTGAGGCACATTGTTTAGTCTAACTTTCAGAGGGTGTAATAAAATCTATTTTTGTGTTCCCAGCTTCTTTCCCTTTTTTCTTTTTTTTTTTAATGTAAATCTTTTTTTATTTTTGTTTAGAATGGGTTAACAAAAACCTACCTATTTATTTTTGTTTTCTAAAATAACAACTCAACTCCATAGTGGGTGGTTGTGTGCTCAGATCCCACTACAGGACACCACCCCCCCCTCCAGTCTTTTTTTTTTTCCTCCTCAGAGAACCTACAGGTACTAAAAAAAATTATTTTTTCATTTTTTTTTATTTTTTAGCCTTAAACAAAAAAAAAAAAAAAATAAATTTTTTTTTTTTAAAAAAAAAAAACGACAAAAAAAAAAAGAGAAAAAAAAAAAAAAAATTATTATTTATTTTTTTTTTAAAAAAAAAAAAAAAAAAAAAAGGGGGGGTGATACCCCCCCCCCCCCCCCCCCCTTTCTTTTTTGGGTGTACGTGCTTGTTCTCACCTCTCTATAGCGCAGTGCCTCCACCCAAATCTTGCTTGAAGCTCTCCGGGAATGCAGGCAGTTGTAGTACTTCTGCCAGGGGCTGACTTGGGAAACCCCTGCCCGAGCTTAGTACACACTCCCCCAATTTGAGGATGACACAAGTATGCAACCAGTTTACACAAAATACTAAAATTTAATACTAATACAGAAATATAAACAATTATAGTGCCTACACACTCCCCCTAGTGGTCTTGCTGCAAATGACAGGCCACACTTATCACAGAATGTCTGTAAGTGACTCACTATCTAGCTAGCTAGCTATCTGCAGTATTGAAGGGGTGGCCACCATGTACTGTCGCAGTTCAATCGTTGGGGCCCAATCGTTGGTGCACATAAACGGTATAAAACGTATTACTCCTCACAGCAATAGTTCAGTCACTAATACTGGAACAACCACAACAAAGTTCCCGGGGGTACTCACTACCTTGGATCTTTAGCTCACAGGAATCCATGCAGGAGCATTCACATTAAGGAGAGGAAGGGAGCATGGAGGTGCCGGCAGTCTCCTTCTGTGTAGATGCAACTGTAGTCTCTCACAGTTCTGGTTGGTCTACAGACCGGATGCTGGAACAGTAGTCACCTCTCTCTCCACCAGATGCACAGATGACTCAGCAGCTGGATCAGTCAGTCTCTGAAGACACACAAGCCTCTCACTTTCCTCTCTCTCTGGTAAAGATGTCTCCCATACTCCATTTTCTTCCCTCTCCTGCTTTCCTTCCAGTGTCTGCCCCGCCTCCTGCCCCTTGATATCATACAGCCTGTGCTGTGTGTTAAAGAGGAGTTCCTGTAGGCGGCACTGTTCATCTCTGGAAGATACAGAGGAATGCTGGATTGTGCTCTGTCCATAGCATCCACAACACACAAAGTGTCCCCTGTGGGGGTTACACTCTCCCCCTGGTGAGTCCCAGCAAATGTCCCATCATGACGTACAGACTCACCACCTGAAATAAAATTTTGGGTTAAGGCATCCTGACCTATACCATAACCATTCACACAGAGATCACTCCCATGCCATATGGGAACAGGATGAAAATATGGCCACAATGTATTAAAATAGAGCCGTGCTACTCTTGGGACCTCAGTGGTATGCCCCATTCTATCATAGGTTAGCATCATGGGTGGCCTGGTGTCTCGCTTGGGACGAGTGTGTACTGCAGGAGCCCCCTCCTCAACCCCTGGCTCTCGACTTTCAGGCTCAGGTCTCCCACTGTTTGCTTCTTCATTGGACATTACAACTGTCTCTACGTTCTCCCCCAACTGAGGACGTAGCCTGCTTGTCTCAGTGTTGGACTCTTCACGAGTGTCCATCTCAAACTGATGATCGGCATGGTTTTGGTCAAGAGGACATGGATCACTTATCCAGCAGTATTCAGACTCCCGTTCATCACTAGACTCACTCTCACTCCCCTGTGAAGTGGCCACAGGCCTAACAAGTTGTCTGTGCCGACGGCTCCTTCTGGGAGGCTGAGAGGTTGCTTGGCTTCCAAGGTTTTGTTGCTGTTGCAGTTGCACCTGGTGTCCTATGGGCAGTAGATGTTGGCGGTGATAGGTCTTGACAACTCCACCCCCAGTCTCGGGCTTAACTCTGTAGGCTGGGACACCAGGTAGTTTCTCCACCACTACATAGGGCTCTGGCCGCCACCTATCAGCAAGTTTGTGCTTTCCATGAAGGCCCAACTGCCGAATGAGGACTCTATCCCCAGGTTGCAGGATTTGTTCTCGGACTCTGCGGTCATAACGAGCCTTATTTCTCCTCCCGGACTGACCCGAGGCCTGATCAGCCAATCGGTAAGCTTCTCTTAATTCTTCTTTCAGCTGGGACACATACCTCAAGTAGGTCTTCCCAGATGACCGATCAGATGAGACTCCAAAACTGATGTCCACTGGTAGCCGCGCTTCCCTACCAAACATTAGGAAGTAGGGGGAATAACCTGTTGATTCATTCTTAGTACAATTGTAGGCATGTACCAGCTGACTTATGTGTCTGCTCCAGCGTGCTTTCTGCTTGGGATCCAAAGTGCCCAGCATGTTTAGGAGAGTGCGATTGAACCTCTCTGGTTGAGGATCACCTTGAGGGTGAAATGGGGTGGTTCTAGATTTCTTGATCCCGCAGATCTCACACAGCTCCTTGATCAACCGACTCTCAAAGTCTCTTCCCTGGTCGGTATGGATACGAGCTGGCAACCCATAATGCACAAAAAACTTTTCCCACAAGATTCTTGCCACTGTGGTTGCCCTCTGGTCTTTGGTGGAGTAGGCTTGGGCATATCGGGTGAAATGGTCAGTGACCACTAACACATTACTGACATTTCCCTCATCAGGCTCAATGGATAGGAAGTCAATACACACCAGATCTAGTGGGCCATCGCTTGTGATATTGACAAGTGGAGCCGATTGAGTAGGCAAAGTCTTCCTCAGGATACACCTGGCACAGGACTTGCAGTAATCCTCAATGTCTGCTTCCATTCTTGGCCAGTAGAATCGGTCTGTGATGAGACCTGTCGTCTTTTCAACACCAAGGTGCCCATGGTCGTCATGCAGAGCTCCCAAGACAGTCTTCCGAAACTGGCTGGGTAAAACCAGCTGTCTGCGAATTTCTCCTCTTTTCCGCGTGACTTCTCTGTAGAGAATCCCATCTCTTACAACTAGCAACTCTACTTGGCGGGCCAGCAAGACAGACTCCTCTGTTTTCAGAGCATTCCTCTCAGGCCTCCGGCCTCTCTTGACAGACCATCGCACCACTCCCACTGATGGATCTTCTTGTTGAGCCCTTTCAACTTGACTTTGGGTTAGCTGTGGCAGGCAGTCAGAGTTTACCCTAGTTAACTGGCAGAACAGAGGCGGAAGTGCTTCTTCTGAGCGCTCCCAAGAATCGGGCACAACCCTGTGGAGGAACAGCCTTAGCTTGTTGATTGTGACACATAGCTTTCACCGCAGGTGCAGGTACCTCTATCCATCCCTCTTCTTCATCAGCCCACTTCTGTTGGGGAAGACGGGAAAGTGTGTCAGCATCAATGTTACTAGTGCCCGGTCGGTACTTTAGACCGAAATCGTACACCGCCAATGCTGCTAGCCATCGGTGTCCTGTGGCATCAAGCTTAACTGTGGTTCTCATGTAGGTGAGTGGATTGTTGTCAGTGTGAACTTCAAAATGCACTCCATAGAGGTAGTCATGCAGCATGTCCACCACAGCCCACTTCAGCGCTAAGAACTCAAGGTTATGCACAGGGTAGTTGCGCTCACTGGGAGTCAATCCTCTACTGATGTAATAGACGGGTCTCAGGGCTCCATCATGATCTTGATACAGGACTGCTCCGAGCCCCTCGAAGAAAGCATCCACATGCAGTACGTATGGCTTACTAGGGTCTGCATAGGCCAACACTGGAGCCTGTGTCAGGCAGGATTTCAGCTTCTCAAATGCATCATCGCATGCAGAAGTCCACCTTTCCCCAAAGGGCTCATTCACTTTGTAATAGGACTTATTTGCAGGTTTCTTTGAGCGAGCTGTCCCTCGTGGAGGTGGATACCCCTGGGTGAGGGCTGTCAGCGGCTTTGCAATTTTTGAATACTGTGGCACAAATCTCCTGTAGTACCCACAAAATCCTAGAAATGACCGGAGCTCCCCCAACTTGGTGGGCTTGGGCCACTTGACCACTGCTTCCACTTTGACTGGGTCAGTGGAAATCCCTTCACGACTGACAATGTGTCCCACATATTTTACTGACTTGTGGCAGAACCGGCACTTGTCAAGGGATAACTTCAGTCCAGCCTTCTCCAGTCAATCCAACACCTTGAACAACCTCTGGTTGTGTTCTGCCAAGTTGTGTCCAAAAATAATCAAGTCGTCTAGGTAAACCAGCACCTCCCGGTAGTTCATGTCTCCCACCACCTTATCCATGCATCTCTGGAATGTTGCAGGGGCTCCCGTCACTCCCTGAGGCATTCTTTGATACTGAAAGAACCCAAGAGGGCAAATGAACGCTGTCTTCTCCTGATCTTCCTTGGACATGGGTATCTGGTAATAGCCAGTTCGGAGATCTAACACAGAAAACCACTGGCTCCCTTGAAGGCAGTCCAAAGCTTCATCAATTTTGGGCACAGTGTATTGGTCAGGCACTGTCCGGCGGTTTAATGTACGGTAGTCCACACACATCCTAATATCCCCATTCTTCTTCCGTGCTATCACGATGGGAGAGGCATATGGACTGTTGGACTCTATGATGACTCCAGTATCCAGCAGACCACGCAGGTGCTGTCTAACATCCTCAACGTCGGCTGGGGCCAACCTTCGGGACCTCTCTTGGAAAGGTTTATCATCAGTCAACCGGATGTGGTGCTCCACTCCATGGGCCCGGCCTAGATCCCATTCGCCTAATGAAAAAGTCGCAGCATGATTCATCATACCTTGAATTACTGACTTCTTCTCTTCCTCACTCAGATCGCTGTCTTCAAAACAGGGGTCAAAACATTCGGGATGTAACTCTCTCTTCTCCTTCTCTTTTTTTCACATATGCTGCGAGACAGACTGGGTGAATAGTGAGGGTCTGTGAATAGTTGTCACCATCGACTTCTCGGCACCACTCAGCTAGAGTGCGGAAGATGTTGGCATTCGTCCCAACTATAACAGGAATCTGTCTCTGGTCCCCCTCAGCCTCTGGGCAGACTAGGGCTATGATGGGTATCTCTTTTTCTACTCCAGCCACGGTCTTTGGGAACCACAGTGTGACTGACACATATCCTCTGTAGGGGTAGCTATGTTCACTTAGCCCCCAGACCACAAGTCCTGATAGAGGTCGCAGTGGCACATCTGACAGGTATTTCTTGTACCATCTTTCAAAAATTATGGACACTTGAGACCCGCTATCTAACAACACAGTGCAGGGTTGATTGTTGATACACGCTGGTACATGGGGAGCTGGTCCCACTAGACCTTCAGGGAACTGTCCCAATGGAGAGAGAGTAGCGGGAGCTGTAGAGTATACCTTGGATGCTGAGGGGGGGCCAGTATGGGACTCTACTGGCCCCCTTTCCCGTTTCCCGACGGCTCATCCTTCTGGTGGGGGAAAGATAGGGACTTCTGTGAATTCCATCTCTTTGGGCACTGTCGAGCCATATGGCTGGTATTCCCACAGACAAAACATCCTTCTGTCTTCATATCTCTCTCTTTAAACTAACCATCATTGGACTTCCCAGATGTTGGCGGTCGTCTTTCCAGGGTTGCCTCAGCAGCCTGTTTCAGATGTTCTACTTCCTTAGCCTGAGCACTTAAAAGTTGGGCAATGTGCTCCCCCTGCTTTTCAATGATTTTCAGAAGCTCTTCCTCACGACGACTTGAGTCTGGCTTTAAGGCAACTGCAGCCACCCTCTGGGGTGTTTGCTCCCTAGCTGCCAAGGTAGCTTCCTCTTGTCGCACATCCTTTAATAACTGATGAAAGGAGCGAGGGATCTTCTCTTTATCACTGCATCTCAGTCTCTGAGCAATGGGGTCTTGAGTCAAGGCACTTCTTAGTACCTGTTCCAGACGACACTGATCGACTTCAGTGGATTTAAGCCCACCCTTGGACACTATTCTGTGGACCAGCTTATCTAGTCGATAGAGATAGTCAGACATCTTCTCCCCAGGGGCTTGGTAGGTGGTGCGGAGTTTGTAAAATAGGTCTATTGCATCCTCCGGGGGCCCAAAAGCATCTTCTAAAGCAATCATATAGCCTTTGTAAGTTGCCTGAGGTTGGCTCTGCCACGCAGCTTGTACCACCTCCATAGCGGGACCCTTTAAACTCTCTACTATTCTCTGCTTCTTCACCGCATCAGTGCACTGCCACTCTTCCAGATACTGTAAGGCAACATCTCTCCATGTCTCATACCCTTCTTCACCAGTTGGGGTAGGCAGGATGCCTGAGAACACCCTCAGATGGCGATAACTCCCTTCAGGCTGCATCCTTGCAAATTGACTGACTAACCTCTCCATGGCTGTCATAAGCACATCAGCTGTAGAAGTAGTTTCTGTAAGATTGGCTGAGTGGGGGGTAGGGGGTAAGCGTCTATTGGGCCCCCCATGTTGTGGAGTTGACTCTTGAAGCAAAGTCTCTGGTGCTGACCTCATGGACCAGATGATCTTCCACTGTTGGCCACGTTCTAGTGGTACCGCTAGGACTAATGGGAAGTATTCCCTCTCCAATGCCTTGTCAGTAGAGATTAAGGCTGCTGACAACTGCCTTCCTTCATTACTCTGACGATCAACCACTTTGGGGCGGACAATTTCATGTAGCCGGCTCACCACCTGCAGTATCTCTTCATTAGATGTATCAGAAATCGCACCCCATACAACAAAGCTGCGTTCTTCTATCACGCCCACCTCTTCACATCAAGCAGACACTTCCTTCTCTGTTAAGGTCTCCATGGTGGCTGTTTTTTTTTCTGCCCCCTCTCCGCGGTGGCCCCGGATGTAACACCCCCTCCTTTTCCACCCGCCTTGTCTGGGGTTAACGTGCTTGTTCTCACCTCTCTATAGCGCAGTGCCTCCACCCAAATCTTGCTTGAAGCTCTCCGGGAATGCAGGCAATTGTAGTACTTCTGCCAGGGGCTGACTTGGGAAACCCCTGCCCGAGCTTAGTACACACTCCCCCAATTTGAGGATGACACAAGTATGCAACCAGTTTACACAAAATACTAAAATTTAATACTAATACAGAAATATAAACAATTATAGTGCCTACATACTCCCCCTAGTGGTCTTGCTGCAAATGACAGGCCACACTTATCACAGAATGTCTGTAAGTGACTCACTATCTAGCTAGCTAGCTATCTGCAGTATTGAAGGGGTGGCCACCATGTACTGTCGCAGTTCAATCGTTGGGGCCCAATCGTTGGTGCACATAAACAGTATAAAACGTATTACTCCTCACAGCAATAGTTCAGTCACTAATACTGGAACAACCACAACAAAGTTCCCGGGGGTACTCACTACCTTGGATCTTTAGCTCACAGGAATCCATGCAGGAGCATTCACATTAAGGAGAGGAAGGGAGCATGGAGGTGCCGGCAGTCTCCTTCTGTGTGGATGCAACTGTAGTCTCTCACAGTTCTGGTTGGTCTGCAGACCGGATGCTGGAACAGTAGTCACCTCTCTCTCCACCAGATGCACAGATGACTCAGCAGCTGGATCAGTCAGTCTCTGCAGACACACAAGCCTCTCACTTTCCTCTCTCTCTGGTAAAGATGTCTCCCATACTCCATTTTCTTCCCTCTCCTGCTTTCCTTCCAGTGTCTGCCCCGCCTCCTGCCCCCTTGATGTCATACAGCCTGTGCTGTGTGTTAAAGAGGAGTTCCTGTAGGCGGCACTGTTCATCTCTGGAAGATACAGAGGAATGCTGGATTGTGCTCTGTCCATAGCATCCACAACACACAAAGTGTCCCCTGTGGGGGTTCCATTTCCCCGGTCCCCACCCCGGGGGGCCCCCCCCCCTATGGGAAGGGGGGGCCCCCAGCCCGCGGGCCCCCCCCCCCCAAAAGGGCGAGGGGGGCGGGGGGCCCCCCCCCCCCCCCCCCCCGCCCCCAGGCCGCCCCCCCCCCCCCCCCCCCCGGGCCGCCCGGGGTGTGGTGGTGGGGGGGGGGTGGGGGGTGGCCGGATTTACCAAAAAAAAAAAACCCCAAAACCCCCCCTCCCGAGGTGCCCTTTGTGAATGATAAAATTGAAAGTGGCAGCCCACACCCCCCCTCCCACCCCCCCCCCCTCCCTCTTTTTCTTTTAAACTTTCAACAGAAAGAGGGGGGACGCGGAGGCGGCCCGGGGCCCCTTGGCCCCTTTTGCTGGGGTGTGGGGGGGTGGGGTTGGGGTGTGGGTGGGTGGCCCTTCCCTTTCTATTCTCTTTAATTTTCCCTTTTTTTATTTTTTCTTTTAAAAAGAAAAAATCAAAAAAAAATATTTAAATAAAATAAATATATATATATTTTTTTTTTTTTTTTTAAGCCACCTGGGAGACACACCAAACATGTGGAAGAAGGTGCTCTGGTCAGATGAAACCAAAATCCAACTTTTTGGCCACAATGCAAAATGATATGTTTGGCGTAAAAGCAACACAGCTCATCACACTGAACACACCATCCCCACTGTCAAACATGGTGGTGTCAGCATCATGGTTTGGGCCTGCTTTTCTTCAACAGGGACAGGGAAGATGGTTAAAATTGATGGGAAGATGGATGGAGCCAAATACAGGACCATTCTGGAAGAAAACCTATTGGAGTCTGCAAAAGAACTGAGACTGGGACGGAGATTTAGCTTCCAACAAGACAATGATTCCAAACATAAAGCAAAATCTACAATGGAATGGTTCACAAATAAACGTATCCAGGTGTTAGAATGGCCAAGTCAAAGTCCAGACCTGAATCCAATCGAGAATCTGTGGAAAGAGCTGAAAACTGCTGTTCACAAACGCTCTTTATCCAACCTCACTGAGCTCGAGCTGTTTTCCAAGGAAGAATGGGCAAGAATTTCAGTCTCTCGATGTGCAAAACTGATAGAGACATACCCCAAGCGACTTGCAGCTGTAATCGCAGCAAAAGGAGGCGCTACAAAGTATTAACTTAAGGGGGCTGAATAATTTGTCACGCCCCACTTTTCAGTTTTTTATTTTTTTACAAAAGTTTAAAATATCCAATAAATTTTGTTCCACTTCACGATTGTGTCCCACTTGTTTTTGATTCTTCACCAAAAAAATTAAAATTTTATATCCTTATGTTTGAAGCCTGAAATGTGGCAAAAGGTTGAAAAGTTCAAGGGGGCCGAATACTTTCGCAAGGCACTGTATCCCTACAAGAAAAAGCCCTGGACCAGATGTTTTTTTGATTCTTTATTGCAAAAAAATTCAAAGACACTTACCATTTATCATTGACTTTTTTAATTGTATTGACTCTCTCATCATTCAAGACTATTAAAAGACTTGAAAATAACAATACACTGAAGGTCTTCTCCGCGATCCACTTCGCTCAGTGCTCTCGAACTCCTATGATGCTACTTTTCCTGGACGCGGAGAGGGCCTTTGACAAAGTGGATTGGAGGTTCTTGGAGGCCGCCCTCTCACAGATAGGTCTTGGCCCCACTATGCTCACCCATATACATTCCCTCTACAATTCCCCACGCACACAAATACAAGTCAATGGCACATTCTCTTCCCCTCTCACTATTCATAATGGTACTTGGCAAGGTTGCTCCCTCTCCCCGATGTTCTACTCTCTGGTGATGGAACACCTGCTAGTGGCAATTAGGGATAACCTGGACATCCAGGGTCTCTGTGTCCGTGATCTGCGTTTAAAAATCTCAGAATTTATGGACGATGTCCTGCTTTGTCACCCAACCAATTAAACTATCCCATCTCTCCTCTGTGATTAATTATAAAATTAATCTGTCCAAAAGCACCACCCTCAATGTTTCCCTGCCTGTGCCTTTACTCAGTAATCTCCGCTCTTCCTTTCCCTTTTCATGGTCCTCGAAAGCGATTAAATACCTTGGTGTGCAACATCCTAATAATTTATCTGGCACATACTCGCTGAACTTCCTCACGATTCTGCGCACTCTCCAGAGGGATCTTGCTTTCTGGGATACCAAGGGCTTTTCTTGGCTAGGTCACATTAACCTACTAAAAATGAATGTACTCCCCAGAGTCCTCTATCTCTTTCAAACCATCCACATAATACTACCTAAGCATTTCTTTGCCACAGTCCAGAAAACTTTCACTAAGTTTATTTGGGCATTGAGGCCCCCACAAATCGTGAAAAGTACTCTCTCTACAGTAGGCATAAACGGGAGGGGGGATCTGGTGGTCCCAAATTGCTCTAGTTACTTACTGGCTGCAGTCACTGCACGCATTCTTGATTGGCACCATTCAGCACACTCTAAACTCTGGGTTGCCTTGGAGGGATCTCTGAGCCCACTTGCTCTCACTGTTCTTCCATGACTTCATAAGCGTCAGATACTGGCACCAGGTACCAGTACCTGGCACCAGGTACTCGGATCTTGCTGACTTTATGGTGCTGTGCGGAGACTGTTCCAGAATGATGGCCATATGACCCCTATCTCGGGCAACCCAGACTTTCCTGCTGCACTCCACTCTTCTTTTCTCTCCCATACCGTAGGTCAACCTACCCTCAGATTCCATCGGGTTATATCGGACTCCTCCCTCCTTCCCTGCTCTGAGTTAGTCGCTACAAGCTCAGACCCTGACTCCATTGCCTCCCACTGGCAGTATGCCCAGCTTTCCCATTTTTATGCTACTCTCAAGACATCACATAATCTTCATAGGGCGTTGTTGCCTTTTGAACGCTTGTGCCTTTCACCTAGTGTTCCAGCTCATACTGTCTCGCTTGTCTATGGCATGCTAATTGAGGACTCCACCAACTGTCTGTCAGTTTACACAGGTAGTTGGGAGAGGGAACTGGGGGTCTCGTTCTCGCCAGACGTGTGTCTTTGGCTTTCCAGACATGCCACAAGTTCTCTATATCTTGCAAGGAAACAAACTATAAGATCCTCTCTCGATGGTATAGAGTCCCCTCTGTCCTTCATGAGAACTATCCCTCCACCTTAGACCGATGCTGGAGATGTAACGTTGACCGGGGCACGATGGCGCACGTCTGGTGGGAATATACACTCCTATGCCCTTTTTGGTCGGCTGTCCGTTGTATTATTTGGACAGTCGCTGGCATCACTTTGGATGATGACCCTGCTCCCCTCCTCCTTTCTATCTTCCCGCATAAGTTTAAGAAGCATACTTGTAAGCTACTAGGCTTCCTATTGGTAGCTGCGAGGTTTGTTATCCCTAGATTGTGGAAATCCCCAACACCCCCTCTCTGTTGTCTTGGATTCAGGAGGTCTTACGCATATGCAGCATGGAGAATTTGCTTGCGGAATTGAAACAAAACGATAGAGCCTACCAACAAATGTGGCTCCTGTGGAATCACTTTTCCTAATCTGCTGAGTTTCATTCTGACTTCCCCTCTGTGTCCTCTTGACCTTCCTTTTTTCCTCTTCCACTGATCGCGGGCATTCCCCCTCCAGCACCTGAGTCAAAGTTGACCGAGGCGCCATTTTGCTGGTGGCGCCTGGGCTTCGGCACCCGGAACGAAATCCGGCATCGGTGTCCCATTGGTATGACAGCCTATTGAGGGCTTCCAGGCTTGTCTGCCATTCATTTGTATAGCAGGCTGCTTTATAGGTCTATAAATTTATAAAAATATTTTTCCCATATGTAATAGGAAAAAAAAATCAAAAGTGACAAACCGCTATTTTTTCACTGTTTTGCCTCTGATAAAAATGTGAATAAAAAGTGATCTAAGCAATAGACATTCCCCAAAATGGTATAACTAAAAAGTACACCTGACCCCGCAAAAGCTACGGCTTATGCATCCCTGTACATGGAAATATACAAAAGTTCTGGGTGTCAGAAGAAAAAATTTTTTTTGCAGTGTTGGATTTTTGTTAAGGAGTTAAAATGTAAATAAAACTATATATATTTGGTATCCCTGGAATCGAACCAAAACATAGAATACAGGTGACATGTCATTTTGACTGCACAGTGAACGCCGTAAAAACGAAGCATTAAGAAAAACACACTAATGCACTTTTTCTCCAGTTCCACCATATTCAGAATTTTTTTCAAGCTTCCCTGTACATTGTACAGAATAACTAATGGTAGCATCATGAAGAACAATTTGTCCCGCAAACATTAGGCTCTGTGAAAGGAAAAACAACAAAGTTATGGGTTTGGAAGGCGGGGAGTCAGAAACAGAAATAAAAAAATGCCACCAGCAGGAAGGGACTAAGTTATACGCCAAAATAATTGCAGAATGTTGTACCGTGTTAGCCATTGAAAGTAGTGGAAGAGTGAAGAAATCAGGCAATACCTTTTAGAGGCTAACTGAGTATATTTAGTATAGTATATAGTATAGTAAGCTTTCAGAAGTACTAGTTTCCTTCATCAGACATGCATTATCCCAGTTGAACAACATCTTCTTAAAAGCTTTTTCAGCAATTAAAAAGTTTGTTTATAGAAATTGGTCGTTGATGATCTAGTGGCTCACATGAAGGCCATATAGCTCACAGGTGGGATTCTGATGGGGAAACTCCCTTTATGGCATCCATTTACCACATATGCAATGTATCCTTCATGAATCTATGGCCCAAAGGGTTTTATTGTTGCAGTCTGCTCCACCATTTATAAAGTACTTTCAACATCTTTCAACTTTGAACACTGGAGAAACATTAACAAAATGGAAGGCTGACCCTTGCTTTATTTTCCTTATTGAAGTTTCGTGAATAAATGCTTATAGAAACAACAAAATAGAAAACTAAGAAATACGTAAGAATTTTAGTGTTATGTATTAAAATGTAGAATCTATTTCACAGTCTACTTTTCCTTTAAGCCAAAGAACTACAAACTCATGAGAGAATTGAAATGCATGTTATCTTGCTTTTTGCATTCTCTAAATTCTTATCAAGCGATGTACATTCCTTCCTGATTGATGAAAATAGTCTCAGTCAGTCATCTGTATAAATAGAACACATTTCATGTCAGTTTTCAGTGTTACGGAGGCAAAAGAAATTCCCTTTTACAAGTTAATAAATTAAAATAAATTTATAAACAGTACCATAAATACAATACAAGACATTTTTGAAGTTTTTTTTTTTTTTGTTTTCATCATTGCAGGGTGAAAATGATGTACATCATAACTTATTCACACAGAAATCTCTAGATATCTCAAGTAAAATGATTACATATCTCCACTGTAGTCTATTATAGTCTTGGAAATGGTCAATATATTGACTCCCTTAGGGTAGGTTCATACTACTTTTATTAATGTCTGTTGCTCTCATCCATAATAGCAATGGACATTAATTGTAGAAAGCAGATGGAGGCCCCTCCATCTGGTGTCTATCTGCATTCAAAAAAACATGATGGAACCTTTCTTCCCTCATGTTTTTTTTACTTTTCTGACGGAAAAAAGAGCTTTTTTCGTCCCTTACGAAAGTAAACAAACATGACAGAGTGAATGCAGATAGACAGCGGATGGAGGGGGGCTCCGTCTGTGTCTGTCACTCTATCGCTGTAAAAGTCGGTTGCTCTCATCGACAACCCCTTAGTGTGAATGTTCCCTTAAGACTGCAAAAAAGAGCTACATGTGTCTCCATCACTTCTTGGCTGGATAGGATTGCAAACAGTCACTCAAGGAATCTCAATTTTCTTGAGGGCTAGTCAGTCTTTTGCTATTGGGGCCTTACAAACCAGAACATGATGATGCTTTTTAGTTGTTGCAGATTTTGCTGTGTTTTTTGAGCCAAACCCAGGAGTGGCTACAAAAGAAATGAGAAATATAAAGGAAGCTCTTATACTTCTCCCTTGTGCTAAATCAACTCCTGACTTTGGCTCAAAAGATTGCAGCAAAATCTGCAATATAAAAGCCCGAACGATAAAGTGGCCAGCATTATTGTGAACCTAGCGTTAAGATACACCTGTTGCCGACCCTACCTTTTTCATTAAAAAAAAAAAAAAATTCATTATTTCTGGTTAGAGGTTTAAAGGAATGGACTTGGGTTGCCCATAATGAGTAACCCATGGTATTAGGATATTAACACTAAAAGTCAAAATTGTCAATATTAGTCGATAAATCTCAGGAAATGTTGGAAAACCTACAGACTCTGGGGACATAACCACTTAAAGAAGACCTTTCATGTCCTCATGCACATGCGGTTTTATATACCGCTTGAAAGATGTTATGTGCCGTGGGGCTGGAGATATTGGTGCTGTTAGTTTCGGCACCGATATCTGCCCACTGTCAGAAGGGAGTTCCTGACAGTCTAGCTCAGCTGTGAGGAACGCCCCCCCTGACAGTACTCATCCATAGCCCTGTACTGTCAAAGGAGGCGTTCCGTACCGCCCTGCGATGACGCTGAGCTGTGAGGAACGCCCCCCCAGTACAGGCTTTCTAGTGGTATATAATACCGCATGTTCATGAGGACATGAAAGGTCCTCTTTAAAGGGGTTGTTCACATCCCAGAAAAACTGGATACAGATGACCTATCCACAATATTAGATCAGTTGGAGTCCAACACCCAGACTACGTGCCAATCAGCTGGTTCAGTCGGAAGTCATATTCAAGATGAGTAGGAGCAGAACTGAAGTTCCTGGCTCCACCGCTACAGTGCATGGATAGGAAGTGGTATGCAGTATACAGAGCTCCATTCACTGTAGCAGGGTTGTTGGGAATTACAGTTCTGCTCCCATTCACTTGAATAGGAACAGAGAGCTGCTTCTGGCAGCCAAAACAGGTGATCGGCGCAAGGTCCAGGTATTAGACCCACAATACTGATACTGATGACCAGGGCTGGATTAAATAGAGGGTACTTGGGGCGTGTGCCAATGGCCTCCATCACTGACTCAAAAGAAGAGACCTCAACCTGAACCAAAGGCACTGCTGCAACATCCTCTGCCCTTCCCTCTGCAGCTGAGCAGAGCACACCTCTGGAGTCCCAACTGACCAGAACAGGCATTCACAGGCTCTCAACTCAGCCTCAGCGGGCTGAAAAGGAGAGCAGAGCAGAGGCTGTGCAGCAGCAAATAACATGTATCTGGCAAGGGAGGAGACTCTGTGTGTGAAGGTGCTGGAGGGGTGCCACAGATGCTCAGCAGATAGCTGGAGGGATTGGGTCAGGGGCACAGGGACTTATTAATGTGAAATCTGGCATAAGGAGGAATGGTGGAAGCAGCTACTGATACTGC
The DNA here is from genome assembly GCA_947044405.1 of Leptodactylus fallax. Lineage (NCBI taxonomy): Eukaryota > Metazoa > Chordata > Amphibia > Anura > Leptodactylidae > Leptodactylus > Leptodactylus fallax. The sequence continues at coordinate 3,079,908 of CAMRHE010000096.1, forward strand.
TACTCAGAGGCTGCTGGATCTCTGAGCTGTTCTAGTCACTGATGGGGAGGCTGTGACCCCAGGCAAAGGTCCAGTGACTAGAAGCTACTGAGGACTGGTCCAATATACCAGCCAGGGAGGGTCCCCATATATTGTAGGTATGGAAACAGATTTGTGTTGTGTATAAGATTAATTGTATATGTGCAATGTGTGTTATAGCGTGTGTGAGTCTATGTATGCGTTATAGCATGCCTCTGAGTATGTATCTACAGTATGTGTTATAGTATGTGTGTTGAGGGACGGATTATAATAAGGGTGAAATGTGTGGTTGCCCGAGGCCCAGCGGCATCTAACTGCATATTTGCCCCCATTATAATCCGACCTCGTAATCCACTGTATCGGCATCAGTCAATACAGTTAATGTTGATTACTGTGGAAGGGCATAGGAGTCCACTAGAGGTGAGTATGTGTTGAGCGAACCTTGCGAGATTTGCGAATATTTTCAAGGTTCACCAGGCAGTTTCATTCAGGCAGAACACGTCCAGACCTGAACTACCATTATTATACTCTGGGGTCTCTTTAGTAAACTTAACAAATTGTGTTACTCACCTTCTCTGAGCTCTGGCGCGTCTTTTTTGGGCCTCTTTCAGCTTCCTGAATGACATCAGGGACCACTGAGGCCCAATCAGAGTAATGATGCTTGTGTCTGTGCATCATTACACCAGCGTGAAACACTGAAGCCCACGTAACCACAGGAGGCCCAAAGAGGACAAGGATCTGCACACTGGAGTCCAAGGGAGGTGAGTAACACTGTTTGCTATGTTTACTCACCTCCCCTATTCCTCCACCTATTATACTCTGGGGTCTGTAGAGACCCCCAAAGTATAATAGTAATTTGTATGTGACGAACCCCAAAAATGTTTTGTTTGGCCGAACCCAAAATTTATAGAAAACGCTTAACAAGAACCCATTCGGTAAACCCCATGTATGTGCCATTGTGGCACATTATACTGTGTGAAGGGACCACTGTGGGACATTATACTGTGTAGAGGGGCCACTATGGAACATAATACTAAGTAGAGGGGCCTCTATGGAGGGCTTCTATGGGGTATCTGAACAGCCCAGAGTTCATGGTATCCTTAATCAGCCCTGTGTGTGTATTATATCTCTGAATATGTATCTACAACATGTGTTATAGCAGAGGTAGAAAAAAAAAAACTTTTTTTTTTGCATGGTGTGGTGAAATACGTACAGTATACAGTAGGGAAAAAAAAGTATTTATTCAGCCACCAATTGTGCAAGTTCTCCCACTTAAAAAGGTGAGAGAGGCCTCTAATTGACATCATACAGTGCTGGCCAAAAGTATTGGCACCCCTGCAATTCTGTCAGATAATACTCAATTTCTTCCAGAAAATGATTGCAATCACAAATGCTTTGGTAATAATATCTTCATTTAATTTGTCGTCAATGGAAAACCACAAAAAGAATTGTCAAAAAGCCAAATTGGATATAATTCCACACCAAACATAAAAAGGGGGTGGACAAAAGTATTGGCACCTTTTCAAAAATCATGTGATGCTTCTCTAATTTGTGTAATTAACAGCACCTGTTACTTACCTGTGGCACATAACAGGTGGTGGCAATAACTAAATCACACTTGCAGCCAGTTGAAATGGATTAAAGTTGACTCAACCTCTGTCCTGTGTCCTTGTGTGTACCACATTGAGCATGGAGAAAAGAAAGAAGACCAAAGAACTGTCTGAGGACTTGAGAAGCAAAATTGTGAGGAAGCATGAGCAATCTCAAGGCTACAAGTCCATCTCCAAAGACCTGAATGTTCCTGTGTCTACCGTGCGCAGTGTCATCAAGAAGTTTAAAGCCCATGGCACTGTGGCTAACCTCCCTAGATGTGGACGGAAAAGAAAAATTGATGAGAGATTTCAACGAAAGATTGTGCGGATGGTGGCTAAAGAACCACGACTAACATCCAAACAAGTTCTAGCTGCCCTGCAGTCCAAGGGTACAACAGTGTCAACCCGTACTATCCTTCGGCGTCTGAATGAAAAGGGACTCTATGGTAGGATACCCAGGAAGACCCCACTTCTGACCCAGAGACATAAAAAAGCCAGGCTGGAGTTTGCCAAAACTTACCTGAGAAAGCCAAAAACTTTTTGGAAGAATGTTCTCTGGTCAGATGAGACAAAAGTAGAGCTTTTTGGGAAAAGGCATCAACATAGAGTTTACAGGAAAAAAAAGAGGCCTTCAAAGAAAAGAACACGGTCCCTACAGTCAAACATGGCGGAGGTTCCCTGATGTTTTGGGGTTGCTTTGCTGCCTCTGGCACTGGACTGCTTGACCGTGTGCATGGCATTATGAAGTCTGAAGACTACCAACAAATTTTGCAGCATAATGTAGGGCCCAGTGTGAGAAAGCTGGGTCTCCCTCAGAGGTCATGGGTCTTCCAGCAGGACAATGACTCAAAACACACTTCAAAAAGCACTAGAAAATGGTTTGGGAGAAAGCACTGGAGACTTCTAAAGTGGCCAGCAATGAGTCCAGACCTGAATCCCATAGAACACCTGTGGAGAGATCTCAAAATGGAAGTTTGGAGAAGGCACCCTTCAAATCTCAGGGACCTGGAGAAATTTGCCAAAGAAGAATGGTCTAAAATTCCAGCAGAGCATTGTAAGAAACTCATTGATGGTTACCGGAAGCGGTTGTTCGCAGTTATTTTGTCTAAAGGTGGTGCTACCAAGTATTAGGCTGAGGGTGCCAATACTTTTGTCCGGCCCATTTTTGGAGTTTTGTGTAAAATGATCAATGATTTGACTTTTTTTTCATTCTCTTTTGTGTTTTTTCATTGCAAGCAAAATAAATGAAGATATTATTACCAAAGCATTTGTGATCGCAATCATTTTCTGAAAGAAATTGAGTATTATCTGACAGAATTGCAGGGGTGCCAATACTTTTGGCCAGCACTGTAGGTAGACCTCAACTATGAGAGACAAAATGAGAAAACATCTAGAAAATCGCATTGTCTGATTTCTTAAGAATTTATTTGCAAATTATGGTGGAAAATAAGTATTTGGTCACCTACAAACAAGCAAGATTTCTGGCTCTCACAGACCTGTAACTTCTTCTTTAAGAGGCTCCTCTGTCCTCCACTCATTACCTGTAGTAATAGCACCTGTTTGACATTGTTATCAGTATAAAAGACACCTGTCCACAACCTCAAGCAGTCACACTCCAAACTCCACTATGGTGAAGACCAAATAGCTGTGGAAAGACACCAGAAACAAAATTGTAGACCTGCACCAGGCTGGGAAGACTGAATCTGCAATAGGCAAGCAGCTTGGTGGGAAGAAATCAACTGTGGAAGCAATAATTAGAAAATGGAAGACATACAAGACCACTGATAATCTCCCTCGATCAGGGGCTCCACGCAAGATCTCACCCCGTGGGGTCAAAATGATCACAAGAACGGTGAGCAAAAATCCCAGAACCACACGGGGGACCTAGTGAATGACCTGCAGAAAGCTGGGACTAACGTAACAAAGACTACCGTCAGTAACACACTATGCCGCCAGGGACTCAGATCCTGCAGTGCCAGACGTGTCCCCTTGCTTAAGCCAGTACATATCCGGGCCCGTCTGAAGTTTGCTAGAGAGCATTTGGATGTTCCAGAAGAGTATTGGGAAAATGTCATATGGTCAGATGAAACCAAAGTAGAACTGTTTGGTAGAAACACAACTCGTTGTGTTAGCAGGAGAGTGAATGCTGAGTTGCATCCAAAGAACACCATACCTACTGTGGAGCATGGGGGTGGCAACATCATGCTTTGGGGCTGTTTCTCTGCAAAGGGACCAGGACGACTGATCCGTGTACATTAAAGAATGAATGGGGCCATGTATCGTGAGATTTTGAGTGCAAACTTCTTTCCATCAGCAAGGGCATTGAAGATGAAACGTGGCTGGGTCTTTCAGCATGACAATGATCCCAAGCACACCACCAGGGCAACGAAGGAGTGGCTTCGTAAGAAGCATTTCAAGGTCCTGGAGTGGCCTAGCCAGTCTCCAGATCTCAACCCCATAAAAAACCTTTGGAGGGAGTTGAAAGTCCGTGTTGCCCAGCGACAACCCCAAAACATCACTGCTCTAGAGGAAATCTGCATGGATCAAGTGCTTGAAAAGACTGAGAGCGCTGAAGCTCTTCACAGAAAACCAAGCACAACATCGTACATTGTACAGCAGCTGTACTTGGTATCACCGTACAGCCCTATTCACATGAATGTGACTGTGATTAGGCCATGTGACCAATGACTGGGAAATCACATAGCCTGTGAAGTGGAAGGAGTACTTAGGGAGAGCTCCTTTAGCACTGCTACCACTTTAGACAGTTGTTTTGTAAGGGCTAATACTAATACTGTAGCCTAGTGTGTTATTCGGTTGATTCCCAAGCAAAAGGTCACTGGTTCAAATCAAGGATCAGCCATGAAGAAAATTTCCCAAGAAAAAAGAAACAGCATCATCCAGCTCATCGATGGCGGTCTCTTGGGCAAGCAAATTGCCAAACCGCATCATGTGAGTGCCTTGGCAGTTGGAAGAATACGAAATGAAGTCCATCCATTCAAGAGGTGGATGTCCAGGCAAAATATCAGAGTCAACATGTCGGCTCATCACAAGGTTTATCAGTTCTAGTGTGACAGCTTGTCCATCACAAATTTCCAGTTTGAGTATCAACAGCCAGGTGCTAGTACTGACATCATCCCGTGGGTGCAGACTGAGTTTCAACACCAGGTGGGCCCCATCCGTCTCCTTCAGTTCCGCCTCATTGGACTATTTCTCGCCCCCAACTTCACCAAGGCAAGTCATTGCTTCCACTCCCACTCTCTCATGGATTTTCGTAGCAAGGACGGGGCTGCAGGTGGAGGTCACGGTGCTCCTACGGGTAGTTTTATTCACATTAAAATCTTGTGGTAAGAAGGGCTGATACATTTTTGGCATGCTATTACTGTTTATTGATCTCTATATATAGATATCAGATTAATTGTATATGTTTAATATATTTGATGCATTCAGCATTTATGTATTGTTTGACGTGAATTAGTTCACCTTGCCCTTTCTATCTTTGAGAGGCAGGGAATCTTTTTTATATCTGCTAAACTTGCTGTATAGCACTATATATGATACTAGCAGAAGGACCCGGCTTCGCACGGGTATATTTCATTTTTTGTTTGTGTAGTGACCCCATACGAATTGGCCAATTTAGCACTTGACATCCAGTATGGCAGTCCAGAATAGGTATAGTCTATTTATGGCTGTGTTGCTATGGAAACCTGGTAAATGAAATGTGAACTTATATTGGCTGATGCACGTCATATGACTGAATATTTAAGGATCTACGAACTGCTATTGACTCATACAGGTCATAAATAGCTTGGTTGCAATGGAAACCTGGTGTAAAGCTGTGTGTATGTCAAGACTGAAGAACCTGCGATTTTCCATTGGTCCATAAGCGTCATGTGATCATGTGTATCTCAGATTGGATATCAGTGAAAGACCTGTGATTGGTTGTTATGGAAAACCTGGAGTAAAGCTGTGTGTATGTGACCTTGAGTAAGAGTGTCATCCACAGCGCCCTGCCTCTTTAAAGCTGACCCACAGCAGTGAAGAAAAATGGCTGGGTTTTTATGGAAACAGGTAGTGTAGCTGTGTGCATGTGACTGACAATGCCTTGTCAGATTGGAGCTTGGGTCTGCTGAGAGTTGAATATTTAAGGACCTGCCAACTGCTATTGACTAATACAGGTCATAAATAGCTTGGTTGCTATGGAAACCTGTGTGCCTGAGGAGAGTAAGCGCCTGCGAGCTCTTATTGGCTGATAAGGGACATGTGACCATGTGTATAGCTGTTGGAATATGAGTGAAAGACTTGCAGGCTTGTATTAGCTAATGGTGGTCATTTTTTGGGAATACTGCATCTCAGGAATGGTACGTCCAGTCTAAAATATTCCCGTACACCTGATGTACATGTGTGCCAAATTTGGTGAGGATCGTTCCAGTCGTTTGGTCGCGCATAAAGAACAGACAGACAGACAGACAGACAGAAACTCATTTTTATATATATAAGAGATTGTGGCTCATTGTGATAGACCTGTATGTGAGTACCGTGACCTTGCCTTTCTTATATTTTTTAACATGTTTTTAATAGAAGATTTTGTTCTTGTATGCTAATAAATTTGTTACATTTTTGTATTATTTAGTGGTTATGTGATTATATGCTACCATTCCTGATAGGTATCATATCATTAACATATTCCTGGAAACTGGCCAAATTGTACAATAAGAGTCCATATTGTACAAAAAGATACTCAAAGTACCCATTACAAGTATTGAAAATTGTCTCATTTGATGTACTTCCGTGTGTTCGTATGTCTTCATTGAAAATCCTGAAGAGAGAGAAATTAAGCCTTTCCACCCACATAGGTTCATCTCATGAGAAAGGCCCAGGAGTTTATAGAAGCCATTGAAAAGTAGATGCTAGTCTTAAAACTCTACAAGTTTGGAATCCCTATGTCTCTCACTGAATATCAATCAGATTATCCAAAAAAATAAATTCATTTTAGGAGGGAGTTCATAGCCGACCAGTTCATATACTTTCAAGGGATTCCCAGAATGTGGTAACAAGCGCTTTATTATTTATTTATTTATTGGATTTCTTGGATGTCCAAGATGGCGCCTCTGGAGTGGCTGCCAGCTACAGCAGCTCTGAGACTCTCTATCTTATTTTTCTTTCTATGTCTCGTTTTGTACCTCTCTACTTAAGGACTTTGCACTATGAAGAAACACACACAAAGACTTGGACCCTTGTGATACTTTTTTTTTGTTTTTTATCTGTCTTTTTGTTCTGCTTGAAAATGGGATCTTTTGTGTATGCAGACAATTCCTTTGTCTATACAAGAGAGGAAATTCTGCAGCTCAGAGGCACAGCAGGGCGGCATACCATCTGATCACACATCCCCCGCGAGCTTTGGAGAAAGAAAAAGCGGGTGAGGGGATGCAGAGCTGGTACTCTTCAGAGGATTAAAAGAGGCGTTACCGACCAGCTGTTCCCTCCATCATCATGGGCAATGTGAGATCTCTTGCAAACAAGATGGATGAACTAACAGCGCTCACCAGGCATCATCAGGAGTTTCGGGCGTGCAGCATGATGCTACTTACAGAGACTTGGCTCACTGAAGTTACTCCTGACCCTCTGGTCTCCTTGGATGGTTTTAAACTCCTTCGGGCAAACAGGACAAGGGAGAGCGGTAAGAGGAAAGGAGGAGGGCTGGCAATGTTTGTGAATAATAGATGGTGTAATCCTAGGCACATTGTGATTAAGGAGCAAACTTGCTGTAAGGACATTGAACTATTAGCTGTGAGCATGAGACCTTTCTACCTACCAAGGGAACTATCACATGTCATCGTGATAGCTGCATATGTCCCCCCCTCTGCGAAAGCTGACACTGCCTGCGAGGTCCTACAAGCCACGCTGAGCCAGTTACAGTTAAAACATCCCCAGGCCCTCTTTCTTCTGTCGGGTGATTTCAACCATGCCTCTCCATCATCCACACTGCCCAGTTTCACACAGTATGTAACCTGCCACACAAGAGACAACAAAACACTGGACTTGTTCTTTGCCAATGTGAGGGAGGCATATAACTCATCAGCCCTACCGCCCCTGGGGAGATCGGATCACAACCTAGTACATCTCCGACCTGTGTACAAGCCACTTGTACGTAGAGAACCAGCTGTCACCCGCACAGTGAGGATATGGTCCGAGGAGAGTGATGAGGCTCTGAGGGATTGTTTTGACACAACCGCATGGGAAGTGCTGCAGGATTCTTATGGAGAAGATATAGAAGGACTCACACACTGCATAACAGACTACATTAATTTTTGTGTGGACAACACAGTACCCACAAAAGTGGTGAGGTGCTTCTCCAATAACAAACCATGGATTGACTCTGATATAAAAACACTACTTAAGGAGAAAAAGATGGCATTCAGGACAAGAGATAAGGAGGGGTTGAGGGAAGTACAAAAGGAGCTGAGGCATCAAATCAGGCGAGGAAAAGCCAGTTATAAGGAAAAAATGGAAAAGCAAATGGAAAGAAAAGACATAAGGGGGGTCTGGGAGGGGCTTAAGTCAATTTCGGGTCATAAACAGTCTGTCTGCCAGATTGAGGCAGATGTTAATTGGCTTAATGAACTAAACCTATTCTTCAACAGATTTGATCACACACCAGCTCCTCCCACCCCAGTATGTTCTTCAGCTTCCCCCACCACAATGACTTCTCCCCATGCGGCCACTTCCCAACAGACCAGTAAATCCAGAAATCCGTCTTTATCTGGCCACAGTCTGACCTTCACACGGGCCCAGGTGAGGAAGGAGATGAAAAAGATCAAGGCGAGGAAAGCCGCAGGGCCAGATGACAACAGTGCAAGGCTAATTAAGACTTGTGGGGACCAGCTGTGTGGTATAATTACATATATGTATAATATGAGCCTGAGGCAGGAAATAGTCCCTGAATTATGGAAATCTTCTTGTGTGGTACCAGTTCCAAAGAAACCCCACCCTATGGACCTCAACGACTACAGACCTGTAGCACTGACATCCCACCTGATGAAGATTTTGGAGAGATTGGTGCTCACACATCTCCGCCCTCTAGTGAGCCCCGCTATGGACCCTCTCCAGTTTGCTTATCGGCCGAGCATTGGGGTAGATGATGCCATCATCCATCTTCTGCACAGGGCTCTGTCTCACCTGGAGAAACCAGGGAACACAGTGAGAATAATGTTCTTTGACTTCTCCAGTGCTTTTAACACCATACAGCCCAGGTTATTGAGGGACAAGCTGGGCCTTGCTGGAGTGGACCACCACCTCTCCAACTGGATCCTAGACTACCTCACAAATCGACCTCAATACGTGAGAGCCCAAGACTGTGTGTCAGGTACCGTGATCTGTAATACGGGGGCACCTCAGGGTACGGTTCTCGCTCCTTTCCTCTTCACACTGTACACTGCAGATTTTAGGTGCAACTCATCCAGCTGCTACCTACAGAAGTATTCTGACGACTCTGCAATAGTGGGTCTCATCACAGATGATGATGACAGGGAGTACAGAGAACTGAACCAGGATTTTGTGGACTGGTGCCACCGGAACCACCTGAAGATTAACGCGGGGAAGACCAAGGAGATGGTGGTGGACTTCCGCAAAGGCAGAAGCCCTCCTAAACCAGTGGACATCCTGGGGACGGGCATCGAGATTGTGAACACCTATAAGTACCTGGGGTTGCTCCTTAATAATAAGCTGGACTGGGCAGATCATATGGAGGCCCTGTACAGGAAGGGCCACAGCAGGCTCTACCTGCTTAGGAAACTGAGAGCCTTTGGAATCCGGGGGGCACTTCTTAGAACTTTCTTCAACTCGGTAGTGGCATCAGCCATCTTCTTTGGAGTGGCCTGCTGGGGGAGTAGTATATCAACCAGGGACAGAAATAAACTTGACAAGCTGATTAGAAAGGCCAGCTCTGTCCTGGGGAGCCCACTGGACCCAGTGCAGGTGGTGGGTGACAGAAGGATACTGTCCGTGGTGAGCTCCATGCAGAAGAAGAAGTCCCATCCCATGCATGAGACTGTGATCGCGCTGAGCAGTACTGTCAGTGACCGACTGCTCCACCCTAGGTGTGAGAAGGAGCGCTATCGGAAGTCTTTCCTCCCCACCGCGGTTAGGCTGTACAACCAACACCGACCTAAGCGGAGATCATTACACACAGAGAACTGAAATATCTCTCTGCCTGTTAAATCCCCCCCCCCCCCCTCTGCTACGTCCTATCTGTCTGTCTGCTATTAATGTAATGCCTCTCACCTTGGAACATTCCTGTACATGTTGTATTTGTATTTGTATCTGCTTATCTTATCTTATCTTTGCTGCTGTAACACACTGAATTTCCCCATTGTGGGACTATTAAAGGACTATTATTATTATTATTATTATTATTATTATTATTATTATTATTATTATTATTATTATTATATTATTATTAAGCTCAGATGCAAGGGATAATAATTAAATGGCACGCTGTCCCACAGTAAAGCTTCATTTTAGTAAATAAAGCAAGGAAGAAGATGCCGAAGAAGCACATGTAATACCATTTGGTTGCCATTCAGAAACTGTTGGAGTTTAGGCATCACCAGGTCATTCAATTCCAAGAAAGAGGAAGCACATGCTAGAGCTTCACAAGATAGATTGTAACAGAAACATGATAAATGCAACTTTAATAGATAAACTTTAGCTCTATCAGAGGGGAAAAAGATGAGCCTAGAATTCAAACTGAATGGTGCAGGTCTTACACTAGGTTCACATCTGTGTTCGGGTTTCCGTTCGTGGGGTCCACTTGTCCACTTAAAAAAGAGGTTACCAATGGAAACCCGCAGACCCCATAGACTATAATGGGGTCTGCCGGGTTACCGCCCGGTTTCCTCCTGAAAAATGCGAAGAGAAAAGTCCTGCTTGCTTTCCAGACCAGGCACATTTTCAAGTGTGGTTTTGGAGGGCTATAACATTTTTATAATTTGGGTTATTCAACTAATTTCTGCATCTTTTTTTGGTGACACATAAAGCTTTATTTTTATGTTGTTTTTATTTTTGCATATTTTTAAATTTTTTTTTATATCCGGGAAAATATAAACAAAAGACGAGGGAAAACATGTCTGTTTTTCACTTTTCATTTTTTTTTTATTTAATAACACAAAGTGCTACTAAAAAATTTTATAAAATAGTTTTTACTCTCCGTTACGGTAATTTTTATTTTGTATGGTGTCATCAGGGGTGGGGCTATAACCTTTAATAAGGGTGTTTTATTGGCGTATTATTTTATTTACATTTTTTTTTTTACTTTTCTATTAATTTTTTTTTTTACATTGTGTCCCCATAAGGTCATAATAGACCTTTGGGGACATCTGATCACTTTTTTTTTTGTTGGGGAGACTGATTTCCAATGTAACTGGGGCTGGTACATTTAGCCCCAGTTGCAGGAGGAATACAGCCTCCTGCCCATTACTTTCACATAACTATAGAGCTGATCTGGGTCCTGTAGAACCTAGCAGCTCTAACAGACTCTGATCGATCCTGGTGGATCACGTGACCGCCGGGTCAGAAGGGAGGCACAAGATGGCGGCGCCCATAGCGCTGTATACAGCGCCTATAGCACTGTATACAGTGCTCATTGAGCGCTGTATACACAGCGATTGGGAAGGCAGGGAAGGTAATAAAAGTCTTCTCTTTGGGAGCTCCGGCTGAAGTTACAGCCGGCTCCCCGTTGCAGAACTAGACAACCACCTTCCGAACGTAAAAACCCAACGGGCGGTCTGGAAGTGGTTAAGCAGAATGATGGACGGAATGCCCGAACGGGCAACAAGCGCAGGTGTGAATCCAGCCTTAGAATTGCCATCATAATGTGGAAACATTGGCAAATAGAATCTGGGGCTACAGGGAATCAGTTGAGGAGGCAGGACCTGGACTGACAGAGATGCAGATGGCATTTATTGTGGCAGGAGGATCCAAAATTTCCAAACGAGCAGTGATATTTTGCAAAGCCCAGAAATTTGGTCTTGCAGGTTTGCTCTGGCAGATCTTCAATAGCCTACTCATTAACTTCAGGCAGAGGTATATCAGCCAGATTCCTTGGACTGAACAAACTTTCTTAAGGCTTATTGGAGATGATGTAGACCCACTGGTTTGCTATGAATTTGACATTATCACTAACTTTTTCAACAGTCATAGAAATCAATATATATAAGAAAGTTTGTAATATATCTTATCAGAGAAAAAATGCCAATTACATTTATCAGTAATTCCTTTTATGAAGCATGACACCACCCATGTGAGGAGATCACCCATACCAGGACAGGAAAACGGAGGATAAAAAAGTTCACACCCCCTCTTCACCTCAGTGACTGAAAAATAAATACATTAAAACAATATAAAAAATATAGAACAAACATCAAATTTAACATAGCCACTCGTTGGAGTCTAATGTTATAGCAAATATGTAAATATTCACCACCATATACCGTAAAACATCATGGCGGCTAAACAATTAGAAAATGGAACAATCTTACCAACATCTGAGGCAGGAGAACCCGGCAGGTGATGGTGCAAAACAGGAGGATGAACTAAGTCCCTATTCATGCCCCTGAAATTTCCACTAACACCCAAAATGACTCCTGCCCTAACAAGGGCAGTACCAAGCTGTCCTTAAAGTGACCCTATAGAACCCTAGTCCCTACGTGTTTCCTGGTACAGTAATGCACCAATCATCAGGGGACTTATTAGACTACTCATAAGAACCAAAAAACTTGGTCAAATACATATAGAAAAAAAATAAATAAATAAATAAATAAATAAATGCTGCCTACAGTGGTAGAACAAAACATAAAGAAAACCCCACAATGGAGGAAAACCGCTAGATGCTATATGACTCCATGTAGTGACAATGGCAGTAAGAGCAAAGTGAATCAGGGCAACTTATATGGCGATAAACTCTGCCTACAAACAGGTGTGCTCAAGTTCACATAAGTGATGTTTGTTTGAATATGGTGCTAAAAAAATGCGCACATTAGTGATGTAATACGTAGTATCACGTCTGCCCATAGTGATGCGAGCGCTCAAAACCAAACTGCACATGCGCGAAATGAAAAAAAAAGTGCGCGCATGCGCAATGGCACTCGATCACCGGCCGAAAATGCGCATGCGCGAAGCAAACTCCCCGCGCATGCGCATATCCTCCTACATACAGCGCTGAAAGAACAAAGCAAATATGCGTTGTGGGACAAGATGCTAAAAGTCCCACAACGCACATAAGCTGCCTAGAAGGATAAGAAACGCCTATTAAACAAATCTATACTACAACCAATGAGCCAGTAGCTAGCAAAATATGCCAATATAGAACAGAGGGACCCGGAGAGACCCAATCAGTCTCTATCCAGGTTCTAAGAAGTAAACAAATGTAGAGTAACTAATCGTGCTCAAATATACTATCAAAGAGAAAAAACAACAAACTAGCACTAATACCTAAAATATAACCTTTAATAATCTGATTAAAAAGTGTACAATGCACTACAAAGAAAATGACGTCTGTAGTGTTGCTGCATGTGGCATTAAGCAGACAACAGCACATAAGTAGCTTTCACAATGTCCATAAAGCCTCTGTTTGAAAAACAGCTAAACTAAGTGCTCAATAATCAGCAGCATGTGAGTGGCTTTATCACAAGGTCAATAGAGCCCCTGTTTGAATACATCTATCTTAAGAGGCTTAACAATATGTAAACACAGCCCTTGTTTGTATAAAGCTATCCTCTAAGAGGTTTATAACAATGTCCACACAGCCCCTGTTTGTATATAGCTATCCTCTAAGAGGCTTATCTCAAAATCAACACAGCCCCTGTTTGTATTTAAGCTATCCTCTAAGAGGCTTTAGCAATGTAAACAGAGCCCCTATTTGTATAAAACTATCCTCAACGCGTTTCCCCCAGAGATAAGCAGGGTTCATCAGGAGAAGGTAAAGATATAGATAATATTAAGCTTACTGAGATAATTTGCAGTAATAACTGCAGTTCCCAGTGTCCTGATGGTGGACACTGGTACTAAGAGAGCCGACGCCATTCACTGTGTCCCGCCGGGTTAATAAACCCGTAGCTCCGCCCCCATGACACTCCCCCTCATGACATCATCGGACCGAGGCTCCGCCCACCTCGTCCGGAGGTTTGTCATGCAGGGGAAAACAGGTTTCCATGGAGAGGAGACGCTGAACAACCAATGTAAAAAAGAGAAAATGGTGAATGAAAACAAGACTGCAATAAAGTAAATAGAAAAGAACCTTTCAAGATCACAATCAGATTTACTTAAGATAACAAATGCAAAATACAAGTATAAGTCTGTAAGAACGGGTAAATGACTGGACTAGGGAAACATTGATATGTACACTAATATGTACTAAAGTGGCAAAGATAAACCAGCCACCACAGCAATGCATAAAGTTATGTACTGTTTTAATTGTTATATCCCATCAATATAGAGAAATACCCAAAGATGTAAAACATCAGTAAAATAAAAAAAGATATTTGGGTAAAGCATAATAATAAACCATAGAGTTGAATGAAAACTATTATTGCTATACAAACAGACTAAATAGATGTAAAATGCAGATGAAACCATAATTATATAAATGATGCAAAAGAGAGTGAATCATTCAGGCCTTTAGGTTTCACACTCTGAAATTGAAAAATACGCCTGGTCTCATGTTGTAGGATCAACCGATCCCAGTTACCACCTCTCATTGGGGGACATACTCGTTCTATACCTTGAAAGGTCAGAGACTTAGGGTCACCTCCATGATATTCCTATACATGGGTAGAGAGGGTGCGATCTTCTCTCCGTGTGATATAGCCTACATGGTCAAGTATTCTGCGTCTAAATTCTCGTATAGTTTTACCTACGTAATTTTACGGACAGGGGCATGTGGCCACATAGATCACACCAGTGGTCCTACAGTTGATGAACTGTTTAGTAAGATGTTTCTTACCAGTAGAGACAATAGGAATAGTGTCCCCTTTCAAGATGTAGTCACATGCCTTGCATGAGCCACATTTGAAGGTCCCAACAGGGACACTTTTATCCAGCCAAGTGCTAGCCGCAGAGCGGGGTGTAAAGTGGCTATGTGTTAGCAAATTACCCAAATTCTGACCTCTGCGATAAGTAACAGAGGGATGTTGACTAATTAATTCTCTTACATCTGGATCAATTGTTAATATGTTCCAATAGGATTTGAGTATTTCCATGACACCCTTAGCTCCACGGTCATAATTCCCTATCAGGCGGATAGCATGTATATCCTTTGGTTTAATCTTAGGGGTAAGTAAAGTGGTACGATCACTAAGAGCTGCCATCTCTTTGGCTTCTTTGAGGACAGACGTTGGATATCCTCGTTCGTAAAACCTACCCTCGAGCTCTTTAGCTTTGACATGAAAATCATCCAAATTAGAACAATTCCTACGTATACGAAGGAATTGACCCTTAGGTATTCCCCGCCTGAGGGGGGCTGGATGGAAACTATCCCATTTTAATAAGTTGTTTGTAGCTGTCTCTTTATGGTATAAAGAGGTTTCCAAATCCCCCTGTCCGTTAATAATAATGCGAAGGTCCAAAAATGTAATTGAGTGAGAATCTATTGACGCAGTAAATTTCATATTGATGACATTTTCATTGAGGGCCTCAACAAAGCCCCAGAACTCTTCTTTGGGGCCTGTCCAAAGGATAAGCACATCATCCATGTACCTTATCCATAGCGAAATCATCCCAGTCCACCTCTCAAAGAGATCCGAAAAAACCAGACGCTCCTCCCACCAGCCCAAAAATAAATTAGCATACGTGGGCGCAGCTGAACTGCCCATAGCGGTCCCGCGTTGCTGATGGAAGAAGCGCCCGTCAAACAGAAAAAAATTCCTCTTTAAAACGAAATCAAGGAGCTCTAGGATGAATTCGCCATGGGGGGCCAATTGGATGGTATGAGATTGAAGGAAATGTCTAATGGCCTCACAGCCCTTATCATGTGGTATTGAACTGTATAAGGCCTCGACATCAATTGATGCCAAAAATGAACCTGGTGGTAGTGTTATATTTTCCAACCGTTTCAAGATATCCATTGTGTCTCGGGCATAGGAAGGGAGCGTTAAGACAAATGGTCGCAATATTTTGTCAATGTAAACACTCGTTCCTTGAGTTAAGCTTCCTATGCCCGAGACAATAGGACAACCCCTTAAAGGGGGAAACCCTTTATGTATCTTGGGTAAACTATAAAAAGTAGCCGTTGTTGGAAATGGAGTAGACATGAATGTTAATTCCTTCTTACTAATTAGGCCCGCCTCATGGGCCCTCAATAGAATAACATCAAGTTCTCTCTTAAATTTATTGGTAGGATCGTGATCTAAAATTTTGTATGTCTCAGGATCCAACAAAAGGGAATTACACATTGCTACATATTGTGATCTGTCCATGATAACCAGATTACCCCCTTTATCTGAAGGTTTTATAATAATCGTCTCATCACGTGAAAGATCATGTAAAGCACGGAGTTCGCCACCACTTAAATTATGTCCCCTGGCTAATTTCTCCCTTGACAATTGAGATAGAGTCTGTATTACCATGGATTCAAATACATCTATTACACTAGTATCCATGACAGGTGGTGCAGCAGTGCTTTTTACGTGAAGATCTGTAAGGGGGGCCGGTCCTGATATACCTTGTCCCTCTTTCCAAAGTTCTTCCAGGAGCTTCAGGTTATCTAGATCTTCAAAAGGTATGCCTAATTCAGCACATCGTCTTTTGTTAACTGAACCCATAAATTTTGCCCATCGCAATTTTCGGGAAAACAAGGAAATATCTTTCACCCAAGTGAAAAGATCAAAATTAGTTGTTGGAACATATGACAGACCCAAGGAAAGTACCATAATCTCATCTCTAGAAAGCACTCGATTAGATAAATTAATCACTTGCAACTCGTCACTATTTTTTGTAGCCGATCCTAAATCAGTCATTGATTCTGATCTGGTCGTGTTCTCAGAAAATACTGAGTAATGGGGGGACCTTGAGATAAAAAACCCCCTTGTGGGTCAGATTTCAAATTTGTAGGTCCAAAGTCAGTTCTAGAACTACGTCCCCTACTTTTATTAAATACTGATGTAACTCTACCTCGTCCTCTATTAAACGATGTTTTGGGACAGGTGGACCGTTCCACATCTGATAATTCCCCTTCACTAGACGAAATGTCACTAACAGCCCTAGAATTGGATAAGCCAATATAGGCTCTATTTTCTTTGAACTCCAATAAATCTCGTTGGAATTGGTAATGTTTTCTGGATTTAATAAGATTAGTATATTTCTCTATATTCAATTGGAGTTCACGTTCCTTCTTAACAAAATCTGGGTCTGATGAAAAACTTCTAGCTTTCTCAATAGTATCTTTTAGTGAGATAGAGAGTTTCTGCAGATTGTATCCTTCCTCCTCAATAAGCAGGGTAATTAAACGTAATGAAGATTCTGTAACTTCTTTCTCCCATTTAATATTTAATTCCTTAGATCTAATTCTTTTGGCAGGCAATACCGGATTTCTCAATCCTCTAGGGATAATTTTATTATCAAAATAATTTCTTAAACCCTGTAGCTCCCACCATGAACTGACATATTCCCTATATGTTTTAGTAAGGATCTTGAAACACTCCTTTATAGATGTAATATGGTCTGACTGTGATAGTTCTCTTTCTGAAAATACATTCTTGGCTTCTTCCAACCAACTTTCAGGATTGAGATTAGAAGATAGAAAACCTGTCATTATATTAAAGATATAATAAATAATATATGATAGAAAAACTCTAACTGTCACAAGGACACAACTTAAAGAAGTAAACAAGTAAACATGTGCTGTTGTCTGCTTAATGCCACATGCAGCAACACTACAGACGTCATTTTCTTTGTAGTGCATTGTACAATTTTTAATCAGATTATTAAAGGTTATATTTTAGGTATTAGTGCTAGTTTGTTGTTTTTTCTCTATCCAGGTTCTGTAGCCCCAGAACATTAAGGGCTGGACTGAATCAGCAAAACTGGTCAGGAGCAGAAAAATTTCTCTAAGGATAAATATACATATCATCTTGTACAGATATATATGCAAATAAAATACCACAATTACCTATTCATAGCACCAAGATATATGATCTACCAAATCTAACAAACAGATCTGTATCTATATTTGACTGTGGAAAAAATATCTTAACCATAAGGTCTAATTCGTTTAAGTAAATGGGAAGAAGAGGGAGATCAAATAAAACAGCAAAAATTAAGTCGTTCATTAAGTCCATTTGGAATCTCAGTTTTTAATTTAAATATCCATTTGGATTCACATTGCAATGTCATTCTATGCCAATCCCCTCCTCTTGGATGGGGTTTAACCAAATCAATTCCTGTAAAACGTAAACAATTAGCATTACCTCCGTGGCATAAGTTAACATGTCTCGCCACTGGGGTAACCTGTTCATGCCATATATCCCCAAGATGTTCACCAATTCTTTTCTTCAATTCTCGGTTAGTTTTACCGATATATTCCAATTTGCACTGGCATGTGATCTTATAGATCACTCCTCTAGACCGACAGGATATAAAATGTTTGATTTTGAAAGAGGTTTTCAAATTTTCTGAAAAAAATTCTCGTCCTGCCAGTACAAATGGACATGAGGAACAACCACTACATTTATAGCAACCCTTTGGTGGGGAAAGCCATGATGCGGTTGTTTTTTGTACATCCAAATGGCTATGAACTAAACGATCTTTCAAAGATCTTCCTCTTCTAAACGTGATCTGTGGTCTCTCACTCACGACTGCCTTAATGTCGGGATCCATGATTAAAATGTCCCAGTGGCGCTGTAAGATCTCCCTTACTTGTGGTGCCCCATTGTCAAAAGTTCCGATCAATTGGACAATCTTTTCTGAACTAGCTTGTTCTACCTTTTTAGGACTCAATAACTGGATACGATCACATTTCAGGGAAGATTTGCATGCTTCCCTTAAGATCCTATCGGGATAGCCGCGTTTAATAAATCTTGACCTAAGGTCAGCAGCCTGGTCCACAAAGTCCTGCCCCCCTGAACAATTTCTTCTGAGTCTCAGATACAGGCCACGGGGAATTCCCCTCTTCAATGGATAAGGATGATTACTCCGCCATTGCAGAAAGGAATTGGTGGCCGTAGCCTTCCTAAACACTTTGGTATTAAGTGTACCTCCACAACCTTTAGAAATCAACACATCCAAAAAGGGAAGGGTAGAGCCACCAACTTCAAACGTGAAGGATAAACCAATTTTATTCACGTTTAGAGTATCTACAAATGCTGAAAACGATTCTGCACTTCCCCTCCATAGGACCAGGATATCATCAATATATCGTGCCCACAGTTCAATTTTAGTTATAAAATTCTCTCTTTCATCTATGAATACCATAGTCTCCTCCCACCAGCCCAGGAGCAAATTTGCATACGTTGGTGCACATGGGTTGCCCATGGCAGTGCCCCTGAGCTGGTGGAAGTGCTTACCGTTGAATGAAAAGAAGTTATGAGTCAGTGAAAATTCTAAGAGATTCAAGACAAATTGACTGTGGGCACGATATTGATTGCCCCGTGATTTAAGATAATACTCCACGGCTTTTAGACCCCATTGATGTGGTATTGATGAATATAATGCCTCCACATCAATAGAGCATAAAATGACCTCCTCATCCAGGGTTATGCCTTCCAGTTTACGAAGTAAATCAGAGGTGTCCTGTACATAGGATGGAAGGGAAGTTACAAAGGATCTTAAAACTTTATCAAGATAAATCCCAGCATTTTGACACAGGCTATTAACTCCTGAGACAATTGGTCGTCCCTTCAGGGGGGATAGGCCTTTGTGGACTTTAGGTAGACAATAAAAGGTTGCCTCTACTGGTGTCAAAGGCATCAAAAAATCAAATTCTTTAGCAGAAATCAACTTTAGGGTCTTAGCCTCCAAAAGCAAAGTTTGCAAAAGACCACTATATTCAACAGTCGGATTACCACGTAAAACCGCATAATTGTCCTTCTGTAGGAGGAGAGACTCACACATGACAATATATTGGGAGATATCCATAAGTACCACATTACCTCCTTTGTCCTCTGGTTTAATAACCAGCCCCTTGTTCATATTTACATATTTGCTATAACATTAGACTCCAACGAGTGGCTATGTTAAATTTGATGTTTGTTCTATATTTTTGATATTGTTTTAATGTTTAGTAATTAAATGTTAAGTTTTATTATTGTTTGCATCAGTGCTCTCTTGATTTACTATTGTCTGTTGCAATTGGTGGATTATCTGTGTCCGATGTCATAGTACTCCACTTTCTCTTGGCTCCCTTTTGTGCTTTTGTGTTGAAAAATAAATACCCATATAATTGAAAAGGAAAAAAACACAAGGCTAAATAATTTAAAGGGTGGGGGGCATTCTGGGTACTGTCATGGACTTCAAAAAAAGAAATTATGGGTAAGTGTAATTGTCATTTTCACAGCACCCATGCAAGACTAAACTAGGACAAAGCCAGGGAGAGACTAAAGCCTGTTGGACCTCTTTCCAAATGCTAGCTAAGAGAACAGAAGTGTTCCCAGAAGAAGTCATGAGAAAACCCATGGTAGAACCTCAGTTCTCAATGAGGAAAGTCTGTACTAGAAGTTAGACCCAAACACCAAATAAAGGGCTAACCCATTAGATAAGCTCCAAGAAAACCGAGTCCTCCAAGATCTACCTAGACAACTAGGACCCTGCCTAAAAAGGCCTGGACACAGACTAGCAGACATGACTATAGACAAAACATTGTTTTCAGGATGTACATGACTAGTAAAAAAATCTAGCTGCGCTGGCACCTTTCCCCCAACCTACCTTATAACTTATCCATATACCCTATAACGACACTGACACCAGAGCTTGGAAGGAAAGGTCACAGCGGCATTTTATTCAATGTTACAAACTTATATAAAAACCATCCTAAACCGGAAAACGTCCATAAATTATCATAAATAACATTACAATTTTGATAAAACCAACATGAACATATAACCTACAGTTTACCCTTTAGAAGGAGGGGTCCCTGAAGGCACCAACCAACAAAACACGTCCCAAAGCCTCTGATTTTTTACCCCCAAACGTGATCCACCTGGCCCAGGGGCACCATCCTCGGAGGGTAATTCCATCCTGGGTACCCTGACCGCAGGACTTGCCAAACCAGTCTGGTTCCCAAACCAGCCTGCACTTTTCCAAACCACCAATTGGGTGGAGACGACCCCTTGCTGATTAAACTTTCCACTTATGCCTCCAAAGACCCCTCCTTTGCACGCCACGACGGGCACGTGTGACCACCTTACAAGCGCTCGTCTCCCCACACCTGAACGGCCAGCTCAACACCTTCCTGTATGCCCAGCAACCAAATGTCCAGTCCAATCGCATTGAGTGCACCCCATCCCGATGAAACAAATCATCCGACACCACCTCCAATTCCCTGAGGCGCACAACAATGCCCCCATTCCTGGGCACAAACGCCCCACCGCCTGGTCCACCTTGGCCCGCGCACGGATTAACCTCACACTACAATCAACCCCAGATAGGCACATCCGATCCAATTTGACGTCCCGTATCACTTCCCTAGGGGCCCAAAGTTCCAGATCATTACCCCCCGCGTGTATAACCAGTATGTCAAGAGGCCACTCCATGGCCGTGTAATAATGAACTACTGGTAACAAGCGGGACCACAGCATTTCCCAGACCCCCAACCACTTAACCTGAACCAAGGTTCAATCAAAGCCCAGCTGTCGTACAGACGGTCTGACATCTGCGTACACACCACCCCAGTGGACATAAGAATGCCAAACAAACCAGCCCAAGCACGAAGAAGAACTGAAAATGCAACACAAACCAAATAACCAGCACCAGAAAAAACGCTGCCCCACCATGCACCACAAGCGGGCCCCCGAAGCCCCCCTCCCCTCCTTGTCACAAGAGTTGAGGCCGCACATACAAGCGGAAGCGGTTGGACTCCCACCTCTCAATCTTCCGAATGACCTCCACTGGTAACCCCCACCTGGCCATCTCCATGGCAGCCCCTATGCGGAAAGGATGAGAACTATACACCTGCGAGGGGAGCTAAAACTCCCGCAGAACTTTACGCAACACCTGCACAAACTGGAACTGCGACAAACAAGAGGAATCAGCGTGGACCAACAACGCCTCACCCCCAGCCAGCCACCGATGCATAAAAGAAATGAAACAGGGGGCGGAGCTTGACCGTCGTATGTAGCGGGAGCATGAGCCTGTAGCTCCGTTACAGAGAGGTCGAGGAGAGGTGCACAATCAGCGATACCACAACCACGATGGTGAAAATCGGTAGAGATAGGGGGGCAGAAGCCCCATGTACCCCGAAAACTGCCAGACAACAGGCAGATCTTCAGAAATTTCTAAGGAAAAGTAGCCCTCATGGCAGAGGCATACCTTCTAAGATGGCGCCGGAAGAAGTAGGCACTGAAGAGCTAAGTATGCGTCCAGACCCAGATAGCAGCGGAGAGGGGGACAGTGATGACACCGCTTCCCCGCATATATCGAAAGCTTTCCTCAAAAAGGCGCTGTCCCAGGCTCTACACCCAGTCAGGTCAGACCTAGCTGATATAAAAGCAGAACTCACTTACCTACGCCGCAGGGTGGAAGTTGTAGAAGAAGCCTGTACTGGAATAACGACACACTCGAATATGATGGCATCTATTCTTTCCTCACAGAAGGAGCAGATAGACCGAGCATTAATCATGCTTGAGGACCAAGAAAATCGTGGTCGCCGCCGGAATGTGCGGATAAAAGGTATCTCAGAGTCTCATGGCCCGCTTGAATTGAAAGAGAAAGTAGCCGCCATTTTTACTGCGTTACTGGGCGCTGAAAGAGCCACCTCTGTGGTCATAGAGAGAGCACACCGAGCTTTGAGACCAAAACCGAGGCCTGAGGACCCACCGAGAGACGTGGTATGTGGACTGTTGTCCTTTGTGGATACGCAGGACATTTTGCAAGCAGCTCGGTCACATAAAGAATTTGTGCATGAATCTGACACCATATCCTTTTACCAAGATGTCGCACCGTCCACGTTAGCAAAGAGGAGACAACTCAAGCCTTTGCTGGAGACACTATGCGAGATGAATATTGCTTATTCCTGGCTATATCCGTTTGGCCTTTCTATACAGCACAAAGGGAGACGTCTAATAGTGCAGACACCTTCGGATCTTACAAATGTGTGGGAACAACTCAACATTAAACCATTGGAAATACAGTCCTGGATGCCAACTCCAGATCTCACAGCCCTGCCACTGCTGCCGACACATTCTAGCTGGAAACAAGCACCGAAATTCGAGTCCCCGAAATTTAAGAGGTCCCTGCAACGACCAGCAACAACTTCATCCTAGGTCTCCTTCATAGAAGTTCTACAAGAGGAC
The DNA here is from genome assembly GCA_947044405.1 of Leptodactylus fallax. NCBI lineage: Eukaryota > Metazoa > Chordata > Amphibia > Anura > Leptodactylidae > Leptodactylus > Leptodactylus fallax. The sequence goes on from CAMRHE010000096.1 coordinate 3,103,012, forward strand.
CGAAATTCAGCACTCAGAGACTTCCACAGCTTCTAGTGAACTGGACTCTTTTCACAGGTTTCTTTAGCACGCATAAGTTCTCATAACTATTATTTAGTATGTCTTAGAGTATCTGTTCGCCTGTTAGAGATGAAGCTAGACCCGCTTATTATGCGAAAATGTACCTCAGACTTCCCGACTCATAGGTCTTACAGATTTAGATTCAGATTTGGGGCCTAGATGTAGATTTAGACCTCGATGGTCTTGATCTTGTCAATGCTGAGGATGGCCTTATACAAGTAACTATCACTGCGCATGGAGACTCATGGCATCCACCCGGGAAGCACTAACACAATCAGTTGCTCCCTATGAGTTTGCGCACTATAGATAGCTGAATGTCGCTCGAATAAGAAAGGGAATGTCTTTATATATGCCACATATTTCACACTACAAGAGAGGGCTCTCTCCAGTAGAGTGCTGACACTGTTTACAGTGTCAGAATTTTTGCATCTTGTGGCTTGTTGTCTGAGCTTGCATCTCTTGCATTATATGCTATATGAGTATTTGTAATACTACCATGAGCATGGTACAGATTATTATTCACTCCCCCCCCCCATATGGATCATATTTGATGTTATTATAACACTCACAAGAAATAAATGAACAGAGGGAGTAGATCCCTAGGGATCTTTGAGATCTTTAAGATTCACATCTTTTCTAATATATCTCGCCTGTTAACTGAGCTCTCAACACGCGATGGGTCTGTATGGTGCTCTTCCCGCTATGCTGATCTGTAGAGTACTTGCATTCCAGTAATAGTACCATTCTACATTAAGCTTTAGGTCACAGAACATGAGTATGGACGCAGGACTCGACAACCAGCCTCTCTCCAGCCTCTCTCCTAAACCTTCCCCCCCCCCCCCGATGGAAATGATATTAAATTGTTTATAGATGTGGTTCCAGAGATATTATTGTACGTACAAATCTGTGTTCTCTCCTCTCGCCTTGTACCTCAAGTTCGATTTCTCCCCTCAGAGTCATTCTGGTGAGCTACCAGACGACTCGCTTCCTCACCTACTTGGGAAGCACGTATAAATAGCAGTGCTCATTCAGGCCTGAGCACTTAACTGCGATACTTAGCTTTATTTTTTGTTTTCCTCCTCTTCTTCTTCTTCTTCTCCTTCTTTTCTGCTTTCTTGCCTCCCCTTCTCTCGTCTACTCTTACTCCGCTTTACTAACAACCCCTTCCTTCCTCCCCTTTTCCTTCTAAACCATCAGTTGCCCACCCCACTGCCCTGCATTCAAAGACGACAGCATGGCAAAAACGACAATCACTTCATTCAACGCGCATGGTCTAAACTCTCCAGAGAAGAGACATAGTACCCTTTTGCTTATGAAAAAGTTACAGTCGAAGATCATTTTCCTACAAGAGACGAATTTCAAGAAGGGAAAGATACCCAAGCTCCCGACGAACTGTTTCGCTCAGTGGTTCCATAGCCCAAGTGACTCGGCGGCCTCCAGGGGAGTTTCCACGGTCATTCACCATTCCATTCCTTTTAAATGTGAGCAGATACGCTCTGATACAGACGGACGTTTTTTAATTCTGAAGGGGAAAATTGCTTCTGACACATACACGCTAGTAAATCTTTATGCCCCCACTTCGGGTCAAGTTGGTTGGATGCTGGGTGTCCTGGAGGCTCTCCAACTGTTTGCTGAAGGAGCGATTCTAATTGGAGGAGATTTCAACCTGACTTTAAACCCCCTTCTGGATTCTTCTACGGGGAAGTCGCAAACTTCTCAAAGAGCTCTTCGCAAGTTACACCGGACTTTTCAGGCCTTATCACTTATAGACGTGTGGCGCACACACCATCCTAGCACAAAGGACTATTCCTTTTATTCAAACCCGAGAGACTCATATCAAAGGCTTGATTACATCCTTGTCTCTCGTAACATGCTACGACATTGTCAGAAATCCTCAATTGGACAAATTTCGCTCTCAGACCATGCACCGGTATCATGCACGGTCCTCTTATCTCCACTACCGCGAGCTGAAATAAATTGGAAGCTTAATGAAAGATTACTTGACTCACAAGAAACGAAAGAGCACCTTACTAAGCACATCACTGAATTCTTCGCGATCAATAACACGCAAGAGATGAGCACGACCGTGGTATGGGAGACACATAAACACTATGTTCGGGGTTTATTGATCGCTCTAGGGGTAAAAGCCAAAAAGCAGCTACAACACCGTATTGATTCTATCCTACAGAAGATCGCCAGTTTGGAACAACTCCATAAAAGCACACTTCTGGCGTCACATCAGATTCAACTAGCAACACTCAGAACAGAGCTACGAGACATTCTACACGCTAAGGCAGCAAAGCATTTCTTGAATTATAAGCAAAAGCTCTACGCACATGGGAACAGGGGGGCAGAATGATGACTTCTCTTATTAAGAAAGCCAAGGCCCGTACATTCATCTCAACTATCAAGTCACCCATGGGAGAGATTCACACAGATACGGCTAAAATTGCTGAGGAATTCAGAGGCTTCTATAAGGCATTGTATAACCTGCCTCAGGAGAGCACACTCGAAGAGGGTCCTACTCGAGAAGAGGCCATGAAACGCTTCCTCACACCCTTACAGCTACCAAATCTTTCTCCTGACCAGATAGCCACTCTGGTCGATCCCATCACCCAGGAAGAACTGAAGAAGGTTATTAACAGCTTTCCTCCCAATAAGAGCCCAGGGCCGGATGGCTACTCTCTTATCTATTATAGGACGTTTCTGCCCATCCTGCTCCCACAGCTAACCAAATCTTTGAATACTGCGCTAACTGGTGGGAAGCTACCACAGCAGTCTCTGGAAGCTCATGTGACACTGATTGCCAAGGAGGGGAGGGACCCCCAGCTTTGTGGAAATTATCACCCCATATCCTTATTAAACTTAGACTTAAAATTTTGGGCAAAGTTACTAGCACTTAGATTGCAGCCATTACTTCCGACCCTCATTCAAGAGGAACAGTCAGGGTTCATAAGAGCTAGGGAAGGCCGAAAGAACACTATCCGACTAATGCATGCAATACGCATAGCTAAATCCAGAAACATCCCACTAGTACTTCTCGGCCTAGATGCCGAGAAGGCTTTTGATAGAGTCAACTGGTCATTCATGGTAGCGGTTCTAAAAACTTTCGGCTTTCCTGCCGCATTTATTACAGCCATTATGTCTCTCTATGACCAACCCTATGCGAGGTTAAAGATAAACGGCACCCTCTCCCTTCCCTTCAAAATATCTAATGGTACCAGACAGGGATGCCCTCTGTCCCCCTCTTTGTTTATTCTATCCCTAGAACCTTTCTTACAAGCGATTAGGAAACACCCGGACATTAGAGGTCTTGGGGTTGGCGCGGGCTCCCTCCACTGCTTGGTGTTCGCGGACGACGTGTTCTTTCTACTGTCCGAACCTACGGTTGGCCTGAAAAGGGTGTTAGATATCATCAATATGGAAAGCTATCGCACTACAAAGTGAATATAGATAAGTGTGAAATTTTAAATGTCTCCCTCCCAATGGATGAAGCTATATCTCTACAGAAAGATCTTCCGTTTCAGTGGTCTTCCTCCCATATCAAATACCTAGGAATAAAAATGCCTATCTCAGCGGAGCTTCTCTACCCGTTGAATTACGGAGCACTTTTATTAGAAATTGAAAGCTTATTGAAGAGATATGATATCGCCTGCATCTCTTGGTTTGGCCGCCGAAGTCTCTTACAGATGTACAGTACAGACCAAAAGTTTGGACACACCTTCTCATTCCAAGAGTTTTCTGTATTTTCATGACTATAAAAATTGTAGATTCACACTGAAGGCATCAAAACTATGAATTAACACATGTGGAATTATATACTTAACAAAAAAGTGTGAAACAATTGAAAATATGTCTTATATTCTAGGTTCTTCAAAGTACCAATTTTTGCTTTGATTACTGCTTTGCACACTCTTGGCATTCTCTTGATGAGCTTCAAGAGGTAGTCACCTGAAATGGTCTTCCAACAGTCTTGAAGGAGTTCCCAGAGATGCTTAGCACTTGTTGGCCCTTTTGCCTTCACTCTGTGGTCCAGCTCACCCCAAACCATCTCGATTGGGATCAGGTCTGGTGACTGTGGAGGCCAGGTCATCTGGCGTAGCACCCCATCACTCTCCTTCTTGGTCAAATAGCCCTTACACAGTCTGGAGGTGTGTTTGGGGTCATTGTCCTGTTGAAAAATAAATGATGGTCCAACTAAACGCAAAGTGGATGGAATAGCATGCCGCTGCAAGATGCTGTGGTAACCATGCTGGTTCAATATTCCTTCAATTTTGAATAAATCCCCAACAGTGTCACCAGCAAAGCACCCCCACACCATCACACCTCCTCCTCCATGCTTCACGGTGGGAACCAGGCATGTAGAGTCCATTCATTCACCTTTTCTGCGTCGCACAAAGACACGGTGGTTGGAACCAAAGATCTCAAATTTGGACTCATCAGACCAAAGCACAGATTTCCACAGGTCTAATGTCCATTCCTAGTGTTCTTTAGCCCAAACAAGTCTCTTCTGCTTGTTGCCTGTCCTCAGCAGTGGTTTCCTAGCAGCTATTTTACCATGAAGGCCTGCTGCACACAGTCTCCTCTTAACAGTTGTTGTAGAGATGTGTCTACTGCTAGAACTCTGTGTGGCATTGACCTGGTCTCTAATCTGAGCTGCTGTTAACCTGCGATTTCTGAGGCTGGTGACTCGGATGAACTTATCCTCCGCAGCAGAGGTGACTCTTGGTCTTCCATTCCTTTGCAATCTGAGACATTTTATCTTTGGAACCTGAGACAAGGAAGATAGTAATGTCTAGAGCATATGGTATGTCTTCCTGTGTCAGATTACAAGAAGCCCACTTTAAATTGTTATCGCGGTGGTATCGAACTCCAGAATGGTTGTTTACCCACAAACTGTCTGAGTCAGCTGAATGTTGGAGATGTAAAGCAGCTGTAGGCTCCCTGCTACATCTGTGGTGGTCCTGTCCATTACTGACACCCTTTTGGTCAGCGGTTGAATCACAGATACAGAAGCTAGGTTTCCAAGGGTTCACACTAGACCCGGCCACACTGACTCTGTTCGTACCAATACCTGGTTTAAACCTAAAATCCCAACTATTGATATACAATTTATTAACGGCAGCAAAATCCCTAATTCCCCTGATGTGGGGGCAGACTCTCCCGCGGACCTTCGATCACTGGGTCTCTAAGACAAACCAAATAGCGCAATTTGAGGAAATGCTAAGCTGGTCAAGAAGGAACAGAGCCAACTTTCTTAAAATCTGGTCCCCATGGTTAGAGCATAAGTGAACTGGATGGAAACAGCACTTCAAGTAAATTAGGAACCCCGAGGAGAGGCCCTGACTTGAACTGAAACCCTCACTGGCATGTTGCAAGAGATGAGTGTAGGAAGCAGTGGATCATCGAGCAAGTTGTATTCTAATCCCCTTCACCCTCACACCCCCCTTTTCCCGACACCCCCTGACCCCCATACTAACTTTCCCCTACTACCCTCCCCCTCCCCTCCCCCCCTCTCTCTCTCTCTCTTTCCTTATATTTCCACTATTCACCTTTCTCTCATATACTCTCTTCGAAAAATCAAAAATGTTTTATTGACACGTATTGCTATAGTTTGAGTGTAAAGTAATAAGATAGAAATTTGTAATTTCTACGGCTGACTTTGTGCAAAATACTTGTTGCAATTGCAATTGCGGTTTTCATTGTAAATGTTTTTAACTGTCAATAAACTCAGAATTAAAAAAAAAAAAAAAAAGAAATGAAACAGGCCACCGGGCCCACCGCAGACCTACTACCACACCACCAACCTCTTGCCCCCCTTGGTCCGTCTTGGACCGGTGAACCCAGTAAACCAGAGCCTCCTGGGACACCACGCAGTCCCCCATCGCCAAACCCCAGGGAGCACCCTGCTAAAGGACACCAACTCCGACACCTGGAAGACCCCAAATTAAACTAAAGAAAAGGCCAACCTAAAGAAAAGGACCTCATAACCCAAGAAGCAAATCCATCCAAGCACCCTGAGAAGATCCCCTAAGGTCCCAAAACCCAGTGGGTGACGGGTATCCCTAACCTTTGCACCTACGCCTAAAACCCATAACTGCCTGCCACACCAGAAAGGACTTCGTTCGGTCCCAATACCTTGTAAATTTAAACCAAAAGGCCAGGGCCGCCAGGCTCCTGGACAACCCCCGCGGCAGAAACACCACGCCCGAACATCGAACCCTCAAGAAACAAAAACCGTTGCCTCCCAGTCCTCAGGGACCCCTACCCCATGGAGCTCTCTCACCAATGCTTCCCACTCCAACCAGCACCTAAGATAACCCAGCCACGTGGAAACATTCAAGGAACGATGAACCAGCAACATTGCAGCCCTCAAACCAGATTCCATAACCCTTCCGTACAAAGCACGCCCACTGGATCTGCCTCCGGAGCCATCTCCTGAAACCTGGCCCACTGAAAATGAGAAATGGAATCAGCAATAACATTCCTTGAACCTAGCAAGTGTACTGCCACAAGATGCGCATTCAACTCCAACCCCTGCAACACCAATCTCCGTAAAAGCCGTACCACCGGCAGGGAACTAGCGGGCTGGGCATTAATGGCCTGCACCACTCCCATAATATCCCATAAAAAACTAATCCTCCGATCCCGAAGCTGCTCCCCCCAAACCACCATGGCCACGACAATGGGAAACAGCTCTAGCAACGCCAAGTTACTCACCAGCCCGTCTCATCACCACAACTCCAGCCACGTGCCCGCACACCACTGATCCTGAAAATAGGCCCCAAACCCAAGTGCCCCCGATGCATCAGTAAATTGGAAAGGCCTGCAGCCAATTCGAGAAGGTGCGAGGGATCAGGCAGTAACGCTACCACTCCTCCTCCTCCTTCTTACACTCGTCCGGTTTAACCCAATCCAAGTTAAACTGCTCCAGCGGAAGCAGTGGAAACATTTCCATGTACTCCCCCTTCCATATTTTTTTACGCACTTCCAGCCTCAAATGGGCCCCCAAGGGCCCCTTGTAACACCTGTAAACCTCCCCTCTAGCGGGGTCTGCCAAGCGAACCCCATCCTGCTGTTTGGCTGCCGGCGCCACCTCACCAGACCCCCTCCCCCAACATTCCCGCTTACCGCACTCAAAGATTCCGGAGCCGAGGGACTTGCTACTACTGCTGGAGCCATCCTTCCAGCAGCCATCCTTCCAAAGGTGCCACTTCCTCCTGGCAGGGAAAAGGAGGAATCCGCTCCAGACTCCAGGGCCAGCTGACCTCTGCCCGTGCTGCCATCTACCGACACCGGAGACCTACCTGGGGTGCAGGCCCGATGGCTCCGACCCCTGGGCATTCTTGACTGATGATCCACAGGAGAACCAGGGAACAGAGGCTCCACACCCTCTCCATCACAGGAACTACCGGCCGCTTCATCTCCGGGGGTGGGGTCTTTCGGAGCGGACTCTGCCCCCATCTTCAGCCACATCCGGCCCCAACAAAGATGGCTGCCGACCCGCAACTTCCGGCCGGACCGCGGCGCTGCCCGAGGTATGCTGTGCCCGGCACAGAGACCCGGCAGCTGGGCGGGCAGAAGACAAAGGAGGCTCTGGACCAGCCCTCAGACCTCCGCTCTCCCTGGGCCGCCCCCCGCTTGGAGCATCAGTGGAGGATGCAGCCGTGAACTACACAGCATGCTCTCGCCACCGGGGGAGGGGGGAAGCGCGGCAGGAATCCCCCGGGACCGCCTGCCCAGGCCGCACAACAGGATTCCTCCCAGCCTTACCACCCGCCAACCGGGAATGCCGGCCGGAGGGTCCCGAACGGGGCTCCGACAGCGACGCCTGGGCGGCGGGAACAACTCCAGACTGAGCCGTTTAGGCGGTCGCATGCTATGGCAGCACGGCCGAAGCTTCCTCTCCACAGCAGGTGGTACAGAGGATGGAGGGACCCCCAAAAACCGCTCCTGAAGCCAGCCAGAGTACCGATGCAGGGCAGCCTGGCGAACCTGCAGAAGCAGCACCTCTAGATCAGCAGACATGGTGAGTAGACAAACTGTCACTTCTTCACTCCTGTGCTAAGTGTGCCACCACCCTTTCTATCCCTCTTTTATAAACTATAAATAATCCCCACCCCTCGTCCTCTGTCTGACCCCTTAACTCTCCTTTACCCACTCTTGCTCTGCATCCTCTTTACTGTCACATGCCCCCCTCTATTACCTCTTTGGGTCCGTTACATGGGGCTTTCTTACTGAAAAGAAACCCAGCTATAAGTACCAGTGGATGAACTATAGATCAAACAATACAAAAGGCTGGAGGCTGAAGGCAGAGCCAATAGAGTGAGTCCAGAAGCTTTCAAGAGAGTGACTGTATGTGAGGAGGCCCAAAGGCCATATGTGAGGAGGTCCAGGGGCGCAAACTCATACTAGTGCAGGTTGAGCACAGAGACCGGATCCACAGGCAGATAAGCCCCTGGTAGTAGTGGATGAGGCTATAACACTAAAAAAAAATTGCCTAAAGTACTAATCTTGGTAAAAAACAAAAAAAACAAACAAAGAGATAATGCAAAGAAAAATGGCCAGCCAACCCTATTTTGAAAAGTAATCACAGTCTTATTGCCTCAAAATAAGGACCAGCAGACACGGGAACCAATTCATTGTAGAATACCTTATCCAAATCATGATACAATCCACTGATAAAGAACTATTTGTACCACGCTGGATCCATACAGTGCCCACCGAAGAACTGCACCCCGTATAGGTATGAATCTATTTCATATGGTACCTACCGGTACTTAGGGAACAAAAATTTCAACAACAAGCACAGTCACCTTAAAATGAGCCACACTGACTCATGGCAGGACCCCAGCATGGTCAAACACAGGATTAGAAACAGAAGAAGTAACATGAAGCTTAGGAGTACAATTAAGCAACACCAAACAGAAAAGGGAACCAGTATCTGCATCAGGCAGGTAAATGGAGTGTTACTCCAAAAGAAAACACCGGGTCAAAAACAACCTTCCGTCCAGACTAAACTAGGAACCTCTAGGATACCCTGCCACCTGCAAGATACTAAAAAGCTACACTTACTTATACAACAAATCTAAAAAGCCAGAATCAACTAGCAAAAAACTCAGATCTCTAGGGATCTATAAATACTGCAGGGATCTAGAGATCACAAGACTTCCAGGTGCTTAATGGATGGTCTGTTATCTTAATCCATACAGCTATATCACTGAAATCCAGAACACTCCTTCACCAGAACTAAGATGACCAGAATCACTGCTGAATCCACCTCTACAAACACATGGAAATAAAATTACCAGTACATTTTGTATCTTACCCTAAATTCTTTATTTACATAAATACTGTTCAGTACTTTTCTACAATGTCCTATATGGTGCTGCTGACCTATTTGAGTTACAGGGAACAACATTTTCTGTTTTCTTCATGTTCTGTCTATGGGAGATAGATTGATAGATAGCAACTAGCCTCTCAGGGACAATTGAGACTTAGAGACTTCAGTGGGGAAATCTGATAGAAAATACAGGGTACAGATCAAATCATGGTCAGAAATAGTGTTATTCCTCACATACACAAACATGTGACATATCCTACTTGAAAAGCCACCCGAAATGGGTTAAGTAGACTTTGTCATAGCAGTCAGGATAACATAAGCGATGCTTCCCTCTTACCAGAATATTAGACATGATGCAGAGTGGGATAAGAAAAATAAGTAATAAATTACGTTTTCAAAGTGTCTCACACAGTATGACAATTTTTACACTTATCTCAACAGGTTTCAAAAATATCTAGTAAATGAGAGTGGTTATAAAATGGTCCAAATTTATTACCAATGTTATACTTTTCTGTAAAAATATACCCACTGCGAGATGGCATAAAAAAATAAATGTGCATAACATGTCTAGTGATTTGCATCAAATCTGGAGCAACTTGTACCATTTTCACATACCTTATTTTTTAGACAATAAGACACGCTCTGAATATAAGACACACCCCAGGTTTGGGCATGAAAGGAAAAAAAAATCATATTAATTTAACCTTCCCTTGTGATCAATTGTATTAGAGGGATCAATGAACTGGTATGTTAGGGAAGTTAAAGGGGGTTAATAGCTAATAGCTAAGTTGCACATACACAATACCCCATTAGTGGCCTCCGCATGATATAATGTTCTATTGGTGCTTCCAGACAATATAATGGGGCATTAAGGAGCATTATACGTGTGTGTGTGTGTGTGTGTGTGTGTGTGTGGGTTTATTAATAGGGCATTATACAATGTGGGCAGCACTATATAGCATTATGCTGTGTGGAGGGCACTAAGGTGGCATTATAGTGTATGGAGGGGACTAGGGAGCATTACACTGTGTGGGAGCACTAGTTGGAAATTATACAGTGGGCACAGAAAGTATTCAAACCCCTTTAAATTTTTCACTCTTTGTTTCATTACAGCCATTTGTTAAAAGCAAAAATGTACACTCAGCGCCCCATCTTGACAGAAAAAAAACAGAAATGTAGATATTTTTGCAAATTTATTAAAAAAGAAAAACTGAAATATCACATGGTCATAAGTATTCAGACCCTTTGCTGTGACACTCATATTTAACTCACATGCTGTCCATTTCCTTCTCATCTTCCTTGAGATGGTTCTACTCCTTCATTGGAGTCTAGCTGTGTTTAATTAAACTGATTGGACTTGATTAGCAAAGGCACACACCTGTCTATATAAGACCTCACAGCTCACAGTGCATGTCAGAGCAAATGAGAATCATGAGGTCAAAGGAACTGCCCAAGGAGCTCAGAGACAGAATTGTGGCAAGGCACAGATCTGGCCAAGGTTACAAAAGAATTTCTGCAGCACTCAAGGTTCCTAAGAGCATAGTGGCCTCCATAATCCTTAAATGGAAGAAGTTTGGGACGACTAGAACTCTTCCTAGACCTGGCCATCCAGCCAAACTGAGCAATCGTGGGAGAAGAGCCTTGGTGAGAGAGGTAAAGAAGAAGCCAAAGATCACTGTGGCTGAGCTCCAGAGATGCAGTAGGGAGATGGGAGAAAGTTCCACAAAGTCAACTATCACTGCAGCCCTCCACCAGTCGGGGCTTTATGGCAGTGGCCCGAAGGAAGCCTCCTCAGTGCAAGACATATGAAAGCCCGCATAGAGTTTGCCAAAAACACATGAAGGACTCCCAGACTATGAGAAATAAGATTCTCTGATCTGATGAGATGAAGATTGAACTTTTTGGTGTTAATTCTAAGCGGTATGTGTGCAGAAAACCAGGCACTGCTCATCACCTGCACAATACAATCCCAACAGTGAAACATGGTGGTGGTGTGAAAAACCTGTTGCATCATTCCCAAGAAGACTCATGGCTGTACTAGCTCAAAAGGCTGCATCTACTCAATACTGAGCAAAGGGTCTGAATACTTATGACCATGTGATATTTCAGTTTTTCTTTTTTAATAAATTTGCATTTCTGGGTTTTTTTTTCTGTCAAGATGGGGTGCTGAGTGTACATTAATGAGAAATAAAATGAACTTTTTTTGCTTTTAGCAAATGGCTGCAATGAAACAAAGAGTGAAATATTTAAAGGGGTCTGAATACTTTCTGACTGTGTATGAGGGCATTAAGGTGCATTATACTGTGTAAAGGGCACTGGGGAACTAATATTGTTCCCCCACACAGTATAATGGTCCATTAGTGCCTCCACATTATACACATTTATTACACACATAATGAACTATCCTATCCTCTCCCCTGTCCTGCACTGATCTAACAGATCAGTGTGGGGCAGTGAGGGAGAGAGCTGTGCAGATGCACACACGTCTCTGATCAAGTGCATTTTATAGTCCAAGAAATACAGTAATCCTAAATGCATGCATTCTACAATGCTAATAATATATCTCGCCAAATACAACTAGAAAATACCTGTGGCATGTAAAAGATATTTGTTCCAATATATCAGTGCTGTTACTAACATACCTTACATGCATCTGAAGTATTACTACTACTTTTTTATGTTTAACTTGTATCAAAACAATTTTTAATTATAAACTAATTTTTCTAGGGGAAGATTAATCTCTTCCTGGGCTGCATTTAACCACCAAGATCATCTCTGTATTGTAACCCTCAAAAGCTTCCTGCTACAAATGTAGTTTCTTTTTTAAGAAGAGACGGTAACAGTAAACTCAAGTAGATGTGACCACTAGTACAAAAAGAGGGAAAGGAAAGTAGGAGGGAAGTAGATTGAGCTCCACATTCTTGATAGGCGTCTCTTCCTCCACCCTGCAATACAGTGTAGATTTACAGAAACTTGTTCATTACACTTAGCTGTATACATCATTGAAATCTTCCTTCTGCTTTTCTATTACAAAGTAATGGAGGTGGTTGCTCTTACACCTAGAATTTGAAGTGTAAGGACTCATAAAGAAGTCACATCTGCATGTGGAGTGAGATCTCCGAGAGCAGGGCACAGGAAAATATCAAAAACAGCTTGGCACCCCCATAATAGGTAAGTCTATGGAACTTTCTCAACTGTTGTTGTAGCTAGGAAGCTGTAAATGCTCAATGTAAAGTGGCATTTCTAAAGTTTTACATCTATCAATCTGTTCCAAAGAGTCAAGGCTTCTATCTAATGTGGTCTAAACTAACAGATCCTGAAAACAAGAACAAGCTGCTGCTGCTTTTACTGACAGGCACTTTGCCAAAATAGTTTGTAGAGCAAAACAGGATAACTTTGTAAAAAAAGACATTCTCTTAATACAATGTGAACTTGAAACAATTCTTTCATCACTGAATATTGTATGTGTTTTATTATTTTTGTCTGTGTACCCTGTACATTCAAATCTATTTAAAGGGTGTTCTGACCCATTTTTAAAAGATGTAATAGTGTTGCTGATAGAAACCGTAAAATAAAAAGACTACTAACCTCTCCCCGATCCTGTTTCCAGTGGTGTCAGGTCAAGAGTTCTGTATGCAGGTCGCCAGTGATATCCCATTTGTGCCAGGTGACATCTGAGGCCTGGGACTGGCTGCAGTGGGATGTCACTGGTGATTTCAGCCAGGGGACCAGTAAATAGAACACCGGACCTAGCACCACGAGAAGCAGAGGACTGGGAGAGGTGCTTTTTGTATTTTATTAGCCCTACCAGCAGCACTATTACATCTTTTAAGAATAAACTAGACATCCCCTTTAACATTAATGTATAATCCAACAATTCACAACCTCTTTGCCATAGAGAAACCCCTAACAAAACATTCCCCTCACCAGAAACACCTACACCTAACTCTACAGCTGTTGTTTTTTGCATCAGTAGGGATAACCAGATTCCATAGGTACCTAGAGAGATTCAGGAATTTTATTGTAACTTATATACAATGTTGTATTATTGTAGGTGGGATAACAGTCTTTGTTGATGCCAGAAAGAATATGGGAATGAATGAGTTAAAGGGGTTATCCAACTCTCTTTTTTAATGTTTATTAGGGCTGCTAAAGAATCCATGAACATAAAAAAAACTTTACTCACCTCTCTCTGGGCTCAACTTCCAGCAGCAGCAACTCCAGTCTTCCGTATGCAGGTCACCGACTAACATCAGCATTGATATCCCACTTGTGCTAGGTGACTGCTGCAGCCAATCACAGGCCTCAACAGTGACTTCTTCACAAACAGCCCTATTAAACATTTTAATAAAGGAGTCAAATAATCACTTTTAAGACTTTCATGTCCTCGTGATGCCCAAGACACTTGATAACAAGGTGCATGCCACAAAGTGCCATATTACTAGTGCTAAACTACAACAGTGTTAATGTGAGTGGTGTAGTGGTAATGTAAGGTGGTACAGATGCAAACATTAAAGGGGTTGTTCGGGATAAAATGGAATTCCTATACTAATCTAAACACCCTCCGCCTCGCCTACTTTCTAACTTACATACTTTAGCAAAAATGTATATTTACTCATATTCCATGTGATTGACCCAAGCACATTTTCTGATTATCCGGTGACGTTCCATTTCCCCGTTTCCGGAAATGGAACATCACCAATACTACCCCCCAACCCATCATGCTTACCTGTGTTCCTGTTCATACTTCCTCCTGCGGGGTTGGCTCCTCCTCTTCTTTGACGTCTGCCAGCGGGTGCGCAAGCCAGCGGAGCCTCCCACGCCTGCGCAGTAGAGATGGATTGCCAGCTGCAGCACAGTGCTGGGACTACTCCGGGGGGTGGGGTGGGCTGAGTTATTTGAGAAGGGGAGAAGGGCTAGTAGTGGGCGGGGTAGCTAGGGAGACAGGGAGGGGTGTAAGAGAGGGAGGGGGAGGGAGTGAGAGGTAGGTAGTGTGAGTCAGCCTACAACTACCATGATGCATTGCATGAACTAAGACAGCAGTAAGCTACACCATGTAAACACATGCAGAAGAAGCCAGGAGCTCCCAGAGAAACCCAGAAATCACTCGCAACACTGCTAAAGGTATTTGGGTGCACTTTTTAACCCATTAATAGCACCAACAGACCTTTTTTAAAAATAATATTTTTTGCCCAGAAAACCCCTTTAAGCAGCTTGACTGTTCTTCCCTTGGTCCAAATGAACAATTGTGTACATAGGCAGAGGATGGACCTAGCCTCTGTTTTTACACTGACCGTGTGGTTTGATAGAGCCATGGCGCAGGGTGACATAGCTTTTCGCGTTTTAAGCTCTCTTTGCCAGCTTTGCATTGTATGTTATTTTGTATTTGCATATGACTTCCACTGTGTAATGTATAGAATAGAATGTGTCACTCGGGCTGGTGCAGGTTATCATGCAGTTATTGCTTTGGAGTTTCTGGAGGCCAGATCGTGTAATGGCTCTTTATAGGCGTAACCAAGCTGTGCATCCTGTTGCATCGTGGGAGTAGTTGAGTGTTGCTCTACCACAGTGCAACCCACATACGTCAGAGGTTGCCCAGGGCTACCCATGGTGGGAAGGAGCAAACAATTTTTAGGGTCCAATCCTGTTTTTAAGTGAGTGGGAGGAGGAGCTCATAGAAGTTGCTTGAGAAAAGAGGCAGCTCGATGCCCTGAGGTCTGTACAGAAGGCTTGGTCATCTTAAGGTGGGATGCTGAGATGTCAGCTGGTTCTCAGAACTGGGTCACCACCAGAACTCTATCAAGCGGTAACACAGGTTTGCAGTAAGCAGGAGTCGCACCCTCCCACCTTGCTAGCGGAAGTGTGATGTCTGTTGCCAGGCCTGGACAACTACTTGCTGGTTTGACTACTATGTTCTGCAGTTCAGCTACTGTAACATTTTGTGTGCTGTGAACATCTTCAAGAGCTCTGCAGCAAACTTCTAGTGTCTAAAGTCTTCTTCTCCTTGCCAGCAAAGAGCTTCAGTAGGTGACCAGCAAGGGGGAGGTGTGACAGGGTGGCTTTCCCAAGGGGGTTGACCAGGCAACCCACACATCGACCACAGCAGACTGCAGCGCTGCTTGCAGCCAGGTAAACACCATATTGCACACCCTTCCCACTTGTGTTGGCAGCTGTGTACATTGGTAACATTTGGTGGTCAGTTAACATTTTTCCTGGAATGAGGACTGCTAGGGGAAGAAATGTCCCAGTGGCTCATGCCAATGTCATACAGCAGTTGGGAGCTTTTATTAAGTAGTCATTCCATTTTGTTACCAGACAATAAAAATCAAGACACTAAATAAGGTTCATTCATTAACATACAATGAATACATTGATTGATAGAATTACAATTAATAGAAACCTAACTACTGTATAATATTTTCTCTCTTTGCAAGTACAGGATGAAGACATATCTTTCTGCCTATTACCTTATACAATTCTGTGGCCATTCATGGATTTTCAGCAATATGACTGCCAGGCTGCTTTTCTTTGGAAAAGGTATGTAGTAAAGTTATCCTATGACCCACTGCCAAGAATATATTTATTGAAATGTCCTGCATGGTTTCATATCTTCCAGTGTACAAGGTACATATTCTGCTGACTGTAGTTTTACCAAAATAAATGGTCATATTGACAGAATGTAATATAAAGATTTCTAGTTTTATCAAAGCGATACTGTGAATCACAAGGCTCTGGGAGATTGTCAGTTTACATACAGTACATTACATCCATATAAGAAAAATAAACTCAAAGGGGATCTATGTACATATTTCTAATCCACTAATGCACTCTATTCACACTCATAGCTTAAATAACACTAATAATATGCTTAAATGTTAAGGGATTTTATTATTATTATTAAACCAGGGATGCATAGGATAGAGGGAGAGAAACAGAGATTGTAGATATACAATAGTTTCCTGTAGATTTTCTTCAGTCCTGTTTTGCTCTTCACAAACTGTTTTAAGCGTCTCCTCATCTATCCTCTCCTCAGACTGGGAAGCATAACTTACAGGCAGATCTCTTTATTTGCTTCTAACAAGGACAGTGACTTACATGACTTTTGTATGATATTCAGGCCCTCTGTTCCTATTATGACTGCTCCAAGTTCCTCTTTTACTGCATAAAAGCAGAACTCCTCCTATGTGTAGTACCAAAACCGTTTGAGGCTGTGTGTACACTTACCGCAAATGCACTAAATATCCATATGGTGTATGGTGAATGAAGTAGACAGGAGCCGCAGGAGCATGTTGTTTAACATAACCTTTCATAAACTATGACCTCTCAGACCTCACCAATGAGCACTTCATTGGAAGAACACAATGATACTGTAGAACTCATTAAAGGGGTAGGCCACTTTGAGACCAATATTAACCACTTCCATACCAGATGCTTTACCCCCCTTCCAGACCAGACACATTTTTGTTTTTTTTTTTTGTACCCTGTTTCCCCGAAAATAAGACAGCGTCTTATATTAATTTTTGCTCCCAAAGATGTGCTGTGTCTTATTTTCAGGGGATGTCTTATTTTTTTTTCAATGAAGAAGAATTCACATTTATTGCTGAACAAAAAAATGAACATTTATTATATACAGTACTGTACAGTAGTTATCACAAACCAGCATAACCAGACAAACTGTGAATCCTATCAAGAATTTCTTACTACCGTACCATTATTTCCATGTACAACAATTAACAGTATGGTACATTTACCAATATTTACGGTACGAATAGAAAGTAAAATTTATTCAATGACAGTTATGTCATCATCTTCTAGGACATCATCATAACAATCCAAACCATTAATTTCCCTGCACACAGTATCATGTCCCATAGTGGCCCCTGCACACAGTCTCATGCCCCATAGTGGCCCCTGCACACAGTCTCATGCCCCATAGTGGCCCCTGCACACAGTCTCATGTCCCATAGTGGCCCCTGCACACAGTATCATTCGCCATAGTGGCCCCTGCACACAGTATCATTCCCCATAGTGGCCCCTGCACACAGTAGTTTGCCCCATAGTGGACCACCCATGAACAATTATTATACTGTGGGGTCTTTTCAGACCCCAGAGTATAATGATCGGAGACCCAGGAGAGGATAGAAACATAAAAAAACAACGTTGCTTACCTGTTCCTCGCTCCTGTGCATGCCCGTGCGCTACTCCGGCCGCCTTCACTGTTAGACCAGGCCGCGTCACGTGATCCGGCCGGCGTCGCGACGCAAAATGACGTCCGCTGACGTCACCAAACAGGCCCGAAGCCTGGAGAAGCGTAGGACAGGTAAGCACATAGTTTTTTATGTTCGCTCACCTCCCCTGGGCCGCCGATTATTATTCTCCGGGGTCTGAAAAGACCCCGGAGTATAATGATAGCAGAGATTGTGGGGTTCTCCCGCGGCCTCACATATCGTATATACCGTATGTTCTGTTCGGGAACATACGCCTTACTTTCGGGGGATGCCTTATATTAGGCAATTCTCCGAAACCTCTCCTATGCCTTTCTTTCGGGGGTGTCTTATTTTCGGGGAAACACGGTATGTGCGGTTTTGAGGGCTGTAACATTTTTATCATATGCATTATTCAACTAATTTCTGCATCTTTTTTCGGTGACACATAGGGCTTTATTTTTCTGTTGTTTTTATTTTTGCAGGTATTTAAATTTTTTTTATATCCGGGAAAATCTAAACAAAAGTGGAGGGAAAACGTGTCTGTTTTTCACTTTTCATTTTTTTTTTTTTTATTTAATAACAAAGTGCTACTAAAAAACTTTTTAAAATAGTTTTTACTTTCCATTATGGTAATTTTTATTTTGTATGGTGTTGTCAGGGGTGGGGCTATAACCTTTAATAAGGGCATGTTATTGGCGTATCATTTTATTTATTTTTTAAATTATTTTATTTACTTTTTTTTTTTTTTTTTTTACTTTTCTTTTCATTTTTTTTTTACATTGTGTCCCCATAATGTCATAATAGATGTCCTTTGGGGACATCTTTTTTTTTTTTTGTTGGGGAGGCTGATTTTCCCTGTAACTAGGGCTGGTACATTTAGCCCCAGTTGCAGGAGGAATACAGCCTCCTGCACATTACTTGCACCTTACTACAGAGCTGATCTGGGTCCTGTAGGACCCCGCAGCTCTTACAGACGCTGATACTGGCAGATCATTCAGCGCTGTGTACACAGCGATCAGGAAGGCAGGGAAGGTAATAAACCTTCCCTGCCTTCTCTCTGGGAGCTCTGGCTGAAGTTACAGCCGGCTCCCAGTTTCAGCAGCTGCACAATTTTGTGCAGCTGCGGAGTTCTGCTTGGACGTACCGGTACGTCATTGCAGAAATAGACAACCACCTTCCGGACGTATACAGTGTAGTCTATGAGCGGTATGGAAGTGATTAAGAGACAAATATTATTGTTTGTATAATAAAAAGCTGTAAAATTTTCCAGTATACTTTCTGTATCCATTTCTCACGGTTTTCTAGATCTCTGCTTGCTGTCATTCATTCTGCTTACTACCAGCGGATAAAAATCAGTCCATGGTCATGTGATGTACACAGGTGCACAGCTCATTACCAGGCAGATGTCTTATTACTGTGCTATAACAAGCTGTGTACCTGTGTGTTAATCACATGACCATGGACCGTGTATCACATGACCATTTCCACTGAGCGCTTATCTAAAAGATTGCATTGCTTGATTGCTATGTTATTTCCTGTTAGCAGTCGCTGTGGTTTTAATGGTGGGAACCCCCTTATTACATGTAGTTCATGGTCTCTGTAGGTTCCTTCTGGTTTTTTGTGCCTAGATAGCTTGGAATAAATTCATTATATCCTATAGTTTGTTTATTTAATATAGCTAACTTTAGTCAATTTTACAGTTGCATGTACTTTTTAATAAAACATAATGATTATATGTTAATATTCTTCAGTTATGCTATTAGTCATGTGATGTCTGCTAGCTTGAAGCCATAACCTTAATTCTTACCAGCCCACTTCTATTCTGAAAAAAAGTCTAAAATCTATTGTGAACAGATTCTTTTGCAGATACATTCTATTCAATTGGACTAGTAATGCAAGCCTGCCAGTTACTCTCTGTCCTGGAGATGCTACATATTTTAATGGGTGTAGAGCAACAATCATTTCTGCCAAAATTTTCCCAGGTATATAACATTTTATTACCTTTTCTGATATACTGTTCTATTTAATTCCATAAAACATTGCTACGTATCAGCTCCATACAACCCTCAAATTGTACAGATCCATAACAGGGCAATCATAGACTTCTTTTGGTCCATATTGTTCCTTTGTATATGGAGGCATTTTTTCTGTCTCATCTGTCAGTGACATAACCATGCTGAACAAAAAAGCCCTGGCTTGTGTTTATTGTTTTGCTGAAAACATGGCTTTTTTTAAAAGCAGATGTGTAGCTTGAAGCTACTAAGCCCCAATGCATAATCTAGAACAGAACCCCTGCCTCGAAAAGCCATTTATAATACTGGTGTCCACATATGTGGCAGAGAAATTCCATGACGCATCAAGACCTGGTAGCAGTTCCTGGCTCCAAGTATTGTTTTTGCCGTCTGTTTTTAAACATGACAGTAATATATATTCCTATCCTTTTGCATGCTGGTATGATGACCTTACAAAAGTTATATTCCTTGAAAATGCTATAGTCAGATATTATACTAGTCCTGTGGATTCTCATGTAATTGTGTACATATACCATACTCTTCCTTTACAGGTAACAGAAAGGCTAGTTATCTTATTTTTGGTGATCACCAGCCAAGAAGAAGTGCAGAGTAAATGTATAGTGTGTCTTCTTTTCTTCCTCTGGAATCTGTGGGATGTTATCAGGTAATATGATTTATCAACAGAAGACAGAGGACTAATCTGTAACCTGATTTATACTGCCAAAAGTGTACTTGCAGTTTTCAAAGAATGTTTGCAATAAAACACATTTTGCTCCCAGTGTTCTAGATTCAGAGAGACGGTTCGTGATTTCTACCGTGTTTCTCCAAAAATAAGACCTACCCCGAAAATAAGCCCTAGCTAGATTTTCCAGGTTTTTTGGAGTAGGCTTGAAATATAAACCCTACTCCAAAAATAAGCCCTAGCTAATTTAACCCCTTCCCGACATCTGCCGTGCGATTACAGCAGATGCCGGGTCCTTAATGATGGTGGCCGCCTCCCCCCTCCTCCCGCAGTCCCCAGGGCCGGTCCCAACCGCATATAGCTACTATACTATAGCTACAGTCCCTTTAGCTCCCCCCCCCCAAATCCACCCCACCCCCCAAAGCACAGCAACTATTCCTGGGGCTGGTCCCCACCAGCCCCGTACCTTTCACGTTGCAGGTCAGCTCCCATGCGGCGAGATCGCGGGAGCCGACCTGTTCCTTTGACAGCCGGGAGCCTTATGAAGGCTCCCAGGCCTGTCATAGGAATATTACTATTGAGGTCCAGCCTCAATAGTAATGTAGATAATCTCCCATAGACTGTAATATGTTGTATTGCAGTCTATGGGATGATTGCAGGTTCAAGCCCCCTAGGAGGGGTTAATAGTAAAAGAAAAAAAAAAAAAAGTTAAAAAATATTAAAAAACAAAACAATAAAAGTTCAAGCCCCCCCCTCCCCACTTTCACTAGCATACATATAAAACTAAAATATGACTGTGAAACACATACACATTAGGAATCCCTGTGTCCGAAAACACCCACTCTACAAACTTATAAAAATATTTTACCTCTGTGGTGAATGCCGCAGCGGAAAAAAAAAAATCAAAAGTACCGAACTGCTGTTTTTTCGCTGTTTCACCTCTGATAAAAGTTGAAATAAAAAGCAATCAAATATGTGATTGTTGTTCATGGAAAAAATTAAGACCTACCCCGAAAATAAGGCCTAGCCCTTTTTTCGGAGCAAAAAATAATATAAGACCTTGTCTTATTTTCGGAGAAACACGGTAGCACTGCAGTATGCAACAAACATACAAAAATAGTCAGCACTGCCAGACAATGTGACGTTTTTGTGTTCTAGCACTGCAGTGTCCATACTGTCAATCATTTGCGAGACTTCTTTAGAAAATGGCTTTAGGTTATGTGTTAGCAGTAGCTGTAGCCTCACTGCTCTGGCTATGTTGCAGTGGAAACTGGCTATGTTGCTCTGGAAATGTTCTTTATTACAGGCATAGAGGATGTCCTCATGTCACTGTCACAGGCCTTGGAGTAAAAAGATCATTGTACAGTCTGTTCATGTGTCTGTACATTGTGATTCTGAATAACTCCCAGTTTGTTAATCTGTCTCTGTACTCCAATCCACCATTCCCCTAATTAAGTTGGTCGCCCTCCTCTGTACTTTCTCTAGTTCTCTAGCTATGTTTTTGACCATGTCCTTATGGGAAGGGGGTGGGGGGTTAAACTTAATTTACCAAGTCTCCACCCATGCTTCCAGCTTCCCAAAATTCCCATATACTATTCTACTATCCTCCTTAGTTTTGATTACTTTACAGTTTAGTTTAGTATTAACTGCAAATATGGAAGCCATGCTCTGTAAAACTACCAGGAAATGAATAAATATATTAAAACAAAGGGGATCTAGTAGTGACCCCTGTGGCACTGGTGACTGGGGCCCAGTGTGAGTATTTACCATTAAGGGTATATTCACATGGAGTTTTTTGCAGGCAGAAAAAAATCAGCTTCAGGAATTAGGAAATGGTTTTGGGACACGTTTTTTTTGACCTGACGCGATTTTTCGATGCGGATGTAGTTTGCACCTCTTTTGGTGTGGGCCTAGGAACTCAGCTTTAAAAAACTGCGTCGCGGTTTTGGACGTGGTTTTTGCAAAAACCATGTCAGAAACCGCGTCGAAAAGCGCGTCCAAAAACCACACCGCGTTTTTTCCGCCTCTCATTGAATTCCATTGGTTTTTCCAGGCGGAATCCGCCTGAAGATAGGTCATATCGCTTTTTTTTTCCGCTAGCGGAAAAAAAACGCTAGAGGAAAAAAAAACGCTACTGATTCCCATTGAAATGAATGGGAGGCATTTTTTCTGGCGGATTTTGAGGCGGATTCCGCCTCAAAATCCGCTGCCAAAAAACTCTGTGTGAACACAGCCTAACAAGCACCCTCTGTTTTCAATCACTGAGACAGTTGTAAATCCACATATTTTCCCCCAGTCCAGCATTTTAATTTTGGGTGGTCGGGGGGAGTAAGCTGGCCATGTTAGTGGATCTGTGAGTCATGTCAGGATGCTCAGGGCAGCCTATGGTAACCAAGTGTCCTAGGTCTTCTAGAAGCTTTAAATAGTACCAAGTCTCCAGTTGCAGGTGGGACAACAGTTCACTATAAAGTCATGTCACCTCAAGCCAGTTAACCTCTTAGACAGCAACCCTAGGTGGGACCCATAGTGGCCATACCCAGAGTACCTGCCCAAGTTTGCTTGCAATCTCGGTAAGAATGGTGTTTATTCTGTTTATTGAATGTTTTGCTATTGCTTGCCTAGAGATGTTGTGAACTTTCATTTTTGGAGCAAAGGCAGGCTGTATAAGAGAGTGCCATGCCATTCAGGTTACTCTACAAACAGACTCCACAATACAGGAGTTTGAGGTCCAGTCCGTGAAAACATTTCTAATGCTACCTGTTAGAACAGTGAGACCTGTTTATTTTTTATAGTGTTTTATGTGCTATATCTTGCCTGTATCTACCTCTCCTTCTCAAAAACAGTCAAGCTAAGTCTCAGTTCCAGTGAATAAAGAGCATCTGGTGTTTTTTGGTCTCACTACACTACACAACATAAAACTGCCAGTACTGTGCCTGTGTCTGTATTAGGCATAATCTAATCTTGATACTTTAAGCCATCTCAGTCATGGATGAGATGGAAATACATGGCCACCAGGCTGGAAGTTACCGAAACATAATCCTATAGTAAATAGGAGTTCCAAAAAATGATATAGCACATAGAGCTATGATGTTTCTGTAACGAAACACGTATGGAATACCCCTTTAAGTGAGATGACAGTCTGTCTTGAGAGACCAAGACAGATTCATTAAAGATTTCATAGTAGATATCAGTTTAGAAGGCAAAAAGAAGCAGATAAGTGGAGAAAGAAGTATTAAGATTTATTACACAATATTGGCCTGTCATTTATGCAAAGTTTATCGAAAAGTCAGTGACATTTTAAAGGGGATACATCCAAATCATAAAAATGGGCCGATGTTGGTTGTTTTATCAACTTGGAATGATACTCAAAGAACTATAATTTTGTCAGAACACTATCAATAATAAACTAATGTCCTGTGGCTAAATGTCTGTTGAATATGGGTCCTACCTTTGCGACCACCACCCATCAGAAAAGTTGCAGGCTTGTATTTACCACAAATAGGAGAAGACGTACATTGCTTGGCAGTTTACATGACTCTTATAGAATCAAAAGGAGAGAGAAGCCCATAGTAAGCTCTATTTGGCTTCTCCTCCTGTCTGCACCTGCCTTCTACTGCACATGAGTTACTGAAGCCCCATTTTTACATCACCAGACCCTTCAGACATTAACTCTTTGGTTGGAAGATCTTAACTGTCTTAGCTTATTAACAGATATATACTAATTGCAGCTATCTTTATAAATTTAATGAATAGATTTGATTATATTGTACATGATTGATTGTATTATTCCTTGTTTCAGATACCCATACCTTTTGTTGTCTGCAGTAGGAATAGACTACCCAGCTCTGACATGGTTCTTTCATACATTATGGATTCTAGTCCACCCTTTGTCACTGCTAGCTGAAGGTACACCACCTACTACGTGATCTCATTTCCTTTACTGCATGTGTAGCACAGCAGGTATTTATAAACCACAAATAATTATTCAGTCTGTTATAGATAATGATTTTTCATGAGATCGCACTGGTTCATATTACGTTCATATTTTAGTATTTGTATTGCATTACTGTAATAACAGGGATAACACTAAAAATAAGAAATTTAACTTTAGAAGAAATTAGAATATGATAAAGAGAGAGAAATCTCATTGCTGAAAGGATATACAGCAGCAGACCTAGTAACGGGAAAAATAGTTTTTGGCTATGCTGCATTGGCAGTGCCTATGATGAACATGGAGGCACAAAGACTCTGTGTTCCTCCGTATCACTTACTATATAAGCTCTGAAGTTAAAATATGGCATGTGGAGCATACTGCAATTTTTTTTTCCTATGGATTCTTATATATGTATTGTGACACACACATAAATACCAATACATTTCAAAAAAAGTTGTAACACTGTAAAATGTAAAGAAAACAAGAATGCAATGATTTGGAAATCTCATATAACAATATTATATTCACAATAATTAACTCATATAGAAATTGATGGCAGAAAGACATCTCAAAAATGTTGGGACAGGGCCATGTCTACCATTGTGTAGCATCCCCCTCTACTTTTTACTACAGAATTGCAGGTTTTTGACTTGTGTTCTGATAACAAGCTGGATGGTCCCTTTCATTTTGAGTCAGCAGGACATGAGAAGGCAGCTACATTTCTAGATTGTGTTGACATATGGCTTCTTCTTTGCATGATATAGTTTCAACTTATTTTTTAACGTATTTGTGGATTGCATGACAAACTGTTAAGTATTCCTGAGTCCATGTAGTGTTTTGCATTGCCAATTCATGCTTGTTTAAGGGCGCATAGTAACCAATAATCATCACAAGTAACCAATAATGACCGTCTGCCTTGTACATTGTGTACATGGATTTCTCCAGAATCTAAATCTTTTGATAATATATACAGTGGGGAAAAAAAAGTATTTAGTCAGCCACCAATTGTGCAAGTTCTCCCACTTAAAAAGATGAGAGAGGCCTGTAATTGACATCATAGGTAGACCTCAACTATGAGAGACAAAATGAGAAAACATATCTAGAAAATCACATTGTCTGATTTTTTAAGAATTTATTTGCAAATTATGGTGGAAAATAAGTATTTGGTCACCTACAAACAAGCAAGATTTCTGGCTCTCACAGACCTGTAACTTCTTTAAGAAGCTCCTCTGTCCTCCACTCATTACCTGTAGTAATGGCACCTGTTTGACATTGTTATCAGTATAAAAGACACCTGTCCACAACCTCAAACAGTCACACTCCATACTCCACTATGGTGAAGACCAAAGAGCTATGGAAGGACACCAGAAACAAAATTGTAGACCTGCATCAGGCTGGGAAGACTGAATCTGCAATAGGAAAGCAGCTTGGTGTGAAGAAATCAACTGTGGGAACAATAATTAGAAAATGGAAGACATACAAGCCCACTGATAAATCTCCTTCGATCAGGGGCTCCACGCAAGATCTCACCCCGTGGGGTCAAAATGATCACAAGAACGGTGAGCAAAAATCCCAGAACCACACGGGGGGACCTAGTGAATGACCTGAAGAATGTTGGGACTAATGTAATAAAGGCTACCGTCAGTAACACACTACGCCGCCAGGGACTCAGATCCTGCAGTGCCAGACGTGTCCCTCTGCTTAAGCCAGTACATATCCGGGCACATCTGAACTTTGCTAGAGAGCATTTGGATGTTCCAGAAGAGTATTGAGAGAATGTCATATGGTCAGAAGAAACCAAAGTAGAACTGTTTGGTAGAAACACAACTCGTCATGTTTGGAGGAGAGTGAATGCTGAGTTGCATCCAAAGAACACCATAGCTACTGTGAAGCATGGGGGTGGCAACATCATGCTTTGGGGCTTTTTCTCTGCAAAGGGACCAGGGAGACTGATCCGTGTACATGAAAGAATGAATGGGGTCATGTATCGTGAGATTTTGAGTGCAAACCTGCTTCCATCAGCAAGGGCATTGAAGATGAAACGTGGCTGGGTCTTTCAGCATGACAATGATCCCAAGCACACCACCAGGGCAACGAAGGAGTGGCTTCGTAAGAAGCATTTCAAGGTCCTGGAGTGGCCTAGCCAGTCTCCAGATCTAAACCCCATAGAAAACCTTTGGGGGGAGTTGAAAGTCCGTGTTGCCCAGCGACAGCCCCAAAACATCACTGCTCTAGAGGAGATCTGCATGGAGGAATGGGCCAACATACCAGCAACAGTGTGTGCCAACCTTACGAAGACTTACAGAAAACGTTTGACCTTTGTCATTGCCAACAAAGGATATATAACAAAGTATGGAGATGAACTTTTGTTATTGACCAAATACTTATTTTCCACCCTAATTTGCAAATAAATTCTTAAAAAAATCAGACAATGTGATTTTCTGGATTTGTTTTCTCATTTTGTCTCTCATAGTTGAGGTCTACCTATGATGTCAATTACAGGTCTCTCTCATCTTTTTAAGTGGGAGAACTTGCACAATTGGTGGCTGACTAAATACTTTCTTCCCCACTGTATGTACTGTTGATGGTGGATTATTCAAAGTTTTTGCAGTTTTACATTGAAGAACAGTTTTTTAAAATTGTTACACAATTTTTAGATGTAGCTTGTCATAGATTGGTGAACCTCTTACCACTCCTTTTTCTGAGAGACTACCTTTCATACTGGAGTCCTGGGTTCAAATCCTGCCAAGGACAACATCTGCAAGGAGTTTGTATGGTCTCCCTGTGTTTGCATGGGTTTCCTCCCACACCCCTAAGACATACTGATAGGGAATGTAGATTGTGAGCCCTATATGGGACAGTGACCACAATGTCTGTAAAAGCTCTGCGGAATAGGATGGCGCTATACAAGTATGCTAAATAATAATAATCTTTATATATACAGTCAAGTGACTTAGGCCTCATTAACATGTTCACATGTGACGTACACTCTTTTTTTCATGGACAGCAGTTCACCCTGCTCATTTGCGGATGGTATGCTGTCTGTGGCTGATCCATTTTTCAGATCAATTTTTTGTTTCATTTTCTATATTTTGTTTGTCTCTGGGTCCATGAAAAATGGATGACACAATGTAGATTTCATTGATGTGACATGTTTCCATTTGCACTGAAATTGATGGGTACGTATGGCATCCAGAAAACTGCAGACACCATGCATACGTGAAATGTGGACATGTGAATAAAGCCTTAGTTGTCCAGGTTTTTTTTTCAGTAGTACCACTTACTTTTCCAGCCTTTTGTTAATCCTGTCCGAACTTTTTTTCAACTTCTGATATGTGTTCTATTGTGAATAAAATATGTGTATATGAGAGTTCCAAATCATTGCATCCTTATTTACTTTACAGTGTCCCAACGTGTTTTGGAATTACAATGCCATTTGGAAAGTCTTCAGACCCTTTGTCTTTCTTCACATTTTGTTATGTTGCGGCTTTGTACTAAAATTAAAAAAAAAATCAAGTTTTCCCCATTAATCTTCACTCAATAGAAATTTGAAAACACAATTTTAGAAATGTTTGCAAATTTAAAAAGGAAAAACAAAAAATTTGCATGGACAATATTCAGACCCTTTGCTATGACACTTAAAATTTAGCCCACCTTGATTGTGGTCCATCGGTGGAAACTGACAATGCTTAACAGCAAAAACCAAGCCATGAGGAGAAAGGAACTACCTGTAGCACTCAGAGACAGGATTGTATACAGACATAGATCTGGAGAAGGGTACAAAAATTCTTGCTGAACTGAAAGTTCTTAAAAGCAAAGTGGCCTCCATGCGTTATGTCTGGAGGAAACCTGGCATTGCTAATTACCTGACCAATAGCATCCCTACAGTGAAACATAGTGTTGGACGCATCATGCTGTGGGGGTGTTTCTCAGCGGCTAGGACAGGGTTGAGGGAAAGCTGAATGGAGCAAAGTACTGGGACATTCTTGATGAAAACCTGAACCACAAAGTACAAAAAAGTAAATGGTCTGAAGACTTGTTTTGTATACTGTGTATATTAACTCATTGACAAAAAGAAAATAACATACCCAGATAGAAATGTCAGATTGCTGCAAAACTGAGCATTCAGTTATGTCTCAGGCAGATATGGAAATGACTACGGGTGTGATCTGATCAGACACTGGGTCTTGCTACAAAAGGGCATAATAGTGCTTCTACCTTTGCTGTATAAAATGACTACTTTGGGCAAGATACCTATTACCATCATTGGACTGAGGGAAGTTTTTTGGAGGTGTTGGGAGCAGTGGTTACATGAGGGCACATACATGGCAAACAGGCTCCTTACAGCTCAAACAGACCATCAGTAGAGATGATCATTTTGATTCCCCTACAAGCACAAACAGCGACCACATTTTCTGTGTCCACTGTCCAGACACAGGTGGCACCTTCATTACACACCCCTCTCTCTTTCCAGTCCCTTTTCAGATGCTTAGCATAAGGAAATTCGGTGACACAGCACTCACTAGATGTCCTGCCATTGTCAGCCAGCCATCTTCACCCTTATTTCCAGTGGTGGTGTAAGCGAGAATCATGGACTTGAAACATGGAACAGTATTGTCTTTAGGAACTAATCCAGGTTGTTTGGGATCCGATGATGGTTAGGTTCAAATATGGAGGACTCATTTTGAGAGCTTCAAACATGCCGTTGCTATGGATCGATACACTGCTCCAACTGCTGGTGTGATGATCTGGAAAGCCATTGCATATGACAGTCCATCAGCCCTAGTGGTGATACGATGGACACTAACAGCTCAGCGATATGTGTAGGACATCCAGAAGCCACGTGTTGCTTCCCATGGCGGGGCTTCCAAACGGAATTTTTCACATTTTTCCACACACACAGCAAGGGTATCCCAGATTGCAACACTTGCATGGCCTGTCTGGTTGTGAGATTTATCAACAACTGAGCTATTATGGCAGTAACTGGAACGCCAACTTTGGCAGTCCATTAGTGTGCAATATCTGTGGGCAAATGTGCCACAGGAGCCTTTTAGTTGTACAGTTTTCGTGAATCATTTCACTCTAATATTGTATTCACTTACATATATCATCATTCCATTCACAAATAAAAAGTTTAATTTGATTCAAACAACTCTTGGTGCATTACTTTTTTTGTCAATGAGTGTATATATAATACTGTATGGAACTGCAAATTGGTGATTAAATGCAAACATGGGTTGGTGGCTGCTGTAGAAATATATACTCCAGCGTTAGGTAGTACATTAGGTACCGCAATGATTTATTAGAATTCTACAGCACTCATATTAGCAGACTAGGATAAAGTGAATGAATAACTTTTTTTTATATTTACAGTGTATACAGTTTATGAATCACTTCCTTATTTTGAAGCCCTTGGCACATTTTGCTACACAATGTCACTGCCATTTGTGGTTTCCATTCACTTCCCCTACATTTTGAAAGTATATCTGGTCCTTTTACCCGCAGGTAAAGTATTATTAGAAAAAAATCTGCATGTGGGGATAGTATCACTGCATCACTACTTGGCTGACAATATGTTGTCACTTAGGTGTATTGTACACATGCTGCCATCTGTATTCTGAAAGAAAACTGTATCTGAAGCAACAAGAGTTAAAGCTAAAAGTGAAGTGACAGGCAGAAGGTAAGCAACAAACATGCATAGTAACATTTGATATTACATTTGTGTTAGCTTTATTCCACAGACAGGGTAGAGAAAGATTCAGCAATCTCTCATTGAATGATTGTCAAAATAGATGACATCCAGTGGCCTCTAGCAATGACATGTAATCCCTTGCTGTGGCAGTGGCCAGTATAAAGGGACCAGCAGGGGATTACTAAGGATAGTACTTCTCAGTTTAGTATTTTATACCATTGTAAGCTTTTGGTCAAAAATTGGATAACCCCCTCTTAATAAAAGCAAAAACTAAACTTTTTTTATATATAAATTCATAGAGCAGTTGAAGACAACAAACTTTCTAACATTTTATTAACCCCATAAATACAGTGCCTTGCGAAAGTATTCGGCCCCCTTGAACTTTTCAACCTTTTTCCACATTTCAGGCTTTAAACATAAGGATATAAAATTTTAATTTTTTGGTGAAGAATCAACAAAAAGTGCGACACAATTGTGAAGTGGAACGAAATTTATTGGATATTTTAAACTTTTGAAAAAAATAAAAAACTGAAAAGTGGGGTGTGCCAAATTATCCCTATGTGCAGTCAATGGCCTCCTGGTTGCCATGGCAACCACTCGGACAACCGATCTCTAGGGGTTGAAGGGGGTAGCGATCTTGCCCCTCCAACCACCAAGATGCCGTGGATCGCTATTATAGCACTTAAGGGGTTAAGCCATTAACTATACAACGTAATAGTACGTGCAGAGCCAGAAATTGCCTGTTTCTTCACTTATTTGCCTCCTCCAACCACTGATCACATTGGTACAATGAACGTGTTTGGAGGGGAGAGGCAGAAAGGTAAAGAGGAGAGCTCCCCAAAGGAGCGAGACATCTGCACTATGGTTTTCTTTCACAACCCAGCAGAGTTATCAGGAATTAATATCCAGTCTTTTCCTTACAGAAATGCTGCAGATGGACTTATAGTGGGTACGGAAAGTATTCAGACCCCCTTAAATTTTTCACTCTTTGTTTCATTGCAACCATTTGCTAAAAGCAAAAAAGTTCATTTTATTTCTCATTAATGTACACTCAGCACCCCATCTTGACAGGAAAAAACCAGTAATGTAGATATTTTTGCAAATTTAATAAAAAAGAAAAACTGAAATATCACATGGTCATAAGTACTCAGACCCTTTGCTGTGACACTCATATTTAACTCACCTGCTGTCCATTTCCTTCTGATCCTCCTTGAGATGGTTCTACTCCTTCATTGGAGTCCTGCTGTGTTTAACTAAACTGATTGGACTTGATTAGGAAAGGCACACACTTGTCTATATAAGACCTCACAGCTCACAGTGCATGTCAGAGCATATGAGAATCATGAGGTCAAAGGAACTGCCCAAGGAGCTCAGAGACAGAATTGTGGCAAGGCACAGATCTGGCCAAGGTTACAAAAGAATTTCTGCAGCACTCAAGGTTCCTAAGAGCACAGTGGCCTCCATAATCCTTAAATGGAAGAAGTTTGGGACGACCAGAACTCTTCCTAGACCTGGCCGTCCAGCCAAACTGAGCAATCGTGGGAGAAGAGCCTTGGTGAGAGAGGTAAAGAAGAACCCAAAGATCACTGTGGCTGAACTCCAGAAATGCAGTAGGGAGATGGGAGAAAGTTCCACAAAGTCAACTATCACTGCAGCCCTCCACCAGTCAGGGCTTTATGGCAGAGTGGCCCGAAGGAAGCCTCTCCTCAGTGCAAGACATATGAAAGCCCGCATAGAGTTTGCCAAAAAACACATGAAGGACACCCAGACTATGAGAAATAAGATTCTCTGGTCTGATGAGATGAAGATTGAACTTTTTAGTGTTAATTCTATGCGGTATGTGTGGAGAAAACCAGGCACTGCTCATCACCTGCCCAATACAATCCCAACAGTGAAACATGGTGGTGGCAGCATCATGCTCTGGGGTGTTTTTCAGCTGCAGGGACAGGATGACTGGTTGCAATTGAAGGAAAGATGAATGCGGCCAAGTACAGAGATATCCTGGAAAAAAACCTCTTCCAGAGTGCTCTGGACCTCAGACTGGGCCAAAGGTTCACCTTCCAACAAGACAATGACTCTAAGCACACAGCTAAAATAACAAAGGAGTGGCTTCGGAACATCTCTGTGACCATTCTTGATAGCTCAGCCATAGCCCTGACCTCAACCCAATTGAGCATCTCTGGAGAGACCTGAAAATGGCTGTCCATCAACGTTCACCATCCAACCTGACGGAACTGGAGAGGATCTGCAAGGAAGAATGGCAGAGGATCCCCAAATCCAGATGTGAAAAACTTGTTGCATCATTCCCTAGAAGACTCATGGCTGTACTAGCTCAAAAGGATGCTTCTACTCAATACTCAAAGGGTCTGAATATTTATGACCATGTGAGATTTCGGTTTTTCTTTTTCAATAAATTTGCAAAAATATCTATATTTCTGTTTTTTCTGTCAAGATGGGGTGCTGAGTGTACATTAATGAGAAATAAAATGAACTTTTTTGCTTTTAGCAAATGGCTGCAATGAAAAAAAGAGTGAAAAATTTAAAGGGGTCTGAATACTTTCCATACCCACTGTATGTGAACAGATCCTATGAAGTAGATAATATAAAGAAATATATGTTCCGTTTTCAAAGTAAATCACCAATGATCTGATATTTATTTTGCAGTAATGAATTTGGACGATAAGTGCTGACTTGCTGTCATTGATATTCAGAAAACCTGTTAGAAAGCTCGAAACTCTCAGGTGTTTGCATAACTTGCCAGAAAAAGAAACTGGTTTGTTCATATTTAATTTCCAGTACAATAAAATGGAAGGTCAAATTTAATGAAGAATTTTAACATAAATTATATTCACTGGAAAGCTAAAATGGAAATGCTGTTCAAAGTTTTATGTATAAGTATTGTGTAAAGATTATGTATATAATCAATATTACACTATAATCCCTTGCTGTATACAAATAAAACTTTGTCCTTAATACAAACTAGCATAATTTTTAGTATAATTTTTATATCTAAGGCAGGGTTCACACTACCGTTGGAGTCTGTTATGAAGGTGTCCGTTAAAAAAAAAAAAAAAAAAAAAACGGACACCTATCATAACGGACACTAACTGATGTTAATGTGTCCGTTTTTTTAACTGATCCAATTAATGGTTCAGTTAAAAAAACGGACACATTAGCGTCAGTTAGTGTCCGTTAGCATCAGTTAGTGTCCGTTTTTTAACACTGTCTGTTTTTTATTTTTTTTGTTTGTTT
Source organism: Leptodactylus fallax (assembly GCA_947044405.1). Classification (NCBI taxonomy): domain Eukaryota; kingdom Metazoa; phylum Chordata; class Amphibia; order Anura; family Leptodactylidae; genus Leptodactylus; species Leptodactylus fallax. Next base: position 3,136,194 of record CAMRHE010000096.1, read on the forward strand.
CTCCTTTCTGAGCATGTGCAGGAATAAAAGGGACAAAAAATAACGGATGGCTATAATGATGGCTATCAGTTACTGTCCGTTATAAGTCCGTTACCCATAGACTTCAATGTTAAAAAAATAAAGGACACTTGCTGTCCGTCAAGAATCCGTTTTTTTCAAACGGACAAAAAGTCCTGCATGTAGGATATTTTGTCCGCGAAAAAAAAACGGACTTCTGACGGATTTGGTGTAAACGGACACAAAACCCATTGAAATGAATGGAAATTTTAACGGACTTCTGACGGTTCAGCTAGTGTCCGATGCTAAAATCTTGTAATGGACAATAGCAACGGACACTACTGATGGTCACCAACAGTAGTGTGAACGCACTCTAACATATTATGGAATTACTAACATTGTGCCTAACTTACATTTTGTAAAAGATAACTTGCAATAAAGCTATAGAAAAATGAAAACCATGAGTGTTCTGAACAACTACACACAAAATGGATCTTGATAGATCAGTGTTCCATTACCTAGGGCACAAAACAAGCCCATAATTTCCAAAGAAAAGTATAAGAAAGGTAACATGACTAACAAGAAATACACCAAAATAAGGACAGGTCAATATATGTTGATTATTGGAGATTTTCCAATTAAATAATTCATACATACAGTACAGACCAAAAGTTTGGACACACCTTCTCATTCCAAGAGTTTTCTGTATTTTCATGACTATAAAAATTGTAGATTCACACTGAAGGCATCAAAACTATGAATTAACACATGTGGAATTATATACTTAACAAAAAAGTGTGAAACAACTGAAAATATGTCTTATATTTGAGGTTCTTCAAAGTAGCCACCTTTTGCTTTGATTACTGCTTTGCACATTCTTGGCATTCTCTTGATGAGCTTCAAGAGGTAGTCACCTGAAATGGTTTTCACTTCACAGGTGTGCCTTGTCAGGTTTAATAAATGGGATTTCTTGCCTTATAAATGGGGTTGGGACCATCAGTTGTGTTGTTCAGAAGTCAGGTGGATACACAGCTGATAGTCCTACTGAATGGAGTGTTAGAATTTGTATTATGACAAGAAAAAAGCAGCTAAGTGAAGAAAAACGAGTGGCCATCTTTACTTTAAGAAATGAAGGTCAGTCAGTCCGAAAAATTGGGAAAACTTTGAAAGTGTCCCCAAGTGCAGTGGCCAAAACCATCAAGCACTACAAAGAAACTGGCTCATATGAGGACCACCCCAGGAAAGGAAGACCAAGAGTCACCTCTGCTGCGGAGGATAAGTTCATCCGAGTCGCCAGCCTCAGAAATCGCAGGTTAACAGCAGCTCAGATTAGAGACCAGGTCAATGCCACACAGAGTTCTGGCAGCAGACACATCTCTACAACAACTGTTAAGAGTAGACTGAGTGCAGCAGGCCTTCATGGTAAAATAGCTGCTAGGAAACCACTGGTAAGGACAGGCAACAAGCAGAAGAGACTTGTTTGGGCTAAAGAACACAAGGAATGGACATTAGACCTATGGAAATCTGTGCTTTGGTCTGATGAGTCCAAATTTGAGATCTTTGGTTCCAACCACCGTGTCTTTGTGCGACGCAGAAAAGGTGAATGAATGGACTCTACATGCCTGGTTCCCACCGTGAAGCATGAAGGAGGAGGTGTGATGGTGTGGGGGTGCTTTGCTGGTGACACTGTTGGGGATTTATTCAAAATTGAAGGCATACTGAACCAGCATGGTTACCACAGCATTTTGCAGCGGCATGCTATTCCATCCGGTTTGCGTTTAGTTGGACCATCATTTATTTTTCAACAGGACAATGACCCCAAACACACCTCCAGACTGTGTAAGGGATATTTGACCAAGAAGGAGAGTGATGGGGTGCTACGCCAGATGACCTGGCCTCCACAGTCACCAGACCTGAACCCAATCGAGATGGTCTGGGGTGAGTTGGACCGCAGAGTGAAGGCAAAAGGGCCAACAAGTGCTAAGCATCTCTGGGAACTCCTTCAAGACTGTTGGAAGACCATTTCAAGTGACTACCTCTTGAAGCTCATCAAGAGAATGCCAAGAGTGTGCAAAGCAGTAATCAAAGCAAAAGGTGGCTACTTTGAAGAACCTAGAATATAAGACATATTTTCAGTTGTTTCACACTTTTTTGTTAAGTATATAATTCCACATGTGTTAATTCATAGTTTTGATGCCTTCAGTGTGAATCTACAATTTTTATAGTCATGAAAATACAGAAAACTCTTGGAATGAGAAGGTGTGTCTAAACTTTTGGTCTGTACTGTATATTGGAGACTTACAGAAATACAGCTACAATAACTTAAACTCTTCCCACAGTGTACAGTACATTTACGGCAGGGAGAGTTTTAGTGCACTATACCGTGTACAGTATCTTGATCACACCAGCTATACCCAAGACTGCAGATAATTCTGATACTGGGAATTAACACCGCAGAAACCATGTTCAATAGCTACTGCTAAATCCAGAACGCCAGTTTTTTGGTTGCCTCACCTCCAAACAAAAAATAATAGATAAATAGAAAATGATTGAAAAGCTGGATGTACTCTAGGAACCTCAATAGTACCAATAAAATAAAACAAAATAAACACATTATTTGTTTGCAAAATTAAAAGTTAAAGAAAAAAACAATGCCTGAATTGCTGCGGTTGTCTCATCCAGCCCGCAGAAAGAATAAAATTATGTCTATAAATTATAGGCACACCAAAATTGTGTCACTGAAAAGACAGCATTTTTGTACTTACCGTAAAATCCCTTACTCGTTGAATTTATTGGGGACACAGTACCATGGGTATAAGCCTGGCCACTAGAAGGCTGACACTAGGAATATTGCTTCGACTAAGTGGGCTATACCCTCTCCACAGACAGGAAGTTACTCAGCTCTGTACTAACAGCAGTAGGAGAAGACAAAGCATGGAGCAAGAACCAATATGTCCTGAGCTTAAGAAGATAACAGTCAAGACCAGAAAAAGCTGAGAGCACGATCTGTTTCCCCTAATGAATATAACGAGAAAGAGATTTTACAGTAAGTACAAAAATCCAATTTTCTCGTTTACTAAGATACTAAGCCATGGCTCTTAGGAGATAGATGACTTGAAGGTTGCGAAACCCTGCATGGACCCTCAATAGAGGAACAAGAAGCTGGAGCAGCAGGAGGGTTGAGACACAACCTGGAAAAACTAAACCACCTGTGGCAGATACTGCCCAAGAAAAAGGAAGGAAGAAGCAAAATGCGAGCGAATTTAAGCATGCCATGGAAAAAAACAAGGTGAGTAGATCGTAAGAATAAAAGGCCAAAAATAAAGGCAGACTAGATGGACCAAGTGGATGTCTACTGCCATCAAGCTGCTAAGGTTCCATATTACCCAACTGTCAGAGAAGGGGGAGGGGGCTGGAGAGGGGCAGAGAGAGTGAGCTCTATCCAATAGCTATAAACCCTGTCACCCAATGGAGCGTGATAATTGCAAAGTGAACCCAAGGGGGTTAAGTAGTTAGCAAGGCCTTCTGGACTAAACCAGGTTGCAAGCTCCACAGAGGGGCGCAATAGGAGTCCTTTGCGAAAGATCAGCTCTGTGGGAGGAGGGGCAAGAAATCCCGAAGGGTGGAGAGAGCCATGAACATGCCCATAAGGCAGCCAAGATGGCACCCAATAGGGCAGAGGTAAAAGAGTTTTAGATGTGGGGCACCCCTGGGAACGCATATGCAGCATATACTGGGGCAGAGGGCAACCATCAGCACTAACCCACTGATGTAGAGAGGCCCAGAGGCAAAAAACTTTTCAGGAAGCCCATAACTCAGCTGGGAGAAGACGGGGACAGAGGAATGAAATGTCTCCAAAGTCTGGGGAAGGTGACCAAAGAACAGACCTCAACCAGAAAGAAGGTATAGAGCATAGGCAGACCTGCAGGGTTGGGTCTGTCCACAAGGAGCTGGGGGGACAACAGTCTCGACCCAGTAAGAGGTGGTAGGTAGGGAAAAAAAACATTGCAAGACAGTCATAAGGAGTGCCCACTGCGAGTACTCAAGAAGGTGCAATCTGCAGCTCAGTATTCAGAAGAACCAACTAGCTTGGACGGACAGCCAGCTGAGAAAAAAAGACTGCGGCCCACCAGGAAAGCGGGAATAGTCTGTAGGACTCGCCACAGAACAGAATAAATTCCACAGTTTAAAAGGAGAAGAGGCCAGGCCCCTGGGTCCATCCAACTGTCCAGGACTGAGTGGTCCTGAATGAATCACTCAAGAGCTGGGAATCAGGGAAAAATGCCCCTTGGAGGCTGAGATAGCACATATTGAAATCTCAAGGAAGTTATGTGGCAAAAGACCCCTGGGTGGTGATACAAATCTGACGTTGGTCACTCAGACCATCATTAAGGGACAGGAAAACAAACATTTCTGTCAGGAATCTCGTATACAAGAGAAGAGCAGTCAAACTGGGGACAAAAGCAATGTCCTTCAGAATAGGTAGAATGCTAATTCAATAGCAGAAGGGCAGTCATGCTTGGGAAAGGCGGCCTGGAACTGGTCCCACTAAGAGGGGAGAGAGACCACCAAGGAAGTGGCATGTCAAGATGTACAAGGGAATGTCTGTAAACTGCTGAAAGCCAAGTGGGAAGAGCAGGAGTGTTCCAGGGAAGTGGAGGCCCCCTAATTGGAAGAGGCAAGGGGTGAATACTGACTGTGAAAAATAAGACCCCTTCCCCCAAGTGAGCCTTTATGTGCTGGGAAAAAAAGGAGGAAAATGCTTCCTAGAACTCACAAGTCAGAACCGGCTTGGACCAGCAGGACCTTGTAAGATGTGGGAGGCTTTCTTCCCTGGGAACGAAACCAGACAATGGGTATAGACAGCTACCGCCAACCCCATGATGCAGAGAATGGGCTAAGAGGGACCTGGACCTGGTAGCAACCGAGGAGGTAACCGCTGAACCAGGACTCCGGCACTTCTACAGAAAACATGATGTCCTGCTGGGGTCTGGGCAGGATAGGAGCACAACACTCCAGCAAAGGGGAAGTATAGCATAAGGAGGGCTTAGCGTAAGGATAGCATGATGGGAGTCATGCATCCATGACGAGCCAACAAACTGCTGGAGACTACCAGGAGGCCACAAGCAAGTGGCTCATTCCACAATAACATCAGGATGCTGGGGAACTCTGATGGTCTAGTCCTGGGACTAAAAGGTAGACAAGAGAGAGAGGCTCTCAGAATAAGGAAGACTGGAAAACGTAGGAGGGTGGATGAGGCCCTAGATGACTGCCTCTGGCAGGCATGTATGGAAAAGACAGCTGGACAGGACCTGACATCAGGAGCATAACTGAACTAAGGTCATGTAAAGAGCACATTAGATCCATTCCCTCAAGAGGGGATGCCAGGATGGTTCGGAGAGGCCCGACTGGCTCAGGGGAAGAGACAAAGGAAGATGAAGACTAAACAAAGCAGGTCAATTCAGATGAACTCCTGCTGCAATTGCCTGTCCAGACCACCTAAATGTCAACCGAGGAAAACAAGGAGTAGGTGAGGGAGCCAGCTGCAGGGATGGGCACCCCAGCAATATCTGAACTCACAAACTCTGGATCACATGACCAGTGGTCAAACCTCTGAGCTATGGTCAGGCAGTAGTCAGTCACTAAAATCTGCAGAGAAAAACCTGTAATGACAAGGTACTGAAAAGTTCCCAAAGGTAGCCTACATAACCAGGAGGTTTAGGAACCTGTGGCCTGCTTCTAACAGGCGGCCTAATGAATATACAGAATTACAGAGCAAGAAGAGTAAAAGATGCTGCTTATTCTTTTTGTGTCTTACCTCTGTTGCGTCCTGTTCAAACATGGCTACATGTGTCAGACCAGGAGTGTCGGGAGGTTGGAAGTAAGACATTCATCCACCACACTAGCACTCTATGCTTCAGCCAACCTGACCCTGTGGCAGAGACAGGCAGGTAGGAGGGGTGACTATAGCAAGGAAAGGGCTGTACTGGGAGTACAGATGGGTGGAACACCATCCGTTAAATCAATCCCCTCAAGAGGGCAGAATGTCAGCCATAGCAGGAGAGTGAGGGCCTCTGAAAACTTGTATGTGCACAGGTCGGAGTGGTAAGGGGAAGCTGCCTCCAACCACCTTAAAAGCCCGCTGAGAAACTGTCATGAGTGGGAAAGGAAGCCCCCCCACAAGCCCGCTCTAGAGGCAGGCAAAAAAGCCTGAACTGCAGGGAAGAAGTGGCACTCACTAAAGGGAGGCAGGGCTAAATGCAGCCTGGTCCCAGCAGAAGCCAGGGACTAAATTACTTCAGTCATTCTGCAGCAGGGACGGCTCTGGTGCAGAGGGTACCGGAGAAAAAGGAAGGGGTGGGTAGGGCCTGGGAGCTTCACCCTCTTTGAAGAGGAGCCAAGGAACACCCCAAAAGTGACACAGTAAGGGCATCTACCAGGAGAATATGGCTGGGACTAACATGAATGGATGTGTGCTGAAGCATGTGGGAGCTTGAATGGGGCACAGTACTGCAGAAGGCTGAGTACTCTTACACACGTGGACAAAATTGTTGGTACCCCTCGTTTAATGAAACAAAAACCCACAATGGTCACAGAAATAACTTGAATCTGACAGATTGGAATTTGCCAAACTACATGTTGACAAGCCACAAAGCCTCTGGGAGAATTTCCTATGGACAGATGAGACAAAAATCGAAATTTTTGGCAAGGCAAACCAGCTCTATGTTCACAGATGGAAAAATGAAGAATATCTTGAAAAGAACACTGTCCCTACTGTGAAACATGGAAGAGGCTCTGTTATGTTCTGGGTCTGCTTTGCTGCATCTGGGACAGGGTGTCTTGAATCTGTGCAGGGTACAATGAAATCTCAAGATTATCAAGGGATTCTAGAGAGAAATGTGCTGCCCAGTGTCACAAAGCTTGGTCTCAGTTGAAGGTCATGGGTCAACAGGATAATGACCCAAAACACACACCTAAAAACACCCAAGAATGGCTAAGAGGAAAACATTGGACTATTCTAAAGTGGCCTTCTATGAGCCCTGACCTAAATCCTATTGAGCATCTTTGGAAGGAGATGAAACATGCCGTCTGGAAAAGGCACCCTTCAAACCCAAGACAACTGGAGCAGTTTGCTCATGAGGAGTGGGCCAAAATACCTGTTGAGAGGTGCAGAAGTCTCATTGACAATTACAAGAATCGTTGGATTGCAGTGATTGCCTCAAAAGGTTGTGCCACAAAATATTAAGTTAAGGGAACCATCATTTCTGTCCAGGCCTGTTTCATGAGTTTTCTTTTTTTAAAAATTCTGTTGAAGCATGGTTGAAAAGCAATGTCTGACTTTCATTTGTTTATTTTCATAGAATTTTTATATATTATTACTTTTGTCAGATTCAAGTTATTTCTGTGACCATTGTGGATTTTTCTTTCATTAAACGAGGGGTACCAACAATTTTGTCCACGTGTGTAGGTATGTTAGGTGGCAAGCAGAAGGATGACAGGGGCCACTAGAGATAGGGCTTAGCAAAGGAGGGGGTCCAGGGAGTGAAATCTTACTCTTCTGTTTGTTCAATGTCTTCGGGTGCTCGCAGGGTCACCCTCTTCAGTAAACTTACACTGAAAGTGGGATTACTGGCACTCTAGCTGCAGCTGCAGACAAGTAGGGGAAATGGGTGACAGGCGATGAGGAGAGATGCAGACATGTTCAGGGAAAACCTAGTTGCCTGACTCTTAGCACCCACAGGGGGTACAACTAATGTGGAGCACACACTGTGGAGCACACACTGAGGACCCCCATGTGTAACCCGAAAGAGAAAAGAAAGCAATAAAACTAAAATAACAAGTAGAAGACCTGCTAGCAGGGCATGTCTTCCTCCTAGTGGCCACACAAACAATTGCTCAAACAACTATATGGATGGAAAAATAAGAGAGTATGGCTTTCAAAATGTGCCAATGAAAAGAAACAATAAAAATTGCAGTGTTAAGCAAAACAGTCATATTGGCTTGAAAAGAATATTTTTATTACAGGTAGTGAGTGATACATGCACTGTAAAAATAAATACATGACACTATCTTGATGACTTCCGATCCAGCAGTTTGGCTTGATTGAATATAAAAGACATTCCTGAATCACCAGCTGTCTAGCTTCTATATGAAACAGAAGACCATTACCATCCATAAGCTCTGGTCCATACTGCTTTCCTCTTAAACTCTGGAAGACCTCTTAAGCTAAAAAGAGAAGCTAAAAAGAAAAAAAAAAGAGATATGTTATCCTATAGTCATACCCAAAGAGTTATACATGATTTAAAAGTTATTTTTAAAGGGAATCTGTCAGCAGCAAAATGGTTTTTAAACCAGTGTCACTACCTTGTAGTTTACCAAGTGATAAATAGCCTCATATCTTTTATTGTATTAACAGCTTCATTTTGCAGAAAAATTAGCACCAAGTGCAGTGGGGGTTTCTTAGTGTGTAGGGGCTCTGTTGGCTTCCCTGCATCCAAACCCCCATAATAGTTGATGAAGACCGCCTTCCATTTTCAGGATCTAAGACATTTGCCGGGATTTCCTGCCATGCACATTACAGATCCCCAAGCCATCAATAGTGTACATACAAAGGGCAGGGAAATGGGGAAAAACGTGTATATCAACTGTATAGGAAACAGTACTGAGTAGGGATTTCAGTGGGAAGGCAGGGATGGAAACAGAGCTCACCCTCAGGAAATTCCCCATTGCACTTGGGACTAGTTTATTATATCATGATAACACGATGATCTACTAAATCAAGCTACTATTCACTTAATGAAAGGTATGAAGGTGTTTACAAGGTACTGACACTGGTTCAATAGTCATTTTTCTCCGGACTAATTTCCTTTAAAGATATTGTACAGTATTAGAAAAACATAGTTGCTCTCCTTCAGGAACAACATCACACCTGTCCATGGGCTGTATCTGGTATTGCTACACCACTTCAATGAATAAGTATAGCCTTTGGACAAGTATGGCACTAGTAGTCATTTATAATCCTGAACAAACCATTTAAAGAGGTTGTGCCATTAGAGCAGCGATTCCCAATTGGGGTGCCACGACAATCCGGTGTGGAAATGGCCGCCCGTCCCCTTTTAACTACATCATCATTCTTAGGATGCCGATGTAGTTGAATAGAATGATGCAACAGGAAGGCTTTAGCTTCCTGCTCTTTAACTCAGGCATCAGCTAGTGATGTCTGCTGAAGACCTGATGCATCCATCTTCAGAGAAAAAATAGCCATCCTCAGAACTCTGAGATCCACCTAAGTGGTGTTTTTTATTTCTTTAGCACATCTACAGTGTGGGGTCACTGGGGGACATTATTAGTTATCTGGGGGACATGATTAGTTGTCTGGGGGCCACTGGAGGGACATGAATAGTTGTCAGGGGGACACTGGGGAACATTATTACCGTGTTTCCCCGAAAATAAGACACCCCCGAAAGTAAGACATAAGAGAGGTTTTGTAGAATTGCCCAATATAAGGCATCCCCCGAAAGTAAGACGTACCGTAGGAGACGTTTCGTTTTGCAGCATTCCCGAATAGAACATACCGGTACGGTATATGGTATACCGTAACACTGCTGTCGTCCCCTACCTTCACCATTCAGCATCCTGAGCCTGTTGCTTTCCTTGTTGTCCCCCTTTGTCCCGCTGTCGTTATCCTGTACAGTACGATGTCCCTGCTGCGTTGTACCGCATGAGTGTGCAGTGGTGAGCGTTCTCCTGGTGTCGGGAAGCAGAGCCTGTCCTTGCTGCGCGATTCTGCTGTAACGATTCTGCTGGGGACGTCACTTTGCGTCGCGACGCCGGCCCGCATCACGTGACGCCGGCTTGGTCCAGCATTGAAGAAGGCCGAAGCAGCAGCAGAGAGTGGACCGGATCGAGGAACAGGTAAGCAACGTTGTTTTTTTATGTTTCTATCCTTCCCTGGGTCTCCGATCATTATACTCTGGGGTCTGAAAAGACTCCAGAGTATAATAATTGTGCATGGGTGGTCCACAATGGGACATACCGGTATAATACTGTGTGCAGGGGCCACTATGGGACATGATACTGTGTGCAGGGGCCACTATGGGAGATGATACTGTGTGCAGGGGCCACTATGGGAGATGATACTGTGTGCAGGGGCCACTATGGGATATGATACTGTGTGCAGGGAAATTAATGGTTTGGATTGTTATGATGATGACCTAGAAGATGATGACATAACTGTCATTGAATAAATTTTACTTTCTATGCATACTGTAAATATTGGTAAATGTACCATACTGTTAATTGTTGTTCATGGAAATAATGGTACGGTAGTAAGAAATTCTTGATAGGATTCACAGTTTGTCTGGTTATGCTGGTTTGTGATGACAACTACTGTGCAGTACCGTATATAATAAATGTTCATTTTTTTGTTCAGCAATAAATGTGAATTCTTCTTCATTGAAAAAAAATAAGACATCCCCTGAAAATAAGACACAGCACATCTTTGGGAGCAAAAATTTATATAAGACGCTGTCTTATTTTCGGGGAAACAGGGTAGTTGTCTCGGTGCTACTGGGTGACATCTACTTGCCTGGGGGCTACTGGAGAACATTAATACTTGCAGGTGGCCAGTGGGGTGCATTACTAGGTGTCTACTAGGGAGCATTATTTGGTGTCTGGGCACCACTTGGAATTATTAATAGGTGTCTGGGGACCACTGGGGAGCATTATTCAGTGTCAGGGGGGCAATGGGAAGCATTATTATGTGTCTGAGGACCATTAGGGAGCATGTACTGTGAGTTGGGCCACTAAGGGAGCTTGATGATGGTAAAAGGTGAATTTTTGTATGTGCTGGGTGGAAAGTAAAGGATAGTGTAGCTTTTGAGGGTATATTCATCTGGTGCAGTTGTGATGCAGTTACAATTGCATCAAAACTGCAACCGAAAAATGCATGCGGTTTTGATGTGTTTTATGTGACGTTTTCTCAATTTACACGTGAAACAAATGTATGTTCCAGCTCTAATTTCAAAAACTGTACTACAAAAAACACATTAAAACTATATTTTTTTGTCTTTTGGTAATTTTTTTTTTTTACCAGGGTTCCCCTTGAAAAGGTTGGGAAACACTGCATTAGACACTTCTCCCTTATCCACATAGGGCGGAACGAAGCGCCAGTGCACCTCCTGTGTAACCTCAGGGCTGCTGAGACTGCAATTTCTGTCAAACTCTGCAGCCCCATAGAAGTGAAGAGACTGCCGGTCACACAAGTGCACTGGCATTTCATTCATAGGGAGAATGCAGGGAGACTTTCAGTCCTGTTTTCCTGATTGATAAGGGACCAGTGTCTCTAATCACATATTCCCTTTAACAATATGTATATCATAGGGTACAGTATACCTCTATCCTGCCTCCTGAACAGTTTCAGTATTTCACTAAAATACAGTATTTAAGTCTGATGGCCTATATACTGCAATCATATAACCCAACATTAGACATACCTTTTAAAACTGTTCTTGAAGCCTCTGATAAAGTGTCTTCTGGACTTTCAAGAAGATTCATCATCCAGTCAATAAACTGTTGAAAGAAAAAGCTTAGGTCTGGAATATGGGACTCATCCACATAAAATAATGAGTAACCAAAAAACTGAACAGTAATGGATAGGTCATATTTAAATTCAGCTTCTAGACTGTGGTTATACTGCTTAGATAGGAAACTGAAATAATTTTTAGGGTGCGGGTTCCCATGTCCGGTGTCAGTTTCAGTTTCCCCTTCAGCATGGTGCAGCAGTAGATTACAACTGGGCCCATACTGAGATGATATAGTTGAACTGTAAAAATATAGAAGAAGAAACCAAGACCTTAGGGCATCACCTCAGTTTCCCATCTAATGTCCCAATTAAATTTCAGTATACTGCCACAAAGTTCATCGAGTAATACAATTACAATTTAGGCGAGGTCCCCATCCCGATTGCTATGGAAAATTCTAAAGGGGAAAGACCTTGCTGAGGTCAACAAGAGTTATGGAAAAAGTTGAAGACTGCCATTCTATGCTTTTTCCCTATCTCCCATAGAGGTAAATAGGAGTTACATAAAAAGCATAGCACATTGATCTACAATGTTTTTGCGACTCCCAATCAAGCTTCGTATTTCCCAAATCAGCAGCAAATTAATCTGTGTGAACTTACCCTTAAAGGGGTTATCCAGGGACTTTAATTTAACTTGCTTTCTCCGGCCATGTGTTCAAGCTGGAGCTGGGGGATCCGGGATGGTATCCGACTCTGGGTCATGTTATCAGATCCAGCCCCTGTCTTCCCTGGGTCTCTCCACCTCCTCTCCCAGTTTTCCCAAGTAGTTAACTGTGCTATGGGAGTTGGCAGACTATAGTACAGCCACCCCCAATAAGACAACTACCTGTGAAAACGGAAAAGGAGGAAGAAAGCAGAGCGAATTGGGGGTCAGCTACTGGTTCCAATAACGTAACCCGGTGTCCAGCTTGAACAAATGCCTTGAGGAAGTTAAAGTCCCTGGAAACCCCTTTAATTCCTATGAAAGAAGTGAGGGTGTATATACTTTTTCACACACTGCTTCTACATTTTGGCCCAGAATTTGTTAAAACGTAACTAAACTTTAGGACAACAGATTTTCTGGCAGTATTTGTATCATTAATAAATTTTGTAATATACTTTGTTAACAAATTTTGGATAATTTCTGTGAAATACTGCATTTTTCACCCTTTCCCTGGCTTCTGTATTAAGAGGTTTTTCTGCCTCTCACTGAATGTTACTGTGTAAGGGAGTTCGGGACTATGTGATAGAGAAAATGAGGGTTGGGGAGGGTCAATTCAACCAGTGATTTCTCGGACATTATAAAGCGCACAAACTTACTTTTTGTGTCATATGAAAGAAGAGATTCTCTCACGATTATGACACTAAGTCTGCAGTTCTATCTAAATTATTTCCAGAGATATTACTGGTTGAAAACACAGTTATGATTAGGATATTTATATGCATCTGTATAATCTATATGATATAAAAATCCCAATCCCGACTGTGTTTTCAACCAGTGATATCTCTGGAAAAATTTAGACAGCAATGCAAATGAATCTCTTTCATATGACACAAAAAGCAAGTTTGTACATTTTATAATGTCCGAGATATAACTGTTTGAAATGACCCTCCCCCCTCATTTTCTCTACTACACAGCCCCGTATTCCCGTACACAGTAACATTAAGTGAGAGGCAGGAAAAGGTCTCAATGCAGAAGCAAGGGGAAGAATGAAAAAATGCAGGATTTCGCAGAAATGATCCAAAATTTGTTAAAGTATATTACAAAATTTATTAATGACACAAATACTGCCAGAAATCAAAAGTTGTCCGAAAGTTTAGTTATGCTTTAAAATAAATAATGACAGTGGAATGTGTTGTATTTACCTATTTTATCTTTGATGCATAAAACTATAGAACTGAAAGAGGGTGTATATTTGCTTTTCTTATGACTAAATATATTATTCACCCCAACTACTGTGCCAGTGACAGCGTGCTTGATCATGGTGGAAAGTGAAGATGACGAAACATTGACTTTTTCTTCATCAAAAAGTTATCTGTTTTATGGGTGTAGTTTAGGTATGTTTTTGTTACTGTATTTTTACCCTGGACAAGGTAGGGTGGGTTTCCAGCAGTGGCAGTACAGCATGGATCATGAATGATGGACAGGGAAAGAGATGTCCTTTTGTGTAGGGATAGTAGTAGGGGCAGCAGGCAGAACAGCAGCAGTATAGTATGGAACATGATGGACGAAACAGGAGATTTGCAGTTGTGTAGGATTAGTTGCAGCAGTAGTGCTACATGGAACACATATAGAATGTATGTAAGAATTTTGATTTTTGTGATGAAACACACAAATATCAGTGGCTGTCCCTGGAGCAACACAGTGACACTATTATACTTAGATGCCTAAAGTTATGGGATCTCCTCTGTCTTGTTCTGATCTGTAAAATGGTTTCTGCCATCTTGTGCTAAATCAATCTCTCTTCTCTAATAGAAAGTTTTTTTATGGAAATAAAAGAAATACCTTCTGAGTATGTTCCTTCCATGGCTCTTTGGCTAATAGTGATTGCAAGCTTGCGGGTAATGCATTTAAACATTCATTTACAGTCAACATGTCCATAGGATGTTTGCCCAAAGAACCAGGAGTGAATGGTGATCCATGATTCCATGAAAACCAGCTACCACGGATCCCAAGGAGTAAAGGTGTAGCATGATCACCCCAGGCCACTATGGAAGCAGCAAAAACATGTAGCAGGAAGTCCACACCCTAAACAAGAGGAGAAAATAAATGAAAAAACTTTGGCAAGAAAACAATCCTAAAACATAGTAGGGGAATAAAGCTATATTAACTATTATTTACGAGACAAACTGTAAATGTGCTCTACCTTTTTTAAAGGAACATTTTGCAAAGATGTGGACTTATGAGCTATGTTTCTTATGTAACTGAGGAAATCCAGCAGCCAGTCCAATCTCTTTAAGATGCCTGAAATAACCAATAAATAAAACAAAACATAAGCTGAAAATAATGCAAGGGCATTAAGTAACATTAATGGAACACTCCTGTGATTTTTTTTTTCTTTCATTATTTACTTATTCCCTCAATATATAACCTTTGCAACCTCTTTTACTTATTCTTTTCCATCTGATAATTTATCAGATTCTTCACGTGATCTCATGGTGACCTCCTGAAAAAGACATGGCTTTCTGTTCTCTCAAGGGGGTCACCATCGCAGGCAACAGAACTTCCTGTATAATTCAGCGCGGATGGCTGTACCACTCACACTCTCCACAGAAAGGAGACAAACTGCTATGATTAGCTACTGCTGATTATAAGCCAGCTCCTGTCACACACTTATAATTAAGGAGATGTCAGTGCAAAAAAAATTACACTGTCCCTCAGATAGTGGAGGCGGTACTGTCTCTAACTGCCCATGCGATGCTGTGCTGAGGTACCATGAAATTGCTGGCAGAGCACACCAAAAATGGCATTTAAAACATAAGTTGATGTCTGAGATTATCCTGAGCTGCATGATTATGAGAGACGTGCTTTGTGTGAAAGACAGTCAGGGGAGGGGTGAAGGAACGGGGAAAAAAAAAAAGTATTTTCGCTGGTCTGCTTCTTTAAAGTTATAAAAAAAACAATTACAATGCTATCAACACTAGCTACCATATAGTCATTTTTCCTTTCCTGGTACAATTCTAACTCAGAATGCAAATTGGTGAGATATTGGTCAGTAAATGGTTTAGTATATAAAGTGGGGAAAAAAAGCATTTAGTCAGCCACCAATTGTGCAAGTTCTCCCACTTAAAAAGATGAGAGAGACCTGTAATTGACATCATAGGTAGACCTAAACTATGAGAGACAAAATGAGAAAACATATCTAGAAAATCACATTGTCTGATTTTTTAAGAATTTATTTGCAAATTATGGTGGAAAATAAGTATTTGGTCACCTACAAACAAGCAAGATTTCTGGCTCTCACAGACCTGTAACTTCTTCTTTAAGAGGCTCCTCTGTCCTCCACTCATTACCTGTAGTAATGGCACCTGTTTGACATTGTTATCAGTATAAAAGACACCTGTCCACAACCTCAAACAGTCACACTCCAAACTCCACTATGGTGAAGACCAAAGAGCTGTGGAACGACACCAGAAACAAAATTGTAGACCTGCACCAGGATGGGAAGACTGAATCTGCAATAGGCAAGCAGCTTGGTGTGAAGAAATCAACTGTGGGAGCAATAATTAGAAAATGGAAGACATACAAGACCACTGATAATCTCCCTCGATCAGGGGCTCCACGCAAGATCTCACCCTGTGGGGTCAAAATGATCACAAGAACGGTGAGCAAAAATTCCAGAACCACACAGGGGGACCTAGTGAATGACCTGCAGAAAGCTGGGACTAACGTAACAAAGGCTACCGTCAGTAACACACTACGCCGCCAGGGACTCAGATCCTGCAGTGCCAGACGTGTCCCCCTGATTAAGCCAGTACATATCCGGGCCTATCTGAAGTTTGCTAGAGAGCATTTGGATGTTCTAGAAGAGTATTGGGAGAATGTCATATGGTCAGATGAAACTAAAGTAGAACGGTTTGGTAGAAACACAACTTGTCATGTTTGGAGGAGAGTGAATGCTGAGTTGCATCCAAAGAACACCATACCTACTGTGAAGCATGGGGGTAGCAACATCATGCTTTGGGGCTGTTTCTCTGCAAAGGGACCAGGACGACTGATCCGTGTACATGAAAGAATGAATGGGGCCATGTATCGTGAGATTTTGAGTGCAAACTTCTTTCCATCAGCAAGGGCATTGAAGATGAAACGTGGCTGGGTCTTTCAGCATGACAATGATCCCAAGCACACCGCCAGGGCAACGAAGGAGTGGCTTCGTAAGAAGCATTTCAAGGTCCTGGAGTGGCCTAGCCGGTCTCCAGATCTCAACCCCATAGAAAACCTTTGGAGGGAGTTGAAAGTCCGTGTTGCCCAGTTACAGCCCCAAAACATCCCTGCTCTAGAGGAAATCTGCATGGAGGAATGGGCCAACATACCAGCAACAGTGTGCGCCAACCTTGTGATTGCTAACAAAGGATATATAACAAAGTATTGAGATGAACTTTTGTTATTGACCAAATACTTATTTTCCACCATAATTTGCAAATAAATTCTTAAAAAATCAGACAATGTGATTTTCTAGATATGTTTTCTCATTTTGTCTCTCATAGTTGAGGTCTACCTATGATGTCAATTACAGGCCTCTCTCATCTTTTTAAGTGGGAGAACTTGCACAATTGGGGGCTGACTAAATACTTTTTTTTCCCCACTGTAAAGTATCTCTGTTTGGAAAATATTAAAAACCTCCTTTTACTCTTTGGACTGCAAGTATGACTAACCCCTACCACTTCCAAACAGACTTGTGAAACTTGGCGAAAACCAAGAAATGAAAGATTGCTGTTCAGTTGCTAAATTCGTACAACACTTGAGAGCATGTAACAGTTACAGTAGACTGAGAATTGGGCAAGTGTTCTATTTCTGTTTCTATCTCTCTTCATTTGTTTCTAGGTTTAGTGCACTATAGTACCTGTATTCTGGTGGCTTATCACTCTTGCTTGATAGAAAGTCTGTAATAACATCCAGATGATGGTTAGGTTATCTTTGTACTCCACAGCTACATCTATCACTTCCCTTAAGTGTGACAGTGGCAGACGCCCTTGAGAGATGAGGTACACCCGAACAAAAGTTGACTTTAGGATGTTGTCCTTCAGGTAAAGCATGGGATTAAAGCAAATGTGAGACGAAAACTGATAAAGGACATAGTTAGCAAATCCCAATGGCTAATTTGCTGTACAACTACAAAGAACATCAACTATGAATAAAGGCACAGCAACTACTTGCAATTTATGTTTCAGGATTTTACCTTGGAAACACAGCAAATTCTTTCAACTTCACTATCTGCCAGCTCTGAGATGCATTTTGCAACTTCAATGTGCATTCCCAAATTTGCCTTCTGTATCAGATGCATGGGTAAAAAAAAGATGATGAAAGATGTTACCCTCATAATAAAGAAAAACTGCTGTTCTTTAGTAATGAAGTCAGACATAGATCCACTGAAGAGTTTAGGCTTATGCAAGCAATTTTTAGGCTTTCCAAAGTTCACTGCATGCATATGGCACTCAACAGGATGAGCAGAACCCAACCCCCTCCCTTCTTCATGACAAATAAGTAATATTCATCAAAGATGCACAGGAATATACCATATTCAGTAAATATGAAGCAGGAATAGATATTGATCATAGAATTGCACATTGAGAATAATTTACCTGAATCTCATCTGGTAAGAGCTGGTATAGTTTTTCAATGGTTTTACATAGGAAACTCCAGCAATGTTGTGGAGGATTAGGAATCTTCATAGCCTGGGTCAGACCCAGAAGAATATTATTTGACATCTCCACATCAAATGTCTGACTTTGGGTCTCAAACTGTGAAATCATGAACACATCAGCAAACGTCTGGAGCTTATCCTCAGACACATGTTTCATCCAGAGTGACAGAGAAATAACCAGGTATGAACGGGTTCTGACCTGCAATGCAAACAATTACCTAGACGCAGGAGCTAGGGGCAACAATACAACAAAAACACGCATATTTAAAATCAGGCCAGATTGCACACAATAACATGAATGATATTTTCCAGCACTAGGTCCATAAAATATACTAAAACTTCAAGCATGACTGCAGTCAAAGTATATTCATACTGTGCAGATGGGTACAGTTAAAGGGGTTGTCGAGGACCTAGCAAAGGTGAACAGATCAGTCGGGGTCCTATACCAGGACCCTACACCAATCAACTGTTTTGGCTGCCAGAAACCATATACCAGGTATATGTATGGAAGCAGCTCTGCTCCTATTCGAGTAAAAGGGAGCAGATCTGCAGTTCCCAGCGCCACCGTTACAGTGCATGGACAGGATGCTGTATATAGTGTACAGAGATCCGGGAACTGCAGCTCACTTAAACAGGAGCAGAGCTGCTTCCAGACATATATCTGGTATATGGCTTCCAGCAACTGAGGCAGCTGATCGGCGCAGAGTCTGTGTATTGGACTCCAACTGATCTGATACTGGTGACCTAGGTGACAACCCCTTTAAAATGACAATAAAAATATGTTTTGCCATGGTTTGCAAAATACGTGGCTCTTTCTGCCTCCTTTCTGTGAAATCCTGTGCTGAAATCCACTTATATTCCTTATTTATTCTGTATACTGCTGGCTACTGGAGTATGGGTGTGTGTGGAATCTTGTTTAATACAGGGAAGCTGAAGATTGGGAAGGGGAGGGGGTCACTTAAAACTGTTATACCTCAGGCATTATAAAGGCTTCTGATGTCACATGAAAGATGAGATTATGAGATGACATATAACTGTTTGAAGTGATCCTCTCAGCCTCAGCTTCCCTGCATTATACAAGAGTCAACCCACAGGATTTTGCAGAAAGAAACCAAATTTGTTAATAAAGTATATTGCAACATTTATTTATGGGGTTTCCCCATAAAGCAAGCTATTATCTATCCAAAGGATATGGAATAACTTTAAGATCAGTGGGGGTCAGACAGCTTAGACCGCCACTGATCAGAAGAACAGGGCACTTTAATCCTCCATTGAAATGAATGGAGAGGTACCCGACTAGCACTCATTCAGAACAAGGGATTAAAGTTCTATTGTTCTCCTAAGTGGGGGTCTGTCCCTATCTATGGATAGGGAATAACTTGCTTTGTGGGAAAACACCTTTAATGTCACAAATTTTGCCAGAAAATCAAAAGCTGTTGAAAAGTTTACGTATGTTTTTAAGTTAATGATGTATCTTTATTAGTGGTTATATATTTTACACCCCTTTCACACTCCGTATATTCCCACAAGAGAGCAAAATCCATACAAAAAGGAACACTAAAGATTTATTAAAAAAGGCAATCTTTTTGTATTTAGGGTTAAATAAAGCTGGCATTTAGTGGCATTGAATAAATGTTCATTGAGGGAATAATTTATAAAATGCATCAGTGAATTGGGACAATGCATAGAAATCTGTGTAGTAATGTGTGCCACATCTTTGGAGAGAAAGGTCAACATTTCCAACTAGATAGCACACAAAAAACTGTTTTCAGGGCACATGTGCAAGGCTTTGTAACTGACTTTTACAGAAATTTACGCTCAAAGGAGGAACAAGATAAGTATGACAGCATGAAAGCAATGAAGCTTGCACAGACTTCCCCTATATCAACATATCCATCCACTATTAAGGATTATTCATAATATGTATTGGGGTCTGTGTGATAACATAAACATGCCTAACAATCATATGTTGCATTCATGTAGAAAGACTGTTACTTGCATTAAGGCTGTAAACCAAGGGTGGTACCACCCACATTCCAAGTAGCACAGCTGCATTTGGAGAGGTCTGCGCCTGAGTCACTGCTATCTGGACACAGAGCTTTTGAATTTCCTCACCTAGGTAAAAGAAAGAAGCCCATGTACATCATGGAAAAAAAAAAACTACAATTATACTTAACAGGTAAAGTTAATTCACTTGAATTGAATTAAGTTTGCATATTCCCCTTTAAAAAAAAAAGTCACAATCTGGAAGATTTGTAAACAGAAAAACTTTAAGTGTAGCACACAATGGGGTATATTTGTCAAATAAAGTACCATACTTTTCTGTCATTTTTTGTACCAAAATTTACAGCGCATATCAAATACTATCAGGTACATTAATTATAGTTGTATAGTTGCCATATGATTGCAATGATATTGTAGAGATGATATAAACAATTAACAGAATAATAGCACAATCCTTATCTGAATAACTTGATGTATGGAGCACTAAAATGCATATTGCTTGAGGACTTTTGTACAATTAAATTGTACAATTTTTGTACTTTATATGACATAATTGTAGAATTATGTAATCACTTTACCTGATGACTGTATCAATACAAAACTTTGTATACCATCACTGTTTCACTGCTTGAGAAAGGCTCATGAGAAATGAGCTGAAATGTTGTTGTTTGGGGCAATAAATTACCCTCGCTACTTTTTTCACTACTTTGGAGAGCCCTCTAATTTTTGTTGTATATATTGGGACATTGCCAGTTCTCAGAGGCAGGCACCCTCCTACTTTCTGGTGCAGTCTTTGACTGTATTTTGAATATATATATCTGCTTGTTTCCTTAAAACATTTAAACATACCCTTTAGGCCCATACACGGGATACTATCATCTCACCAGTAGCCCAAATGCAGTAAAATGATCTTCCCTCATTATGATCCTGCATTTCTGAAGTATTCCCTTTCTGATAGTATTACATTTGTTGGATTTGTGTGGTAAGACCTGATAATTCAGAATGTGAGACGGATTTTTGGCGTATTGGAAGAAGAGACAGATTTTTGGTGCATTGGAACGCAAGATAAAATTTTAGGGCATCATATTTATGAAGGTCTGTATCACAGAATCATAAATATGTCTAAAACTACGGATGAGATTTGTAGTTTTAGACAGTGCAAAGATAGACAGTATTGATAAATATGCCCTAATGTCCATGGATCCCACCAAATTTATTGTGCGTTTGACACTTTTTAAACGTACCCTAACAGTTCTGAAGTAGTTCTATAAAAAGTGGTATGGCTAAGAGTCATAAAATGCACCAAATGTATCATACTGCTTGCACTATATTCACCACCTAGTCATTTTTTTCCAAATGTTTATTAATTTTTTTTTTCTGTACTTTATAAGCGCAAACCAATGCAATTTTTATCTTGGTTCTCCATGGCATCCCCCACAATATGTCTGCTGGGTTCATGTGTTGCATGCTAATACATGCCTGAGACTCCTAAACTCTACAATACAATTTAGCACATGAATCCTTTGCAGGCTATCTATGGATGAGAGAATGGCTCCGAGTACCCAGATAGAAATTTCAGGTTTACAATTATAGAGTTTTCACTTACTCAGTTACAGCAGTTTCTGGGGCTGCAACACAGAGATATACTCCCTTTAAAAAAAATGACAAGGTACAGATCTTTGGAGCTGACAAAGCTACAATAGAGTTGAATAGTATGAAACTGAAATGACTTACCAAAGTTGAGTCGCATTAAAGGAGCAAGTATGGATGCCCAGTTAACTAGTGGGTACTGATGAGTGTCAGAAGCTGCAGCAATGGACGATATACACACCTTGACCAAGGCTGGAGGGATTGCTTCAGGGCCTGCAATAAAAGAAATTAATATTATGTGACTTTGTGCAATAACATTACACTCCAATTTATTTTTCAGGTAGCAGGTATCCTCAGGGTAAAGTGTTAGCAAAGTTACTACACAACATGAGTGTCATGATAGTACTTTCCATTAAAAACATACTGCAAATGTTACTCAAATGCAAATAAATTCTCCTTGATGGAAAAAGAAAACTTTCTCTATCACCAACTTTTGAAACGTAGCTCCCTATAGATCAATGCCAGGATTTCCAGAAACTTAGTAGCATGATCTGTGATTAAAGCCAAGGCAGAATATCTCCTCCAAAGAGAAGGGAGACCCATCTTGGCAAAGACATTCCTGTGTAGGCGAGCATTATTCTGTTAAAAAACATCAGCTGGAAACCCTAACATGAGAGGCAGCACATATGCCTGAGGATCTCCTACATATATCGCCGATTTGTTAGTATCCCTCATATCACTACTAGGGGTGACCGACTGTCATATGCAATGGCTTCCCAGATCATCATACAGATACTTGGGGGCAGTGTGTTGATCAACAGCAAAGCAGGATTGAACACTCACAAGGCCTCCATACTCAAATCTGTTGTAAGATGCCAAACAGAACCTGGATTTATTGCTAAAGATGATACAGTTCCAGTCTACAGCTGCCCAAGCTTCTCATTCAAGGCACCACTGCAAGCAAGACGTCAGTGGCTGGCTGTCAAAGCCAGGACACGTAGTGGTTAATGTGACACTAAATTTCCTTTTGCCAAGTACCTGGAAATGGTCCAGGCAGAGGCAGGGCTGTGTAATGAAGGTGCCACCAGTGTCTGGATGGTGAACAAGGAAACTGTGATTGATAATTCCCTGTACTGGTGGTCTGTCTGAGCTGTCTGGAGCCTTTGTGTGTGCCCTCACTTAACCACTGCTCCCAACACCTCCTAACAGCTAGGTAGGAACAGACTAGATGCTGGGCAATTTGTCAAAACAATCATCCTGCTTCTTTCAGTCAAATGATGCACACCCTCTTGAAGTCTGATAACTAGCCAAAATGTATTCAAATGTGTTGCAGAGGCATGTTTAGCAGTCAGCAATATCTCACCAAAAAGTGACTTCCCGAAAGTAGCCTCTGAGAACACTTTTACTGGTGCAACGGGGGAAGCTGTCTTGTGACAAGACCCAGTGTCTAATCAGACCACACTTGTAATCACTACCATATCTTCTCGAGACATAACTTCATGCTGAGTTTTGTAGCAATCTGACATTTTTATCTGCATTATTATTTTTGTATATAAGTGTAGTTTGTACAGTGATTTTGCCATTAGACTCCCTTTAACTTCAGAAAATCAAATGCAAACTATTATGGACAATGCATGGTTTAGCTATTGACAACTGTAACTAAAAAAAAGTGTTACAAAATTAAATAATTGAAAATGAAAGTATTTGCTAGTAAGTTACATTCAGAAACACAAGCTATCTGCTATTTTCTGCAGTACTACTATCAAGAACTGCGTCTTAAATTGTGGTCAGACAGCGGAAGATAAAATTTGCTGACTTCCTTCACTGCAAAATTAAATACTTTGAAAGTTTAAAGAGGAAATCCAGACAAAGTGATCTTCCGATATGTCATGCATTGCTGGAGTCTATGAGCTGGATCCTAAGTGTTTTATATCAAAAACTCCTAGCCTCTTAAAAAAAAAAAAAATTCTAAATATAACTTTAAAAAATGTGGAAAAAAGAAATTTGTACGTGTCAAAAACAATATACAAATTACCTTGCAAGGGCTATCGGCATGCCTGGTGGTGCTGCAATAACCCCCTCACTGACTTATTGGCATACAGTGTATTTATATCTCAGTTATCTGCGTATATATAAATAATCTATACAGACATCTATATAGACATTATTTGCTGCCAGGGAAGTTATGAAGGAATGGTTGAACATGTCAGGTGCCCAGTCAATAGAAGTGCTGATCCAACTCCTGCTGAGTGTCGGGTCATTTGCTTAGGGGGCTTTCACACTACCCCTGGATGTCTGTTATAAAAAAACGGACACCTAGCATACTAACTGCTGTTAATGTGTCTGTTTTTTCTTTTTTCAAACTGATCCATATAATCCACATTAACATCAGTTAGTGTCCGTTAATGTCAGTTTTCATACCGTCCGACAGAAATAATGGACAATATAACTAATGATCATCCATTACCATCCATCATACATTCATTAGTCATATACATTAATACTAAAAAATAACAGACAGCTCACATTTGTCATAAGCCTGTTTTTTTTTTTTTTTTAAACAAACCCAAACAAACACCAAAATAATGGACCTGTGACGGATTTGGTGAAAACGGACACTAGATCAAATCCCATTGAAATCAATGGGATTTTTAACGGATCTGTTAGTGTCTGTTAACATTTTCTGACAAATGATAACAATGGACACTAACAATGGTAGTGTGAACACCCTCTTAATGTACTTTCCAGGTATTTTTTTTCTGGGGACTAATATTTTTTCAAATAAAACACAGTCAGGATGGTGATAGTTCTTCTTTATAAAAATTCAAAAAGGTAGACATAGAATTATTTTTTTCAATGCAACAGGAATGTTATATTTTTGTGTATATTAATGCCCATTGCCAACACACCTGCAATAGATGTGAATGTAAAACTGGCATCTCCACACTATGTACAGAATGTGTCACCTACTACAGATTTTGGGTGTTGTATGTGAACAGAGTGGCAAGAAATCTATTGATTAGTGCACCTAATAAATAATAGAAATGTTATTATTTTTTATTTTTTTTTTACTATAGTTTCCCTTTAAATCATATAGTATAATTGATGATGTTCCTGTATTTTTTTTTTTAAGCAAATAAGTTTTTAGAGCTACTTTAAGGATGATATGCAGAACAGATATCCAGCTAGTTCACAGAATCACTGTATGGATGTGTGCTTGTAAAGATATATAACCATATCCATACAGAGTAGTCCAAGTCAGCTAAAGCTTGTGATACATATGATTTAACCTTGGCAAACAAGAAACCTGGAAAAACAATGTAGGAATTATTGGAGAGATTTACTTACAAAATGTAACAACTGCCACCAAAACATGAATTGCACGACATGCCCACTATTTATTATGTGTTTTAAACCTATTTATGTGGACAGTTTTAAAAAGCATCTGGCCAAATGGGAGTCTTTACTTGTGTCAAAGATGTGTGTCATTCATCTAAACCTAGATTTTATGCTATATTTCTTATGTAAAAAATGAATAAGGGAGATTCATGAAGACTTCATAACCCCATCATCATTCTGGTGTAAATGATAATAAATCTTCATGCCCTTTTTGGCAAAGCGGTGAGTATAGTGTAGATTTTTTTGTGCTACAATCTGTGCAAATAAATCTGCCCCAATGTTCTTAACATGTTAGCATGTAATGTAGATTTTTAAATCCATAGTACAAGTATGTTAATTTCTCCCAGGGGTTTTCACCTAGGATATCACTTCTTGTAATTGAATTAGTGGTGAAATCCTTAGTAAATCCAAAGGTTATACATGTGAATTTTGTAGAGGCAGAAATCTCAGCAGGACTCTGAAAAAACAAGCGTCCTGCTCTATCTTGCTGCAGATTCTGCAGCTCCAGATCACCCGCTGATTAGGCCCAAGTATATGAATTCCTCTTCCCGATGTCTGAACAGGCTCTTAAGTATCATATGATACGATAAGAAAGTTTTTTTTCCAACATGTTATAAATTCATATTTGCAGTCTGTACCTTACAATTTGTCTTTGACAAGGTTTAACTGAGATTGTAACTCTTTTTTTAAACCACTATATCTTAAAAATGCAACATAATAAACGCTTTAGGGGCGTTCACACTACCGTTACTAAAGTCTGTTGCTGTCTTCCATCATAGGATGACAGCAACGGACTTTAGCTGTCACAGAGAACGGTCACAGACTGATTCTGTGTCCATTCCAATTGACACTAATTTATACATGACGGAAACTAGTCCTGCATACACGACTTTATCTTCTGTTACAAAAGTAAACAAACATGACGGAATCTAGCTTCCGTCATTTTGTTTACATTAGTGTCAATGGGAATGGACACAGAATCAGTCTATGACTACTCTCTGTGACAGCTAAAGTCTATTGCTGTCATCCTATGATGGAAGACAGCAACGGACTTTAGTAACGGTAGTGTGAACTCCCCTTTACTGTACTTGCTAAAACTAGGAAACACTATATGTAAATTCCCAGCAACACTTAAAAGGGTTTTCTAGCCCTTAATGGAGTTTTCATACCAATGGCCTATCCACAAAATAGGTCAGTCTCCAGGAGTGGCACTGCAATTTCTTAATACCACCTCTACACAGTGGATGGAGCTGCAGCGCTACTCCTAATACTTGAAAAGCAGCAACCTCAGGGGTGAACCTAGCCTCTCTACTGCTTGAGGCGAACTATAAAAAGGCGCCCTCCCCCTTTATTGGACAATAATTTTTATTCACCTATCCACGCTTCTGTTACGGCCGCCCTCCACTGCCGCCTCCAGGGTGCGCTGTAGCCAATGAAGAACACTGGGATGTATGTAGCGTCCCGGCATTCTTCAGCGTTGTGACGTATGTCAGATCATCAAGCACCAGATCAAAATGTCTTTTTTATATAAATAATATAAAATATAACTTTTAATAGGTTTTTCGAAAAGGTCAAAATCTGGCCTCAACAACATAGATAACATAAATAAATGTATAGGTGCTCAAAACAACCCACCAGTGCTCATAAAAAAGTACCATCTTACCAGGCTACATGGGGGAGGGAAACACAGTTTATGTCAATATCCATTCCATGGGGTGGGAGGGAGCAATCTTACCCTTATTTTATCCATTCAAAAGAACAACAGCAGCGGCACTCTTATCCAGACTCCAAAAAAGTCTTTTTTAATCGTGCAGCAGTAAAACGGGGATAGTCAGGTACAGAGCACAACAGCAATGGGTCGTTTAGCGCTATATGCGCTTCTACAACATGCCGCTGGACTGACTCGCAGCGTCTGTCAGATAAGTACTCCTATGAATATGTGTTTTTGCACTGGATATAAAAGTGAGTAATGCCCGCCGTATTTTACTTTTTGTGTTATTACCCTTATTTTACCCTACAACCCCAAAGCATGACTCCTGCCCTAACAAGGACAGTCTCAATCTATCCCTATTATGTCCTGGTAGAAATTTTCACTCCTTCCCAACAGCTCCCCCCAATCAGTATTGAGCATATGTCCAGAAATCCATTTATATCTCCACTGAGATCTTTCATTAGTCCCCTGATGAATATCCTCCCCTTTAGGAGGAAAACAAAAAATGTTGGGAAGGAGTAAAAATATCTACCAGGGCATAATAGCTGTAGATTGGGACTGTCCTTGTCAGGACAAGAGTCATGCTTGGGGGTGTAGGGTAAAATAAGGGTAAGATTGCTCCCCTCCCTCCCCATGGAATGGATATTGACATAGACTCTGGTTCATTCCCCCGGGTAGCCTGGTAAGACGGTTCTTTTTTATGAGCACTGGTGGGTTGTTTTGAGCACTTATACATTTATTTATATTTTCTATGTTTTTGAGGCCAGATGTTGGACTTTTAGAAGAACCTATTAAACGTTATACTTTAAATTATTATTATTTAAAAAAAAAAAAAAAAAGACATTTTGATCCTGTGCTTGATAACCTAATTGAATGTTCTGGATCTGTGGTGTTGCGCCACTTGGTATACACCATATGGGCTTTTTTAATTATAGTTGTGACATAAGTGTAGCGCCGCCTAGAGGTGGCAGCAGAGGGCGACCAGGACAGGTGTGTGGACAGGTGAGTAAAAACTATCGGCAGCTGCCATAAGTAGCTGTCGATTAAAAAAAAAAAATACCGCCCCCCCCCCCCCCGTTTATTCCATGAAGCGCCGCCTAAGGCCATTGCCTAAGGTCGCCTCATGGAAGGTACATCCTGGAGCAACCTACTCAAGCTCCCTTGTCCACTGCACCAGCTTACGGTGCCTCGAGCCTGCTGGAACAGCTAATAAGTGCGGGGTCCAGGTGTCAGACTAATAGGTCATTAGTATGAAAACTCCATTTGGGGCTGGATAACCAAAATACTTCCTAAACCAATAAGCAAATCAGGCCCCATTCCTAGTTCACTTGAAGGTTGATATGTACAGTGGGGAAAAAAAGTATTTAGTCAGCCACCAATTGTGCAAGTTATCCCACTTAAAAAGGCCTGTAATTGACATCATAGGTATACCTCAACTAAGAGAGACAAAATGAGAAAACAAACCCAGGAAATCACATTGTCTGATTTTTAAAGAATTTATCTGCAAATTATGGTGAAAAATAAGTATTTGGTCAATAACAAAAGTTCATCTCAATACTTTGTTATATATCCTTTGTTGGTAATGACAGAGGTCAAACGTTTTCTGTAAGTCTTCACAAGGTTGGCACACACTGTTTCTGGTATGTTGGCCCATTCCTCCATGCAGATCTCCTCTAGAGCAGTGATATTTTAGGGCTGTCGCTGGGCAACATGGACTTTCAACTCCCTCCAAAGGTTTTCTATGGGGTTGAGATCTGGAGACTGGCTAGGCCACTCCAGGACCTTGAAATGCTTCTTACGAAGCTACTCCTTCGTTGCCCTTGCGGTGTGCTTGGGATCATTGTCATGCTGAAAGACCCTGCCATGTTTCATCTTCAATGCCCTTGCTGATGGAAGGAGGTTTGCACTCAAAATCTCACAATACATGGCTCCATTCATTCTTTCATGTACACGGATCAGTCATCCTGTTCCCTTTGCAGAGAAACAGCCCCAAAGCATGATGTTGCCACCCCCATGCTTCACAATAGGTATGGTGTTCTTTGGATGCAACTCAGCATTCACTCTCCTCCAAACTCCGGATATGTACTGGCTTAATCAGGGGGACATGCCTGGCACTGCAGGATCTGAGTCCCTGGCGGCGTAGTGTGTTACTGACGGTAGCCTTTGTTATGTTAGTCCCAGCTTTCTGCAGGTCATTCACTAGGCCCCCCCGTGTGGTTCTGAGATTTTTGCTCACCGTTCTTGTGATCATTTTGACCCCACGGGGTGAGATCTTGCGTGGAGCCATTGATCGAGGGAGATTATCAGTGGTCTTGAATGTCTTCCATTTTCTAATTATTGCTCCCACAGTTGATTTCTTCACACCAAGCTGCTTGCCTATTGCAGATTCAGTCTTCCCAGCCTGGTGCAGGTCTACAATTTTGTTTCTGGTGTCCTTCCACAGCTCTTTGGTCTTCACCATAGTGGAGTTTGGAGTGTGACTGTTTGAGGTTGTGGACAGGTGTCTTTTATACTGATAACAATGTCAAACAGGTGCCATTACTACAGGTAATGAGTGGAGGACAGAGGAGCTTCTTAAAGAAGTTACAGGTCTGTGAGAGCCAGAAATCTTGCTTGTTTGTAGGTGACCAAATACTTATTTTCCACCATAATTTGCAAATAAATTCTTTAAAAATCAGACAATGTGATTTTCTGGATTTGTTTTCTCATTTTGTCTCTCATAGTTGAGGTCTACCTATGATGTCAATTACAGGCCTCTCTCATCTAAGTGGGAGAACTTGCACAATTGGTGGCTGACTAAATACTTATTTTCCCCACTGTATACCCATAAAAGTATGATCATCTCTTCATTGGTTTGTGACCACAAAGTTATGTTTCTGCAGCTATTAAAGCCCCTACATGGGAACAATTATTGGTTTGGCAGGAGACAGACTTCCTTTAAAGATAAAGGATTGAACTCAATGGAACCACATGTAACAATGAAAATAATATAAACAATACCTTTCTTTCCAGCTGAAATTAAGAAATCTACAAGAGCTCGTATTAAACTTTTTTCAGGCAGATAACCAAAATCTGGGGGAACTGAAGTAAAAAAAAAAAAAAAAGATTAAGTAGGCAGCATTCATGCTAATAGATTAGTGCAATCAGATACTGTTTTCATGATTTAGGCTCTGTTCACATTTGCATTTTCACAGATTACATAATTTCTGATGGGAGTAATAGCATTACTCTTCCTGTCAAAATACATGGATTAGACTCCACTGTAACTCAAAACCTCTCAAGCGACAGTGGTATCCAAGAATCCTTCACAGAGGAAAAAACAAGAAACCCAACAGTATAGTCATATGAACTCAAGAATAAGGAACAGAACCAACCATTTACTTTTAAAACACCAAAAATACTTCTTACAATGCTGATGTCATTCTACTATTTCCCAGTGTACATCAGCAACCATTCCCAGTCCCAAACATGCATTATTCCTTTTTCTATTACCAGTGCGATTTGTGTGTTAGTAATAAGTTGTTCTGACTAACCTGGCATCAAATTGGCCAAATAGTATCAAATTAATGCCCTCAATATACAGTATAGTATAGCAATATCTATAAATACACACAGCCCATTTTTCTTCAAGTGCCTCCTTATTGTGCATCTTGAAACAGCCACACCGATAGTTTTCAGAGAGTCCTGTATTTCAGCTGATGTTGTGTGGGTTTTTCTTTGCATCCAGAGCAATTCTCCGGGCAGTTGTGACCGCAATTTTGGTTGGGCTACCTGACCGTGGTTTGGTTTCTGGGCATGTTATCAGGCCAAAATCACCAGGGTATGTGAGCTTCTGAACAGGGTCATTTTGATGTTTTTGGTTGTCATTATGATTTAAAAAGAGAAAACACAGAAGTTTGACAATAAATGGCTTCAACCAACCACTAACCATGAGTGGAGAAAAAAACAAAAAATCTGCCGGGGTATGTAAACTTTTTAGAACAACTGTACAGTAGCAATACCTGTAAATACACACTACTGTGACATCATCTCAATTATTTATGGCAATTGAGCTAACAAACACACATACATACATACCAAATATGTATGTAGATGTTGTTACACAAATATCAAAACTCAATGACTTTACCCAAGAACTTATGTACTTACCAGAAGTTCTGCTCTGTGATGAAGATAGACTAGATAAGTGAAGATGTCCGAGGATCCATGCTGCATTAGTCTGCAGGCCAATGACCCCAGAAAAAGTAATAATCTGCAGGAACAATAATTCTATTTTAACTGACACTGGTGAACAATTTAATGCCAAAGTGTTATTCTTTTCTCTGAGATAGACATTTAGAGGTAATTCTAATATTTGACTCTTTTAGGTATTCTGTCAGCAAAAATACCAAAGTTATGTGTCCATTTCTTTGAACATGTGACATCTATTGGGAGGAATTTATCAAGGCCTACTTGATGTATGGTGTGACTTTTAGCATTTTATATCTCTCACTCCACTTCAGAAAAATGGGTAGGTAAGTAGGCATAATTAGCCTGTTAAGCTGATGTACATCAGATTTATCAAATGCAACTTCTTAAAAAGTCACAAAAAAATGAATGTCATCTAAAAATGTAATCTCACTCCAGTAAGTGAGTGGCATATAAAGTGGGGTAACATCTCAGAACACAAGTGTTAGACTTAAAGATGCAACAAATTTATCAAACATTGAGCAACATCTTATAAATGTGGCGCAAAATACAGCAATGCAAACGCCAGCAAAACTGCCATTCTCTTCCCATACCTGAGTAATTGTTTTGACTACTTCATTCAATTTGCTTTGGTAAAGGGATGACTGAATAGCTTCAGATTTTAACTGCAATGAAAAAATGTATAAGCAATTAGTTAGGAAACATAAGTTTCTCATTTCGCTATTTGGATTTGTCATACTTTGTGTATATAACTAGTACAATCACATATTAAAGGGGTTGTTCGAGATAAATTGATATTTCTAATCTAAGCTAGCAACCCCCCGCCCACACAATAGAGCCAGAGTGCCAGCAGGCACAGTAGCTGGTACTCCGGCTCTATTACGCAGGCGTGGCATCCCAGAAGTGACATCCTGTGCCCAGAAGGTCTGGATCAGAAGACAGGTAAGTATGATGGGGTGGGTGGGGGCTGAGTTAGGTAGAAAGGGCTAGTAGTGGGTGGGCTAGCTAGGGAAACATGGAAGGAGCGTGAGTGAGAAAGGGAGGGAGTGAGAGAGGGAGGGGGTGTGAGTCATCTCTAAGTGGCCCAAGGCATCAAGGTAGTTGTAGGAAAACACAGAACAGGAAGTTGTTCATGTAAACAAATGGAGAAGGGGAGCTCACAGAGAAACCCAGAAATCACTCAAAAAACTGCTAAAGGTATTTGGTTGCACTTATTAACCTATTAATAGAACTAACAGACCTTTTTTAAAAAAATATTTTTTGCCTGGAAAAACCCCTTTAAGATGAAGTGCGAAATTTCACATTGTAAAAAAAAAGTTTATTTGATTTAAAGGGTTTATCCGGTTTCAAACATTGATGGCCTATCTTTAGGATAGGTCATCAATATTAGATCTGTGGAAAATCCATATATTGACCACATTTCCTGGCCTGAACTCCAAGCATCATAATCATCTATAATACTAGGAGTACCTCTTTTCGCACTGGATAACTGCTCCATGCTGTCTCCATGATAATAGTATGAGGCAGTTATCCCAAACGGAAGAAGGGACTCCTAGGATCATAGATGACTATGATGCTTGGAAACCTGATCTCTGGATAGGGTCCTGGCCAGGAAATAGGGGCAATATGCAGCATCGCAGTGGACACTGTCTCCAGGGAACCAATAATTTGAGGTGAGTTGAGTGTGTGCCGTCAGCCAAGAGACACCTGCTGTGCATCCTCTGCAGTCCCTGAGGGAAGAACTTAACAACTAGCCCAGCAGCTGTTGGAGGAAATCGCGGTCCACAGAACCAACCAGATACCCTTTTATCTCTTGGTATCTGAGACCCTAGGATTTCACAGAACTCAGCCCCCATAGCCACAGTGGGAGAGGCAGAGACTATATATATTATTTGGCGTGGAGAAAGGCACCATACCACCATCTTATTCTGGGCATAGCCATTACAGTGGGAGCTACAACTTGGAAAGCTGCATGAATTATATGTGTTACAAGTTCTCACAGTAAAGTTACATCTTGGTTCAACGGCACCACTGCCTCCTGAGTCGTTCCTGCGTTTATCATCAGGGCCCTCGCGAACATCACCACATGTCTCAGCTCAACTGTAAGCACCCCGGGGGAAAAACTACCACCACATTCAGGTACCATGTAGACCCCCCTCATCAGAGTCCAGTCTGGGAACTGGGCAGGAGGAGTTAGTTGAGTGTTTTTGGCCTACCTGTGACATCACCACCACTACTACTACTCCCAGCCTCTGGTTTCCTCCATTGGGTTACGGCAGATATACAGACCAGATTTTATAGGCTGTATTCAGTCATGTGCATGAGGGCTTACTATGAGCTAGGGCGGGACGATTAATTGAAAAATTACCAAAACCAAACATCAACCAGGATAACCAATGTGATATTATTCATGTCTGTTATTTCGGTTGGTTATTACAATATTTGCAGTTTCGTTTATCTCTCCTGGGTTCCGGCTTTGGTGCTGCTGCCTGTTGTCAGGGACCGCTGAGGCCTGTGATTGGGCCTTAACATCACGTTGCATCACAATGCTTGCATCATTGCGTCACCAGAGTATAATAATAGCAGTTTAGGTTCGGACATGTTCCGTCCGAACAATACCACCGGGCAAACTCGCGAGGTTCATCCAACACTTAGACATACTGTAAAAAGGCAGTGGTTTAAAAGGGGCATCACCTAAATAATTGCCATTAATTGAGGGTAAATGCCTAATTAATCGCAATTTTTATTTAGGTCATAATCTCCCAACACTACTATGAGCCAAACCTAGCCATTATCTCAAATAATCCATCCATAGACTAAGAAAGTTTATTTTGTTGTTCAAATAAAAAGAAAAGGGAAATAGAAGTATAATATAAGAAAAACATAATGTAAGTGCAATATAAATGTCGACATTTACACCTTATACTGAACAAACATGATCTTGCCATTGCTATGAATACTTAAAAATGTTGACATTTTTTAAATGATGTGCTTACTTGAATGACTGCTGATTCTGATCCAACCAATGCCACAAGTCCATTGAGTGCAGCTAAGCGTTGCATTGTAGGACAACCCTGAGAAAAAAAAACAAAACAACTCACTATTTTAGCAATTCTCTCCAAAATTCTACAGCAGACCATAAAATATAGCACTGTGTACCTCTGCAAGCAGGATTTTCACCCAGGCAGGCAACAAGCGATTGTTCAAGTCCTCAGCTTTCCCATGGCCACATACTGACAAGCCATGAACAATACTTCCAAGTGCCAGAGCTAAACCTGGTGTCTGTAGTATAAAAGATAAAGATGTTAATTTAAAATCTGCTGAAAATAAAAATACAAAAAATTTTCAATATCAGATTAATCATTATATTAACATATATCTAACTAATACTTACTGTCAAACAAAGAAATTAGGGCAGGAAAAGATGCAGGGTAGTTGCCCATTGGACACACAACTTCCTTTAAGGAAACCTGTTACCATGAAAATGCAGTGTAATCTATGGGCATCATGTTACAGAGCAGATCTATGTTTGTGGGAAAATATTCAGTACTTGTCATTTATTCATATATTTCTGTATTTTCTATTCTTAAAAGGAGTAATTGAGTCCAGTGGGTGGTCCTATCAAATACATGGATAAATGACAAGTTGTACTGAATCTTTTCTCACAAAACTATATATCACCCATGCTCTATATAACATGCTGCCTGCAGATTACACTGCATTTTCATGGTGAGAGTTTCCTTTTAAGCCTGACACATGACACTGGCAGCAGCTCAGCGCATCAGGGACCATTCTCTAAAATATGGTCAAAAAAAATAACCCAATTACATGTATAAATAACTTCCTATATGAATATAAGGAGGAGGCACTGAAATACACTGGTGCAGTACAGTAAGAGTATTAGACATCAAAGGGTGTAGTAGTTGGAGAAATGTGATGCAAGCAGTGAGCTGGGCAGGGATCTGGCTGAGGCAGAGGCGTAGCTAGCGGGGGGGGGGGGGCAGAGGGGGGCGGCTGCTCCGGGCCCACTAACTCTTTGGGACCCACCCCGGGGCCGTCATTAATACATCCTTTATTTGTAAAAGGTAGTCTGCAACTTAACAGTATTGTAAACTGCAAGTCAATACAGGCCTGCGGTTTACAAGACCCCGAGACCAAAGACAGATGTCTACTTCTCAGCACGGGCGGCACAATGACGTCACAACATCACGCCACCTGCGTTCAGACACAGAGGTCCTGTGCATGGACTGGGAGGAAGCGACGACGGCTCCATACATCAGGATCGCAGGTAGGTGAGTATAACTTTTTTTTTTTTTTTTTTTATAGCGCAGTTGTGGGTATATTAATAGTATAAGGGGTGGTTAGGAGGGGGAAATATACTGTAACTATAAAGGGAGGATTCATTAGGGGGCATTATGACGATGGGGGGGTCATTAATATAAGGGTTATTACAGGGTATTATGAATACAAGGGGGGAGGTTATTTATATAAGGGGCCATTAGGGGGCATCATTTATATTAGGAGGCATTATGAACATAAGGGGGTGGTCAATGATATAAGGGGTCATTAGAGGTGCAGTATTTATGTCAGGGGGAATCAGGGGCATAATATGAGGGTCAATTAATTTAATGAAAGTGCCACTTGGGCTTTATTAAGACTAAGGTGCACGTACCGAGCTGCAGCAAAAAAAGCGCTGCAGGAAAAACTGTGGCGGTAACATTTTGGTTTTTCCTGCATCGCCTTTCACAGAAGGTCAGCAGAGGTTTCCCCTGTGGACTTTCTGTTTTCAATACACCTATACAGAAACTGCCGGCGTTTCCATAGGTATAATTGACATGCTGCAATTTCCAAAACTGCATCGGTTTTGGAAAACGCAGTGCGTCTGCTGCATGTATTTTTCCACAATGTGTGAATGGGATTTGCTAGAATTCCATGGTTTTTTTCTGTGGGTTTTTTCGTCACATGGGGCCCCATCCTATCCCCATTTTGCAGTAAAATATGTGCAGCGGATACACTGCGATTTTCAAAACAGTCGCTGTTTTGGAAATCGCAGCATGTCAATTATACCTATGGAAACGGCAGCGGTTTCCCTATAGATATAATTGAAGCAGAAAGTCCGCAGAGGAAACCTCTGCGAACTTACTGTGCCAAGTGCTGCAGGAAGAACCGCAATGCGTTGCCGCTGCAGTTTTTACCGCAGCTCTTTTTTACTGCGGGATGCCACATTGGGCCTTACCCATAAGGCATTTTCCAGCTCATTTTTATTGATGATCTACCCTCAGAATAAAACATTAATAAGAGATAAGTGAGTCCCCACTGACCAGCTGTATGAGGGGGCCTCGGCACCTGTTTATAGTGACCGTGTGATGTCATTCCAGCCTTGTCACATAGATGTGTATAGGATGAGGCTGTTACATTATATGGCCGCTATGAAAAGAATGAGACTATGTAAACAGAGAAGGGGTCACAGCACTTACACAGGTACCATGGTTCATTCAAACAGCGGATTCTGGGGGTCCTGGGTATTGGAACCCCAATAATATTTTTTCCTTTCTTAATTAGGAAACACCAGGGGCATTATTAATAAGGGGCACTATTTAAAGGGGTACACAGGGAAGTTATTAATTTAAAGCTGCACTTGGGAGTATTATTGACTATGGGGGGTTATATTGTATATTTTATAATTGGGGTAGCAGCAGGGTGGGGGCTTTGTGTAGGTGAGGGCAATGTGGGTCAGATGCCTGGAAAAGTGAGGAGCCAAAGATGTCTGTGTTGCAAACTTTACAGAGACTGGAAGAAGTGGTCATGGCCGTCCAGATGAAAGAGATGGGGAATATGAACGATTAGTCAGAGACTTCACCTGTAAGTCACTAAATGTTACTGCCCTGTATTCACCTAAATCGTCTGCAGAGCCCTGTGTACAGCCGCTATACACCACTATACGCTCACTGTATACTGATAGTATCGGTATACGAACATGTCCAAGTTGGAGGCCCACTTGGACATATTCGCCCCCTCTGTGCTGAACTCCTAACTACGCCTCTGAGCTGAGGAGGTATACTGGATCAGGATGAAAACTGGATGGGCAATGGGTGGATGCTGCGAAGAGTTGCTCTGACACTCCCAACTGCATGAAAACATGAGGACTGCAAACAATGGTCTAAATACATATAAAGGTACTCAGTTGTCTTTATTCATTGATATAGCAAGCATTTACAGTCCTTTTTTCATTTTTCTATACTTCCGGAAAGATCCTTTAAATATTGCATATTCCGGATCTTTTGAATCCTAGAATGGAGATCTATAGTAGTGGAAGTTTGCTTCCATTTTGCTGCTATCAGGCATCTATCTGACGTAAGTATGCTTTGCGTATCTGTTCAAAACCAGTGGGTATGGACACCACTCCTGAGCAAATAAGGGCCCATGAGGATGGATTTGAAAATAATGTAAGTGACAATACTGAAAAAGTAGGCTTTGTTGTATCCTATGATCTATAACACTTACAAATCTGAAAAGACCTTTGTCCCTCCAGAGTTTGGATATACAGTGGGGGAAAAAAGTATTTAGTCAGCCAACAATTTTTGCAAGTTCTCCCACTTAAAAAGATGAAAGAGGCCTGTAATTGACATCATAGGTAGACCTCAACTATGAGAGACAAAATGAGAAAACAAATCCAGAAAATCACATTGTCAAGATAAGATCTGGAAGACCAAGAAAAATTTCAGAGACAGTTGCTCGTAGGATTGCCAGAGTGGCAGATCAGTACTCCCACTTGACTGCAAAAGACCTTCAGGAAGATTTAGTAGACTCTAGAGTTGTGGTACATTGTTCTACTGTTCAGCGATACCTGCACATCCCCTAAGGAAGCCTGATGGCGGTGGATCTATCATTTGGTAGGCATCATTATTTTTAGTGATATCCATGGTATGTAGGTCTTTCAGTAGTGACTATATTATGATTTATATTGTCTTTGTTGTATGACCTGTTCTTATTTATTTTCACATGTTATATTTTATATATATATATATATATATATATATATATATTGATTGCAAATCACGTGGTTATTTGTATCAATATAATTTATTCATTGTTTCTCTTTTCTTTCTTCTATTTCACAGATGGCAATTGTTTGTATAGATTGTAGGGCTGTATTGGCAGGGTCAGCTTCATAGATTACATATTCCACACACAGTATGCACATTGTTTTTAACTTATTTACGGTCCAATAAAGATTTGTTATATTTTTGATACATAACTGGGTTGAGCGTCTTCTTTTTAGTCATGTGCAAAGGGGCGCACCTCTAATGAGGAGAAGTGAGACGGCCACCTCAAGCGGCGCTATCTGTGTCAGTTAGGAGGGCGGCATTTTGACTGATCTAAACCAGCCCTATACAGGTCTCTTTAAAAAACATGCTGAGCAGGACCTGTCCTGGTCTGGCTTAGCGATGTAGGCAGGGAAGGAGAGAGGTAGCTCGGGGCGGCCGTGTGGAGACAGCGCTGCTGACCTGACGTGATAGGATACGTAGTGTCGCTCCCCTGACCACAGCCAGGCTGAATATAGGCTATCTGCGGCTCTCCTATTAAAGAGAATGGTAGCGTGTGTTCATCCCCCAAGCAACATGCCTATATTCAGTCTGGTTGCGGTCAGGCTGAATTCCATGTGGGGGAAAAAGACCCAATTCTCAGGCTCAGTGGGAGTTTCAGCAGATGCCCGATCTACAAACTTATAAAATTATTTTCCCCATACTGTAAACGGCGTAGCGGGAAAAAAAAAATCAATAGACATTCCCCAAAATGGTATAACTAAAGTACACCTGACTCCCCCAAAAAAAAAAAAAAAGACGCCGTATGCATCCCTGTACACGGAAATATAAAAAAATTACCGGTGTCAGAATATGGCGACTTTAAGAAAAATGTTTTTTTTTGTGTCCAAAGTTTATGATCTTTGTTAAAGGATTAAAAAGTAAATAAAACCATATAAATTTGGTATCCCTGGAATTGTACTGAAACATAGAATACAGGTGACATGTCATTTTGGCTGCAAGTGAACGCCGTAAAAACAAAGCTTGTAAGAATGTTGCACAAATGCACTTTTTCTTCAATTCCTCCCAATTCTGAATTTTTTTTTACCAGATTCCCAGTACATTGTACAGAATAATAAATGGTACCATTATGAAGAACAATTTGTCCTGCAAACATTAAAGGGGTTTTCCGGGAAAAAAATATTTTTTAAAAAAAGGTCTGTTAGTGCTATTAATGGTCTAATAAACACACCCATATACCTTTAGCTGTGTTTTGAGTGATTTCTATGTTTCTCTGGGAAGCCTGGAAGGAAGAGAGGTAAGTATAATAGAGTGGATGGGGGGAGTAGTAGTGATGTTCCATTTCTGGAAAAGGGGAAACGGAGTGTCACTGGATAACCAGAAAATGTCCCTGTGACCTCCCCAGTAATATGGGTAAATATACATTTTTGATAAATTATGTAATTTAGAAAGTAGTCGGGGGGAGGGTGTTTAGATTAGTAATTAGCTTTTATCCCGGACAAACCCTTTAAGCCCTAACATGGCTAGTAGCATGCAAACTCAATTTTTTTTATAGTCTGCCTCAGGCAGCAAAAAGGCTAGGTTCACCCCTGCATGTGCCTTTTCTTTCTTTGTTCACATGACTCATTCACCATGGTTTAGATGCATCCCCATATTATAATAGTGGTGCCCACTGCTTTATTCATTTCAGAAGAAGTTTGCAAAAGAACATCTAAACAAGCCTGATGCATTTTGGAAAAAAGTTCTATGGACCGATGAGGTTAAAATAGAACTCTTTAGCCACAATGAACAAAGGTATGTTTGGAGAAAAAAGGGCACAAAATTTCAGGAAAAGAACATCTCTCCAACCATTAAAGAGGACCTTTCATGGTTGGACGCTGAGCTATGAGGAACGCGCTTCTGACAGTGGGGAGAGAAACTAACGGCACCGATAACTCCACCACTGGGGCAAATACTAGAAAAGCCGACAGTGCGCTGAATTCAGTGCACTGTCGGCTTTCTAGTGGTATATAAAACCGCACTTTCATGAGCACATGAAAGGTGATCTTTAAGCATGAGGGTAGATCAATCATGCTTTGGGGTTGTGTTGCAGTCATTGGCACAGGGAACATTTCATGGATAGAGGGAAGAATGGATTCAATGATATTTCAGCAAATTCTTAAAGCAAACATAACATGTGTAAAAAAGCTGAAATTGAAAAGAGGATGTCTTCTACAAATGGATAATGATCCTAAACACACATCAAAATCCACCATAGACTACCAAAAAGGCGCAAGCTGAAGGTTTTACCATGGCCCTCACAGTCCCCTGATCTGAACATCAAAGAAAATCTGTGGCTAGACCTCAAAAGAGCAGTGTATGCAAGACAACTCAGGAATCTCACAGAACTGGAAGACTTTTTCAAGGAAGAATGGATGAAAATCCCTCAAACAAGAATTGAAAGACTCTTGGCTAGCTACAAAAAGCATTTACAAGCTGTGATACTTGCCAAAGGGGGTGCTATGAGGTAACCATGCAGTGTGCCCAAACTTTTGCATCGGGCCATTTTCATTTTTTGTCATTTTGAAAATGTAAAATACGAAAATATTTTTTTTTCCCCAAAAATACATTGGGAATGTGTCATCTGTAATGTTTTGCCTTTTGAAGATCATTTTATCTTCAACTTGCTTAACTGTTCACAATAATAGTCATTTTGACCAGGGGTGTCCAAACTTTTGCATGCCACTGTACATGTATAACTGAAGGGAATGACAAACACGAAAAAATGGGAACCCCCATAACTATTTGAAGGAATAATGTATAAAAGGACCCCATAGCACCACTCCAGCAGGGTTTGGAAGTAGAAAACGTAGCAGGCAGGAGCATGACCACAGAATATCATATAAAACAATAGCAGTACAATAAAATATAGCAAGCCATCAGTGAGCAGCTAAAAGTCATCTAGCTCTTTAAAAGGCAAATAGGACAGATAATTTGGATCCTCACCTGTTGATTTTGCTCAGTCAAAGTCCTCAGTTTATTCATATGCTGTTCTGCTTCCTCAGCACCTAAAATGCCTGCACTGAAAGCGGACACGGAAACACCAGCAACGACATATGACAAGACCTACAAAAAGTTGTTTGAATGCTCTGTAAATAAAGATTCTCGTACAACACAACAAACTTAATGACAACTTTTCATTAACCTTATTTAATGCTGTAGACCCATGCACCCATATCTGATTTCTATATAGACAGGTTCTGCTAATACAGCTTAACATGTATAACTGTGACATAATTGAACTATGTGGACTCCTGGATATCTAGTTAAGGGAGTAATGTATGCTCCAGGAGTCCAGTCAGGATCTACCTATATATCACAGAGCTCAGTCACCTGACAGATTCATTTTAAGATGTAAGTGGTCCTGAACTGTTCTGTAAACAGGAATAAGGAAGCTAAGAGAAGTAAAAAAAAAAAAAAAAAAAAACAAAAGAAACAGTTAAAGGGGTTGTCCAGAATTTTGATATTAATGAACTACATTTAAGATAGGTCACCATTATCAGATCAGTTGTGGTCCAATAACTGGAACCACCACCAATGAGCTATTTGTGGCCATGCCAGGTTCCTGAAGCTCAGCTCCCATTTAAGAGTACTGAGAACTGTGTAGTTCTGGCACCTGCTGTAACAGCTGATTGTGAGGGATTTTTTATCATCTGAAGTCAGCTACTGCACAAGAAATGTAGTATTACACGGTGTGCATTAAAGTGAATGAGAGACCACATAATACATGTTGATACTACTATTTGCAGTGGTGCTATGTCTAGCTCCTTCAATAGGGATACATAGCACAGCAGTGCTAAATCACAATGATGAATACTGTACACAACCTTCCACAATATCAAAATACAATGTACTGTACGGCTCAAGAAACAAAGATAAAAAAAAAATCCAACATATGAAAATATGTGAAAAGACTTGAAGCAACTTAGAAATATAAGCTAAGAAGTCATGATTAATATCCAGAAACTTGTCATGATATCTCACCTCTTGCACAGCTCGGCTCTGGTTAGAGCTGTTTTCCAGGCACTCATATAGTTTGCGTATAGTAGCTGAGACATGGACTCGGCTGTCAGTCTGACTGTTCTGACTCATGAAAGAAAGTACCAGGCCCACTCCTAGAATGCAGCCAATGCTGTACCAATGAATAAAAAGTTAACATTCTGATTGTAATCATTGTAGTTTTTTTTTCTCCCCCAAAAACCTGTATCTTATTCCTAGTCATACAGTATTTAGTTTTCATGATCTTATTAATGTATGTGCTATTCCATTAGTGGTCAATGCATACTCTTGTTCTCTTTGTATACTCTACTTCACCTCCAGAATAATGGTTTACAGGTGGACCATATATTTCTAACCAGTAGAGGATCTCATCACAGGAAGGTAAGAAAACCTTTCTGAACGGGGGTTATGACTGAAATCAAGATCACAATTGATTGAACATTTTACTGCGACTACAATTAATAAATTATTTTAGGACACGCCCCTTATTACATACCACGCCCCCTATTTATATGCCATTCCATGCCACTGAATTTTGGTTATTCACAAATTGGTATTCCTGATTGGATAGTGTACAGTTAGTGACATAATCTGTAGCCAATGGTAGTGTGAGACAGGATGGCATGGATATGAAATAATTAATATAATAGCAAGTGCACAATTACTTAAGCTGATTTTCGGTTTTGAGCATTTTGCGATTATTTGCTCCGCCTTAGCACAAGCCTAGATCACACAAAAGGAACACTTCCTGCACACCAAGACAATCTCTGTGTGATCTGACTTGGCCAATGGTTTTCTGAGGCTGACACCATGCAGTAAAACTGAACAGCCTCAAAATGGTATTAAATCAAACAAGGCACTGAAATATGCATAAACCATAAAATTCATTCATTTCTTTGGCTATGTTCACATTTCATTTTTCCTATCCACTGTATTTTTTTATATACAAGCCCACGCATCCAGTAAGTATAATAAAATCAAGGTATGTCCTTTTTTCATACATTTGGGAGGTATGTCTTTGCATACTTATTTTTTATTTCTTTGTGGAAAGCTGCTGGCTGCTGTACTTTTACAAACATTTGTCTGCCACAAAACAATTTAAAGGGTGATGTATATAACTACATAGAATATGTCATTGTCCTACATTAGCATATGGCATATACACCAAACATAAAGAGAACACAAGAATTAACAGACTATTACCCCATAGCCGCAGTCCAACAGTCTTAATGCCTACAAATGATTAAGAACTGCAATCATCAATAAGTGATGTATCAAAGGTCTAAGCAGAACTTGTAACCAATTTCTCTAGGGAATCCATCACCAGCCATAAGTAGCTTTTCTTTTTTACACCATGATATTGAGCACATTTCAATGAACAAAAGCTTTTATTTATTAAAGCCATTTCTAAAAAGACCAGTAGATGGCAGCATAACAAAGCTAAATAATGGCCAATAAAGCAAGAGAGCTTGTTCACACGTACCCATAGTCACCTGCATACACATACAAGGCAATTTGCTTAAATTGCTACATTCAGTGTGCCAAATGAGACTATGTATGCATTAGAGCAGAAATACCCATGACACACAGGTGGCAAGAGCTATATTTACTATGACAGATGAATTAGAGATAAATGGCTAGCACATGAGCATGTTCTAGTTCATTGTTTTTATATATGCATTTATATGTATCAGGGGACCTGATGAAACAAGTGCATGTTCTGCAATTTTAAAAAGTGTTATGTCAACACTAGGAGATGGTTACTATTAAGGCATGGCTCAAAGGGTCTTTACTAGGATTGTGTGGCTACATAGTAAATTAGAACTTGCTTTGTTAACTAATTGTTAAGTCAAGAAGTTGGTTACTAATAAAAGCAGCCGTGTATTAGTTTTTAGATATAAATCAATACCATGTACTATATTTAGCAAAGTCTGCAAACTTACTCACACATAAAGCATTCTTAATGCATTTTATTAGCTTCAGGACTCATCAGTAATGGATTTCATATTTTTAAAAAATGCTAACAAAGATGTGTTCAAATTTGGTAAAAAGGGGTTGTCCAGTTTCAGCAACTAAATGTTATTGTTTGTATAATGAAAAGTTCTAAAATTTCCCAATATACTTTCTGTATCAATCCCTCATGATTTTCTAGATCTCTGCTTGTCATTCATTCTGCTTACACCCAGCGGATAAAAATTAGTCCATGGTCATGTGATGGACACACATTATAGTAACAGCACAGTGATCAGACATCTGCCTGGTAACTAGCTGTGCAATCGTGTATTCGTCACATCACCATGGCCTGATTTTTATCCACTAGAAGTAAGCAGAATGAATGACAGCAAGCAGAGATCTAGAAAACTGTGAGGAATTGATACAAAAAGTATATTGGAAAATTGTAGAACTTTTTATTATACAAACAATAACATTTATTTGCTGAAATCGGACAATCCTTTTACTGACTCCAATTTCTCATTAAACACAATATTGCAACATGCTAGCAAGATTCTTGACAGGCTGCAATTCAAAACATTAGCACCAGAAGGCAGCACGTAGAGATACAAAGTATAGACTTCTTGTTGCAGAGTATTACAAAGTCATGTTGTTTTAAAAAGCTGGTCATCTTGCATTACACATCTCGGGAAATGTTAAGCTAAGAGGGAAGGTAAGGACGAATATATCTGTACACTGGTCATATTATCTCTGGTAGAGATACAAAATATACAGTAGAACCATGGCAAATTATAAGGATGTAAGGCTATTCATAATAGCATTGTAGCTACATTATTTTGTTCTCTCAAATTTAAGTTTGCTACAATATACACCCTTATCTTCAACAGGAATTTTCTAACGGTAAACAGTAATCTGTTTCTGCT
This sequence comes from Leptodactylus fallax, assembly GCA_947044405.1. NCBI lineage: Eukaryota > Metazoa > Chordata > Amphibia > Anura > Leptodactylidae > Leptodactylus > Leptodactylus fallax. Next base: position 3,180,968 of record CAMRHE010000096.1, read on the forward strand.
ATTATTTTAATCTTTATACCATCAGATTTCCACTGTTATGCAGGTACTCTACCCAGTATAAAAGTAGAAAATAAAAACAGAAACCGAATACATTGCATTAATGTAAATGAATCTTTCCTTTTTACCACTTCAAACATGGAAATAGGTAGAAAATAGGTTGAAAACTGGGTCAATAAAACAATGATCCTAGGACTAAAGAGACAAATGCACCAATTTTCCCCATTAGTTTTTGCCAAAAACAGGGAAAGATCCTATCAAAGGAAAGACAATACATCTTCCCTATAGGAAATCCTTGTTTGTCTGCATTCGTAGGAGCACATGGACATAACTATGTTCTAACATGCAATATACATACTTGTAGTCAAGGCTGGAGTCAAAGCTGCAGCTTTCCAGTGCATCCAATGACTTCATTATTAGCAAGTTCATCTGCCGTCCAGAAGTATCACTGTACAGAAAAACAGACAGTAAAATCAACGACAGATTGAGAGTTTGGCTCCACTGATATATGCAAACTAGGGAAGGCATGAGGCATAGTCATTTCTACACAGAAGTTACTGTTGACAGCATTTTTACTACGTAGTAACGTACCAATAACTGAAAGACAATTTATACAGTCCCCATTGTGTACTTTATCTTGCTGAAATTTTTTTTTGATATTTTACTATTTGCCTAGATATAGTCATTTGAGAGAACAAGCCCAAAGCAAGTAGTGTACAACAGTTAGCAGATGACAAAATTAACTGTTCTGATTTTATGTTGGGGAAAGGGGAGGGCAATGTGGCTATGGAGTTTCTGCATGGATCATATAAAGATATAACTGCTACTAATAAACCAGGTAGTATATAGATATTTTACAGCATTACATGATTTGTATCTAAAACAAGATCTCCATGACCAATCTGCAAGTAGGACAAATCAGAAGGGGATTTGCCGTCAGGATTCCCTCATCTTGCTTAGTACTTGAGACTTTAGGTATCATATATTTAGGTATCATATCATGCCAAATAAAGTACCTGACTTTCTCCTCACACAGGCGGGAAATAAACATCCCAAGTGCCAGTCCCATATGAACTTGAAGGGCTTGAGAATCATCTACTTCTGGCCGTCCAGGTAACCTTGCTGTTAAAAGGTTAAGAATTTCCTCTATTTTTTCCTTGAATGACACAACAAGTACTGGAACCAATAAAGACAGTGCTGTAGCAGCACAAGAGCGGGCAATCACACTCGCAGTGTTCTCACCGGAGTAGGATTTCTGTAATATAAAGAAGTAACTTTCGTAGTGTTGTTTTCATCTATAACACGAATGATAAATAACAAATGACAGTTATTAAAGCATAGCAATTTTAATAAAAAGATACAACCATTCTTATGGTTAGATGTAGTCAGAAACTGCATGTTCAACCCATATTTTCATGACCTTTGTCATATAGCTGTATGTCTTCTGAAAATGCACATTTTCTCTCACCCTTCTGTGATGTAGGAGCTATACATTTTCAGCCATCAAGATGTCCTTCCCTAGTAAACCCGCTCCTCTCCAACTGCATGACAGAGGAATTACATCTTCTTCCTCCTCACCTTACCAATATCCTAATCCCTCAGTATCAGGTTACTGGTGTTTTAACTGAAAATGAATGGCTTCAGAGGTCACATGTCATGTTGACACCTCATTACTGCAGTTAGGTGAACTAAGACTGGTACGGAACCCTAGAAGTGCCCATATGGGAGCAACATATTCCTTTACTTAATTTATAGTATTCTAAGATTTGTTAAAAACAAAACAAAAAAAAACAAACAATGTTGGAAAACCCCTTTATTGAGCCAGGAAACTCAGACTGAACAGTGTTATAAATTCCTCCCTGGCAGAGAATGCTACCGTGCATGGAACTGTGAGAGGATCCAAAAATATTGAAAGTGTTTTCCAGGATTCATTAGGGTAGGTCATCAATACCACATCTATAGGGGTCTCCATCAATCAGTTGATATCGGCAGTAGTGGTACCAGAAAACCACATCATTATTGTTGGATTCATCTTTATTGTTATGCCACTTTTGTGGCATAAAATAGTTGAGAACCAGTGATTTGTGACTATTTAACGCCACTTGTGACTAAAATAGTCGCAAGCAGCATTTTTCGCCGATCTCTCCACTTTTTATAAAGGGGGCATGACTAGGGCATAGCCACCACCCACAAAGCGTTTGTCAACTTTTACATCACAAAATTGACGTAAATGAAGGCAAAATATACACCGGCAAGGAACTGCTGTAGATTTATGCCTAGGATCAGTGGAGGGCGCCCTCCACTGGCAAAGGGGACATTAAGACCAGAGTACAATATTACAGTTTGAATCCCCTCCAATGTACTGTGCCGGAAGCAGACAGCTTCATGCACTGCATAGTGGTCAAGCCAGATTACTGCAATTCGGCTAACTTCTTCCTATAAAACAGGCAAGGTATTCGTTCACATTTGTGATTACAAAAATGAATTAAACTAAATACAACTAGATACAATGGAATTAAACAACAAATTGGTAAGAGACAATACATTCATTAAATCAAAATCAGATCTCCACAGTTCCAGAACAGGCAGAAAGAATCTGTTTTAGAGACTGGGGAACGCAAGTGCAAATGCTGAGACTTCATGAATAAATGATATTAACAATAATATAATATAAAATCAATGTGCACAACTAAGGCACTAAACAGAACGCATTAGTTGTGCCATCTCAACAGACTTGGAAGCTGGTGGACAGCCCATGGCAGGGAGGGAAGACAGCACAGATGTGTGTACAGATACAAAGGAACATTTTCAGCCAAGCTAAAAGCAAAAAAAAATATACCATTGTTTTCTCAATGTTTGGTATATTGTACTGTACAATAGTTGAAAGCTAATAAAGAAAGAGATGTAGCTAATAAATATCCTGCAAATAAAGTATCATATGGAGAGACATGGAGTTATGTGAAAAAAAGATTAACTACAAAAGATGATTGTTACCTCAAATTGTGTGTGTTCTATATGAATTATAGGGTGGTATGTAATAAATGGGAGGTCCAACTGTACAGCAGGCTACTACTTAAACAGCAGATTACAGACACTGCAATAGACTACATGTTACCCTGAACAATATGTGTAATAGTGACAATAACTTCCTTAACTGTAGATATCTTATATAAATGCATCTCTATAACAGAATGCTGGTCGGATGAGGGTCAAACCTTCCTATTTATGGCTAGCTTTTTTATATGGAACATGTTGTCAGAAAATGACCTACTGTTTAAATGACAATTTTATGTCAAGCATACTTTTTATAGATTTATGGTGATAATTTGTAGTTATTATCTACATTTTAAACAAATAGTAAGCCTAAAGCAGTCTGCCACTTCCTGATTCCTGGAGATGGCTGTTACAAAGAAACCTCCTACACAAAACAGGAAGTGTCAGCATAGTGGTCAGAGTCAGAACTGCAGGATTTTTCTTTTTTAATTTAGGTAATACAGAAATTTTTTTAAAGAACTTATCAAAAATTCTTACAAATATTTAACATAAAACTTGATTAAAAAATAAGTTATTTTCTGGTGACATATTCCCTTTAATAGTATACTATATACAGTACAGTATGTACACATTTAGTTGATGAATAGATATTATTCATTGTACAAGTCCAGCTGAGAAGAGTTTGACTGGATTGGTGATAAATGTTTGATTGGTTGATTGCTGAGCGGTTTACTGTTGGTCCACCTTCAGTAACCATACAGGGCAAGGAAGACTTAGACATGAGCAGCAGGCACTGACACACCATTGACAATGTCTTTGCTGCGCTGCGGCTAAGGAGGAAGGAGGATTCACTGGAGATCCCAGTGCTCATGTCCCCATGAATCTAACATTTATCATTATCCTGTGGAACTTCCTCCTACTTGGCTTCTATTCATTTTCTCCTTGTCCAGGCTGGAAATCTGACTGTCTGAAGAAGGTTTGAGATGGACTGAAAAGTCACAGAATAGTTGTATGGATTGCTTTCACTTTATACCAATAAAAACGAGATAAATCACAATTATGCCTAAAGGTAAAGTACAGACCAAAAGTTTGGACACACCGTCTCATTCCAAGAGTTTTCTGTATTTTCATGACTATAAAAATGGTAGAGTCACACTGAAGGCATCAAAACTATGAATTAACACATGTGGCATTATATACTTAACAAAAAAGTGTGAAACAACTGAAAATATGTCTTATATTCTAGGTTCTTCAAAGTAGCCACCTTTTGCTTTGATTACTGCTTTGCACACTCTTGGCATTCTCTTGATGAGCTTCAAGAGATAGTCACCTGAAATGGTCTTCCAACAGTCTTGAAGGAGTTCCCAGAGATGCTTAGCACTTGTTGGCCCTTTTGCCTTCACTCTGCGGTCCAGTTCACCCCAAACCATCTCGATTGGGTTCAGGTCTGGTGACTGTGGAGGCCAGGTCATCTGGCGTAGCACCCCATCACTCTCCTTCTTGGTCAAATAGCCCTTACACAGTCTGGAGGTGTGTTTGGGGTCATTGTCCTGTTGAAAAATAAATGATGGTCCAACTAAACGCAAACCGGATGGAATAGCATGATGCTGCAAGATGCTGTGGTAACCATGCTGGTTCAATATTCCTTCAATTTTGAATAAATCCCCAACAGTGTCACCAGCAAAGCACCCCCACACCATCACACCTCCTCCTCCATGCTTCACGGTGGGAACCAGGCATGTAGAGTCCATTCGTTCACCTTTTCTGCGTCGCACAAAGACACGGTGGTTGGAATCAAAGATCTCAAATTTGGACTCATCAGACCAAAGTACAGATTTCCACAGGTCTAATGTCCATTCCTTGTGTTCTTTAGCCCAAACAAGTCTCTTCTGCTTGTTGCCTGTCCTTAGCAGTGGTTTCCTAGCAGCTATTTTACCATGAAGGCCTACTGCACACAGTCTCCTCTTAACAGTTGTTGTAGAGATGTGTCTGCTGCTAGAACTCTGTGTGGCACTGACCTGGTCTCTAATCTGAGCTGCTGTTAACCTGCGATTTCTGAGGCTGGTGACTCGGATGAACTTATCCTCCGCAGCAGAGGTGACTCTTGGTCTTTCTTTCCTGGGGCGGTCCTCATGTGAGCCAGTTTCTTTGTAGCGCTTGATGGTTTTGGCCACTGCACTTGGGGACACTTTCAAAGTTTTCCCAATTTTTCGGACTGACTGACCTTCATTTCTTAAAGTAATGATGGCCACTCGTTTTTCTTTACTTAGCAGCTTTTTTCTTGCCATAATACAAATTATAACACTCCATTCAGTAGGACTATCAGCTGTGTATCCACCTGACTTCTGAACAACACAACTGATGGTCCCAATCCCATTTATAAGGCAAGAAATCCCACTTATTAAACCTGACAGGGCATACCTGTGAAGTGAAAACCATTTCAGGTGACTACCTCTTGAAGCTCATCAAGAGAATGCCAAGAGTGTGCAAAGCAGTAATCAAAGCAAAAGGTGGCTACTTTGAAGAACCTAAAATATAAGTCATATTTTCAGTTGTTTCACACTTTTTTGTTAAGTATATAATTCCACATGTGTTAATTCATAGTTTTGATGCCTTCAGTGTGAATCTACAATTTTTATAGTCATGAAAATACAGAATACTCTTGGAATGAGGTGGTGTGTCCAAACTTTTGGTCTGTACTGCATGTCCACATGGAGGAATTTGCCACGGATTTCTGGGTGGATTTCGCCCCCGAATCCGGGGCTGATTCCTCCTGGAATCCACCTCCCACTCCCTCAATGGGAGGGGGAGGAAAATCGCAGCAGGGCGCAGAAAAAAGAAGCATCCTGCTCAATCTTGCCGCGGATTTCGCGGCTGATTGAGCCACAGAGTTCGCGACTTGAGACCACCTGCTGATTAGGCCCATTTCTCATCATTTTCTGCTGTGTGAACATAGCCTTAGTCTTACATGTTTATTAGAGTGAGGTCCTCCCTGTGGCACCTATTATATTTGGAGTGCCATTTTATCATAATACATCCTGTGGCTAAGTGATAAATGGTTTAGGCTGGAATACATAATACTTTTATTTCTCTTGTAAACAATAACTTCAAAATAGCACAGAACCACTAACTAAAAGTACAGAGCTGTTCCTCATCCTTATTTGAAAGGATTGCGCTGTAATGAAAATGTTCCATACTGGAGGTGATCAGCTAGGGTGCTACGTGAAAATATTTTTTTAAATTACGTATTACTCCAATTAAACATAGTGTAAAAAAAAATAAAAAATAAATTCTCAATGCATAATAAGTGCGCGCACACAATAGCAACGGCAACAGAACTTAAAAAAGCAATAATTAATTTCTTATATTAAGCAATGTAAAAAATATGATTCTCTTTCTAAAGTACAGTAAGCGCTGCTGCAATACTCAGTTGGCGGATGTCCAGTGTTATTACGGGAAAGAGGCTTTCAAGCAGATGGATTATTTCCGTGGGGATGAAATAATCTGGAGTAGTAATCTGTTTTATGAAGAGGAAAATGAATCGCAGTTTTAAAATAATAGTTATTGTGACCATTAACCTTTTCTCTTGCCTTCAGAATATTTATGCATAAATATGGAGGATAGTTTGCATGAGCAGTGCTAAATTATTACTCTAATAAATTTAGTAAAGATCAAATAAGAAACGCTGGTGAGGACTGGTTTAGTAAAGGTTTCTGGTTAGGCCCGTAGAGATGTGCTATGACACAGAACCACACAATTTAAATATAGACACTAGTCCCTTAGTTAGTGTAAGGTCTTTAACATATCCAAAATTCATAAGAACTAAGTATCTGTATGCAGACCTGTCATTATGTCTGAAAAGCCCAATGACATGCATTATCTGATAGGCGCTGTCACACCATTGCGCTTGCAGACTGAGTTGCATATCCACAAAAATATGATTCTCTCTGGTTTGCAGTCACAAAGGCAGTATTATTGATTTGGGCAGCATTTTGAACCTAGTAGACTCATTTTAATTCACAGTTATTACCCAAAACTAGAACTAGCAGATAATTATTCATTTACATAAGCAAACATGCTCAAAAACACTCCAGCAACTGTTGTAAGCAGTAAGACATACGTGCAACATGGAATATATGAATTATTTTGTATTGCAATTGTGCTATATTCACCATACATTGACATGGTTCTGAAGTTCCTAGAAGACACTTTGATCAAATTCTGTGAGCCCATCTGCCATCGACAAGGTGATCTTCTCAGATGAGGACCAACACTAATCAGACTTACAGGACAGGTAGGATACAGCTACATTCTGGTCAACTAAAACCTTGGACATATTTGTAGATATATGCCAAGGAAAACCAGCTGTGTTAGATAGGGTCCCATTTGAAGAGGTCGCCTTGTTGTAGCCTGTTTCAAAGGTATTGCTATCATTAGTTTGTGCTACTGTGAGCGCAATATGCTCTAAGTATCACTGTATTGAAGTCCAAATTAGTACAGTTGGTATATGAGCCGGCTCAGGGAATCACACACACACAGCTAGATATTGCGTGTATAATGGATTCTAATCTTTAATGTCGGATGGTTTAGGTTTTTAGAAATTGTAGGTGTAACATAGACAAAGAGAAGGTGCGATTATATAACTAACATAACGCTATTGGGTATAGAGTTGTCACACGTTTTAGCACACAACTATTGGATAAGGCACGAACAAGAAGTTGAATCCCGTTATAGATAACCGTTTTCTACAATAGAGGAGGATGAGCTCTGGGCAGTGCCCGAGAAAGGAATCAAAGATGGAGAAAGGCACAAGCTGGCATCCTCTAAACTACAAACACAGGTGTATTGTCAAGTGAACAGTCTCTACTGTCTCACATGGGCATAACTACCAGGAAAGCAGAAACAGCATTTGCTACGGAACTCAACAACTAAGGGGCCAATTTCCACTAAAACCATATAAGAGCAACAGAAAAAGGAGACAGCAAAAATGTGCCAATTTTTACTACCAACATAATGAATTTGGTATGACTCACAATGTACTTGATACACTAATAACACCTCTGGCTTTCATAAATATACAGCACGATTTTGTACATATTAGGGGGCATTCACACTACTGTTGGTGACCATCAGTAGTGTCCGTTGCTATTGTCCGTTACAAGATTTTAGCATCGAACACTAGCTGAATCGTCAAAAATCCGTTAAAAATTCCATAAATTTCAATGGGTTTTTATATTGTGTCCGTTAGTGTCTGTTTACACCCAATCCGTCAGAAGTCCGTTTTTTTTCCGCAGACAAAAAATCCTACATGCAGGACTTTTTTGTCCGTTTGGAAAAACGGATTCTTGACGGACAGCAAGTGTCCGTTATTTTTTTAACATTGAAGTCTATGGGTAACGGACTTATAACAGACAGTAACTGATAGCCATCAGTTACTGTCCATTATTTTATGTCCGTTTTTTTTTTTCCTGCGCATGCTCCGAAAGCAGAAACAAACAAAAAAAAAAAGGACAGTGTTAAAAAATGGACACTAACTGATGCTAATGTGTCCGTTTTTTTTTAACTGATTCATTAATTGGATCAGTTAAAAAAAAACGGACACATTAACATCAGTTAGTGTCCACTAATGTCTGTTATGATAGGTGTTATTTTTTTTTTGTTAATGGACACCTTCATAACGGAATCCAACGGTAGTGTGAACCCTGCCTTAAACATGCCATTTTTCTAAGGTACATTATGCCACTTCCAGCACATTCTATTTGATAGATGTGTGCCGGAACAATTACTACATGTGCTTGTACGACTGCTTAATTACTGGGTCCCAAAGAGAATATAATGGAAAACAAAAGAAGGGCAGGCAACATGAAACAAAAATTGAAAAAAAAAAATTCTTGTCGACTAAATAGAACTGGGACAGAATTAAACAAACAAAAACGGTATAAAATTAGGACGCAGATGAGTTGAGCCCGGGACATACCTCCCGCTGCACAGTCATTACTGAAAGTCTTCTATGGCAGAGCAAGGACTTTCCAGCTCCCTGCTCTGTCATAAGCTTCAACTGTATCGGCGTGCACAGCATAGCATGCTGATACAAATGTAAGTGGAGCTCTCGATGGGCAGAAAGTCTTGTGCCCTGATCCAGGGGCCCCCCACAACCATAGGGCCCAGTGCAAGTTTACCGTTTGCCCTATGGTTAAAGTGGCCCTGATCCAACACTCCAAAGACATATTAATAGGGAATGTAGATTGTGAGCCCTATATACAGTGGGGAAAAAAAAGTATTTAGTCAGACACCAATTGTGCAAGTTCTCCCACTTAAAAAGATGAGAGAGGCCTGTAATTGACATCATAGGTAGACCTCAACTATGAGATACAAAATAAGAAAACATATCTAGAAAACCACATTGTCTGATTTTTTAAGAATTCATTTGCAAATTATGGTGGAAAATAAGTATTTGGTCAAATACAAACAAGCAAGATTTATGGCTCTCACAGACCTGTAACTTCTTATTTAAGAGGCTCCTCTGTCCTCCACTCATTACTTGTAGTAATGGCACCTGTTTGAAATTGTTATCAGTATAAAAGACACCTGTCCACAACCTCAAACAGCCACACTCCAAACTCCACTATGGTGAAGACCAAAGAGCTGTGGAAGGACACCAGAGACAAAATTGTAGACCTGCATCAGGCTGGGAAGACTGAATCTGCAATAGGCAAGCAGTTTGGTGGGACGAAATCAACTGTGGGAGCAATAATTAGAAAATGGAAGACATACAAGACCACTAATAATCTCCCTTGATCAGGGGCTCCATGCAAGATCTCACCCTGTGGGGTCAAAATGATCACAAGAATGGTGAGCAAAAATCCTAGAACCACACGGGGGGACCTAGTGAATGACCTGCAGAAAGCTGGGACTAACGTAACAAAAGCTACCGACAGTAACACACTACGCCACCAGGGACTCAGATCCTGCAGTGCCAGACGTGTCCCCCTGTCCCCCTGCTTAAGCCAGTACATATCCACGCCCGTCTGAAGTTTGCTAGCGAGCGTTTGGATGTTCCAGAAGAGTATTGGGAGAATGTCATATGGTCAGATGAAACCAAAGTACAACTGTTTGGTAGAAACACAACTCGTCGTGTTTGGAGGAGAGTGAATGCTGAGTTGCATCCAAAGAACACCATACCTACTGTGAAGCATGGGGGTGGCAACATCATGCTTTGGGGCTCTTTCTCTGCAAAGGGACCAGGACGACTGATCCGTGTACATGAAAGAATGAATGGGGCTATGTATCATGAGATTTTGAGTGCAACCCTCCTTCCATCAGCAAGGGCATTGAAGATGAAACATGGCTGGGTCTTTCAGCATGACAATGGTCGCAAACACACCGCCAGGGCAACGAAGGAGTGGCTTCGTAATAAGCATCTCAAGGTCCTGGAGTGGCCTAGCCAGTCTCCAGATCTCAACCCCATAGAAAACCTTTGGAGGGAGTTGAAAGTCCGTGTTGCCCAGCGACAGCACCAAAACATCACTACTCTAAAGGAGATCTGCATGGAGGAATGGGCCAGCAACAGTGTGTGCCAACCTTGTGAAGACTTACAGAAAACGTTTGACCTCTGACATTGCCAACAAAGGATATATAACAAAGTATTGAGATGAACGTTTCTTATTGACCAAATACTTATTTTCCACCATAATTTGCAAATAATTTCTTTAAAAATCAGAAAATGTGATTTTCTGGATTTGTTTTCTCATTTTGTCTCTCATAGTTGAGGTCTACCTATGATGTCAATTACAGGCCTCTCTCATCTTTTTAAGTGGGAGAACTTGCACAATTGGTGGCTGACTAAATACTTTTTTTCCCCACTGTAGGTCAGTGATTGACAACGTCTGTAAAGCACTGCGGAATATGATGGCGCTATATAAGTAAGCAAAAAAAAAACAAAAACTTGATTACTACTTTTTCCAGTGTAAAGGTAGACAGCAACTGAATATCAATTCAGTTTAATATACATTTTTTATGGGCAGCACAATTCTCTGTGTAAACAAGTGATGTGCGGGTAACATAATGTAAGAGAAGGAGGTGGATAGGAGCAATTACATAAACAATTGTGTGTCCTTCTACCTCAGAATCATTAAACAGTGAAAATGAAGGCTATAATGAACATTGATCAACTTCCATATTGTCAACTGGCGCTTGTTATGGGCACTGAATCTGCACATGTAAAAGAACCCTTCTTCAAAAAGACCAAAGGAACCAGTATTTTTACTGTGCACACAGTTAAAAAGACATATATAGATTTAAAGGTTTTAGGTACTTTGTAGAGATCAGGGATCATGGAATAACTGCAAAGAAATGTGTTGAAGGCTATTGAGGTCTTGAATAGAACTCAGTGTAATATAGGAATTAGTATGCTATTAGACTGCATTGAATTATAAACCTCTTGGAACTCTGTGTTTTGATGTATTTGAAGCAAGGTATCCTGGGACTTGTCTTCCTTGTTATTTATGTCTTGGTATCGTTCATTAAAATGAATTAACCCCCTATAGGAAACAAGCCATCTGCTGCTACGTTCTCCCACCAGGGTCTAATGGAAAGCTGCCAGCTCATTTTCTACAAACCAAACTTCACTACTTGGCAGGGCATCAAGTTAGGCATTAAAGGTATAGTGTGAATTTCTAAGCCATAATTGATGCCTAGCAAATTGGAAAGCAACAAAACGTCTTTAATACTATTTTCTGTATAAAAATAAACAAAAGTATTTTGGGTGACTTCTAGGTGGTTGTCTATTCTTTATATACTTTTATATATAACTGTGGGGTAGTCAAATATTTTTTTTCTCTAAATGGCCCATCATTAAATATAATATTTAATGAATACAAATAAAAAGAAATAAGTCTTATAAATTTACATGCCATTGAACCTTTGCAGACACAGCAATTTTCCATGTTAGTGCTTTCATTTTTCACTCCCTGCATTCCAAAAGCCATAACTTTTTAGTTAAGGTTTACTTTTGCGAGACAAATTGTACTTCATAATGATATAATTTAATATTCTGTACCCTGGATTGGATAGCGTGAGGTGGGACAGAATGGGGTGGAATGGGAAAAAAAGCAATCGTGCTATTTACTTACAGGTTTCATTTTCTTATGGAATTCACCTTGTGGTATAAATGACACACTACCTATATTCTGTAGATCAGTATGATCCCAATATCATTTTATATAGTTTTTGTTAGGCTTTGAAAATATATACAAAACAAAAAACATGTATTTGCACTGCCATATTCTGACACCTGTAACTTTATATTTCTGCTTATGGAGCAGTACAAGGAGTCTTTTTTGTCGAGCAGGTTGTAGTTTATATTGATAACTTTTTGGGGTATGCCTAATATTTTGTTTTAAAGGGACTATAATGTGTTTGCAAAAAAATTATGAAAAAGGTTATTTTCTTATGCTAGAAAAACAGTAAATTGTCTGAATTCAGCTATTCAGAACCATTACATAACATGATGCATAGGACAGCCCCAGAAAATCTGTATATTTTTTTCTTTTTTTCAAGGATTTAACTAGATTAGCATTATAAAGCGGTGCTAGAAGAGCGGCGGACTTGTGCAACCTGCTACAAATGGACTAATAAGCCCTATAAACTCCTAGCCAAAATGTTATGTCCACCGTGTCAACAGCATACAGTTGAGACCTGGACGCTGTACATTCAACTGTAATTGTAAATACATGATGCCTATTTATTACTTCTATACTAAATTACATATGGTATCAACCATGTTGGCCACACTTTTTTCCCTATTTAGGGATCCATTTAACTAAATCCCTTCATAAACTGTACTCCCGCTATCTTAACTATCTTAAATTATATTAATCGATTAGGAAAGATCTAAAATACAGAGATCTCCTACACATCCTGTGTACCCTTCACAGAAAATGTATGGTCAAAAAAACTAAAATATAACTTTTATTAGGTAATGTTAAAAGACAAAATATATCTAAATACCCAGTCACAGTGCTATAAAAATACAAAGTGAAGAAATCAGGGCAATCCATGTCTATGGTTACATTGCTCCTTAAATATAAAAGAGGACCAAATTCAAAAATAAATTCAAAAATTCGAAGAGGGGGTCAGTGACCAAAATGGTATCAACAATTCACAGGAGATAAAGAGTCATTCCTCCTGTCTATATGATGCAGAGATCTATTTTATACAACTGTCCCGTCCTCCCACGTCAATATCACACAATAACATAGGTAGTTAAATGTGAACCCTAGCGTGCATGATCCAGATGAACATGCACACTAGTGTTCCCATAGGCAGGAATTCTGGTGTGCATGACTTCCTAACCAGACTTAACATCCACACCAGAGTCCCCAACACATTTCACCCATATATGTTTCATTGGGCTCATCAGGAGAGGGAATGGCAGATACCCTGAATGGTAAATACACTGGTGTGCATGGCAGTCTGGTTATGGAATCATGCACACTAGAATCCATGTTTACGTTGTCTGCATTTTCTCTGTGACTAATACCTTGCTGTTTTGTGTAATGTCCTTTTTTTGTACTGCTGTGTACAGAGCTCTCTTCTTTTTACTTTACATCCTACTATACAAAGGCCTGGCACCAGCCATCTGTAAAAAATGATACACGTGTCCACACTGGAAGTCCTGTAAACACTGAGAGAAACATTTACACAACATGGCGTTCTCTCCTCATAGTGCTCTTGAAAAATGAAGGCTGCGATCGGTTGCTATAGGAACTACATTTTCATAAATCTGCTCCATTAAATGTCTTTCATTTAGCTCTTACATAACTAGATTTTACCAATGTAATGTTCAGTTATTGAAGGTCTTGCTAAGAAAACACGTAGATGAATTACACTCGTGTCCAAAAGAAACATTTTCTAAACTGTTTGAGTTCATCCAAAAGGTACTGTATGTGGTATCAACAAGCAAGAAACACTTTTAACAGCATTATAAGTACCAGTCTGCTGAAGCTATGCTATTATTTTCTGTTAAAGTGTTAAAGTGCCAGCACTGAACAGAGACTAGTGGTTTTGGTGTGCACTCCGAAGCGGTCCGCATCAATGATGTAAACTGTTGGGACCGATCTGTCAGTAACTTTTACTAGTGGTACAGTCAGTTTAGAAATGTCAGAAATAGTGGATATAACTTCAGATTCTGCTCTGACATCCATTTATCAACACGATTGTGCTCACATCAGTACACATGATGGCAAATGTTACAATGACTTTCAGGCTAGGATACTGATGGACAACATGAAAGAAAACAGAAGCCTAACACTGTGATGATACCTGTAACCATATACTGACACAGTCTAAACCAGGGGTGGGCAACCCCTGGCACGCGTGCCAAGAGTAGCAAACGAGGCTTGTTTCCCTGGCATGGCAGCCCAAGTCACACGGCCAAAACGAAACTGCTATTATTATACTGTGGGTTCTTTTCAGACCCCAGAGTATAATAAGCGGAGCCCCAGGGGAGGTGATGAAACATAAAAAACAATGTTTCTCACCTTCCCTGCTCTCCACGGCGGCTCAGTGCTCTGCAGGCGCTTCTGCCTGAAGTAAGAGACCGCTGACAGGGCCTCAGGGGTCATGTTGGCGTCATTACACAGGGAAGGTGAATAACATTATTTTTTATATTTCAACACCTCCCCTGGGGCTCTGCTTATTATACTGTGGGGTCTCTTCAGACCCCACAGTAAAATAATAGCTAGTGAGTGGCGAAAATTGGAATATTATACTGTTTGGAGTGGCCGCTATGGGACATAAAACCGTGGGCAGGGGCCACTATGGAACATAATACTGTGTGCAGGGGCCGATATGGGACATAATACCGTGTGCAGGGGTTGCTATGAGAGATAATACCGTGTGCAGATGCCGTTATGGCTGTGGGACATAATACCGTGTGCAGGGACCGCTATAGGATACAATACTGTGAGCAGAGGACGCTATAGGATATAATACCGTGTGCAGAGGCCACTATAGGATATAATACCATGTGCAGAGGCTGCTATGAGACATAATACCATATGCAGGTGCAGCTATGGGACATAATACCGTGTGCAGGGGCCGCTATGGGACATTATTCTGTATAACGGTGTGTTTTCTGTATTAGGGATGTGTTTTTGCACAGAAAACACAAGCATTTTTTTTGTGCAAAAATGCACATGTGAACGCATTTTTACATTGAATTAAAAGTTCCAGTGGCCTAAGAATATAGCCGCATCCAGATACATAGTGTGCTTCCACCATAAGGATGTTGCTATATGGTGCTCCTGGGCGCATACATTTATCACTGATTGCGGGATGCACATGTACTTTCATTGCTTCTAATGGAAAAGTACAGGTGCGTCCCAGGAAATAGCAGTAAATGCATGCGTCCTAAAGCATCTGGTGGCAGCAATTTTGTGTTATGGTTTGTGGTATATGACTTTAGTTTAGGGGTCGTCAGACTTACAATCATTGACCAGCACTCTGAGTACATCATCTTTGATTCTTTAATTAAAATCGGCACGCTGAACAAAAAAGGTTGCCTACCCCTGGTCTAAACAAATGAAACAAGTCTGCATGTCTGTTCTATTTTCATGTGCCAGCAGGGAGATAATGTAGCTGAGTACTATTTATTTTGTTATTCATTGTTGTAAATGGTACGCATTAAAAATGGGCTTAAGTCTCCTGTGGGGTACCATAAAGATCTCTGTTAGGCCCAGTGTTCGGGACTTACACACGTGGACAAAATTGTTGGTACCCCTCGTTTAAAGAAAGAAAAACCCACAATGGTCACAGAAATAACTTGAATCTGACAAAAGTAATAATATATAAAAATTCTATGAAAATGAACAAATGAAAGTCAGACATTGCTTTTCAACAATGCTTCAACAGAATTTTTAAAAAAAGAAAACTCATGAAACAGGCCTAGACAGAAATGATGGTACCCCTGAAAATAATGTGACCAAAGGGATGTTAAATCAAGGTGTGTCCACTAATTAGCATCACAGGTGTCTACAATCTTGTAATCAGTCAGTGGGCCTGTATATAGGGCTACAGATACTCACTGTGCTGTTTGGTGACATGGTGAGTACCACACTCAACATGGACCAGATGAAGCGAAGGAAAGAGTTGTCTCAGGAGCTTAGAAAGAAAATTATAGACAAGCATGTTAAAGGTAAAGGTAATAAGACCATCTCCAAGCAGCTTGATTTTCCTGTGACTACAGTTGCACATATTATTCAGAAATTTAAGATCCATGGTACTGTAGACAACCTCCCTGGACTTGGCCGCAGGAGGAAAACTGATGACAAATCAAAGAGAAGGATAATACGAATGGCAACAAAAGAGCCCAGAAAAACTTCTAAAGAGATTAAAGGTGAACTTCAAGCTCAAGGAACATCAGTGTCAGATCGCACCATCCGTCATTGTTTGAGCCAAAGTGGACTTCATCGGAGATGACCAAGGAGGACACCATTGTTGTAAACAAATCATAAAAAAGCCAGACTGGAATTTGCCAAACTACATGTTGACAAGCAACAAAGATTCTGGGAGAATGTCCTATGGACAGATGAGACAAAAATCAAAATTTTTGGCAAGGCACATCAGCTCTGTGTTCACAGACGGAAGCATATCTTGAAAAGAACACTGTCCCTACTGTGAAACAAGGATGAGGCTCTGTTATATTCTAGGGCTGCTTTGCTGCATCTGGCACAGGGTGTCTTGAATCTGTGCAGGGTACAATGAAATCTCAAGACTATCAAGCGATTCTAGAGAGAAATGTGCTGCCCAGTGTCACAAAGCTTGGTCTCAGTCGCAGGTCATGGGTCTTGCAACAGGATAATGATCCAAAATGCACAGCTAAAAACACCCAAGAATGGCTAAGAGGAAAACATTGGACTATCCTGAAGTGGCCTTCTATGAGCCCTGACCTAAATCCTATTGAGCATCTTTGGAAGGAGCTGAAACATGCCGTCTGGAAAAGGCACCCTTCAAACCCGAGACAACTGGAGCAGTTTGCTCATGAGGAGTGGGCCAAAATACCTGTTGAGAGGTGCAGAAGTCTCATTGACAGTTACAGGAATCGTTTGATTGCAGTGATTGCCTCAAAAGGTTGTGCAACAAAATATTAAGTTAAGGGTACCATCATTTCTGTCCAGGCCTGTTTCATGAGTTTTCTTTTTTAAAAAATTCTGTTGAAGCATGGCTGAAAAGCAATGTCTGACTTTCATTTGTTCATTTTCATAGAATTTTTATATATTATTACTTTTGTCAGATTCAAGTTTTTTCTGTGACCATTGTGGGTTTTTCTTTCATTAAACGAGGGGTACCAACAATTTTGTCCACGTGTGTATATATTAATGACCTATGCTTAGGATAGCTCATCAATATGAGACCTATGGTGGTCAAACACCCAAGTCTCCCACTGATCAGCTGGTTAAAGAAGCCACAGCATTTTTTTGAGCACTGCAGCCTCTTCACTGAGTACCAAATACGTTGCAGTACATATTGTAGACACTATACTTGATATTGCATCTCAGCCCCGTTCACAGGAGTGGGACTGGGCTACTACTGCACCATGTGATCAATAAACTTAACGTCATTGGCAAAGGGGAGAGATCATCGTGCTTCTGAGCACAGCAGCTTCTTCAAACAGCTGATTGTTGGGGGCCCTGGGTGTTGGACCGCCACCAGTCAGATATTAACAGCCTATTGCAAGTTACTAAGAGAGCTAAAAATTTGGGACACCAATATAACATTAACTCTCTATAAATCCCTTATGAGACCATTAGGGTATGTTCACACAGAGTTTTATGCAGGCTGAATTAGGAAACAGTTTTTTGCCTCGTTTTTTGTACATGATGCAGTTTTTTTTCGCGGTTTTTGCCATGGTTATTTGTTCCAGCACACTGTATGGACCTGGAAACTTCCCTTTAAATGCTTGTGACCCTTTAAACGCTTTTAACACTTGGGGTTTTTGAAAAAAACAAATAAAAAATGTGTGTCATAAAAGCGTGTTGCGTTTTTTTCCGCCTCCTATTTATTTCAATGAGTTTTTCTAGGTGGAATCTGCCTGAAGATGGGTCATGTCGCTTTTTTTTTCCCCTCTAGCTGAAAAAAATCAACTAGAGGAAAAAAACTGCTACTGACTCTCATTGAAATAAATATGCAAAATCTAATCAATACTTCAAGGAATTTGTTCCCTTTGAAAAATTCTAATAAAAATTGATATGAGCAAATAGGAATATTGGTCAGCTAGGGAATAGATACAAGAAATAGTTACATACTCTCCCTGCCTACCAATTCTGTCCCTATGCAGTTCCGTATTAAATACTTATCAGGGGACTGATTACGACACTATGGAGGAGGTTAAAGATTCTAAAAGTATGAAGATGCATAACACAGCCGTATGGGCCAGCAGCATAGTGATCTGTTATCAACTGCACTAGCCCAAGATGCACTGATAAATAGAAGCCAACAATCGCACTCAGAGGAGTGTCCCAAGAGCCGAACCAATCAGTGCTCGAGCGTCTGTGATGTCATCAAATCTGCCCAAACTTGGAGAGACAGCTGAGGTAAGTGGGCGGTGGCCATCTGGCGCTATAGAAATGCTGAATAGTGTCCAAGGCTTCCCTGGCAACAAAATACACAAGCAGCGCTGAAAGATACAGACATCTGCGGGTGACGCAACATCTCAAAGTCTATCTGGTTCACCTCATAGAACATATAGTCTGTTAGCGGGACAAAAATAGACAGATTTATCACATTATGCAGTGTGAACTGACTGCAAGCTAAATAGAGGGAGGGAGATCCACAGATACGCTCTAAATAAAGATACAGTATATATATACACACACACATACATATATACATACACAGGCAGTATATGATAGGGTCATTTTCTGATGGAATAATGAAATACAACAATCCCCCCCTAAAGGGGACCAAGGATAACGAGAATAGATCAGGCAATATCCATATCATTCTAGTAATGCAAGCCATGTTATAGATCATCATAGAAGGGGGGCTGGGGGCTCACTAGTATTTGTACCATCTGGCATAAATCCCCAAAAGGAATCTCAGAAAATCACAGAAAGCAAGTGAAGGTCAATTGTCATTCAGGCCCCATGGGACAGTGGTCCTGAGCTTAATCCATATGGATTCTTTTTGAAAAATTCTCTTGTCCCAGGGTCCCTGACAAATCAGTGGTCTGATATGTTCAATTCCTATGAAGGATAATTCATCTACTCTTCCACATTGGCAGGTCAACATATGCAAGGCCAATGGAATCTCCCGTTTCCTATTAATGATCTCCATATGGTCCAAAATCCTCCTCTGAAGTTCTCTCTTGGTCTTTCCTACATAATTCAATGGTCACCTACATGTTGCCAAGTATGCCATCCCCTGAGATTTGCAATTAATAAAATCATGGATGGTATATTCCTCTCCAGTCTGTACTGTCTGGAATTTTTTGTCTGTTGAACATGCTTACAGGTGCCACATTTCATTTTCTATTTTCATACGTTTCATATTTTCCCTGTTAACCCTCTGTTTTGGAACAAGAAGATCTGTCCTCCTGCCCCTTTCTAGCATATTTCACTACATGAGAGTGATAGTCCCTACCAAGAAAACTTTTGGTCAAGACATCAGCTTCTTTTGTAAATGTCTCCAAAGAAGAACAATTTCGACAGACCGGAAGGAATTGACCCTTCAAAATACCTTGTTAAAGAGTCAAAGAATGATGGCTATTCCACCTTAATAGGCAGCTGGTAGCCATGGGTTTTCGGTACACACTTGTCTCCAAACCCCCTAACTCGTTCTTTTGTATAGAAAGATCAAGGAAGGTAATCTTGGATGTGCTGAAGTCAGAGGTGAAGCTAAACCCCAAATCGTTTTTATTGTCGTCTCACTGTCCATCTAAATGCCCTCAAATTTACTTAGGGCATCCATGATGTCACAAATATAGCTTGGTAATGACACCACTAAATTCCGCAGAATACAGTCGATGTAAACACTCAGATTTTGAATGAGCCAGTTAATTCTGGATACTATAGGTTGTATTAGAGCAGAAAGTATACATAAGGAACATTTGCTGTAGCTAATGAGAAACAACAGGATAAGACAATTAGTCCATCTTATTTGATCTATTTTACCATCATGAAAAACTTCATAGGTTAATATCAAGTTCAATCCTCAAAATTGAATAGTATAAATTCAGATGAATTAGATTTCAGGGTAACAAATACTTATCCTGGGTGTACTTACCCTACAGTTTTACATCCTCTGTTGCAGAGTTATTCATTTATTTCAGAATAAGCAAATGAACAGTCTCGAGCACACAGTGAGGCTCTGTTGCTTCAAACTACTATGCACAACACTTCTCTAATACGCTGGCATGGAGAACAAAGGGCCAGGCGAGTTTTCACCATAGCTCCCTGGCCCTGTCATTCAAAGAAAGTAGGGGGGAAAGAGGGAAGAGTATAGCAGTGTGGAACATAGTAATCTGGAGCAACTGAGCCGCTCTTGGTGCTCCACACTACTCATTTACATAATGTGAAATTAATGAATATCTTGGCAACAAAGGCACACATTTTCATTGGGAAAATAATGTTACATTCAGGTGAACATGAGCTATCTATTTTGCTGGTGACAGAAAGCATGCATATTAAACTCTTGTTCACACATTTATTAAAAATAAAAAAAAATGTTGGTGAACTAAGTTGTCACACCTCAAGTCTGCTGTTCAAAGCCATCAGAAAAATTTAATAAACAAACATTCACAACCAACTTACATGTTGGAACCAAGGAAAGATTCTGCCCTTGGGACGGTAATGACTGTTGACAATACTCAGTAGGGTATCAACCACCATACCAAGCCATGCGTTGGTGGGCAAAATATCAAGTCCAACCTGCAGGTAAATAATTACAAATATCAAGAGCTACTACATTTCTTCAAAGTACTTAATATATAACACTTTACACACAATATATGCAATTAATAAAAATCAATGACAACGTTTAGTTAAACCTTTGGTCTTGGCAGAAAAAAAAAAAAAAAAACATTTCAAAAGCTCTACTTAGTCTGGCCATACATATGTGATCAGTTGGGCTGAACACTTATTTAGCTGACAGCCATCTCTCCCAATAATAATAATAATAATAATAGTCTTTTAATAGTCCCACAATGGGGAAATTCAGTGTGTAACAGCAGCAAAGATAAGCAGATACAAATACAACATGTACAGGAATGTTCCAAGGTAAGAGGCATTACATTGATAGTAGACAGACAGATAAGAAGTAGCAGAGGAGGGGCGGGGGGGATTTAACAGGCAGAAAGCTATTTCAGTTCTCTGTGTGTAATGATCTCCACTTACGTCGATGTTGGTTGTACAGCCTAACCGCAGTGGGGAGGAAAGACTTCCGATAGCACTCCTTCTCACACTTAGGGTGGAGCAGTCGGTCACTGACAGTACTGCCCAGCGCGATCACAGTCTCATGCATGGGATGGGACTTCTTCTTCCGCATGGAGCTCACCATGGTCAGTATCCTTCTGTCGCCCACCACCTGCACTGGGTCCAGTGGGCTCCCCAGGACAGAGCTGGCCCTTCTAATCAGCTTGTCAATTTTATTTCTATCCCTGGTTGATATACTGCTCCCCCAGCAGGCCACTCTGAAGAAGATGTCTGATGCCACTACCGAGTTGAAGAAAGTCCTAAGAAGTGCCCCCCGGATTCCAAAGGGTCTCAGCCTCCTAAGCAGATAGAGCCTGCTGTGGCCCTTTCTGTACAGGACCTCCATGTGATCTTCCCAGTCAGGCTTATTATTAAGGAGCAAACCCAGGTACTTATAGGTGTTCACAATTTCGATGCCCGTCCCCAGGATGCCCAATGGTTTAGGAGGGAATCTGCATTTATGGAAGTCCACCACCATCTCCTTGGTCTTCCCCACATTAATCTTCAGGTGGTTCCATTGGCACCAGTCCACAAAATCCTGGTTCAGTTCTCTGTACTCCCTGTCATCATCGTCTGTGATGAGACCTACTATTGCAGAGTCGTCAGAATACTTCTGTAGGTAGCAGCTAGATGAATTGCACCTAAAATCTGCAGTGTACAGTGTGAAGAGGAAAGGGGCGAGAACTGTACCCTGAGGTGCCCCCGTATTACAGATCACGGTACCTGACACACAGTCTTGGGTTCTCACGTATTGAGGTCGATTTGTGAGGTAGTCTAGGATTCAGTTGGAGAGGTGGTGATCCACTCCAGCAAGGCCCAGCTTGTCCCTCAGTAACCCCGGCTGTATGGTGTTAAAAGCACTGGAGAAATCAAAGAACATTATTCTCACCGTGTTCCCTGGTTTCTCCAGGTGAGAAAGAGCCCTGTGCAGAAGGTGGATGATGGCTCATCTATCCCAAAGCCTGGCAAACTGGAGAGGGTTCATAGTGAGGCTCACTAGAGGGCGGAGATGTGTGAGAACCAATCTCTCTAAGATCTTCATCAAGTGGGATGTCAGTGCTACAGGTCTGTAGTAATTGAGGTCCATAGGGTGAGGTTTCTTTGGAACTGGTACCACACAAGAAGATTTCCATAATTCAGGGACTATTTCCTGCCTCAGGCTCATATTAAACAAATATGTAATTATACTACACAGTTGATCCACACAAGTCTTAATTAGCCTTGCACTGATGTCATCTGGCCCTGCGGCTTTCCTGGCCTTGATCTTTTTCATCTCCTTCCTCACCTGGGCCCGTGTGAAGGTCAGACTGTGGTCAGATAAAGACGGATTTCTGGATTTACTGGTCTGGTGGGAAGTAGCCGCAAGGGGTGAAATCATTGTGGTGGGGGGAACTGGAGGACATGCTGGGGTGGGAGGAGCTGGTGTGTGAACAAGTCTATTGAAGAATAGGTTTCGTTCGTTAAGCCAATTAACATCTGCCTCAATCTGGCAGACAGACATACACATTCTGGTTGATCAAGTGCGCAAGTCCTAAATAGAGGTAGAGAAGTACAGTGCCTTGCGAAAGTATTCGGCCACCTTGAACTTTTCAACCTTTTGCCACATTTCAGGCTTCAAACATACGGATATAAAATTTTAATTTTTTGGTGAAGAATCAACAACAAGTGGGACACAATTGTGAAGTGGAACGAAATTTATTGGTTATTTTAAACTTTTGTAAAAAATAAAAAACTGAAAAGTGGGGCGTACAATATTATTCGGCCCCTTTACTTTCAGTGCAGCAAACTCACTCCAGAAGTTCAGTGAGGATCTCTGAATGATCCAATGTTGTCCTAAATGACTGATGATGATAAATATAATCCACCTGTGTGTAATCAAGTCTCCGTATAAATGCACCTGCACTGTGATAGTCTCAAGGTTCTGTTTAAAGCGCAAAGAGCATCATGAAGACCAAGGAACATACCAGGCAGGTCCGTGATACTGTTGTGGAGAAGTTTAAAGCTGGATTTGGATACAAAAAGATTTCCCAAACTTTAAACATCCCAAGGAGCACTGTGCAAGCGATCATATTGAAATGGAAGGAGTATCAGACCACTGCAAATCTACCAAGACCCGGCCGTCCCTCTAAACTTTGATCTCAAACAAGGAGAAGACTGATCAGAGATGCAGCCAAGAGACCCATGATCACTGTGGATGAACTGCAGAGATCTACAGCTGAGGTGGGAGAGTCTGTCCATAGGACAACAATCAGTCGTACACTGCACAAATCTGGCCTTTATGAAGAGTGGCAAGAAGAAAGCCATTTCTCAAAGATATCCATAAAAGGTCTCGTTTAAAGTTTGCCACAAGCCACCTGAGAGACACACCAAACATGTGGAAGAAGGTGCTCTGGTCAGATGAAACCAAAATAGAACTTTTTGGCCACATTGCAAAACGATATGTTTGGCGTAAAAGCAACACAGCTCATCACTCTGAACACACCATCCCCAAGTGTCAAACATGGTGGTGGCAGCATCATGGTTTGGGCCTGCTTTTCTTCAGCAGGGACAGGGAAGATGGTTAAAATTGATGGGAAGATGGATGGAGCCAAATACAGGACCATTCTGGAAGAAAACCTGTTGGAGTCTGCAAAAGACCTGAGACTGGGACGGAGATTTATCTTCCAACAAGACAATGATCCCAAACATAAAGCAAAATCTACAATGGAATGGTTCACAAATAAACGTATCCAGGTGTTAGAATGGCCAAGTCAAAGTCCAGACCTGAATCCAATCGAGAATCTGTGGAAAGAGCTAAAAACTGCTGTTCACAAACGCTCTCCATCCAACCTCACTGAGCTCGAGCTGTTTTCCAAGGAAGAATGGGCAAGAATTTCAGTCTCTCGATCTGCAAAACTGATAGAGACATACCCCAAGCGACTTGCAGCTGTAATCGCAGCAAAAGGTGGCGCTACAAAGTATTAACTTAAGGGGGCCGAATAATTTGGCACGCCCCACTTTTCAGTTTTTTTTTTTTTATAAAAGTTTAAAATATCCAATAAATTTCGTTCCACTTCACGATTGTGTCCCACTTGTTGTTGATTCTTCACCAAAAAATTAAAATTTTATATCCTTATGTTTGAAGCCTGAAATGTGGCAAAAGGTTGAAAAGTTCAAGGGGGCCGAATACTTTCGCAAGGCACTGTATAAGTCACCGCTGGACACCTTCCAGTGCTGCCTTTCTCCGCAAAAAAAAATGGACTGGGTATGTTGGGGGCTACATAGTGATTTTATGGAGAACTATAATAGACCAAATGGTACTTCCACTAGGTGGTGGAGACCAATAAAGTATGGCACCGTGCTCACCCTGGATTTATTCAAAAGCACACTTCTTTATTGACAACAAAAACCATCACACACGACGCCAACCACAGCATTTCGGGGTATTCCACCCCTTTTTCAAGTGAAATAAGGTATCAGAGAAGGATCCTAAATGACAAAACAAAGTATTACTTTTTTTCTTTGATATTTATTGAATGTGGATTATATAAGGATGTGTATGAGTTGGATCCCCTTTGTTTTGTCATTTAGGATCATTCTATGATACCTTATTTCACTTGAAAAAGGGGTGGAATACCCCGAAACTCAGTGGTTGGCGTTGTGTGTAATGGTTTTTGTTGTCAATAAAGAAGTGTGCTTTTGAATAAATCCAGGGTGAGCGCGGTGCCGTACTTTACTGGTCTCCACCACCTAGTGGAAGTACCATTTGGTCTATTATAATTCTCCATATTAATGCATCCCATTATTGGGATGTCAAGGCTGCTGCTGCTATCAAATACACCCGAGTAGAGAAAACAACACCATCCCATGTGAAAAGGTGGTTCCCATTTCCAATAGAAGAACTAATCCAGTAAAACCACTCTCTCAAGAAATACACAGATTGCTCGGTGCCCTCCTACTCATCTTTTCCTTCAAGACATAGTGATTTTAGTCAGAACACAAGTCATTGTGTCACTTTGCAAGCAATGTAAGTGAATGGGTTGTAAAAAAAATTGTGAACAGATTTATTTTTTTGAGAATTGTGACCACGGCAACTTCAGGTAACACTGCAAAATTATTGTGTAGCCCCAGCCTAAACTGCACCAATAATGGCAAAAATAGCATTTTTGTAACAGTTTTTGTTGTTTATTTGAGCTTAGTTTTTATAAAATATAGTTAACTACAGTACAAGTTAGAGGGGTTTTGGGAGGTAAAGGGTTAGGCTTTGTCTACATTGGTACAAAAAGTCGTCAAAAAAGAACAATACAAACTTTTTACAAAATCAGAATATTCTAGTATTAGTAACAAAAATTTAAAAAAAAACTCATAACAAAATACCAATATATAGTAGGTAAAAAGCATTGGCCAGATGACAGGGCCTCTATACAGACAATACCCCGAGACACACATTTTGAGGACGGTCAAAGAATTGAATTCAAAATAACAGATACCAACACTGGCAAGTACTATCACATAAACAATATTAATTCAGCTCAATACAGTCAATGGCTGACAAAGTGTATCACAGTATCAAACATAAACAATGGTTTTCCACATTAGGACAAAAATATCTCCAAGGGCAGCAGTTATAACATACTATGGAGTGGTGAGCGTATATATTATTATTCATAGATAAAGCAAATAGCATATTGCTTAAATTCCCTATGCAGATCACCATCCCAGAGTAACAGAGGCTCTGAGGAGCAGAAATGTTGCAGACATGACAGAAATAAATTCACCTTTGAGAAATTACCTGGGAGTGATACCTTCTCTTTGTGGACATCCCAGAGTAACAATATTAACAAAACTGCTCCCTTTAAACAAAAACAAAGCCTTAGCTCCTGTATATAATACCTGCTGCCATAGCGTAGGTACGGTCCCCAAAATAACGGCCACATTGTTGAGCTGCAACCTCAACGCGTTCCACCCATAGGCTTCATTAGGAGGTGTGACAGTTAAAATTCAAGAGGGCTATATATAGTGTTTAAAAAGGCTAAGGAAACTTACCTGAGGCAAACAAGCGACCCATCACGTCATGATGGCGTCAGGAGATCTAAACCGCGCGTGTGTGGGCGCAATGAGCCACATCATAATGACTGCTCATCACGTGACCGCTATAGCCCCGTCTGTTCAGTTGACGCCAGCGCATGTGTGCGACGTGTACCATGCCACGCGTCTATTATCAATAGTGTCTACCCATAGTAGCACCACTAATCACCAATGAACAAGATCATCGGCTCCCCATATAGTACAATTGAATGACATATTGTTGCAATGTACAGTATGCAATATAATATACATATTGCGTACAATGATAAATTATGCTAATACATGCAATAACAAAAAAAAAATTGGAAAAAATACACAAATATAAGGAATAATGCAAAATATACTGTACATAAATAACACATACTAAAAAACAAATATAAAACAAAACACAAATAAAAATATTTTATGAAAAATAAAGCAAAAAAATGAAATGAAATAAATTAATGAAACAAAAATTATATTAAACATAATATGACATTAATAGTGAAATATATATGTCAAATTGATAATTCATATATATGAATGTGAAATAACAAAAGTGTTGAATAGTGAACACCAGGTAAGATGCAAATAAAACACATAAAATACATAAAATCAATCTTATATACATAAAAAATATCACAGCAACTAATTAAGTGAACTTACAGAAAAAAAAAAAATGTAATTCACAGGGAGGTTCAGATGGATCCCCTGATGGTCGATACAGATTACATATAGAATTCTGAAAATATCCTGAGGCACACTATACAAATAAACAGAATAAAATATAACATAATATAAATATAATATACAGAATAAAAGCAAATCAGACAAATAACAAAATAAAACAACAAAATGCCCAACTGAAAATAAAAAACAACTCTGGGAATTATAGTAAAGGTTTGAAATTTACTGCCAGATTAAGGCCAAAGGGAGAGGCGATGTTAAGGGTAACAATCCACCTAACTTCTTTACACAACAAAGCTTTTTTAACATCACCCTCCTTGTCCCTAATTGTACTCATTTGATACTGAAAACTTTGAAACCCTTTGGATTACAATTATGCAAATCTCTAAAGTGTCGGGGAATTGGTTGCAGTATTTCTATATCCTGGGTTGATGCTGCTGACTGGATCTTACTCACGTGTTCAGAGACACGGACTTTGAGGGCTCTAGAGGTCATCCCTATATAACTAAAACCACAGGGACAAGTGGTGTAATAGATGACAGCCTGTGTGTTACATCTATTATATGAAATCCTGAAAGTTCTTATCACCTGAAGAGTGATAAAAGGTTGTAGATCTTAGCATATAGGAACACGTTACACTTCCCAAATGGATATAAAGCCTCATTTAGGACCTTTACTTCCAAACAAATTAGTTTGGGGTTTAGTGACATAATAAGTGCTAGTCAAAATATCACAAATGTTCTTAGATCTCCTCCAGGTGATACTTGGGAACTCAGTCAAAAAAGGGACACTCACATTGTCTGTCATCAATATTAACCAGTGCTTTTGTAAAACCCTGCGTATATCACGCCATCTTGAGTTATACGTGGTGTGACAATTGGGGGGGATTTAGCCTCAAAGGCAGCAGCCTCCTGGACTCCACAGTGGTGTTGGTGGTACTGGGTGCCAAACAAGCAGCATATCAGGCGGTGTTAATCCAAAGTAAATGGCTTTATTCAGCTTAAAAAATGGAACAGGAACAAAATAACAAACAGCCTAACCCACACATAGGGCACTACCTCACTGCTTGAGCCCTGACTTTCCTCTGGGGACAAGAAGCAGCCTGACTCACACTTAGCTCAAGCAAAGTCCTCTTTGGAATCCCAGTCCTCCTGGGACACACTGCCTGTCTGTCTCCCACTGGTTCAACGTCTACCTGTTCCCTGCAGGTCTATCCAGCAGCTCTCCTGCTGCGTACACTCCCTCTGGAGTTGGTGCTCCACCTATGGGTGTGGCTGAGGACCTTTTTAAGCCTGGCTTTGGATCGCTCACTAGCGCCCTCTAGGTTCACACTCTCACAGTGGTAATAAACCTACGTTGTGTAGGGATCCTGTTCCAAGATTTCTTGTTATCCCAACTTACCAGGAGGAATTCTCATGTTGTCTTAGCATGGAAATATCCATTTCTGATGGATTTCATATTATAGCCTCTTTGCTGAAAATGTGAAGTTAGATTAGATCCAGGGCCTGTTTTTCAAATTTCAAATCATTACAGCAGATCCATTTGACACGTAGAAACTGACCAATTGGAATTGCTTCTTTAACCTTGTAGTAGTGTGAGGAAGTGGCATGCAAAAGAGCATTAGTCTATGTCCTTTTCCTAAAAATATCAGTGGAAATTGTGCCATCAGATTCATTCTCAATCAAGATGTCTAAAAATTCAACTTGTTTCTGGCTATAATGCCACATCAGCCATACGTTGAGATCATTTTACATTGTAAACTACATTTTAGTTGAGTGAATTGAGCCAGCGGACAAGGGATAGAATGTTGTGATCTGGCTTGACTCTTATATATGACTGTGAGGCATTTAGACAAATTAAAGGGATTCTATCATTAAAAAAAACGTTTTTAAAAACTAAAAGCACGTAGGAATAGCCTTTAGAAAGCCTATTCATCTCTTACCTTTATTTTGCAGGTCCGCGCCGTGGTTTTTGAATTTTTCTTCTTTATGCTAATTGTGCTCAGAAAGCACAGAGGTCATCGATTCCAGTGCCGCCTCTGTTTTCTTTTCCTGACGAGTCTCCTCCTCTTCGCTCCTCCTGTTACACGAGACCAATACAAAATGGCTGACGGAACATGCGCAGTCGGCTCTGTCCAACCCAAAGGAGGAGACGCATCAGGAACAGAAGACAGAGGCGGCACTGGAATCGATGACGAAGCTGTGCTCTGAGCACAATTAGCATAATGAAGAAAAGAAGAAAAATTCAAAACACAGCTACACAGACGTGCATTTTTTTTAATGATAGAATCCCTTTAATAACACACACTGCTACCGGAGACTCCTATACCTCAATTTATATGTAAACTAGATGACATTCTTAAACAAGCAGCTGAAGTTAGCATAATTCATTCTAAAATTATGCAGGATTTATTGGTGGATTTATTGATTTTAACCTCCAGAAATGCATTGAGACGATGCCCTCCTTTATTAAGGATACATCCAATATGTTGAGACATCTTGAAGAGGGGCCTCTTCTTGTGACGTTGAGTCCCTGCACAAGTCCATCTGTCGCGACCACAGAGTAAAAGCGGCGAGATTTTTTCTTAATATGATTAACCTTGACCATGAACTGATTAACTTTTTAACTGATTTTGGAGTTATAACAATTCATCTTGACCCATAATTATTCCTTATTCAAGTACTGCCCCTTCATATTTCGACACATTCCTGGAGGTTAAAATCAATAAATCTGCACACATTTTCGCAAAGTCCATCTATCCCACATACTATGGGGCGTTATGGAGGAACTTTGGAATTCTTGTGGACTTTGTGGAGGAGATAAAAGGTGGGATCCACCGGAAAATCCACCTATAAACTGCATAATTTTAGAATGAATTATGCCAACCTCAGCTGCTTGTTTAAGAATGTCATCTAATTCACATTTAAATTGAGGTGTGAGGTGTTGGGTCTTGTGGCAGTCTGTGGTAGCAACGTGTGTTATTAAGTTGTTTAAATGTCTCATACACATATATAAGTGTCGGCCAGATCACAATATTCCCTCACTTGTCTACCGGCTCAATTCACTCAACCAACATACGGCTGACGTGGCATTATAACCAGACACAAGTTAAATTTTTAGACATCATTATTGATAAAGAATCTGATGGCATGAATTCCACTGATATTTTTAGAGAAAAGACATTGACTAATGCTCTTTTGCATGCCAATTCTTCACACTACTACAAGGTCAAAGAAGCAATTCCAATTGGCCAGTTTCTACGTGTCAAATGGATCTGCTCTAATGATTTGAAATTTGAAAAACAGGCCCTGGATCTAACTTCACGTTTTCAGGAAAGAGCACAGAAATATCCATTTCTAATGGATTTCCTATTGTACCCTAAGACAACAAAGAGAATTCCTCCTGGTAAGTCGGGATAACAGGAAATCTTATAACATGAACCCTACACAGCCTAGGTTAATTGCCACGTATAAATCAAGATGGCGTGATATACGCAGGCTTTTACAAAGCACTGGTCAATATTGATGACAGACAATGTGATTGTCCATTTTTTTACTGAGTTCCCAAGTATCAACTGGAGGAGATCTAAGAACATTTGTGATATTTTGACTAGCAGTTATTACATGTAACACACAGGCTGTCATCTATTACACCATTTGTCCCTGTGGTTTCATTTATATAGGGATGACCTCTAAAGCCCTCAAAGTCTGTGTCTCTGAACACGTGAGTATGATCCAGTTAGCAGCATCAGCCCAGGATATAGAAATACTGCAACCAATTCCCCGACACTTTAGAGATTTTCATAAATGTAATCCAAAGGGTTTCAAAGTTTTCGGTATCAAAAGAGTACAATTAGGGGCAAGGGGGGTGATGTGAAAAAGCTTTGTTGTGTAAAGAAGTTAGGTGGATTGTTACCCTTAACACGGCCTCTCCCTTTGGCCTTAATCTGGCAGTAAGTTTCAAACCTTTACTATAATTCCCAGAGTTGTTTTTTTATTTTCAGTTGGGCATTTTGTTGTTTTATTTTATTTGTCTGATTTGCTTTTACTCTTTACATTTTGTGTGGTGAGCTATTGCGCCATGGGCTATTTTCAGGATTCTATATGTAATTTATATCAACCATCAAGGGATCCATCTGAACTTCCCTATGAATTGAAATATTTTTTTTTTTTTGTTCTGTATGTTCACTTAATTGGTTGCTGTGATATTTTTTACATTTTTGTTCACAAGTAGCATTTTTTTGTATAACACTATGTATTTTGTACATAAGATTGATTGTGCATTTTAGTCGCATCTTACTTGGTGTTCACTATACAGCACTTTTACTTCACATTCATATACCTGATATCAATTTGACATATTTTTTTCACTATTCATGATTATATTTAAAATAATTTAATTATTTTTATTCATATTAATTATTTTTTTACATTTTTATTTTCATATATTTTTATTTAGTTTTGTATTTTTGTTTTTTAATATGTATTTATGTATATTTTGTATTAGTTATTCATTATATTTGTGTTTTTTTGTATTTTTTCATATCTTTTGTTATTTCATGCATTAGCATAGTTTATCATTATACGTAATGTGTATATTATATTGCATACTGTTTATTGCAACAATATAGTATTCAATTGAACTTTATGGGGAGCCGATGATCTTGTTCATTGGTGATTAGTGGTGCTACTATGGGTAGACTGTATTGATAATAGATGCGAAGCATGGTAAGCATCGCGCACACGTGCTGGCATCAGTTGACCAGATGGTGCTACAGCGATAATGTGACAAGCGACATCATTATGACTTGGTTTGTCGCACCCATGCACAAGCGATTTGGATCTTCTGACACCATCATGGCGTGATGTGTCGCTCGTTTGACTCAGGTGAGTTTCATTAGCCTTTTTAGACACTTTATATAGCCCTCTTGAAATTTAACTGTCACACCTCCTGATGAAGCCTATGGGTTAAACGCATTGAGGTGGCACCTCAACACTGTGGCTGTTATTTTGGGGACTGTACCTACTACTATGGCAGTAGGTACCATATACAGGAACTAATGCTGTGTTTTACATGTACTCTGTTTTTGGTTAAAGAGAGCAGTTTTGTTAATATTGTTAATCTGGGATAGTGATCTGCATAGAGAATACTAAGCAATATGCTATTTGCTTTATCTATGAATAATAATATATACGGTCACCACTCCATAGTATGTTAAAACTGCTGCCCTTGGAGATATTTCTCTCCTAATATGGAAAATCATTGTTTATATTTGATACTGTGATACACTTTGTTAGCCCATTGACTTTATTAATTAAAAAAACTTATATTGTTTATGTGATAGTGCTTGCCAGTGTTGATATCAATGCATTGACTCCAAAATGAATAAACTGTCCTCAAAATATGTGTCTCGGGGTATTTTCTCTATAGTGGCCCTGTCATCCGGCCTATGCTTTTTACCTGCTATATATTGATATTTTATTATATTAGTTTTTTAAAATTTTTGCTATTAATAATAAAATATTATATTTTTGGAAACAGTTTGTATTGTACCTTTATGACCACTTTTTTATAGTGTTTGGGTATAATCTTGGTGTGGTCAATTCATGTAGAGGCAATTTAATATTTGTCTGCAATGGTGACTAGGTGAGCTAAGCTCTGTACAATTAGCTAAACCTTGTCTTCTCAAATATCCTCTACCCGACGATGTAGGTGACCAGTAAGTCATGGACACCTATGTAAAGTAGCAGAATTCTACAAGATTGCTGGAGGAATTTATTATTTGACAAAAAATCTGCTGTTATAAGACAGCTCGTGTGATACATCTATAATGGAGGAGATCACAGTGCAGTCTCCCTGACTGGATATTTTTGGTCTCTTCAATTATTTGGGAGAGTATGTAAAGAAAATTATAATTCCACTGTCCCCAGCAGCAGTGATAGTACAGTCCTCTAGCTGCCCATGTCATGATGTGCTGAGGCATCATGGGATGGATTGATAGCACAATACAGAGAAATATAAAGGTCAAGATGGTGTCAGATTGGAAGGGGAGCAGCTGGATTGTATGGATATGAGGGCAGAATACATGAAAAAAGCCTGGAGGGAGACAGTCAAGTGAGGGGAGCAGGAATGGGAAAGTGTGTCTTGCCTGAGGTGCTTCTCTAAATAGATACCTATTTAGACCACTCACTTCCTGTGAAACATAGTGAAATAGTAATGATTTTAGTCACAAACATAACATGATTAATGTGTAAAAAGACAAAATCATGTAAACAAGCCACAACATTTTTGAGCAAACAAAAGTGGCCCAGTGTCTAGATTCTATGATGGTTTTTACAGGTCTATATCCTAATTCATGTACATTATACAATCCAAAAACCCACATGGAATATTTTTACTGTTAGCGATTTGGTCCTGAAGTATAAACATTTCTATGTATTTTTTTTTTTTTTTTAATTAACCGAAGCATGTAATGACTTTACTGAACAGCAGTAAAAAGTGTTATGAAAAAAAAATAAATCACAACTATACAATCAAAAGTGTAATTTTATTAAGCCACATGCCTACAACCCACACTAGGGAATGAGTGTTTCAATGTCAGGTTGCCGCTTGCTACCAAAAATTGTATGCAATGCCAAGTCTCAATGTTAAGGAGTGCAAGTAAGAATATCAAGTAAATAAAGAAAAATGGTATACCCACCTCTGGGGCACCTTCGCTTTCTGAAGGAAGACTGCCTTCATATTTAGATACAGCAACTGCTAAGCCGGTGAGTGCTAAAAGAGCATTCCCCTTTACCACAGGACTATCTCTGCAAAAAGACAAAAAACAGCAGCATTAAGATATAGCAGTAAAGGTTTTAGTTGGCTTCTGCCTACCTAATCACACAGGACTTTATTGGATATGATGTAACAAGGTTTAACTTGACTCTCAAAGGGTTATTCATCATCTCTTTATCAACCGTGTTTCTCCAAAAATAATACAGGGTCTTATATTATTTTTTTCTCTGGAAAAAGGGCTAGGGCTTATTTTCAGGGTAGGTCTTATTTTTCAGACACCGGAGCGAATCAGAATCTTTTCTGATTTACTCTGGAAGAATCTTGTAAAATGGTTAGGGTTAGCAAACCTAATCCTAACTTATATTAGGTTTCAGGGTCAGCGGGTTTTAAACAAACTTACTGGCACTCTCTCTAAACACTTTGTGTGGCAATTGCCCCATGCCTTCTCTACCTCCTCTCCTTTACGGTAAGGGGGCGGTGCTATAGTGGAGTGGCTTTGTCTGTGGGCGTGAGCAGGGGTGGCACCTGACATCTGGTCACGTAGGTAGCCAAGCCCACAGCATAGTAGCAGCTGGGAGGCATGACCCAGGAGGTGGCACTATGAAGGCAGACTCTGGAGGCAAGAGGCGGGACTTGGGAGCGGGTGAGCAGATTTTGCCCTGCCGTGGCTGGAGGTAATGGGGCAATTGTCTAGGACGGTTGGGAGCTACGATATGTCTATTCACCATCTCCATAACGTCACGTGACATAACCTAGTGCTGGAGGCGCTGACTGTAACTAGGGCTTATTTTTAGAGTAGGGCTTATATTTCAAGCCTATTCCAAAAACCCTGAAAAATCAAGCAAAGGCTTATTTTCGGAGAAACAGGGTATATTGATATGTTTGTCAGATAAAGTTAAATATGTGCTAGCATTGGCTTGGTTTCTGACCACTATCTAGCTGCAGTGGTCAGCTGACTCCCAGCGACCTCTATTCCCTGTGATCAATAGCAAATAGATTTCAGAAGTGCATTTAGCTGCTGACCCTGATAAGGGCTAAAACAGTGCTTGATCAGGAGTGGAGAAGAGACAGGAAACCAGGTGAAACCATGAGCTGAAAAAACCCATTTAATGAAGAGTTAAATAAACACTTGCAGCAACTTTTAACTTGACTTTTCAGAAACAAAGAGAAAGTGTGCAAAACATATATCTAAAGGTTTTCCATTGCTGCAGAATATACGTATGAAATAATCAAGCGTTATAGCTTACTTGACTGCAGACCGGATGACTTCTGTAAGAGCATCTCTCACCCTGTAACATGAAACAGATAGGCCACTTATTGCAATCAGAGAGAAATATAACATACAACAGTTAGATTATACAGTATGGTCAAAGCTGATATTGATGCAGAGCATATTACCAACACAACAAGCAGCTTGTTGGATCCCCTACCATTTATATGATAGTCAATTTTGTCAAAAGAGTTGTTAAATCCTTAGTAAAATGAATGAATGTTTTACAAATCTGGAAAAATGTTCTGCCGAACCTTTTTAAGGTCTCATTGATTGGAAGCAATCATATTTACATTGACATGCTGAAAGAGCATAAATACCTAATATTTCTCACAGGTGAGGCTTTACTATATTTACCAATTACCAATATTTACCAATTTAATAGAAAACTGATATTTTGCAGTTAAAATTATTGAACAGAAATACTATATCTGAATTAAAATTATCCATAAAGGAAATAGCGTATAGAAGTATAAAGTATTTAAAGTAAGTCTTTAAATGGATATTTCTATTTGAAGCATTTATGGCATATCCATAAGATGGGACAAAGACATGCAAAGTATAGAAGAACATGATGGTCATCCAAACAACAGGAAGCCACTGACACTCAGGGGCTCTTGGAGGGAGTCCCTAATTGGGCATCATGAGATACAACCCCTTTAGGGGGAAAAATACATTGTTTTTGTTGCTAAGAACTTTATTTATAGGGAACCTGCCATGTGGTTTTTCTACCCTCAACTGATTCCAGAATCAAGTAATGACCTTTCTTATGGTGTCTCTCACTAAGATTGTTGAAAAGTCAACCTTAAATAGCCACCAACTTTTCAGGCAACTTAGACTCATTTAATAGATCATGTGATTCTGGACCAAAATGTAATGTACTTTAAAAGGTTTTTGTTTTCTGCCTGAAAAAACTTGCTGTCACTTGGTGTCTTCTCCTAGCTAATTTGCTGTTCTCTCCCTGTTACTAGTGGAGTTCTGTCCTTAGTTATCTTCAAAATCAAGAAAGTTCCACAATGAGTGGAGTAAGGAGGGGCTGGTTTTCTTTACACAGTAAATGGAGAGGGGAGTGGCTGTCTCTCCTCACAGCCTGTACATTCCTGCACTTAGTTTTCTCTGTACACTGGGGTAGGCACGGGATACACAAGGGCAGCACAACAGCTTGGAAAAACTATGTGACAAGTTCCTTTTAATATACAGTATTATTCTAGATAAACATCACTCTAGACTTCAGTGTGTTTACAGCAAGTTTAGCTCACTGAAAACTGCCTCCATTGAAAACGTTTTAGCAAACTCTAAATTGTGAGAAGCATTCGGTTAGAAGTCAGGATGAGTTTTTAACATACTGAACAAACAAAAAATATTTCTATTCACTACTAACAAGCAGGAACATGGAACTGAAGTACGCAATGTATTAAAAAGCTGTAGAATGGTTCATGTTAAAACCTCAGTGACACAAGAAAAGTTTTAAGTTGGATTTCCATGTTTACTAAAAAGCTGGTGTCTAAAATATATTCCTAAGAATTTCAAGAGACGCAGTAATAAACCCAACAAATGCCAAGGAAATAATATTCAACACAGCTTCAAAGGTATTTTGCCCAGGTAAGCCACTTGATAAAAAGCAAGCACAAAGCTTTCATATGATTTATGAATCTGAAATGCTCTGGACTCTGTGGACAAACTGTTGTTAAGCTCTGAGACCATGGGATCTTAGCCATACGACAGGAAAGGTTAAAACTATATTCATCCTACACATACATTGAATGTGGCCACTGGATTAAATAGGGTCTACATACACCATAAGAATGTTCTTCATATTTTGGGTGGTACCATGCGATTACATATCTTTGGTACACTATCTAGAAATCTACTTTTAAAGGATACTTGAGTTTTCATAAAAAGTTGAAATATGTGCAGGGCCTTGCTGAGCAGACTGTTCTATGACTGTTTAAGCCCTCATACAAGATGACCTATTAATATTTTTGCTGCTAATAAACACAATATGGTTGGAACATAGTTTACATTTGTCTCTCAGACAGGGTGTGTGTGCAATAAGCAGCAGTTTGCTTCCCTCCCCCATCAATTGCTGGTAATGTTCTGCCAATCTGCTAGGGGTAAGTACTGTATACAATTGCAAACAAATACCTAAGAAAAGCCCAAGTGACCATTCTATAGGAGATCCAGGAAAACTGGACTGTAAATAAAAGGCAAATACCCACAGCCAAGCAGCTAAAACACAAGAAAAAAATATCTATGAGCAAAGTCAGGAAAGCTGCTTGCTATCAGTATCCCAATATCCCATCTGTAACCATAGAAGCAGCCAGAAGTAGATACAAGCACATTGAAGAATTGTCTGACATTGTAAGCTGTGAGATTTGCAGAAGCAACAGTCTTTGGTACACAACAATAGTTTGCAGACATGTCTGTCCAGGCAGTGAGGAGAATCAACCCCTCCCCTCTCCATTCACAGTGTAAAAAGAGAAAAGAACTGCCCTCTACAGTCACTGTTTTTCGGTCTTGCCTTTATCTGGCATCTATGCACGGTCTTCCTTGATAACAAAAGAGTGAACAACAAATTAGCTAGAAGGGAGACACCTGGTGGTAGGAACTTTAGAGAGGTTTTTTTCAGAGACTTTGAGACCATTTAAATACAAGTATTTTTTTTTTCTTTCTTTAACTCTTTCCCTGCCACCCACGTATCTATACGTCCTGCAAGGGTGGCACTTTAATAGTCGATGAGGTATCCAATACATCCTTATTAATAATGCCGATATCTCAGGATCTGTTAGGGCTATGAAGATGAGTTTCAGATCTCAATTACCGACAGCGTTTTTAATAGCAGATCGCTCCAAATCTGTAAGGGCTATAATGATGATCTTTAAAACGAATCCAAGCTCATCTTCATAGGTTTAACGGTTCCTGAGGTATGGGGCTCTAAAATGTCCTCCTCCTCCTGTCTCAGGCATCTTAAGAGCTGCCGTAGGAGGAAGAAGGAAGAGTTGTGCATAACCCGTATGTGACGCCCCCGGGGGAGGAGGGGGGAGCAGTGAAGACTTCTGTCCATGTTATCCCTTCTCCAATCAGAGAGCATACTATACTTTTGCTCTCTGATTGTCACATAGAGGGATAATGTAATACCCCTCTCAGCCTAATCACAGGGGTATTCTTCTGTAATACCCCTCTGAGCATTACTAGGATGTTTATTGCCGCTGTGACCCAGACGTTTATCATCGTCCAGGACGCAGCGCCAAAAGAGTTGCACCAAACACTTACACAACACATGCACAAAGTCATAATCAATCAATAAAGTTTACATTTACCCTGTCCATACCGATCTTTCTAGAGTAAAATACGCCTCTCTAGCGATATCCGTTACACGCTAAAATAATAGCAATAACGATCACTGAAGATGAACATATAAAATGCTACAATTTTTATAAGGGGATAGAAAATTATATTCTTAAGTAAGCTCCTATTTAATTTGCATGCACAAAATTGGTTGGTGCATTTCTGTGATTTCGGTGTTTCTTTAACACCTGAACCTGTAAATATATATATTTGTGGTATGTATGAATTCCTCACATCCAGAAGTTTTTTGGAAAGTACATTTTGTTTGCAAAAAGGGATTGCTTGAGCATGCACTTTAGTGGCAAATTTGAATTTTTGTGCAATTTTTGCTTGCAAAGTTGCACGAAGGTAGTTGTATATATGAAATATTAAGTTATTAAGTTGAGTTTTATATACAGTATGCTATGCAATCTCAAAAAAGTTAGATTTTGGCATCACAGTGTTTGCTATGTACAGTATAGATTTTTAACATATTAGTAAACAACAACAAAATACTGCTTGTCTTGTGTTTCAGTGTTTTTGAGAGTACGAGCTCTTGTTGAAGTTGATGTGTGCGGTATATATAAATTGTGTACACCTTCATCTATTATTTTATATGTGTTTTGTGTGTAAATGTAAGATTGCATAGGAGTTTTAGGTGAAAATATATGTTTTAGTGCTTTTTTTTAAAAATCAAATATTTGTGTTTGTCACAAAGTTACATGAAGGTGGACATGGTTATTGATAACACATTGAGACATGTAATCTTCAGGTTGTCTACTTTCAAGAAATATATAGGGTTTAGGGGTTCACTTGCTTTTCATGTTGTGTAAACTAATATACATTTATTTGCATTTTTTTTTTTTTATAAAAAATACACTTTAAATCAAAATTGTATGAAGGTGCCTGTCCGTATACAGTACCAAGTGGCATTTTGACAATGTTGCAGGTGTCTACTTTAAGAAAATACATAGGTATGGGGGGTTAGTATGATTTTTTTAATGTTGCAAGTTAGGTTTTATTTGTCCATCTCAAAACTATGAAAATTGCTCTGGCAGCCAAAGGAGAGAAAAGTCTGAAAACCCCTGGCAGTGAAAGGGTTAAAGAATGGGAATCATAAGAAATTGTATGAAATAACACATGAAAGAATATATGATAGTATTATGTATTCAGTGGAAGATATGACATGTGAACAGAGCCTAAACAACACACTGTAGTTCATTAGGACATTATTGCCGAGGTAAAAACTGTCATTTCCTAGCAATTTCCATATTATTATTATGATTATTATTATTTATTTATTTTACCACAGCCAAGCTGTAAATGTCTTGTAATGAAGTTCTTGTGGGTCATCTTTTCCATGCTTCAGCTGCATCTCCAGCTCCGCTTGTCTGCCCTACAAATATAAAAAGGAATATTAGATACAGGAAAATAAACTGATGTACGCAAATGAAAACTACTGTATATACCTAGGTTTAGTATATTTGACATTTTATCTGAATAGGACATCAAGTGTAGTCTATCTTTTTTAATGCACTAATGTGGTCTATATGTGCATTGTTGAGGTTTTATCTCAAGATTTTCTTGCCAATAAAAGGAAGAAAGTGCATGATAAAGTGTGTGGGATAAAAACAAGTAGTTGAGCTTCAACCATTCCACTATATTTTAAAGGAGCTATGTCACAAAGAACATTTATCCTCTATCCATTCATTTCATTGAGACCGCTGGACATAGCTGAAGTACAGCACTCGGCTATCTCCAGTGTTCCCATTGAACTGAATGGGAGCGTGGAAACCTCCAGTCCAGCAGAGGCACGCCTACATTCAGATGGGCACCAGTCAGGATGAATTCACAACTGAGGTAAAACACCTCCATTCTCAGGATCAGTGGGGTTCTCAACGGTCAAACCACTACCAATAAGCTATTTATCCTCTCTCCTATGGAGAGAGAATAATTAATCTTCATGACTTAAAGGGATTGTCCGGGATAAATTGCTAATTATAAATTAAGCTAAGCAACCCCACCCCCCTCTTCCCTTATACCTTCTAAATTACTCTGTTCCAAAAATCTATAATTTACCTAGAGTGCCGGGGCAGTCATGTGACCGCCCCAGGCACATTTTCCGATTTTCCGGTGATGTTATGGGAAACTTGCAATTTCCCTTCTGGAAATGGAACTTCATCTATCTAACTCAACCCCAGAAGAAGTGACCTCCCATGCCCAGAAGAGCCGGACCGGAAGACAGGTAAGTATGATGGGGTGGGGGTTGAATAAGTTAGGAAGGGCTAGTAGTGGGTGAGCTAGCTAGGGAAATAGGGA
Source organism: Leptodactylus fallax (assembly GCA_947044405.1). Classification (NCBI taxonomy): domain Eukaryota; kingdom Metazoa; phylum Chordata; class Amphibia; order Anura; family Leptodactylidae; genus Leptodactylus; species Leptodactylus fallax. The sequence goes on from CAMRHE010000096.1 coordinate 3,221,855, forward strand.
GGGGGGTGCGAGTGAGAAAGGGGGGAGGGAGTGAAAGAGGGAGGTGGTATGAGTCAGTGCAAGGCATCATGGTATTTGTAGGCTGTTTAGTGTACGGCCCTTGTAACTCTCAAAATTGTCGAGTTGTTTGTACAGGAACTGAGAGCTTAAAGGGGCTGTTACATTTACAGGATTTTCTGAAAATCCATTTTTCATACTAATGATCTATCCACAGGTGTTCAACACCCTAACCCCGCACAGATCAGCTGTTGCAGGAGCCTTCGTGTGCAAGAAGCTGCTAGTACAGGGATGGGCAGACCATGCACCACTGTTCCTATTCAAGTATTAGGAATAGATATGCATTCCCAATAACCACCGCTATACAGTGGACAGGGTTGCTGCGCTGCTCCTGAATAGGAGCGGTGACACATGCTCTGCCTGTTCACACAGATCACATACTAATGACTTATCTTGGTGATGTGTCATCAGTATGAAAAAATAATTGGGGGCCCGGAAAACCCCTTCAAAAAGAGCCCCTATTTAAAAAAGAGCCTGTGCAGCCAGTCATTTTTCACCTGCAGCATGTGCTGCACGGTAAATAAAGCAGTACATGCCAGCCATGCAAATGAATGACCTTCTATAATGCATAGTCATGTCTGGCCCACCACAGTGGTTGCTGTGATTCCACACTAGTTGACACCAAAAGTGCGTTCCTAAATTGAAGAAGCTGGTAGTTTTTTTTTCAGTTCACCTGCAATACAGCATGGTACATCCTTGTCATGAAGCCAAGCCAAGACTGTGGAAGTAGGATGGATCTATGCCATTCAGAGGACTGGATATTTACCTTCAGAAAAAATATAATATTTCAATCCAGACAAACTAGAGTTATCAAAAACTAGGATTCCATAGACATATTTTAAACTACAAGTTAAATGAAAGATGTGACATTATACTTGTCATCAAATATCATGTTATATTAATCATATATAAGTGTCTGATAGTAACATGATAATAATAATTAGGCTTACTTTTAAATTAGCTTCATGTCTATTAATAAATAATAATAATAATACAACATTGTATTTAAATAGCGCCAACATATTTGGCAGCACTTTACAATTTGTAGGCTTCAAGTACAGACAAAATGAGGCATTGCAGAGTAATAAGTCAATTCACACAATGGGACCTGATCGCAAGAGCTTACAATCTATGAGGATCAGAATGGTCATTAAAGTTTTATTTTAGTTTGAGTTTGAGTTGGAAGGGACCTCAAGGGCCATCGAGTCCAACCCCCTGCAAAAGCAGGAATTCCTAAAACATCCCAGCTATATACCTATCCAGTTTCCGCTTGAAGATTTCAATTGATGAAGAACTCACCACCTCCCGTGGCAGCCTATTCCACTCTCTCACTACCCTTACTGTTAGAAAGTTTTTCCTAATATCTAATCTGAATCTCCTTCCCCTTAGTTTCATCCCATTACTTCTCGTGCTTCCTTCTGCTAATGAGAAAAGGGTAGATCTCTCTGCACTGTGACAACCTTTCAGATATTTAAATACCGCTATTAAGTCTCCCCTTAGCCTTCTCTTCTGCAAACTAAGCAGTCCCAATTCTTTTAGCCTCTCCTCGTAGGACATGGTTTGTAGACCTTCCACCATTTTGGTTGCTCTTCTCTGGACCTGCTCCAATAAATCGATGTCTTTCTTAAACTGGGGAGCCCAGAACTGTACACAGTATTCCAGGTGGGGTCTGACCAGGGCAGAGTACAGCGGAATAATTACCTCTCTTGATCTAGCTTCAATGCTCGTCTTGATACATCCTAGAATTTTATTAGCCTTTTTAGCCACCGCAAGGCACTGTTGACTCATGTTGAATTTGCGATCTATTATTATGCCCAGATCCTTTTCCCCTGTACTCTCACTTAGTTCTATTCCTCCCATACTATATATGCTTCTTGCATTTCTGTTACCCAGATGTAGAACTTTGCATTTGTCCCTGTTGAATACCATTTTGTTCACCTCAGCCCATTGTTCCAGTGTGTCCAAGTCCTTTTGGATGCATTCTCTCTCTCCTCTCTAGTGTTGGCCATTCCTCCTATCTTTGTATCATCTGCAAATTTTATTAGTTCCCCATTAACCCCATCATCCAGATCATTTATAAAAATATTAAAAAGTACTGGGCCCAGGACATGGTTTGTAGACCTTCCACCATTTTGGTTGCTCTTCTCTGGACCTGCTCCAATAAATCGATGTCTTTCTTAAACTGGGGAGCCCAGAACTGTACACAGTATTCCAGGTGGGGTCTGACCAGGGCAGAGTACAGCGGAATAATTACCTCTCTTGATCTAGCTTCAATGCTCGTCTTGATACATCCTAGAATTTTATTAGCCTTTTTAGCCACCGCACCGCACTGTTGACTCATGTTGAATTTGCGATCTATTATTATGCCCAGATCCTTTTCCCCTGTACTCTCACTTAGTACTATTCCTCCCATACTATATATGCTTCTTGCATTTCTGTTACCCAGATGTAGAACTTTGCATTTGTCCCTGTTGAATACCATTTTGTTCACCTCAGCCCATTGTTCCAGTGTGTCCAAGTCCTTTTGGATGCACTCTCTCTCCCTCTCTAGTGTTGGCCATTCCTCCTATCTTTGTATCATCTGCAAATTTTATTAGTTCCCCATTAACCCCATCATCCAGATCATTTATATAAAAATATTAAAAAGTACTGGGCCCAGGACAGAGCCCTGCGGCACCCCGCTTTTTACTTTCTTCCAGTTTGATGTATAGCCATTTAGAATTACTCGTTGTGCCCGATCATTAAGCCAATTGTGAACCCACCTCACTGATATTTTATCAAAGCCATACTTGATCATTTTTTCAATAAGAATGTTATGTGATACTTTATCAAAGGCCTTACTAAAGTCAAGATATACTATGTCCACTGCATTTCCCTGGTCCAACCATTCAGTGACTTTATTATAGAAGGAAATAAGATTAGTCTGACAAGATTTATTAGGCATAAAGCCGTGCTGGCTCTGATTAATTAAAGCCTTCCCATCCAGGTACCTAATTAAATGTTCTTTAACGATTTGTTCAAAGATTTTTCCTACTATCGAGGTCAGACTTACCGGCCTATAGTTTCCTGGGTCGTCCCTATTCCCCTTTTTGTAGATGGGGACCACATTTGCCCTTTTCCAATCTAGAGGGACCACTCCTGTTTCCCATGACTTATTAAAGATTATTGCAAGGGGTTCTGTTATTTCCTCTGCTAATTCTTTTAAAACTCTAGGGTGTAAATCATCCGGTCCTGGGGACTTGGTTTCCTTAATCTTAGCTAAATGTTCTCTTACCAAACCTTCACTTATAATCAGCTTGGAGTCCTCATTCCCCTCATCACTAACACCATTAATGTTGATATTACCATTCATTTCTTGGTATAAGACAGATACAAAATATGAATTTAGTAACTCCACCTGCTGATCCACCATGTTAACTTTTTCACCCTTTTTGTTCTTCAGGACTCCAATGGTTTCCTTCACTTTTCTTTTGCTCTTAACATATCCCCAAAAACCTTTTACATTACTCTTAACTTCTTTTGCAAGCTTCAATTCGTATTCAGCCTTGGCTTTTTTAATGCTTATCTTGCAGAGTCTGCAAACTGCTGTATACTCTCCCTTAGATATAGCTCCCATCTTCCACTTGTTGTAAGTTTCCTTTTTCTTTTAACATTTCAGTTGATTGATACAAACAGAAAGTGTTCTTTATGTATTTGTCATTAATGCAATTAATGTCCGTTGTTATGAACGTGAGAATAACAGACAAAGACCAAAGTGTGAAACTACCCTTAGAGCTGGAGATTTTGTGTTATGTAGCAAAGTTGAACACTGAGTTGATCCATATCACCATGTTTAAAGGGAGTCTAGCAACAGGAAATTCTGTATCAAACTAATATACTACCACTGGGTAGAAGAATAAAACACAGATTTTCATGAAATTGGGGCTGCAATGAAGAATAAGAAAGGCATCTTTGGAAAGTGTAGATCCCTGCTTACCACCACCTTATGAAACCAAAACTAACATATTTACAAAATGTAAAAACTTTGCTCAAAACCTTAGTATCACATTTCATAGTAATAAGTTTGCAGGTTACCTCATGTATAAGGGCTGTTAACATCTGCTGGTAACTGCGGCCCCTGCTGGCAAGAAATCGATTGATGGGTCTGCCATCTCTGTCTGTCTGCACAGGAAGGTCATAGCAAAGCAGCATGCCGGCTGTGAAAAGTTACATTTGGTAAAGAAGAAAAAAAAACATATATAAATAAAAACACACAAAAATGTACAAAAAAACCCCACCACTGACGAATCAGTAAGTAAGTAAGGAATAATTCTAATTTCTATTTCAGCTGTTTGATATAACAATGATACAACCTGGATATTATCGCTGCCTCTTCCATAGAGAGTGAAAGCAGTGGGATGTTTATTATGAATGATTCATTTACTGCTGATTCCATATGTCTGCCTCGACACGATTGCTGCCAGCGATACTGCGAAAGAACGATCTTTGCAATATATACTGGTTTTAAATCCTCAGCGTATTTCATCAAGCTTACATGTAAATTATAAGATACTGGGCAAGTGCGTACATATCTTGAATTATAAATTAAGCAGTACTTGCTGAAGCAAAGAAAGGGTGAAAAGTATTATGTCATAACACTTTAATCTTTGTAGCAAAAGACTGGGTCCTGTTCTATTACTGCTGCGTGTAAATGTAGTTATGACTGCAAGGGCTATTACCAGATAGCATTCAATGCCATCGTCTGACACTTGCTTTATGACCAGAAACAACCACAGCAGGCAGGCACTGTATGACAGTATGCTGCCCAACTGGTTGTCCCCAATATACAATTGGTTTACTCAAAACAAGACAGTGATGTTCCCTTTGCCAAACAAGAAATTATGGAAATGCTTAAACAGGGAGTCACCATATGTTATGTGAATAGTTCTATTTAGTTACAGAATGAGAGAATTGTGATAAAATAAGCAGTGTTTGGCAAATACAGCTGTCCAATCAACTATTCAGCAAACTAGAGACTGCTTATCTGTGTTATCTACCATGAACCTTGCAGATTTTATTCAGCAACTTATTTCGCACATTAAGATAACTGGTCAGCAGATGGTTAATGGCTGAATGACAAATACACTGTATTGCCTTAGCCAAGATAAGCAGCTTTCACATGGAAAAGATGCAAGAGAAGACAGTTTCTAACAATGAGCTAGTCAGGGGACTGGGTTACCAGAGAAGAGGGCTATGGATGTAATTTTTAAAAGTGCTAAAACAAACTTTTATGATATTGTACTTTTTACTGAACAATGACTAAGGTTGCTAGTAAACTGGTGAGCTACACTCCCTTTTCCCCTATTTGGGATAATGTGCACTATCCATAGCTCTCTGGAGAAGTTTGAGGGTTGGAGAATGGCTGGTCTCAGACTAGTCTCACAACTATTTGTGGAAGACTGATTTAAAACATTTTTTGACATGAGTTGGGTGTGACACATCAACAATTCTCTTAATACCTCTAGTTAAGGCATGCCTATGACACTCAGCAACAACAGGCGCCCCTTCATCCTAACACTTTGGCCTCTTTCTTAGATGAAGTTGCTCAGGAGGTGTTTGATGGAGGTGGTATTACAAACTAGACAATTGATTTTTCGAGCTAAGTGGAAGAGAGATGAGGAACCTATTTCTGAGGAGGTATGGACTGATATCCTAGAGGTGATAATAATAATAAATTTTTTTTATATAGCGCCAACATATTCCGCAGCACTGTACAATTTGTAGGGTTCAAGTACTGACAAAAAAGATACATTACAAAGAAATAGTCAATTCACACACTGGGACTGAGAGCCCTGCTTGCAAGAGCTTACAATCTATGAGGTAGAGGGGGTGACACAAGAGGTAGCAGGGGCGGCAACAGACGTAGCATTGTTTGTACAATGGTCAGACAATTCTGTAATAGAGGTTACTGTCATTACACATATATAAAACTGTATGAGCCGTCATCAGTCATGTCCTTTAACGTGCAGATGGTGCCTGGACATATAAAGTTAGTCTGATACTGCATCATATCCTGTGGGGTAATGCGGGAGCGTGAACAGATGAGGGTATGTTTTAGGGATTCTAACTACAGAAGAGTTTACATTAGGAGTTGCGATAGGCCTGTCTGAAAAGATATGTCTTTAGTTTACACTTGAAGCTGTGGAAATTGGGGGTTAATCTGATAGTCCGGGATAGAGCATTCCAGAGAAGTGGTGCAACTCGGGAGAAGTCTTGTATACGAGCGTGGGAGGTTCTGATAATAGAGGATGTTAGTCTTAGGTCATTGAGTGAATGGAGAGTACGGGTTGGGCGATAGACAGAGATGAGGGAGGAAATGTAGGGAGGTGCAGCATTATGGAGAGCCTTGTGGATGAGGGTGATAAGTTTATATTGTATTCTGTATTGAATAGGCAGCCAATGTAGTGACCGGCACAGACCGGAGGCATTGCTATAGCGTCTAGACTGATAGATGAGCCTCGCCGCCGCATTCAGAATAGATGTTACGAATTTTCCTTAGTGAGATGCACCGCATCTCTCAGCTGTTTTTGGCTCATAGGGTATACAGAGCACGCCAACTATTACAAAAGATGGGATATAGGAATGACTCTCACTGCTATAGATCTGGAGAGGAGGTGACTGACCTTGTTCATGTTATGTGGAATTGTCTGAGACTTTGGAGGAGAGTGACTAATTTTGTGGGAAGAGTTTATGGTTGCTCCATTCAGTTGGATCCGACTGTATGCTTGTTGCGATATGTTGCTGAAGTTCCTGTGAAGGAGGGGCATCGCCTGGCCGTCCTACGACTACTCTATCAGGCTCGTAAATCGTTAGCTGCCCATTGGAAAGATGCTGACAACCCCTAAGATGTCTGAATTTAAAACTAGAGTGAACACTGTCTTCTGGCTGGAGAAATTTGTATATCTACAAAGAGGTACACATAAGAAATTTGAAAACCTATGGGCCTCGTGTTTGAATACAGTTGTGCTAAAAAGTTTACATACCCCGGCAGATTTTTTTGGCCTTTTTTCAGAGAATATGAATGATAACACAAAAACTTTTTCTCCACACATGGTTAGTGGTTGGTTGAAGCCATTTATTGTCAAACTTCTGTGTTTTCTCTTTTTAATCATAATGACAACCAAAAACATCAAAATGACCCTGTTCAAAAGTTCACATACGCCAGTTCTTAATACCTTGTATTGCCCCCTCTAACATCAATGACAGCTTGAAGACTTTTGTGGTAGTTGTGGATGAGGCTCTTTATTTTCTCAGATGGTAAAACTGCCCATTCTTCTTGACAAAAAGTCTCTAGTTCCTGTAAATTCCTGGGCTGTCTTGCATGTACTGCGTGCTTGAGATCTCCCCAGAGTGGCTCGATGACATTGAGGTCAGGAGACTGAGATGGCCACTCCAGAACCTTCACTTTCTTCTGCTGTAGCCAATGACAGGTCGACTTGGCCTTGTGTTTTGGATCGTTGTCATGTTGGAACGTCCAAGTTCGTCCCTTGCGCAGCTTCCTGGCTGATGAGTACAAATTTGCCTCCAGTATTTGCTGATAACTTGCTGCATCTTTCCTTCAACTTTGACCAAGCTTCCTGTGCATTTGAACCTCACACATCCCCACATCATCAGTGATCCACCTCCGTGCTTTACAGGACTTGTTGACACCTCTCCAAATGTAATGTTTATGGTTGTGGCCAAAAAGTTACATTTTTGTCTCATCACTCCAAATTACCTTGTTCCAGAACTTTTGAGGCTTGACTCTATGCTGTTTGGCATATTGAAGGCAAGATTCTTTGTGGCATTTGTGCAGTAATGGCTTTCTTCTGGCAACTTGCACATGCAGCCCATTTTTCTTCAAGTGTCTCCTTATTGTGCATCTTGAAACAGCCACACTGATAGTTTTCAGAGTGTCCTGTATTTCAGCTGATGTTGTGTGGGTTTTTCTTTGCATCCCGAACAATTTTCCGGGCAGTTTTGGCCGAAATTTTGGTTGGTCTACCTGACTGTGGTTTGGTTTCTGGGCATGTTATCAGGCCAAAATCACCAGGGTATGTGAGCTTCTGAACAGGGTCATTTTGATGTTTTTGGTTGTCATTATGATTTAAAAAGAGAAAACACAGAAGTTTGACAATAAATGGCTTCAACCAACCACTAACCATGAGTGGAGAAAAAGTTTTTGTGTTATCATTCATATTCTCTGAAAAAAGGCCAGAAAAACAAAAAATCTTTTTAGCACAACTGTACTTCTAGCCTTGCACATAGAACGCTTCTTGTAGATAAGGACCAACTACTCCTGCGGTACCTCTATGGGGATCTTGGATGGTTTACGTACTGGCCCACCTTATCATGCACTGTATCCAATGTGCTGATTATTGTTAAACCTACTGTACTGTGTTTTGCTGAACCCCGTAACTTTGTATTTGTATATAGATGAATATAGACTGTGTTTGTATGGACTTAGGACTATTCCTGGCGGATGGGGTTGGGTTTTAGCGCAAAGGGGGATGGAGACTGAAAGGATTGGTTTTGGTTAATGCTTTTATTTTTGTATTTGAAAACTTTTATAAAAACCATCTGATCAAAAAAAACGTTGCTATTACACTTTAGCATCTTTATTTGAGGTAAAAAAAACGCATTTGAAAACTGCAAGTAAAAGCACGTGTCTTGCTTTTTACATCAATGACAAAGATTAACACTGACTGTATGCGGTTTTGAAATGTTTTTTGTTTCTGTACATAACAATCCTAAAAAGGTGTAATAAAACTCTAACATAACCAAAACTTGCTAACCTCTAGCAAAGCAATTTCCCTTTCAATTACCCAAAAACGATACTATAGTACAGTTTAGGGCTGAGCAATTAATCGAAAAATAATTATAATCGAAAGTCAGCTCAATTAATTGATATGAACTTACTCACATAGATTGTTTCAATTATTTTGCCTCCATGCCATCCTGTCTCACACTGCTTTACACACTGACAATTAGCTAAGGATATGTCACTAACTGTACACTGTCCATACAGGAACACTGATATAAGTGAAAAAAAAAAATTAAGTGGCATGGAATTGTATATAAATAGGAGGTGTGTAAAAGGGGGAGTGTCCTAAAATAATCGTTCATTAATCGTAATCGAGGTAAAATGTTCAATCAATCGTAATTTTTTATTTAAGTCATAATCACTCAACCCTAGTACAGTATGTCAAGAGCGGTTAAACTCCTTATATTATATTTTATATTCTGCCTCCTAGGGCCCTTTCACACAAACTTATTTGGGCCAAGAAATATAGTCCATGTGTCTGCACTATTTCTTGGCTGGACTGAGGCTCCTCTAAACTAAACTCACATCATCATACTGATTTATGATGCTGTGAACAGAACTACCGCAGCACTGCTGTCCTGTACAACCATGATGCTGCGAGTATGGGAAAGTGAAGCCTAGCAGTTCTGAAGTTCATAACACTATAGAGGTACATTATTCTGATGTTGTGAGTTCGGTTAGCCCAGTTTATGACCTATACAAACCATATTTCTAACTATATACCATATTTCTTGGCGAAAATACATTCATGTGAAGGGGCAATTAAGGGAGAATGAAAATACCTTTCTTCTAATGTCCATCATTTACAACCAATTTAAGTGTATGAAGCATATTCACCTGCAAGTCCTGGTTTTAGGCCAGGCTGTTTGTTTTTCTCATACATTTTTAGCATAAAACTTGGAATTCCAGCTACTGTTTTCCCCTGGTCATATTTTACAATGCCACCTCTGAGGGCATTATGATATATACCACGTGGCATGTGATCCATTTCCTGTTTCACCAGTGAGGAAAGGAACTCTTCATAGGCTGAAAGGACAAACTGTATTTGATTAGTAAAGAGATAAAAAGAATTAATGGTCTATATATTCTGGCATCTATGGCATACAGAATACCTACTAGAAATAATAAATTAACATGGACACGTCAATAATGAATTTGCACCCTATCATAGTGTTGTTATAACGCCAGTTCATTCAAATTTATAGCTAAATTGAAAAACAACTTAAGAAAATGCATATTGATATATAAAAATGGCACCTCTGCCATTCATAAACCTCTTGTGTGGCCATTTCATCTCTTTAGACACATATGACCAAGTAGTAGTTTGTAACTAAATGATAGCAGTTCAATGTAGTCACATACCAAAACTTGTTTCCAAAAGTAGCAACTAAATTTATGGCTAAACTAAACATTAGCTGAAAGCTACACTAAAATATTCAGGGTGTGTTGACTGATGTGAAATCTGAGAAATATACAAAGACATTAGTAGTATTGACCTGGGCATAGTCTTGGCAAAGACAAAGTATAAACAGGTTCAAAAGTTTAGCAGCTTAGGTATCGAGTTGGGCACGACTGGATAAAAAAAGCAATGTAGTGTGGTAGAAAACATGGCATTACCTGAATGGAAAAATGAATAACAGGTCTGTATATGTAGGCCTCTAACCTATATGTTAATCTTAATATACAGGGACATTAAAAAAAGGAAAAGAATATTTTTCCCTACTTTTGTGAAACAAGTTTATAGAACTTCAGCAGAGGATGGCAACATTGGCAGTATCTAGGTACGGTGAGACACAGTTAAGTAAAGTAACCCTATATTTTTTTAACAGCTGCACACAATCCTGTTAATTTCACTGTTTGTAAATGTGGGCTATTCACATGACCAAAAATTTGGCGGTGCATTGTAATGGACCGTCAAAATATAGGTCATGGTCTATTTTTGGACGTTTTCACAGATCCTTCCATATACTGCAATGCATGAGGGATCCATGAAAATGGGCGCCTCTTCAAAATGGCTACAGCCGTGTGAATGTAGGATAAATGCTGCTAAGTAGCTGATGTTCAGACTTTGCACTTTTTCACTGATTTTCAGACAGACTGTGGACTATAAAACAGCAATAATTTATTCCTAATAGATGGAAACACTGACACCAACTATGAGCGTTACTTCTGATCCTGTGGTTTCCCTTACATGCACATGAAGGCTCACCAGCCCAACCGCCAAGGATCTCACGTCAACTGGTCCAAATCTTGGATCCAATCCTTGGGTGTCTGAACAAATGGTCCACAAAACGAATCGACCAGGCTTATTCATCTTGTTTTCAGATTTTTTATATATGCAATTGCCTGACGAAGGATATTAACCTGAAACGCTGTATTTACAAATTATAAATTAAAATTATTAAGAAGCATAACCTCCTCGAAGTGAGGTTCCATTTTCTTTTTCTAATTCACACAAAGGGACTGAGGGTCCCGCTCGCAAGAGTTTACAATCTATGAGGTAGAGGGGGTAACACAAGAGGTAGCAGGGAGCCACATCGGAGGTACCATTGCTTATACAGTGGTCCAGCTGTTTTTGTGATAGAGGTTGTTTTCATTACACATAAATAAAGCTGTATGAGCCATCACCACATATCACATATAAAGTTGCAGTCTGATATGGCATCATATCCTGTGGGGTAATGCGGGAGCGTGAACAAAGGAGGGTTAGTTTTAGCGATTCTATCTGCGGAAGGGTTTATATTAAGAATTGTGATAGGCCTGTCTGAAAAGATGTGTCTTTATTATGCGCTTGAACCTGTAGAAATTGGAAGTTAATCTGATTTTCGGGATAGAGCATTCCAGAGAAGTGATGAAACTCAGGAGAAAAGTCTTGGATACGGGAGTGGGAGGTTCTAATAATATAGGATGTTAGTTTTAGGTCACTGACTGAATGGAGAGCACGGGTTGGGCGATAGACAGAAATGAGGGAGGAAATGTAGCAAAATGAGAATGAACAGGATGAAGTGTGGTATGTGAGGGGATCAATGCTGCTTGGGAATCAGGAAATTATTTCCTGATAGATCTTATCAATTTTGTCATGGAAATAAGTGGCCAGGTCCTCTACATAAAGCCCTACGATAAGTCGCTGTACCTTGGGAGTAAGTAAGGAGTGAAAAGTTTCAGAGTCATTTACGGTTATTGGAGAAAGGGGAGAGTGGTGAAATAAACTTGTTTGGCAAGGTGAAGGGCAGCTTTGAGCATAAACTTGAAATGGAGAAAGTCTGCGGTTGTAAGTGAATTTCACCACAGCACAGCTAGAGTCAATCTGAAGAAAACGTTTATGTGTTGTGTGCCAGGGTTGCTGCCGTCTGTGGCGAATGGTTCAGGTAGAGGGAGAAGATGCCTCATCCAGTGCAATTTTACTTACCTTTTTACTAATGAGTTAAAGGGGTTATCCAAACTTCTGGTTTTATTTTAATATTGACGTCAGTGGTAACAGATACACATGGAAAGTGTTACATTTTTATCCATCAATCTGACAACTTTAATGATGCTCTGATGGATCTGTATTGTGAAATTGGCCTTAAAATCCAATGCAATATATTTGAACGGGTTATCCAACTTAAAAATATATATATTTTAAATAACTAGGCTATGGCAAAATAAGACAAAGATGCCCAACAACTGCGTTCTGAACTAATGACTAGCTCCTGTAGCTAGTGAATGATATGGTATTGTTTTCCAACATTTTTCTAAATTTTGAGAGTCATAGTTTTTTTTTTCAGTCAGCAGAGTGGAATGAGATGTACTTCTCAATGATACCATTTTGGGGTACATATAGTGTTAGAGAATTATTAAGCAAAATGCGCCAGAATTATGGTGTAGTGTAGAGGTGTGGAAGGCACTCTCACAGTCGTTACGAAGTAGGGTCCCAACCCGTAATCAATCAGCATAAAAAGACTTTGTAGACAGAAACTTGCAGTTTGAAGGTGGTTTTATTTGCCAACATAAAGTCAGATAGCAGAGCAAGTAACGTTTCAGTCGATGTGTGACCTTAGTCAAACTCTTATATGCAGATAGTAATAGTACAGCTACAAAGCGGGAGTGGAAGTAATGTAAACGAGTTTCTCTGGCTGTGCTCCGGGCTCTGATTTATAGCAGCAGCTGACCCCTGGATACACACACACCGGCAGAGCAGCCAAAGCAAAGTGCTCACCAGTCGTAATATTCCTCTACAGATTGAAGACCTGGGGCACTGTTCTTTCTGATGGTGCTACAACTCTTCTCCAGGACGTGATGGCAGGACAGCCAGAGAAACAAATTTACATTACTTCCACTCCTGCTTTGTAGCTGTACTATTACTATCTGCATATAAGAGTCTGACGAAGGTCGCACATCGACCGAAACGTTACTCGCTCTACTATCTGACTTTACGTTGGCAAATAAAACCACCTTCACACTGCAAGTTTCTGACTACGAAGTCATTTTACGAAGGATTCTGGTGTAATTGGCACAAAAAAAATGCTATGTTGCCCATTTATCAAGTGTTTTAGACATTTTTTTTTTTAACTTGTGTGCAAGGGGGTGTAGCCTGTATAGAAAGGGGTCTGGCCTAACTTGTGACTCTGTATGCTAAAAATGCCCCAATAACTTTTAAACCCACTAATAAGTGATTAGACAATCTAACAATACACCAAATTTATCAAACAGCATCAGGCACTTTGATAAAATCAGGTGCAATTTAAGACAGTCTAGTCTAAAAGTTGTCTAATATTAGTAAATCTGCCCCAAATGTTTCATTTTTTGGGGGGCAGGGTGAACAAAATAAAAAGCAATTTTGTCATTTTAAATTTTTTAAATATTCATTTTTTTAAGTGTTCAATATACAGATTAAATAACGTTATGTAACGATTTTGTTTGTGTGTGGTGGGGTTTTTATTTATTTTTTTATGTAATGGCAAAGGTCATTTGTTTTGTTTTTTGTTAATATGGATTTTAGAAAACTTTTTCAGTCATACTACCGTGTTTCTCCAAAAATAAGACCTACCCCGAAAATAAGCCCTAGCTAGAAGATTTTCCAGGTTTTTTTTGGAGTAGGCTTGAAATATAAGCCCTGCTCCAAAAATAAGCCCTAGCTAATTTAACCCCTTCCCGACATCTGCCGTGCGATTACAGCGGATGCCGGGTCCTTAAAGATGGCGGCTGCTCTGCTGCAGAGCGGCTACCATAGCTGCCGTACTGGGTCTCCGTGGAGACCTGAAGTTAATGCCCGCGATCAGTTTCTACCCTGATCATGGGCATTGTTCAGAGTGACCCCCCCTTCTTCCCACCAAAGTAGCACAACTCGTAGTTAATGCCCGTGATCAGAGTGGACTCTGAACGCGGGCATTGCTAAGTGTGACCTCCCCCCCTCCCGCAGTCCCCAGGGCTACTATACTATAACTAAAGGCCCTATAGCCACCCCCCCATTGCAGTCTATGGGATGATTGCAGGTTCAAGCCCCCTAGGAGGGGTTAATAGTAAAAAAAAAAAAAAAAAGTTAAAAAAATATTAAAAAACAAAACAATAAAAGTTCAAGCCCCCCCCTCACTTTCACTAGAATACATATAAAACTAAAATATTACTGTGAAACACATACACATTAGGAATCCCTGTGTTCAAAAACGCCTGCTCTACAAACTTATAAAAATATTTTACCTCTATGGTGAATGCCGTAGCAGAAAAAAAAAAATCAAAAGTGCCGAACTGCTGTTTTCTCACTGTTTCACCTCTGATAAAAGTTGAAATAAAAAGCGATCAAATGTGTGATTTTTGTTCATGGAAAAAATTAAGACCTACCCCGAAAATAAGCCCTAGCCCTTTTTTCGGAGCAAAAAATAATATAAGACCCTGTCTTATTTTCGGAGAAACACGGTAGAAGACTTAAACATCAGTAACATTGACTGAATGTACAAATCAGCATTAGGGTATGTTCACACTTCAGTCATTGAAGTAAAGTCCATCATAGGATCAGAGCAATGGACTGAAGCAACAACAGATTCACTGATGCAGACAAAGCACCGTCTGTCTGCATTCACTTTAGTGTTAAAAACAAGACGAAAGCTTTCTTCCATCCTGTTTATTTTTCTAACAAGAGTTGTACTTCCAGGACTTTTTCTTCCCTCAAGAAAAGTAAAGAAACAAGATGGAATAAAGCTTCCATCTTGCTTTTAACATTAAAGTGAATGCAAACGGACGGTGCTCCATCTGCACCAGTCACTCTGTCTGCGTTTCAGTCTGTTGCTCTTATCCTTTGATGGTTCAGAGCAATGAACTAAATTGTTAGCAGTATGAACCTACCTTTTACACTGCAAGCCTCTATTAGGTTTCCAGAGGTTAACAGATCCGGAGGCCAAAGCAACCATAAATATAATTGGGGGGTTCATAGCATAACGAAGGGAGACCACTCACTCTGTTAACCACTTATATGGCTGGGTCAACATCTGAGAAAAGAATAATCCCTGTTCCGGCTGTCAGATATACCCGAGGATTCCATTGGCATAGCGCCTGTATCCCTGGAATCATCCTTCCTGCTTATGATGTACATGTATGTTAAATGTGGAGAAGGGAGTTAATTTCTCTGTAGAAACATTACACAGTGCCCATTTAAATCAAGGGCCTTACACTGTAAAGCATGGAGATATTAGGTCTTCAAAAAACTGCTCTTTAAAATTTTCAAAATTGAAATTCTTATAACTTACAACCTTGAGTTTCTTACCAGGTAATACAGAGGAAGGTGTAAGAGCCATAAGTTTTATATAAGAAGAACCTGGTATAGATAAGTCCACCTCTTTATCTTCCTCTTCTTCAGCTTCTTCAGACTCATCTGGTGGAATAATCTCTGGTCTAGCCTAAAATCCAATTACACAGATTGTATTAAAGTGATGAACCTCTAAAGCAGGTCATGACATATTCATCATATATTTAACAATCAAAATACAACACTGGGTGCCATACATCCAGACTCAAAATTAAACTTAAAGGGAGTCTGTCAGCAGAAAAATTGGTAACAGACTAATGACAGTACCTTGTAGGGCTGCTTCTACACTTTCCAAATATGTCTAAATATGGCTAGGTTCACACTTCCCAAAAGACGGCAATCCGCGTAAAAAGCAGTTACACGCGGAAACCCACAGACCCCATAGACTATAATGGGGTCCGCCGGGTTTCCTCCAAGTTTCCAACAATTTTATACTGAAACCTTGCACGACTTTTCTCTCTGCCGATTTTAGGCAGATTCAGCTGCTGAGTCGACTCCAAAGCTAGTGTGAATTCAGCCTTATACTGCATTACAGCTCCTTTTTCATGAAAATCAGTGTTTTATTCTTATGCAAATTAGCTAAAAATGGCTTTAGGGACATTTTTTCTCCTGCTGGGGCTTTACACTGTGCTCTAGATAACTCCTAACAGCCGCTCCGCGTTCCTCCTATTGCTTGAGTGACATCTTCCACTTTGTCTAGAGTCAGTTATGTAGAGCAGAGAATGAAGCCCCAGCAGAAACCATGACCCATAGCCTTTTTTAGCTAAATTGCATATAAATAAAACACAGATTTTCATGAAAATCGAGCTGCAATGCAGAATAAGATAGACATCTTTGGAAAGTGTAGAAGATGCCCTACAAGCTACTGTCATTAGTGTGATGTTGATTTTCCTGTTTACAGACTCCCTTTAACCATTTTATTTATTCATTTTTAAAATGTGCAAGGAAAACATATAATTAATAGCTTCTTACATGCATGATGAAATAATATTAGACTGCTAACACACGTAAAACACAGATCCACTTCTTTTAGTTCAAGAGTTACCAATGAAGAATTTTCGATCAACTCAAAACTCAACTGTAACCTAAATTATGTAATTTAATTTACTGGAACATCCATACAAATTACAATATATACAGTGGAGAAAATAAGTATTTGATACACTGATGATTTTGCAAGTTTTCCCACCTACAAAGAATGGAGAGGTCTGTAATTTTTATCGTTAGTACACTTCAACTGTGAGGGACAGAATCTAAAAAAGAATCCAAAAATCACACTGTATGATTTTTAAATAATTAATTTGCATTTTATTGCATGAAATAAGTACTTGACCACCTACCAACCAGCAAGAATTTTGACTCTCACAGACCTGTTAGTTTTTTCTACTCTGCACTCATTAGGGGGCGTTCACACTATCGTTGGTGACCGTCAGTAGAGTCCTTTTGCTATTGTCCGTTACAAGACTTTAGCAACGGACACTAGCTGAACCGTCAGAAATCCGTTAAAATTTCCATTCATTTCAATGGGTTTTTATATTGTGTCCGTTTACACCCAATCCGTGAGAAGTCCGTTTTTTTTTCCGCAGACAAAAAATCCTACATGCAGGACTTTTTTGTCCCTTTGGAAAAACGGATTCTTGACGGACAGCAAGTGTCCGTTATTTTTTTAACATTGAAGTCTATAGGTAACGGACTTATAACGGACAGTAACTGATAGCCATCAGTTATTATCCGTTATTTTCTGTCAGTTTTTTTTACTGCGCATGCTCAGAAAGCAGAAACAAACAAAAAAAAAAAAAACGGACAGTGTTAAAAAACGGACACTAACTGATGCTAATGTGTCCGTTTTTTTAACTGATCCATTAATTGGATCAGTTCAAAAAAATGGACACATTAACATCAGTTAGTATCCGTTAATGTCTGTTATGATAGGTGTCCGTTTTTTTTTTTTTTTTGTTAACGGACACCTTCATAACAGAATCCAACGGTAGTGTGAACCCTGCCTTACCTGTATTAATTGCAACTGTTTGAACTCGTTACCTGTATATAAGACACCTGTCCACACTACCAATCAATCACACTCTAACCTCTTCACCATGGCCAAGACCAAAGAACTGTCTAAGGACACCAGGGACAAAATTGTAGACCTGCACAATGCTGGGATGGGCTACAGGGAAATAGGCAGCTAAGTGAGATGGCAACAACTGTTGGCGCAATTATTAGTAAATGGAAGAAACACAAGATGACTATCATACTGCCTCGGTCTGAGGCTTCATGCAAGATCTCGCCTCTTGGGGTAAGGATGATTCTGAGAAGGGTCAGGAATCAGCCCAGAAATACATGGGAGGACCTGGTCAATGATATGAAGAGAGCTGGGACCACAGTCTCCAAGATTACCATTAGTAACACACTACACAGTCATGGATTAAACTCCTGCAGGGCATGCAAGGTCCTCCTGTTCACGCCAGCACATGTCCAGGCCCGTTTGAAGCTCACCAATGATCATCTGGATGATCCAGAAGAGGCATGGAAGAAGGTCATGTGATCAGATGCGCCAAATTAGAACTTTTTGGTATCAACTACTCTTGCCGTGTTTGGAGGAAGAAGGATGAGCACAATACCAAGAATACCGTCCCAACCGTGAAGAATGGGGGTGGAAACCTCACACTTTGGGGGTGCTTTTAAGCAAAGAGGACAGGATGACTGCACTGTATTGAAAAAAGGATGGATGGGGCCATATACCGCGAGAATTTGGCCAACAACCTTCTTCCCTCAGTAAAAGCAATGAAGATGGGTCGCAGCTGGGTTTTGCACCATGACAATGACCCAAAACACACAGCCAGGGCAACTAAGGAGTGGCTCCGTAAAAGGCATTTCAAGGTCCTGGTGTGGCCTAGCCAGTCTCCACACCTGAACCCAATCGAAAATCTTTAGAGGGAGATGAAACTCAATGTAGCCCAGAGACAGCCTCGAAACCTGAGAGATCTGGAGAAGATTTGTATGGAGGAGTGGGCCAAAATCCCTTCTGCAGTGTGTGCAAACTACAGAAAACATCTGACCTCTGTAACTGCAAACCAACGTTTCTGTAGCAAATGTTAAATTCTGTTTTTGTATTGTATCAAATACCTATTTCATGCAATAAAATGCAAATTGTTTATTTAAAATTCATACAATATGATTTACTGGATTTGTATTTTTTAGATTCTGCCTCTTGCAGAAGTGTATCTATGATAAAAATTACAGACCTCTTCATTGTTTGTAGGTGGGAAAACCTGCAAAATCGGCAGTGTATCAAATAATTATTTTCCCCACTGTAAGTCAGACTATACAACCAATAACACAGTAGGATGAACGGTCATTGCTCCAATGTCAAGAAGGGATTTCAAAAGCACAGTCTATCGAAACACTGTGCCCTGAAACATAATTATGACTTCCAGGGCATTTCCATCATGCCTATAGATCAAATCCCATCATCCAACCCCAATTGGTTCCTAAAATTACACCAACGGGAGGCATTTTGGATTTAGAAATTGGTTATGTTGCCTCCAAGTAGGCTAAATGACACTGTGGAGTTATCCTTCTGAGCTAAATATTGGTTCACAGATGAGTTCACTTAGCAATTATCTGCCATTATGTATGCAATGTTATAATGTCATATTGCATTGTATTGTCATATTGTACATCATTTCTCTCTCTCGCGCTCTCTCTGTGTATATGTATATATATATATATTTTTTTTTTTTCTTTGGTCTCCTCTTCCATTCATCATACTTTTAGACATTAAATATACATACCACTTCCCATTTTTTATCAATTCACACATATTCATATAATTTTAGCTACAACCAATATCTCACTTACACGCTCCCTGCCCTATATAACATTTATTAGCTCTCGATTATATATTTTTCAAATTAGTTTATTATATTCCCCTAGTTTATTCTTTCATTCCCTTTCCCCATTAGTTTTATGTCCCCATTATATGGCTATCAGATAGTGATTCCGTCTTTACATACTATACGCACTACACACATTTTCATCTAGCCCATCTTACTATTATCCTTCTACTTCACATCTTGCAACCTCCATTGCGCAAGCGCTACCTCCTCTTTCCCTTTTTACCCCTAAAACGCATGCGTGCATTGCGATCCCACGCGCATTTCCTTCCTACAAATTGATGATGCGGTGCGTCACCTAGTTCGCCTACCATTCACATTGCCTTCTTAATTATCTGTTGCTGTTAATCCTCTTTACACATGTACACATATATAAATAATAATATTAAACAAATGCTTTTATGATTTGATTTTATTTTACCATTTTTCCCTCTTTTTTTTCCTTTTATAATTGTGCATTTTTTCATGCATTGCTGTGATTTTGTAAATTTGTACTTATATTCGCTCTTTTTAAAATATGAATTATCCCTGGAATTATTAATGATAATAATAATTATACATATTTGTTTATTGACTATTCTCATTTAATAGATATAGTTCATGATTATACCAACCCCCTTTTCTGGGATCAATTAACCAATCGACTCAATCAACCCAATTCATTTATCTATTTATTCTATTAACTGTTGGATCTATCCTATTAGACTTTTTATATGTATATAGATATACTGATGGATCTATCCTATTAGATTTTTTATATGTATATAGATATGTATATACGTGACTTCTGTGATGCCCTTTTTCGACTTTTATCTATGCGCTCAATACAAGCTACCTTTGTCATAACTTTGACTTTCCATTTGAGGATTATTTATCTATATCAACTTTCTATGTTTTTATCGCACAAACTCATTTTATTATACAGTGAAGGAAAGAAGTATTTGATCCCTTGCTGATTTTGTAAGTTTGCCCACTGACAAAGACATGAACAGTCTATAATTTTAAGGATAAGTTAATTTTAACAGTGAGAGATAGATTATCAAAAACAAAATCCAGAAAATCACATTGTATAAATTCTATAAATTTATTTGCAGAGAGAAATAAGTATTTGATCCCCTACCAACCATTAAGAGTTCTGGCTCCTACAGACCCGTTAGACGCTCCTAATCAACTCGTTACCTGCATTAAAGACAAGTCTCTTATATTGTCATATGTATAAAAGACTCCTGTCCACAGACTCAATTAATCAGTCAGACTCTAACCTCTACAACATGGGCAAGACCAAAGAGCTTTCTAAGGATGTTAGGGACAAGATCATAGACCTGCACAAGGCTGGAATGGGCTACAAACTCATAAGTAAGACGCTGTGTGAGATGGAGACAACTGTTGGTGCAATAGTAAGAAAATGGAAGAAATACAAAATGACTGTCAATCGACATCGATCTAGGGCTCCATGCAAAATCTCGCCTCATGGTGTATCCTTACTCATGAGGAAGGTGAGAGATCAGCCTAAAACTACACGGGGGAACTTGTTAATGATCTCAAGGCAGCTGGGACCACAGTCACCAAGAAAACCATTGGTAACACATTACGCCATAATGGATTAAAATCCTGCAGCCCGCAAGGTCCCCCTGCTCAAGAAGGCCCATCTGAATTTTTCCAATGAACACCTAGAAGATTCTGCGAGTGAATGGAAGAAGGTGCTGTGGTCAGATGAGACAAAAATTGAGCTCTTTGGCATTAACTCAACTCGCCGTGTTTGGAGGAAGAGAAATGCTGCCTATGACCCAAAGAACACCGTCCCCATTGTCAAGCATGGAGGTGGAAACATTATGTTTTGGGGGGGGGGTTTCTCTGCTAAGGGCACAGGGCTACTTCACTGTATCAATGGGAGAATGGATGGAGCCATGTACCGTTAAATCCTGAGTGACAACCTCCTTCCCTCTGTCAGGACATTAAAAATGGGTCGTGGTCCAGCAGGACAATGACCCAAAACGTACAGCCAAGACAACAAAGGAGTGGCTCAACTAGAAGCACATTAAGGTCATGGAGTGGCTTAGCCAGTCTCCAGACCTTAATACCATAGAAAACTTATGGAGGGAGCTGAAGCTCCGAGTTGCCAAGCATCAGCCTCAAAATCTTAATGATTTAGACATGATCTGCAAAGAGGAGTGGACCAAAATTCCTCCTGACATGTGCACAAACCTCATCATCAACTACAAAAAACGTCTGACTGCTGTGCTTGTCAACAAGGGTTTTGCCATCAAGTATTAAGTCTTGTTTGCCAGAGGGATCAAATACTTATTTCTCTCTGCAAAATGAAAACAAATTTATAAAATTTATACAATGTGATTTTCTGGATTTTATTTTTTGATATTCTATCTCTTACTGTTAAAATTAACCTACCCTTAAAATTATAGACTGGTCATGTCTTTGTCAGTGGGCAAACTTACAAAATCAGCAAGGGATCAAATACTTATTTCCTTCACTGTACACACGTGGACAAAATTGTTGGTACCCCTTGTTTAATGAAAGAAAAACCCACAATGGTCACAGAAATAACTTGAACCTGATAAAAGTAATAATATATAAAAATTCTATGAAAATGAACAAATGAAAGTCAGACATTGCTTTTCAACCAAGCTTCAACAGAATTTTTAAAAAAAAGAAGACTCATGAAACAGGCCTGGACAGAAATGATGGTACCCTTAACTTAATATTTTGTTGCACAACCTTTTGGAGGCATTCACTGCAATCAAACGATTCCTGTAACTGTCAATGAGACTTTTGAACCTCTCAACAGGCATTTTGGCCCATTCCTCATGAGCAAACTGCTCCAGTTGTCTCGGGTTTGAAGGGTGCCTTTTCTAAATGGCATGTTTCAGATCCTTCCAAAGATGCTCAATAGGATTTAGGTCAGGGCTCATAGAAGGCCACTTCAGAATAGTCCAATGTTTTCCTCATAGCCATTCTGGGGTGTTTTTAGCTGTGTGTTTTGGGTCATTATCTTGTTGCAAGACCCATGACTTGCGATTGAGACCAAGCTTTCTGACACTGGGCAGCACATTTCTCTCTAGAATCCCTTGATAGTCTTGAGATTTCATTGTACCCTGCAAAGATTCAAGACAAAGCACCCCCAGAACATAACAGTGCCTCCTCCATGTTTCACAGTTGGGACAGAGTTCTTTTCAAGATATGCTTCATTTTTCCATCTGTGAACATAGAGCTGATGTGCCTTGCCAAAAATTTCGATTTTTCTCTCATCTGTCCATAGGACATTCTCCCAGAATCTTTGTGGCTTGTCAACATGTAGTTTGGCAAATTTCAGTCTGGTTTTTTTATGATTTGTTTTCAACAATGGTCGTCTCCCATGAAGTCCACTTTGGCTCAAACAACGATGGATAGTTCGATCTGACACTGATGTACCTTGAGCTTGAAGTTCACCTTTAATCTCTTTAGAAGTTTTTCTGGACTCATTTTTTACCATTCGTATTATCCTTCTCTTTGATTTGTCATCAATTTTCCTTCTGCGGACACGTCCAGGGAGGTTGGCTACAGTCCCATGGATCTTAAATTTCTGAATAATATGTGCAACTGTAGTCACAGGAACATCAAGCTGCTTGGAGATGGTCTTATAACCTTTACCTTTAACATGCTTCTCTATAATTTTCTTTCTAAGCTCCTGAGACAACTCTTTCCTTCGCTTCATCTGGTCCATGTTGAGTGTGGTACTCACCATGTCACCAAACAGCACAGTGAGTATCTGTAGCCCTATATACAGGCCCACTGACTGATTACAAGATTGTAGACACCTGTGATGCTAATTAGGGGACACACCTTGATTTAACATGTCCCTTTGGTCACATTATTTTCAGGGTTACCATCATTTCTGTCCAGGCCTGTTTCATGAGTTTTCTTTTTAAAAAAAATTCTGTTGAAGCATGGTTGAAAAGCAATGTCTGACTTTCATTTGTTCATTTTCATAGAATTTTTATATATTATTACTTTTGTCAGATTCAAGTTATTTCTGTGACCATTGTGGGTTTTTCTTTCATTAAACGAGGGGTACCAACAATTTTGTCCACGTGTGTATGCCATTAGCCGTCCCTGGTGTATATGTGCCCTGAGTTGGGGGACAATGTTGTATATATGGCCCTTGTCTTGTTCTTTTAACCACATTGTGATTTATCTAATATCTATTTGGAAATAAATTTAGTATTTTTTATTATAACATTGATGATTTGTTTTTTTGTTTGACCAAATTTTTTTTTTTGGGGGGGTTAGTAGTGTTCTAATATAGAATATATTTTAATATGAAGTTTAATATGAAGGGTATCTTTGTATACATAGCGCTGAAACATGTTGCCATTGTGTCTGAACTAATAAAAGATCACCGTGAATAATCTGTTGTTGGAATCAGCAGCGCACACTGACCATTCCCAAAACTTTTTTCATTTTCAAATTGATATTAGACTGCTGTAATACATAAATCATCTTTTAATCTCAGACTGATAGGTAGTTTCTAAGTTTATTTTTTTTGTTGTTGCATATGACTGCACATTGTCAACATGGGGCATACTGCTTATACCCATGGTAAAGTAAGTAGGCATAGACAGAAAAAGTATTGAGTAAGTACAATATTTAGGTGCAAATAATCCTTACTTCCTATATGGGGAGTAATGCTGCAGCCTGTCATATGTTCATATTGCATACTGAAGAATAATAATAAAAGTGAGACATTGTAGCCAGGGAGATATAGGGTTTTGGAGTAAGAGAAGGTGACTGGATTGTTGATACACTTAACGTGGTAGGAACATGGCAGGAACAACACCCCACTGTCAAAAGAAATCAGTTATATATGTCATAATCAGTTTTCTAATGTCAAAATTTTTTAGATTCAGCAGGTATTATAGATAAACCTCAAATAGCCCTTTAACATGGTTGATGACAATTTAATCTGACTGCTGATCTTACTTGTCATCCACTTTAAAGTTTGCAAAAAGATATTAAAACAAAAAATATGAATGCTACAATCCTCCATCTGTGCAACAGTGCTCTGCTTTCAGCAGAAAATAAAAGGAACAGAAAAAGCAGAATGTATCAGTCTATAAACTGAATGAAATGAACAGTCTTACAGAAATTTGGTAAAAAAAAGGGATCTATCTGAGATGGTGAGAATCTGTTGCAAATACTTGTATTCACCATAAAATAACAATTCTGGTGCACCTTTTATTATAACACTTATTGTTCTGTTCCTCTGTTATTCCTCCTGAAAATTTGTAAATAAATTGACAACTGGGTGTAATCAATTCAGGGTTTGTTCCTAGATGCTGTTACACTATCCAATCAGTGCTGAACTCACAATGGCCATTGGTACAGTATTGAGATGGGTGCAACTGAAAGCACTGCAACATATACAATATCTGCTAAAATTATTTATGCTCTAACTTCTAGCTGGATTGTGATCATTGAACTCAAAATCACCTATAAATTCCCCAAATGCAATAAGTTGACGGTTTAATGATTTATTTCTTCTAGCTGAATCCATTACTCTGAAGAAAACAGGACTGTAGGCATCTTACAATTTAATCTCGTATTTTGGATCTGCCCCTAAGCAGGTTTGCTGAGCTTGAACTAGACTACAAAGAACAAGCAGATGGGGCTATCCCAGAAATGAGAACATATACTTCTGCAATTCACTGCAATGGAAATTTCTAGTACTGCCCACTTAGCGGTGTGGTACATAAAAAGTGCTCTTTTATGAATACCACATGTAGTCTCTTCTCAGTATAATTATTTAATATGCTAGTTATTTCCGCATTTGACCTCCACAGCTGCCAAATAAGTGCTTCATGTAACATATCGCATTACAGTGAACTGTTCCAAAATATCCCATGTGGTTTAAATAGTAAACTATTGTAAAAGAGAATAAAAAACTGTAGATGATTTTTTTTTTTTTTGTTTTATACAAATTTCCAGACTTAAGGAATAGTCTAGTCATCAAAGAAATTGAGGCCAATTGAAACAAAAGACATTGCTAGCTATATACAGAAGGTCTGTGCTGTGACACATACTAAAGACATAGCCCATCTCTATCATTAAGGGAATTATGTCAAAATTCTCTCCTGTACTAAGAAAAAACCACAAGAAAAAAATGCAAAACCTGCAGTTCAGTTCCAGACACTTTATCTTGTGGCTTGGTATAGTCAATCAATATCTGCCGTCGTGAACAGAGCAAATGTATCAGAAGAGATATTGAACTTCACATTATTTGCTGACATGGCCAAAATAAGGAATAAAAGAAGTAACCATTAATGTCTGCAGTACCCTCAGACCTTATCAAAAGAAGATATAGCTATATTACAAGTTATCAATAATTTAGAGGCTTATTGATCTGCCATCCTGTGATTATGCCAAAATGTCATTAAGCAAAAGGAGTTTCCACAACGAATAGTTGCAAGAAAAAGTAAGAAAACACTTTGAAACATTCCTGGACTTCTTCATTGATGTCTAATAAAATATGGTATGTTTGTTATCCAAGTCACAACTATAGACAAATACAATCAAAACTAATAACACCCAGGGGCGTAACTACCGGGGTAGCAGAGGTAGCAGCTGCCACAGGGCCTGATGCTTTTTTTTTTTTTTTAAATAGGCCGTATCCTGCTGGAGTAACCCCAGCAGGTAACGGGCCCTATATACTTACTGTTCCCCGGGGTCCTGCTCACGGCCGCCTGCGCTTCCGATTCTGCAAAGGCGGCTGTGAGCAGAAGCGAGGATCGGTAGGTAAGGCCGCTGGCCGAACTTCTGCACCTCTCAACAGGTATTTTGGCCCACTCCTCATGAGCAAACTGCTCCAGTTGTCTCTGGTTTGAAGGGTGCCTTTTCCAGACGGCATGTTTCAGCTCCTTCCAAAGATGCTCAATAGGATTTAGGTCAGGGCTCATAGAAGGCCATTTCAGAATAGTCCAATGTTTTCCTCTTAGCCATTCTTGGGTGTTTTTAGCTGTGTGTTTTGGGTCATTATCCTGTTGCAAGACCCATGACCTGCGACTGAGACCAAGCTTTCTGACACTGGGCAGCACATTTCTCTCTAGAATCCCTTGATAGTCTTGAGATTTCATTGCACCCTGCACAGATTCAAGACATCCTGTGCCAGATGCAGCAAAGCAGCCCCAGAACATAACAGAGCCTCCTCCATGTTTTACAGTAGGGACAGTGTTCTTTTCAAGATAAGCCTCATTTTTCCGTCTGTGAACATAGAGCTGATGTGCCTTGCCAAAAATTTAGATTTTTGTCTCTGTCTATAGGACATTCTCCCAGAAGCTTTGTGGCTTGTCAACATGTAGTTTTATATATTATTACTTTTGTCAGATTCAAGTTATTTCTGTGACCATTTTGTTTTTTTTCTTTCATTAAACAAGGGGTACCAACAATTTTGTCCACGTGTGTATCAATCTTCTCAGCTCCTCCTGCTCTATAACATGCTGCCTACAGTTTAGACTGCGTTTGTCATGTCACTGGTTCCCTTTAATAAATCTGTGTCAGAGTTGTAGATCTGTGTGTTATCATTTACAATTTTTTTTTTCACAGCAGATTAAGTAATTGAATGAATAATATTTAGGTAACTGAGCTGTAGTACAGGTAAAGAATAAGCCATAAGTATGTCAAAATGTACCTGTTTAGTAGATGCAATGATCCTATTAGAAGTGTTAAAAGGCACATTACAAAGAAAACTCTTCAAGTGAATTGAGCCTGCTCACTGTCTGCAGAAGGTGGTGGCTGTGTGGTAAGGTTAACATTGCAGTAAATACAAAGGAATTATGATGGAGGAGGCCATTGAGATAACAGTCTTACAGAGTAATTCATCTACTTCTAGCCCCTATGAAAGGCTGCCACTGGTCTGTAAGTAGCAAACACATTCCCATAATTAAGAACACTATTGTAGAACAATGACTTTCTGACAGCAGCTCAAGACCTGTTTACACCAGGCAAAGAAATAGTTAGTGCCTTTTAATGGCTCAGCATTTCAGCACCCTCCTCCAGACACAAAGATCATTCAGTTATTGTGCCAGTAGGAATAGAGTTTCTTGAAAAGCAGAAGCACATCATTGCACATAGTATTATGTGTAATATAACATATAATGATGAATAAAAGCAAACAGACATTGTTTTATACTAACCAGAAGATCCTAACCTTACATAGCTAAAAATTCATGATAAAAAACAGCAGTCATCAGCATTAATACAATGTGGATCAGGCCCAGTACTTCACAACTGACACAGTACAATGTTATATTACAGCACAGAGATCAGCTTGTTTTACACATCAGTATAGACAAGTATGCTGGCCAATAAATGTATTTTCCTTATGAATGAGATGGAAAAATCCCTGAAAGAAGCTGGATTTCATAGAGGTGTGTTTATCATTAGACTGCCAGAGTGGCTACTTACAAGGGTCCAGGATTCAGTGGAGTAGTCTGGGATGCCTGGCACAGAGCCAGAATGCTACACATCTGTGACCCTTTCTGACCAAATTATCTGGCTGACTACAATTGCCATAGGAAAAGATAACCTCAAGTAAAGACGTAACTTGAAGCTCCTGAGCCCAAAGCAAAATCTATCTGCGATAGACTGCGTGTTTTCTATAATTCTGGTGTCTTCTTTCATTCCCTTAAGCACCAGGGTCCAGAAGCAATTGTTGACTCAGCACCTTCTATGGGTACATCCCTGGATACATTCAAATGATTGCTGAGTGACTGAGTATAGCATTAGAGAGCACTACAGGGCCATATAAGAGGTAAGTTGCTGTAGCACCAGAGAACTGGAGATGGTATATACAGTGGGAAAAAAAAGTATTTAGTCAGCCACCAATTGTGCAAGTTCTCCCACTTAAAAAGATGAGAGAGGCCTGTAATGGACATCATAGGTAGACCTCAACTATGAGAGACAAAATGAGAAAACATATCTAGAAAATCACATTGTCTGATTTTTTTAAGAATTTATTTGCAAATTATGGTGGAAAATAAGTATTCGGTCAATAAGAAAAGTTCATCTCAATACTTTGTTATATATCCTTTGTTGGCAATGACAGAGGTCAAACGTTTTCTGTAAGTCTTCACAAGTTTGGCACACACTGTTGCTGGTATGTTGGCCCATTCCTCCATGCAGATCTCCTCTAGAGCAGTGTTTTTGGGGCTGTCGCTGGGCAACACGGACTTTCAACTCCCTCCAAAGGTTTTCTATGGGGTTGAGCTCTGGAGACTGGCTAGGCCACTCCAGGACCTTGAAATGCTTCTTACGAAGCCACTCCTTTGTTGCCCTGGCGGTGTGCTTGGGATCATTGTCATGCTGAAAGACCCAGCCACGTTTCATCTTCAATGCCCTTGCTGATGGAAGGAGGTTTGCACTCAAAATTTCACGATACATGGCCCCATTCATTCTTTCATGTACACGGATCAGTTGTCCTGGTTCCTTTGCAGAGGAACAGCCCCAAAGCATGATGTTGCCACCCCCATGCTTCACAGTAGGTATGGTGTTCTTTGGATGCAACTCAGCATTCACTCTCCTCCAAACACGACGAGTTGTGTTTCTACCAAACAGTTCTTTGGTTTCATCTGACCATATGACATTCTCCCAATACTCTTCTGGAACATGCAAATGCTCTCTAGCAAACTTCAGACGGGCCTGGATATGTACTGGCTTAAGCAGGGGGACATGTCTGGCACTGCAGGATCTGAGTCCCTCACGGTGTAGTGTGTTACTGACGGTAGCCTTTGTTATGTTAGTCCCAGCTTTCTGCAGGTCATTCACTAGGTTCCCCCGTGTGGTTCTGTGATTTTTGCTCACCGTTCTTGTGATCATTTTGACCCCACGGGGTGAGATATTGCGTGGAGCCCCTGATGGAGGGAGATTATCAGTGGTCTTGTATGTCTTCCATTTTCTAATTATTGCTCCCGCAGTTGATTTCTTCACACCAAGCTGCTTGCCTATTGCAGATTCAGTCTTTCCAGCCTGGTGCAGGTCTACCATTTTGTTTCTGGTGTCCTTCCACAGCTCTTTGGTCTTCACCATAGTGGAGTTTGGAGTGTGACTGTTTGAGGTTGTGGACAGGTGTCTTTTATACTGATAATGTCAAACAGGTGCCATTACTACAGGTAATGAGTGGAGGACAGAGGAGCCTCTTAAAGAAGAAGTTACAGGTCTGTGAGAGCCAGAAATCTTGCTTGTTTGTAGGTGACCAAATATTTATTTTCCACCATAATTTGCAAATAAATTCTTTAAAAAATCAGACAATGTGATTTTCTGGATTTGTTTTCTCATTTTGTCTGTCATAGTTGAGGTCTACCTATGATGTCAATTACAGGCCTCTCTCATCTTTTTAAGTGGGAAAACTTGCACAATTGGTGTCTGACTAAATACTTTTTTTCCCCACTGTATATCTGACTGGTATTCATGTATGGGCACTGCTGTAACAGTAACTATCCAGATGGCTATGCCATTCTGTTTGTGGACACTACTATGTGGCTAAAGGAGTGACAAACGTGAGTGGAACCTTTCAGCAGCAAACTGACAGTAGATGAGTAAATGACCATCTGGGTAAGCAATGAGCAGAGCTGCTGTTAGGGCACTTCAGCTTGGCCACTGCAGTCTGAAGAGCCAAAGGTTCCTTTTACATAACCTGAAACAGAAAGCACTGTATTTGTAAAGTTCACTTTGATTTTGGGCTGGCCCATCATCCATAGTGTATGGGAAGCAGAACACCTAGCTCAAAGGGGATTATATTGATGACCTTCCCTAAAGAAGCAGACTGCAAATCATGAATGGCCACTAAACTGCAATGACTCAGTTCAGAAACTACACAGAGAACATAGCTGTCTGATCAACAGGGATCTAGAGTTTCAGGTCCCTACCAATCAGATATTAATGACTTATCATCAGGATAGGGCATCAATGTTTTTACCCCAGAAAACCCCTTTTATTTAAATGACTAAAAACGGCAAAAAAGGCTCTCTTCCACTAGGTAACATCACAACTAGTGGGAATTATCAGCCACTTGAGGACACTTTGTCACAAACGAAGTACCACAACTATTATACATATCAGAATAGTGGTTTCTCTATGTCCTATTAGGGAGCTACAATTGTTTGGTACTACTGAAATGATTAATTCTTTTTTATCTTTACTAGGATATGTTCCCTATTTTTCTTACACTAGCTTATGATTAACTGGCTGTTCACCAGTAGGAGATGCGCTGGTGAAAAGGGGTTGCTAACTATTGTGTATGAGTATATCATTCATAACATACTATCAACACCACCTTGTAATTTCTGTATGATGTAGCACTGATCCTAATATATGCTTGTTTCTACAATACCAATTTGTTTTTTTTTCTATTGTATCTTGCTCCCTCTTGTAGTCTTTCTTATTATAGACAAAAGGACAGACTGTGGAGTTATATACCATAGAGACTATCAAGTGTAGTAAGTGCCTTCTTAGTGTTAAGGGTATATTAAGTTTTAAGGGTATAGCAAATTTTTATTTTCTGCAATTTTTAAATGTTTTTGCTCTTACCCTGATATCAGGCTCTCTGGTGGCTGACGGTTTTTTTTTTTTATGAAATTCCCATTGTTATTGGTTGCCTATGTTTTTATAAGTATTTGTTTTATGGTGACTAAAAGCCTCAGTTACCTAAAACGTGTAAGCATCCATACTTGACGACTGTAAAACTATAACAAACAAATTCAATCTTTTAATATCTGTTGGTACTGGACTCAACCTAATACCAACAGCATATAAACTTTAATTTAATAAATTGCTAACCTGCTCAGGAAGGTGAAGTATTGTGTGTTCATTGGAGCCAAACTCACAGAGTGACTTGTAAGCAGACATGCACACTACAAGATCCTGTCAGAAAGGAAGAATAACACATTTAGCACAAAAGATCTTTAAAAAAAATAAAAAACAATACAATTACATTGTCTATCAAATGTATGTATATATATATATATATATATATATATATATATATATATATATGTATATATCTAAAATGTAACATATAATGAGGAAAATGTTTCTAAAGCAGAGTCATTTCCAACTTTCCACTCCTTGATGCAAAAGTTGGAAGCTTGTGCAAATAGTAATCAAAGAAATTGGTTCAATTAAATAATTAACACATAAATACTGTTGTAAATCAAATGCAGATGTAAAAGTTATGGAAATGGGGCATGGCCTGGCTAAAGATGTGAGAGATCGCTAGCTCTCCAGCTCCTGCACTGTTGTCCTTACAATATTCTCTATCTTACTGTAATCTCTATCCTCCCAAAATCTCCTTGCCAGGTGAGGAAAGGCATCTAGACCTATCTGGTATTGCTTCACAGCCAAATGACTAAGAAAAAAAAAAAAAGAAGGAAAGGAGAGTGGCATGGATCAAGCAACACGGCTCCACAGATGCAGATAAACTGAAGGATGAAGCAGTGAAGAAGGAGAAATATGCCCGAATCACAGCCCCACCATCAATAACCCTACAAGCCAATCCTGTGCACTAACCTGCTACAGCTGTGGGGGAACATGGTGGAAGAGAGCTTTGAGACACAGTTACTGAGGACCCACTCAAAAACATTTACTCTGTTGCTACTCAATGCATGTCCTCCCTTAATGCGCATTTGGGAGGACTAAATAAAAGATATATGACTAATAAGCCATGATTTAACCCCTTCAGGTCTGAGTCCAAAAGTGTGTTAAGGACAAGTCCTCATTTTTCAAAACTGACATA
Source organism: Leptodactylus fallax (assembly GCA_947044405.1). Classification (NCBI taxonomy): domain Eukaryota; kingdom Metazoa; phylum Chordata; class Amphibia; order Anura; family Leptodactylidae; genus Leptodactylus; species Leptodactylus fallax. Next base: position 3,254,209 of record CAMRHE010000096.1, read on the forward strand.
GCTCACTTTATTTGGCAATAACTTTAAAGGGAACCTGTCAGGTCAATCTGGGACACTAAACCACCCACAGGTCCTTATAGACCTGGGGTTTAGTGTCCCAAATCGCCCTGTTGTAACGCAATCCGCAGGTGCATTAAAAATAAAAAACCTTTATACTTACCTAGATAAGGGTCCGACTGACGCTGTTTGGTGAGAACGGTCCAGCTTATTCACGAGGCACGCCTCCCGGCGCCTGCGCTGTTCTTCAGTGAAGCCGAAGATGGACACCCCGGCTTCACTGCGTAATTGAGGGGCATCCGCACTGAAGCTGAGGTGTACTCCTCTGGCTTCACTGAAGAACTGCGCAGGCGTGGGGAGTTCAGCAGCAAGGTGAGTATACAGTAAAGCTTTTTATTTTTAATGTGGCCATGGATTGCGTTATAACAGGGTGATTTGCGACACTACACCCCAGGTCATTATGGACGTGTGTGTGATTTAGTGTCCCAAATTGCCAGATTCCGTTTAAGACGTTTTAACTTACACAAGTGATTTTGAGACTGTTTTCTCGAGAGAAATTATACTTCATATGTTAGTGGTAAACACTGATCAATATTTTTGTATTTATTTATTTTTTTAAAAATAGGAAATTTGATGGAAGTTTGGGAAAAAAAAAAATAAAAAAAATTGCAATTTTCAAAATGTGTCATACCAACCAAATACGTTAATAAATATTATCTACCATATCTCTGCTATATATTGGCATCATCTTTTAATTGTCATTTAATTTATTTTGGACATTATAAAGCTTACAATATAACAGCGATTTTCTAGATTTACAAGAAAATTTCCCAAACTAATTTATTTTTGGGACCACTTCAGTTCTGAAGGGGATTATAAAGGCCTATACATTAGAAACCCCCATGAATTACCCAATTTTCAAAACTGCACCCTTCATATAATTCAAAACTGCATTTGGGAAGTTTGTTAACCCTTTAAGCATTTCATTAGGGATTAAAACAATAAGGAGGTGATATTTAGACATTTAATTTTTTTTCAATAATACATTCATTTAGCCCTAAAATTAACACATTCACAAAGGATTAAATGAGAAAATGCATTTCACAGTTTGTTATGCAATTTCTCCCGAACGCAGAAATACCCCACATGTGGGTGTAAACTGATCTTTGGGCATTCGGCAGTTCACAGAAGGGAAGGAGTGCCACTGGACGTTTGAAAAGCAGATTTTGCTGTAATAGTTTTCAGGTGCCATGTCTCATTTGCAGAGCCCCTAGAACAGGGGTAGGCAACCTTTTTTTCTTCGGTGTGCCGATTTCGATTAAAAAATCAAAGTTGAGTGCCGGTCTATAATTGTAACTCTGACGACCCCTGCACACGGTATTATGTCCCATAGCGACCCCTGCACAAAGTATTATGTCCCATAGCAGCCCCTGCACACGGTATTATGTCCGATAACGGCCCCTGCACACGGTATATGTCCCATAGTGGCCCCTGCACACGGTATATGTCCCATAGTGGCCCCTGCACACGGTATATGTCCCATAGTGGCCCCTGCACACGGTATATGTCCCATAGTGGCCCCTGCACACGGTATTATGTCCCATAGCGGCCCCTGCACATGGTATGTCCCATAGCGGCCCCTGCACACGCTATTATGTCCCATAGCGGACCCTGCACACGGTATTATGCCCCATAGCAGCCCCTGCACACGGTATTATGTCCCATAGTGGCCCCTGTACACAGTATAATATTCTAACTTTTATAATATTCCAATTGTCCCCACTCACTAGCTATAATTATACTGTGGGGTCTCTTCAGACCCCAGAGTATAATAAGCGGAGGGCCAAGAGAGATGACAAACATAAAAAACAATGTTGACTCACCTTTTCCTGATCTCCGCAGCCGCTGTGTTCTCTTCGGGCGCTTCTGCCTGTAGTCAGCAACCGCTGATTGGGTCTCAGGGGTCACGTTGCATCATTATGCGTAATGACGTCGGACGTGACCCCTGAGGCCCTGTCAGCTGTCTCTTACGTCAAGCAGAAGCGCCCGAAGAACACACAGTGGCTGCGGGCAGGAAAAGGTGAGTTAACATTGTTTTTTTATGTTTGTCATCTCTCTTGGCCCTCTGCTTATTATACTCGGGGGTCTGAAGAGCCGATCGAAACTGCTGGGTGAGGACTCGGGCTGCCGTGCCAAGTAAATAAGCCTCGCGTGCCACACTTGGCATGCATGTCGGGCGTTGCCGACCCCTGCCCTAGAGTACCTAGACAATGGAAACCCCCTAAAAGTGACCCTATTTTGGAAGCTACACCCCTCTCAGAATTTATCAAGAGGTATAGTGAGCATTTTGACCCAACAGCCCTTTCACAGATTTTATTAACATTGGGATGTGTAAATAAAAAATTATTAAAATGTCACTTTATCCCCAAAATTTTCATTTTCACAAGGGGTTAAAAGAGAAAAAGCACCCTACAGTTTATTAACCAATTTCTCCTGAACATGGCAATACCCCATATGAGGTTGTAAACTGCTGTATGGGTACATGGTGGGGCTTGGAAAGGAAAAAGCGCTATTTGGCTTTTGGAGTGTAGATTTTGCTAGAATAGTTTTCAGGTGCCATGTCGCATTTGCAGAGCCCCTAAAGTACCAATACAATGGAAGCTCCCAAAAAGTGACCCCATTTTAGAAACTACACCCCTCAAGGAATATTATCATTTTGAGCCCAAGAGTGCTTCTCGAAAATTAAATGTACAAAGTGAAAATTTTAATTTTTAAATAAATATGCCATTACGGTTGCGCCCAGTTTGTGTCATCAGAGACACGCACTGCTAAAACTATTAAGTGGGCTATCCCATGTAGAAAGAGGTTGCATATGTGGGTGTAAACTGCTGCTTGGGCACACAGCAGGGCTCAGAAGGGAAGGAGCAGTGTGCTTTTTAGCTTTTGGAGTACAGATTTAGAGGGCTTTTCTGGACGCCACGTTGTTTTTGCAGAGCCCTGAAGGTGCCAGTAAACTGGAATTCCCCAAGTGACCCCATTTTGTAGGGGTATTTTTAGAGTTTCTACAAATGTGACACGGCGTCCAAAAACCAACATCTAAATCAGCGGTCCAAAACACATAGTGCTCCTTGACATCTGCGCCCTCCTGTGTGCCCAAACGGTAGTTTATGCCCACATGTATGACACTGATGTATCCAGGATAACATACTTAATAATGTCATATGTGGGTATAACCTGCTGTTTGGGCACAGAAGGTAAGGAGTGCTATTTTGGTATTTGGAGCACAGTTTGGTTTTTGGACGTCATGCCACTTTTGCAGAGCCCTAGAATTGGCAGTAAATTAGAACCCGCAGACACATAACCCCACTTTGAAAACTACACCACCCAAGGGATTTATCAACTGGGGTAGCGAGCATTTTTAACCCTTGAATGTTGCATTAATTTAATTTCCAGAAATGATAATTGCAATGTTTCCATAGATACGTCATTTCAGTGCCCGATATGTTGTACCCAGCTTATGTCAGTAGAGAGATACACTTCAAAAACTGTTAAGCTGATATCCCGGGCACAACAGCTTTGAGCATTCGTCTCTGATACAAGCTGGGCATAACATATTACGCACTTAAATGACGTATTCCTGGGAAAATTGTCATTTTCGCCCATAACCATCTGCTCCGTATTCATTTCTGGAAAGTTAAAAATGTTCTGGGGGTTAAAAATGTTCACTGTACCCCTGGATAAATTCCTTCAGGGGTGTAGTTTCCAAAATGGGGTCACATATCAGGGGATCCCACTTTACTAGTGTTTCAGCAACTAACGAAAATTTGCGGTAACTAACCACATTCTCCCACTTACATGTACGTGAGAATGTTTGAAGGGGTTAAAGAAGGTGATTATTAGAGCAGGTGAGCACATTAACCCCGTAACGACATTGGACGTACTATTACGTCCTGTGCGCTTGGTACTTCGCGCATCAGGGCATAATACTACGCCTAGGACGGCCGCCTGCTCACTATCTGAGCGGGCGGCATCGGAACCGAGTGTTAGCTGTAAATGACAGCCAACACCCTGCTCCATAACCCCCGGTCGGAACTAAGTTCATCATGTTTGACCGCGGCATCCAAGGGGTCCCGCCGCGGGGGGTGCCAATATCTATAATCTGCAGCCCGGGGTCTGCCCAGTGACCCCAGGCTGCCTGGAGACCCCACTACCTGGTTGATCTTGCCGAGACCTCTGGAAGCTAGGCTATGCGTCTGTATAGCCTCACTTCCTGTATAGACTGCAAGACACTTGTATGCTCGTGTCTTGCAGTCTATAGTACAGAGCCAGCAATCAAAAAATTGAAAAAAATTAAAAAAAGAATAAAGCTCCAAAAATTCCCTTTTCCTATATAAAATTAATTATATAAAAAAAAAAAAAAAAAAAATTTAGAAAAACAATGCATATTTGGTATCACCGCGTACGTAACAACCTGCACAATAAAACTGAAACAATATTTTACATACACGGTGAACGTCGGGAAAAAAACGGAAAAAACCCGCCAAAAGTAATGATTTTTCGGCATCTCACCTTACAAAATATGCCATAAAAAGTGATCAAAAAGTCATATGTATCCCAAAACAGTACCAATAAAAAGAGCACAGATTATCCCGCAAATTCCCAGATTTAGAGCTTATGAGGGAAAATAAACCAGAAGTGACCCCCAGAGTGACCTCCCCAATAATAGGAACTACTGGGGAAATAGTAGGGAATTTGGTGTTCCCAATACATTCCGCACAGCTTACCTATTCACTTTTCCCCATCCGCTGTGCAGTCACGTCTGGAATACTAATGCTCACTACACCCCTTGATAAATTCTTTGAGGGGTGCAGTTTTCAAAATGGGGTCACTCCTTTGGGGAATCCACTGTTATGGTACCTTACAGGCTCTGCAAACATGACATGGCGTCCAGATACCAAACATCTGAATGCGCTCCAAAAGCCACACAGCACCCCTTCCCTTCTGCGCCCTGCTGTGTGCCCAAACTGCAGTTTATGCCCACATGTATGACACTGGTGTACCCAGGGTAACGTACTTAATGTCATATGTGGGTATAAACTGCTGTACGGACACAGCTGGGCACAGAATGGAAGAAGCGCTTTTTGGACGCCATTGCACTTTTGCAGAGCTGAAACGCTAGTAAAGTGGAATCCCCTGACATGTGACCCCATTTTGGAAACTACACTCCTGAAGGAAAAAATTCAGGAGTACAGTGAGCATTTTTAACCCCCAAGTGTTGCTATCATTTATTATCCATAAATGAATACGCAGCTGATGGTGAAAGGTGAAAATGACAATTTTTCCAGGAATATGTCATTTCAGTGCGTAATATGTTGTGCCCGGCTTGTATCAAAGGTGAACACTCCAAAAGCTATTGTGCCCGGGATCCCCGCTTAACAGTTTTTGGAGTGTGTGTCTCTGCAGACATAAGCTGGGCACAACATATCGGCACTGAAATGGCGAATCTCTGGAAAAATGTTATTTTTAACATTTCATTATCATCTACACATTTCATTTCTGGAAATTAAAAGAATGCAACAATTAAGGGTTAATAATGCTCGCTACACCACTTGATAAATCCCTTGAAGGGTGTAGTTTCCAAAATGGGGTGACATGTCTGCGGATTCCACTTTACTGGCAATTCTTGGGCTCTGCAAAAGTGACATGGTGTCCAAAAACCAAACTGTGCTCTCAAAACCAAAATAGTGCTCCTTCCCTTCTGTGCCCGACTGTGCCCAAACAGCAGTTTATACCCACATATGGTGTTGCTAAGTACATTATCCTGGGTACATCAGTGTCATACATGTGGGCATAAACTGCCATTTGGGCACACAGCAGGGCGCAGATGTGAAGGAGCACTATGTACTTTTGGATCGCAGATTTAGATTGTTGGTATTTGGACGCCATGTCACATTTGCAGAAACTCTAAAATTGCCCCTACAAAATGGGGTCACTTCTTGGGGAATTCCAGTTTACTGGCACCTCCAGGGCTCTGCAAAAACAACATGGCGTCCAGAAAGTCCCTCTAAATCTGTACTCCAAATGCTAAAAAAACACAGTGCTCCTTCCCTTCTGAGCCCTGCTGTGTGCCCAAGCAGCAGTTTACACCCACATATATAATTTTTTTTTCCCCTGGGATAGCCCACTTAATAGTTTTAGGAGTTCATGTCTCTGATGCCACAAAGTGGTTGCAACGTATTAGGCACTGAAATTGGATATTTCTTCAAAAACTTCAATTTTCACTTTGTACATTAATTTTTGGGAAGCATTTTTAGGCTCAAAATGATAATACCCCTTGATACATTCCTTGGGGGGGTGTAGTTTCTAAAATGGGGTCACTTTTGAGGCGTTTCCATTGTACTGGTACTGTAGGGGCTCTGCAAATGCGACATGGCACCCGAAAACTATTCCAGCCACATCTGCCCTCCTAAAGCCAAATAGCACTCTTTCCATTCTGAGCCCCACCATGTACCCATACAGCAGATTACAACCACATATGGGGCATTTCTGTGTTCAGAAGAAATTGTGTAACAAACTGTGGGGAACTTTTTCTTCTTTAACCACTTGCAATAATTAAAAATATGTCGCTAAATGGACGGTTTATTGGAAAAAAAAATTAATGTTTCATTTTTACGTCCCAATGTTAATAAAATCTGTGAAACAGCTGTGAGGTCAAAATGCTCACCATAGGGGGCGGAGCCTGGACGTGGAGCGGAATGGCCGTATAGTTGCAGAGCTCTCGGCCTGAGTCTCTACAAGCGACAGTTCAGCGACGTGCTTTTGGGCTAACCGCGGCTAATACAGAATCATAAAGGTATCCTACCTTCAAGGATGCCAGGAAAACGGAAATCGGCAGTGAAACCGCTGAAGATTTCGGACTTCTACCTCCCCCATGGGGGAGGAGAAGAACAAAATGGCGAAGGCCCGCGCGTGGACGCGGCATCTAGAGCCTCGACTCCCTCTAAAACTCCTCCGGAGGAGACACTCACGCTCTCCGCTCAAAGGAGAGCGCTGTCGGCCCCTTCTCTTCCACAGCTGCTGGACAGTATGGATCAGGAGTTGCCTGGACCTTCTCCCCGGCGGGCCGGGGCCTACTTAAACCACGGGCCTCCGCAAAAAAACGCTCCGGGGCCTGTAGCTGATGCGAGCCTGGAGATGAATTACTCACCCACCGCTAGTCCGGTCAAGCAAAGGCCCAGGCTACAGGAAATCGAATCTCAGGAGGAGGAGGTGAGCAGTAAGATACAGCCTACTTCTCTATCTACTGATTTTTTTGCAGAAATCCCTGCAACAGAAAGTTTACTTACTGAGGCCTCCATGAAAAATATGCTTATGGCCTTCTGTAAATCACTAACAACAGACATGTCTCTCATGGTGAAACCGCTAGATAGAGATATTAAAGAGCTAACAAGCCGTACGGTTCATGTGGAATCTAAAATGGCGGAATTTGCGACTTCACACAATGCGCTTATAGATGCTCACTATGAGGCAGAGAGAGATGTGTCTTTTCTGAAAGCCAAAAGAGCCGACTTAGAGGACTGTTCTAGAAGAAATAATCTAAAGTTTAGAGGGATTCCAGAGTCAGTATCTACGAGTAATTTAACTGCATTCCTTCAGGATCTGATACGAGCGTTATTACCGAACCTCACGGCACTGGATTTAACTATTGATAGAGCCCATAGAGTTCCTAGACCATCACATTTAGATGAAGCTCTACCGAGAGACGTTCTTGCAAAGATTCATTTCTATCGCACTAAAGAGCTGGTTCTGTCGACTTCCAGGAAGGCGGGTCGCTTACCTGAACCATACCATAAAATAGCCATTTACTCGGACCTATCAGCCTCGACGCTACAATCAAGGAGACAATTTATCCCTATTACCTCAGCTCTACGCCAACATCATATCTTGTACAAATGGGGATTCCCGGTCCGCGTGATCATCTCTAGGGACAATATAGTACACATCATCAAAACTCCGGAGGAAGGAAAAAGATTGCTAGCCACATGGAACATTTCGACTGTCGATCCACCACCTAAACAAACCCCTGGTCCCGTGTCTGATGGTTGGAGCCAAGCGAGGACCCAAAGACGTCCACCTAGAGAGTTACAAAGCTAGAGACTCACCTATTTTTGGATTCTGTATGTCCACTGTTGGTGGACTTATCCCCCCAGGATTACGACAGCTGCTGGTCCGCTGTACTATGTTCCTTTTTGTTTTTGTTGCTTTCTTGTTTTTGCTCAGATGGTTTATCCATAGGTTCTGTAACCTGCATGGGTTGTTTTTTCGTTGGTTCTGGCACATTGGGCGAAGTGAATACAAAGGGTGGAGACATCTTTACTGCATACGAACAGTGACATTCCCTGGTAGAGGTAGTTGTGGTAAGACTTGTATAGCGTTTATAAATGTACATTATGGTTCTTAAAATTGTGTCCATGAATGTTAGGGGTTTGAACTCCCCTCAGAAAAGAGCCAATTTATGGTGTGAGGCCCGAGCTCAAAGCTGTGACATTCTTGCAGTACAAGAGACACACCTTTTAAAGGCAGACGCGAATCGCGTTCAACACCCAGCGTATCCACATGTGTTTCATGCTCACTATTCCTCAAAATGTAGAGGTACACTGATTGGGATTAGAGACTCAGTAGTGTTCCAATTATTGTCGCAATATGCGGACCCGGGAGGGCGGTTTATAATAATAGTATGCACCCTTAATAATGTCACTTACACATTAGTATCGGTTTATGCCCCAAATAAGAAACAAGTGGCATTCCTGGGGAGACTTGTAAGGGCGGTAGAAAAGAGGAAGCAGGGATGTTTGATATTAATGGGAGACTTTAATATGGCTCCAGACCCGCTAGTGGATACCACTTCTGGCAGGGTGACACGTCACCCCTCTTTCTCGCAAGCTATATGGAGACATGAATTATTTGATGTCTGGCGTATTCTCCATAATACCGAAAAAGATTATACGTATTATTCTACTGTGCATAATAGCTACTCACGAATCGACCTATTCCTAATACAGCAGTCTAGCATTCCCCTTGTTAAGAAGTCTGAGATTTCACAAATAACGTGGTCGGACCATGCAGCGATAACCATGTCAATAGCAGAAAAATACGAATGCGCAAGAACGTATGTATGGAGGTGTAATGAATATCTAATGTCACAGCCAAAATTAAAAGCAACATTAGAGAATGATTTGAAGGAATTCTTTCAAATTAATGCCCCCTCTGCCTCTGGCCCGGACATATTGTGGAACTCTCATAAAGCTTTTATTAGAGGAACGTTTATCCGATTGGGGCATATCGAAAAGAAAAATAGAATGGCAGAAATAGATCGATTGCTTCATCAGATAAGAACTATTGACACTAACAATAAACAATCTCCTTCTTCCTCAAATGCAGCAAAATTAATGGCATTACATCATCAGTTGACGGCTTGCTTATTGCACAAATATGAGAAAAACCTGAAGAGGGTTAGAGCTATGTACTATTCTCAATCTAACAAGGCAGGCAAACTCCTGGCATCTAAGTTGAAACTAAAACATGCGAAATCTAGAATCCCATATATTCTCAGTCAGGACGGTACCTACAAAATTTATGACCCAAAAGGCATCGCTAGCGCCTTTAGAACTTTTTACGAAAGCCTATATAATTTGGCGGACGACTCCTCTGTGATCCCTCCCACAAAAAATGACATTGAGCAATTCCTTAGAGCTGCTCAGTTACCAACACTCAATGAATCACAGTTGGAATCATTGAATGCACCTATCACTTCGGCAGAGTTGTCGGCCATAGTTAAGTCACTGCCTTCTCGCAAGTCTCCAGGCCCTGACGGCCTTACTAATGACTATTACAAATGTTTCTTCCCAGTCCTGATGAAACCGCTGCTGGCATTTTTGACGGATATGGTTGATTCCGGCACTATCCCAAAAGAAAATCAGGAAGCCCTGATAGTTACACTGCCGAAGCCGGGCAAACCCGCCACCAACCCCCAAAATTTCCGTCCCATATCGCTATTGAACTCAGATCTAAAAATTTATGCCAAATTAATAGCGAACAGATTGGCAGTCTGTCTTCCAAATTTAATAAAGCATGATCAGGTGGGGTTCGTTAAAGGGAGACAGTCATACGATAATACTAGACGCATTTTAAACCTCATACACCACATTGACTCAAAGAAGGAAGAAGCGGTGATCCTCGCATTGGACACAGAGAAGGTGTTCGATCGCATTTGCTGGCCGTATGCCTTCTCGGTGCTTAGAAATATGGGGTTCTCTGGAGCTATTATAAGAGCGATTGGGGCGTTATATTCTGCGCCTTCTGTGAGAGTGTTCACCAATGGAGTAGTTTCAGATCCTTTCCTGATAAAAAACGGGACCAGACAGGAATGCCCCCTGTCGCCCCTGATATTTATTCTTTCCATTGAACCATTAGCTCAAGTACTTAGATTAGATCCGGGAATGGGAGGTATTGACATAAGAGACAAAACTCACCTTATATCACTCTACGCGGATGATATTATTCTCACGCTGTCTAAACCGCAAACATCCCTTCCTCGCCTTATGGATACTATTAACAATTTTGGACGGTTATCGTATTATAAATTAAACATGGCCAAATCACAGGCACTGCCTCTGCACGTTCCCCAACACACGCTCCAATATTTGAAATCAATTTATAATTTTGAGTGGAGGGAGGACAGTGTTCAATATTTGGGGATACAGGTGACAGCGTCCCCAGGGTCCCTCTTTAAAAGTAACTATGCCCCAATGTTAAAAACAGTGCAAGAAGAAACGGAGAGAATGTCTAAAATAGATGTCTCATGGATAGGGCGGGTAGCCGCTTTTAAAATGTTGCTACTGCCTAGACTCTTATACCTGTTCCGCATGCTCCCAATGTTCGTCCCGGTTTCCTTCTTTGAAACAGCTCAAAGGGTGATCTCGAAATATATATGGAATGGTAACAGACCTAGAATTAATAAAAGCTTTCTATTCAAACAGCGGGAGGCAGGAGGACTGGGGGTACCAGTAGTGAGGAACTATTATATAGCATCGCTGGTCACTCAATGCGCAAGGTGGAAATCAGTGGATACTTCGGTTCCATGGCTACACATAGAGCAGGCGTTTATATCCCCCCTAAAATTGGAGGATGCGCTATGGGCGCCTTTTTGGGACATTTCGGCCCCTGGATCCTTCTCTCCAGTCATGTGTGCCTCGTTATCGGCATGGAAGCTACTTCATGGGAAAGCAAACCCTACGAAGTATTTTCATATTACAAAAATGCCCTTATCATTGATGGCCTGGGTGATTAGTGACTTGGAAGTCTCGGATTGGGAATCGAGGGGGATCACGCAGATTTCTCAATTATATTCTGATTCTAGGCAACCTATACCGTTTGCAGAACTAAGACGACAATACGGGATTCATACTGGCGATTTACTTAAATATTTTCAAATACGGCACTTTGTGTCTAAACACCCTGCGACGACATTACCCCATAATAATTCAATTTTTACCTGGCTGTCGACTAATTTGAGGGGACTGCGATTTTTATATGACAAAATGGATGGAATATCAACTTTCACTAGATCTACCCCATTTCGCTGTTGGGAGAGAGACTTAGGGATAGCCATTACCCCAGACGAATGGCAACAAACAATTAGATTGATCCATTTGTCTTTGAAATGCAGCACCCATATAGAGACAGCTATGAAAATCATCTTAAGATGGTATAGGACCCCATCTACCTTACAATTAGCATATCCATCCGTGTCTGGAAATTGTTGGAGAGGATGTGGAAACAGAGGAACACTTCTCCACATTCTGGGGAACTGCCCCAAGATTCGTAACTACTAGGTTCAGGTCTTTGAGCTGCTCTCGGAGCTGTTTGGCCTGCAGCTCTCTTATGCTGTACCTATGGCTATCCTGTTGTTTGGGATCCCCGGTGAGTTGAACAGGCATAAACAACTCATCTGTAAAATCTTGACCATAGCCAAATTAATGTTGGTGCAAAGATGGCGGACGATGGCTCCTCCGACACTGTCGGCCCTGGTCTCAGCCATAAACAACACATACTCCTATGAAAGGGTGATCGCAATAGGAAATAACTCTTTTTATAGCTTTGACAAAACGTGGGATGCGTGGACCCACTCTCGATTCGCCATGTAGGGAACCTAAGTTGTTGCAAAGAGGTCAATCGCGGGGGAGCAGCGGGTGTGGGGATGGATACCAAACACGCTATCCCAATTAAAAAATGGAGTAGAGAGGAAACGCAAGGTGCGGCAGGTATGTGTCGATTACCAGGTGCATAAGCATAAAACCCCTGAATTAAGAATAGATCCCATACAGAGAAACTTCACCTAAACAATTCATGATAACCCTATGAATGTGCCAATTGTTAATGTTACTGTTTATTCTATGTAATTTTTCTTATTTGTTTCAGTGGTATACAGTTTACAGAATATGACTTGATAAGAAATATACTTTATTGTATGTCAAATGTATACTGCACTGTATATATTCTTTGAAAATTTTGAATAAAAATTATTGAAACAAAAAAATGCTCACCATACCCCTAGATAAATTCTATGAGAGGTGTAGTTTCCAAAATGGGGTCACTTTTGGGAGTTTCCATTGTATGGTACTTTAGGGGCTCTGCAAATGCGACATGGCACCCGAAAACTATTCCAGCAAAATCTGCCCTCTAAAAGCTAAATAGCGTTCTTTCCATTCTGAGCTCCACCATGTACCCAAACAGCAGATTACAACCACATATGGGACATTTCTGTGTTCAGGAGAAATTGTGTAACGAACTTTGGGGAGCTTTTTCTCCTTTGTCCTCTTGTGAAAATGAAAAATTTGGAGCTAAATTGACGGTTTATTGGAAAAAAAAGTAATTTTTCATTTTCATGTCCCAATGTTAATAAAATCTGTGAAACAGCTGTAGGGTCAAAATGCTCACTATACCCCTTGACATGTTCTGTGAGGAGTGTGGTTTCCAAAATGGGGTCACTTTTAGGGGGTTTCCACTGTATTGGTACTTTGGGGGCTCTGCAAATGCGAAATGGCACCCGAAAACTATTCCAGCAAAATCTGCCCTCCAAAAGCAAAATAGCGCTCTTTCCATTCCGAGCCCCACCATGTACCCATTCAGCAGTTTACGACCACATATGGGGTATTACTGTGTTCAGGAGAAATTGTTTAATAAACTATGGGGTCTTTTTTCTCCTTTAACCCCTTGTGAAAATGAAAACTTTGAGGATAAAGTGACATTTTAGTAATTTTTCATTCATACATCCCAATGTTAGTAAAATCTGTGAAACAGCTGTGGGGTCAAAATGCTCACTATACCCCTTAATGAATTCTGTGAGGGGTGTAGTTTCCAAAATGGGGTCATTTTTAGGGGGTTTCCATTGTTTTGGTACTCTAGGGGCTTTGCAAATGAGACATGGCACCTGAAAACTATTCCAGCAAAATCTGCTTTTCAAACGTCCAGTGTCGCTCCTTCCCTTCTGTTTACTGCCGAATGCCCAAACATCAGTTTATACCCACATGTGGGGTATTTCTGTGCTCTGGAGAAATTGTATAATAAACTGTGAGATGCATTTTCTCCTTTAACCCTTTGTGCATATGTTAAATTTAGGGCTAAATGAAGGGATTAGTGGAAAAAAATAAAATGTCTAAATTTCACCTCGATATCGTTTTAATTCTTGTGAAATGCTTAAAGAGTTAACAAACTTCCCAAATGCTGTTTTGAATTATTTCAGGGGTGCAGTTTTGAAAATGGGGTGATTTATGGGGGGTTTCTAATATATAGGCCTTTATAATCTCCTTCAGAACTGAAGTGGTCCCTAAAAAATTAGTTTGGGAAATTTTCTTGTAAATCTGGAAAATCGCTGTTACACTTGTAAGCCTTCTAACATCCAAAATAAATTAAACGATGATTAAAAGATGATGCCAATATAAAGCAGAGATATGGTAGATAATATTTATTAATGTATTTGGGTGGTATGACTATCTGTCTGAAAAGCAGAGAATTTCACATTTTGAAAATTGCGATTTTTTTTCCAAATTTCCATCAAATATCCTATTTTTTTTTTTATAAATAAATACAAAAATATTGATTAGTGTTTTCCACTAACATGAAGTACAATGTGTCATGAGAAAACAATCTCAAAATCACTTGTGTAAGTTAAAGCATCTCAAAGTTCTTGCCACATAAATTGACACACGTCAGTTTTGAAAAACAAGGCCTGGTCCTTAACGCACTTTTGGGCTATGTCCTTAAGGGGTTAAAGAGATGGAGGACTAAGGACAAGTGCATCTCAATAAATGAGTATGTCATCAAAAAGCTATTTTTTTTTTAGTAATTCATTTGAAAAAGTGAAACACATATATTATATTGAGTCATTACAAAACACAGTGAACTTTTTCAAGTGTTTATTTATGTTAATGTTGATTATTATGGCTTACAGCCAAAGAAAACCCAAAAGTCATTATCTCAGAAAATTAGAATAATTAACCCAAAACAGCTGCAAACGCTTCCTAAGCATTTAAAAAGGTCCCTTAGTCTGGTTCAGTAGGCGACACAATCATGGGGAATACTGCTGACTTGACAGATGTCCAGAAGGCAGTCATTGACACACTCCACAAGGAGAGTAAGCCACAAAAGGACATTGATAAAGAAGCTGGCTGTTCACAGAGTACTGTATCAAAGCATATTAATGGAAAGTTGAGTGGAAGGAAAAAGTGTGGTAGAAAAAGGTGCACAAGCAACTGTGATAACTGCAGCCTTGATAGGATTGTTAAGAAAAGGCCATTCAAAAATTTGGGGGAAATTCACAAGGAGTGGACTGCTGCAGTCAGTGCTTCAAGAGCCACCACATACAGACGTATCCAGGACATGGGCTACAAGTGTCGCATTCCAGGTGTCAAGCCACTCATGACCAATAGATAACGCCAGAAGCGTCTTACCTGGGCCAAGGAGAGAAAGAACTGGACTGTTGCTCAGTGGTCAAAGGTGTTGTTTTCAGATTAAAGTAAATTTTGCATTTCATTTGGAAATCAAGGTCCCAGAGTCTAGAGGAAGGGTGGAAAGGCACACAATCCAAGCTCATTGAGGTCTAGTGTGAAGTTTCCACAATCAGCGATGGTTTGGGGAGCCATGTCATCTGCTGGTGTAGGTCCACTGTGTTTTATCAAGACCACTTCATGCTTCCCTCTGCTGATAAGCTTTTTGGAGATGGAATTTTCATTTTCCAACAAGACTTGGCACCTGTCCACACTGCCAAAAGTACCAATACATGGTTTAATAACCACAGTATCATTGTGCTTGACTGGCCAGCAAACTTGCCTGACCTTAACCTCATAGAGAATCTATGGGATATTGTCAAGAGGAAGATGAGAGACACCAGACCCAACAATACAGATGAGCTGAAGGCACAGGCTGATTGCCTCCATGCCACGCCGCATTGATGCAGTCATTCATGCAAAAGGAGCCCCAACCAAGTATTGAGTGCATTTACTGTTCATACTTTGCATTTGGCCAACATTTCTGTGTTAAATATTTTTTTTTTACAGTTGGCCTTATATAATATTCTAATTTTCTGAGATAATGACTTTTGAGTTTTCCTTGGCTGTAAGCCATAATCATCAACATTAACATAAATAAACACTTGAAAAAGTTCACTCTGTTTGTAATGACTCAATATAATATATGTGTTTCACTTTTTCAATTGAATTACTAAAAAAAAAAAATCACTTTTTGATGATATTCTAATTTATTGAGATGCACTTGTATGTGTTATGGAACACAAGTTCCCTTCTGTGAAGTGTGATCTAAAGAGAGTTGTACAAAATGTACAGTACTGGGTGAAAGTTTTAGGCAGGTATGAAAAATGCTGCAAGGTAAGAATGCTTCCAAAATAGAATTGTTTTAGTCTTATTTTGTCAATTAACAAATTTCAAAAGGAATGAACAAAAGAGAAATCTACATCACACCAATATTTAGTGTCGCCACACTTAGCCTTCAAAACAGCACCAATTCTTCTAGGTACCCCTGCACACAGTTTTTAAGGAACTCAGCGAGAAGTTAGCTACAGGCATCTTAGAGTACTAACCACAGATCATCTGCGAATGTAGGCGCACTAAAATCCTTTCTTTCTGTCTCTTCATGTAATCCTAGACAGACTTGATGATGTCAATATCATGAGGCAATATCATCACTTCCAGGACTCCCTTCTTTATGCTGAAGATAGTTCTTAAAGGGAGTCAGCCTGCAGGAAATTGGTTATAAACCTAATCATTGTAACTTGCAGTGGTAAATTGCCATTTTATTTATATACCAATGGTGGGAAAAGTGCTTTGGGGTATGCCTTAGCTTCCCTGGGTTTTGGTCTCACCTGTAGATTCTCAGGCAAAGCACTTTTCCCCTCACGACAAAGAGGGCAGTTCCCTGAAATGTACTTGGTAGTGGAAGGCTGCTCTTCTTTCCACTCTACTTTCTGTAGCTTTCTTGCAGGGAAGTAACTGCTCTCAAACAGAACTAAACATTGGACAAGGGAGCCACCACACTGGGCTATTTGTATAAATGTGATTGTTTCTGATTATAGACACTTATGGGAACATTTGTATGTGGACACTTTATATGTCATATTAAAGAAGCGATGATAGTGTAAAGTATTGCCCTACTGAAGCTATTTATCTATGCATGGAACTGGATACAGAATAGGAAATCCTCATGAGCAGTGGGGTTGTTGCAGTGTGGTCCCTCTCCCTCCTTGTACTCTATTGTGTGTGGTGAAGTGATGATATAGCCTCCATAGACCCCTGATCTCATCATCATCAAGTCTGTCTAGGATTACTTGAAGAAACAGAAGGATTTGAGCAAGCCTACATTCACAGAAGATCTGTTATTAGTTCTTCAAGATATTTGGAGCAACTTCCCTGCTGAGTTCCTTCAAAAACTGTGTTCAAATATACTTAGAAGAATTGGAGCTGTTTGGAAGGCAAACCAAATATTGGTTTGATTTAGATTTATTTTTTGTTGATCCCCTTTGGATTTTGTTAATTGACAAAATTGAACGATTAATACTTCTATTTTGGAAAACATTCTTACGGTAGGTTCACACTTGTGCCTGGTATCTGTCCACTTGCAAACCGTTTAAAAAAAAACAAAAAAAACGGATTAGTCATTGGGTGTCCGTTCAAAAAAAAACTGACCGTTTGTGTCAGTTTGGGTCCATTTTTGACCAATCCATTTATTTTTTCCCCCCCCTTCTTCATTCTGAAAATGCGCAGAGGGAAAAACGGATTGCAAAACGGACACAAACTGATTGCTATCCGTTTGTAATTCACTTTCTATAGACCTCAATGATAAAAAAAAACAACCCAAAAAATAAACAAAAAACGGATTGATTGCTGTCCGTCTGGTATCCTTATTTTTTGAACAGAGAAAAAGTTCTGCAAGTCCAACTTTTTTCTCCACCAAAAAAGGCAGATACCAGACAGAAATGCTCCAAACGCGCACCTGCAGATAGTCTTTACACACCCTGGGAAATCAATGGGTTTTAAAACTAACCGTTTTAATGCTCTAATGACAAAAGTCAGGTGTCCGTCTTCCCAGCAGAAGTACAAAAGAGGAGACTGCAGTATCTTTATATAAAGTAAAGTATGTGTGAACTTCATGTCTTTTACATCGTGCTGTACCCAGCTATGGAGCCCTTGGTCTGAGTGATCTCCCCCTTCCCTGATAGGCTTTCCATAAGGAAGGATCGCATATCCCTTTATGCTGTGTGTGGGTTATGTGGCACATTCCTTAAATTCTATTAGTACCAATAATCTCTAAGTCTTATTATTGCCACATCTGCTATACATACTCCATAATAAACCTGTATGAATACCATAATATACCTGTGTGAATACCACTGCTATATGTCTAGTGACCCAGAGTCTATTTTGCAGCCTGATAGGGCAGAAGTCAATATTAATGACAAACATCTGTAATGAGCTTTTCTCACGGGGACTCAAAGCACAGGGAGCGTTGTGGAGATAGTGGCTGCCATATAGGCACTCATCCCCAACACCCACATCGTGCTGTACCAATCAGTATACTATTTTGGCATGCGGGAGTAAACCCACGCAACCACAGAGAGAACATATTAACTCCATGTAGTAGCTGTATGCGAGGGTTGGGCTGGAGAAGCTACAGAGACAAAGAGATAGGAGGTTGGCCATTCCCATTCCCTGGTTATACTTTACAGCATTTCAGCTGTAGCAGGAACCAATGGTAGGCTGATAACTGACAAGACTGAAGCAAATACCGCAACAGCAGTGATGGAGATGGGCCATCATAGGCATAAGATCCAATATACCATACAGTGATGTCAAGGGTGTAGGCTAAGATGAAAGAACTCTTGTGTTTGATGGAATTTACTACTTACTCCCTCCTGTGGCACAACCAGTGACTATCGGAATTATATAAACTGAAGGGATTCTTCCTCTGGAAAAGCAACGCATACTATGTTTAGTAGAGGTACAATATGAAGGGTTGCTTAAATCCTTCTGGCAATTACAGAGTGAATAGGAATTACCGAATAATTAATCAAAAGTTTTTGCAATTTGGCTATGCCTTTGAAACTTAGTCCTGGGGTGAGCTACGGAGGATGCAATCCCCTACTCACTTAGATTATGCGGGAACAGCGGGCTTGGTGAAGGGAGTAATATCCTTTATCTTGAATGCTACCCTGGCCAATGTCCCCTTGGCTGTCAGAGTTTAAGTGGGAGGTAGATCACAAATAAATAGTGATCCGATATTCTGACATTGATACCCATGTTGTCTCTCTCTGAAGAACAGCGTTCATCACAACTGTATTTTATACAGAGTGTCTGTCTCCAAATGCCCATGGTGTGGCATGGACAATGCTCACCTACTGTACATGGTGTGGGAATTCACACATCTTGGAAGATACTGGCATGGGGTTTCTGCAGCTTATAATACAGGTATATGTAGTAAATGTAGCGGCAAAGCTGAAAAACTATGACTGCTTTGGGGATTCATAGGATACTGTATAAAGTGAGAATAGATTTCTTGAATGAATATGGTAATCAGACAAGAGGTGAAGCGTAAATGTCCGGCTAAGTTTGGGGATGATGGATGGATACCAAAGACATACATAGTCCATACATAGTCCAGTTATATGAGCCTTAAAACTAGTTTTGCCTATATTCTATTAGAGAGCCATGGGGAAAAACCATGGCAGTTTTCCTCACTGGAGGAGGATTGGAGAGTTCCATAATGTGCTATTATAAGACCTATAGAGGCTAATTAGTATTTATGTGGCATTGTGGCTGTTGGGGAAGGTGGGGGGGGGGGTTGTGATCTGTACCTGACAAATGTATTGTCTTTGTATTTATTTGTATCATTTTTTCAATAAAAATCATCTGAATAAAAAAATAATGTTATAGAACAATATATCACTGATATATGGTTCATATACGTCTCTAAGTCTGTATTGTTTTCTCACCTGCTAAAAATCTAATACAACTATTATAAACTAAAGCGGGGTAGGCAACCTTTTTTCTTTGGCGTGCTGATTTTAATTAAAAAAAATCAAAGATGAGGTACTCGGAGTGCCGAGCAATAATCGTAAGTCTGATGACCCCTAAACTAAAGTCATATAGCACAAACCATAACACAGAAGTGCTGCCACCAGATACTTTAGGACGCATGCTGTTACTGCTATTTCCTGGGACGCTCCTGTACTTTCCGATTAGAAGCAATGAAAGTACATGTGCAGCTCTCAATTAGTGGTAAATGTATGTGTCCAGGAGCACCGTATGGCAGCATCCTTATGGTGAAAACACACTATGTATCTGGATGCAGCTATATTCTTAGGCCACTAGAACTTTTACTTTGATGTATAACTGCGTTCACATGGTGCATTTTTGCACACAAAAAAAACACACCATTATATAAAATAATGTCCCATAGTGGCACTTGCGCATGGTATTATGTCCCATAGCGGCCCCTGCACATGGTATTATGTCCCATAGTGGCCCCTGCACACGGTATTATGTCCCGTAGCGGCTCCTGCACACGGTATTATGTCCCATAGTGGCCCCTGCACACGGTATTATGTCCCATAGTGGCCCCTGCACACGGTATTATGTCTCAGAGCAGCCCCTGCACACGGTATTATGTCCCATAGCGGCTCCTGCACACGGTATACTGTATGCCACATAGCGGCCCCTGCACACGGTTTTATGCCTCATAGCGGCCCCTGAACATGGTATTATGTTCCATAGCAGCCCCTGCACACGGTATTATGTCTCATAGGGGCCCCTGCACACGGAATTATGTCCCATAGCGGCCCCTGCACACAGTAGTATGTCCCATAGCGGCCCCTCCTAACAGTATAATATTCCAACTTTTATAATATTCCAATTTTCAGACCCCAGAGTATAATAAGTGGAGAGCCAAGAGAGATGACAAACATAAAAAATAATGTTACTCACCTTCCCCTGCGCTCCGCGGCAGCTCGGTGCTCTGCAGGCGCTTCTGCCTGAAGTCAACAACCGCTAATTGGGTCTCAGGTGTCACGTCGGCATCATTATGCGTAATGACGCCGACGTGACCCCTGGGGACTTATCAGCAGTCACTGACTTTAGGCAGAAGTGCCTGAAGAGCACAGAGCTGCTGCAGAGCCCAGGGAGGTGAGTAACATTAATTTTTATGTTTCATTACCTCTTGAGCCTCCTCTTATTATACTCTGGGGTCTGAAAAGACCCCACAGTATAATAATAGCAGTTTTGCTTTGGCCGTGTTTGGTCCGATCCAAACAGCTGGGCGAGGATTCGGGCTGCCCGTGCCAGGGACCATTGAATTAAATCAACACTTAAAATGAAAACCATGACTTACTTTAATCTGCGTATGTCTCCAAAGGATGCTGAGAATTTCAGCTTTGAATTTCTAAAACAGAAGGAAGTGGACCATTAAATACGGTTAATGATTGTATATGTTCAGAACAGGATATTCATCAGTTTCTCTTTCTGATCTACCTTGTGGTGCAGTATGCATGTTGTTCCAAAATGAATGGAAATTCAAAGAAAGTTTGAAAAAAAATAAATAAATAAAAGATTGAAAGATTTCAGGGGCTTGCAGATGTATTTTTAACATCAGTAAATAAACCATTGCTAACACTTCAATTCAACCATATGTCAAAATTTTTTTCAAAATTATTATAAGAGATTCTAGTCAATGTGTTAGAAGATAAGAAACCAATATTGGTTTTCATGCCACTTGCACAAAAAGGCCTTAGAAAAATCATAAAATCCAGCTGTTCATTGCAATCTCAATGGCTTATATAATATATCACAGAAAGAATGTTACGTACCTCATAGTCTTCTGACTTTACCACTAAAGAAGGAACCAACGAAAAGAACTCATGTAACACCTTCAACACAAAGGGACGCTTGTCATAGCCCAACTTAGGAGACAGTGCATTCCAGGTAGACCGAATATCTACCACCTAAAAATACCAGTACAAAGAAAACATAACTACATTGAGATTAAAGGCTTTTAAACAGATTGTCAATGACACACAATTTTATTCTACTATTCATATTCCTTAGATATAAAACAGTATTGGGAATTTGTGCTTCCCCTACACCAGAAAAACTTGAATAAAAAAAGTTGAAAGTTTTGTGCAAATAGGTTTTCGAAATAAAATTTGCAACATTTTACCTTTCCATAAAAAAAACTTGCCACATTTCTGAAAGTAGGTGGTGATAGGGCAGGGCCTCCAGATGTCCAAATAATTAATTACAATTTACACCAAAAATTAGCATGAATTATAGTATAGAACTACTCCACCTTCTAGTTAGCACTGATTACCTGGCCATATTGGGCTTGGTGAAGGGAATAATATCTGGAATGCCATTTGATTTATTGGTGCATGGAGGGCCATTGAGTTGCATTGAGTGTGATATTAATAAGACTCCATTCAGATCACGTTTTTTACATCCTTTTAATACATCTGTTTAACAGATGCAAATGGATGGTCATCTGTTTACACAGACATCAGTGTTTTAAAAAAATGGATGTTTCTGTCTGTATTTTTGAAGGACACAAAAACGTAGTATGCCATATTTTTGTGTCTGTCCATAAAAACAGACAGAAACAGATTCAATGTTTTTTTTTCTTTAACATTGATCTCTATGTAAACGGATGTCCATCCATTTATGTGTCTATTTTTTGCATCCTTTTTTCCATCCATTAACCCTTTCACTGCCAAGGTTCTCCGGAAATTTTACACCTCCGGTAGCCGGAGCAATTTTCACAGTTTTGAGATGAACGAATAAAACCTTAATTGCAAGATTTAAAAATCGTACTAACCCCCCCATACCTATATATTTTCTTAAAGTAGACACCTGCAGCATTGTCAAAATGCCACATGGTACTGTATACGACCAGGCACCTTCATGCAATTTTTGTTTAAAATGTATGTTTTATAAAAAAAGAAAATGCAAATAAATGTATACTATTTGCTAAAAGTGGAAACCAAACAAAAAGTTATGTGCACCAAACACCCTACAAAACAAGAGTTCAACATGTGCAGAGTTCACTGACATCACTAAGGCCTAAACCTGCATGCACATGTCTTCCTAAAATCACCAGAACTGGAAAGAACAAAAATTTGCTTTAAAGCTGGAAATTTAAAAAAAAAGTATCATCCTATAAAATGTAGGGATTACACACCATGAAAAGCAGGTGAACCCCTAAACCCTATATATTTCTTGAAAGTAGACAACCTTAAGATTACATGTATCTCAATGGGTTATCAATAACCATGTCTACCTTCATGTAACTTTGTGACAAACACAAATAATTTTTTTTTTAAAAATGCACTAAAACATATGCACACGTGGACAAAATTGTTGGTACCCCTCGTTTAATGAAAGAAAAACCCACAATGGTCACAGAAATAATTTGAATCTAACAAAAGTAATAATATATAAAAATTCTATGAAAATGAACAAATGAAAGTCAGACATTGCTTTTCAACCATGCTTCAACAGAATTTTTTGAAAAAGAAAACTCATGAAACAGGCCTCGACAGAAATGATGGTACCCCTGAAAATAATGTGACCAAAGAGACATGTTAAATCAAGGTGTGACCACTAATTAGCATCACAGGTGTCTACAATCTTGTAATCAGTGAGTGGGCCTGTATATAGGGCTACAGATACTCACTGTGCTGTTTGGTGACATGGTGAGTACCACACTCAACATGGACCAGAGGAAGCGAAGGAAAGAGTTGTTTCAGGAGCTTAGAAAGAAAATTATAGACAAGCATGTTAAAGGTAAAGGTTATAAGACCATCTCCAAGCAGCTTGATGTTCCTGTGACTACAGCTGCACATATTATTCAGAAATTTAAGATCCATGGGACTGTACTCTGGACGTGGCCGCAGAAGGAAAATTGATGACAAATCAAAGAGAAGGATAATACGAATGGTAACAAAAAGACTTCAGAAAAACTTCTAAAGAGACTAAAGGTGAACTTCAAGCTCAAGGAACATCAGTGTCAGATCCCACCATCCGTCGTTGTTTGAGCCAAAGTGGACTTCATGGGAGACGACCAAGGAGGACACGATTCTTGAAAACAAATCATAAAAAAGCCAGACTAGAATTTGTCAAACTACATGTTGACAAGCCACAAAGATTCTGGGAGAATGTCCTATGGATAGATGAGACAAAAATCGAAATTTTTGGCAAGGAACATCAGCTCTATGTTAACAAACGGAAAAATGAAGCATATCTTGAAAAGTACACTGTCACTACTGTGAAACATGAAGAAGGCTCTGTTATGTTCTGGGGCTGCTTTGCTGCATCTGGCACAGGGTGTCTTGAATCTGTGCAGGGTACAATGAAATCTCAACGGAATCTCAATGTGTATCAAGGGATTCTAGAGAGAAATGTGCTGTCCAGTGTCAGAAAGCTTGGTCTCAGTCATGGGTCTTGCAACAGGATAATGACCCAAAACACACAACTAAAAACACCCAAGAATGGCTAAGAGGAAAATATCGGACTATTCTGAAGTGGCCTTCTATGAGCCCTGACCTAAATCCTATTGAGCATCTTTAGAAGGAGCTGAAACATGCCGTCTGGAAAAGGCATCCTTCAAACCCGAGACAACTGGAGCAGTTTGCTCATGAGAAGTGGGCCAAAATACCTGCTGGGAGATGCAGAAGTCTCATTGACAGTTACAGGAATCGTTTGATTGCATTAATTGCCTCAAAAGGTTGTGCAACAAAATATTAAGTTAAGGGTACCATCAATTCTGTCCAGGCCAGTTTCATGAGTTTTCTTTTTTTTAAAAATCTGTTGAAGCACGGTTGAAAAGCAATGTCTGACTTTCATTTGTTCATGGTGATAGAATTTTTATATATTATTACTTTTGTCAGATTCAAGTTATTTCTGTGACCATTGTGGGTTTTTCTTTCATTAAATGAGGGGTACCAACAATTTTGTCCACGTGTGTATTTTCACCTAAAACTTCTATTCAATCTTACATTCACACACAAAACAAAAGAGTTCGTACTCTCAAAACTACTAATACACAAGAAAAGCAAGATTTTGCTGTTATTCACTAATATGTTAAAAATCTATACTGTACATAGCAAACTGTGACTGTGATACCAAAATCTAACTTTTTTGAGATTGCACAGCATACCGTATATAAAAACACAACGTAATATTTCATATATACAACCACCTCCATGCAACTTTGCAGCAAACAGAGATTACAAGCAAAAATTGCACAAAATTTCTAATTTGCCACTAAAGTGCATGCTCAAGCAATCCCTTTCTGCAAACAAAATGTACTTTCCAAAAAACTGCAAGATGTGAGGAATTCATACATACCACACATATATACAGTGGGGGAAAAAAGTATTTGGCCAGCCACCAATTGTGCAAGTTCTCCCACTTAAAAAGATGAGAGACGCCTGTAATTGACATCATAGGTAGACCTCAATTATGAGAGACAAAATGAGAAAACAAATCCAGAAAATCACACTGTCTGATTTTTAAAGAATTCATTGCAAATTATGGTGGAAAATAAGTATTTGGTCACCTACAAACAAGCAAGATTTCTGGCTCTCACAGACCTGTAACTTCTTCTTTAAGAGGCTCCTCTGTCCTCCACTCATTACCTGTAGTAATGGCTCCTGTTTGAAATTATCAGTATAAAAGACACCTGTCCACAACCTCAAACAGTCACACTCCAAACTCCACTATGGTGAAGACCAAAGAGCTTTGGAAGGACACCAGAAACAAAATTGTAGACCTGCACCAGGCTGGGAAGACTGAATCTGCAATAGGCAAGCAGCTTGGTGTAAAGAAATCAACTGTGGGAGCAATAATTAGAAAATGGAAAAGACCACTCTCCCTCCATCAGGGGCTTCCACACAAGATTACAGGCCTCTCTCATCTTTTTAAGTGGGAGAACTTGCACAATTGGTGGCTGACTAAATACTTTTTCCCCCCCACTGTATAAATTTACAGGTGCAGGTGTTCAAGAAATGCCAAAATAGCAGAAATGCGCCAACCAATTTTGTGCATGCAAATTAAATAGGAGCTGAAATAAGAATAGAATTTTCTATCCCCCTATAAAAATTGTAGCATCTCTAGTAATAATCATTAGCATCTCTAGTAATAATCATTAATGCTATTATTTTAGCGTGTAACGGGTATTGCTAGAGAGGCATATTTTAGCTAGAATGATCAGGTATGGACAGGGTGAAATGTAAACTTTATTGATGACTTTGTGCATGTGTTGTGTAAGTGTTTGGTGCAACTCTTTTGGTGCTACGACCTGGACGATGGTAAACGTCTGGGTCACAGAAGAATACCCCTCTAATAAGGCTCAGAGGGGTATTACATTACCTTTCTATGTGACAATCAGAGATTAAAAGTACAGTATGCACTCTGATTGATAGGAGAGGGGATAACATGGACAGAAGTCCCTGCTAAACCCACGCCCTGGGGTCACCTACAGGTTATGCACAGATGATGATGATGATGATTTATCATTGGTTTGTATAGTCTGCAACTCCTCTCCTCCCCCATCCTTCTTCCTACATGTTGTCTGAGGCAGGAGGTGGGTGGACACTTCAGAGCCCTGTATCTCAGGATTGGTTAGGGCTATCAATCTGATTTTGGATTCATTTTAAAAATGAGAGTCTGAAGATATTCATGACAACCCTTACAGATTCGGAGCGAATTGGGCTATCATGAAGATATTGGCATCATTTTAAAGATCTTTAAAATGAATCCAAAATCATATTTATAGCCCAAATGGATCCTGAGATATCGGCATTAGTAGTAAAGACGTATTAGAAACGTCCTCGGCTACAGAAGTGCCATCTTAGGAGGACGTATAAATACGTGGTTGGCAGGGAAAGAGTTAAACGAATCTTCAAAATGGATGTGTTTTGTTTTGTTTTTTTAACTTTTTATTGTTTGTTTGTTTATTTATTTGTGTGTGTTTTTTTTTTTTTTTTACTTTTTACATGTCCCACAAGAGGACTTGAAGCTGGGATCGCAGATCCCCTGTGCAATGTCCTGCAATACATAGTACTGTAGGACATCGCAAATTAGTTAGAGCCGAAAGCAGGAAGAAGCTACTCTCTTGTAGAGTTTGTCATATTTGAATGGAAAAAGTACACTGCATGCAATGATATTTTGCCCATCATAATGGTAAACACCTGAATCCAGCATACCCACTAGCGATCTGTCAATATTATGGATCCGTATAGATCGTTTGGCTTCATTATAAATGTAATCCACAACCATCATTGTGAACATAGTCTTGCACAGGCAAACCAAAAGAACTTTTGGTTAAATGTTTCCATATGCCTTACTTGGGTAAGCAGAGGTATTAGAAGGGGGTTCACCTGAACAGAAACCTCCTTTAACCCTTTCCCTGCCACCCACGTTTTCCGGATTCTCAGGATATGTTAGTTTTATGAAGATGACCTTGGGTCCATTTTAAAAATGATAAGCTCTTTGTTAAAATAATGCCATGATACCATCATAATAGCCCTTACAGATCTGTAATGGTTCGCTGGTGAAAACACAGTTCGGCATGGAGATCCCAATGCAGATCTCAATTCCCAACAGCAAATTTATCAGCAAATCTCTCCAAATCTGTAAGGGCTATCATGAAGATTTTGGTGTCATTTTAAAGATGAGATAAAATGATAACAAAATCATCATGATAGACCTTACAGATTTAGAGCAACTTTGTTGCTAAAAACCCTGTCAGGAATTGAGATCTGCATTGAGATCTCCATGCCAAACAGCGTTTTTACCAGCGACTCGCTCTGGATCTGTAAGAGCTATCATGATTATCTTGGTATAGATTTTCATCTTTAAAATGAATCCATGATCTTCTTCATAGCCTTAATGGATCGTGACAAATGGGGCCTCCTCCAGCCTCAGGCAGCATCTTGGAACAGCGTGGATGAGGCGGAGGGGCAGAGGAGCTGATCAGACTGCAGAGACAATGATAAATCATTAGAGTCTGTGCATAACCTGTATGTGACCCCTGGGGGGGAGGGTTGCATGGACTTCTGTCCATGTTATCCCCTCTCCTATCAATCACAGAGCATACTATACTTTTGCTCTCTGATTGTCACATAGAGGGAAAATGTAATACCCCACTGAGCATAATCACAGGGGTATTCTTCTGGAATACCCCTCTGAGCATACCCTGGAAGATTATTCCCACTGTGACCCAGATGATTACCATCGTCAAGATCTCAGTGCCAAAGGAATTTTTGTATAAGAACACAAAATCATTAATCATAAAAGTTTACATTTGAGGGTGGGTTCATACCTGCGCTTGAGTCTGTCCGCTGCCAATCCGAGTGAAAATCTCGGGGAACGGGATAGGCATCAGATACCGACAGGTTAGCGACGCATTGGTTAAAAACCCATTCATTTGAATGGGTTTTTAAAGCAATGCGCGGGTGTGCGCTTACATCCTCTGTGCTGCGAAGCTGTTTTTTTTTCGTCGGACACAAAGTCCTGCATGTCCGACTTTGTTTCCGACGAAAAAAAAGGATTCGCAGCGCAGAGGGTGCAATCGGACAATCGGTTTGTCAGCTTTCAGATGGGCATAATAGCGGGTGTGTTTTTTTTTTTTTTTTTTGCACCCGTAGTACAAACGAAGAATTTGTATCTTAGATTACTTTTCATGTTTGATGGATATCTGTAAGAAGGCCTGTATAGACTACTATTACAAGGGAACGAAGGTCCCCATAATGCCCTTGAATAGCAGATTATAGAAATCAGGTATCTTTACTTATGAAAAATGTAAAATTAGGTTTTTAGTTAAAAACAAAAAACAAAACAAAAATTAGAGAAAGTATAGGAGAGAATAAGAAAGAAGGAGTTATTATGACATAGATGGTCTAGAGGTTACTAGAGCAGGGTATTATATTTTTTTTTCCTTTCCCTCTGCTCCATTGGAAATTGGGTGGAAAAGGGCATGAAGGGGATTAAAATATAATAACATTTATTTTAAGATAATGATTTTGTAATGCATTGTTGGAGAAGCTGTGATCACGAAAGGCACATAAACATTATAAAAAAGCTCCAATCTGAAGAATAAAATAGACAATACAAACAGAATCTATAAAAACAAGTGCTGAGAGCTACATTCAAATTATTATTTTTATAGGTAGGCTTTAGCTATTCTGGGAAATTCCCCTAATAAAATTATGCTTAAGAACAAAAGTTGACACAAAGTGTATCTCACCACTATAAACATATGTGAAGATGAAGAATAATAGCATGTAAGGGAAAACGACACAACTAAAACCTCTACTACAATCACAGAAAAAATAGGTCACAGAAGAAAATAGATATAACCATAAAGTAAAACCTAACTTTTAATAGGAAATGCCATTAAAACATGAACTGAAATTCAGTGAATATACTCTAAAACTCACGTACGTCCGCATAAATAATTAGGCACCAATTTGAGATATTATCCCCACAGCACTATATGCTAAGTCTGCATGTGGTGGTATAATAATATTGTGCCTGTCAGTAAGGGAAAACACCCATAGATAGTGCCCCCTTATAACTAAACACACATAGATCTCTGGTATTAAATCAAAAAGAGAGGACTATGATACCAGGTCTCCCCATTTCACCAGAGAGTCCGTCCCCCGCTACATTGTATTAATCTACAGTACAGACCAAAAGTTTGGACACACCTTCTCATTCCAAGAGTTTTCTGTATTTTCATGACTATAAAAATTGTAGATTCACACTGAAGGCATCAAAACTATGAATTAACACATGTGGAATTATATACTTAACAAAAAAGTGTGAAACAACTGAAAATATGTCTTATATTCTAGGTTCTTCAAAGTAGCCACCTTTTGCTTTGATTACTGCTTTGCACACTCTTGGCATTCTCTTGATGAGTTTCAAGAGGTAGTCACCTGAAATGGTTTTCACTTCACAGGTGTGCCCTGTCAGGTTTAATAAGTGGGATTTCTTGCCTTATAAAGGGGGTTGGGACCATCAGTTCTGTTGTTCAGAAGTCAGGTGGATACACAGTTGATAGTCCTACTGAATGGAGTGTTAGAATTTGTATTATGGCAAGAAAAAAGCAGCTAAGTAAAGAAAAACGAGTGGCCATCATTACTTTAAGAAATGAAGGTCAGTCAGTCCGAAAAATTGGGAAAACTTTGAAAGTGTCCCCAAGTGCAGTGGCCAAAACCATCAAGCGCTACAAAGAAACTGGCTCACATGAGGACCGCCCCAGGAAAGGAAGACCAAGAGTCACCTCTGCTGCGGAGGATAAGTTCATCCGAGTCACCAGCCTCAGAAATCGCAGGTTAACAGCAGCTCAGATTAGAGACCAGGTCAATGCCACACAGAGTTCTAGCAGCAGACACATCTCTACAACAACTGTTAAGAGGAGACTGTGTGCAGCAGGCCTTCATGGTAAAATAGCTGCTAGGAAACCACTGCTAAGGACAGGCAACAAGCAGAAGAGACTTGTTTGGGCTAAAGAACACAAGGAATGGACATTAGACCTGAGGAAAGCTGTGCTTTGGTTGATGAGTCCAAATTTGAGATCTTTGGTTCCAACCACCGTGTCTTTGTGCGATGCAGAAAAGGTGAACGAATGGACTCTACATGCCTGGTTCCCACATGAAGCATGGAGGAGGAGGTGTGATGGTGTGGGGGTGCTTTGCTGGTGACACTGTTGGGAATTTATTCAAAATTGAAGGAATACTGAACCAGCATGGTTACCACAGCATCTTGCAGCGGCATGCTATTCCATCCGGTTTGTGTTTAGTTGGACCATCATTTATTTTTCAACAGGACAACTACCTCAAACACACCTCCAGACTGTGTAAGGGCTATTTGACCAAGAAGGAGAGTGATGGGGTGGTATGCCAGACCTGAACCCAATCGAGATGGTTTGGGGTGAGCTGGACCGCAGAGTGAAGGCAAAAAGGGCCAACAAGTGCTAAGCATCTCTGGGAACTCCTTCAAGACTGTTGGAAGACCATTTCAAGTGACTACCTCTTGAAGCTCATCAAGAGAATGCCAAGAGTGTACAAAGCAGTAATCAAAGCAAAAGGTGGCTACTTTGAAGAACCTAGAATATAAGACATATTTTCAGTTGTTTCACACTTTTATGTTAAGTATATAATTCCACATGTGTTAATTCATAGTTTTGATGCCTTCAGTGTGAATCTACAATTTTTATAGTCATGAAAATACAGAAAACTCTTGGCATGAGAAGGTGTGTCCAAACTTTTGGTCTGTACTATACAGTGCTGGCCAAAAGTATTGGCACCCCTGCAATTCTGTCAGATAATACTCAATTTCTTCCAGAAAATGATTGCAGTCACAAATGCTTTGGAAATAATATCTTCATTTAATTTGTCTTCAATGGAAAACCACAAAAAGAATTGTCAAAAAGCCAAATAGGATATAATTCAACACCAAAAATAAAAAAGGGGGTGGACAAAAGTATTGGCACCCTTTGAAAAATCATGTGATGCTTCTCTAATTTGTGTAATTAACAGCACCTGTTACTTACCTGTGGCACATAACAGGTGGTGGCAATAACTAAATCACACTTGCAGCCAGTTGAAATGGATTAAAGTTGACTCAACCTCTGTCCTGTGTCCTTGTGTGTACCACATTGAGCATGGAGAAAAGAAAGAAGACCAAAGAACTGTCTGAGGACTTGAGAAGCAAAATTGTGAGGAAGCATGAGCAATCTCAAGGCTACAAGTCCATCTCCAAAAGACCTGAATGTTCCTGTGTCTACCGTGCGCAGTGTCATCAAGAAGTTTAAAGCCCATGGCACTGTGGCTAACCTCCCTAGATGTGGATGGAAAAGAAAAATTGACGAGAGATTTCAACGAAAGATTGTGCGGATGGTGGCTAAAGAACCTCGACTAACATCCAAACAAGTTCTAGCTGCCCTGCAGTCCGAGGGTTCAACAGTGTCAACCCGTACTATCCGTCGGCGTCTGAATGAAAAGGGACTCTATGGTAGGATACCCAGGAAGACCCCTCTTCTGACCCAGAGACATAAAAAAGCCAGGCTGGAGTTTACCAAAACTTACCTGAGAAAGCCAAAAACTTTTTGGAAGAATGTTCTCTGGTCAGATGAGACAAAAGTAGAGCTTTTTGGGAAAAGGTATCAACATAGACTTTACAGGAAAAAAAAAGAGGCCTTCAAAGAAAAGAACACGGTCCCTACAGTCAAACATGGCGGAGGTCCCTGATGTTTTGGAGTTGCTTTGCTGCCTCTGGCACTGGACTGCTTGACCGTGTGCATGGCATTATGAAGTCTGAAGACTACCAACAAATTTTGCAGCATAATGTAGGGCCCAGTGTGAGAAAGCTGGGTCTCCCTCAGAGGTCATGGGTCTTCCAGCAGGACAATGACCCAAAACACACTTCAAAAAGCACTAGAAAATGGTTTGAGAGAAAGCACTGGAGACTTCTAAAGTGGCCAGCAATGAGTCCAGACCTGAATCCCATAGAACACCTGTGGAGAGATCTCAAAATGGCAGTTTGGAGAAGGCACCCTTCAAATCTCAGGGACCTGGAGAAATTTGCCAAAGAAGAATGGTCTAAAATTCCAGCAGAGCATTGTAAGAAACTCATTGATGGTTACCGGAAGTGGTTGTTCGCAGTTATTTTGTCTAAAGGTTGTGCTACCAAGTATTAGGCTGAGGGTGCCAATACTTTTGTCCGGCCCATTTTTGGAGTTTTGTGTAAAATGATCAATGATTTGACTTTTTTTTCATTCTCTTTTGTGTTTTTTCATTGCAAGCAAAATAAATGAAGATATTATTACCAAAGCATTTGTGATTGCAATAATTTTCTGGAAGAAATTGAGTATTATCTGACAGAATTGCAGGGGTGCCAATACTTTTGGCCAGCACTGTATATTGAAAAACTAATTGTTTATCCACAATCTAAAGCCCGTTGAGCTATTTTGATTATTACTTTTCACATGGGCTTACTTGGTTTGTGAGCTATATGCGAGACACTTGCAATCTAAACTACGGCTGCTGAGTAATTTGTCTCTCATGAGCTTTAGATTGTTAGGTCTACAGCATAGACAGCCTATGTCATTGATACCTTACAGGAGTATTGGGATCAATTCCTCTCCTGTGTGTCACATCCTCATGTGGATGAACAGTAAGTTTTTCAATATAAACTGATACAATGTATCGAAGACAGACTCTCTGGTGAAATGGGAAAACCTGGTATCATGGTCCTCTATTTTTGATAGAGATCGCTGTGTGCTTAGTTATAAGGGGACACTATCTAAGGGTGTTTTCCCTTACTGACAGGCACAATATATTATACCACCAAATGTAGGCTTAACATATAGTGCTGTGGGGATATCAGCTCGAATTGCTGCCTTTATATTTACGAGGACGTTCGTGCTTTTTAGAGTATATTCACTGAATTTACCTATTAAAAGTTAGGTTTTACTTTACGGTTTAAATCTATTTTGTTTTGGGACCTATTTTTTTCTGTGATTGTTGTACATTATTTTGGGTCCCGATCAT
Source organism: Leptodactylus fallax (assembly GCA_947044405.1). Taxonomy (NCBI): domain Eukaryota; kingdom Metazoa; phylum Chordata; class Amphibia; order Anura; family Leptodactylidae; genus Leptodactylus; species Leptodactylus fallax. Next base: position 3,287,381 of record CAMRHE010000096.1, read on the forward strand.
CTTCTGGGGCTTAAAACCTCTACTAAACCTAAAATTAGTTATGTAAAAATATAACATAGACACATTCAAAACATAAAAAAGAATAGCTTAAAAACACCCAAGCTCCAAGAAAACACATAATTTTATATTGTTTCATTACAGGGAACATACAAAAACATACACTGAAAGATGACAATAATCATTAGAAGGATAAAGAGGGATGTCTGCAGTGAAATCACCTCACCTCAGCTTGACATAGAGCATGAAGACCCTGCAGGACCAAGGCTGCAGGAGTAGCCTGGTCAGGTTTGGTATATTCATTCAATACTTGAGTAATAGAAGCCAGCATGTCTGCCCCATGCTGATATGGCCTGAGGGATTAGAGAATAAAAACGTTTATAAGACTGTTCATAATAAATTATGCATATGCACATCATAGCATATGTTCCTTTTAGAAGCATGTATACTTTTGTGTAACTGCACATACAACTTTTCCCAAATATAATTTTAATACTGAAATCAATCAATATTCTGCCTACAAAACAGCAGGCACAATCTGTAATAAAATAGCCAGGATGTGCTGATAAACCAGTGGGTACTCACATTTACAGAGATTTGCCTATACTATTATCTGACTGCTCCCACTCATAAAGAAGCAATTCCAATATGGTAATATATTAAAGAATTAGGGAACAAATTCCAACCAGCTGTTGGAAGTCTGAGCAGAGACTGGTCATTTCTTGGTAAAGGCTACAAATTTATAGTCTTGGCAATGGCAAAAAAAAAATGCAGACTTTAAACAAACTTTATGCAATGCTCATTAAAAAAATCATATTACTGTTGCTTTTATTATCATTATTAAGCTAGGTTGTCATTAGAGGATCCATTGGTAAAATGATAAACACCACAACAAAAACCCACTAGAACTTTTATAGTCAACAAAGTCCATCCGGAGCAGTGGGTGTTTCTCATGTGACGATCCAGCAATGGTGTTATTTTCATCCTCTGTTCCTATAACGGTTCCAAAAAAACCAAAACAAAACAAAGTGTGTGTACCCAGCATTGAAGGGGTTTTTCTATGAACATAACTGTATTTGAATTTGTTGACAACTAAAAGTAAAAACACTTCAATGGTCTCTGACGTCAGGCAGAAATGCCTAAGAGAACAGGTCGAAGCTGCGTCGAAGTCTAGGGGAGATCAGTAACATTGTTTGTTCTGTCTGAGCACCTTCCCTGGGCCTCTGCTCATACTCTGAGGTCTGATACTGTATGAAGGCCATTATGGGACATTATACTGTGTGGAAGGGGCCACTATAAGACATTCTACTGTGTGGAGGAGCCCCTATATATATGGTTATGTTCATGGAAAAAAAATCCTGTAACAATACGTATTAACAACTCAACCATTCAGTAAGACAAATCTACAGGTGCATCTCAATAAATTAGAATATCTTTGAAACGTTTATTTCTTTCAGTAAATAAATTAAGTGACCTCCTATATTTTCTAGATTCTTTACACAAAGAGTGTTCTATTTCAAGTGTTTTATTTCTGTAAATGTTGATTATGGATTACAGGTAATGAAAACCAAAATCTAAGAAATTTAGAATATTGTGAAAAAGTTCAGTACTGTAAATTCAGTGTGTCACCTGCCAATGTTTCCTAAGCCTTTAAATGGTCCCTCAGTCTGGTTCAGTAGGACACACAATCATGGAAGACGCTGATTATGAATTGTATTACTGAATTACTGAAATGAATGAACGTTTCAAAGATATTCTAATTTATTGAGATGCACCTGTAGATTTGTCTTACTGAATGGATGAGTTGTTAAACCTATCATTGACTGAATTATACATAAAAAGTCACCTTTGTTTGCAAATGTCTCTGATAGTTGCTGCTTTAGCAACAGTTTTTTCCCACTGAGTCTCCTTCCCAGTTGACAGACATTGGGAATCAACCTTAGAAATCAGTTTCTGGAGTTCTGGATAGACTCGATCCTACAATGCAGAGTAACATGTAACAATACTGAAATTAAGCATGAAAAATACAAAGGCAGTGATAGGATATTGATTGTCGGACATTTACCATTATGTCATTTTTAATGTTTTTTTGTTTTGTTTTTTTTTTCTTATTATTGTAGCTTGAACTTTAACTCATCTGAATTGACACAGAGTAAAAGACGTCTCCCAGAGTTTTGAACACTGAAAAGTTATCCTAAGGGTAAGCAATTAGTGTTTTAATGGTGGGGTCCAACCAACAGGACCCCCACTACTCATATAACCACTGCATCCACCTTCAGTGTCTCATTACCATATCCTCTTTAGTGACCATAAAGTTTAAAGGGGTTTTCCCATCTCAGGGTTTCACATGCTCTCCTTTCTCCTCTCCCATCCACTTCCTAGTTTCAGAGACAAGTTGGTAGGTGGGTTTAGCCTGTGTAGCGTTTAGGCCAGCAGCTGCTTCAGACTGCAAACTGGATTTGGATTTAGATACAGAAATAGCAGAGCCATTGATCAGCACTGATCTAGCCCTTATCAGGTATCAGAGCTGACATACTGATCTATTAGCCATCACAGTGAAGAGAAACTGGGACTGATGACACTAGCCCAGCCACTGCTGCTAGATACTGTAAAGATGCTGTAAACACTGCTGTAAACACTGAGATGGCATAATGAGCAGTGACACACAGTGCAAGATAGATAAAGCAATGTATTGGGTAACAGTACACCAACAAAGAAGGGGGAACAACTGCAGGTATAAAGTATTAAACTTGATTTCATATCCAAGTCCATTATAGGTACAGTCTATTTATGGCTGTGTTGCTATGGAAACCTGGTAAATGAAATGTGAACTTATATTGGCTGATGCACGTCATATGACTGAATATTTAAGGACCTGCAAACTGCTATTGACTCATACAGGTCATAAATAGCTTGGTTGCTATGGAAACCTGGTGTACAACTGTGTGTATGTCAAGACTGAAGAACCTGCAATTTTCCATTAGTCCATAAGCGTCATGTGATCATGTGTATCTCAGTTTGGATATCAGTAACCTGCGATCGGTTGTTATGGAAAACCTGGAGTAAAGCTGTGTGTATGTGACCTTGTGTAACAATGTCATCCACAGCACTCTGCCCCTTTAAAGCTGACCCACAGCAATGAAGAAAAATGGCTGGGATGTTATGGAAACATGGAGTGCAGCTGTGTGCATGTGGCTAACAATGCCTTGTCAGATTGGAGATGGGCTTGGGTCTGCCGGGTTGTTTCAGCAGCTCGTTGTTGTCTGTGACATACCTTTTCAGATTGGAGACGGGCTTGGGTCTGCTGAGAGTTTTCATTAGCTCGAGCAGCAGTCATGTGTTTTGCTGCAGGGGGCATGAGTAGTTTAAAAACGTTTCAATTTATGAGAATGCTGAAATCCAGTATGGCAGTCCAATCAGTGGCATAAATACTGTGGTAGCTGCGGTAGCGGCTGCCACAGGGCCCAGGACATTAGGGGTCCCAGCAGGCCCCTGATGGTTTTTTTTTTTTTTTAATAGGCTGTTACCTGTTGGTGTAACACCAGCAGGTAACGGGCCCTATTTACTTACCGATCCCCGCTCCTGCTCACAGCAGCCTGCGCTTCACCTTCTAAAGAGGCAGCTGTGAGCAGGAGTGGGGATCGGTAAGTAAGGCCTGTGGGCCGTGAACCCCACAAACACTGCTATCATTATACTCTGGGGTCTTTTCAGACCCCAGAGTATAATGATTGGAAGCCCCAAGGAGTTGAGGGAACATAAAAAAAACACTATTACTTACCTCTCCTGCACTCCAGCAGGCTTCGGGCTTCCTTGGTGACTTCCCAGATGTTGGTGGGCCAGTCCAACGTCATTATGCGTTGTGATGCATGCCTGGCTCACGTGACATCTGGTCCACCATTGAAGAGGTAGCGAGAAGTCCGCATAATACTATATAAAGGGGCCACTATGGGGCATAATACTCCGTGCAGGGGCCACTATGAGGCAGAATACTGTGTGCAAGGGCCACTATGGGGCATAACAGTGTGTCCAGGGGCCACTATGGGGCATAATAGTGTGTGTAGGAATGCAGTTTGTGCGGGGGGTCCCATGTCAAATGTTCGCCTTGGGGCCCAGCCATTCCTAGTTACGCCACTGAGTCCAGTATAGGTATAGTCTATTTATGGCTGTGTTGTTATGGAAACCTGGTAAATTTAATGTGAACTTACAGTACAGACCAAAAGTTTAGACACACCTTCTCATTCCAAGAGTTTTCTGTATTTTCATGACTATAAAAATTGTAGATTCACACTGAAGGCATCAAAACTATGAATTAACACATGTGGAATTATATACTTAACAAAAAAGTGTGAAACAACTGAAAATATGTCTTATATTCTAGGTTCTTCAAAGTAGCCACCTTTTGCTTTGATTACTGCTTTGCACACTCTTGGCATTCTCTTGATGAGCTTCAAGAGATAGTCACATGAAATGGTTTTCACTTCACAGGTGTGCCCTGTCAGGTTTAATAAGTGGGATTTCTTGCCTTATAAATGGTGTTGGGACCATCAGTTGTGTTGTTCAGAAGTCAGGTGGATACACAGCTGATAGTCCTACTGAATGGAGTGTTAGAATTTGTATTATGGCAAGAAAAAAGCAGCTAAGTAAAGAAAAACGAGTGGCCATCATTACTTTAAGAAATGAAGGTCAGTCAGTCCGAAAAATTGGGAAAACTTTGAAAGTGTCCCCAAGTGCAGTGGCCAAAACCATCAAGCGCTACAAAGAAACTGGCTCACATGAGGACCGCCCCAGGAAAGGAAGACCAAGAGTCTCCTCTTCTGCGGAGGATAAGTTCATCCGAGTCACCAGCCTCAGAAATTGCAGGTTAACAGCAGCTCAGATTAGAGACCAGGTCAATGCCACACAGAGTTCTAGCAGCAGACACATCTCTACAACAACTGTTAAGAGGAGACTGTGTGCAGCAGGCCTTCATGGTAAAATAGCTGCTAGGAAACCACTGCTAAGGACAGGCAACAAGCAGAAGAGACCTGTTTGGGCTAAAGAACACAAGGAATGGACATTAGACCTGTGGAAATCTGTGCTTTGGTCTGATGAGTCCAAATTTGAGATCTTTGGTTCCAACCACCGTGTCTTTGTGCGACGCAGAAAAAGTGAACGAATGGACTCTACATTCCTGGTTCCCACAGTGAAGCATGGAGGAGGAGGTGTGATGGTGTGGGGGTGCTTTCCTGGTGACACTATTAGGGATTTATTCAAGATTGAAGGAATACTGAACCAGCATGGTTACCACAGCATCTTGCAGCGGCATGCTATTCCATCCGGTTTGCGTTTAGTTGGACCATCATTTATTTTTCAACAGGACAATGACCCCAAACACACCTCCAGACTGTGTAAGGGCTATTTGACCAAGAAGGAGAGCGATGGGGTGCTACACCAGATGACCTGGCCTCCACAGTCACCAGACCTGAACCCAATCGAGATGGTTTGGGGTGAGCTGGACCGCAGAGTGAAGGCAAAAGGGCCAGCAAGTGCTAAGCATCTCTGGGAACTCCTTCAAGACTGTTGGAAGACCATTTCAGGTGACTACCTCTTGAAGCTCATCAAGAGAATGCCAAGAGTGTGCAAAGCAGTAATCAAAGCAAAAGGTGGCTACTTTGAAGAACCTAGAATATAAGACATATTTTCAGTTGTTTCACACTTTTTTGTTAAGTATATAATTCCACATGTGTTAATTCATAGTTTTGATGCCTTCAGTGTGAATCTACAATTTTTATAGTCATGAAAATACAGAAAACTCTTGGAATGAGGTGTGTCCAAACTTTTGGTCTGTACTGTATATTGGCTGATACACGTGATATGACTGAATATTTAAGGACCTGCGAACTGCTATTGACTAATACAGGTCATAAATAGCTTGGTTGCTATGGAAACCTGTGTGCCTGAGGAGACTAAGCGCCTGCGAGCTTCTATTGGCTGATAAGGGACATGTGACCGTGTGTATGGCAGTTGGAATACGAGTGAAAGACTTGCAGGCTTGTATTAGCTAATGCTGGTCATTTTTTGGGAATACTGTATCTCAGGAACAGTACATCCTTTAGAGCTGAGACCCAGTCTAAAATATTCCCGGACACCTGATGTACATGTGTGCCAAATCTGGTGAGGATCGGTCACGCATAAAGGACAGACAGAAACAAATTTTTATATATATCAGAGATAATATGTGCTCATAAGTTCCTCAGCTCTCTCTAGTAGTTGCTGAAGGTAGCCAGACTATTTTCATGCAGCCGATGCTAGGTTCACACCTGCGCCTGCTTCACGTTTGGGGTTTCTGTCCCCGAATCTGCTTGAAAAACACGGGCGGAAACCCGTTATAGTCTATGGGGTCCATGGGCAACCGCTTTTTAAGCGGATTAGGTTTCCATTTTTCGGGTCCCCAAGCGGACACGAAGAATGGAAACCCAGGCGCAGATGTGACCCTAGCGCAAAATAATAAGCACAGAATTTTGGATCTATTTTGATTTGAGTTGTTAATGCCTGCAGCTGTGAAGAATGTGACCAATTTATGATGAGGCACAGGCCCCGTCATGAATTACACATATCCTCCAGCAGTCTATGTGAAGATAGTGAAATCTATGGCAGCTTGTAGCTGGCACACATTTAAATAATTTACACCAGGAGACTGGCATAAATAATGATAAATCTGACCACAGAACACTTCACCATGCCCCCTTTACGAAGAGGTAAATCTGCCAGATTGTGTTTAAGGGTGCTGGGCAGGACGTGCCATGAAACGCGTGAATGGTGAATATCAGCACATGTCTTTACCTGTTTCTCCCACAAAGATGTCATCAATCGCAGAGTGATGGATTGAAGTTGTGATGTATTGCCTATCATCTGCAAAACCCGCAAGATCTGTGGCACACACACCTATTAATTTAAGAAAAAGAATATTTAGGAACAGCATAAACTACTGACAATTTAGTCATATAAAAAATTTGGAGCAAACATGAATAAAAGGAGTCACCTTATGTGTACCCAAGGTGGGCAACGTGTATAAAATTTCAAGGGACAATTCGGGACCCTGGGTACGACCAAGTCTGAACATCAAAACTGAAACCAAGTAAGGGACCTAAAAAACAGATTTTTTTCAATTATTATTTTGATTTCAGGGTTTTAAAGAGGACTTTTTACCACCTTAACCTATTCCAAATCTTTGCATAGTTCAATTTGTGCTGCTTCACTGAGTCAGGCACTGTTGGACTCTTTTCTCTAACCTTACAATTCCTGAGCAATTGGTGCTATTAGTTTTAGTAACAAATATGCTAATTAAGCTCTCTACTGTCAGGTACATGGCCCGGGCTGAAGCAGACAGTCTGGGCACTGACCACCTGACAGGAGAGAGAATATTGATTACTGAAACTAACAGCACATTGCTAATAGTGCAGGGGCTAAATAAAAAAAAAAATTCCAACTGTACCAAAATCAGTGGAGCGGTACCTATTGAAGAAGTCCTTTCATATGAACATGATGGATCAAGAACAAGACTAAAAAATGAGTTTACATATTATAAGTGGATATAGTTGAAACAATTTCAGCTAAAATGAAATGTCGATTTATTCACATTAAAATAGCATTTAGCATAGATAAAAGATTTGCTTTATATGTATGAGCTTTTTGTCCTGGGTGTCGGACCCCTTTCTATCTCCTAAGTATAGACCATTAATTGTCAGTTTTAGAGCACCTCTTTAAAATGGTTTTACAGGCATTTTTTTTTTTTAAAAAGGTCTGTTAGTGCTATTAATGGGTTAATAAGTCAACCCAAATACCTTTAGCAGTGTTTTGAGTGATTTCTGGGTTTCTCTGGGAGCTTCTGGCATCTTCTGCACTTGTTTACAAGGTGCAGCTTCCTGTTCTTTTATCCTACAACTATCATGATGCATTGCTCTTCACTCACACTACCTCACACCCCCTCTCTGTTTCCCTAGCTAGCCCGACCACTACTAGCCCTTCCTAACTAACTCAGCCCCCCCACCACATCATATTTACCTGTCTTCCTGTCCGGATCTTTTGGTCATGGGAGAACACGTTTTTTATGGGAGGCCAGCTCCTCCTCTAGGCGACTGCCTCTATTGCGCAGGCATGGGAGGCCGGCAGTCATCAAGAAAATGAGGAGCTGGTTCCTCAGAAGGAAGTGATGTTCCGTGTCCAGAAGATCCAGACAGGAAGATAAGTATGATGGAGTGGGGTAGTATTGGTGACGTTCTGTTTCCGGAAGCAGGGAAGTGGAACGTCACTGGAAAATTTGAAAATGTTCCTGGGGTGATCACATAACCGCCCCAGCGATATGGGTAAATATACATTTTTGGTACAGTGAGTAAGTTAGAAGTTAGGCGGGGGGAGGGTTTTTAGCTTAGTTTAGATGATTAATTAATTAATATGATTTTATCCCAGACAACCCCTTTAATGTTAAAAAAATGAAATGCAAAACCAAAAGAGCCTATTTTCTGCCAATATCACCTCAATACAGGAAGGAAACTAGAGGTCTTCATCAGTTTCCCATTAAATAGGTGGTGTTCACATACTGTATGTAAGGTAGGTGTCAGGTGATGCAAATAATTTATATACAAAGAACATAGAGTCTGTAGTCCCCTGCAAACCAGACTTGAATGGAAAATTTGTGCTGTACTGAATTTGAACATGAACACTGTGTTGTTTATTCAGAGATAGATACTATTTTGTAAAAATAGTACACAGAGAGCAAAAATATGGAGAGGAAATGTAGTGTATTCTGTCAACCAGAGAAAACCATGGTAGAGAAAGGGTAAAATGTAGACACTCGCAAGCCCTGAATTATCCAACAGCTGGATAAGTGCACAGGACGAATCATTAGTTTCAGACATAAGTGGACCGCTCAGGAGACAGTGAAGCCCGTTGCTAAGCAACTAGGGGCATTTTGCATCCCAGCTCCTTCCTAAATATTCAGGAGCTAGGTCATCTGTCTAATTAATATTGTGTAAGTGTGCTTTATTCTCACATTCTCCTCTCTACTTTAATCACATGCAATTTTCCACTGTCCATTGCTTCATTCATTGTGTCTAGAGCTGCTGTTCCTGAGAAAGAGTTCACACTAGTGTGAATACTGACACATCACCTTATAGTCTAACAATAAGGATCTGCATTGAAGAGCACAGAGCGGGTGGCAGGGGCTGTAAAGCTGAACAGAAAAAGTAAATGATTCCTGGCTACAATATATAAGGAGAAGCATATTGATTCTAGTGGCTGTCCTTCATAAGAAATCTTTCAGTATCTGTTGTTCAAAATAAACTTGGTAAAGTACCTAACATCAACAAGCAAAACACAGTGGGGTGGATTTATTAATAGTAAGTTTAAGACATTACAAATTTAGACTAGATGGTCTTAAACTGAGCCAGATGTATCAATTTTGTATGATACATTTAGCATATGTTTAGACTTTTTGGTGCATGGTGCCATAACTTAGTTCACCCCCACTTTCTGATAAGCCACACCTCTATTTCATACTAGTCATAAATGTGTCAAAACACTTGATAAATGTGGCACAGAGCAAGCTAGTCTTTGGTGTTTTGGTGAAAAGTATGCCACTTTTTGCTTAGCAATTACTATTGACAGTAACAGAATGGCACATGTTTTTCTTTTGGGTACGAGCAAGATGGGGAGAATTACTATTGCTTTCTTAAATTTAAACAAACTATATAGTAAATGGTGCCAGATATTTGATAGATTTGATATTACTCTAGACGTGTTAGACACTTTTCCTAATGCCTTCACTAGGTTTGCTTACTTTTAGACCAATACTTTCGGCCAAAATATTGGTACACACCATTAATATAGGGCATTTGAGGACTCCTCTTTACCAGCACAGTCCTTTGTTAGAAACTTCCCAAAATCGTGTAGGCAGGTGCAAAAAGTATCTAAAACACATAATAAATCTGACATTTGCGGCAGCATGGTAAAAACTGAGTTTGCATTCTGGCATGTTTAATATGGTGAATTGTCCAGATCTGAAAACCATTACAAACCTAGTATTTCTCATACCATTTATTACTGCTGATGTATTCAGGTCACTGAGGACTGCCTTGGCTGGATACATTTGTTAAGAAACATTCTCCAATATGAGAAATATTAGGTATGTATGGGTTTTCAGCTTCATACACAGACTGAGAGTAGAAACTGAAACCCAAATATCATTAGAAAGTTGTATGAGCTGTCATTACTTTAAGTATTATGTGAAAATAACACACTGACAACTTTGATAGCTTATCATCTTACTGAATGCAATAGGTATTCATTGATAAATGTACTCACTATGGGTATAAGGTAGTGAAGAGACATAGGATTTGTTCGAAACTCAACCCAGCTGTCTGATTCAAACCTCTCCTACATTTACCTTTATAGCGTTGTAATAAGAGGACTACTCTCCAGAAGACCACCTTCCAGTGAAATTTTGGGTGATTATCTCAGAGTTTTGCTGCATTATCACACAATTTAACATTTACATTAAAGGCTTGTGTATCCCAATCCAAAAACAAATTAACAGTATACCCCAGTGAAATAAAACACATTGACCACCTGTGAAGAATCCGTTTTCGCAACTATAGTGGTGACTTTAAGAACAGTTCTTAAATTTTGTCCAGTCTCATGGATTAGTAGATACCCCAGAAGAAGTGACACGTGTGGGGGAACACAGTTGGCAAATGGAAGGACTGAAGAAAGAGAATCCAGCCAGTTGTAGGATGCTGTGCTATCATCTTTAAGCATGTTTATGACATTCAGGGTAACAGTCACTGTGCAGTGCCAGGTAGCCAGGGGAAGAGGCAACATCACACTAGGCTAAAAAAAAAATAATAATTAGGAATAAGCTGTATAGAATTTATATTCATACTCCATGCTATTATAAAACATTTTCACAAATGGCTTCAAGTTCACAGGTTTTCATCAAGCAAGATATGTCAACAGTGCACCAAACTGTTTTATGTTGATTTGTCAATGCTTGAAGTAACAGGCCTAAATCTGCATTATTCCTACAATCTTCTATATTTTCTGTCTCTGCTATAACTTTAGTCAGTCCTGAATCCTATTGCACTTCCAAATCACCATCCATATACAAGTGCATCTCAACAAATTAGAATATCAAAAATTTTTTTTTTTTTTTTTAGTAATTCAATTGAAAAAGTGAAATACATATATTACATTGAGTCATTACAGACAGAGTGAACTTTTTAAACTGTTTATTTATGTTAATGTAGATTTTTATGGCTTATAGCCAAGGAAAACCCAAAAGTCATCTCAGAAAATTAGAATAATTAACCCAAAACAGCTGCAAACGCTTCCTAAGTGTTTAAAAAGGTCCCTTAGTCTGGTTCAGTAGGCGACACAATCATGGGGAAGACTGCTGACTTGACAGATGTCCAGAAGGCAGTCATTGACACACTCCACAAGGAGGGTAAGCCACAAAAGGGCATCGCTAAACAAGCTGGCTGTTCACAGAGTACTGTATCAAAGCATATTAATGGAAAGTTGAGTGGAAGGAAAAAGTGTGGTAGAAAAAGGTGCACAAGCAACCAGGATAACCACAGCCTTGATAGGATTGTTAAGAAAAGGCCATTCAAATATTTGGGGAGATTCACAAGGAGTGGACTGCTGGTTGAGTCAGTACTTCAAGAGCCACCACACACAGACGTATCCAGTACATGGGCTACAAGTGTCGCATTCCATGTGTCAAGCCACTCATGACCAATAGACAATGCCAGAAGCGTCTTACCTGGGCCAAGGAGAGAAAGAACTGGACTGTTGCTCAGTGGTCAAAGGTTTTGTTTTCAGATGAAAGTAAATTTTGCATTTCATTTGGAAATCAAGGTCCCAGAGTCTGGAGGAAGAGTGGAAAGGCACACAATCCAAGCTGATTGAGGTCTAGTGTGAAGTTTCCACAATCAGCGATGGTTTGGGAGCCATGTCATCTGCTGGTGTAGGTCCACTGTGTTTTATCAAGACCAAAGTCAACACAGCCGTCTACCAGGAAATTTTAGAGCACTTCATGCTTCCCTCTGCCGACAAGCTTTTTGGAGATGGAATTTTCATTTTCCAACAGGACTTGGCACCTGTCCACACTGCCAAAAGTACCAATACCTGGTTTAATAACCACAGTATCACTATGCTTGATTGGCCAGCAAACTTGCCTGAACTTAACCTCATAGAGAATCTATGGGATATTGTCAAGAGGAAGATGAGAGGCACCAGACCCAACAATGCAGACGAGCTGAAGGCTGCTATCAACCTGAGCTTCCATAACACCTCTGCAGTGCTACAGGCTGATCGCCTCCATGCCACGCCGCATCGATGCAGTCATTCATGCAAAAGGACCCCGACCAAGTATTGAGTGCATTTACAGTACATACTTTTCATTTGGCCAACATTTCTGTGTTAAATATTTTTTTTACATTTGGTCTTATATAATATTCTAATTTTCTAAGATAATGACTTTTGGGTTTTCCTTGGCTGTAAGCCACAATCATCAACATTAACATACATAAGCACTTGAAAAAGTTCACTCTGTTTGTAATGACTCTATATAATATATGTGTTTCACTTTTTCAATTGAATTACTAAAAAAAAAAATAACTTTTTGATGATATTCTAATTTATTGAATTTGCACTTGTAAAAGTTCAAACACATACACAATACTAGCTACCACTAGTCAAAACGGATGTTTGATGAAGTGGACTTCCTAGTATATGTTTGGTTCCACACACAGACAGAAACAATACTTAAAAGGGAAACTGTTCACATTGCCCTAACAGGCAGCAGAAAACACTGAACCCCCCCCCCCAAAAAAAAACAGGCTCCCCATTACAAAAGAACACCTGGGGAGATATGCGTAAATGTGTACATGTTTTGCACCACATATTTTGGTGTTTTGTTTGCTCTAGACATTTTTTCTGCCTTGTCTGACCAGGGTGTGGGGCTAAATGCAAAGTGGGTGGCGCATATTGGAAAATCTGCCCCATACTTTACTATGAAATTCTGCAGTATTTCACAGAAACATAGGGGCATAGTTCTGAAATTGTCTTAAAGCGTAACTAAACTTTTGGACAACTTTGGATTTCTGTCAGTATTTGTGTCAATAATACATTTTGTAATATACTTTATTCACACATTTTGGACAATTTCTGTGAAATTCTGCATTTCCTCCACTCTTTCCCTTGTTTCTGTCTCACACAGAAAGTTAACGTGTATGGGACTACGAGGTAGAGAAAATGAGGGTAGGGGAGGGTCACAGTGCTATCTATATTATTTTCAGAGATATCACTGGTTGAAAACACAGTCGGGATTGGATATTTATATGCAGCTGTATAATATCCAGTGGCATGCAAAAGTTTGGACACCCCTGGTCAAAATGACTGTTATTGTGAACAGTTAAGCAAGTTGAAGATAAAATGATCTTTAAAAGGCATAAAGTTAAAGATTAAACACACTTGTCTATAATTTTAAGCAATATCAGTGTATTATAATGTTTGAGTACAATTTTAGGGTGAAGAAGGGAAAGGAGTACGTGGCAAAAGTTTAGGAACCCTTGTAGATTTGTGTGCTCAGATAACTTTGACCAAGGTCTCAGACGTTAATTAGCCAGTTAGGGTTATGGCTTGTTCACAATCATTGTTAGGAAAGGCCAAGTGATGCAAATTTTACAGCTTTATAAATACCCAGCCTCCTCTAACCTTGTGCCAAAAACAGCAGTCATGGGTTCTTCTAAGCAGCTGCCTAGCACTCTGAAAATGAAAATGGTGGAGGCCCACAAAGCAGGAGAAGGCTATAAGAAGATAGCAAAGCGTTTTCAAGTTACCCTTTCCTCAGTTCCAAATGCAATTAAGAAATGGCAGTTACCAGGAACAGCGGAGGTCAAGATAAGGTCTGGAAGACCAAGAAAAATTTCAGAGACAGCTGCTCGTTGGATTACCAGAGTGGCAAATCAGAACCCCCGCTTGACTGCAAAAGACCTTCAGGAAGATTAAGCAGACTCTGGAGTTGTGGTACACTGTTTGAATTATTAGTTGCCTGGGGGTCACTAGGAAGCATTATTGTTGTCTGAGGAACAGTGGGGAGCATTATGACGTGTCTGGGGGCCAGTGGGGAGCATTATTAGGTTCTAGAAGCCACTGGGGTCCATTATTACTTATCTGGGGACCACTGGAGAACATTATTACTTGCCTAGAGGCCTCTGAGGACATTATCACTTGCCTGGGGGTCACTGTGGAGAAATATTACTTGCCTGGGGCCACTGGGGATCATTACAAGCTGTCTGGAAGCCAGTGGGGAGCATGAAAATCAAAAGGACAAAACCTAAAAGTAACTTAAGGACATAGCCTTATTTTGGGTCATTTTATGTGGCAATAAATTTGAGACGTGATTTTGAGAATGTTTATTCGTGACACATTATACTTCATGTTAGTGGTAAACATTGATCAATATTTTTTGTATTTATTTATAAAAAAAAAAAATTTGGGGGGGGAAAAAAAAAATCACAATCAAAACGTAATCTCTGCTTTTCAGAGATAGTCATACTACCCAAACAAATTAATAAATTTTATCTACCATATCTCTGCTTTATATTGGCATCATCTTTTAATTGTCCTTTCATTAATTTTGGACGCTAAAAGGCTTTTAAGTGTAATGCGATTTTCCAGATTTACAAGAACATTTCCCAAACTAATTTTTTACTCTAGAGCCCCTAGAGTACCAATACAATGGAAACCCTCCAAAAGTGACCCTATTTTGGAAACTACACCCTTCACAGAATCCATCAAAGGGTATAATGAGCATTTTGAACTCACAACCGTTTCGCAGATTTTACTAACATTGGGATGTGTCAATGAAAAATTACTAAAATGTCACTTTATCCCCAAAGTTTTCATTTTCACAAGGGGTTAAAGGAGAAGAAAAACCCACAGTTTGTTGAACAATTGCTCCCGAACATGGCAATACCCCATATGTAGTCGTAATCTGCTGTATGGATACATGTGGAGTCTTGGAATGGAAAGAGGACTATTTGGCTTTTGGAGATTTCGGGTGCCATGTCGCATTTGCAGAGGCGTTAAAATACCAATACAATGGAAACTTCCATTTTGGAAACTACACCCCTCACAGAACATATAAAGGGGTATACATTCTGGCCACACAGCTGTTTCACAGATTTTATTAACATTGGGATGTAAAGATGAAAAATTACTTTTTCTTCAAAAAAAAAAAAATCAATTTGGCCCAAAATATTTCATTTTCACAAGAGGATAGAAGAGAAAAATCTCATCAAAGCTCATTACTCCTAAACACATGAATACCCCATATGTAGTTGTAAACTGCAGTATAGATACATGGTGGGGCTCAGAATGGAAAGAGTGGTATTTGGCTTTTGGAGGGCAGAATTTGCTAGAATAGTTTTCAGATGCCATGTCCAAAAGTGACCATATTTTGGAAACTACACTCATCAAGGAATTTCTCAATGGGAATAATCATTTTGAGCCCAAGAGTGCTTCCCAAAAATTAATGTACAAAGTGAAAATTTAAATTTTAAAAGAATTATGCCATTCCAGTGCTCAACATCTCGTGCTCCCTATGGGAGATTCTGGGAGCCGGCCTGCAACGATAAAGGTATGGGGCCGTTGAGTACTGGCCCCAGAAGCCATTTTCTTAACTTTGGTGTTGGGTCCTGGCCTGCAATGCACGCGATCAAGGTGAGACCCGTTTGCTATGGCGGCTGCGCTGCAGTAGAGCGGCCTCCATCTTTAAAGACGTTTCAGTTCAGTTCAGTTCTGAAGGGGTCATCAAAGGCCTCTAATAGAATCCCCCATAAATCTCCCCATTCTCAAAATTGCACTCCTGAAAGAATTCAAAACAGCATTTGTCTAATGCCCCATTTAGCGAGTCGCAGCTGGAAAAACACTGCGGAAAAGACCACGGCGGAAACGCATCAAGTTTTTTTTTCCACAGCATTTTTCACAGAAACTCTGCAGAGTTTCTGCTTCTATTATACCTACACGGAAAACGCTGCAGACATTTTTCTGCAATGTGTGGATGGGATTAGCCAGAATCCCATCCACTTTGTGGGTACTATAAATTGCAGTGTTTTCACAACGTGGGGCCCCAGCGTTTAGGAAGTTTCTTAACCCTATCTGAACTTCACAGCAATTATTAGCGAAATGAAGGTCAAATTTAAACTTTTCAGACCCCGGAGTATAATAATCGGAGACCCAGGGGAGGTGATAAATATAAAAACCAGTGTTACTCACCTCTCCGGCAATCCGATGTTATTCCCAGCAGGCTTCGGCCTTCTTTGGTGACGTCCAAGGCGTCACGTGAGCCAGGCCGACGTCATTATGTCACGACGCCGGTCTGTGCGACACTGAAGAAGGCCGAAAGCAGGGAGCGCAACAGAGCCCAGGTAAGTAACTGGTTTTATGTTTGTCACCACCTGGGTCTCCGATCATTATACTCTGGGGTCTGAAAAGATCCCAGAGTATAATAATAGTTCAAGGGTGGGTCACTATGGGACATAATACCATGTGCAGGGGCCACTATGAAGCATAAAACAGTGTGCAGGGGCCACTATGGAGCATAATACCGTTTGCAGGGGCCACTATGGAGCATAATACCAATGTAGGGGCCACTAGGGAGCATAATACTGATTGCAGGGGCCACTATGGAGCATAAAAACGTGTGCAGGGGCCACTATGGAGCATAATACCATTTGCAGGGGCCACTATGGAGCATAATACCGTATGCAGGGGCTGTAGTTACATTACATGGCCGCTATGTGATGAATGACACTGTGTAAACAGAGAAGCGGTCACAGCGCTTACACAGGTACCACAGTATATTCAAACAGGTGATCAGTGGGTGCCCAGGGTTTTTGAGCCCTATATTATATATTTTATAATTGGGGTAGCAGCAGGATGGGTGTGCAGGTGAGGACAATGTGGGTTGGTGCCTGGAAAAGTGAGGAGCCAAAGATGTCTGTGTTGTAAACTTTACAGAGACAAGTCACAGCTGGAAGAAGTGGTCATGGCGGTCCAGAGGGAAGAGAAGGGAAATGTGAAGGATTAGTCAGAGACGTCACCTGTAAGTCACAAAATGTTACTGCACTGTATTCACCTAAATGATAGAGGATAAATACCTGAGTGATGGGGGTCTGTCTGCTGAGTCCCCCACTGAGCCTGAGAATTGTGTTTTTTACCCCCACTGGGTGGGAATTCAGCCTGACCGCAGCCATATATATAGGTGTGCTACTTGGTGGATGGACGAATACGCGTGGCTCTCATTCAACTTTGATGGAAGCGCCAAAGATACCCGAAGTTCAATACTCAGCTATCTGCGGCGCTCCTATTATAGAGAATGGGGGCACGTGGGCTCGTCCATCCACGAAGCAGAAGATGTGTGAAGTTACTTTCATTGTTAATGCCGTGCTGTTGATCTGAAGTAACTTAACTGTACTGAAGTAATACAGGAAGAAGAATTCTTAAAAACTGTTTTATCACTTTGTGTATTGTGTATATTGTCTTTCTATAGTCCGCCTCAGGCAGCACCACTGATCAACATTTACAGAAATAAAACACTTGAAATAGAACACTGTGTGTAAAGAATCTAGAAAATATAGGAGGTCACTTTTTTAATTTAATTACTGAAATAAATAAATGTTTCAAAGATATTCTAATTTATTGAGATGCACTTGTATTATCCAGAATAAATCTGTGCAGAGTACATAACGGTATAAGGTGATATACCAGGGAAAATAAATTATAAAATTAATAATCTGTGAAAGCCACTCTTTTATCAATCATCACAAACACTACTATAAATACTATATAGATGGTATTATACTCCCTACTGTGAGTATGTGAACCTAGAGGGCGCTAGGGAGCGAACCAGGCCAGCCCTGAAAAGGCCCTCAGCCACACTTTTGGGTGGGGCGCGTAACTCCAGAAGGCTGGAGTATCCTGCAGGGAGCAGGAGATGGTGGACCAGCCTAGGACAGAGAGAGAAGGTCTGTCCCAGAAGGGCTGGGGTCCACAGGGGACTTTTGCTAGAGCTGAGCAGGAGTCAGGCTAGTTAGGGGCTCAAGGAGTGAGTTAGGGCCCTAACTGTGGCCTAGGTTTTTTGTTGTTTTGCTATGTTGCACCTATGCTGAATAAAGCCAGTCTTATTTTACACTTGGACCGTCTGAACGCTATCTATCCGGCGCCCAGTACCACGAACCACTGCTGTCCGGACAAGGAGTCTGCCGCCATTTTGAGACTAATCCCCCCCAAGTTGCACATATGGTGCTACGGATTCGGGCATAAAGAGATCCACGCAATTCCTGGAAGACAAGTGGTTGGTGACTGCAGTACTGCTAAGTGTGCATTGTGGCCTACAGCTGGAAGAAATCTGTGATTTCAACAGAGAAACCCAGGAAGGGGTGAGTGAATTGCAACATAGCAAAGTGTGTGCAAAACTGGTGAAAGTAAAACTCTGGAAGAGGAATCCAGGGAATGGACTTTGTGTATACTGTGGCACAGAAGTCTGTAAAGTGTTTGCTGATGGCAAGAAAGTAAGCAATGTGTATAGAAGCTGGATATTGCAAATAGTCTATGTGAAAGGCTATTGTGCCATGTGTGTGTTTTCTGTGGAAGACAGAAGAAAATGCTGGTTGTTGTAGTGCCACATAAGTTACCTGTTTGAATACATGTGACTGCAGAAGATAGCAAAAAGTTGCTGCCGGTTGAACCCAAGGTTGCTGTGGAATATTGTGTAATCTTGTTATTAAACCATGGGCAAGAAAAAGAGAATTTCAGCTGGTAAAAAAGCAGAGAAGTTATGCTCAGGTTTATTAGTGCAGCAGTCTGAATGCAGAGAGACACAAAACCCGGAACAGAGCATGTGGAATGCAAGTAAAGATAAAGGGTTGCATGACGGTGACTCCGTTTTTCTAAAGCACCTCTGTTCTATGATTGAATATGTCCCTGCTGACTGTATGTCTCATACTGG
Source organism: Leptodactylus fallax (assembly GCA_947044405.1). Classification (NCBI taxonomy): domain Eukaryota; kingdom Metazoa; phylum Chordata; class Amphibia; order Anura; family Leptodactylidae; genus Leptodactylus; species Leptodactylus fallax. Next base: position 3,306,429 of record CAMRHE010000096.1, read on the forward strand.
AGTGCATGAAAGCGCCAAAGATGAAAATATTTTGGTGCAGCAGCTTCAAGATAAGATTAAAACCATCAGGTTCATTGATGAGGATGAAATATCTGATTGGAAACGGCAATTTGAGGTATTAGAAAAAGAGAACCTTAAGTTGAACCTGAAGTTAAAGAAAGAGCTTGACTCTATGAAGATGTTATATCCTAGTCATTGTGAAAATGTGGTACTGGGTTTGCCTGGAATGGACTGTGTCACTGAGAAGGTGTTTGCAGAAATGAAATGTGCTCTATCTAATAAAGGTATACAGAGTGTAGAGCAAAAGCAAGTGCTTGAGAAGCAGTTGCAGGATTTAAAGGAGCAGCATGTCCAAGACTCCATTGCCAAAGAGAGTGTCATTGAAAAATTAAGAGATGACCTTGAAACTGCTAAACGGGAGAGAAGTGAATTTTTGCAGAGTCAGTCAGAATGTCTGGATGACCAAGTCAGGATGTGTGAAAAACTTTCGGCTGCATTAACTGACAAAGAAAATGAAATTGCCGAGCTGAGGAAGTATGTGTCTGACCGAGAGAGTGATTTAGAATCTGTAGTGCAGACATTGCAGTCAGAGCAAAACTTGCATGCACTAAAGCAGGTTCTCCTAAATAGTGAAATCCACGAATGGCGAAGCAGAGCTGGAGTTCTGGAACAAAGAGAAAGGGAACTCAAAGCTAGAATATGTAGCTTGGAGAGGGCGCTGTCAGGATCTTGTGAAGATAATGAGAAGTTGTCTGTTTTGGTGCAAAATAAAGACAAAGAATTGAAGGAGATGTCGTCTGTCTATGCTCAGAAAGTACAAACCTTACAGGAAAGTCATAAAAAAGTACAGACTCAACTTCAAGAGCTGCAACTAAAAGTCACAGAAGGGGACAGGTTTCAAGCAGAGCTGCTAGACAAGGCAAACGGTCTGCAGGTGGAATTGAATAATGTCACAAGGCTTCTTTCTCAAGCAGACAGAAAGTTTATCAAAATTTCCAAAGATTTTTCTACACTAGAATCTCAGCTTCTGGACACTCAGGAACTTTTGAAAGAAGAAACCCGTCAGAAGCTTGACCTTAGTACAAAACTAAAACAAATGGAAGATGTAGGTGTAGATCTTGATCATCAACGTTGGATGGTGTCAAATTTGGAAAGGAAGCAGAAAAATTTGGATCAGCTGCTTAGTGAAGAGAAGACTCTTTCTGCTAGATATGCAGAAGAACGTGACCGTGCTGAAGCAGAGGCCCTTGAATTGAAGGCCGAGTTAGAGAGGCTCAACAAGCAACTGCGCACTGAAATGGAGGATTTGGTTAGCTCCAAGGATAAAGTTGAGAAAAACCTGGAATCTGTGCAGATATTGTATGGGAACAAAGCTAATGCTTATGACAAGCTAGAAAAGGCCAAGAGAGAATTGGACCTCCAGACAGAAGACATGAGGATTCAGTTTGAGGGAAACCTGTCTAATTTATCTGCTGAGATTGTAGATCTAAAAATGCTTGTTGCTAAACTAAAGGTGCAAGTGAACAAGCAGGAGGAAATTGCACGTATCAAGGAACAGCTGGAGTCTCAGATGGATCAAGTGAAGCGCGAGTCAGAAATAAAGTTGGAAGAGCACACTTTTCAGATTGAACAGTTAAAAACCGAAGTGGAATCTAAAAGAGAAGAATTGGATCGATTGCAGCAGTCTTTATCCAATACTGAACAGTCGGCATCTGCCCTATCTTCAAAGCTGGCAGCACTAGAAGCTGAGAGACTCGCTGCAGAGCCTGTTAACCTCTAAAGAATCAGAGCTGCAAGGTGCACTAGTAAAAACGGAGATGGAGGCTGCTCAGAAAAATGTGGCAGTGAAGAAAGTTCTGGAGCTGGAATCAGAGATTTGTGCGCTACAGAAGGAGTTAGAATTGGAGAAAGCTGCCAGAATAGAGGCAGAGAAAGGAGAATCATTAAGTCAGACAGACATGAGTGACCTGTCCACTGATGTTGATACCAATGATCAGATTATGATGAAACCACGTGATTCGGTAAAACGTCAAGTGGAGGGTATAGTTCCCCAGGAAGATGCTGCTAAAGGTGGACTTCCTGCAAAATGTGAGGAGGCCAAAGAAGGTCCAACAGAAGAAGAAACTGTGATTGGTCACACACTGCCTGTGACAGAGTGGGTCCAGCTTCAAACCAATGAGGTCCAAAGCCTAGAGGGCTGTGAGATGGTAAATAAGGAGAAGGGTCATCAAAAGTGTGGAACAAGAGTCCGTAAGAAGACTGACCACGCATATGGTGTCCCAACAGCTAAAGTGTCTGAAGCCATTGTGGATAAAGATGTTGCTGTGCCTGTCTCTAGCCAAATGTCGGGTGGACAAATGGTGAATAATGACTCCATGTTGTCTGTGAAGGGGGAGTCAGGAAGTAATACAGTCAACCCAAAAAGAAGAGAAGAGGCAGAAGTTGTTTTACCGCCTGATGCTAATAGCAACAAGAAGAGGCTGAGATACAATGTTACTATGTCCCTAACTAATGGAAGTAACCGTAGTAGAGGTTCTAATGCAGAGACTGAGCAGCCGTCATTTGCATGCAGAAGTAAGAGATGGTTACATGTCACCAATGATGTGACAGTTGTTAAAGACATACCAGAAAATGTAGTTCAGTGTGATCCATTATGTGAGGGTGTACGGTATGGCCCTCGTGCAGAAGGAGAAGATATTGCAGTACAGAGCTTGTGTATCTCAAACAAAGAGGAGAGCAAGCAGCCTAGGTCTCCCTAAACTTCTAAGCCTTGATGGTGATGGCAAAGTTTGCTTTGAGATGAAGGTTACGGAAAAAGTACCCGTGAAACAGTTACAGTCATATTAAAAAGTTTGGGCACCCCTATTAATCTTAATCATTTTTAGTTCTAAATATTTGGGTGTTTGCAACAGCCATTTCAATTTGATATATCTAATAACTGATGGACACAGTAATATTTCAGGATTGAAATGAGGTTTATTGTACTAACAGAAAATGTGCAATATGCATTAAACCAAAATTTGACCGGTGCAAAAATTTGGGTACCCTTATCATTTTATTGATTTGAATACTCCTAACTACTTTTTACTGACTTACTGAAGCACAAAATTGGTTTTGTAACCTCACTGAGCTTTGAACTTCATAGCCAGGTGTATCCAATCATGAGAAAAGGTATTTAAGGTGGCCATTTGCAAGTTGTTCTCCTATTTGAATCTCCTCTGAAGAGTGGCATCATGGGCTCCTCAAAACAACTCTCAAATGATCTGAAAACAAAGATTGTTCAACATAGTTGTTCAGGGGAAGGATACAAAAAGTTGTCTCAGAGATTTAACCTGTCAGTTTCCACTGTGAGGAACATAGTAAGGAAATGGAAGACCACAGGGACAGTTCTTGTTAAGTCCAGAAGTGGCAGGCCAAGAAAAATATCAGAAAGGCAGAGAAGAAGAATGGTGAGAACAGTCAAGGACAATCCACAGACCACCTCCAAAGAGCTGCAGCATCATCTTGCTGCAGATGGTGTCACTGTGCATCGGTCAACAATACAGCACACTTTGCACAAGGAGAAGCTGTATGGGCCTGAGGTATGCAAAAGCACATTTGGACAAGCCAGCTTCATTTTGGAAGAAGGTCCTGTGGACTGATGAAACAAAGATTGAGTTGTTTGGTCATACAAAAAGGCGTTATGCATGGCGTCCAAAAAACACAGCATTCCAAGAAAAACACTTGCTACCCACTGTAAAATTTGGTGGAGGTTCCATCATGCTTTGGGGCTGTGTGGCCAATGCCGGCACCGGGAATCTTGTTAAAGTTGAGGGTCGCATGGATTCAACTCAGTATCAGCAGATTCTTGAGAATAATGTACAAGAATCAGTGACGAATTTGAAGTTACGCCGGGGATGGATATTTCAGCAAGACAATGATCCAAAACACAGCTCCAAATCTACTCAGGCATTCATGCAGAGGAACAATTACAATGTTCTGGAATGGCCATCCCAGTCCCCAGACCTGAATATCATTGAACATCTGTGGGATAATTTGAAGTGGGCTGTCCATGCTCGGCGACCATCAAACTTAACTGAACTGGAATTGTTTTGTAAAGAGGAATGGTCAAAAATACCTTCATCCAGGATCCAGGAACTGATTAAAAGCTACAGGAAGCGACTATAGGCTGTTATTTTTGCAAAAGGAGGATCTACTAAATATTAATGTCACTTTTCTGTTGAGGTGCCCATACTTTTGCACCGGTCAAATTTTGGTTTAATGCATATTGCACATTTTCTGTTAGTACAATAAACCTCATTTCAATCCTGAAATATTACTGTGTCCATCAGTTATTAGATATATCAAATTGAAATGGCTGTTGCAAACACCCAAATATTTAGAACTAAAAATGATTAAGATTAATAGGGGTGCCCAAACTTTTTCATATGACTGTATACTCTAAAGACATTGATGTGCATGAAGTACGTGTTATTTGGTCTCTGAGCTCCTGTGGATTCGTGGTAGGTGAAGAAGAAGATTCTTACGGCTATTCCCTAAAGGAATCAAACTCATGCAATGGGATGGCTGAAGACTATGGCGAGAAATGTGATGAAAATGATGTGATCCCCTGTATGACGAATTGTGAAGGTGATGAAGTAAAACTTGCCTTTGCACAGAATGGCCAGGATCTTAGCGTAGCATTTAAAGTGATGAGAAACCGGAGAACTCAACGGAGCGGTATTTGGAAGAAAAGACCGCCAGATTGGGACTTCTGGACAGGCATGCATGGTTGAAGAGGGACTTCGTCATAGGATGTCTCGTCCCATTGTAGCTCACCCCATGGGTAGTGAGCTGAGGGGGAGGGTATGTGAGCATGTGAACCTAGAGGGCGCTAGGGAGCGACCCAGGCCAGCCCTGAAAAGGCCCTCAGCCACACCTTTGGGTGGGGCGCGTAACTCCAGAAGGCTGGAGTATCCTGCAGGGAGCAGGAGATGGTGGACCAGCCTAGGACAGAGAGAGAAGGTCTGTCCCAGAAGGGCTGGGGTCCACAGGGGACTTTTGCTAGAGCTGAGCAGGAGTCAGGCTACTTAGGGGCTCAAGGAGTGAGTTAGGGCCCTAACTGTGGCCTAGGTTTTTTGTTGTTTTGCTATGTTGCACCTATGCTGAATAAAGCCAGTTTTATTTTACACTTGAACCGTCTGAACGCTATCTATATGGCGCCCAGTACCACAAACCACTGCTGTCCGGACCAGGAGTCTGCTGCCATTTTGAGACTAATCCCCCCAAGTTGTCACACTACATATTATCCAAAATCTATCCTACCTCATCCCCACACTGCTGGAGAGGATGTGATGTTGACACACTGGTACCATCGTACACCTCTTTTGGGATTGCTTGCTAATTCAACCACAATGGCGCACAATAAACTCTCTGATATCTAAAATGAATATACTAATAATATTCCACCCGAACTGGGTTTGCTGGGTCTGGGTTTAGACAATATCCCAAGACCCTGTAGAACTGTACTCTGTCATATAATCTTGTCAACTATGTCGGCCATAGCATCCAACTGGAAAACAAATCATAGTCCTACTCTTTCGATGATCATAGAGAAAGTTAATAAAAACTACCACTATGAATAGATACAGGCTTGTAGGCAACACAGACTTTAAGAATTTCTGGAAAAACAAGCACTGCTGGAAAATATCAAACTCTGCATCTTCTCTCTCATTTTAGAATACACTAAGACAACATCAATCCTTTATCCATAAACAATATACAAAAGCTCTTAAGATCCCTTCCCCCTTTACTTGTTCTAATATGAGTTTATTAAATTGTTTAATAGTTACCAGATGTATTCTGTCAGATATTTTAATACTATTATTTCACTACTACAGTAATACCTCGTACACTCACGTTTCCGAATTTGCGAATTCACAGATTCGCGATATTTTTTTGGCAACTAACATATATAGATTTTGCTCTTTTTTTCTCAGATCTGTGAAATTTAATAAAAAAAAACACCTTCGCTATTGGGTAGTAGCGTCCTGTTCGTTACGTACCCGGTAATTCGTTTCATTTTACTGTGAGTGTATAAGAAAAATGAATGAATGTATTAATATACAGTACTGTACAGTATACTTTAGTATACTGTACAGTACTGTAGGGTAAAGTTTATTGATATTTAGGGGTTAAACATTAGAAATCGGCATTGTAAGCGCTTCTAAGCGCTTGTATCAAACATTCGCAATTCCTCGCGATCCGCGACCGGTTCTGGACCCTAACCTCGCGAATGTACGAGGTATTACTGTATTACTAAATGTAAATTGAACCAACATGGCAAACACATTGCATCTGAAACATTGTAACTTAATGTAACTTGCTGAAAAATGTTTAGCAAATGTTGATAGATTAACAAATACAAAACAGAAAATTAATAATCCATGGATGGGAACAGGCCAGGTTTTTCAGGGCAGGTGTCACACTGATAAATGGTGTCCTTCCTTTTCCCCCTTTTGGAACACATTCTGCACCTTTTTTGGGTCTTCCCTTTCTTTGCAGTTTGTGGGACTTCACTGGGAAAGTGTTGCCCTTGTACAATATGGCACCTTCAGTTCCATAAGTACCTGGGCTGGGCCCTTCCTGATCGCCAAATATCAGTCTTGATCACAGCCTTCTGAAATTGAAGTAAAGATCCTGTCCTTCCTGCACATTGTGATAACACGTAAGCATTATACATTGATATCTGTACGATATGCATCATAGCACTATACAGCTTCAGGACTTGATCAGATAGATCAACTCCTCTCATGTACTTATTATAGGCCAGGATGCAGTCTGGCTTGGGGATGAGGGTACTTGTACCACGTAAAAGGACAAGAGTGCTGATGTTACCATGAACTGTGGTCAGTACAAGGACATCCCTCTTGCCCTTATACTTGAGCAACAGCATGTTCTGTTCTCATTACAGACGGTCCTACTCTCAACCCTTCTGAAGGGCTGTGCAATCTGTGTCCTAGAGAGGCCTCTCTTGCGCACTGTCCCACAAGCTGCAGTTCCTCTGGAACTGAGGTACATAAAGAGTGGGATGCTGGTATAGAAGTTATCCACATATTGGTGATAACCCTGGTCCAGCAATGGGTGCAGCAAATTCCACACTATCTTCCCACTAACTCCTTGGATTGGGTGGCATTCTGAGGGCTCAATTCTTGTTCATAAACCCTAAACTTGTACACACGTGGACAAAATTGTTGGTACCCCTCGTTTAATGAAAGAAAAATCCACAATGGTCACAGAAATAACTTGAATCTGATAAAACTAATAATATATAAAAATTCTATGAAAATGAACAAATGAAAGTCAGACATTGCTTTTCAACCATGCTTCAACAGAATTTTTAAAAAAAGAAAACTCATGAAACAGGCAGAAATGATGGTACCCTTAACTTAATATTTTGTTGCACAACCTTTTGATGCAATCACTGCAATCAAACGATTCCTGTAACGGTCAATGAGACTTCTGCACCTCTCAACAGGTATTTTGGCCCACTCCTCATGAGCAAACTGCTCCAGTTGTCTCGGGTTTGAAGGGTGCCTTTTCCAGACGCCATGTTTCAGCTCCTTCCAAAGATGCTCAATAGTATATAGGTCAGGGCTCATGGAAGGCCACTTCAGAATAGTCCAATGTTTTCCTCTTAGCCATTCTTGGGTGTTTTTAGCTGTGTGTTTTGGGTCATTATCCTGTTGCAAGATCCATGACCTGCGACTGAGACCAAGCTTTCTGATACTGGGCAGCACATTTCTCTCTAGAATCCCTTGATAGTCTTGAGATTTCATTGTACCCTGCTCAGATTCAAGACACCCTGTGCCAGATGCAGCAAAGCAGCCCCAGAACATAACAGAGACTCCTCCATGTTTCACAGTAGGGACAGTGTTCTTTTCAAGATAAGCTTCATTTTTCCGTCTGTGAAGATAGAGCTGATGTGACTTGCCAAAAATTTCAATTTTTGTCTCATCTGTCCATAGGACATTCTCCCTGAAGCTTTGTGCCTTGTCAACATGTAGTTTGGCAAATTACTTTTGTCAGATTTAAGTTATTTCTTGAATCTTGACCATTGTGGGTTTTTCTTTCATTAAACGAGGGGTACCAACAATTTTGTCCATGTGTGTAGGTGTACACTGAGCTGCTCTCGCACAATTCGTACATTTTAATGCCGTTCCATGCCCTCTTACTGGGCAAGTATTGGTGGAATTTAAACCTCCCTTTGAAACTGATCAGGGACTATAGAAATGTTCTGATCAGGGATGTATGATGTTACAAATTTGGTGCTGAAGTTGTCAATGACTGGCCTGACTTTGAATAGGTGGTCAAAGTTTGGGGCATCATGGGGCAGGAACTGTATATTATAATTATATCATCTTTATGATAGTATAATTATATTATTATTATAGTGCTGAAATTTCAGGATTAATTTATATAACGTATATACAGTACAGACCAAAAGTTTGGACACACCTTCTCATTCCAAGAGTTTTCTGTATTTTCATGACTATAAAAATTGTAGATTCACACTGAAGGCATCAAAACTATGAATTAACACATGTGGAATTATATACTTAACAAAAAAGTGTGAAACAACTGAAAATATGTCTTATATTCTATGTTCTTCAAAGTAGCCACCTTTTGCTTTGATTACTGCTTTGCACACTCTTGGCATTCTCTTGCTGAGTTTCAAGAGGCAGTCACCTGAAATGGTTTTCACTTCACAGGTGTGCCCTGTCAGGTTTAATAAGTGGGATTTCTTGCCTTATAAATGGGGTTGGGACCATCAGTTGTGTTGTTCAGAAGTCAGGTGGATACACAGCTGATAGTCCTACTGAATGGAGTGTTAGAATTTGTATTATGGCAAGAAAAAAGCAGCTAAGTAAAGAAAAACGAGTGGCCATCATTACTTTAAGAAATGAAGGTCAGTCAGTCCGAAAAATTGGGAAAACTTTGAAAGTGTCCCCAAGTGCAGTGGCCAAAACCATCAAGCGCTACAAAGAAACTGGCTCACATGAGGACCGCCCCAGGAAATGAAGACCAAGAGTCACCTCTGCTGCGGAGGATAAGTTCATCCGAGTCACCAGCCTCAGAAATCGCAGGTTAACAGCAGCTCAGATTAGAGACCAGGTCAATGCCACACAGAGTTCTAGCAGCAGACACATCTCTACAACAACTGTTAAGAGGAGACTGTGTGCAGCAGGCCTTCATGGTAAAATAGCTGCTAGGAAACCACTGCTAAGGACAGGCAACAAGCAGAAGAGACTTGTTTGGGCTAAAGAACACAAGGAATGGACATTAGACCTGTGGAAATCTGTGCTTTGGTTGATGAGTCCAAATTTGAGATCTTTGGTTCCAACCACCGTGTCTTTGTGCGACGCAGAAAAGGTGAACGAATGGACTCTACATGCCTGGTTCCCACCGTGAAGCATGGAGGAGGAGGTGTGATGGTGTGGGGGTGCTTTGCTGGTGACACTGTTGGGGATTTATTCAAAATTGAAGGAATACTGAACCAGCATGGTTACCACAGTATCTTGCAGCGGCATGCTATTCCATCCGGTTTGCGTTTAGTTGGACCATCATTTATTTTTCAACAGGACAATGACCCCAAACACACCTCCAGACTGTGTAAGGGCTATTTGACCAAGAAGGAGAGTGATGGGGTGCTACGCCAGATGACCTGGCCTCCACAGTCACCAGACCTGAACCCAATTGAGATGGTTTGGGGTGAGCTGGACCGCAGAGTGAAGGCAAAAGGGCCAACAAGTGCTAAGCATCTCTGGGAACTCCTTCAAGACTGTTGGAAGACCATTTCAGGTGACTACCTCTTGAAGCTCATCAAGAGAATGCCAAGAGTGTACAAAGCAGTAATCAAAGCAAAAGGTGGCTACTTTGAAGAACCTAGAATATAAGACATATTTACAGTTGTTTCACACTTTTTTGTTAAGTATATAATTCCACATGTGTTCATTCATAGTTTTGATGCCTTCAGTGTGAATCTACAATTTTTATAGTCATGAAAATACAGAAAACTCTTGAAATAAGAAGGTGTGTCCAAACTTTTGGTCTGTACTGTATGTCACTGACCAATTGTTCTGTAACTGCAGTAACTGCACAGTGGGAGCGATGCGAGCAGGGTAGTTACTCTTAACTTGAAACGCCCACTGCACCTGCAATTGGTCGGTCTGTACAGAACGACCAGTTGCAGGGATGGGGGGTGAGGGGCTGGTACCACTACATCCTCCCCTGATAAACGGCAGCGATTGATGCTATGTATAGCACCAATCACTGCCGGATTCTGGCTCACCTGCAGCATTCTTCTCATAGTTGCCTTATCACCGACCATGGTGACCCTCTAACACTGGAACGTACTATTACGTCCATCTGCGTTAAGTCCTTGACACCCAGGACGTAATAGCACGTCCTGTGTCACAAAGGGGTTAAAAGGTGATGGGCTTCTAAAGGTAAATACTGTGAATCTACCCAATAGTATAAGTTATGCACCCTGGTAATCCAATCTGCACAGTCTTCTGCACTATTCCATGTAGAAAAAATAGAACTTTCACCAGATTTCACAGGAACTGAGGCTTTTTTTTTTTTTTTTTTAAGCCTTTGTCGGGTGAATGGGTCTATGGATGAGTTTATGGAGCTTTCCTGGCACATAAGGTAAACTGAAAGCAAAAACGTGGTGTGAAAACAAACTAACCATTTTTGTATACTTCATGAGGACTTCTAGAGGATCTCTTTGAAGTGCAAAGTACATTTTGATAGGAATTAAAGGGGTTATCGACCTAAACTGCTCACTCACCGTACTTTTAGTAGCAGAGGTTATAGATACATCGATCCCATAGACCTGAATTGGACACCGTTGAAGCAGAGTGTCCAGCATGTAAACAAAGCCAGGAGCTGCACAGTCAAGGAAACAACTGATGTGCAACTGCTAATCTAAAATTGATTGCCTATCTTAAGGCTAGCCCTTCAATTTTTTAAAGGTGGATAACCCCTTTAATTACCGCCCCATAGCTGTAAGAGAGAAACTTTTACATTTTTGATAATAGAGCCAAACTTTTTTGAGATCTTATTTCAACATGAAAAAACTCTTTAAAAATCCATATTTTAAACAAACCTAAGAAGAGCATTATTATATGCCAAAACTTCACCTAAACATTAACCATCTATATTATCAAACTTGAAAACAAAACAAAAGCACCCTTTTCTCAAAAATTTCAGCACTTTGCTGTTCTTTATCATCATGACAAATGGTGCCATTATTACTTCTCAAAGAAAGAAAGTGAACCTTACAGTTTGCACAAGAGCAATCTGCCAAATCCTGCAGCAGCTTGGCATATTCCTCTTAGCATTTTTTTCTTAATAACCACTGCAGTTATTGTGCTACAGATTATCTTTCATGGTTTAAGCATTCCTAATAAGCACATTAGAAATTTTTGTTTGATGCATGGATACATCTGGTATTGAGGAAAATGATTTCTAAGGTTAGGTTTACGTTCCGGTCTTTAAAGGGAATGCATTCTCAAAAAGTGAGCTGTTGTTTAAAACAAGTTTTTATGTTAACTTATTAAAAATGCAGCTATTGTGCGCCTATAAGTAGCACTCATGACACAATTTTTATGCTGTAGTCTAGGGCTGGGTGATTATAACCTAAATCGCAAAATCACAATTAAAATCAAGCATTTTGCATTGATTATGATTAATGCGATTGTTTAAGCCACGCCCCTATGAGTATGCATTTGGCGAATTTGAAGCAAAGACATCGGAACCGGAACTGCTATTATTATACTCAAATCGGTCATGTGACCACTGAGGCCCAAGTAAAGGCCTCAGCAGTCCCTGAAGTCATTAATGGGGCTGGAAAAGGCCTGAGGACGACAAAGATAAGCACTGGAGACTGAGGGAGGTGAGTAACACTGTTTTAGAAAGGTACCTGATGTAAACTGTAGTGTAGTTAATCTTCTTACCAATGGTTCTGGTCCTCACTTGTATCATGTGACTGACACCAACACTTTTCAACTCTCGTAGACAGAGAAACGGACTCCCTGTCTACACATATAAGGCTGTCAGCTTACAAATACAGAAGGTAAAATTACCTTCACCACAACTGACCTCATGTACCTTTCTAACAGGGAGAATACAATAGTTTGTGGCGGTGCTATTATAAGAACACAACACTGGCGTTTCAATGGCTATAATCGCGCTGCATTCTTACTATCCTGTACAAAACAGATCCGTTACAAAGATTAGAACAAATCATAAAAAATCCTTCATAGATGGTGTAAGCTGCCATGATGCCAGTGTGAGCAGTGAGTGTCTTACAGATGTGTGAAGTCCTTTAAAATAATCCATGTAAAACAAATAAACATATGAAGCGTTTGATAAGGGACATAACATGGAGCTTTATCTGTATTACCACTTTCTCATTCCCCTTGTTGTCTATGTCTTGAATTTTCTCCAAAATGGTTATTGCCAACTGCTGCAGTGACATTTCCTTATTCTTCAGGCTGAAACTGTCCACCAAAGCTGATGATGATAATACATGTAATAATGGCATAACCAAAACTTGAGCAATGGCTGGAGTTTTGCTTCCATCTGGTAACACCAACATTTTTAGAGCTGTCAAAAAAGAGAATATTAAATAATACAGGGTCTTTTTCTCACTTGGTACTGCAATACTAAAGGACTTCTCCCAGCACAGATAATGTGTCCATATAGCCAGAGTGCCCTCACTAATCTCTTGAACAAAGTGGAAGCGATCTTAGGAGAGAACTGGCCCTCTTGCATTAGTGTATTTGGATTCAAAGTAAAGAGAGGAATTTACAATCCCATCTACACCAGTTTTCTGACATACATGGGTGTAAATTTGGAACACCTTTCTTGCACCAAATATACACCACTTCATTCCTTCTGTGCTCTATTCACCACTTTTTACAAAAGTGGGTGGAATGGGGCACAGACACTTCAGCATGAGAAATTTACTATAACCAACGCCAGATAGTTGTCAAGGCGTAGATTTCTGCTGCACGGAAGTACATCTGAGTTTTTAAGAATTTGGAACATGGAACTTCTTAATAATTTAGGAGTATCTCACATCAGCTGGGAACTTGAATAAGGCTAGGTTCACACTAGGGCTGGGCTCTACATCATTCTGGTTCGTTAGGAAACCCTAATAACGGAGAGCCCGTCCACCGAAAGAGTAGTTACCCACGAACCTCATAGACTATATAATGGAGTCGGCTGGATGTCTGTCGGGATTTTGCCCTTTTTACACTGAAACCAGTGGATAGAAATGTCCTCCGTGCAGGACTTTTCTCTCCACCAGTTCTCGGATGTGAACCTAGCCTAAGACTGGTGCACAGAACCCAGGTCTTCATCAAATGTAACTGTACAACAGCAAATAGCTGAGAAAAGCCCAAGTGACCATAATATAAGGCATCCAGGAACACTAAACTGCAAGTATAAGGCAGATATATGCAGGTACTCACTCCATTCTAGCATCTACCATGTAGGCATGACACAGGAAAAGAACATTCTATGAGCACAGTCAGTAAAGCTGCTTGCTGTCTGTGAATAATATCCCATCTGTAACCACTCAAGCAGCCAGAAGTACATACAAGTACATAGAAGACGTTTCTAACATCGCAAGCTGTGAGGTGCTGCAGAATCTTCAGTTTCAGCAGTTTGTAGACGTGCTGTGAGGAGTCTGTGGTAAGAAGCAGCCCCACACATCTACATTCACTGTGTGAAGAGCGAAAACCCCCTCCCCCTTCAACTCACTCTGATCCATCTTGCATCTATGGAGACTAATCTGGCCTAGCAACAGAGAGTGAACTGTAATTTAACTGTAAAAGAAGGGAGGCATCTAGTGGCAGGAACTTTAGAGAGGGTTTTCAGGCAAAAAGAAGCCACATTTCTAATTAAAGTGAATTACATTTTGGCCCAGAATGACATGCTCTATTAAATGAGATTACGTTGTCTGAAAACTTAGTAACCATTTAAATTTACCTGCTGGTGGTCATTTTGGAGATACACACTTCATTTCTGTGTTGCCTGTATAGATTGTACAGCTGCAAAGTATCAGTTAATTGTCAAAGACCTGTAACTTTAGGTTCACACCAACCAGGCCAGAAAAACGGAGAGGCGGACCACTAAAATAGCAGTTACACGCGGAGCCCGGTGGGCCCCATTAATTTAATGGGGTTCATCGGGTGTCTGTCAATTTAAAACTAAAAGCGGCACAGATGTCAACGTAGCCTTAGCAAACTAATACACTTGCCAGTAAAAGATTAGTGCATTTCCTACTCTAAAAGGGTACCAGGGAAAATTCATACAGGACCTGTGTGTATAGTGTGGCTATGTTTTGTTATGAAAGCCTCCAAAATTGAGATACCATTAAATTGTTTGCTTTCTGGTGACTCTGCTCCATTCAGAACAGCAAAGATGACAAGTAAGCTGCAGAAAGCAAGAAATGTCAGCTGTACACGTTCTACATTGCTTTAAAAAGGAGAGCTATGAGAAGAATTTTTAAATCACTTATAGTGTACACTAAATTGTGCAAAAAGGTTTGTAATGTAACTATGCTGAGGTACAGATCCAGAGCTAGAACTGAATTCCTATTACACCATGATCTGTTCTAATACTTTAATTTAAAGGGGTTTTCCACGCAAAAAATGTTTTTTTAAAAAAGGTCTGTTAGTGCTATTAATGGGTTAATAAATGCACCCATATACCTTTAGCAGTGTTTTGAGTGATTTCTGGGTGTCTCTGGGAGCTCCTGGCATCTTCTGCATTTGTTTACATGGTTCAGCTTCCTGCTACGTAGCTTCCACACTAGCTCCCTCTCAACTCCCTGCCCCCCTTCCATTCTCCCATACACCCTCTTCTCTGTCTCTCTAGCTATCCCACCTACTCCCCGACCCCATTATACTTCGTGACTTCCTTCCAGTCTTCCTCCTGCGGGATTTCTACAAGAGCCTCTTTTCTGATTCTGCCAACACGCACAGTAGTCTCAGTGCTGCTCTGTGCTCTGGAGCCGACAAGCCACCTCTACTGTACAAGCGTGGGAGCTCGCACACCTGCACAGTAGAGGTGAATTATGGCTGCAGAGCACAGAGCAGTGCTGGGACTATTGCGCGCGCCAGCAGTCAGAAAAGAGGGAGGAGCAGTCCCGCAGGAGGAAGCATGGAAGGAAGAGAGGTAAGTATAATGGAGTGGATGGGGGGGGAGTAGTAGTGACATTCTGTTTCCACCCCAGGGATATTGGTAAATATACATTTTTGAAAAATTATGTTATTTAGAAAGTAGGTGTTTAGATTAGTGTAGGAATTAGCTTTTATCCTGGGCAACCCCTTTAATATAAGCAGTAGGTGAACATTATAAGAAATGAAAAGTTTCAAACCTACTTAGATTTAGAATTTGCTCATGGAGATTGCATGGGCATTGCAGCAGAAGCAAGCCAAGTCCGGTTAAAATTTGCTCTTTAGGAAAACTCTGAAAATCAATGATAAAAAATAATTATTACTGTTAATAGTTTCAAAGCCAGTTTATGGGTTAAGCTTTTTTCAAATTCAATCACAGTACATAAGGCACATTGAAATCCATTGTGTCAAGCTTAAATAGGTACTGTCGTTTCAACAAACTCTGCATAAATGAATAGTTTAAGCAATTATAAAAGACTTTGTAATATAAAGTATCAAAGAAGAATGCATCTTTCTGCTATTTTTTCCACTATCTTCCTGCTCCCCCTCACTCTGCTATGTTGACTTTCAATGTAAAAAATCACCCCTATATCAGTGTGAAGAAAGACTTCTGGTCACATGACTCAGATAACGCATGTCTTTATGGAATCTACGGTGGGGGGGTAATAAACTGAAAAAGACAGGCTTGGACTGATACTTGAGCAGAATAGAAGCTTTCTACAAGAGCCAAAACACTTAATTCACATTAGTACAGGTCGCCACCTCTCTATACATGTCCTGTATGATCTTGGGGCTTATTCTGAGTGAGAGACAGACAGATTTCTCCTCCACTTGTTCTGTGCAATACATGAAAGCTAATCTGCAATCACTAGTTCAACCAGAAATGAAAACTATAGATATAGCATGCATAGGGGGAATCCACTAAATAATCCAAAATATAAATCATATGAATAGTGTTACTCCCAATGCACTCACACACATTTTAACAGCTTATCCTGAAAAGTCAAATTAAAAAAAAAGGTATACAGCTGAAAAAACGGTTGTCTTTTTTTATCACTCACTTCTTTCAACAGGTTCACATTTTCTTCCAATATGTGTAAGAATGTGGAGCAGTCGCCAGTAATTTTTAAGCTGTATTCACAAGCACACAAAACTTGTAGTGACAGCAGACGAAGTTCATTTCTCCAAAAGTTGGGATGTTCACAAAACTTAACAAACAAATCCTTCATGTACATGGTACATTCTGTCATTTGTGTACAATCTGAGAGCTGTAATGCAAGAAACATAAACAGTGATAAGGAAGGGATAAGGTTAAATAAAAATCAGCTGAATTATACGCAAGTAACCTAAAGCCAGCCATAAAAGGTGGAAGAACCTGCATCATACAGGTGCATCTCAATAAATTAGAATATCTTTGAAATGTTCATTCATTTCAGTAATTCTGTAATACAATTCATAATCAGCGTCTTCCATGATTGTGTGTCCTACTGAACCAGACTGAGGGACCATTTAAAGGCTTAGGAAACCTTGGCAGGTGACACACTGAATTTACAATACTGAACATTTTTTACAATATTCTAATTTTCTTTTATATTTTGGTTTTCATTACCTGTAATCCATAATCAACATTTACAGAAATAAAACACTTGAAATAGAACACTCTGTGTGTAAGGAATCTAGAAAATATAGGAGGTCACTTTTTTAATTTAATTACTAAAATAAATAAACGTTTCAAAGATATTCTAATTTATTGAGATGCACCTGTATGTCTACAAATTACTGTTAACTGAAATTTTAATTTTATTTCTAATTCTATTAAAGAAAACCTGTCAGGTGTTATTTTCACCCTAAAGCAGTCCCAGTGTGTGCAGCATCAAGTAATGACTTTTCCCTATGTTGACCCTTGCTGAAATTTATAAGCTTTTAGAACCCTAGATTGGCATATGCAAATTTACCTTAACTAGTGTCACAGGTGACGGGGAGAAGCTTTATCAAGTCATGCAGACATCACACACCCTGTGAGGACAGCAGTTAGATAGGGTGACTTACAGTGGGGAAAAAAAGTATTTAGTCAGCCACCAATTGTATAAGTTCTCCCACTTAAAAAGATGAGAGAGGCCTGTAATTGACATCATAGGTAGAACTCAACTATGAGAGACAAAATGAGTAAACAAATCCAGAAAATCACATGGTCTAATTTTTTAAGAATTTATTTGCAAATTATGGTGGAAAATAAGTATTTGGTCACCTACAAACAAGCAAGATTTCTGGCTGTCACAGACCTGTAACTTCTTCTTTAAGAGGCTCCTCTGTCCTCCACTCATTACCTGTAGTAATGGCACCTGTTTGACATTGTTATCAGTATAAAAGACACCTGTCCTCAACCTCAAACAGTCAATCACACTCCAAACTCCACTATGGTGAAGACCAAAGAGCTTTGGAAGGACACCAGAAACAAAATTGTAGACCTGCACCAGGCTGGGAAGACTGAATCTGCACTAGGCAAGCAGCTTGGTGTGAAGAAAAATCCCAGAACCACACGGGGGGATCTAGTGAATGACCTGCAGAAAGCTGGGACTAACGTAACAAAAACTACCATCAGAAACACACTACGCCGCCAGGGATTCAGATCCTGCAGTGCCAGACTGTCCCCCTGCTTAAGCCAGTACATATCCGGGCCCGTCTGAAGTTTGCTAGAGAGCATTTGGATGTTCCAGAAGAGTATTGGGAGAATGTCATATGGTCAGATGAAACCAAAGTAGAACTGTTTGGTAGAAACACAACTCGTCGTGTTTGGAGGAGAGTGAATGTTGAGTTGCATCCAAAGAACACCATACCTACTGTGAAGCATGGGGGTGGCAACATCATGCTTTGGGGCTGTTTCTCTGCAAAGGGACCAGGACGACTGATCCATGTACATGAAAGAATGAAAGGGGCCATGTATTGTGAGATTTTGAGTGCAAACCTCCTTCCAACAGCAAGGGCATTGAAGATGAAATGTGGCTGGGTCTTTCAGCATGACAATGATCCCAAGCACACCTCCAGGGCAACGAAGGAGTGGTTTCGTAAGAAGCATTTCAAGGTCCTGGAGTGGCCTAGCCAGTCTCCAGATCTCAACCCCTTAGAAAACCTTTGGAGGGAGTTGAAAGACCGTGTTGCCCAGCGACAGCCCCAAAACATCGCTGCTCTAGAGGAGATCTGCATGGAGGAATGGGCCAACATACCAGCAACAGTGTGTGCCAACCTTGCGAAGACTTACAGAAAACGTTTGACCTCTGTCATTGCCAACAAAGGATATATAACAAAGTATTGAGATGAACCTTTCTTATTGACCAAATACTTATTTTCCGCCATAATTTGCAAATAAATTCTTAAAAAATCAGACAATGTGATTTTCTAGATATGTTTTCTCATTTTGTCTCACATAGTTGAGGTCTACCTATGATGACAATTACAGGCCTCTCTCAACTTTTTAAGTGGAAGAACTTGCACAATTGGTGGCTGACTAAATACTTTTTTTCCCCACTGTATGTAGTGCAGCAACTGCATGACTAGATGAAGCTGCTCCCCACCATCATGACCAATTTGCATATGGTTTTAAAAGCTTGACTTTTCAGCTACAGAAAGCTTAGTAAGGGGCACCATAGGTAAGGTCATTAATTGATGCTGCACATACAGAGAACAGTTTCGGGTAGAAAAAAAAAACACTGGACAGCCTCCCTTTTACAGGATTATCCACCTTATTAAAATTGATGTTCTTTCCATAAAATAGGACATCAATTTTAAATCAGAGGGGGTCTGAATAACAGGACTCCCACTGATCAGCTGTTTAACCAAACAGAAGCAAGCTGTAATGCTCACTCAGCATACTTAAATAGCTGCTGTAGTGAGTACTGCAGTGTATGTCCCATTTAGGTTAACTGCTGCAGTACTCACTATGGCTGCTGTAAGGTATGCTGGCACGGGGAAACAGCTGATCTGCAGGGATTCCCACAAATGGACTCCTACCAATCTAAAATTGATATCGTATCCTATGGAGAGGACATCAATTTTAATAAGATGGGTAACTTTAATACCTCTTTGCAAAACATCTGTCATTGTGGAACTCTGACAGGTATTTACTCCGCTACCACTCTAGGAATACATGATAAACCATATGAGCAACTTACTATCCTGATCAGTATGAAAACATGGACCATGGAAACTGGCTACAGAAAACTGTAACCCTGGTAATTAAATTGTGAAAATGCACAACACATATGGCTTGTCCATATAGTAAGCTGTATAGGAGAGAGCCATATGGGAAAAAAATTAATATAGTGCTAAATAAAAGCCACTTTGTTATCAACTTGATCTGGCTTCTGAAAACCTAGCAGCCCAGAGGTTTTGCTACATTTTTTCTGGAAGAATAAAAGTACTCCTCTTAATATTTTTGCAGAGTATTTTTAACCATGGAGGAGTATTTTTCGCCAAGGAGAAGTACGAAGTTGACAGTAATGAAAATAAATGATATACAGGCATAATAATGCTAAGGGGTTACTGTTTAAAGCGTACCTCCAATTATAAATAACTTCATAAATTAATAGTACATGTTGATATATGAAACTTTGCAATATATCTTATCAAACAATATGTTTTCTTCTACACTTTCCAGGCAAATACTTTCTCCATATTAGTCTATGAAGAGGAGAGGAGGGATAGAAAAGACACTCAAATTATTGCTGCTGTTTCACTCTGCTCTTACCTGCCTTTTTATACACTGCTAAGTTGTAGATAAGAGGCTGTGAGAGCACAAAATAAGGCAATAAATCAATTAACCAGATGGAAGGAGAATCTCACTCCCTACCTCCCCCTTCATAGAAATCTTAGGCTGAATAAGGAGACATAATGTAAACAAAGCTGAAGGTATGGTTTAAGCAGGGAAACCATAACTGTTTTCCATGTATAAATAGCGAATTTAAGGTTTTTGTTTTTACAGCATTAACTGTGCTGTAAAATGACATGTTATAATCTTATAATCTTTGGGACAGCACGATCACACTAATAAATTTTGTCATATTTTAATACCTTTACAAAACCACAAAATTATTTTATTTTTATGACACCCATAACCTTTTTTATGTTTCTTGGTACGAATCTGTGTAAGGTGTCTTTTGCTTCACAAGATGTAGTTTTTATTTATACCATTTTGGGGAACATACGATTTCTTGATCTATTTATTCAATTTTCTGGGGAGCATTTTAGGGAGCACGCATGACTTTCTATTCAGTCGGAAAAGTAAAAAACATGTTGGAAGAAAGTTTCCATCATGTTTTTTGGCGGGTGAAAGCAGATAGACACAGATGCAGACAGAGGCCCCTCCATTGTGTCTTTTGATGTCCATTGCTCTCATGGCGTGATGGATAAGAGCAACATACATTAAATAATGGTAGTATGATCCCACCCTTACAGCTACAGTGTTATCTGTGTGGGATAAAACTTGAATCTGTAATTATTAGAAATTACATTACAAATGTATTGCAGTCTATGGAAGAATCACGGTTTAACTATTGAGGCAAGTCACATGCAACCATCAATATTTATTCTACTTCACAAAGGCTCCACGCTGTCATAGGCATCAGACAGGTGCTGCGAGGAGCCATAGCAGCATCTAAATGTAAGAGGCAGGGACTTGGACTGAAGGAGGGATCAGGGGACCTCACATGTACTACATGCTCAAAAAAGAGTAGACTCCGACTGTGGGCATTAGTGCTGGGTCTCTGCTATTTTACCTGGTGTTAATGATGCCAGCCTTGTTTCTGACCGGCGCCAAAAGTGTAAGATGTTCAAGTGGCCGGAAAAGTCTCAAACATATTAATATGCATGAGACTTTTTTCAAATCGCAATAATGCTTTTACAGATGTTTTTCCTTTGCAGTAGATATCACTAGTTATGGATCACTGTCCATTTACGCTGTAGCGGTTTCTAAAAGGCAAATGTAGCACTGCATGTTCAAATGAATGGGGAACCAAGGAATACATGTCAAAGGCTAGGTTCACATCTGCATTCGGGTTTCAAAAACCTAATCCTCTGAATAAGGAGCCTTGTTTGCTCTGAAACGCGTAGGATATTGTTTCATCTTTGTATTGGATCAATGAATTTTGGATTTTTTTATGTCATTTTTATTTCAATTTGGATTAAAATTTTTATTTTAATTTTTTTGATGCTGGAATTTTATTCAAGCCTCTCTTTACCTGCTACTCATTTGTGAAAGATCCTCAGTGCGCCAACACCGCTGTGGCCACACCTGAATCTTCTTTCATATAAAACCACACTCACTGCCAGTGAGTGTTGGGTTCACAAGATAAATAAAAGACAAGCTTTCTAAATTTTATATATTTATTAACCCCTAAATGGGTCGGTATTAACATCTAACACATACAGTTCAGAACAGATATGCAGATGTATACAAGCATTAACAGTTACTAGTTACAAGATACAGTGCAATGAAATAAAAGGGCATAAAATTGAAATAGTTACTTTACCACGCATCTCCTTGATGTGGCTCTATAGTCCAACACTCACACATGCTCTGTCATGTGTGAATAACCCAGTGGAGGCAGCGGCATTAACTCCAGCATCTCAGCCTGCATGCTCTCATCACAGTCTCTCAGTAATAGTCTCTTGTAGTCTGATCATAGTAAGCAGCAGCATTCCAACCTGCATGCTCATCACAGCAGCCTCTCCTCATGGTCTGTCTGTAACAACTCTGTAGTCTGTGATGGTCTCAGCCCAATCTCTTCCCATTGCCTCTTACCTCATCTTTTATACCCTTTATGCCACCTCCCAGAATGAGGTCACCGGCGACAGCAAGTCTGATTGACTAACGCACTCAAGTCCAGATTCTTTGTATTGAGCTGAGACCAAGTGAAAGGATACAATGTTATCAACCAGGTCTGATCTACCTGCACAATGCATGTTTCTTTGATCACTCAGGACTGTGTAGGAATTCAATGGAGCCCTGCTGGGATGGATACAAAGCCCTATTGTTCCAGTGTTGCCACTACTGCCAATATACACCTAGGATTATAGCTGCGCACCTTATGAGTAAAGCGATACGCTACCCAGAGACCAAAATACAGCTTTGAGTTATAGCCATATTTAAGCGTAATCATCACATCATTCCTACAAATCCTGGGATTATTTCCGTGCATCAGCTTTCAAGTCTACAAGCTGTTCATTCAGGTGGTGAGCAGTGAGAACTTTCTTTTTTTCATTATTTGTGTGATGATTGAGGGGAACAGGAGGGAAGAGCATTTCTTCGGGTCAAAATAAACCCACAGCGGGCTACACCCACAAACAATGTATCTCCCTTAGAATGGGGAGGGGGGGAGAAAAGAAACCATAAAGTTATAATCCACCACTCTGCTTGGTGTTCTTGTAACACAAGCTGTAATCGAGTCTGCGGGTCACAGTCTCCCAGCTGTTGGAGAAGTAATGGCACACAAGAGTACACTCCATTCATGTCACTGGTTTCTTCAGGTCAGACTTTTCTGGGGAAAGAACGAGTGTCTGAATCTCTCGTTCAGTATAGGAGCACAGCTAAGGCTCCACACGTTGTTGACGTTCACCATCATCCTCCATCAATGTGTGGATAAGCATATCCTTGGTCTTATCAGTCCTATTAAGATCTCTCTGCTGTCACAGAAGCACGAGTGGATTTGTCATGCTTCTTGTACGCCGCTGCCATCTTTGTTGTTTGTGAAATAAAATATAGAAAAAGAAAAACAAGAGGGGGAGGGGAACTGTTTGCAGTATGTCTTGGTAGAATAAGTGCCGAGATTGTCCTTTGTAGGCTGGCGAACATTTCACAAGGATTCAACCGCCTTTAAAGGGGTTGGCCACTTTAAGACCAATATTAAGAGACAAATGTTATTGTTTGTATAATAAAAAGTTGTACGATTTTCCAATATACTTTCTGCATCAATTCCTCACAGTTTTCTAGATCTCTGCTTGCTGTCATTCATTCAGTTTACCTCTAGTGGATGAAATTCAGACCACGGTCATGTGATTTACAGTGCTTTACAGTCCATGTTCATGTGATGAACACACAGCTCTTACACTCATGTACCCACACAAAGCTGCCACCACTCACCACTTTGCAGTAAGATGAGACCCCAGTATACCCACACCATGCCCAAATAACAGACAAAACAGGTAACATGGCTAACAATATTTACTGTCTCCAGAAATGTGGGGAACGTTAAAGCCAAAGGACTATCATTAAATTTTAGATTTAATATATGTAAAAAGGTACAGTGCATTAACAATAAAGAGACAAATACATACAAACAATGCAAAACTTGGTTTTAAGGCTAGGTTCACACCTGCTCCTGATCTCCGCTCGGGGATTCCATTACCCATTCTGCTTTAAAAATGCGGATGACAAAAGTCCTGCAAGCAGGACTGTTCTCTCTGCATGTTTCGGGCGGAAATCAGGCAGAAACCCGGCGGACCCCATTATAGTCTATGGGGTCCATAGGTTTCCGTGGGTAACCTCTTTTTTAAGCGGATTAGGTTTCCGTGAGTGGAACAGAATCTACGCTAAGTTCCAAAAAATTCCCTTGACACCCCCAAGCTACTTCCTACAACCTCCCACCTGGGATGTCATAATATGTCTTTAATTGATGTACTAAGTCCTGGCCATTCATCTATTCATGCCCAGGAGTCGTAATTTAATAATTCAATGGACGACAATTGAATTAGCATCTGTGACGGAGAAGTGGATTTGACATTACCATACAAATTGAAGGTACTATTCACCTTCCACGACAAAGTCCACAACAGTCAAAACATAACTAGATACATCTAATAAAAGAAGACTGACCATTCTAGTGGTCTCCTAATCTGGCTACATTGAATCCTTCTCACTGAATCTGATAAATAAAATATATCAGGCTGTCACAATGTATCACCTATTTTATTGATATTAGAAAAAGTTAAAGGGGTTATCCAGTTTCTATCATTGATGGACTATCCTCAGTAAAGGCCATCGATATTTTAAATCTGCAGGGGTCCGACACTTGGGACCTCCCCCCCGCAGATTACTGGTACCCAGACAGCACAGATCTTGGTATTGTTTACATGCTGCAAGCCGCACTGCTCACTAGCTGTACAAAATGTAGCGGAGTGTGTAGTTATTGATGCGCTACTCATTAAAATGGTGCAGTGCTGCCAGTGATCTGCGGGGTCCCAGGTGTCGCAGATCTAATATTGATGGCCTAGCCTAAGGATAGGCCATCACTGTTAAAAACCTGATAACCCTTTAGGTTTTAGCATTCTCCTTTATTCATAGCTATTCACATCAAGAGCCTGACACAAATTATAAGCAGATCAAGCATATCCTGGAAAAAAAGACTAGCACAAATACCTAAAACCAAAAAAAGCAGAGATTTAGATCTATGAATGTCAAATTATATACAATCTTTCCCCATAAAATGTATTCAGCATCTCCTGATCTATAACACCTGCCTGAAGATTAGACTGCATGTTCATGGTGGCAGGTTCCTTTTAAAACTACATTAAAAACAAGACTTTATTTTAGGTTCATCTACACCATATTTTATCCATACAGCAAACTTTGCAGCAACTGTTGACTTTTTAAAACTTCTTCATTAAAATTAAAAACAAACAGAAACCTTTTACATAGTTCACAATTATTAAAAGTACCTAGAGTAAGGTCAGTAGAACTGTCAGACCACCAGAGTAGAGAATGGTCTCTAGAGAGCTTAGTATTTAGAGTTTCTTCTAGGTGCACAAGTTATGTTTACTATAGCTTTGCGGCAATATGGCTGTTTATATTCCTTTCTTAAGAGCTATTTCAAAGTAACAACAGTCAAATGGATTGAAGATGACAAGGCAAGCTACCACAGCTAAACTTTTATCTTTACATATGCACTCCTAAAGAACAGTTTAAAGGAATTTGTTATCTGTAAAATACTTTTCTCCAGGGAAAGGACAGCCACCTAGCAACAGATGCTGGGTACAGACGCCTGCCTCCTAAATGCCATCTGAAAAGTCAATGAATGAATTTCTGTTCATGTGATCACTGCTTCAGGTGTGTCCTGATTGGGGCGGGGCTTCCTCTCAGGTGAAGCTCCTCCCAGACAGGACTCTTAGAATTGTTTAGAGGTGAGGACTTGCCTAATGCCTAGGACAAAACTATTGTAACTTTCGTAGAAGTGAGTTTGCTGATGAGCAAGCGCAGTTGCACTTTAAATTGTAACTCCCATTTTATTTATTTTTTTCGTATTGTGTCAGGGGGTGTGGGGTCAACAGTTTTGTAACATACTTTATTAACCTATCTAACTTCCTTTTAATAGAAAACAGGCTGTAAAGTTACTATTAGTAATGCTCTAACTAAGCATTGCCAGGGAGACTGTCTGTACACTTGAACTCGATGGAGCATGTAGAGCTGAAGCACTTACCAAAGGGGGATATATCCATGTAATGGTCAATACAATCTGTCACTGGAGTACCAAGCACACATTCCAACAGTGCCAATTTTTCCAGAACAATCTCAGGAAATGGACCAAAATAGAGACAGGCTTTATGTATACCCCACTCCAAAATAGGCATTCTAGGGATATTCCAAGGTGGTCTTTGAAGTTAAGATTTTGACCTGTGAAATCTCAGGTAGAATGGTCAAGGTTAGCAGTGAAGGGGGAATAAGAAAGGGGAGCTACGCTAGGGTCTAGGAATAAGAGGGAAGCCATGCTAGAAACCAGGAATGAGAAGGCTAGCCATGCTGGGGTTCAGGATCAGGACCATGCTGAGGAGCAAGAGTTAAAGGGCTATCATGCTGGGGACTAAGAATGAGGGGGAACCATGCAGATAATCATGAGTTAAAAGGGATACTGTTCTGAGGATAAAAAATGAAAGGGAGAACCATGTTGGTCACTAAGAATGAGAGGAAAGCCATGCTTGCAAACAAGAACGATGAGGCCATCTTGAACTAGGAAACATGCAGGTCACCAAGGGCCTAAGGAAGAACTGGGGCCCACTATGGTTTTATGTATGGGTTGGAGTGACTTGTGTACAGTACCATGGCTGTTTATTAAACCCAATCTAGGTCTGGATCTGGTTGATATGCTGAGGTAATACCTGGTTCTATGTAATATACTAATGTGACACCTGGCTCTGTGTCATATGCTGATTCATAAAATACATGATATTCATCTCTATCATGATTATTTTGGGGTGCGGAAGGATGGGTCATGCATGGTGACTCCATTAGACACTTTAACCTGCTTTCTGCATACTTCTTTCTTTGAGAGGACAGCCCCTATAAAAGGCCATTTTTCTGCAAATTTTGGTGGTTGGCTCAAAGAGGTAACTGTACTGAAGTTATCCCTCCTAACTATCTCTGTATGAGGGAAGCTTAGTACAAGCAGCATATAGTAAAAACTTCAGACTAAGCTGTAGTATACTGATGCAGTACAGGAATATATAAAAGAATACAAAAGGATTCATTTGTTTTTTTTACTTATATAGTACCAACATATTCTGCAGCGCTTTAAAAATGTCATCACTCACTATCCCAAGTAGGACTCAAGTCTAAATACAGTCATATGAAAAAGTTTGGGCACCCCTATTAATCTTAATCATTTTTAGTTCTAAATATTTGGGTGTTTGCAACAGCCATTTCAATTTGATATATCTAATAACTGATGGACACAGTAATATTTCAGGATTGAAATGAGGTTTATTGTACTAACAGAAAATGTGCAATATGCATTAAACCAAAATTTGACCGGTGCAAAAGTATGGGCACCGCAACAGAAAAGTGACATTAATATTTAGTAGATCCTCCTTTTGCAAAAATAACAGCCTCTAGTCGCTTCCTGTAGCTTTTAATCAGTTCCTGGATCCTGGATGAAGGTATTTTTGACCATTCCTCTTTACAAAACAATTCCAGTTCAGTTAAGTTTGATGGTCGCCGAGCATGGACAGCCCGCTTCAAATTATCCCACAGATGTTCAATGATATTCAGGTCTGGGGACTGGGATGGCCATTCCAGAACATTGTAATTGTTCCTCTGCATGAATGCCTGAGTAGATTTGGAGCTGTGTTTTGGATCATTGTCTTGCTGAAATATCCATCCCCGGCGTAACTTCAAATTCGTCACTGATTCTTGTACATTATTCTCAAGAATCTGCTGATACTGAGTTGAATCCATGCGACCCTCAACTTTAACAAGATTCCCGGTGCCGGCATTGGCCACACAGCCCCAAAGCATGATGGAACCTCCACCAAATTTTACAGTGGGTAGCAAGTGTTTTTCTTGGAATGCTGTGTTTTTTTGGACGCCATGCATAACGCCTTTTTGTATGACCAAACAACTCAATCTTTGTTTCATCAGTCCACAGGACCTTCTTCCAAAATGAAGCTGGCTTGTCCAAATGTGCTTTTGCATACCTCAGGCGACTCTGTTTGTGGCGTGCTTTCAGAAACGGCTTCTTTCGCATCACTCTCCCATACAGCTTCTCCTTGTGCAAAGTGTGCTGTATTGTTGACCGATGCACAGTGACACCATCTGCAGCAAGATGATGCTGCAGCTCTTTGGAGGTGGTCTGTGGATTGTCCTTGACTGTTCTCACCATTCTTCTTCTCTGCCTTTCTGATATTTTTCTTGGCCTGCCACTTCTGGGCTTAACAAGAACTGTCCCTGTGGTCTTCCATTTCCTTACTATGTTCCTCACAGTGGAAACTGACAGGTTAAATCTCTGAGACAACTTTTTGTATCCTTCCCCTGAACAACTATGTTGAACAATCTTTGTTTTCAGATCATTTGAGAGTTGTTTTGAGGAGCCCATGATGCCACTCTTCACAGGAGATTCAAATAGGAGAACTACTTGCAATTGGCAACCTTAAATACCTTTTCTCATGATTGGATACACCTGGCTATGAAGTTCAAAGCTCAGTGAGGTTACAAAACCAATTTTGTGCTTCAGTAAGTCAGTAAAAAGTAGTTAGGAGTATTCAAATCAATAAAATGATAAGGGTACCCAAATTTTTGCACTGGTCAAATTTTGGTTTAATGCATATTGCACATTTTCTGTTAGTACTATAAACCTCATTTCAATCCTGAAATATTACTGTGTCCATCAGTTATTAGATATATCAAATTGAAATGGCTGTTGCAAACACCCAAATATTTAGAACTAAAAATGATTAAGATTAATAGGGGTGCCAAAACTTTTTCATATGACTGTATATAAAGGAGTATATAAAAGGCATTTAAAGTATAGCAGGCATGACATTTCCACAAGTGTGATGTAGGAAGTGTTTTCTGCGTGTAATGCTAGGTTCACACAAGCGTTCGAGTCTCCGTAGGAGACTCCGTCCCAGATTCTGCTTAAAATCTGCGAAGAGAAAAGTCCTGCAAAGACCTGAAAAACGGAGTCCCTGTCCACTTAAAAAGCAGTTACAAACGGACTCCATAGACTAGAATGTATAAGATAACCACTTTTTAAGTGGACAGGGTCTCCTTTTTTTGGGTCCACTTGCGGTCGCGAAAAATGGAGACCCAAACGCTAGTGTGAACCTAGCGTTAAATGCACTCTAGGTCAAATCTGAGAAGCCACAATTGGTCTAGAAATCTCCTTTATCAAGGCCAGTTACAGTGCCTTGTAAAAGTATTCATACCCCATGAACTTTTTCACATTTTGTCACCTAACAACCACAAACTTAAATGTATTTTATTGAGATTTTAAGTGATAGACCAACACAAAGTAGCAGATAATTGTGAAGTGGAACAAAAATGATACATGATTTTCAAAATTTTAAATCGAACAAAAATCTGAAAAGTGTGACATGCAAAAGTATTCAGCCCCCTGTACTCTGATACCCCTAAATAAAATCTAGTACAATCAATTGCCTTCAGAAGTCACTTAATTAGTCAATAGAGTCCAGCTGTGTGTAATTTAGTCCCAGTATAAATACACCTGTTCTGTGAAAGCCTCAGTGGTTTGTTAGAGAACACTAGTGAACAAACAGCATCATGAAGACCAAGGAACTCACCAGACAGGTCAGAGATAAAGTTGTGGAAAAGTTTAAAGCAGGGTTAGATTATGAAAACATATCCCAAGCTTTGAGCATCCTAAGAAGTACTGTTCAATCCATCAACCAAAAATGGAAAAAGTATTATACAACTGCAAACCTATCAAGACATGACCGTCCACCTAAACTGACAGATCAAGCAAGGAGAACACTGGTCAAAGAAGCAGCCAAGAGGCCCATGGTCACTCTGGAGGAGCTGCAGAAATATACAGCTCAGGTGGGAGAATCTGTCCGCAGGACAACTATAAGTCGTGCACTCTACAAATCTGGCCTTTATGGAAGAGTGGTAAGAAGAAAACCATTGTTGAAAGAAAGACATAAGAAGTGCCGTTTGCAGTTTACCACAAGCCATATAGGGGACACAGCAAACATGTGGAAGAAGGTGCTCTGGTCAGATGAGACAAAAGTTGAAATTTTTGGCTTAAATGCAAAGGGATATGTGTGGTGGAAAAGTAACACTACTCATCACTCTGAACACACCATCCCCACTGTGAAACATGGTGGTGGCAGCATCATGCTATGGGAAGGCTTTTCTTCAGTAGGGACAGGGAAGCTGCTCAGAGTTGATGGGAAGATGGATGTAGCTAAATACAGGGAAATCCTGGAAGAAAACCTGTTGGAGGCTGCAAAAGACTTGAGACTGGGAAGGAGATTCACCTTGCAGCAAGACAATGATCCTAAACATACAGCCAGAGCTACAGTGGAATGGTTTAGATCAAAGAATATTCATGTGTTAGAATGGCCCAGTAAAAGTCCAGACCTAAATCCCATTGAGCATCTGTGGCAAGACATGAAAATTGCTGTTCACAGATGCTCTCCATCCAATCTGGCTGAGCTTGAGCTATTTTGCAATGAAGAATGGGCAAAAATCTCAGTCTCCAGATGTGCAAATCTGGTAGAGACATACCTCAAAAGACTTGCAGCTGTAATTGCAGCAAAAGGTGGCTCTACAAAGTATTAATAAAGGGGGGCCGAATACTTTTGAACGTTACACTTTTCAGGTTTTTATTTGATTAAAATTTTGAAAACCATGTTTCATTTTCCTTCCACTTCACAATTATCTGCTACTTTGTGTTGGTCTAACACTTAAAATCTCAAGAAAATACATTTACGTTTGTGGTTGTAAGGTGACAAAATGTGAAAAAGTTCAAGGGGTATGAATACTTTTGCAAGGCACTGTATATTAAGAGTAACACTACAGTGTATTTAATTTACTAAAACCCTATTATACAATGGCGAATATTAGCCACTGGTAAAATAGGAGAAGAGGCAGGATTGTCACAAAGAATATATAGCTTGTTAACAACAAATAACAAATTTTCCTGGGACTAGATCAGACCATCTCTTAAGAGTACCTGTACTTTCTTTCAGAGATAACAGCTGCACAAGTTCGGCTGCAGGAGAAGGAGGTTTTTAAGGCAGAAATCAGCCACAATCTTAATTAAAGTGCATTACATTTTGGGGAAGAATCAAGTGCTCTATAAAATGAGACTACGTTGGCTGTAAAGATAGTGACCATTTAAAGGGAACCTGTCAGGATGACTTTTGACACTAAACCACCTAATGTCCCACAACCATATTGTAAAAAACAAAAAACAAAAAAAAAAACACCTTTATACTTATACTTTATTTTATTTACTTTATACTTAGAGATTTTTGGGGAAAAAAAAGAGATACAGTAATGGCTGTAAGGCAGCGTTCACACTACCGTTGGAAATCTGTTATGAAGGTGTCCGTTAAAAAAAAAAAAAAAAAAACAACGGACACCTACAATAACGGACTGTAAATGATACCTACGTGTCCGTTTTTTTAACGGATCCGTTAAACTCAATCCGTTAAAAATACATAAAAAACGGACAGTAAACCATCCGTTTGTGTCCGTTAATTTCTAGTCCGTTTTTTTTTTTTTTTGATGATAGAGAGAATATAAAAGCAGGAAGAAGAGCTGACAATTCAGTCTGGAGCCAGCTTTGGAGAGGAGAGTATCGTTCCGGTGTTCCAGTTCTTCTTGTGGTGCTGCTGTCATTTTTTGAAAATGATTCCACCATCTCTTTTATTTGACCTAGAGGTGATCCGGCTGAGGGCGAAGAAGAGAAGGCAGAGGCGGCGTCAAAGGCTACGATTCTGGGTCCATCCCATTACATCCGCCCGCATGACAAGAGGAGTGTGTTCAAGCCTGTATGGAGAACTGCGACAACATCCAGAGAAGTTCCACGATTATCTGCGTATGTCCATTCCCAGTTTTGATGAACTTCTTCGGCGGCTGTCAACAAGACTCCAGAGGCAGGACACCCACTTGAGGAGAAGCGTTACACACAGGAGCGCTTGACAGTGACCCTTCGGTGAGTATCAACACTGTATTTCTAATGTGTGTGTATGTATTTATATATTTACTTTAATTTTTATTTTTATTTTTCAAGGTATCTGGCAACAGGCGAGAGCTTCTCCTCCATGCACTTCCAGTTCCGCCTTGGCAAGTCGACCATCTCCTACATCGTCCGGGATACTTGCCAGGCTCTTTGGGATTTGCTGCGCAAAGGATTTCTCCCACATCCATCTAACGAACAATGGAAGGACATTGCAGAAAAGTTCTGGGAGGTGACACATTTTCCAAACCGTGTAGGAGCAGTTGACGGAAAGCACATCCGTATCCAGAAACCTGCAAGGAGCTGCTCCCTGTTCTTCAACTACAAGAAGTATTTTTCCATTGTGCTGATGGCCATTGCCAGCACCAAAGCCATTTCCTGGAATTGATGGACCTCCTATGCCATTTGTGGTTGTTGGCGTCGAGGCCTTCCAGATGTGTGGAAACCTTCTGAAACCGTACTCCAGCTGTGGACTCGTGCACGTGCACGTTTGGGATCCTCACTTCGAAATGGCAAATTTTTACCACTGCTATCCAGCTGAAGCCAAAATCTGTGGATGACGTTGTGAAAGCCTGTGTGGTCCTCCATAACTTCCTGCTAACAAGGGAACCTTTGCCAGTTGACACCCAGGAACTGGAGCCTGGGTTACATGGTCTCGACTCATCTGACCCATGATCTACAGTTGCAGTCAGCCGCATAAGGGGCAATTTTGCAGCTTTTTTTTTCTTTCCATCGCAGGTTGGGTGGACTGGCAGGATGGCAGAGTGTAAGTTTTTTCTTGGAATTTTTTTTTTTAAACTTTTCTTGGACAGTCAAATGTGCTGAAAAGTCTCGATGATTAAAGTCTTGAGCACTGAAAATGAGAGACTTTATTACTCAGAATGCAGACTGCTCCGTTTTCAATGCTTGCAACTGCCACAGACTTTTTTTATTCCTCAGTTGTCTTTTGCACATGCTTTCTTAAGGGTAGTGTCATGGGGGGTTGGCCCTCAGTGGACAAAGTGTAAACATACACTTTGTCCACCGAGGGTCCCTCCCCCTGACATTGCCTTTAAAGAAAGAGTATTTGTTCATTCTTTTGCCTGAGTTTGTGTTTTGCACATGCTTTCATAAAGGGTGGTGTCATGGGGGGGTGGCCCTCAGTGGACAAAGTGTAAACATACACTTTGTCCACCAAGGGTCCCTCCCCTGACATTGCCTTTAAAGAAAGAGTATTTGTTCATTTTCTGGAAAAATTTCAGAGGTGCCAATACTTACGGCCATGACTGTATAATTAATTAACAAGAGATGAGACTCAAGGTCTGGTGCAAGTGCCATAAAGCCAAGGTGCACTTTCCCCAGCTTCACTGAACAATTGCATAGACACTGGGAGTACAGACGCTAGTCAGTATAAAGGTTCCCCCCCCCCCCAGTATGGACGTGGACAGTTTTACAACTGGGCCTGTGAGTGGTTTCGAGTCCCAATTCGCCCCCAACAGGTTCCCTTTTAGGTATTATTTAACATTTCTCCAAAGAATGCTCATGTAAAGAAAACTTGCACGTGGTAAGGGTAACATGGCACATCAATTCATGTGCTCGTGCTCCTACTAGTATTTTTAGTGCATTGTGTTACTTATTCTAGGTTCATACCTGAGTATGTCTTTCCGGTCTTCTGGTTCATTAGAAGAAGTATGACTGAATGAAAAAGAGGGGTTTGCAGAATTTTTTTTTATATATATATATATATATATATATATATATATATATATATAAATTTGGTATCCTCAGAATTGTACCAAACAATAGAATACAGGCGGTATAAACATAAAAACAATGCCCATAAGAAAGTCGCAGTTTTTCTCTAATTCCACCCTATTCTAAATTTTTTTCCAGTTTCCTAGTACATCGTATGGAATATTAAATGCTATCATTTACCAGTACGATTCAGTTTAATTGCAACAATTAAGCGTTCATATGGCTCTGTGAAAGGAAAAATAAAAGTTCTAGCTTATGGAAGGCAGGGAGTCAAAAAACAAAAATTGAAAAACGGCTGTAGCATGAAGGGGTTAAAGGGTTTTTTCGGGACAATTTTTTTTTTTTTTTTTTTTTATAAATGGCCTACAAATATTCTGAAATGAAGCTTTATTCTTAATACCCCCTTCAAACTTCCTGTCTCTTTCTTGTCTGCACCAGAATCTCTTAGGTCATTGTTCTTAGGTCACGTGCCGCCCATATGACACATGGTTTTGCTTGTTAGCAGCACCTGCAATGAACGTGTCGTCATTCCTAATGTCACTTTCATGGGTACTGATCTTTTCTGCCCTCCTCTAACCCTTGACCAGCCTCTGCTCGTTACCGTGGGGGCAGGGCATCTCTGCTTACAACTTTATGTGCAGGTAAGAGGGTTGTGTCAATCCTGAGAAGCCGGACTCCCAGCTCATATCTGTCTGCACTGGGCACCACATTGTACTTAGTTTGCACTGTCCTCCATCTACTACCTGTCTGCGCCTGGCGCCGCATTGTACTTAGTGTGAACGGTCATCAGTCTCCTGCACTGAAACTCCTGCATCTGCCTGCACTGAACTAAGACGCCTTTGAAATCTGCGTCGGAGTCTTGGTTCAAAAACTCCATCGCAATGTCTGACAGAATTGCCCGACAAAAAAAGTCCTCCATGCACAACATTTACATCTAGCACTCTCAGTTAAAAACAAAGGCCACCCGATAGACTCCATTATAGTCAATAGGGTTTGCTGGTCTCAGTATATTCAGTATATGTCCACTATTTTAGTGTTCTGTGTGTCCATTGTTCAGGGCCTTTGAAAGATTAGAACAGACGACACCTCGGCACAGATGTAAATGTAGCCCAAGTATGCGTCAGCTCCTGGAGCAGGTAGGTACGAGGAGCAAAACTGGTAAAATAATCCTATTCACTGATCCTTGCCTGGAGGGTGGGAGGGCACAAGATTCATTACTGTATTGTGAGAAGAGGGGGCACAAGGGGCTATTATACTGTAATGTGGACATAAGGGGCTATTATATTGTAACAGGGACTATGCATATGTATAGATAAAAGAGGTGTTTCTTCTGCCCCAAATTCCTCTCCAGAAATGGCCCTGTGGAACCTGTGGTGGAAAGTTGAAGGTGGGCTTTAGATTTCCGCCTTGGGTTTGCTTGCGGATTAGCCTCATACACAATGGGGCTCATCAAGAATGAGCCTTGTTCTGCAGATTCTGCAATGATTCAGTTGCAGAGACAGCAACAAATTCGAGCAGGGCACTTCTTATTTATTTGTGCTCCATCATCAGTTTATCAATTTTGCGGATACAAAAACTGATGCAAAAAACGGATGAAAGTGGATGTAAAATGATGGCCATCAGTTTACATAGAGTCAATTTTAAATAAAAACGTTTTTATTTAACACTGACTCTATGTAAACGGATGGTCATCATTTTACATCCACTTTCATCCGTTTTTCGCATTAGTTTTTTGTTTCTGCAAAACTGATCAGTTAAACTGATGACCAAAACGTGATGTGAACGGGCCCTTGTATACATATTGCTTGTATAATGAAAAGTAAGGCCCGGTTCACATCTGCGCATGGGTTTCCATTCGGGGAGTCCGCTTGGGACCTTAGAAGCAGGTTGAAAGCTAAATAAGAATTTTCTATCACAGACCAAATACTTTATTCACATGAGTATGTGAGTATGGTACTTCTCTATATATGTCCTTTTTGATCCTTGGTTGTTTCTGAGTGAGAAGGAAATTAGAAAGCAGTCTCTCCTCTAATTACTGCATGCAGTGTGTGGCATCTAGTCTCCACCCACCAGCTGAGGGAGAACTGCAAACTACACATATAACCTGCAAAAACTGCTAGAGTTATTGATGTAATATAATGAAAAGCACACTTTAAAGGGATTATGTAATTGGGAAACCCTATTTTCACTAACAGCACGTCAGAATAGCCTTTAAAAAGACTATTCTTCTCTTACCTTTATTTTTCTGCTCCGCGTCGCCATTTTGGAGAATTTTCTTCTTTATGCAAATTAGTCTTCAGAAAGCACAGGGGGCATTCCCATGGCTCAGGAAGCACAGGCAGCATCCGCTGTGCTCACGTCACATGCTCTTCAGAAGATCCAGCGCTGCCTCTCTACAGCGTCAGCACCCGCCCATCGTGAATTAATCCCGTGCATGCTCAGTCGACTCTGCCATTTCGCGTTGGACAGAGCCAACCGCGCTTGTCCAGTCACCCATTTTGACGTCAAAGTGGCTGAGCTGACTGAGCATGCGCGGGATTTTGATCC
Source organism: Leptodactylus fallax (assembly GCA_947044405.1). Lineage (NCBI taxonomy): Eukaryota > Metazoa > Chordata > Amphibia > Anura > Leptodactylidae > Leptodactylus > Leptodactylus fallax. Next base: position 3,342,409 of record CAMRHE010000096.1, read on the forward strand.
CGAAGAGATACAATGAGCAGGTGCTGATGCTGCAGAGATGGGCGCTAGAGCTTCCAAAGAGCTTGTGACATCAGCACAGGGGACACCCCCTGTACTTTCTGAAGACTAATTTGCATAAAGAAGAAAATTCTCCAAAACGGCGGCATGGAGCAGAAAAATAAAGATAGGAGAAGAATAGTCTTTCTAGTGGCTATTCCAACGTGCTGTTAGTGAAAATAGGGTTTCCCAATGATAGAATCCCTTTAAATCTCTGTTCATTGTGAGCTTAGTAGTCCAATAGGTGGGCTTTCTCTCTCTGTAAACAACTATAGTTGTCAATCACTAAGTAGGGCTGCCTAGCATGCAAGACTACTACAGTGGGGAAAAAAGTATTTAGTCAGCCACCAATTGTGCAAGTTCTCCCACTTAAAAAGATGAGAGAGGCCTGTAATTGTCATCATAGGTAGACCTCAACTATGAGAGACAAAAAGGGAAAACAAATCAAGAAAATCACATTGTCTGATTTTTAAAGAACATATTTGCAAATTATGGTGGAAAATAAGTATTTGGTCACCTACAAACAAGCAAGATTTCTGGTTCTCACAGACCTGTAACTTCTTCTTTAAGAAGTTCCTCTGTCCTCCACTCATTACCTGTAGTAATGGCTCCTGTTTGACATTGTTATCAGTATAAAAGACACCTGTCCACAACTTCAAACAGTCACACTCCAAACTCCACTATGGTGAAGACCAAAGAGCTGTGGAAGGACACCAGAAACAAAATTGTAGACCTGCACCAGGCTGGGAAGACTGAATCTGCAATAGGCAAGCAGCTTGGTGTGAAGAAATCAACTGTGGGAGCAATAATTAGAAAATGGAAGACATTACAAGGCCACTGATCTCCCTCGATCAGGGGCTCCACGCAAGATCTCACCCCGTGGGGTCAAAATGATCACAAGAACGTTGAGCAAAAATCCCAGAACCACACGGGGGGACCTAGTGAATGACCTGCAGAAAGCTGGGACTAACGTAACGTCAGTAACACACTACGCCGCCAGGGACTGAGATCCTGCAGTGCCAGACGTGTTCCCCTGCTTAAGCCAGTACATATCCGGGCCCGTCTGAAGTTTGCTATAGAGTATTTGCATGTTCCAGAAGAGTATTGGGAGAATGTCATATGGTCAGATGAAACCAAAGTAGAATTGTTTGGTAGAAACACAACTTGTCGTGTTTGGAGGAGTGTGAATGCTGAGTTGCATCCAAAGAACACCATACCTACTGTGAAGCATGGGGGTGGCAACATCATGCTTTGGGGATGTTTCTCTGCAAAGGGACCAAGACGACTGATCGAGGGCAACGAAGGAGTGGCTTCGTAAGAAGCATTTCAACGTACTGGAGTGGCCTAGCCAGTCTCCAGATCTCAACCCCATAGAAAACCTTTGGAGGGAGTTGAAAGTCTGTGTTGCCCAGCGACAGCTCCAAAACATCACTGCTCTAGAGGAGATCTGCATGGAGGAATGGGTCAACATACCAGCAACAGTGTGTGCTAACCTTGTGAAGACTTACAGAAAACGTTTGACCTCTGTCACTGCCAACAAAGGATATATAACAAAGTATTGAGATGAACTTTTGTTATTGACCAAATACTTATTTTACACCATAATTTGCAAATAAATTCTTTCAAAATCAGACAATGTGATTTTCTAGATATGTTTTCTCATTTTGTCTCTCATAGTTGAGGTCTACCTATGATGACAATTACAGGCCTCTCTCATCTTTTTAAGTGGGAGAACTTGCACAATTGGTGGCTGACTAAATACTTTTTTTGCCCACTGTAAGTGCTTTTCTCTCTGCATTTTTCGCCCTTTTCAGGCGGAAACCCTACGGACCCCATTATAGTCTATGGGTTTCCGCGGGTAACCGCTTTTTTAAGTGGATTACATTTCCATTCAGGGGGTCCGCTTGGAAACCCAAACGCATGTGTGAACCTAGTGTAAGCAAGAATGAGCAGAGATTTAGTATAAATGACTGGAACTTCTCTAACCTAAGTATGCACCAATCTGCTCATCTCCTTCCAGTGTCCACAGTATTAATGTGAAAGGTTTGCTTTGTCCAAAAAAAAAAAAAAAAAAAAGCAGTTACATGAGCAGAGGGAATTATGCCTGAATATCTACATAAAATATCATCTAAAATTTTGTGAAACTCACTAGATGAGGGAGGGAATCTGAGACATTAAAGTTTTTTCAGATAAGCAGATGCGAAATTTCAGGGGCATCACAGACAGATGTCAGCAAGCAGCAATGATTTCTCCAAACAACTGCACTTGTTGTACATATCTGTGAACTTCATTATCCAAGGCTTAACATCTGGCCTCCAGTGTTCTGTTCCAATATCTGTGTCTCTGTCTGTAAATAGTAGCATGCATCAAGCATCATTATATTATATTTATGCTGGCAAATTTGTGAGCCGAGTGTATAGCGTTTCACACACTACAGATCTGCTTATTTTTGCATTTATTACACACACGCACGCATACATTATAAATATATGAATACTAAACAATAATTGTAGTCATTCCCTGCACTAGAGACATCAGTTCCAGACTACAGTTTTTCTTATGCTGATTAAAATGCTTTAAAAAAGGCTGAGAATAGTGAAAAATAATAAAATAAGCCATTCTCACCAACCCCCACTGCTCTCATTCCAACATTTCCCAGTTCCTCTCTAGTCCCCATTTTTTTCCTCTCTTGACATACAGAAAGTGCTACTCAGCCAATCACTGGCTGTGGCGGATTGTGCTGCAGACAGGCATTGGCGGAGTAGCCATTTCTCATGTGTTGAGACAAAGTAGGAATATCAATAGCAATTGCGGGGAATAGGAAGCAACTATTCCCAGTCTTTTTGGAAAAACTTTAGCTGGCCATACAAGCCCTTTCATTTTGTTTATAGGGCATTGTAGCAAAAGCAGAACTATCAATGAGCTTAGACTGTTAAAACACTCCAGGAGCCAAAGGAGAAAAATTTCTAGGTGCTCTAGAAGTTTGTCCAGTAGATGTGGACATCATTCCTGTAGCAAAATTATCATAGAAATCTGCTAAAATGGGTATTCACAATACGATGTGCAAAAATATAAGCAATGTAATAAGGTACTGTAAGGCTGCTTTCACAGCATGTTTTTGTACCAGTTACTGTAAATGCAATAGTGTTTTACTTGAGTGGGCTTCAGTAGAAAAAAAAAAAGCATTCCAAGAGTGTAACTAGATAGGGAAAATGCGAATGACTATGCTACGCCATCCAGAAAAAAAAAACAAAAAAAAAACCAAATTGTTAAATGATACATTTTTACTAATAATACAGCTTACTATAAGTAGGATTTGTTAGGGAATCTTCCTTCTAAATTCAGAATTAGCTGTACTGAACCGCAATGAGGGAAGTCAGAAGTAGTGTTTACTACTCTGGAAAGAAAAAGAATTTCCCAGTTTATAGTATTGGATGAAAGAGATTGATAGCTCTGGGAGACTATGACCCAAATCTAAATCACAATTAATTGAACATTTTACCTCGATTACGACTCATGAACACATATTTGAGGATACTCCCCTTTTTAGATGCCACACCCCGTTTGTATGGCATGCCACTGAATTTAGGTTTTGTTTATTCACTTGTCAGCAATCCTGGTTGGACAGTGTACAGTTGGTGACATATACTTTAACCAATGGCAGTGTGAGACAGCATGTAATGGATGCAAAATAATTGAAATAATCAATATCAGCAAGTTCATATCGATTAATTGAGCTGACTTTCAATTTTGGTTATTTTTTAATTAATTTCCCAGCCTTAGAGATTGATAATATTAACTCATTAACTCACTTGGAATGCAATGGCCAGTTGCCCGTACTTACTGCAGATATTTGGAGCTCCTGGAACACTTAACCATAACCTAGCTTGTCAGAACTTTCATATTAATTTATCTAGATATTTGCACTGCGTTACAGATTTGATGAGATGTTTTTTCATTCCCCATTATTAATTTTGAGAATTCTTTCCTTGTTCTCTGATAATATGCATCTCATCTCAAGAAAACTTAATATGCAGATGTATAACTATTTGCTTGTACTTATTGGCATTGACATTTTATTGTTCTTGTAAGTTACTGCTATTGTTTCTACTTCCCTTTTATGTTCCCCCTTTTCCCTCTTCCCCTAAAAATGTGAAAGGAGACAAACTCCCCTAGCCCAATATTTCTGATTTCAAAACTTAAATACATGGATAGCTTCTTTACAGAGGCAAAATAATTATTTTTCAAAGAAAGGTTTACCCATGTTGTGCTACCACATTACATATTTTGCTAACATAATGGGACATCATAATAAAATGACAGACAAAAATTTTAGCATGGAAGAATTGTTACATCTTCTTTTGGCAACTAAAAGAACTGTCAAATTGCAACTGTGCAACAATGCTGTTCTAGAATATAGTTACAGTGGGGAAAAAAAGTATTTAGTCAGCCACCAATTGTGCAAGTTCTCCCACTTAAAAAGATGAGAGAGGCCTGTAATTGACATCATAGGTAGACCTCAACTATGAGAGACAAAATGAGAAAACAAATCCAGAAAATCACATTGTCTGATTTTTAAAGCATTTATTTGCAAATTATGGTGGAAAAAAAGTATTTGGTCAATAACAAAAAGTTCATCTCAATACTTTGTTATATATCCTTTGTTGGCAATGACAGAGGTCAAACGTTTTCTGTAAGTCTTCACAAGGTTGACACACACTGTTGCTGGTATGTTGGCCCATTCCTCCATGCAGATCTCCTCTAGAGCAGTGATGTTTTGGGGCTGTCGCTGGGCAACACGGACTTTCAACTCCCTCCAAAGGTTTTCTATGGGATTGAGATCTGGAGACTGGCTAGGCCACTCCAGGATCTTGAAATGCTTCTTATGAAGCCACTCCTTTGTTGCCCTGGCGGTGTGCTTGGGATCATTGTGATGCTGAAAGACCCAGCCACGTTTCATCTTCAATGTCCTTGCTGATGGAAGGAGGTTTGCACTCAAAATCTCACAATACATGGCCCCATTCATTCTTTCATGTACACGGATCAGTCGTCCTGGTCCCTTTGCAGATAAACAGCCCCAAAGCATGATGTTGCCAACCCCATGCTTCACAGTAGATATGGTGTTCTTTGGATGCAACTCAGCATTCACGCTTCTCAAAAACACAACGAGTTGTATTTCTACCAAACAGTTCTACTTTGTTTTCATCTGACCATATGACATTCTCCCAATATTCTTCTGGAACATCCAAATTCTCTCTAGCAAACTTCAGACGGGCCCGGATATGTACTGTCTTAAGCAGGGGGACACGTCTGGTACTGCAGGATCTGTCCCTGGCGGCGTAGTGTGTTACTGACGGTAGCCTTTGTTACGTTAGTCCCAGCTTTCTGCAGGTCATTCACTAGGTCCCCCCGTGTGGTTCTGGGATTTTTGCTCACTGTTCTTGTGATCATTTTGACCCCACAGAGTGAGATCTTGCGTGGAGCCCCTGATCGAGGGAGATTATCAGTGGTCTTGTATGTCATCCATTTTCTAATTATTGCTCCCACCGTTGATTTCTTCACACCAAGCTGCTTGCCTATTGCAGATTCAGTTTTCCCAGCCTGGTGCAGGTCTACAATTTTGTTCCTGGTGTCCTTCCACAGCTCTTTGGTCTTCACCATAGTGGAGTTTGGAGTGTGACTGTTTGAGGTTGTGGACAGGTGTCTTTTATACTGATAACAATGTCAAACAGGTGCCATTACTACAGGTAATGAGTGGAGGACAGAGAAGCCTCTTAAAGAAGAAGTTACAGGTCTGTGAGAGCCAGAAATCTTGCTTGTTTGTAGGTGACCAAATACTTATTTTCCACCATAATTTGCAAATAAATTCTTAAAAAATCAGACAATGTGATTTTCTGGATTTGTTTTCTCATTTTGTCTCTCATAGTTGAGGTCTACCTATGATGACAATTACAGGCCGGCCTCATCTTTTTAAGTGGCAGAACTTGCACAATTGGTGGATGACTAAATACTTTTTTTCCCCACTGTATGCATTATCACCTCAGTATTTCAGCAAGCATAATCCTAAAGGATAATAAACTATTTACCCCACAGTGACCATCTGAAACATACCCCCAAAAAACTGGATCTATTTATTGTGATTTCAGTGCTACAGTTTTATACTGCACAGATGCCACTTTCCATGAAACAGTTGCTTTGTCTAGAGCTGTGCATGTTTCTTATGCAGTTGGCACTGGAGAAAAACAGTCAAAGAGATGTTTGGCAATGACAACCATTACACCAATATGCTCCACAGTAAAATCAACATTTTCCAAGTTGAACTGCTCAATATGGGACCAGCTGCTAGGAAATCTGGAATCGATACTATGCACTCTTTACCCAACAGCCCCCTTCATCTCAATAAACATTAACTCTTAATATAGCACCAAACAATAAAAAAAAAGAAGAAATGCTCGCTCTAATCTGCAGCCAATGCTGCTTTGAAGCAGACTTGTCACCATCACCATACAAGACTGGAACGTAATAAGAGACTAGCACACTTCTCATGCTCAAGAATGGCAGTCAACAAAAGATTTGTGTTAACAAGCTAAAGAAAGATCATGCTCTAGATAAAGTAACACTAGTTATGTTACATGTGTGTTATCCATTACTACCTCCTTCAAGTAAAAAAGCTCACGGATGAAGATTAAATTACATAAAGGCTGGGGGCAAGAGCCAGCACCGCTACAGTTTGCAAAAAAAAATTAAAAGGAATCCCTGAATATTTTTGCAGTCCTTTAGCACAGGTCCTTCATTGTTTGAGGTAGTCTGACTGAAGCATCAGATGACCTCATGTACCCCAAGTTACACAGTGCTGAACATGCTAAGAATTAGACTGATCATAAAGCAAACACCTCAGATTAGCATATACAGTTAGAAAACAAAAAGCCACTTACTTGCATATAGCTTATTAAATCAACAAACAGGCGAATGACTTGTATTTCTGCAGCCAATGGTCTCTTAGCTTTACTGGAACTGGTATCCACATGAAGTAAAGCTTTCCTTAAGCCTAATCGAAAGGCACAAAGATCTTGTAGCTGTAAAGGCTCACAAAACAAGTATCGTAGAAATGGTGTCAGTGTGTTTATTGTAAACGGTTCATCCCTGCAAGAAACACATTACATGAATCCTACATCTGAAAAGCACAAATACATTTAAAGGGTATAGACATCTTTGAACTAATTTCTTTCATTGTTTGTTTCTTAAATGTACAGTTAAATAACTCTTTAGTCTTTATTAAAAATTTCCCACAATTTTGCTAAAGAATGTGTGCTAGCTAGCTATCCCGCCACTTTTGACATAAATCCGACAGGACACAGCCCCTGCTCCCCTGAACTTGTGTCAGTTCACTCTGCTCTCCACCGCCATTCTCTTAACCCTTTAAGTTTGTACGTTAATGCTCGGCAGACTTTATTCATATTTTCCCTCACTTTTTTATTTTTCTGTTGACATAGCTATGCTAGGGCTTACTCTTTGCATGATGAGTTGTACTTTCATTTGCCACCATTATAATGTTTTGATTAACTTTTATTTATGTTTTCTGGTGCCCAGGTAAAATAACACACAATTCTATCATAATTTTTTGCATTTTGTTTTTACGGCGTTTACTCTGCATTAAAAATGACATGGCAGCTTTGTCCAGCAGGTCATTACAATTCGGGCCGAGCGTACAGCACATGCGCTAGATTTTAATTGTGCTGACATGACTAGCTGCTCTGGAAGCAGTGAAGAAGTGTAGAAGGAAAGATCATCTTTTAAGAAGAGGGCGTTGAGCAACGGAGGCGGCTGATGACGCAGGTGTGCTCGGAGCACTGGGATAACGCTGTGTCGCATTCTCTCTTTCAGCAAACGCAGCCGCACGTTCACACTGTGCAGTACCTGCTTCTTCATACTGCTGTGTATTTCCTTCTACTGCTGCACCTGGGCCTACCTGCAACTTGCACATCTGTGAGCTAAGGCTGGGCAATTAATCGAAAAATAACCGAAACCGACTGTCAATCGGGATAACCTGTTATTTTGGTACTTGATACAGAGTCCTCAGTCTGTACCTTACCACATTCTGTCACTCACTTTGGTGTTGTACACCGGGGTCTGTCTGTACACCGGGTATGCTACTTAGTTAACACCCTTGGGAGTAAGCTAGTGCCACAGGGATGTCAAGTTGATAGTAGTATAATGTTGTACCGTGTTAGCCATTGAAAGTAGTGGAGGAGTGAAGAAATCAGGCGATACCTTTTAGAGGCTAACTGAGTATATTTATAAGTAAGCTTTCAGGAGTACTAGCTAGCTCCCTTCATCAGACATGGTGTGATACAAGAACTGAAAATTCACAGATTTTTATACACATGGTTTTCAAAGCATTTTAGAGTCCTTAAAAAAATGCAATCTAAGTACAGAAGTTATTTACAACAGGTCAAAAAAACAGTCTGGAAACTTGTGGTGCGTGACGGAGGGATCAGTAATTCTTGCTGTTATCTGTTTGCTATCAGGAGGTGATTTGTGTCCCTCACAGTTCATACATAGTGTGATTTGAAGCTGGCATGAATATTGAGTTCAGTTCATGTTTCATACATAGTGTGACATGAAACTGGCATGAATATTAAGTCCAAATTGCAGAGTTTGAAATTTTTGCATAAATTTGTACTCCATTTCTTTCCTTTTCTCCTGCGTCTTAAAATGTTTTAAGGACTCTAAAATGCTTTGAAAACCATGTGTATAAAAATCTGTGAATTTTCAGTTCTTGTATCACACCATGTCTGATGAAGGGAGCTAGCTAGTACTCCTGAAAGCTTACTTATAAATATACTCAGTTAGCCTCTAAAAGGTATCGCCTGATTTCTTCACTCTTCCACTACTTTCAATGGCTAACACGGTACAACATTATACTACTATCAACTTGAAAGATACCACAATGTACCGCAAAAGAATGGAACTGAAAAACCGGCTTAAGAAACTTGCACAACTCAACAGCGACATCTTCTTCTTAACAAAATGCAAAAAGGAGAGACTCATCCCAAAAGGCTTCAATTTACGTAACCCAACCCGGAACACCTACAACAGCCGATATGCAGAACAACTATGTATTTGGACATCTGAAAAGCTGCGGAACAATATGATAAAAATTTCCTATAACAACAAAAAAAAACACAGGAGGAGATACAGGCCCTGAAATCATCATTGGCTAATGACACAGAGGAAATGAAGGCCAAACTCCACACATACTACTGGAAACTTCAGGATATGCTTATTAACAACAAAAAGAAAAAGCTCCACAGACTGAGACAAAAAAGTCTCATTACTACAACCGCAAGTACTAGCCCAGCTCAGCAAAGCTGTGTTGTGAATCTTTCCTCTTATGAGCCAAACAAACACAAAATGTCAGTTCTCTCCAAAAGTCTCTCCTTCTGCCTCTCGGCACACACTGACCATATCCAACTCTGCAATGATATGGAGGAGTTTTTCAGAAAAATGAGATTAAGGGAATATTTTTATGACAAAGACCTTCCATACAGCAGCGACTCTGAGATGGAACAGCCCATAAGGAATCCTACCAAAAAATCTACCTGGACCCCACGCCCTGGAGCTAATGCAGCACTGGATAAATATATTGACTGTTTCAGAAGCAAAGTAAAATCAGAAATCCTGGAGAAACAAAAGAAACAGGCGCATAACCTAACCCTGCAAGAACAGAAGGCTATTAGTTCACTGAAAGTAAATCAGGATATAATAATAAAACCAGCTGACAAAGGGGGCACAATAGTCATAATGAACACCTCAGACTATATCCAGGAAGCAAACAGGCAACTGTCAAATCCCATCCATTACTCCAAACTTGGAAGTGATCCCACAGAGGCCTATATGAAAGAACTAAAGAGTATGATCAAGAAGTTTCCAGTCCAGATCCAGAATCAGGTAAAAGGACTTATCCCACAAAATCCCAGACCGGGCTGCTTCTATATGCTCCCAAAGATACACAAAGATGGCAACCCTGGGAGGCCTGGGACACTGACAGAAAACATCTCAGGTTGGGTGGAAAATCTCCTAAAACCCCTTGTCAGGGATACTCCAAGCTATATCCAGGACACCACTGACCTTCTTAACAAACTGAATGCCCTGGGCCCACTACCTGAGGGTACCATTTTGGCCACCATGGATGTGGAATCCCTGTATACCAACATTCCCCACAAGGATGGAGTTGCAGCATGTCGGGTACACCTGGCAAAACAAAACCTCCCAACAGAACCAGTAACGCAGCTCATACAATTCATCCTTAGCCACAACCATTTTACCTTTGGAGAGGATCTATATCTACAGCGAATGGGAACTTCAATGGGGACCAGATGTGCACCCCAATATGCAAATCTCTTTATGGCAGAAATGGAAGGAACATATTTATCAACATGCGCCACCAAACCTATCATTTACCTTCGTTATATCGATGATATCCTTGTCATCTGGACTGCAGGTGAGGAGGCCCTACTTCAATTCCATAATGACTTCAATGACTTTCACCCAACCATCAACCTTAAACTTAGCTATTCAGGTAGTGAAATTCACTTTCTGGATACCACAATATACATTAAAGACCACCGGCTACTCACATCAATATACCACAAACCCACAGACAGAACGGCCTACCTGAGAAACGACAGCTTCCACCCCAAGCACACAAGACAATCTATAATCTACAGCCAGGCTATACGATACAATCGTATTTGCTCCGACAAAACAGACCTGGACAAGCACCTCCTGGATCTGAGGATGAAATTTCTCAGATTGGGATACAAACCAAAAGTAACAGACAACCAATTGAACAAAGCGGCAGCCATTAACAGAGACAGTCTGCTCACATATAGAGAGACCCAGAAAGATGCCCGAGTGCCCCTAGTAGTCACCTACAACCCACAGCTGGAGATCCTACGAAGGCTTGCCAAGGAGCTCCAACCTGTGCTACATAGGGACAACATATTTCCAGTCCCCCCTCTCCTTTCCTTTCGACAACCACCAAACCTGAGGCGTATTATCGTCCGGAGTGCCCTGAAGGCCCCAACTGAAAATGGCACCTCACCTTGCCTACATAAAAGGTGCATGACCTGCAAGCACATCCACACCACTGACAGTGTACCTATCCCACAGTCACAACAGGTGCACAGAATTAGGGGGACATTCTCCTGCAGGTCTTCCAATGTGGTGTACCTCATAATGTGTGTGCAATGTCCCACTACAGGCCTCTATGTGGGGGAAACAGGGCAGAGACTTAGTCAGCGAATGAACTCACACAGATCCAATATTAATAACAGCAGAACCGATCTCCCAGTGGCCGCACATTTCTACGGAGAAAACCACTCTATTGAAGATTTGCGGGTTGTGGTTTTAATGGGACATTTTAAGACGCAGGAGAAAAGGAAAGAAATGGAGTACAAATTTATGCAAAAATTTAAAACTCTGCAATTTGGACTTAATATTCATGCCAGTTTCATGTCACACTATGTATGAAACATGAACTGAACTCAATATTCATGCCAGCTTCAAATCACACTATGTATGAACTGTGAGGGACACAAATCACCTCCTGATAGCAAACAGATAACAGCAAGAATTACTGATCCCTCCGTCACGCACCACAAGTTTCCAGACTGTTTTTTTTGACCTGTTGTAAATAACTTCTCTACTTAGATTGCATTTTTTTTTAAGGACTCTAAAATGCTTTGAAAACCATGTGTATAAAAATCTGTGAATTTTCAGTTCTTGTATCACACCATGTCTGATGAAGGGAGCTAGCTAGTACTCCTGAAAGCTTACTTATAAATATACTCAGTTAGCCTCTAAAAGGTATCGCCTGATTTCTTCACTCTTCCACAGGGATGTCAAGTCAGAGTCGCAGTCAGAAAAAGTTATACATATATTTTTAATTATACTATACAACTATTAATACTGTATAACAAATTCTATGCATAATTTGTCGCATATTTACTTTCATAGGAATTCAATCACTAATTTTTTAATGAATTAGAGGATCTATACGGCTTCCATGCTACTGTGGCTGTCAGCGTTTTCTGAAGGAGTCGGAGTCGGCCTGTTAAAAAATGGAGGAGACAGAGTCGGTACTTTAGCCTGCCAACTCCACAGCTCTGCAATGCCAAATCAATTAGGTGGTAAAGTGGGTGCACAATCTACTGTCCGTTACACACATATAAACCAGGGCTGCGTTAACCATAGGGCATATGTTGTTCCTTCATCACATGACCATGGACTGATTTTCATCCACTGGCAGTAAGCAGAATGAATAACTGCAAGCAGAGATCTAAAATATCATGAAGAATGGATACAGAAAGTACAGTATCTCACAGAAGAGAATACACCCCTCACAATTTTATAATTATTTCATTATATATTTTCATGGAACAACACCAAAGATATGACACTTTGGTACAATCTAAAGTAGTCAGTGTACAGCTTGTATAACAGTGTAAATTTGTTGTGCCTTAAAAATCACTCAACACACAGCCATTAATGTCTAAATCCCTGGCAACAAAAGTGAGTACACCCCTAAGTGAAAATGGACAAATTGTCACAGTTCTCAGTGTTACAAGGTCTCAGGTGTGAATGGGGAGAAGCTGTCTTAAATTTGGTGTTATTGCTACCACTCCCTCTCATATTGGTCACTGGAAGTTCAACATGGCACCTCATGGCAGAGAACTCTCTGAGGATCTGAAAAAAAATAAATAAATTGTTGCTCTACATAGAGATGGCTTAGGCATGTGTGAACTCATGATGGCGAACCTATGGCACACGTGCCAGAGAGGGCACTCAGAGCCCTCTCTGTTGGCAAGCGCGCCGTCACCCTTATCACTCACTAACAGGGAATCCAGTACAGGATTCCCCGTTAGTGAGTGATCACTTCTTTCAGCTGTATGGGCAAATGCACATACAGCTGAAAGCTGTCAGTGTAGGCCGCGGGACCGTGGCTTACACTACTGCAGAGTGCGACCTCTGCCCCGACCCAGGCGCGATGACGTAAGTCATCAGTGCCTGCAGTCAGAAGAAGGACGACGCCCGGCTGCTCTTCGTGGGACTTCAGGCAAGTATCATATAATATGTGTGGGGGCCTACTGCGGAGCATATAATACTGTGGGGGGGGGGGGGCCTACAGTGGAGCATATAATACTGCATGGGGGACACACTGTGGAGCATATAATACTGTGTGGGGGCCACTATGGAGCATATAATACTGTGTGGGGGGGGGACTACAGTGGAGTATATAATACTGTATGGGGGGCACACTGTGGATCATATAAAATACTGTGTGGGGGCCACTGTGTAGCATATAATACTGTGTGGGGGGGGCCTTGTGGAGCATATAATACTGTGTGGGGGCCACTGTGGAACATAAAATACTGTGCGGGGGCCACTCTGGATCATATAATACTATCTGGGGCCACTTCGGAGCGCATTGTACTGTATGGGGGCCACTGTGGAGAGCACTGTACTGTCTGGGGGCCCTTCACTATTAAGATCACACAGTATCTGTTTTATAGCAGACGTCATATTATTACAGACTGTAATAACATTGCACGGTCACTATAAAACAGATCCTGGTTAATTTAAGGTTAAATTGCCGTGTTGGCACTTTGCGATAATTTAGTGGGTTTTGGATTGCAGTTTGGGCACTCGGTCTCTAAAAGGTTCACCATCACTGGCCTAGGCTATAAGAAGACTGCCAACACCCTGAAACTGAGCTGCAGCATGGTGGCCAAGTCTTTACAGAAGTTTAACAAAACAACAAAACAGGCCTTGCCATGGTCGAACAAAGAAGTTGAGTGCCCATGCTCCGCATCATTTCCAGAGGCTATCTTTGCAGTATAGACATATGAGTGCTGCCAGCATTGCTGCATGAGGTTAAAGGCGTGGGGGAAAATCATTCTTCCAGTGCTCGGACCATGCGTCGCACACTGCATCAAATTGGTCTGTATAGCTGTCGTCCCAGAAGAAAGCCTCTTCTAAAGATGATGCACAAGAAAGCCCACAAACAGTTTGCTGAAGACAAGCAGACTAAGGACATGGATTACTGGAACCATGTCCTGAAGTCTCATGAAACCAAGATAAACTTACTTGGTTGAGATGGTGTCAATTGTGTATAGCGGCAACTAGGTGAGGAATGCAAAAGAAAAGTGTGTCTTGCCTACAGTCAAGCATGGTGTTGGGAATGGAATGGAATGGGGCTGCATGAGTGCTGCTGACTCTGGGGAGCTACAGTTCATTGAGGGAACCATGAATGCCAACATGCACTGTGACATACTGAAGCAGAGCATGATGCCCTCCCTTTCAGAAACTGGGCCACAGGGCAGTATTCCGACATGATAACGACCCCAATCACACCTCCAAGATGACCACTGTCTTGCTAAAGAAACTGGGGGTAAAAGTGCTAGACTGGCCAAGCATGTCTCCAGACCTAAACCCCATTAAGCATCCTCAAAAGAAAGGTGGAGGAGCGCACCGTCTCTAACATCCACCAGCTCCATGATGTAGTCATGGAGGAGTGGAAGAGGATTCCAGTGGCAACCTATGACGTTCCAGTGAACTCCATACCCAAGAGGGTTAAGGCAGTGCTGGAAAATAACGGTAGCCACACAAAATATTGACACTTGGGGAATAATTTTCACTTAGGGGTGTACTCACTTTTTTTTGACAAGGGTTTAAACATTAATGATTGTGTGTTGAGTGATTTTGATGGCACACCATATTTACACTGTTATACAAGCTGTAAACTGACCACTTTACATTGTATCAAAGTGTCATATCTTCAGTGTTAATAAAATAATTACAAAAATGTGAGGGGTGTTCTCACTTTTGTGAGATACTGCATACTGGACAATTGTGCAACTTTTAAGCATACAAATAATAACATTTGTCTATGAATATCGGTCTTAAAGTGGACAGCCCCTTTAACTTGTATATATTATAATGACTAAATGGGCACTGAGGGGACAGACGACATTGAGTGGAGGCCATTTAGTAAATTATGTAGAGGCCACATTATATTATGTGGGGAGCCCACTTTGCAAAGCTTTGTTAAAAGGGCCCTGATGTAAACATGTCTTTATGTCCCAGAGCACATGTCATACTTATATATATTATATAGGATGCTTCGCTTTCTATGATAAGAACTATTAGAAATATCTCAGAACAGCATACCCTGCACTCCAGGGAAGAAAGTTATGTTCATGCAATTGATACAGTGCCTTGCAAAAGTATTCGGCCCCCTTGAACTTTTCAACCTTTTGCCACATTTCAGGCTTCAAACATAAGGATATAAAATTTTAATTTTTTGGTGAAGAATCAACAAGTGGGACACAATTGTGAAGTGGAACGAAATTTATTGGTTATTTTAAACTTTTGTAAAAAATAAAAAACTGAAAAGTGGGGCGTGCAATATTATTCGGCCCCTTTACTTTCAGTGCAGCAAACTCACTCCAGAAGTTCAGTGAGGATCTCTGAATGATCCAATGTTGTCCTAAATGACTGATGATGATAAATATAATCCACCTGTGTGTAATCAAGTCTCCGTATAAATGCACCTGCTCTGTGATAGTCTCAGGGTTCTGTTTAAAGCGCAGAGAGCATCATGAAGACCAAGGAACACATCAGGCAGGTCCGTGATACTGTTGTGGAGAAGTTTAAAGCCGGATTTGGATACAAAAAGATTTCCCAAACTTTAAACATCCCAAGGAGCACTGTGCAAGCGATCATATTGAAATGGAAGGAGTATCAGACCACTGCAAATCTACCAAGACCCGGCCGTCCCTCTAAACTTTCATCTCAAACAAGGAGAAGACTGATCAGAGATGCAGCCAAGAGGCCCATGATCACTCTGGATGAACTGCAGAGATCTACAGCTGAGGTGGGAGAGTCTGTCCATAGGACAACAATCAGTCTTACACTGCACAAATCTGGCCTTTATGGAAGAGTGGCAAGAAGAAAGTCATTTCTCAAAGATATCCATAAAAAGTCTCATTTAAAGTTTGCCACAAGCCACCTGGGAGACACACCAAACATGTGGAAAAAGGTGCTCTGGTCAGATGAAAACAAAATTGAACTTTTTGGCCACAATGCAAAGCGATATGTTTGGTGTAAAAGCAACACAGCTCATCACCCTGAACACACCATCCCCACTGTCAAACATGGTGGGGGCAGCATCATGGTTTGGGCCTGCTTTTCTTCAGCAGGGACAGGGAAGATGGTTAACCCCTTAACGACCCAGAGAGTAATAGTACGTCCTGAGTCGCATGACGATGTATGGAGAGCGCTCAGGAGCTAAGTGCTCTCCATACACCGCGGGTGCCGGACAGCAGCGATCGGTGCCTGTTAACCCTTTAGATGTCGCGGTCAAACGGGACCGCTGTATCTAAATTGCGCAGCCGCCATGGGCGCCGCCATTTTTACCTGATCGCCGCCCTCCAGAACGTCATCGGAGGGCGGCGCTTGGTTGCCATGACAGCCGGGAGCCTATTGAAGGCTCCCAGGCCTGTCATTACATTAGAGCTATTACACGATGCCAGAGGCATCGTCTAATAGCAGTGAAGGCATTTTGCTATTCACTGCGATACAGTAGTATCGCAGTGAATGGTATGATCGATAAGACTCCCTAGGTTTCAATGTCCCTAGGGAGTCTGATCATACAAGTAAAAGTATAAAAAAAAAAAGTTTTTAAAAGTATGAAAAAATTAAAAAAAAACACAAAAGTTCAAATCACCCCCCTTTCCCTACATCAGATATAAAAGAAAATAAAAGTAAGCATAAACACTTTAGGTATCCCCACGCTCCAAAATGTCCGAACTATTAAAATATTAAAATATTTATCCCATACGGTGAACGGCGTAGCGGGGAAAAAAAATCAAAATGGCCAAATAGCGTTTTTTTCAACACTTTGCCTCCTATAAAAAAATTGAATAAAAAGTGATCAAATCATCATATCTTTCCCCAAATGGTATCAATAAAAACGTCACGTTGTCCCGCATAAAAAGACGCCTTACCCAGCTCCAAACATGCAAATATGAAAAAGATACAGGTGACACAATATGGCGACGCAAATTTTTTTTTTCTATTTAGCAAAGTTTTAATTTTTTAAAAGGTATCAAAACATTACAAATACTATATAAATTTGGTATCACCGTGTTCATACTGACCCGCAGAATACAGATAACATGTCATTTTTACCACACAGTGAATGCTGTAAAAATTAAACCCACATGAATTTGGCGCAAATGCAGTTTTTCTCCAATTTCACCTCATTCTGAATTTTTTTCCAACTTCCCAGTACATTGCACAGCATATTGAATAGTGACATTACAAAGTACAATTTGTTTCGCAAACAATAAGCCATCATGTGATTCTGTGAACTGAAAAATGAAAAAGTTATGGCTCTTGGAATGTGGGGAGGGAAAAACGAAAATGCAAAAACAAAAAATGGCCCGGTCATTAACGGGTTAAAATTCATGGGAAGATGGATGGAGCCAAATACAGGACCATTCTGGAAGAAAACCTGTTGGAGTCTGTAAAAGACCTGAGACTGGGACAGAGATTTATCTTCCAACAAGACAATGATCCCAAACATAAAGCAAAATCTACAAATTCACAAATAAACGTATCCAGGTGTTAGAATGGCCAAGTCAAAGTCCAGATTTGAATCCAATCGAGAATCTGTGGAAAGAGCTGAAAACTGCTGTTCACAAACGCTCTCCATCCAACCTCACTGAGCTCGAGATGTTTTCCAAGGAAGAATGGGCAAGAATTTCAGTCTCTCCATGTGCAAAACTGATAGAGACAAACCCCAAGTGACTTGCAGCTGTAATCGCAGCAAAAGGTGGCGCTACAAAGTATTAACTTAAGGGGGCCGAATAATTTGGCACGCTCCACTTTTCAGTTTTTTATTTTTTACAAAAGTTTAAAATATCCAATAAATTTCGTTCCACTTCACGATTGTGTCCCACTTGTTGTTGATTCTTCACCAAAAAATTAAAATTTTATATCCTTATGTTTGAAGCCTGAAATGTGGCAAAAGGTTGAAAAGTTCAAGGGTGGCGAATACTTTCGCAAGGCACTGTACATATATTATGATGTAAGCTATCTATAATTTAAAAAAAAAAAAACACTAGATAACGATGGCAGACAGCATTTTCATGTCATATCTCATTAGATAAAAGCAGGTCACAGGTAAGAAGTGGCCCCATAATGGCAAAACAGTAGTCTTTCATGAATCTTTTATAAATATATGTGTTTAGGAACAGTAATATATTCAAATATGAAGTCTGATTACAGGGGTGAGACAACCCCTTTACCCCACTTATCAATCCGCAGCAAAAAAAAAAAAATAACCCGCTGTGGAAAATAACGCGGTGGAAACGCATTGTGTTTTTTTTTCACAGTGTTTTTCATTGTGATCTCACAGTATTTTCTTCTGCGGACTTTCTGCCCCTATTATACCTATATGGTATAATTGACATGCTGAGATTTTCAAAAATACTAGAGTTTTTGAAAACGTAGCTTTTCCGCTGTGTATGTTTTTCTGCAATGTGTGGATGGGATTAGCCAGAAAAAAAAAGTGAGAACAGCATAACAGAGGCACATTAAAGAGATTGGAACTGGAAAACCCCTTTAAGGACAGGTGCCATGTAATGCAAAATTTTCCCTTTAATTGTCATTGAAGGGTATATGTCTGGCCACCAGCAGTTTACGCCAGTGATGGCAGATCATGAGGCAAGCCCTTTAATTTTCCTACATTATATATAGTTTCACAGTGGATCTGATGAAAAAGAAAATATTGCGGTACACACTCAATCAACATCTCCATTCAAGAAATACACCAGGAAAAATGTATGTAATTTAGAAATCTATCTTGATTGATGTATAACCTTTTATTAGCTCTCAAGTCCTCAACATTACTCAGCTCTAATATTTCACATGTTGTCATGCAGAGAAGAATGATGCCAAGACAGCTCTCAGCCTGCTTTGTAGAATGTGCCAATTTGTACAATATATGTAGAGTTGATTTTGGCAGCTTGTGACAATAACACGGCAGTAGCTTTCAGGGCCCCTCCTTGATATCCCCCGGCTGTGTACACTATTCTAGCTGTCACTGTTAGCTGTGTAGATGAAGTTCTGACAAGAAAATGAAGCCAACAGTAACAAAGCCAGACATGCAGGGTTTTGTGCAGTGAACATTTCATTCTAAATAAACATACCTTAATATAATGGTGTTAAAAATACCATATTTGCATATTGCACCTTAGAGGAAGTTCACATGGTGGATTTTGCAGTGGGACCTGCCATGCAATATCTGCTGTGGAAATCTTCCTGCCAGTGGCAGAAAGATTTCCTACTCCCATTCACTTCAATGGGAGGTTCAGAATCCGTCTGAAGATTGAGCAGGATGCTTCTCTTTTCTAATTTTTTTTCAGCTACCAAAAAAAATGAAGTGTCTTTGAAATGAGTTCTGTCGCACAAATTCTATAAACCTGCCCTTATATTGATCCTTACAATGTATCTTACCGGCTTATCATTCACTCCCTTAGTAGAGGTGAACCAACAATTACAGTACGTCTATGTAGAAAAATCCAGATATTGCTATAATAATATATTTTAATAAAGGTTAGTTTCCACTGCTTGAGAGAATAAAGAAATGCATTTAAATCACTAAAGAAGGATTGCTGCCACTGATTTTATTGTCATGATAAAGAAAACAAAAAATTGCTGATTTGTCTCAAGTTATTCACACAAATTATACACTGAACACTATGCTGGAACTGTCAAAGGAACTGCAATCTGTGACCAAAACGCCAGCAGGTTTGGTGTTTTTGCGACTGGCATGTTGCAGTTGCATCTGCTAAGGAGATTATCACCAAAAACTCCAAAATACAGCTCTATTAGTACTCCAAGAGGATGAGTAAAATTATTTCTCTTTATTGTAGTTGTGCAGAAGGCTGAAATTGTTGGAACAAGGTTGTTTTTTTTGATTTGTATATAAAAACTGATGCAGAAAAGTTACGCACTCCTCAAACAGAGTGGTTTCATTATCACCAAATTGTCTACTTTGCATTCTCACTTTTTAGCTCCTTTACCACAGGCCTTATTTCCGATATTTATCAACTCCTATCTCCTAGGGTCGGTCTCCTGCTACCCACAGATATATGACCAGATGGGAGTAAATCCTGCTCAATGGCAAATTATATGGTTGCAGGCATCCAAATCCTCTACCTGTGTAACTTTTAGGGAAATGCAATATAAGATTCTCATACAGTGGTACCATAACCCCACCCTTCTCCACTCCCTGAATCCCACGATCCCCTCCATTTGCTGGAGATGTAATTTGTCCCTAGGCTCGCTATATCCTAT
The DNA here is from genome assembly GCA_947044405.1 of Leptodactylus fallax. NCBI lineage: Eukaryota > Metazoa > Chordata > Amphibia > Anura > Leptodactylidae > Leptodactylus > Leptodactylus fallax. The sequence goes on from CAMRHE010000096.1 coordinate 3,362,875, forward strand.
ATTTTGGGACTGCCCCCTGATATGAGGCTATTGGAGAGAGGTCAAGGCTGTCATGGATAACCTCTTTCTACAACCAGTGCCGCTGGATCCTCTTTTACTTTTCCTTATTTACTCAACTTAGCGCCGAGGCAAATGGGCAAGGGTTCCCAAGAGGACTGAGCGCAGGTGTGCGCGTCAGCTGTATTTGTTCAGGATCCATTTCCATTTTGCTGGGATAGGTCTTGGTTTTGTATTTTGTCTCTGATAGCAGTATTGTATGTTTTTAAAGTGATATGTACCTTTATTAGCCTTCTGTGCAAGGAGCGAGCGGTACATAACTAAGAGCCTTTTCTGAGAATGTTAAGCTATGAGAAAGAACTTTGGTTCAAAACAAGTCAGCATCTGAGCTGTGTGATTTTTTTTTTTTTTATCCATGTGATCTACAATAGAGAGAAATTAATCATCTTCTTGGAGTCCTGGATTTTGGAGTTTTTGGTCATGTTCTACAGTTCTCATGCTACCTTTCACACAAATGGGAAAAAGAATTGCAAATGTGGTGAGCTGAAAACTTTTCTTACATTTTTGATTGCTAGTGGAAGAGTGAAGAAATCAGGCGATACCTTTTAGAGGCTGAGTATATTTATAAGTAAGCTTTCAGAAGTGCAAGCTTCCTTCATCAGACATGGTGTTATACAAGAACTGAAAATTCACAGATTATTTATACTCTATACACATGTTCTTCAAAGGATTTTAGAGTCCTTAAAAAAAACCAAAACAAAATGCAATCTAAGTAGAGAAGTTATTTACAACAGGTCAAAAAACAATCTGGAAAGTTGTGGTGCGTGACAGAGGGATCTGTTATCTGTTTGCTATCAGGAGGTGATTTGTGACCCTCACAGTTCATACATTTTGATTGCTACTGAGACTATATTCACAATTGTTACTCGAGAAGTCACAATGGCCCCTTGCAAAATTGTGTAGCTCTACACTACTTCTAAATTTATTTGCGGCCTTTGAATTCCATTCAACACTGCAGCACTCCAGTACAAAATCCCCCATTGATATCCAAACACTACATTAAAATTTTATCTCCTTACAGTCCGCAATAACAGCCATAAACAGATCTGTTTCACTGAGCTTTCAACATAATGTACAAGCATAAGCATATTTATCAATGATCATATTTATTTATAAGTGTAAACATGACTTCTAATGACATCCAAGGCATTGTATTCTTTACGGACCAACAATCCAACTTCATTAGCAACATACTATATACTCAGTTTTGGCAATATCATGGTCAGTCAATCTGCTCCACAGCATTTCAGAAAACCAGTGAAAGGAGTTGGAGAGGTTTATGGTGGACTTGTACCCTAGTGAAATTGACACTCAGTCAATGGATAAAGAGCTGATGACCCCACTACAGAGATATTTAGCACCAGTGCCAACATATGGAACAGTAATGGACCAAATTTGCCACATTTTTTTTTTTTACAAATGGCCCTGTATACATGTACAGTGCTGGCCAAAAGTATTGGCACCCCTGCAATTCTGTCAGATAATACTCAATTTCTTCCAGAAAATGATTGCAATCACAAATGCTTTGGTAATAATATCTTCATTTATTTTGCTTGCAATGAAAAAACACAAAAGAGAATGAAAAAACACAAAAGAGAATGAAAAAAAAAAGTCAAATCATTGATCATTTTACACAAAACTCCAAAAATGGGCCGGACAAAAGTATTGGCACCCTCAGCCTAATAATAATAATAATATAATAATAGTCCTTTAATAGTCCCACAATGGGGAAATTCAGTGTGTTACAGCAGCAAAGATAAGCAGATACAAATACAAATACAACATGTACAGGAATGTTCCAAGGTAAGAGGCATTACATTGATAGCCGACAGATAGGAAGTAGGGGGGGGGGGGGGGATTTAACAGGCAGAGAGATATTTCAGTTCTCTGTGTGTAATGATCTCCGCTTAGGTCGGTGTTGGTTGTACAGCCTAATGGCGGTGGGGAGGAAAGACTTCTGATAGCGCTCCTTCTCACACCTAGGGTGGAGCAGTCGGTCACTGACAGTACTGCTCAGCGCGATCACAGTCTCATGCATGGGATGGGACTTCTTCTTCTTCATGGAGCTCACCACGGACAGTATCCTTTTGTCACCCACCACCTGCACTGGGTCCAGTGGGCTCCCCAGGACAGAGCTGGCCCTTCTAATCAGCTTGTCGAGTCTATTCCTATCCCTGGTTGATATACTGCTCCCCCAGCAGGCCACTCCAAAGAAGATGGCTGATGCCACTACCGAGTTGAAGAAAGTTCTAAGAAGTGCCCCCCGGATTCCAAAGGCTCTCAGCTTCCTAAGCAGGTAGAGCCTGCTGTGGCCCTTCCTGTACAGGGCCTCCATATGATCTGCCCAGTCCAGCTTATTATTAAGGAGCAAACCCAGGTACTTATAGGTGTTCACAATCTCGATGCCTGTCCCCAGGATGTCCACTGGTTTAGGAGGGCTTCTGCCTTTACGGAAGTCCACCACCATCTCCTTGGTCTTCCCCTCGTTAATCTTCAGGTGGTTCTGGTGGCACCAGTCCACAAAATCCTGGTTCAGTTCTCTGTGCTCCCTATCATCATCATCATCTGTGATGAGACCCACTATTGCAGAGTCGTCAGAATACTTCTGTAGGTAGCAGCTGGATGAGTTGCACCTAAAATCTGCAGTGTACAGTGTGAAGAGGAAAGGGGCGAGAACCGTACCCTGAGGTGCCCCCCGTATTACAGATCACAGTACCTGACACACAGTCTTGGGCTCTCACGTATTGAGGTCGATTTGTGAGGTAGTCTAGGATCCAGTTGGAGAGGTGGTGGTCCACTCCAGCAAGGCCCAGCTTGTCCCTCAATAACCTGGGCTGTATGGTGTTAAAAGCACTGGAGAAGTCAAAGAACATTATTCTCACCGTGTTCCTTGGTTTCTCCAGGTGAGACAGAGCCCTGTGCAGAAGATGGATGATGGCATCATCTACCCCAATGCCCGGCCGATAAGCAAACTGGAGGGGGTCCATAGCGGGGCTCACTAGAGGGCGGAGATGTGTGAGAACCAATCTCTCCAAGATCTTCATCAGGTGGGATGTCAGTGCTACAGGTCTGTAGTCATTGAAGTCCATAGGGTGGGGTTTCTTTGGAACTGGTACCACACAAGAAGATTTCCATAACTCAGGGACTATTTCCTGCCTCAGGCTCATATTATACATATATGTAATTATACCACACAGCTGGTCCCCGCAAGTCTTAATTAGCCTTGCACTGATGTCATCTGGCCCTGCGGCTTTCCTCGCCTTGATCTTTTTCATCTCCTTCCTCACCTGGGCCCGTGTAAAGGTCAGACTGTGGCCAGATAAAGACGGATTTCTGGATTTACTGGTCTGTTGGGAAGTGGCCGCATGGGGAGAAGTCATTGTGGTGGGGGGAGCTGAAGGACATACTGGGGTGGGAGGAGCTGGTGTGTGATCAAATCTGTTGAAGAATAGGTTTAGTTCATTAAGCCAATTAACATCTGCCTCAATCTGGCAGACAGACTGTTTATGACCCGAAATTGACTTAAGCCCCTCCCAGACCCCCCTAATACTTGGTAGCACAACCTTTAGACAAAATAACTGCGGACAACCGCTTCCGGTAACCATTAATGAGTTTCTTACAATGCTCTGCTGGAATTTTAGACCATTCTTCTTTGGCAAATTTCTCCAGGTCCCTGAGATTTGAAGGGTGCCTTCTCCAAACTGCCATTTCGAGATCTCTCCACAGGTGTTCTATGGGATTCAGGTCTGGACTCATTGCTGGCCACTTTAGAAGTCTCCAGTGCTTTCTCTCAAACCATTTTCTAGTGCTTTTTGAAGTGTGTTTTGGGTCATTGTCCTGCTGGAAGACCCATGACCTCTGAGGGAGACCCAGCTTTCTCACACTGGGCCCTACATTATGCTGCAAAATTTGTTGGTAGTCTTCAGACTTCATAATGCCATGCACACGGTCAAGCAGTCCAGTGCCAGAGGCAGCAAAGCAACCCCAAAACATCAGGGAACCTCTGCCACGTTTGACTGTAGGGACCGTGTTCTTTTCTTTGAAGGCCTCTTTTTTTTCCCTGTAAACTCTATGTTGATGCCTTTTCCCAAAAAGCTCTACTTTTGTCTCATCTGACCAGAGAACATTCTTCCAAAAAGTTTTTGGCTTTCTCAGGTAAGTTTTGGCAAACTTCAGCCTGGCTTTTTTATGTCTCTGGGTCAGAAGTGGGGTCTTCCTGGATATCCTACCATAGAGTCCCTTTTCATTCAGACGCCGACGGATAGTACGGGTTGACACTGTTGTACCCTCGGACTACAGGGCAGCTAGAACTTGTTTGGATGTTAGTCGAGGTTCTTTAGCCACCATCCGCACAATCTTTCGTTGAAATCTCTCGTCAATTTTTCTTTTCCGTCCACATCTAGGGAGGTTAGCCACAGTGCCATGGGCTTTAAACTTCTTGATGACACTGCGCACGGTAGACACAGGAACATTCAGGTCTTTGGAGATGGACTTGTAGCCTTGAGATTGCTCATGCTTCCTCACTATTTTGCTTCTCAAGTCCTCAGACAGTTCTTTGGTCTTCTTTCTTTTCTCCATGCTCAATGTGGTACACACAAGGACACAGGACAGAGGTTGAGTCAACTTTAATCCATTTCAACTGGCTGCAAGTGTGATTTAGTTATTGCCACCACCTGTTATGTGCCACAGGTAAGTAACAGGTGCTGTTAATTAAACAAATTAGAGAAGCATCACCTGATTTTTCAAAGGGTGCCAATACTTTTGTCCACCCCCTTTTTTATGTTTGGTGTGGAATTATATCCAATTTGGCTTTTTGACAATTCTTTTTGTGGTTTTCCATTGAAGACAAATTAAATGAAGATATTATTACCAAAGCATTTGTGATTGCAATCATTTTCTGGAAGAAATTGAGTATTATTGCAGGGGTGCCAATACTTTTGGCCAGCACTGTATATGTTTCTTAGTGCGTGTTGAATTAATGACATAATCCATGTTCCAATTCTGTCACTGCTTATCCATATGTCATATTTTAGAAAAAGAAGAAAACTGTTGAAGCTATTAGTATCTGAGCGAAGGAAAGTAATGAAGTAATTTATTGCTAAGTATATTCTTCTTATAGCTGTTCACACTTTTGTTGTGCAGATTGATAAATTTTCCCACGTGTCCAGAAGTAATATGAACAGTAAAACTTCAATATCAACCAACATGCTAATGTTTAACAATCTTGATTTCTTTTTAATATTAATTTTTATGGTTTAAAGACTCCTCTACACTACACTATGGAGCTCTTTTAACACTGTTATGTTATAAGATCACATCCCCCAAGCATGTCCAACTGTCAATACCATGTTACAGAGCACATTACAGTTATAAACAACATAAGTACAGTTATAAACTTGAAAGTCTTTTGCAATTGAGAAAGTTGGTGCACTGGGTTGGGCCTTCAGCCCTGGGCACACGGCTATTGCTGATCAAGTAGGATGGGTAATGTCATTGCAGTGGAAAAAAACCAATTCCCCCTCAAAAGGTGGTGCAGGCAGGAGATGATAGGGGGTCTGAATGGCAAGAGCAGTGCTCCCAGGGCTGTGGGGCCACCCCCAGGGCACCAACTGCCTAATTTGCATAAGACTTCAAAGTTGTTATTCTTCAAATCTACAAAACAAATACATAACAAAAGGTATGTTTATCACTGTAATGTGCTCTGTAACATGCTTCTGACAGATGAATAAGCTTAGTGGAGGTGACAGACTTCCTTTAATAAGCTATATTATAATTTTAATTGATGAAATGTGTAATGAAATGTAATCCTAACTACCTACAAACACCATTAAAGAGCTTAGTACATACCACTTACAAACTGAATTCAAAAGCAGTGCTCTCTAAATGCCTTACTACTACCAACTAGTAGAATTTTATCCTTTAGGGTATGTTTACACAACAACAATTTGGAGAGGAATTTCAGATGATCTTCCACCTCGTATTTCTCTCTAAATTCTGACCCACTTTGAAAAGTTGAAATAGAGCTTTGGCTTTTCACCGAGGTTTTGCATGGTGATTAGATTGGACAGAACGGGGCTAATGAGTTGTAGTCTTGTGCCATGGGGGCTGCAGCTGAATCAACCTCAGAATCCGCTGGAAGATCGAGCAGGATGCTACAATTTTTAGCATCCTGAAAAAAAGAAGCGTCTATAACTGATTTCCATTGAAAACAATGGAAGGAAGATTCTGGATGGAATTTGGAGCTGATTTCGAGGGGAATTTGGTCTGAAAATCAGTTGCAAATTTTTCCATGTGAACAACCCCTCAAGAAATTGGCCTTTCCTATTTTCCCCTATGAAACAGTACTATTTACAAATAATGGTTACAGGCTCTTTAAAGGTATGTTAACACAAGGTGTATATGCTGTGGAAATTCCATTGCACTGAAAATCTGTAGCATATTACAACCTAATTCTGATTAAGATGGCACAAGACCCATTCTGACCCCCGTCTATGACCTCTCATTCCAAACTAGTACCACCCTGCTTCACACTGATAAAGGGCAATAATGCCAAAACAGCTGACTGTGGATAGGTCTCTTTCCCTTTTGGAAGGCATGTTCTGGATTGGCTTTAAAGGGGTATTCCCATCTTAAGGATCCCATCTAAAGGTCCCCGGCCTGTTATCTGATCTTAGGTCAGATGACATGACTCACTGCTCTCTGGAGGGGAGGGGGCTGAGTTATCCAGCTCAATCTTGCTCTCAGAGTTATCTCCTGCGCTTCAGTCCAGCAATAAGGTTAGCTAATCGTAGTTTGCTGATAAAGGATCGGACAATATGGTAATCTCTCTGTATAAACACAAAGATAACATTGAATTTACTGCAAGTCTGTCAGCATGTATGTTTTTTTCTGTAAACCTGTGTAATATAGTAGACATGTACTGTGCATATTTTTTGATCCGCATTTATATTTTATTTCTAGTAATCATAATAAATAATCTCTCATGGTAAAGTTAATGTCTATATCGACTGAGGTACTTCAATAAGCTGCTGGGTGGGGTTGATGAACAAGACTATGAAGAATACAGGAAGTGAGAAGAAGAGAGAGCAGGCAAACTTGTGAATGATGGAGATGGGAAAACTCCTTTAATTTCAGACAACGTCTCTAGTTTTCATAGAAAACCAAGCATTAATCTATAGGGAGCTATACAAAAGGTGGCACTAGAGTGAGTATTTCCATCAAGGAAAACTTATTTGACTATTCCTTTTCCGGATTTCCTAGTAGAGCATGCATGGTCTGTTAGACTCTATACACCGTAAGGTGACCAGCAAAGGCAGTCTCTGGTAAAAAAAAAAACAAAACAAAAAATACTGCAAACTGCCTGGTTGTTTCTAGGCACGAACAGACATTTTTCCTCCAGAGTGTACAGACTAAAAATATATTATCATATAATACAATGATGGTGGATTTAGCGGTCTGTTCACACTCTTTTTTTTAATAAAAATTATTATTAAATTTATTATTATTATTATTTAATAATGCTGCTAAGGGGAGCAAATACATTACCAACCATTACCTGTCCCCAGGCCTTTGTTTCCAGTGGTGGCAGGTCCAGTATTCTGTATGCCAGTCCCCTGGCTGACATCAACGATATTCCGTTTCCAATCACAGGTCTCAGCAGTGACCCCTTCACAAATGGCACGTAACTATTGTGACATGCAATTTGTGAAGAGGTCGTCGATGAGGATTGTGATTGGCTGCAGCAGTCCCCTCGCACGCTGGTGACGTCAGTTGGGGGGCCTGTACACAAAGACCAGACCTGCCACCATGGAAAACGGAAGGGAGTAGGAAGGGCCTAGGAAGAAGGGAGTAATGATTTTTGATGTTTATGGCACCCTCAGCACCAGTAATAAGTAATAATAATAATAAAAAAAAAAGGAATCTGAGTCGAAACAGTTGCTGACAGTATAACTAATCTAAAGTGGCATTTTACCTTCACTTATTTGAAATATGAAATTTTAGGTTTTGAGAATTAGACTTTAATCCTGCCCACACTCTACCTCACCAAGTTATACAGTCCCATAATTGTTGCCAAAAGAATATTCCAAAATTTCCAGTATTTATTACAAGTGTTCTTTCAGGTGTTATTACCAGTCTGGAGACCATGGAGACACAGGAGAGAGCTGCTGCAAAAGAACAGGCCAACAGTTAGGTCTGTTTTCAAGCATGCTGATAAATGGATGTGGAGGGTTCCTAAAAAGAGAGGGAAAAAAAAACAAAAAAAACACATTACCATGACATGCATGCATTTACATACATAGCTTTTATCAGCTATACCTAATATACACTGTTTCATAGTAATCTTATCTATTAAAGGCAGTCTATCAGCTTCTAAATCACCACACTCATAATTCAAGTGTTATGTAGAGCCCTGTAATAGATTTTCCAACTTTCCTTTGATGTTGCTAGATAATCTGGTATGTTGCACAAAAAGCACTTATTATACATATGGGAATTAACTTCTTGGTGCAAACAGGACATGGCTGCACCTCCTGATGCACTCCATTTTCTGCTCTCTATGCCACCTATTGCCACCCCCTAACAGACATCCCCCAGCTGAAGACAAGGACATGGTTTCCTTCTCAAATCCCCCACAGTCTCTCAGCCCAGCATCCACTACAGTATTGGACTCGCATGAAGTTTGAGAAGGGTTTGACGCTGGATACAGCGAGGGAGGTCAATTTTCAGTACATCTACTGATGTACTTGGTTATCAGTCCCATTAACTTTAAATGAAGCATCCATGTACATGCACGACCACCAATCCATCCAATTGCCCCTGGAACGCCTTGGAAATCCTGCTCTAGTGAACTGTGGGACTTCTAGTAGTCGGGCCCTCACTAGTCATACTTTTATCACCTGTCCTATGGATAAGTGATAAATAATTGTTGTACAATAAGCCCTTTGATCATGCAAGAACATCTCTTTCTCCCACATCTCCACAAATCGACATTTATTTCCGTTAATAGTCAATAAATTATTGGTACTTGAGCCCTTCGGCCACAAATAAATCAGCTGTTTTTTTATTGAAACTGTTTACAAAGGAATATCAAAGTTTACAGGAATGGGTTAATCTGTCTAAAATTGTAAAAAAAAAAAAAACAATTGAGGAAAAGCTAAAAAGCTATTCTTACAACAAAAAAAAACGAAAAAAAAAAAACAGACCACATCAGCCTGCAATCACTCGGCTGGAGATGCAAAGAAAGCGAGCATTTAACTGCATGGCACAAGGGATAATTTAGTAGAGCAGCCGGCGTCTTTGTCCAGCAGATAAAGCTTTTCATGGGGAGGAATGAGACTGCTCCATACAGGGGAAGGGGAGAAGAAAATCTCCAAAAAAGCAGTAAGGAAAACAGGATGTTACACTAGATTAGCAACTCAGACAAAACTAACCTAAGGTGTGTACCTTAAATTGGGAGAAATGTATGTGTACTGTCATGCTCAAGTTTATACAGCGGGAACACAAAGTGAGCCGCTTTCAGGTTCACTTTATCTTTATTCCCTATAGAAGTAAAATGGGCATGAGACTGAAATGAACTGTCAGGCTGTGATAAACATGTAATGGCCTTCAAGAGGTAACATTGCAAGAAATGGTCATTTTAGCTAATTCTACTCTCCAACTGAATTGATGTTCTCTTTGTATATATCTGACAAGAATAGAGAGTAAAGCATAAGCTACACTAACTGAAGTTCTTTGTGTCTATTCTCAGCTTCGTGCCACTTCATTGCAACCTTCTTCGCCAGAAACAGCCTAAGCTGCTGGAAACACTGTACTACAGAATTTATGCACTCTATTATGCGTGTGGCACTAAACATACCCAGCACACTGACATATGACTCTTGAAAATTAATACCGCTTCTATATGGACCATTGATCTCAAACATAAATCCAACATGTGATGGTGGAACAATATGCTTAGCTTCCTACATTGCACATTGTTATAGGAAATACTGTTACTGCTGTATCAGGCAGTCTTTATGTAGTTACACTGATGATTTTTACAGTACTCAATACATTATACAAGTTGAAAGCCATTCAAGACCTCTAAAATGACAAAAAGGAAAAGTGAATATAAGCAACAACAGTAAGGCTTGGGCTACACAGCGACATGTGTAACAAAAAGTTGCACTAAAGTCACGCAACAAAAATTTCAATGCATCTCTATAATGCTGAAATGTGAAATGCAAGGTGACAGTCACAGACAATCTATACCATTTGGATTTTGATTGCAACTTTTTTACCATTCACTTCAATTGAAGTGGCATGCGACTGCAATATATCTATTACTTAACTGTGTTTTTACAGCCAAATTACAGCTACAAAAAAGTTGCAGAAAAGTCGCACAACTATTTTAGTCACACAACTTCTGTGCGACTTTTTGGATCACAACACCATGTAGCCCTAGCCTAAACGTAGAAAGACAACAGCATCTGAACATCTGTATAGGTCTTAATGAGGATGAATTTAAGGGTTATTCTCATAATGTGAAGTGATGCATATCACTGTAGCTCCTTTATTCTCAAGATCAGTAAGGGTGCAAGAGGTCAGGCATCCATCAATGCAGAGAATGAAGGGGCCTGAGTGCTGTTATTTTACCCTGTGCAGGGTATAGGCTGAGCAGGAAACACCAGCTAATCCCACCGCGAGAATTCCCTGTACAGAAGATAGCCTTAACTCCACTGCACAGGGAAAATCAGTGATGAGGATATAGTGCTAAATGAGAGGATCAGCAAGGGTCCAGGATGCCGTACCTCGATTGATCAAATAGTAATGGCATATCCTTATGAAAAAAAAAAAACAAAAAAACAAACCTTCTAATTTAAAGACAACCTCTCTGGACAAGTCAATTTGGTAAGTATGAATTCGCCATTTACCGGTGATTGAGGTATGCCGATGCATTGTCATGGTGACAGAGGGCCTCCAAGTCACCCTTCTAAGCAAACCTATCAGGCACTGCCAGAGGGAGCGTAGTACAGATATTCTTTCACTTTAATTTTGCAAAGTAGAGTACACTGCAATACAGAAGCACTGCAATGTACTATAGAGTACTATAGTGTACAGTAATGTAGAATGCAAAGTACTATAGTAGCAACTGCGTCACCTAGTGTTCCAGTATGAGACTAAGTATGAAACAAATAAATAAAATAAGCCCTTTTCCCAATATTTTTTTTGTAACAAAAAAAAATTAATAATAATAATAATAAAGCCATATTTGGTATTGACGTATCTGCAACAACCCATACTATAAAATTAGAGTGTTAAAAATAAAAAACATTATTTTTTAGTCACATTGCCTCCAAAAAAATTATAAAAATATTATCTAACCCAAAATGGAACCATGAGAAACAACAAATGATCCCACAAAAAACAAGCCCTAACGCAGGTCTAATGATGGAAAAATAAAAAAAATTATATATTTATAAAGTTATAGTTTTAGAATATGGTGACACTAAAATAATTTTTGGTAAATAAGAGATTTTTTTACGCAAAAGTAGTCCAGAACCTATATAAATTGGGTATTGCTGTAATCATAGTGACCAGCACAATACAGGTAATGTCATTAAACATGCCCAGTGGGCAACGCAAAATTTAGATCATGAAAAAGGATGGCGAAATTGACTTTTTGCCATCCCACAAAGAAAGAGAGTTAATAACATTTGATCAATAAGTTAAATGTTTCCCAAAATGGTGCAGTAGAATATTACAACTTGCTGTGCAGAAAAACCAAGTCCTCATACGGCTATGCTAACATTAAAATGAAAAAGTTATGGGTTTTAGAAGAGTGCCGCAGAAAAAAAACGCAATGCTTTTCTGCAGCACTTTTTGGCTACAGCTCGCTACGTGAGGCCTTAGCCTTAAGATGGAAATGTTGAAAAAGTATCATCCTATAAAATGTAGGGATTACACAGAGTGAAAAGCAAGTGCACGCCTAAAAGGAATGGAAAATATAAAAGTAAGCACGTAAAAGTTTCCCTTCTATTCAATCCACTCCTGACTTTGGCACAAAAAAAAAGAAAAAAAACAACAAAAAAAACAAGCAAAATCTGCAACAAAAAATGCCGCATTTCTGCAACATGGGGGTCTTAGCCTTAAGAGAATTTATTTATTACGCTTACTTATATAGCACCATCGTATTCTGCAGCGCTTTACGGACATGATCAATCACTATCCCATATAGGGTTCACAATCTATATTCCCTATCAGTATGTCTTTGGAGTGTGGGAGGAAACCGGAGTATCGGGAAGAAACATGGGGAGAACATACAAACTCCTTGCAGATGTTGTCCTTCACAGGATTCGAACCCAGGACTCCAGCGCTGCAAAGTTGCAGTGCTAAACACTGAGCCACAGTTTCTTCTTCTGCTGGAACTTCACTCTCTGATCTAAATAATCCCTCCTAACTGCTGACCAGCTCCAAACCCCATTGCTTGAGTGACATCTGTTCAGGTTGGTGAATCCAGCCAACACATGGAGAGAGTTTCACCTGTCATGTCAAAGTGACTGTGGGGTTAGGGTCGGATATATAGAGCACAGAGTTAGGGCGCATTCACACAACTGAGTTTCTAGCTAATTTGCATAAGAAGGAAATCCTGATTTTCATGAAAATGGAGATGCAATGCAGAATAAGAATGGCATCTTAGAAAAGTGTAGAAGCCGCCATACAAGGTACTGTCATTAGTTTGATACAGATTTTCTGACTGCGCAAGTATTGATGGGGTTGGAGGGGGAGGGGGAAGACTGGTGATATTCCTTTTCGGAAGCTGTGAAACAGAACGTCACCGGATTATCAGAAAGTGTCCCTGGGGCGGTCACATTTTTTAATAGAAGTAAATTAGAGATAGGTGTGGGGGAGTGGGTTTAGTTTGGGGGTTAATTCCTATTTTATCTCGGACAACCCCTTTAAGTTGATTGAGCTGTGTAGGAGCACATGTTTTGTGGGACGAGCAGTAGTTTTCATCTGTACTCATTTGTTCAACTTTTTGATCAATTTTAATTGCATTTTTGGGGGGACAAAAATATGTATTTTATATTAATTTTTCTTACGATGTTCATTGTTAGGGTTAAATATCAGCTTTTTATTTCAGGTTGTTTTGAATGCAACAATACCAATTATGGGCTTTTTTGATTATTTTATTTTTAACATAATAAAAGATGTCTTAGGGAAAAATCGTCATGTTTAATGATTTTTTTTTTACATTTTTATTCAGTCCCACTAGGTACTTGAACCTGCGATCTCTTGACTGCTTGTATAATACCCAGCAATACCTCTGCATTAAAGGGTATTAGACTAAATGGCAGTGTAGGAGGCAACAATCAGGCCTCCGACTGCCATGACAGCCCCTACACATCCCGCGATCGCACTGCATGGGGCCGAGATGGTGGCAGAGGGAACCCCTTCCCTCTGTGTAGCTACTTGACAATGAAATGGAAAAGGTTAAACTGCTGGGATCTGAGTTTTCTATCCTCAACAGTTCCAGCAAGGATCCGGCCGTGAGTGTCAGTCGGGCTCCTGCCAGTGATTGCACAGGCACACTGGCTGTGCCCACATGCTCGCCATAACTAATAGATTCATCATGAAAATGAAGCATTATCTGCCCCTTGCTCATGATGAACATTGAAAAGCTCTTATTCACTGGCATAGTAGAAATGAACTACTCAGCTGAAATGCATAGTAACGTGCTATTTATCACAATAAAATAAATTTAAAAAAAAAAAGCGTGTAGTTTTTAATTGAAATCAACACCTTGGGAAACTACCACTTTTACACTGAAAAACTGCATGCTGTTAGGTAGTTGGTCCAGACGGGCAGGGGTTAAATCTTGTCTGTCTGTACTTTCTGCCTTGGGGAGGGTTTTTTCCCGGTGCCTCTGCCACACCCTCTGTGGTGCTATATAAACTGGGGCTTCACTATTTCACACTGCTGGCTATACTTGTGTGTCCAGCCATATCTGTGCTGTGAGGCCTGGTTCTCAGGTTTTGTATGCAATTCACTGTATATGTGGATTCTTGGATTTAGCTGTTGGGTGGTCAGTGCAGGGGACTGCTGGTTTATGGTGTGTTTAATTTCAGGGTCAGCTCACAGGGATTCTAGTAAGGTTCCTGTGAGGTGCCCTCTTTAAGAGGAAAACTCTGGCGTCAAGCAGGATCAGTCAGGGCGGATCGCAGGGCGATTTCTATTGTTATTTTCTCCTGCCTACTCTGTTTTACACTCTCAGTTATTTTGTCCGCCCTTTATTTGTTTTGTGTTTCTTCAATAAACCAGTTTATTATGCATGCTTGTTTATGTTTCATTTGGTTCGGGTCAAACATAACACATGCACATTTTATTAGCATATTTCTACTATAGCAGTAAACCAGGTTTTCAGTTTAACCCCTCCCCAACGCATCTATTTTTCAATCTTCATTTCTGACTCCCCGAATTCCAAGCCAAAACTTTTTTATTTTTCATTCACAGAGCCATATGAGCAGTTAAATATTGTGGGACACCCCTCCCTATCAATGTGAAGGCAGCTGGTAAATACTATTGTCCCATATAATAAAATAGTATATAAAGGGCAGAGGTTGCCCTCAAAAATTTCAAATTTCTTCGTGTGACTCTCCTTTAACTCTGTACACAGCCCCATCTTTTCGCTCTGCCCTGAGCGCATTTATTGCTTAGATGCCAGGGGCTAACCCTTGGCCTCACTTGTACTGTATTTTTCACATTGCCCACTGGGTCTCCCTATGACTATGACACTGGGGTCGGATTGAGGTATATATTTGTATGTGTTTTTCTTGTTTTATGCTCTCGCCCTCTGCAGGTTGGATTGGGATATGTGCCTCTTTCGGTTCTCTAGCCTGGACTTTCTACTGGACAACTTTTGCTTGTTATTTATTACTACTATGGACTATGCAGCATTGTTTTTGGTTCCTTGTTGTATTTTATAAGGATCTTTTTATGTCTATGTACAATTCCCAGATTATGTTCCTTTTGTCATTTATTTTGCATTATGTACCCCTGTTGTGTAATCTGTTGTACAATTTTTAAATAAAACGAGTTTAAAAATATATATATATATATATATATATATATATATATAATTGTACTTCATAATGGTACCATTTAATATTCTATATGGTGTACTATGAAGCTCTTCAGGATGCACAGGGGGCGTTCCACCAGTCTTCAAAATGTACAGGGGGCGTCCCCTGTGCTCACGTCACACGCTGTTTTCAAAATCCAGCACTGCTTCTCTCTTCGTCTTCTGACGCCACTCCACATCATTTGCCGGAAACTGCGCAAATCCATCAGCCATTTTCATGTGGCCTCTTACAAAAGCTGTACTGCTTCTAAAGATTTACACAATTTTTCTGTCAAAAAACGGATTTTTGTGCTCACTGCAAAATACTTCTCTTGGGGGACACCGCACCATGGTTATAGACCTAGGTATTAAGAGGCTGACACTAGGAGTAGTAAAAGATGTCAGCTCCGCCTCTGGGCTACACCCTCTCCACAGACACTGTGCTGACCAGATTATACCACAGCAGTCAGAGAGCATCACAAATAAACAAAAAGAACACGGAACCAATACCACCGCCATGTCCTGAACCCGAAAATGAACCAAAACAGCCCGGAGCAGGAATAACAATAAGCAAATAACTCACTGCTTTAAAAGACTGTCAAAGAATTAATATCTTTACAAAGCATTATAAACATGAGGTGATTACTCAGAAGTATGTATGAATGACAGTGAATTTGTGACCACATTAATTATGGGGGTAGACAAGCAGATACTCCTGTGGTATGCCATGTGTGCAGCTGTAACAACAGTGATCTGGCCTGTCTCAGATTCCTAAGGAATTGAATTGAATAAACCAGCCATTACAGGGGGGACTGGGACCAAAAAATACTACAGAAGGAGGCCCGTTGAAAACTGTGAAACCACGAGGTCTGAATGACAACATCTCATTAGAATGTTTCATCTGAATTGTACCTACCCCCCTCATTTACAATATCATATAATACAGTATCGGGATCCCTGTATATTTCCCTGTATATTTCATGTATTCAGCAAACTCTGGTTAAACTGTGTCTGTAATTTGTCATTCATTATATGGATTGCTAGCATATGTCCCCATAACTGGAGTTGATCGCAGACAGTGCCCAGGTGACCATTACAACACATCTCTGTATGGTCGGCGCAAACGGAAACAATTTAGTATGCGTATTTGTGAAATATGCCTAGTTATCCCCTGCACAAGCAGTACAGACGATAGTGCTACAGTGTTTTGATCCTTGCCAAACATGCCATGATATGCTACTTTTAGCTAATTCGTTTTTGTAAATATACTTACTTGTTGACAGCACAAGAACCGCTTATTAAAGATTTCTAGGAAACCGAGGGACGCCTTGAGCGTCTATCTCTGGACTGTCCCATACAATTGTATGGAGGAGGCTTGTCTGGCGGTGTCACGATCACATGACACGCCATGATAGAATGCTCCCCTGCTGTGTCATATAGAGGGTCATGGTGTTTCAGATAAATACTCGGCATTGCGGTCCCTCATTAGTGCCGGGGATATGCAAGGGGGGAGGCTGCAAACCTATACAATAGTGACCTCTCACTTTAATAAAACAGTATTTATCACCTCTGATGAAACTGTAGTTAGTTTAACTACCAAGTGGAAATTCGTCAGGTCAGTGGAGGGCAGAAAATCTCACGCCTGGAGTCCTCAGATACACATTAGGTCTAGTCAAAAATAGCCCACTACTCAATGTAGAGCACTAGCTGAGGCGACTCTTTTCTTACTATTGCTTCTTGATCTCAGGACTAAAGTCTGTAGGTCCATTATATGTGTGGCTACGAACAGCTCTTATATGATTCATCGAGGTTTAGATACACAGTGACCAGGCATATGATGGATCCTTTTCTTCTACTCGCACTTTTGCGACACAACTCAGTATGCTGGTCCACTTTGCGCTGGAATAATAGTGCAGAGACCCAAGACTTTTTTTTTTTTAGGGAACATACTTTCCATGGCTCTGGTAATTCAGTCTCCCCCACTCTATCTGTGAGGGATTTTTTAAGTGCGCCATTTTATTAATAACAACTAAAAGTCAATTTTTAACGTTCTCATTTCTTGTTGCTGTAAATTCTTTTGCCATAACTTTTTCCTTTTCAATAAGGTTTATTTCAAAATAATTAATGAATGCATAAAGTCTTACCAAATCTTATAAGGGCTCATGTAAGTCTGTTCTTTTTCTGCATTCTTAGCTTCAATTTGAAGCAGCCGCCAAACACACTTTACCAATCCCTGCAAATTCCTAGAGCAGATGAATACAAGGATGAAGAAAGTATACAATAAACTGATTGTAATAGTAAAAAATTATATAAATTATGAATAAAATAATATTTATCTTCATGACAGCCTATTCATTTTAAAATAGTCTATTACCCTCAGAGTTCCCAACTGCAGATATGGGATATTAATTCATTGTATTTCATATGATATCACTATAATAGTTTATGATAATACATATCACAATAAATTAACATGCACAATTTTGGTTATATTGTTAATCAATCTTCATTTTCATATAAAATCCATTAAAAGGGTGTTCCAGTTCTTTTTCTTAAGCACTAGTGAATTTTAAAATAATAAACACTGCATACTCACCTCCTACCTGCACAGGAACATGTCATCCAATCAGTGGCTGAGCAGTGAAGTTTTGTTCAAACAGAGCATCACAGCTCACCCAATGATTGGCTGACGCATTTCAGTGCAGGTAGAAGGTAAACAAAGACCAGGGACCCAAATGGAGATTCACCACTGGATCCACGGAAGATCACCAAAAATATGATTATATAATAGCATGATATAGATCACTTTAAATAAAAATGTATATTAAAGGAGGACCTTTCACCACCTCCGGCAGCTCCAGCTCCTTTGGGTGTTTGATATGCTACTTAGGCTCTGTACTGTCAGGAAGCAGGAAAGGAGGCGGAATTCTGAGTTCCAATTAGAAGTGTATAGTGTCAGATCTCACAATCACACCATTTGTCTGCCCCTGCCCACCTGACAGTACAGAGCTTAAGTAGCATAAGAGGCACTGAACCGAACAAATTACTGCTCAGGAACAGTGGGGGCTTGAAAAAAATGCCAACTTTGCCTGAATCAGTGGAGCTGTTCCTATTAAAAGATGTAAAGAGCTGGACTCGGCAGAGGTGGTGAAAGTCCTCTTTAATCTTTTTTCAGTTTCATAGAATATATTAAGTGATGTATATATAAATATACATGTAACGTCCTTAAAACAATATGAAAAAAAAATATCAGGGTAGAGGTCTGCATATACTAGCTTTCCTTTTTGCTACTGGTACCATTGGATGCTTCTTTTGCAGTATATATGTTACCGTTAAAGTGCAGAAATCAGTTAATCTGCACATCACCTACGTAATGTGCAGATTCACTAGGGTGATCCGTTAAAGTGCAGAAAACAGGTTTCATTACTCATATTACCTGGGTAATTTGCACATTACCTAAGTAATCTGCACATTACCTACTAGGCAATCGTTAAAGTGAAAAGAACATCTTTGCTGGCATAATGTTATTTATTTTTCTATATCTAAAGAATCAAGTTCATACAACGAAACAATCAACAAATTAGTTCATAGAATCAATCATTAATCAATGAAAAAACTATAATAAAAAGAATCAAGGGGTTGAAAATATTATTACAATTAAGGAAAAGAATTTGAACTAAATATGATAAAATGATGCAATGTATTGATTGGTGACACTTAGAATTACATAGCAATTGTTTTTTGTGACAAGCACACCTACTTGTGGTACATTTAGATTTGCAGTCACATTTTCTGAAACCCTGCCCAGTACCAAGGGATTGTTTTCTTGCTGTTTGATGTAAAAAGATTTCTACAGCAGGTGTAAGGGAACTGCCAGTTGAGCAATTCTCCAGTGCTGCTGCAAAAACCTGAGAGGAAGGGAATACAGAGACAGTGAGCCCTAAAGTTGACCAGACCCTGTCCCTACCTACTTGTCTCACTGTCCTAATGACAGGAACAACTTGGAGCCGGTCCCAACTCTGAATAAGTGACAACACAGAATGCAGACAGGACGCACAAACAACAGAGGGAGATCAGCTAGCCAAGGGGTCGGTAACAATTGAGCAATGCAGTACAGAATCAAAATCCAAGAGAATAGTCAAAGGAAAGCCAGTGGTCAGAAAATCAGAAGAGCAGGTAACAAGGAACAAGGAGTATAGCCAGTAAGCAAAATGCAATAGCAGGCGCCAATGGGAAAGTGAGCAAACAATAAATAGGGAGAAAGAACCCGCCCCAGACTTGATAGGAGGACAGGCTGTCAATCACAAAGGCAGGACTAAAGTTAACTCTTAGTGGAGCAGGGGGAGAGCAAGGTGAAGGAGAAGGGCGTGGTGAAAATCAATTAAGGAGGTGAGGGAATAGGACAGTGTTCAGACAATACAAGAAAAACCCAAGGAAAGAATTACAACCGGGCACGCCTCCTGTGTTGCAGCGTGCACCCGGAGGACGACGCCAAAGCCCAGACAGGCAAGGACGTTACAGCAGGGACATCATCTTTCGTCAAAAATCTCTCTTTGCATACACTGAATTCATATTTTGCATACAATTGTTTTAAAATACCCCTTTTAGTACCAAGTTTATAAAAGCCATCCTCTGTTTTACTAAGAAGCACAGCTAAAATCGAGTGGGCGTCAGTTTTGGCTCTGTCTGCTTCGGGTACTTTCATTCTCACAATGACACCTTCATCCACATTTGGGTGCTTTGCATGAGAAACTGCTAACATTTTCTTTGCTTGCTTTTCTTAACCTTTCTTGGTTTCATCACGCTGTAGTTTCGGATCCATATTCTTTTTACAGATGTTGCACAATACATTCTTAACATACCCTTCCTCTTTAGGATCGATTTCACCACAAATTACGTGAACAAACATATCACACGATTTATACTTGTGAGCACCTGATGCTGGTTTGGAGCAAACAATACAGACCATGTCTTGTATAGTCCTCTTTACAGGCTCTGTCCGAAACTGTGATGGCAATTCTGCTGAAGTTGAGGGTAACTCAGTGATGACTTGCAGAGGTGATTCCTTGGAGGTGCAGGGCAACTGTATATTCTTCATGACTGTATCCTCAATCAACGGTGTAGAAGGCAGTTTCCGATTACTATCGATAAATTCTATAGGTGATTGTGTAGAAGCAGGGGATAACGGCATGTCCTCTTGAGTAAGATTTGACTGTGATCCCATAATCACAGTCTCTTGTGAATCTTCTAATTTGTCAAGGTCTTTTTCAGTATTTAGCGAATGTAATACACTTTGTGGTATAATAGAAGACAATCCCACTTTTGCGGGACAACCGAACATGGCTTCATATGGACTTCTTTTAATTGCAGAATGATAGGCACGATTCTTCATGAATTGGACAAATCGTACGCCCTCACTCCACTTGTTAGTTTGGTTATCAGCCATCCAAGTAGTCAGCATGTTTTCAATGTCTTGATTCGCTCGTTCTACACTTCCTTAACTTTGGCTATGTCTAGGTTTGCCATTAACTATTTTGATTTCTGACCACAACTGTGTTACACTTTGTAATATTTTATTACAAAATTTGCGTCCGTTATCAGAATGCAAAATACTTGGAGCGCCAAAAAGGAGAAAAATATCAAGCAAATTATAGGCTTCTTCATCTGCCCATTTGGATGTGAGCGGCTTCAATACAACAAATTTGGTTAAGTGGTCTTGGTATACAAGAAGAAACTTAAACTTTCCATTTGGTTGAGATTGGTAATCGATGAGATCAACCTGGCACCTGCTATTGAAATGCGATGATATAATCGGCTTTACAACAATCCCTTTTTTGGCACATTTTTGTTTTTCTTGACAAGGTTCGTATAAATCCAAAAACATATTTATTTGGCCTTGGGTTATGTTTATATAAAGTGTATTTAATTGCTTCATCATTCTGTCTCTTCCACCATGGCCAATTGACAAATGAGTAGAATACAATATGTCAAACAATTCTTCGGCATGGACAAACTTTTTCACGCTTTCTCGTGCATCTGACAGCGGCTGAATGAGTTTTTCACAGCCTTGTACAGTCAAGACATCATACTTTTGAATTATTCGATAATCTCGAGATGATTCTTTCTTCTTGGAAACTTTTATTCGCTTTACATCTTCAATGATGGTATCATATTTTCGTTTCGTCATTAAAACAGTTATATTTGGAATCTCCACTAAAGAGGTTTGTAAAGAATCTTTTCTTCATTTTACTGACCAAGTCGGCGCTTCTTTGCATACTAGGAGTTAAATTTATTTGCTTTCAAAAGAAATCACCACACGAATTTGGACATGAAATAATACTAGGTTAAATTTATCTGCTTTAAAACACTAATCACCACACAAATTCCTGCGGAATTTCGGCATGATACAAAAATTTTCAACTTTAACGGGACGGCGCGCTAACAGGCAGACACGAACTTCAACATGATACTAAAGTTTTCAACTTTAACGGGACGCAAGCCGTGAATGTGCACATTACCTAGGTAAAGTGCAGAACACTCTTGATTCCGCACATTAACTGAGCAAATCAGTTAATCTGCAGATTACCTAGGTAATGTGCACATTCATGGCTTTCGCACTTTAACGGTAACATATATACTGAATGGAATTAAGGCAGCATGTAGATAGTATACAAACTGCTGCACTGATGTTACATAGTATTTAGCATTATTGCAACAAATAATCAGTCCTGTTAGACAAAGTCAGCCTCTTTATTATATCCAGATAAGAGTCAGGGTGGTGCCACACATCTTGTCTCTGTGTAACCTCATCTGCTGTTAGTACAGGACAAGTGCTCAAAAAAGACCTGCAGTAGAAACGTAGCTTCCAATCACTGCACCTCCCACCTCCTTAATACTCCGTACTACTTTTATGCATACTATACTCACTTTCACTTCACTACAGTTCAGTGTGCCTGCTTCCTATCAGATACTATCTTGAATGTTACATTTCCTGTTGCCTCTCCCTTTGTCTTTTGCAGTCACTCACATTGACTTAGCACAACATCATATGGGCCACTAGAGATAGTACCATCTTTGCCAGTTGGGAGGACAGTGTCATTATTCACCCTTCTATATTCTCTTAAACCACAAGCATATCACCATGGAGGCGGATTTCTCATCTTCTTCTTTATAACTGTGTGTCAGGACCCTATCTATCCATCAACAGTAACTGTGATAGGGTTCTGTGTTCCCCCCATGAAGACATTATGTGGAACAATCCTATTGCTTTTTCAAGTGACAAATAGATAAGCATAAACTTCAGTAGCAGAGTTTCACCAAGACCAGATTAAAACTGCTGCTATGCAACAGCCCCAGCATGATGTATAGAGATAAAAGCAGCAAGAAACAGAACAAAAGAGAGGCCGACACAGGAAATTCTATAACAGAGCAAATGGAAAACTTTAATTTTTGTGGCGTTTATCTTTAAATGGGGTAAGGGGATGGAGCTAAAAAAGAACATAACTGTTTCATTCAGTAACAGTGCCACACCTGTTCATAGGATAGGGTATGTGAGCTATAACAGTTTAGCTCCACTGAAGTCAATGGACATGAACTCTCACTCTGTGAACATAGGAGTGATGTTGCTTGGAAAAAAGGAGCCTTGTTTTGTTATCTAATTCAATCACTTTTTCTCCTAGCACAAATACAACAAAATATAATATATAACACAACTTTTCATACATGAATAGTACATGTCAATATAAGAAACTTTGTAATAAATCTTACTAAAGAAATCTGTTTCCTTCTCCTCTTCTTCCCTCCTCCTTATCTTCACTCAGGTTGAATGTTTACAAAAGACTCCTGTCTCCAAATCCTCTTCAAAAAAAAATTTATGAAGAGGGGGAGGAGGGAGGAGACTGTGCAGTGACAGGCTCCTATCTTGACACATAGCAGTGTTAAAAGAGTTACATGACTCACAGAATAGCAGAGTGTAACAACTGCAATTATTTGTATGCCTTTTCCAGCAGCCTCTTCCACCTGCCTCCCATCTCCATAAACTAATATGTAAAAACTCAGCTTGATAAAGAAAAAAATATATTTATGAAATAAGAGTCTCTAATATTCATCTGCACTATTAATTTATGAAAAGTTTCTTTATAATTGGAGATATACATTAATAAGGAATTTGTTGTTAATAAAATTATACTAACCTGGCAGAAGGGATAAGGTTTAGAAGACCATTAAGAACATAAGTGAAATCTGCATGTTTCTGTTCTACTAATGAGACCAGGGCATCACAGCAGGCTGTCCTCACTGCAACAATGTCACAGCAGCACTTCTCCCAGAGGACATTCAGGGACGGGGTCTGGAAGCAAAGATTTTAAAAATTAAGGGTGTGTGCACAATTTTGCTCTTCATTCACCCACCCATTGTCAACCCCCTTCAGAAAATACAAAAAGCATAAACAATGCTGGTGGAGAGAGGATTATAATAAACTATCACAGCAGTCAGATCCTTAATACATTTTTGACCTACCGTATTGTTATGTTAAAAAGAAACCTCAACACTACAGATTACATACTTGTGTAACCTAAGAAAAAAATAAAAGCATTAGAGGGGTTTTCTGACATCCTGGACTCCACCGATCAGCTGTTCTCACCAGATACTATATGCAAACCAGAGTTAGAAGCAGATAGTTCTGTTCTCTGTGTAGTGACTTGCTGAGGTACTGCAGCTCAGCATCCTCTGTCTGTCTCCCCTCCTCCCCCCCTCACTTCAAGTCAAGAGATCTCCCCGTAACTACTGGGTGAGATCTGCTCTTACATTTGCTATCCTGCTGACTATGTCTCCCAGTAGTTAAGTGCATTAGTTTGAATGTCAAGGGTCTGGGCTCCAACACCAAGAGGCGTATGCAATTGCGCAAACTCCAGTCCCTACGGGAGAATGTTTCCTTCAGGAAACCTACTAGGGCCACACATTTTTCTCTCATCCTCACAATACACATTCCAGGACTACTCCAGACTACTCCAATCACGCCACTCCATCTATCTCGCCATCTCTGACACCAGTGCCATCCAGACGTTGTCATTGGCGCCTTAATGAAACTCTTCTACATTCCCTTCCTAATCGCACTACTCTGCGTACACACCTGCTTGACTACTTTAGGGACAACAAACACTCCATAGCCTCATGCTCTATCCTTCGGGAGGCGAATAAGGCAGTCATTCGTTCATTCGTGGCCACTGTATTGCACTGGCACTGTGACTTAAAGAGGACCTTTCATGTCCTCATGTATATGCGGTTTTACATACCGCTAGAAAGCCGACTGAATTCAGCCTACTGTCGGCTTTCCCGTTATGTGCCCCGGGTCTGGAGCCATTGATGGTCTTAGTTTCACCGTCCACCGTCAGAAGGGCGTTCCTGACAGTCTAGCTGACAGTCTATAGACTTGTACTGGGGAAGGGGGGAGGGGGCGTTCCTCACAGCTCAGCGTCATCGCTGGGCTGTTAGGAACACCCCCTCTGACAGTACAGGGCTATGGATGAGTACAGTCAAGGAGGGCGTTCCTCACAGCGCAGTGATGACGCTGAGCTGTGAGGAACGCCCCCCCAGTACAGGAATATGGACGAGTACTGTCAGGGAGGGCATTCCTCACAGCCCAGCTAGACTGTCAGGAACGCCCTTCTGACAGTGGGCTGAGATCGGTAACAGCATCGATATCTCCAGCCCCGGGGCAGATAACGGGAAAGCCGACAGTGAATTCAGTGCACTGTCGGCTTTCTAGCGGTATATAAAACCGCATGTGCCTGAGGACATGAAAGGTCCTCTTTAAGAGAGATAGGAATGCTCGAGAGATTGCTTTGAATGTTCAAATTTGTGCCCTTACTGACCATTTAGCAGCTCGTCCTTCCTTGTCCTTTTTGCGTCAACTAGTGGCAGCTTGAGCAGACCTGCTTTATCTACAGTAGTGTCGCATGCTCCTCTATACTGGACAGTGTTGCTATGAATGGAGCAAAAAGGCACATATGCTATTGGCCACAACGTTGCTAGATAACCAGGCCTCTTCCACCCCTCATGCAATGCGTAATGCCTCGGGCTCTCTTCACCACCACCGCGACGCCATTGCTTCTGCCTTTCAGAACTACTACACCAAACTGTATAATCTCCCTCCACCTTCTGATCCTTGGAAATTGAGGGAATTCTTAGATGCGTGCCACCTCTCTTCCCTCCCCTCTTCGGCCCTAGACTCCCTTTATGCTTGCCACTCTGGAGAAATATGCCTATTCCCTCCCCTCGGCAACTGTTAATTCCACACATCCTCGGCATCCTTCCCTATCCATGACGGAACACGCTAGGGTTGCCCCCTATCCCCCCTCCCCTCATCTTCACACTCTGTATTGAACCTCTGGCATCCCAGATAAGCTCTAACCCAGACATTACGTGAGTAAGCGTTCGAGATAAAGAATTTAAAATAAGCCTTTTTGCTGATGACGTTCTTCTCACTCTCCCTATTCCCCACACCACCCTACTGAGTCTTCTGAGCACTCTGAGGGAATATAGTGATGTTTCGGTTATAAAGTGAATCCCTCAAAGACAGAGCCCCCCCCCCCCACCTAAACATTCCACACGACTCTGTAATGCTCCACCATTATTATGATTTTCAATGGAAGGACCACTCCCTTCGCTATCTGGGAATCCAGCTCTCTTCCTTCTAACCCACCCTATATTCGGTTAACTACCCTCATTTGTTTCACAACCTTCGATCCCTACTTCATAAATGGCACCCCCTACATATATCCCTTATTGGTCGCATAACAGCGGTAAAAATGACCCTGCTCCCAAAACCCTTACATTTTTTTTTGAGAACCTCCCAGTAGCAGTTCCCTACTCCGAGATAAGTTCCGTTTAAAAAAATATTTTCCATTTCATTTGGAATGCGAAATGTCACCGGATCCCACGCTCTGTGATGTTGGCTGGTAAGGCAGAGGGGGGGCTGGTGACCCATTTGTGTTGCATTCCATTTTGGGAAGCCCCACAGGCCTATACAAAATTGAAAAGCTTTGGCTAGCGTCTGTATACCCCCAATGCTTTCCTGTGGTCCTGCTCCCCCTCCCTCGCCTGCCACCCCCCTCTTAAGACCCATCCGTTTCACTAGAGCGATTTGGATCACATGCCACAAGCTTTTCCCGCTAGCCTTGCATAATTCCTTTATGGTCTCTTTCCTCTTTAATCCACTCCTCCCGAGGGAAATTCACTGCTGCTACGGTGCGCCCCTGGAGTTGGGCAGGCTTGTTTTATGTTGTGGACTTGATTGATCCGTTGACTTTGGAGGTCAGACCTTTTGATTATTTCACTGCTACCTTACAATTACCTGCCTCTGAAAGATTCCATTACCAGCAAAATAGCCCATTTTTTGATTACTCTCTAGGGGGCATCACGGGTCTCTGCTCCTACTGTGTTTGAGAGGTTATGCCAAGATGGTACCTCTACAAAAGGACTTTATTCAGCCATATATAGGCTCCCCTCCCTGCAATCCCCTCCATCTGCTGGAGATGCCTCTCAGCATTTGGAACATCACATTTTTTGGGATTGCCCTCTGATCCAACCTTTTTACCTCCTAGGCATCTTGGTAAAAAAAAAAAAAAAAACTGTCAAACTCTTCCTTTACCTATGTACTGCTGCTAAAACCCTCATAGCTCTTCACTGTAAAAGCACCCACCCTTCTACAGGGCCTGCCCTTGTGGCTCACATGAAAGATGTCCACAGCTTGGAATTCTTGACCACTACCCTTAACGGCACCATGGATGCTTTCCAATCTATTTGGACTCCATGGGATACCTATTGCACCCTACAAGGTCTCTAACAAATCCCCCCAACTTCTTTCCTTCTGTGTTTCCTCCTCGTCCTTTGTCTCTATGGTCTACTCTACACTTATTTCTCCGTTGGAATGTTTCTTTGTTTATTCTTGATGACTTTGTTCTTTGATATCTCATTGTAATTTTGTATGTTGTGTGAGAAGATGACAGGCAGAGTACTGGAATCACGTTATATCTCCATCAGCTTTTTGACATATGTGTGGTCAAGTACGGGTCTTGACTAGGCCTCAACCCAGGTGTGAGTCCTAGGTTCATTACTGGCCCATAAAAGGCTGCAAAGCCTGCACTTCAGGGCAGTTCCTGGGAGTGAGAGGAGGTGTCTGGGTCTGTCCTGCTACACTAAGTCTGGTGAGACAATTTTGTGCTATTCTGTTTGTTCGTGTTGCTGGTAGTAAGCCACACGTATAGTTAGTTTTGTAATGTTTAGTTCAGAGCTCGGACGAGCAGGAGTTCAGTTTGTTTGCATTTTGCCTGAAGTTAAGGCTATATTTTATTTTGCTCCTTTTGTGCCTGAAGTGAAGGTTTATTTATTTTGCTGTTTTTTGTAAATAAACCTGTTTTGCTACAGTTGTGTGTCCCTGTCTCTGACTGGTAGGGTCGGCACCACTGCTGCTATGGAGCAGTGATTGAATTCTTATGAAAGTAAATATGTAACAAACTTTGCATCCTTAAATGGTTGCTGTCATGGGCGCTGGATAAAAACATTACTGACAGCTGATATAATAGGTCTGCCCAATTTTAATTGTTAGTAAAAAAATTATGGCTCCAATGTACACATTATAATGCTAATAACGAAAAGTCAAATCACATGAAAATGTATTTAAACACCAAAATAGTATTTTAAAGAGGTATTCTCAACTGACATTCTGACAGATATGGATCATCTAACCATCGATCTCCATCCTACCCAGTGAGGTGGGCCTCACATCCAAGTGGAGAATGATTGGAGAGGTTGCTGCGCATGTGCCATGAATGTTAAATGCTGTAATATTCAGGCTGTATGCACTATAACAACTAAACCCTTGTAGCACTGAAAAAAATGAGTGCTGCATATACAGTGGGGAAAAAAAAGTATTTAGTCAGCCACCAATTGTGCAAGTTCTCCCACTTAAAAAGATGAGAGAGGCCTGTAATTGACATCATAGGTAGACCTCAACTATGAGAGACAAAATGAGAAAACATCTAGAAAATCACATTGTCTGATTTTTAAAGAATTTATTTGCAAATTATGGTGGAAAATAAGTATTTGGTCACCTACAAACAAGCAAGATTTCTGGCTCTCACAGACCTGTAACTTCTTCTTTAAGAGGCTCCTCTGTCCTCCACTCATTACCTGTAGTAATGGCACCTGTTTGAAATTGTTATCAGTATAAAAGACACCTGTCCACAACCTCAAACAGTCAACACTCCAAACTCCACTATGGTGAAGACCAAAGAACTGTGGAAGGACACCAGAAACAAAATTGTAGACCTGAAAAAGGCTGTGAAGACTGAATCTGCAATAGGCAAGCAGCTTGGTGTGAAGAAATCAACTGTGGGAGCAATAATTAAAAAAATGGAAGACATACAAGACCAATGATAATCTCCCTCGATCAGAGACTCCACGCAAGAACTCACCCCGTGGGGTCAAAATGATCACAAGAATGGTCAGCAAAAATCCCAGAACCACACGGGGGGACCTAGTGAATGACATGCAGAAAGCTGGGACTAATGTGACAAAGGCTACCATTAGTAACACACTACGCCGCCAGGAACTCAGTTCCTGCAGTGCCAGACGTGTCCCCCTGCTTAAGCCAGTACATATCTGGACCAGCCTGAAGTTTGCTAGAGAGCATTTGGATGTTCCAGAAGAGTACTGGGAGAATGTCATATGGTCCGATGAAAACAAAGTACAACTGTTTGGTATAAACACAACTCGTCGTGTTTGGAGGAGAGTGAATGCTGAGTTGCATCCAAACAACACCATACCTACTGTGAAGCATGGAGGTGGCAACATCATGATTTGGGGCTGTTTCTCTGCAAAGGAACCAGGACGACTGATCCGTGTACATGAAAGAATGAAAGGGGCCATATATCGTGAGATTTTGAGTGCAAACCTCCTTTCATCAGCGAGGGCACTGAAGATGAAACGTGGCTGGGTCTTTCAGCATAACAATGATCCAAAGCACGCTGCCAGGGCAACGAAGGAGTGGCTTCGTAAGAAGCATTTCAAGGTCCTGGAGTGGCCTAGCCAGTCTCCAGATCTAAACCCCATAGAAAACCTTTGGAGGGAGTTGAAAGTACGTGTTGCCCAGCGACAGCCCCAAAACATCACTGCTCTAGGGGAGATCTGCATGGAGGAATGGGCCAACATACCAGCAACAGTGTGTGCCAACCTTGTAAAGACTTACAGAAAACGTTTGACCTTTGTCGTTGCCAACAAAGGATATATAACAAAGTATTGAGATGAACTTTTGTTATTGACCAAATACTTATTTTCCACCATAATTTGCAAATAAATTATTTAAAAATCAGATAATGTGATTTTCTGGATTTGTTTTCTCATTTTGTCTCTCATAGTTGAGGTCTACCTATGATGTCAATTACAGGCCTCTCTCATCTTTTTAAGTGGCAGAACTTGCACAATTGGTGGCTGACTAAATACTTTTTTTTCCCCACTGTACCACCAGCGCTATAAGCACCTCATTACACTATTATATATCGGTACAGAAGTTATAAGCATTAAAAATAGAAGGTCCTGGCTGTCTTATTTTGTTATGCTTGCCTAAAATTAAGTAGATATGGCGCTGTGTGCAAGAAACATCCGGAGTTTTAAGCATTGTGCAAGTGTTACACAGTAAATGCTTTCTTTTGTATCTGAAAGTCAAGCTCATATTTCATCCTCAGACAGAAAGACGCTGGTAATTTTCTCTAGTCATGCCATCACTGCAAAGATACACTTTACTTTGCTATTTGTACTTTGTTCTATTAGAACATGGTTTTCCTCCAAATTTCTAAGTGGGTCTACCTGCATCATCTTATAAAGAAAGAATATAAATCAATGTATATCACAGTGCTATTGTTCTCACCCCACTCAACACTTTGAATGAAAGAAATCTTAAAGAGGACCTTACACATCCTCATGTATGTGCTGTTTTACATACCGCTAGAAAGCAGCATATGCATGAGGTCGTGAAAGGTCCTCTTTAAGAGGTAGTGTATTTTTCCAGTCAAACCTGAAAACTCACAATGGTATATATTTAATAATAACATACTGTACTGTTTTATCATCAATATTTGATAACAGTGGGTCCGATCCCCAAACACAAAACCAGAGGGGCTCCAATGCTCCAGATTTAGTCCCAAGATCTAACTACACACGTGGACAAAATTGTTGGTACCCCCCGTTTAATGAAAGAAAAACCCACAATGGTCACAAAAATAACTTGAATTTGACAAAAGTAATAATATATAAAAAAATGTTGACAAGCCACAAAGCTTCTGGGAGAATGTCCTATGGACAGATGAGACAAAAATCGAAATTTTTGGCAAGGCACATCAGCTCTATCTTCACAGACGGAAAAATTAAGCATATGTTGAAAAGAACACTGTCCCTACTGTGAAACATGGAGGAGGCTCTGTTATGTTCTGGGGCAGCTTTGCTGCATCTGGCACAGGGTGTCTTGAATCTGTGCAGGGTACAATGAAATCTTAAGACTATCAAGGGATTCTAGAAAGAAATGTGCTGCCCAGTGTCAGAAAGCTTGGTCTCAGTCGCAGGTCATGGGTCTTGCAACAGGATAATGACCCAAAACACACAGCTAAAAACACCCAAGAATGGCTAAGAGGAAAACATTGGACTATTCTGAAGTGGCCTTCTATGAGCCCTGACCTAAATCCTATTGAGCATCTTTGGAAGGAGCTGAAACATGCCATCTGGAAAAGGCAAACCTTCAAACCTGAGACAACTGGAGCAGTTTGCTCATGAGGAGTGGGCCAAAATACCTGTTGAGAGGTGCAGAAGTCTCATTGACAGTTACAGGAATCGTTTGATTGCAGTGATTGCCTCAAAAGGTTGTGCATCAAAATATTAAGTTAAGGGTACCATCATTTCTGTCCAGGCCTGTTTCATGAGTTTTCTTTTTTTAAAAATTCTGTTGAAGCATGGATGAAAAGCAATGTCTGACTTTCATTTGTTCATTTTTATAGAATTTTTATATATTATTACTTTTGTCAGATTCAAGTTATTTCTGTGACCATTGTGGGTTTTTCTTTCATTAAACATGGGGTTCCACCAATTTTGTCCACGTGTGTATATATATTTTACATATATATATATATATATATATATTATATATATACACACACACACACATACATACATATACACAAACACATATATATCTATATATATACACACACATAGATATAAATAGATGGTTTAAAATGGAAAATATTAGCAATATGAATTGTCATATTACTGAAGCTTTAGACAAAGTATTTTGCCTAAATCTGCCTTAGATTATTCCATAATAAATTAGTGGCAATGAAAATGTAAAAAAAAAATATACTACCTATTATTACTTTTGTCAGATTCAAGTTATTTCTGTCACCATTGTGGGATACCAACAATTTTGTCCACGTGTGTATGTAATAATTCAAGATACTATCAATTTTTATTTGTACACAGATCCTATAGGCCAAATCTTCCAAGTCATACTTACAGTGCACCAGAAAAGCGAGATGTCGGTTGCAATATGGTATTCACAGAGTCCTGCTTAAAGGTTATGTCCACTTTTGCAACCATTTTCTATTGCTTTACGACATCTCTAATAAAATAAACTTTGTAAAAAGCCTATTGCTTTAAGACCACAACTCCTATTCAGATGTCTGTCAAAGTTACAAACAAACTCTTCATACTAGACAATACATGAAAACCAAACTTGCCTAAAATTTCTAATCTGGTTAGGTTAACGTTTTCCCATTTCAAGGTCCAATTTGAAGAACAATCCCAGAAATATCAGGGCTGTTGGGAACTATGACCTCCTATAGTCCAATACTGAAGGCACTCTCAAAATAAAGTTAGCAAAAAGTAGGGGTCAGAATGAAGAAAATGGGAGGACTATACAGATACTATACAAAGTTTCTTTTTTATTGTAGATACACTGGAGCAATAAAAGTGGTTGCAGGGGTAAACCTTCCCTATAAAGAGGTCCTGTCATCAAATCTGAAAAGCCCCACGACATACAGTGGGTACGGAAAGTATTCAGACCCCTTTAAATTTTTCACTCTTTGTTTCATTGCAGACATTTGCTAAAAGCAAAAAAAATTCATTTTATTTCTCATTAATGTACACTCAGCACCCCATCTTGACAGAAAGAAACAGAAATGTAGATATTTTTGCAAATTTATTAAAAAAGAAAAACTGAAATATCACATGGTCATAAGTATTCAGACCCTTTGCTCAGTATTAAGTAGAAGCACCCTTTTGAGCTAGTACAGCCATGAGACTTCTTGGGAATGATGTAACTTTTCACATCTTGATGTAATTTTTCACATCTGGATTTGGGTATCCTCTGCCATTCTTCCTTGCAGATCCTCTCCAGTTCCATCAGGTTGGATGGTGAACGTTGGTGGACAGCCATTTTCAGGTCTCTCCAGAGATGCTCAATTGGGTTGAGGTCAGGGCTCTGGCTGGGCCAGTCAAGAATGGTCACAGAGTTGTTCCGAAGCCACTCCTTTGTTATTTTAGCTGTGTGCTTAGGGTCATTGTTTTGTTGGAAGGTGAACCTTCGGCCCAGAGCACTCTGGAAGAGGTTTTCTTCCAGGATATCTCTATATTTGGCCGCATTCATCTTTCCTTCAATTGCAACCAGTCGTTCTGTCCCTGCAGCTGAAAAACACCCCCATAGCATGATGCTGCCACCACGTTTCACTGTTGGGATTGTATTGGGCAGGTGAAGAGCAGTGCCTGGTTTTCTCCACATATACCGCTTAGAATGAAGGCCAAAAAGTTCAATCTTCGTCTCATCAAACCAGAGAATCTTATTTCTCATAGTCTGGGAGTCCTTCATGTGTTTTTTGGCAAACTCTATGCAGGCTTTCATATGTCTTGCACTGAGGAGAGGCTTCCTTTGGGCCACTCTGCCATAAAGCCCTGACTGGTGGAGGGCTGCAGTGATAGTTGACTTTGTGGATCTTTCTCCCATCTCCCTACTGCATCTCTGGAGCTCAGCCACAGTGATCTTTGGGTTCCTCTCTCACTAAGGCTCTTCTCCCACGATTGCTCAGTTTGGCTGGACGGCCAGGTCTAGGAAGAGTTCTGGTCGTCAAAAACTTCTTCCATTTAAGGATTATGAAGGCCACTGTGCTCTTAGGAACCTTGAGTGCTGCAGCAATTCTTTTGTAACCTTGGCCAGATCTGTGCCTTGCCACAATTCTGTCTCTGAGCTACTTGGGCAGTTCCTTTGACCTCATGATTCTCATTTGCTCTGACATGCACTGTTAGCTGTGAGGTCTTATATAGACAGGTGTAAGTTAAATATGAGTGTCACAGAAAAGGGTCTGAATACTTATGACCATGTGATATTTCAGTTTTTCTTTTTTAATAAAATTGCAAAAATATCTACATTTCTGTTTTTTTTCTGTCAAGATGGGGTGCTGAGTATACATTAATTAGAAATAAAATGAACTTTTTTGCTTTTAGCAAATGGCTGCAATGAAACAAAGAGTGAAAAATTTAAAGAGGTCTGAATACTTTCCGTACCCACTGTACATCATCTGAAAGGCTTTTTCACCCTGAGCATTTTGGAGTTTTGTTTGTCCAAATCCATTCAGCCATTCCAAAGAAATAAGCAGCTTATAGTGTTCTTGCAAATTAATGTATACTAGTCATGTGGGTGGTAACACTGTGGTTGTGGACTCTGTGTGCTATAAGTCATACAGTGTTACCATACAGTTGGCTAGTATAAAATAACTTGCATGAACAAAAAAAAAAAAAAGTCAGAACAGTAAAAATGCTCATAAAAGACTGTGTAGTCACAAAAATCAATGGAAAAACTATCATTGTGTCTGTCAGAATGATTAATAAATAAGTGACAGTTTCACCATCAGTTGAAAATCCTTCCCAATACAGTATTTATAGTGTTACTTTTACCTGATTCGAAGACTGTTTGATAATTCCAGCTGACGCATTTTCTTTCAGTACAGAAGCAATTAAATGAGCAACTGCCTGTAAGAGATACAGTACGATCAACTTCACGAAAGAGGACTGAACAAATATTAAGCAGCATTCACACACTAGCATCACAGCGCTTCAGTTTCCTCACTTTATTTTTACTTGTGCCCTCTAATATGATAATTTTCTGATTTTGTATGATAAAAATATATCATTTCGCTAAGGTCATTCCAGTCAGCTATTCACATTTGTGTTCCTCTCAATGTATTTATCTGTATGCATACAAATATTTTTTTCTACAGAGCATGTTCTGGTAGACTAGTGTAGACTAGTGTAGACTAGTGTATTTCCACTAGTTTGAGGAAATCTGGTATATAATACAGCATCAATATGGATCGCTGCTGAACACAATACAGTCAATACTGCACACAAAACTATCGATGCAGCCTTCCTGCTGGAGAATTAAAAATCATAGATGAAGTTTTCAAAGGGTACAAACAGGTTAGAATAGGCCACCAATATTAAATCCCATAAAATCCAGGATACCTTTTAACAGTGAAACCTTCATCTGTTAGTTTTGAATGTCTTTTTTATGGTGGTAAAGGGTTTACTGCTATACAAACACATTCATCTGCTCTGAAGCCATTTACCAACTTCACCTGTGACATCAAAGCATCTCAGTACATTACAGGATGATGGCATAATGTTGGCATACAAGAGAAAAAGGCATTATTTTCAGAGTTACACTGATATGACCTATATACCACTATACTCATATGTTTTAATATCATGGTATTCTGCCTAATAGGAACATTGAGAGAATACAATGAATTCATAGGTATGTATTCAGAAGAGGAGAGCCCATCCGCCTTAGTCTTCCCCAAGGTTGTAACTGCCAGGCTCTAGTGTATATGTACATACACAACAGTCTGTCAGTCAACGTCCTATGGGGTAAAGGAGGAACAGTAGCGTTCTGCTTATAAATATCCTGGTCAAATATGAGTCCACCGTATTCTGTCAGTGCTCTCTTTAACCAAACAACAATATGTTTTTTGTGCCATTTTAGCTTCTAGGAATACAGATCAGCAAATGTAATATGCTGCTTCTACTTAGGACAGCATGTTAAAAGGAGTCTACCACCACCCCCAGCATATTCAACTGTCTCCACTGTGTTACAGGAGCATATCACAAAGATAAACAACATACCTGTTATGTGTGTCAGATTTAGAAAAAAACAACTTTCAGGTCTTATGCAAATGAAACAATTGGTGCACTGGAGGCAGGCCTTCAGCTCCCTGGAGCACTACTCTCTACTAGGACCCCTACCATCTTCTGCCTGCTACACTCCATGCAGCGGGAGATGATTCCCCGGGGCTGGAGATATCAGCGGTCTTAGTTTCACGGTTTACCATCAGAAGGGCGTTCCTAACATTCTAGCTGCGCTGTGAGGAACGCCCTCTCTGACAGTTTTCGTTCACAGACTTGTACTGGGGGAGGTTTTCCTCACAGCTCAGCATCATCGCCGGGCAGTAAGGAACGGCCCCTCTGACAGTACAGCGCTATAGGCGAGTACAGAGAGACTCTGTGTGTGTATACTGAAACACACACATATATACATATACAGTGGGGAAAAAAGTATTTAGTCAGCCACCAATTTTGCAAGTTCTCCCACTTAAAAATATGAGGCCGGCCTGTAATTGACATCATAGGTAGACCTCAACTATGAGAGACAAAATGAGAAAACAAATCCAGAAAATCACATTGTCTGATTTTTAAAGAATTTATTTGCAAATTATGGTGGAAAATAAGTATTTGGTCAATAACAAAAGTTCATCTCAATACTTTGTTATATATCCTTTGTTGGCAATGACAGAGGTCAAACGTTTTCTGTAAGTCTTCAAAGGTTTTCTATGGGGTTGAGATCTGGAGACTGGCTAGGCTTTGGATGCAACTCAGCATTCACTCTCCTCCAAACACGATGAGTTGTGTTTCTACCAAACAGTTCTACTTTGGTTTCATCTGACCATATGACATTCTCCCAATACTCTTCTGGAACATCCAAATGCTCTGTAGCAAACTTCAGACGGTCCTGGATATCTACTGGCTTAAGCAAGGGGACACGTCTGGCACTGCAGGATCTGAGTCCCTGGCGGCGTAGTGTGTTACTAACGATAGCCTTTGTTACGTTAGTCCCAGCTTTCTGCAGGTCATTTACTAGGTCCCCCCGTGTGGTTCTGGGATTTTTGGTCACTGTACTTGTGATCATTTTGACCCCACGGGGTGAGATCTTGCGTGGAGTCCCTGATCGAGGGTGATTATCAGTGGTCTTGTAAGTCTTCCATTTTCTAATTATTGCTCCCACAGTTGATTTCTTCACAGCAAGCTGCTTGCCTATTGCAGATTCAGTCTTCCCAGCCTGGTGCAGGTCTACAATTTTGTTTCTGGTGTCCTTCCACAGCTCTTTGGTCTTCAGCATAGTGGAGTTTGGAGTGTTGTGGACAGGTGTCTTTTATACTGATAATGTCAAACAGGTGTCATTACTACAGGTAATGAGTGGAGGACAGAGGAGCCTCTTAAAGAAGAAGTTACAGGTCTGTGAGAGCCAGAAATCTTCCTTGTTTGTAGGTGACCAAATACTTATTTTCCACCATAACTTGCAAATAAATTCTTAAGAAAATCAGACAATGTGATTTTCTGGATTTGTTTTCTCATTTTGTCTCTCATGGTTGAGGTCTACCTATGATGTCCATTACAGGCCCCTCTCATCTTTTTAAGTGGGAGAACTTGCACAATTAGTGGCTGACTAAATACTTTTTTTTCCCCACTGTATACACACGTGGACAAAATTGTTGGCAACCCTCGTGTAATGAAAGAAAAACCCACAATGGTCACAGAAATAACATGAATCTGACAAGAGTAATTTGCCAAACTACATGTTGACAAGCCACAAAGCTTCTGGGAGAATGTCCTATGGACAGATGAGACAAAAATTGAAATTTTTGGCAAGGCACATCAGCTCTATCTTCACAGACGGAAAAATGAAGCATATCTTGAAAAGAACACTGTCCCTACTGTGAAACATGGAGGAGGCTCTGTTATGTTCTGGGGCTGCTTTGCTGCACCTGGCACAGGGTGTCTTGAATCTGTGCAGGGTACATTGAAATCTCAAGACTATTAAGGGATTCTAGAGAGAAATGTGCTGCCCAGTGTCAGAAAGCTTGGTCTCAGTCGCAGGTCATGGGTCTTGCAACAGGATAATGACCCAAAACACACAGCTAAAAAAACCCAAGAATGGCTAAGAGAAAAACTGGGCTATTCTGAAGTGGCCTTCTATGAGCCCTGACCTAAATCCTATTGAGCATCTTTGGAAGGAGCTGAAACATGCCGTCTGGAAAAGGCACCCTTCAAACCCGAGACAACTGGAGCAGTTTGCTCATGAGGAGTGGGCCAAAATACCTGTTGAGAGGTGCAGAAGTCTCATTGACAGTTACAGGAATTGTTTGATTGCAGTTATTGCCTCAAAAGGTTGTGCAACAAAATATTAAGTTAAGGGTACCATCATTTCTGTCCAGGCCTGTTTCATGAGTTTTCTTTTTTTAAAAATTCTGTTGAAGCATGGTTGAAAAGCAATGTCTGACTTTCATTTGTTCATTTTCATAGAAATTTTATATATTATTACTTTTGTCAGATTCAAGTTATTTCTGTGACCATTGTGGGTTTTTCTTTCATTAAACATGGGGTTCCACCAATTTTGTCCACGTGTGTATATATATTTTTATATATATATATATATATATATATATATATATATATATATATTATATATACACACACACACATACATACATATACACACACACATATATATCTATATATATATACACACACATAGATATAAATAGATGGTTTAAAATGGAAAATATTAGCAATATGAATTGTCATATTACTGAAGCTTTAGACAAAGTATTTTGCCTAAATCTGCCTTAGATTATTCCATAATAAATTAGTGGCAAATGAAAATTTAAAAAAAAAAATATACTACCTGGGTCTGAATAAGTGAGTTTGGAAATTCAAGTCTTTTCTTCAAATCTTCTGACATTTTCTGCAATCACTGAAACAATACAATACAAACAATATTAAAGCAGCACTTTATTTTATATTATTCACATCATGAAAATGTGAACTGCTAAACACTTCAGTATTTGCAACAAGAAGCAGTTATACAATGTGGAGTAAGGAAAAGAGTTAAAAGTAAGCTGGGTGTGTGTTAGCATCAGGACTATGAAACACTCCCTCTGCAAATGCTTATCTAAATGCCACAACATGGGTGTCTTCACTTTCATGTATATGCCACCCACTACTTCAGTGTCTTTTTTTTACAAAAAGGGTTAATTAGGCAGTGTTGGCCTTTTGTCTACAGGGCATGGAAGTAGAGGCCACTCAGACTTGTATATCCAACTGTGAAGGAGCAGCAGCTGCTGGAGCATCATACACACTACAGCAGAGGAATTTCAGCCATAGTGAGTATTTTCTCATAATGCGTACTATCATATAACCTGCCCGTGCAATTATCTGTTGTAGAATTTTGTAAAACAAAAAAAAAGACAAAACTTACAGCATGTGGCATTTAAAAAAAATAAAAAAATACCACTGATCATAAAAAAAATAAATATGTATGATCAGACTACTGTTTAAAGTACAGTATTGCAAAAACATAAAAGATACTCAGTTCTGTCATAATCTATACTGCAGATTCTATATATATATTTGTTATATTTGTTTCTGGGAAATCTTGGTGACAACCAAGGCAGCCACCATTACAAGCTGCATGGAAAATGTCTGTTTTCCTACAGTCATGACTGAAAAACTTGCATTGTAATATAGGAGTGATGCACCCCCTATTGTCACATAAATAATAGGTAGATATACCATTCAGAACTCTAAAGGGGCGTTCACACTACCGTTGGTGACCGTCAGTAGAGTCCGCTGTTATTGTCCGTTACAAGATTTTAGCATCGGACACTAGCTGAACCGTCACAAATCCGTTAAAATTTCCATTCATTTCAATGGGTTTTTGTATTGTGTCCATTAGTGTCCGTTTATACCAAATCCGTCAGAAATCCGTTTTTTTTCCGCGGACAAAAAATCCTACATGCAGGACTTTTTTGTCTGTTTGGAAAAACGGATTCTTGACAGACAGCAAGTGTCTGTTATTTTTTTTTAACATTGACGTCTATGGGTAACGGACTTATAATGGACTGTAACTGATAGCCATCAGTTACTGTCCGTTATTTTCTGTCAGGTTTTTTTCTCTGCGCATGCTCAGAAAGAACAAAAAAAAAAAAAAAAAACGGACAGTGTTAATAAACGGACCCTAACTGATGCTAATGTGTCCGTTTTTTTTTAACTGATCCATTGTTTGGATCTAACGTTTGAAGTGACCCTCCCCCACCCTTATTCTCTCTACATTTTACACAGTCCCATACTCCATATACAATAACATCCAGTGAGAGGTAGGAACTGCTCTCAACACAGAAGCCAGGGGAAGAATGAAGAGAATTCAAAATTTCACAGAAAGGAAGTTAAATTCTGATAATAAAGTATATTACAAAGTTTATTAATAACACAAATACTGCCAGAAAATTTAAAGTTTTCCAAAAGCTTAGTTACGCTTTAATTGAGCTCTTATAGCTTTGACTGAAGACAAACTGAAGATGTCTGAATCTGGTATTTAGCTGAAATAAGCAGTCGTGGGCTCAGATTCTAAGTGCCAAATGAGTTCCTACCCTGTGCTTGTAAGTCTTGCAAGTGTGGTGACATGCCAAGACTTTTTTGTTAATAATAAAGAGCTGTCAGACAGACTCTTCTGGCGCCCAATATCTTTAGGGGAAGCAAAGTATGAGACAAGCTAAACGCCAACATGTTAAATGCATATTTTGCCTGCCATCCTGGGACAGTTTGATATGTAACTTACCTCTTGAGCCCCGCAGACATCTGCCTATCTCATCAACACAAGCAGGACCTTCTGATAAAAAGAATCTCGTGAATGTGGCCATCTAATATTGTTCACTGCTATCTGGCCACAAAACTATGACACAACAGAATAGAAGGCCTCCACTACTACACCAGAGTATGGTGTGTGGTATGTCTTGTGACATGCTGACGGAATATAGAGAGAAAGCATATTCCTATTCCTCTGTCAAATGTGCTTCTCAGGTGGCATTGTATGGTTCTAGTAGCTGTACATTGGAAATACCACTAATGAACCCCTTTACAATGTATTCAAAAGGGGAGGCTCACGTGGTTAAAACTGGATCAAAAACCTGCACGCTATTTGTTGCCGTTTTGGATTTGTTTGCCGGTGTTACAGGTGAAACATTTATTTAATGTATTTTACTTGTAAAAAAAACCTGAAAAAGTTCGAAAGACATTAAAAGGAAAAAAAACAGAATGTTTGCCGCTGGCAGCAAATTTCCTTTTGACAGTCCAGAACTGCCATACACATTAAGCACTTCTGTACCGGGCCAATTTCTGGTCCAGGACTAGACACATTTTCGGGTTTTTTTGTATGTGCAGTTTTGAGGCCTGTAACATTTTTATAATATGCATTATTAAACTAATTTCTGCATCTTTTTTCTGTGACACATAGGGCTTTATTTTTATGCTGTTTTTATTTTTGCATGTGTTTTCATTTTTTTTTTATATCCAGGAAAATATAAATAAAAGAGGAGGAAAAACGTGTCTGTTTTTCACTTTTCATTTTTTTTTTAAATTTAATAACACAAAGTGCTACTAAAAAAACTTTATAAAATAGTTACATGCTCTCCGTTACAGTAATTTTTATTTTTTATGGTGTCGTCAGGGGTGGGGCTATAACCTGTAATAAGGGCATTTTAATGGCGTATTATTTTATTTATTTTACTTTTTTTTAACTTTTCTATTCATTTTATTTATTTATTTTTTACATTGTGTCCCCATAAGGTCATAATAGACCTTTGGGGACATCTGATTACCTTTTTTTTTGGGGGGGGGAGTCTGATTTCCCCTGTAACTGGAGCTGCTACATTTAGCCCCAGTTGCAGGAGGAATACAGCCTCCTGCACATTACTTACACAATACTATAGAGCTGATCTGGGTCCTGTAGGATCATGTGACCGTCGGGTCAGAGGGGAGCCACGAGATGGCGTCGTATACACAGCGACCGGAAAGGCAAGGAAGGTAATAAACCTTCCCTGCCTTCTCTCTGGGAGCTCTGGCTGAAGTTACAGCTGGCTCCCCGATTCAGCACCTGCACTATTTTGTGCAGCTGCTGAGTTCTGCTTGGATGTACCGGTACTTCCTTGCAGAACAAGGCAACCACCCCTGTTTTTATCCCAGACTACCGCTTTAAGTGGAGGATTTTCAACATTCGGAAGACAATGGTTCCTACATTAAGCTACAGTGCCCATTCCATATAGGCAAGCATCAGTTGTGTTGGACATTTTCGGGCATCTGCTGGCTGCAATTGTTTGTGTGTGGGATAAACTTCCACACCTTTGATTTATTTATGTTTTGTGGGCATGTGATTTCAAAATACAGGTGGTCAGAAACCTTATGGGTTAGGGTAAATGTTTGTGGAACAAACATGATTTTTGTATTATATCACAAACATATGTGTGTCATATTCCCTTCATGAAAAGAAAAACAAAGCATATAAAAATGAATCATATACCTTTTTAATATGAAATTTTTCCTTACTTATCACATGAAACATTTTCATAAAACTGACATAATTTTATTTGTTTCATAGTTTAATCTGGTAAAGATCATGTGTTTTGGGTTAACAAACATTCCTCGGAACATTTGTTGGTTGTTGTATTATTGACCACTGAACTTCGTTCCAGATGAACAATAGCAGTCTAAAATCTAAAGTTTGTGGCCAGTTTAAGGGCAGAGAATGTAGAATTTATTTGCAACACATATGAAGACATAAAAAGAAAGATGTATTTTTGGGTACAGTTTAGGCTACATTTACATGGTGGAAATGGAAAAGGAATTTGAGGTGGACAATCGCCTCAAATTCCTCTCGACTTTCCAACTCAGCTTTCATATACTGATTAATAAGCCTAGTCAGGGGAGCATCTCACGCTTTAGGTTCTGCAGCAAGTACGAGCAAGACTCTTTTTAGGGTCCTGCTTTGATCTCAACCTCCTATTGAATACAATGGGAGGCAGATTTGGTGCTGATTTTGAAGCAGTGTGAATATACCCTAAGGCTATGGCCCCACGTTGCAGAAAAGTTGTTTTTTTGCAGATCTTTTA
Organism: Leptodactylus fallax; assembly: GCA_947044405.1. Lineage (NCBI taxonomy): Eukaryota > Metazoa > Chordata > Amphibia > Anura > Leptodactylidae > Leptodactylus > Leptodactylus fallax. The sequence continues at coordinate 3,405,346 of CAMRHE010000096.1, forward strand.
GAACTTTTTCAGTGATATTATTAAAAAAAAAAAAAAAAAAAAAAAAAAAGCAGTTTTTCCGCAACATGGGGCCTAAGGCTGAGGCCCCACATTGCGGAAACGCAGCTTTTTTTGTTGCGGATTTTGCTGCAGTTTTTTGAGCCAAAGCCAAGAATGGCTACAAAAGTTATAGGAAATGTAAAGGAAGTTCTTATATTTTTACCTTCTTCTCAATCCACTACTGGCTTTGGCTCAAAAAACTGCAGCAAAATCTGCAACAAAAAAGCTGCGTTTCCACAACGTGGGGCTTCAGCCTTAGGCAGATTTTGCTGGGTTTTTTTTTTTTTTTTTTTTTTTTTAAAGCCCAACCCAGGAGTCGCTACAAATAGAATGGGAAATATATGGGAAGTACTTATACTTTTCTCTTCTGCCCAATCCTCTTCTGGTTTTGGCTCAAAAAATGGTAGCAAAATCTGCAACAAAAAAGCAGTATTTCCATAGCCTTAGGCCAGGGTCCCAAGTGGCGTAAATGCCGCAGAACAAAAACATGGCGTTTTACAGCGTTTTTCGAGCAAATCCCATCCCTACAGTGTGGTAAAATACACACAGCAGAAACGCTGCGATTTCCAAAACCATTGCAGTTTTGGAAATCGCAGCATGTCAATTATAGCTACGGAAACACCAGCGGTTTCCATATAGGTGTATTGAAAACAGAAAGTCCGCAAAGGAAAACTCTGCGAACCTTCTGTGAAAAGCGCTGCGGGAAAAACCACGATGCATTGCCGCCGTGGTTTTTCTCGCAGTACTTTTTTGCTGCGGGACACTATGTGGGACCAATCATTGTGAAGGCATCTTGTTTCACAGTAACTAAGGATGGAAGGTCCCTAGTGTCAGGGTTGAGACTAGAATGGAGTGGTTTAAATCAGGTGTGTTGTGGATCCAGAAGAAAGCGCTGCCTTGGCTCTGGGAGTGTTAGCTGTGTGGTCTGGCAGGCTCCACCTGCCAGCCAGTCACAGTTAACACACTCAGAGCGTTGGCATTTTCGGGTGTTGAATTGTTGACGCAAAGGCTAACTGTCTCCCCTATATGCAACCCTAATCACCTAACAGCCACAGGAGGTATTACCACCTACTGGATCCACAGCATACCAGGCAGCACCTGATTTTACCCACTACATTCTAGCATCTACCCTAGTGACAGGGAGTGAACGGCAAATTAGCTAAAAGGGAGATACCTAGTGACGAAGTTTCTCTAGCAGAAAACAACATTCTTAAATAAAGTGCATAACATTTTTGCCCAGAACCACATGCTCTATTAAATGAGACTAAGTTGTCCAAAAAAGTTAGTGACCTTAAAGGGGTTGTCCGAGATAACGCAAAATTTTAACATTAAACTAAACACCCCCCGCCCATCTACTTTATAAATTACTTTAATTAGCAAAAATTCATACTTACTCTTATTGCTGGGTTTGTGACCGCCCCAGGCACATCTTCATAGTATCCTGTGATGATCCGTTTCTCTGTTTCCAAAGACGGGGATCACATACTATATCCCCCCTCTCTTGCCTCCCCATTGCTCCCGTCCTCACCCCCTCCCCTCTCCTCCCTTCCCCTCACTTCCCATCATTACACCCCCTCCCCAGTTTACTTACCTTCCATCCTGCCTCCTCCTGTCATGTGACGTCATCAGCGACTCGGGCAAGCACAATAGACTTCCGGAGCAATTGTGGGCTATTGCACATGCGCGAGTTATCTAGCGACGTCACGAAGATGTCTCCGGGCATAATAGCCCGCAATATGTCAAAAAATAGAGGGTCCTTTGGGTTCTGCTGGCACATAAAGGAGGGCACGGATCCTTGAGGTGCTGCTGGCATCTATGGGGGGGGAGGGGTCCGTAGGGGTGCTGCTGGCATCTAAGGTGGGGGCAGATATCCGTGGGGTGCTGCTGGCATCTAAGGGGGGGGGCAGGGGTCCTTGGGGGAGCTTCTGGCATCTAAGGGGGGGGGGGGGCAGGGATACGTGGAGTGCTTCTAGCATGTAATGGGGGCAGGGTATGTGTGGGATACCTGGGTATTGATTGTGTGTGTAGGGTTCCTGGGGTATTGCTTGTGTAAGAGGGGGTTCGGGAGGTGGTCCCAGGGCACTGTCGCCTGTGTGCATGTTTGGGGGTCCCTGGGGTGCTACATGTGTGTGTGAGGAGGTGCTGGTGGTGGTCCCTTAGGTACTTCCACCTGTGTGCATATGGCAGAAGGTCCGATGGGTGCTGTCGTGTGGTGTGCAAGTCACTGGGGTACTAACTTCATGTAAGTGGGGGGTTCCTGCAGCGCTGCCTGTGTGTGCACGGGGGTTGCTGGTGGTGGTCCCTGGGGTACTGTCTATGTGTTGGAGGGGTCGGGCCCTTGGAGTCCCTGGGGCACTGCCGCCTTTATGCTGTTGTGATCTGAACATTGGGGGGCTGCTGCCTATTTGCTGTGCGAGGCTTATTGTTACACATATACCCTATGCTGACTTTCACAGAAAGCACCAAGACCATGAACCTACCTATAGTAACACCCCCACAGAGTACACCGAGACCATGAACCTACCTGCAGCAACTCCATTCTAGTGAGGTCTGTAGTGCGACAGCTAGAATGGAGTTGCTGTATGGAAGACCTAACTATAGTCACTATATATTCATAAATCAGGCGCGCAGTAATATGTCCGAATTTAGATCTATGTCAGCCTATGTCAGTTAGCACTGCAGCCTTGCAGCGCTGGATTCCTGGTTTCGAATCCTGCCAAGGAATTTGTATGTTCTCCCTGTGTTTGCGTGGGTTTCCTCCGGGTACTCCGGTTTCCTCCCACACTCCAAAGACATACTGATAGGGAATATAGATTGTGAACCCTATATGGGACAGTGACTATCAATGTCTGTAAAGCACTGCGGAATATGATGGCGCTATATAAGTAAGCATAAAAATAAAAAAATAAATGTATTGTCTTAGATTTCCATTAAAACTCACAACAAGAAAGTGGCACGAAATATAATAAATACGTCAGGCCGAGGCATATGATAGAAAAACCCACAATGGTCACAGAAATAACTTGATTCTGGCAAAAGTAATAATATATAAAACTACATGTTGACAAGCCACAAAGCTTCTGGGAGAATGTCCTACGGACAGATGAGACAAAAATCGAAATTTTTAGCAAGGCACATCAGCTCTATGTTCACAGACGGAAAAATGTATCATATCTTGAAAAGAACACTGTCCCTACTGTGAAACATGGACGAGGCTCTGTTATGTTCTGGGGCTGCTTTGCTGCATCTGGCACAGGGTGTCTTGAAACTGTGCAGGGTACAATTAAATTCTCAAGATTATCAAGGGATTCTAGAGAGAAATGTGCTGCCCAGTGTCAGAAAGCTTGGTCTCAGTCGCAGGTCATGGGTCTTGCAACAGGATAATGACCCAAAACACACAGCTAAAAACACCCAAGAATGGCTAAGTGGAAAACATTGGACTATTCTGAAGTGGCCTTCTATGAGCCCTGATCTAAATCCTATTGAGCATCTTTGGAAGGAGCTGAAACATGCCGTCTGGAAAAGGCACCCTTCAAGCTCGAAACAACTGGAGCAGTTTGCTCATGAGGAGTGGGCCAAAATACCTGTTGAGAGGTGCAGAAGTCTCATTGACAGTTACAGGAATCGTTTGATTGCAGTGATTGCCTCAAAAGGTTGTGCAACAAAATATTAAGTTAAGGGAACCATCATTTCTGTCCAGGCCTGTTTCATGAGTTTTCTTTTTTAAAAAATTCTGTTGAAGCATGGATGAAAAGCAATGTCTGACTTTCATTTGTTCATTTTCATAGAATTTTTATATATTATTACTTTTGTCAGATTCAAGTTATTTCTGTGACCATTGTGGGTTTTTCTTTCATTAAACGAGGGGTACCAAAAATTTTGTCCACGTGTGTACAGTTGTGCTAAGTTTACATACCCTGGCAGATTTTTTGGCCTTTTTTTCAGAGAATATGAATGATAACTCAAAATCTTTTTCTCCACTTATGGTTAGTGGTTGGTTGAAGCCATTTATTGTCAAAATTCTGTGTTTTCTCTTTTTAAATCATAATGACAACCAAATACATCAAAATTACCCTGTTCAAAAGTTCATATACCCCAGTTCTTAATACCGTGCATTGCCCCCTCTAACATCAATGACAGCTTGAAGTCTTTTGTGGTAGTTGTGGATGAGGCTCTTTATATTCTCAGATGGTAAAACTGCCCATTCTTCTTGGCAAAAAGTCTCCAGTTCCTGTAAATTCCTGGGCTGTCTTGCATGTACTGCGCTCTTGAGATCTCCCCAGAGTGGATCAATAATGAGTGGAGAAAAAGTTTTTGTGTTATCATTCATATTCTCTGAAAAACGGCCAAAAAAAACAAAAAAATCTGCCGGGTATGTAAACTTTTTAGCACAACTGTATATATAACACACACATTATATATAGATATGGCACTTATAAATTTTTATATATATATATATATATATATATATACACACACAGTGGGAAAAAAAGTATTTAGTCAGCCACCAATTGTGCAAGTTCTGCCACTTAAAAAGATGAGAGACGCCTGTAATTGACATCATAGGTAGACCTCAACTATGAGAGACAAAATGAGAAAACATATCTAGAAAATCACATTGTCTGATTTTTTAAGAATTTATTTGCAAATTATGGTGGAAAATAAGTATTTGGTCACCTACAAAAAAGTAAGATTTTTGGCTCTCACAGACCTGTAACTTCTTCTTTAAGAGGCTCCTCTGTCCTCCACTCATTACCTGTAGTAATGGCACCTGTTTGATATTATCAGTATAAAAGACACCTGTCCACAACCTCAAACAGTCACCCTCCAAACTCCACTATGGTGAAGACCAAAGAGCTGTGGAAGGACACCAGAAAAAAAAATTGTAGACCTGCACCAGGCTGGGAAGACTGAATCTGCAATAGACAAGCAGCTTGGTGTGAAGAAATCAACTGTGGGAACAATAATTAGAAAATGGAAGACATACAAGACCACTGATAATCTCTCTCGAACGGGGCTCCACGCAAGATCTCACCCCGTGGGGTCAAAATTATCACAACAACGGTGAGCAAAAATCCCAGAACCACACGGGGGGACCTAGTGAATGACCTGCAGAAAGCTGGGACTAACGTAACAAAGGCTACCGTCAGTAACACACTACGCCGCCAGGGACTCAGATCCTGCAGTGCCAGACTGGTCCCCCTGCTTAAGCCAGTACATATCCGGGCCTGTCTGAAGTTTGCTAGAGAGCATTTGGATGTTCCAGAAGAGTATTGGGAGAATGTCATATGGTCAGATGAAACCAAAGTAGAACTGTTTGGTAGAAACACAACTCGTCGTGTTTGGAGGAGAGTGAATGCTGAGTTGCATCCAAAGAACACCATACCTACTGTGAAGCATGGGGGTGGCAACATCATGCTTTGGGGCTGTTTCTCTGCAAAGGGACCAGGACGACTGATCCGTGTACATGAAAGAATGAATGGGGCCATGTATCGTGAGATTTTGAGTACAAACCTCCTTCCATCAGTAAGGGCATTGAAGATGAAACGTGGCTGGGTCTTTCAGCATGACAATTATCCCAAGAACACCGCCAGGGCAACGAAGGAGTGGCTTCGTAAGAAGCATTTCAAGGTCCTGGAGTGGCCTAGCCAGTCTCCAGATCTCAACCCCATAGAAAACCTTTGGAGGGAGTTGAAAGTCCGTGTTGCCCAGCGACAGCCCCAAAACATCACTGCTCTAGAGGAGATCTGCATGGAGGAATGGGCCAACATATCAGCAACAGTGTGTGCCAACCTTGTGAAGACTTACAGAAAACGTTTGACCTCTGTCATTGCCAACAAAGGATATATAACAAAGTATTGAGATGAACTTTTGTTATTGACCAAATACTTAATTTCCACCATAATTTGCAAAATGATTTTCTGGATTTGTTTTCTCATTTTGTCTCTCATAGTTGAGGTCTATCTATGATGTCAATTACAGGCCAGCCTCATCTTTTTAAGTGGGAGAACTTGCACAATTGATGGCTGACTAAATACTTTTTTTTCCCCACTGTGTGTGTGTGTGTGTGTGTATATATATATATATATATATATATATATATATGTATGTAGATCTGTCCTTGCAGCTGATACAATGAGTCTAAAGATGGCTGCTGAGGGTGTAGTGGGCGGGCTAGCTAAGGAAACGGAGGGGGGGAGTGTGTGAGAAAGGGAGGGGGTCAGTCAGTGGAGAGGGAGGAGAAGTGAGGGATTATGGAACTTGTAGGAGACACAGAAAGGAAGTTAGGTATGTTAACAAATGCTGAAGATGCAATGAGTTCACGGAGAACCACAGAAATCACTGCTAAAGGTATTTGGTGGCATTTAGTAACCCATTAATAGCCCTAACATACCTTTTTTGAAAAATGATTTTTTTTTTTTGCCCGGGAAACCCCTTTAAGGCCGGGGCCCCATGTGGCGTAAACGGCGCGCTTTGCCTGCGGCGGCAATACCACGGAAAAAAATATAGCGTTTTACAGTCACTGTGTAGTGGATGGGATTCTAGCGAATCCCATCCCCACAGTGTGGTAAAATACGCAGAGTAGACATGCTGCGATTTCCAAAACCGTTGCGGTTTTGGAAAACACAGCATGTCAATTATACCTACGGAAACTCTGGCAGTTTCCCTATAGGTATAATTGAAGCAGAAAGTCCGCAGAGGAAACCTGTGAAAATCGCAGCAGGAAAAACCGTGATTTTAGCTACATAAACACCGCAAAAGAGAAGCCCATAAGAAAATTGTGCAGATGCAGTTTTTCTCTAATTCCACCCCATTCTGAATTCTTTTCCAACCTCCCAGTACTTTGTTTGGAAAATTAAATGGTACCATTACAACATACAATTTGTATTGCAAAAATTACTTCCTTAAATAATCTGTGAACGTAAAAATAACATTATGACTTTTGGAAGGCGAGGAGTCGAAAACGAAAATCGAAAAATGGCAGCGGCAGGAAGTGGTTTAAATAACAAAAAACATGGAAAAATAAAAACACAAAACTAAAAGCCCTATTTATCACTGAAAAAACAGACACAAAAATTATTTGACTAACCCTGCTCCAGTTTAACTCAGCAGGACTCAGTATGTCCTTGCATAATTAAAGAGGACCCTTTACGTCTTCCATCGATGTGCGGTATTCAGCACACTATCGGCTTTCCCGGTATGCTCCCCGATGGTGAAGATATTGGTGCCGTTAACTTCGGCACCGATATCTCCCCACTGTCAAAAGGGCGGGCGTTATAGCCTAACATCATCACTGGGCTGTGAGGAACTTCCCCCCTAACAGTACAAGTCTATGGAAGAGAATGGTGCCAAAAGTAACAGCACCTATATCTCCAGCACAGGGCGAATACTGAGAAAGCCAACAGAGCACTGAATTCAGCACCCTGTTGGCGGTATATACAGTCATATGAAAAAGTTTGGGCACCCCTATTAATCTTAATCATTTTTAGTTCTAAATATTTGGGTGTTTGCAACAGCCATTTCAATTTGATATATCTAATAACTGATGGACACAGTAATATTTCAGGATTGAAATGAGGTTTATTGTACTAACAGAAAATGTGCAATATGCATTAAACCAAAATTTGACCGGTGCAAAAATTTGGGTACCCTTATCATTTTATTGATTTTAATACTCCTAACTACTTTTTACTGACTTACTGAAGCACAAAATTGGTTTTGTAACCTCACTGAGCTTTGAACTTCATAGCCAGGTGTATCCAATCATGAGAAAAGGTATTTAAGGTGGCCAATTGCAAGTTGTTCTCCTATTTGAATCTCCTCTGAAGAGTGGCATCATGGGCTCCTCAAAACAACTCTCAAATGGTCTGAAAACAAAGATTGTTCAACATAGTTGTTCAGGGGAAGGATACAAAAAGTTGTCTCAGAGATTTAACCTGTCAGTTTCCACTGTGAGGAACATAGTAAGGAAATGGAAGACCACAGGGACAGTTCTTGTTAAGCCCAGAAGTGGCAGGCCAAGAAAAATATCAGAAAGGCAGAGAAGAAGAATGGTGAGAACAGTCAAGGACAATCCACAGACCACCTCCAAAGAGCTGCAGCATCATCTTGCTGCAGATGGTGTCACCGTGCATTGGTCAACAATACAGCACACTTTGCACAAGGAGAAGCTGTATGGAAGAGTGATGCGAAAGAAGCTGTTTCTGAAAGCACGCCACAAACAGAGTCGCCTGGGGTATGCAAAAGCACATTTGGACAAGCCAGCTTCATTTTGGAAGAAGGTCCTGTGGACTGATGAAACAAAGATTGAGTTGTTTGGTCATACAAAAAGGCGTTATGCATGGCGTCAAAAAAACACAGCATTCCAAGAAAAACACTTGCTACCCACTGTAAAATTTGGTGGAGGTTCCATCATGCTTTGGGGCTGTGTGGCCAATGCCGGCACCGGGAATCTTGTTAAAGTTGAGGGTCGCATGGATTCAACTCAGTATCAGCAGATTCTTGAGAATAATGTACAAGAATAAGTGACAAATTTGAAGTTACGCCGGGGATGGATATTTCAGCAAGACAATGATCCAAAACACAGCTCCAAATCTACTCAGGCATTCATGCAGAGGAACAATTACAATGTTCTGGAATGGCCATCCCAGTCCCCAGACCTGAATATCATTGAACATCTGTGGGATAATTTGAAGCGGGCTGTCCATGCTCGGCGACCATCAAACTTAACTGAACTGGAATTGTTTTGTAAAGAGGAATGGTCAAAAATACCTTCATCCAGGAACTGATTAAAAGCTACAGGAAGCGACTAGAGGCTGTTATTTTTGCAAAAGGAGGATCTACTAAATATTAATGTCACTTTTCTGTTGAGGTGCCCATACTTTTGCACCGGTCAAATTTTGGTTTAATGCATATTGCACATTTTCTGTTAGTACAATAAACCTCATTTCAATCCTGAAATATTACTGTGTCCATCAGTTATTAGATATATCAAATTGAAATGGCTGTTGCAAACACCCAAATATTTAGAACTAAAAATGATTAAGATTAATAGGGGTGCCCAAACTTTTTCATATGACTGTAATACCATATATTGATGGGAACGTAAAAGGTCCTCTTTAAGTGCCAACTACCCAACCATGTATAGTCCATGGGCGATCAGCAACTGGTTAAAGGGAGTCTGGCACCAGAACCCAGCATATCAACCCTAACCTATCTGTTTTTCTTTTGTGAATCGGTGCTTCAGTTGCCAAGATATCACCGTTTTTTTCAATGTGCAAATGACAGAGTTGCTGTTGTTCCAAATAACTCTTTGTAATATCTTAACAATGGAGGCACAAATTTGCAAGGCTAAAACACGGTTTGATTCAGGGGACCTTAACTTATCTATCTGCAGGGCTGGGTTGACAAGACTACCTTTAATAATGGTTCCGTGTGCTGCATAATTTTGTTTCACAGATAGCTTCACAGACAAAAAAAATTGTTAGTGTGAAAGGGCCTTAAGGTGTATAATAAGAAATGAAGTATGAATCATTTTATTTCAAATACGTATGACTATTCCTGACACATTCACAACAATGAAAGAATAACAATTCCTATACAGATATGTGTGCCATATAAACTGAAACAAGCAGAGCAATGCTACCATCTAGAATAAAGCCACCAAAACATCACCACTGAGAACACACTTCAACTGAATATACCAAGGCCGCAGTGATGTGCTATATATGCATCAACCCTAACTCTGGCATAAAGCATGACGTCACACACCTGCCACTATCGTAATGTAACCCGATCATCATGTACACATGATTGCACAGTGCACACGTTACCTTCTACTTCCAAATGAACTCCAGGATGCGGCAACTAGTGAGGCCTGAACGTGACGTCACCACACGCTCAACTCCCATTGGGCGTAGACCTGACGCGGGAAAAAGGCAGGGAGGGGTTGATTTGACTTTGGGTGAGGTGATTGGCCTGGGCGAGTGAAGGAAAGGAAGTAATTGAGAACTTCTGTCGCTCCACTACAGAAGCGCGAAGTGAATCATTTGATGTGCTAGCCCATCGCTTTCTATGTACATGTGTTGTATATCTCGAGTTTGATTATTATATTCTCTATCAGTATTTCAGAGTGACCTGAGTAAATGCCGAGAATCAATTCTGGCACGCAATTCTGTTCTAGAGGGAAAGTTGTATGAATAAATATGTCCCCAGCATAGTTAGTGAGCTGAAGTCCAGCGGCCATTTGCCTAGTGACAAAGCTCGTATTCTGCTGTATTATACAGCGCACTAGCGTTAAAAGACCAGATGTGATGAGAACTGGGCTGCCGTGCGCTTTAAAACCTGCCAAGCTTTATCTATGTGGTAAATGATAAACTGTATCAGCAACTGCAAAATTCGACCAGGGTGGTTTTTATGGACAGCAATGGAATGTATCACACTACCTAAAGCCTACGTGTAGCCTGACGCAAAGCTGCAGCACATCATTTTCTAACTAATTCATTCGTCATTTTCTTCCAATAATTAAGCCATTGTTAGGATGTGGAGATTTAAATCTGACCTTTAACCATCTCCACCAACTAAAACTCTTTATGTCTGAAGCCCCACATAGTGTAAACGCAGCAGTTTACAGTCCCTGCAAAGTGGATGGGATTCTAGCAAATGCCATCCACACTGCAGAAAAATACCCACAGTGGAAATGCTGCGATTTTCAAAACAGTTGTGTGGAAACGCTGACGGTTTCCATATAGGTATAATTAAAGCAGAAAGTCCGCAGAGAAAAACTCTGTGGACTTTCTGTGAAAAGCGCTGTAGGAGAAAACGCAGCGCTTTTTGGCTGTGGCCCGCTACAGGGGGCCTTATCCTACATCATTTAATAGACGCTGCTCCACTGATTCTGGCATAGTTGGAATTTTCCTCTCGCTATAAGTAAGGGGTGGTTGAACCCTGAAACATGTAAGCAGCTTTGTGGACCGATTGAGGCTAAAGCCCTCCCATGTCCTCATGCATATGCGGTTTTATATACTGCAAGAAAGCCGACAGTGCGCTGAATTCAGTGCACTGCCAGCTTTCCCAGTATGTGCCCTGGGGCTGGAGATATCAGTGCCATTAGTTTAGCTGACAATGATGCTAGGCTGTTAGGAAAGCTCTTCTGACAGTGGGGAGATATCTGTGCCGAAACTAACAGCACGATATCTTTAGCCCTGGGGCACATACTGGGAAAGCTGGCAGTGCGCTGATTTCAGCGTGGTGTCGGCTTTCTAGCGGTATATAAAACCGCATATGCATGAGGACATGAAAGGTCCTCTTTAAAGAGGTTGTCCAGGCTAAAATATTATTTTTTAATTAAGCCAGGGGAGGTGAAGTTAAAAAAAAAACATACTCACCCGTCCCTGATGCTTCGGTGTCCTCTCAGCGCGATCCGGTCCTTCTGCTGGGCTGTCTTCTTGCAGTGAAATTCCTCGTCAGCTGTGACGTCCTGGTTCCCTTCCGCTCACGTTCTGTTCCAGTCACGTGCATCGGGGAAGACAACAATGGAGCTACAGGACCAGAACGCACTGGGAGGCACCCAGGACAGGTGAGTATGTTGGGGTTTTTTTACATTTTTTTTTAACCACCCCCCTCCCCCCTGCCCTAATTAAAAAATAAAATTTTAGCTCGGAGAATCCGCATATTGGGTGCTGACCGTATCAAAAAAATTGCTCAGGTAAGTGAGGCTAGAGTAGAGTTGGACGATTATGAACTAAATTTATATCACGATTAAGGCCAGGGCCTAAATTTACTTTTTACACTGATTACGATTAATGAATGATTATTTTTGGCCAGTTCCATTTTTACATGCCACACCGCCTATTTATATGACACGTCATGCCTCTGAATTTTGGTTTCAGCTATTCACATATAACATATTCTGATTAGATAGTGTAGAATTAGTGATATCTCCTTTAGCCAATGGTATTTTGAGACAGGATGGTGTGAATGAAAATTTATGTGAGCAAGTTCGATTATTTTTTGATTAAAATGCCCAGCCCTAGGCTAGACAAAAAATTCCAACTGTGCTAGAATCTGTGGAGCAGCACCTATTAAATGATGCAAAGACGTTTAGTTGGTGGAGGTAATGAATGGTTCTCTATAACATTGTTATGGTTAGACCGGTGTAGAAATCTGCCACGCATTTGGGGACGGATTCCGCCCCCGAATCCATGCCAGATTCCGCCCCAATCTGCCTCTCATTGTTTTCAATAGGAGGCAAAGATCGCAGCAGGACATGGAAAAAGTCAGCGTCCTGCTTGATCATGCTGCAGATTACACAGCGTGAGACTCCCTGCTGATTAGGCCCAAGCCACCAGTGAAAGGTGGCTTGACCATTGTGCCGTTTCCTGCTCCATTACTGCAATGTTCACTCACAGCTTTAGGCTAGTTGCAGAAAACTGTGTGTATTTTGAGGTCAGCAAACTACTAATTAGTCTTCAGTTTTTGCAGACAGAGTGTCTTCAGTGTGTGTTCAGTGTTTCTTCAGCATCAATCGACACCCATGCAAATGTGATCACAGTGAAACCGAGGTTTACTTCCCCAGCTTCACTGAACAACTGCACAGGCACCAGGAGCCCCAGAAATTAGTCTGATAAGACTCATTGGACTCATCTCTAGGTAAATATAAAGGTTTGGTTTTCTTAATGAGGTTGCAGACAGCATTACAACAGGGCTATTTGGGAAACTAAACCATTAGTCCATAAGAACCTGTGGGAGGTTTAGTGCCCCAAATCGACCTGGGTTTCTAAGAGGTGCTATCCTAGAGTTTCTCAATAATAATAAGCCTATAACACAGCATCAGCATGGGTTTATAAGGGATCAGTCTTGTCAAACTAATCTGGTCAGATTTTATAAGGTGGTAAATTCTAGCCTGTAAAGGGTGTATCTGGATTTTTCAAAAGCGTTTGATACTGTACCACATATAAAGTTCGTACATAAGTGACTGTGCCGGCAGGGGCAGCTCAGTTAAGGACCTTTTTCTACTTTAGGGACCACAATGAAAGGGTTAATACCCGCTATTGGAGGTATTATTGCCAGATTTCTGCTGTATAATACAGTAGAGATATGGCAGCCGCTCAGCTCCAGAGCAGCCACCATATTTAAACACCCAGCTTCTGTTGTAATAGTACCGGTTAATAGTACATATTTGGATTATGTCAAAGTCACCAGTAAGGTACCACAAGGGATAGTATTGGGTCCTCTTCTTTTTAAAGGGAACCGGTCTGATTTTTTTTTCCACTTTAAACTGAATTTAGCATGTGCAACATTGCATTGCATGGCAATGTCTTATAACTGTTTGTCCATTTTGTATTTCTCATAAAACCTGCAATAAAAATTACAGTTATTAAAAAAAAAAAAAAAAAAGAGAGAAATATTTGGCCATTGATTAAGAGGGAATAAAAGCACCTGGAGAAAAAATGTTATATCCCAAAAGCAGTAAAAGGTAAATATCCCTTTGACGAGGGATATCAACTTGAAGCCTCTGAAAAGATTTCAGGTATGCCAAAAGTTCAAAATGGAGTCAATTCAATCTTCTGTGAGCCTCCTTTTCCAAGATTGCTAAATAATTTCCATAGACTTAAAGGACACTTTAATCTCCATTCAACCATCTTTTCAAAAGTTCCTCAGCTTTGCAGTCAGTATAAATTCAGGTACCTTTCATTTGCAGTTCAGAGCCCTCCCGTATGTAATTTCAGATGGTCTCAGAACAATCACCAAAATTATTGCAAATATGGCAAACCCTATCAGAGAGGCATATATATTCTTCATTCCCTATCTGGCCAACTTCCTTTTGGTGGCTCACTCCCCAGAATGCCTTGTTTGCCAGACTCAGTCCTGCAGATCCTTCGTAGGATGGGCTGGCTGGTGAACAACCAAAAATCAGATTTTTTTTTTTCCCTTCCAAGGGCAAGACATTTTCCATGGAAACCTTGTTTCTTCATCTGGAAAAGATCTTCAGGGTCCTCCAGTACTGTCAGGAAGTTGAGAGGCTGCCACAGACTCTTAATGAGAAAAGCAATGTCAGTTCTGGGTCTGTTCACCCAAGCTATTGCATATGGACATCTTGGGGAACTGGGATAGGAATCTATTCGCTCTGGACAACAGGATCTCTATCAAGAAGGGTTCTACATTCATTGCAGTGGTGGACTCTGTATGATAATCTATCTAGTAGTCTACCTTGGTCCTGGAAGGTCCAGATCACAACTAATGCCAGTCCAATTGGTTGGGGCACCCATCTACCGGGTATGTTTATCCAGAATCCCTGGAACAGGGAGGAGAGTTTCTGATCTTCCAATGCCAAGAAGCTAATGATGATAAGGAAAGCTTTTGAATCGGATTCAGGGAAAGGATATAAAGATTTTGTCATTCAACACCTCAGCAGTGGTTCATGTAAATTTAGGAGGGGAAACAAGGTTGCACTCTCTTCTGAGGAATTTCAGCTTCCTGTCAGCAGTCTATCTAAAAAGCTTTCACAATTCTGTGGCAGACTTTTTGAACCGTCTCCAGCTGAACCAGGGAAAGTGATGCCAAGGTCTTTGTAAACATAATCAGGTTTTGGGTGAAGCCACAGATTTATTTGCCACCAGGGAAAAAAAGGTCGGTCCAGGATTTTACTCGATCAAGAAGGTTGACAATTCAACAGCCATACATGCCTTAGCGCAGAAGTGGAATTGGAGCCTATCTTTTGCTTTCCCCCTATTAGCACTTATTCCTCTGGTCATAAAGAAGATAAGGTAGAGCTGATTTTGGCTGAGAATGGCATGGTTTTACATGGTTGAAGAAACTAGCATTATCAGACCCTTGGGCGCTTCCAGAGCAAGACAACCTTCTTTTGCAGAGTCCAGTCTTTCCCCCAGAAATAAAAAGACTGCATCTATCAGTTTGGGTACTGAGAGGCTCTTTCTAAAAAAAATAGGAAATTGTTGGATAGGGTGGTTCCAACCCTTTTGCGAAGCAGGAAGTATATTCTAGAAACCACTTTTAGAATTTATTTCAGGGTTTGTAATACTTTCTGATCCTTTGTTGGGGTGGACGATGCTACTTCCCTAAAGCTAGAAATTTAGCAGATTCTAGATTTTCTACCGACAGGGTTAGACAAACGGTTAGCAGTCTCCACTCTCAAAGTTCAACTGTTCTCTCTTAATGCCCTCTTTAACACCAAGACTTTTGATGACCCCTGGGTAGCTAGGTTTATCAAGGCAGTTTCCAGATCCAGACTGGTAGCAAGATCCGCTATTCCTCCATGGGATCTCAATCTAGCCTTGAATGTCCTAGTTAGAACTCCCTTTGAGCCTTTATCGTAAATTTCCATCAAATGTCTTACTTATAAGTGTATATTTCTAGTAGTCATAACATTGGCTAGAAGAATAGGGGAATTGCAGGCACTTTCCATTAGGCCTCCATATACAGAAGTAAGGGAGGATAGAATCACTTTCAAACTTGACCTTGCTATCTCCCATAAGTGATATCATAGTTTTATTGATCCAAAGAGATTGATCTCTCATCCTTTTGAAAAAGTCTGAAGAATGATAAGGAGAGGGAATACAATTGCCTAGATATGAGGAGGTGTGTGCTAGAGTTTCATACAGAAGACTGAAGGAAGTCATCCAAACTGTTTGTCCAGTTTTCATGCAAAAACAGGGGTAATAGGACCAGCAAAGGCTCTCTATCCAGATGGATCAGATCTACGGTCTCCATGGCCATGTATCTTTAACTCTGCCTTCCCCTTTGGGTTTCTGGGCACATTACGCATGCATAGCTTCTTCCTGTTGGGCAGAGTTAGGACACACTTCTGTTGATCAGATTTGCAAAGCTGTAGTATGGTCCTTACCTTGCACCTTCTTTCAGCACTACAGGTTAGATGTTGGTTCTTCTGATCTTTCTTTTGGTAGGAAAGTCATTCAGGCTATTTTAAGTCAGTACAGTCATGGGAGGTGGAAAATGAAAATTACTCTTACTGTATATTGGATTTGCTCAAACAGTGGCATAACAGCACTCCATAAACATTCCTACCCTGTTGTTGGTGTTTGGTCTGTTTACAGTTAAAAAAAAAAAAAAAGAATTTGCTCATTAGACAGAGGTTGTAGTTATTTTGATGCTGCTATATCTCAGTAATTGAATTTAGGATGGAGAATCAGACCTAAAGATTTATCCAAGTTTCCTGTCTCTATGGAGGAGGATACTCTCTCACATGGATGCTATCATGGGTTCAAGGAAATTTTCATTTTTACCAACCAATGCCATGCTGCTGTCTCCAAGGCAAATAAAAACATGGAATTTATAGTTTTGTCTCTATACAAATCAGTGGTCAGTCTGCATATGGAATACTGTACACAATGTTGGGCATCTTTGTATAGGAAAGAGACACAGTTGAACTACAGCGGGTGCAGATGTGGGTAAGCAAGGTAATTAAAGGGTAGTATAGAGTGCAAAGACAGGTTGGGGTTGTTTCGTGTATAAAAAAAGACGGCTTTGGGGCACCTATTTACTGTGTACAAATATTAAAATCCAAAACTTTGCAAAAAAAATTCTTGAAGTCACCATATTCTGACACCCGTAGCTTTTTTATATTTCCTCATATGGAGATGCATATGGAGTCTTTTTTGTGGGGCCAAGTGTACTTTTTAGTTATACCATTTTGAGGAATGTCATTTTTTCTCCATATTTTTATGGGTGGTGATACAGCTAAAAAATAGCAGTTCATCACTTTTGATTATTTTTCCTGCTACATTGTAGCAAAAATATTTTTATAAATTTGGAGAGCAGGCATTTTCAGACACAGGGAAACCTAATGTGTATCAGTTTTACTTTAGTTTTACTAATATTTTGTACTTTTATATGTGTTCCAGGGAAAGGGGCACCCCTATTTGAATTTTTAGTTCTTTTTAATTTTTATTCATAATTTTTTTTTTTAATTATTTTATTGTATTTTTTAGAGCCAAGGGGGGGGGGGGTTTTGATCACTAATGCAATACATTGCAAAGCTAATGTATTGCAAAAAGATGGCACTTCTATTACAGGGTGCATAGAGCATAGGAGACAAGCTTGGGAGCCTTCTATACTCTTCTGACTGTCATAGTAACAGGAAAATGGCAAGTGCGGGCACTGATTGCAGGCATTGCCGACGGTTCTCTTCATTGCAAAAAGATGGCACTTTTATTACAGGCTGCATAGAGCAGCTTATAATAGAAATGAATAGGAGACACGCCTGGGAGCCTTCAATAAGTAACGGAACAGCAAAGGGAAAATGGCTCCTTGGTCAGCTTTGAACTCTGAACTTTCAGGTTTTTTCATGACGTTTTTGAAGCCAAAACCAGGTGTGTATTATAAATGGAGAGAAAGGACAGATGGTACTTTTACTTTTTTTCCATCTGCTTCTGGTTTTGACTTCAAAAACTTCATGGAAACTCAGCCTTTGACTGTTTTCACATGTCAGCATTTTGCATCATTGACTGTGAGCCAAAACCTGGTTAGGGCTGAAAACACATAGCAGGTGCAAATCTTTCCATTCTACATTACCTCCTGATTTTGTCCTACAAACTGTGATGCAAAACACTGAAGTGAGACTAAAGCCTTAGGCTTTATTCAAATGACAAGACTGATTTCCATCTTGTGTGGAATATGCTTTATTTTCATGGACCAATTCACATTATATGAGCGAATCACAGACACCACACATCTGAATAGAGCCTTACAGATTATAAAGCACAGCCTTGTGTTTATAAAGCTTTGTGCTTTTTAGTGCCACAAACAGTATGAGATCCCATCATAAAAGGACACTTTTGGGCTGGTTGAACAAACATTTCTTAAGAAAAAAAAAATGCCTCCTCTGTATATTATTTGTTCATTAATAGAACTTTATGAATTTCCATACTAAGGCTAAGACACTACATAGCGGGCCGAGCAAAAAAAAAGCACTGTGGGAGAAAACGTGGCAGAAACGCATTGTGGTTTTTCGCACATCACTTTTCAAAGAAAGTTCACAGTTTTCCTCTGCGGACTTTCTGCTTCAATTATACCTATAGGGAAACCGCTGTCGTTTCCATAGGTATAATTGACATACTGCGATATCCAAAAATGTGACGGTTTTGGAAATCGCAGCTTTTCCACTGCGTGTATTTTTCTACAATGTTTGGATGGGATTCGCTAGAACTTTGCAGGGACTGTAAAACGTGTTTTTTTTTTGCCATAGCGTTTACACCATGTTGGACCCAGCCTAACAGTTTTTGTTTTGTTTTCCTGCCATTTTTGAAAATATAGTATGCTCGGAGTCTGGAAAAAAAATCTGTGTTCAAGTAGCCTAACGTGCATTGTTTCGTAGAAGTAGAATAAGTATAAGCAAATATAAAACCAAGTGTGGGTCATAAAAGGAGAAAGTATAAAGGACAGATGGTACTTTTTTAAATCCACTCCTGGTTTTGTTTCAATAACTGCATCAATACCTGCATATGTAAATATAGCCTAAGACCAGAGAAGACTTTCTTTGAGAAAGGCCGCTCCAGATCAGTAAAGTCAAGATCCAGCAACTCTACTCTGTGTAAACCTCCTAATAATCACTATTGTGTCACAATATCAACTAATACACCAGTTGTGACATTGCACTGTAAATCCATGCAGTACATTGCTAATTTTTCCATAAACGTTGTTCAAAGAGCAAAAGGTAAATTCACATGTGACAGATTGTGGAAATTTCTGTGAGTGCCCCATCAATAAAAACAATCCCATTAAGGCCATATTTGCACATTCGTATTTCACATACCTATGGTTAAGGCCCGCGTTGGGGAGGGCAAATTGGGCAATTGCCCAGGGCCCCCGTCCACAAAGGGGCCCCCGGGATCCGGAGCTCCACAGCTGATTTGCCGTGCAGTTTAATCCTATGACAAAACAGGGAGCTGAAAAGTCTCTGTTCTGCCATAGAGGACAGCCAGTAACGCACAGAACATCACGGCGCAGGTGGCGTGATGACGTCACTGCATGGCGCCACCTGAGCCACTACTACAGGAGAATCTCCAGCTGCTCCGCTCATCATGGGAGCGTGGTAAGGTGAGTAAAAGATTTATTGTTCTGGTAAGGGAAAGGGATTACCTACTAAGGGGGTAAACTATTACTTATAGGGGGGATAATATTTATAGTGGGAGAACTATTAAATATAAGGGGGGCTATTGTAAGGGTTGAGTATTATTTATAAGGGGAAACTTATAAGGGGGTTATCATCAGAAATGACATATATATAAGGGGGGCTTTTGTATATAATTGTTCCCTCCTTATACATTATAGTTCCTCCCTTATAATAGCACCTTTTTAAATGATAGTTCCCTCTTACAGTGGGTACGGAAAGTATTCAGATCCCTTTAAATTTTTCACTCTTTGTTTCATTGCAGCCATTTGCTAAAAGCAAAAAAGTTCATTTTATTTCTCATTAATGTACACTCAGCACCCCATCTTGACAGAAAAAAAAACAGAAATGTAGAAAGTTTTGCAAATTTATTAAAAAAGAAAAACTGAAATATCTAGTCTGGGTTCTAGTATTTATAATGGATGAACTATTATACATAAGGGGAACTATTATAAGAGAGAAATTATTATATATAAGGGTGGCTATTAAATATAAGTGGGCTATTATAAGGGGGCTGTTATAAGGGGGAGACATATATAAGGGGGTTATTATTTATAATGGAGGAACTGTTTTATATAAGGAGCGCTATTATAAGAGAGGAATGATCTATAAGGAGCATTATTACAAGGTGGGACCGTTATATAAGGGGGGGCTACTATAGGGGAATTATTATAAAGAGCGCTATAACAGAGGAAGTATATATAGGGGTATTATAAGGAGGAATTTTATATATAAGGGGGGCTATTATAGGAGATGAACTATTATATATAAAGGGGGTATTATAAAGGAACTATTATATATAAGGGGGCTGTTATAATGGGGAGACTATTATATATAAAGGGCTATTATGTATAAGGGAGGAAACTATTATATATAAGGAGGTGTCTGTTATATATAAACAGGGAAATGTTATTCATAAGAGGGAGATTATTATATATAAGGGGGCTATTATATACAGTTGTGCTAAAAAGTTTACATACCCCGGCAGATTTTTTGCTTTTTTGGCCTTTTTTCAGAGAATAAGAATGATAACACAAAAACTTTTTCTCCACTCATGGTTAGTGGTTGGTTGAAGCCATTTATTGTCAGACTTCTGTGTTTTCTCTTTTTAAATCCTAATGACAACCAAAAACATCAAAATTACCCTGTTCAAAAGTTCACATACCCCAGTTCTTAATACAGTGTATTGCCCCCTCTAACATCAATGACAGCTTGAAGTCTTTTGTGGTAGTTGTGGATGAGGCTCTTTATTTTCTAAGATGATAAAACTTCCCATTCTTCTTGGCAAAAAGTCTTCAGTTCCTGTAAATTCCTGGGCTGTCTTGCATGTACTGCGTGCTTGAGATCTCCCCAGGGTGGCTCAATGATATTGAGGTCAGGAGACTGAGATGGCCACTCCAGAACCTTCACTTTCTTCTGCTGTAGCCAATGACAGATCGACTTGGCCTTGTGTTTTGGATCATTGTCATGTTGGAACGTCCAAGTACATCCCATGCGCAGCTTCCTGGCTGATGAGTGCAAATTTGCCTCCAGTATTTGTTGATAACGTGCTACATTCATCTTTCCTTCAACTTCATCTTTCCTGTGCCTTTGAAGCTCACACATCCCCACATCATCAGTGATCCACCTCCGTGCTTTACAGTAGGAATGGTGTTCCTTTCATCATAGGCCTTGTTGACACCTCTCCAAATGTAACGTTTATGGCTGTGGCCAAAAAGTTAAATTTTTGTCTCATCACTCCAAATTACCTTGTTCCAGAAGTTTTGAGGCTTGTCTGTGCTGTTTGGCGTATTGAAGGCGAGATTCCTTGTGGCATTTGCTCAGTAATGGCTTTCTTCTGGCAACTCGCCCATGCAGCCCATTTTTCTTCAAGTTCCTCCTTATTGTGCATCTTAAAACAGCCACACTGATATTTTTCAGAGAGTCCTGTATTTCAGCTGATGTTATGTATGGGTTTTTCTTTGCATCCCGAACAATTTTCCAGGCAGTTGTGGCAGAAATTTTGGTTGATCTACCTGACCGTGGTTTGGTTTTTACAGAGCCCCTGAGTTTCCATTTGTTAATCACAGTTTGAACACTGCTGGCTGGCATTATCGATTCCTTGGATATTTTTTTGTATCCCTTTCCTGTTTTATACAGTTCAACTACCTTTTCCCATAGATCCATGGACAATTCTTTTGCTTTTCTCATGAATCACAATCCAGAAACGTCAGTGGCTGGAGGAAAGATGCAACAGTCTGTCTGGATCCCAGAAACTCACTCAGCTTTTATGCACACACACTGATTACAAGCAAACAGGTCACAGGTGAGGATGTTACCTTTAGTAGCCATTCAAACCCCTTTGTGTCAACTTCTGGGCATGTTATCAGGCCAAAATCACCAGGGTATGTGAACTTTTGAACAGGGTCATTTTGATGTTTTTGGTTGTCATTATGATTTAAAAGGAGAAAACACAGAAGTCTAACAATAAATTGCTTCAACCAACCACTAACCACGAGTGGAGAAAAAGTTTTTGTGTTATCATTCATATTCTCTGAAAAAAAGGCCAAAAAACAATCTGCTGGGGTATGTAAACTTTTTAGCACAACTGTATAAGGTGGATTGTTATAAGAGGGCTATTATGTATAAGGGAGGAACTATTTATAAGGGGGCTATTATAAGAGGAAATTATTATATATAAGGCGTACTATTATTTATAAGGGAAGAATTATTTATAATAGGCCTATAATAAGGGGGACATTATATGGGTGAATATTATAATGTGGTCTCTTATTTATTTAGGGAAACTTTATAAGGAGGGTATTGTTAAAGGGGCTATTTATAAGAGGGAACTATTATTTATAAGTGGGTATTATTGTTAAGAGGGCTAATATTGATAATGTGGACTATTATTTATAAGGTGAACTATTATTTATGAGGGGGGCTATTACTGATAAGGGGGAACTATTACTGATATGGGAATTGTTTATTAGCAGGGACTATTATTTATAACTTTTGAGGGGGTGCGAAAAACTATTAGGTAGTACAAAGGTGGTTATTTGAATTGTGTGTGGGCATAAGAGGGGGTGGTTGTTACTGTTCTGGGGACAGAAAGGGGGCGTTATTAAAGTGGCTTCCACTGGAAATATGATGGCGTTGTTGGTATATCAGCATTTGGGGCCCTGCTTTTAATTTTGCCACAGTTTGTCTAAAACCGGCCCTGCCAAGGCCGGCGTTGGGGGGGCAAACTGGGCAGCCGCCCAGGGCCCCGCAGTCCAAAGGGGCCCCAGTGGATCCAGGGCACCCGAAGTTTCCCCTGGTGCCTCCTATCATGAGAGCACCACTTTCAACTGAAGCGGAGTCTCCGCTTCAGTTGAACCTGTCACCTATGACAGAGCATAGAGATCTATTCTCCATGCTCTGTCATACTGTAAGCCACAGTAACGTGCGCACCGCACGTCCTGGTTCAGGCCGCGCGATGACGTCACTGCATCGCGCAGCCTGTGCCGAACCTTTTCTGGAGCGGGGGAGATTATCGGCTTCAGTCACAGGATCAGGTAAGGTGAGTAGGTTTTTTTTTATTTATTTTTTTTATTTTCTGGAGGACAGAGGGGATTTAAAGCTGTAAAGGGGCGCTGTAATTAATAAGAGTCACTATAATAAGTGGGCATTAGATCTAAAGGGGAAACTATAATAAGGCAAAAATCTGGGACTAGAGCTAATAAGGTGGCACTATAATAAGGGGAACTAATAAGAAGGCACTATAATAAGAGGGAACTATAATAAGGGGAAACTAGTAAGGAGGCACTATAATAAGAGGGGACTAATAAGAAGGCACTATAATAATGAGGAACTAGAACTAGTAAGGGGGCACTATAATAAAGGGGAAATAATAAGGGGCACCATAATAAGGGAGGACTAATAAGGTGGCACTTTAATAACGGGGAACTAGAACTAATAAGGGGCCACTATAATAAGGAAGAACTAGTAAGGGGGGACTATAATAAGGGAGGGCTAGAACTAATAAGGGGGAGCAAGAAGTAATAAGGGAGCACTATACGGGGGGGATAAGAACTAATAAAGGGGCTCTATAATAAGTGGGAGCTAGAACTAATAGGGGGAAACTCTAATAAGGGGTAACTAGAACTAATAAGGTGGCACTATCACAAAAAGGTACCATAACTGATAAGTTGTAATCTATGAGGAGACACTATTACCTATTAGGTGGTACAAAGTGGATCATTATTATTCTGTGGAGGCACAAAGAGGGCTGTACTGTTTGCAAGACAAAAAGGGAGTACTATTAACAATAATAACAATAATACCCCCTTTTTGCCCCAAAGCAGTAATGATCCATTTTTGCCCCCCACACAATAATAATGCCCACCTTTATTACTTTGTAAAGCACACAAAGGTGGGCATTGTTACTGTGTAGTGGGCAGGGAGGGGCATTATTACTTTGCAGGGGCATAATGTTGGGCATTATTACTATGCAGGTCTGAAATGTGGGTATCATTACTGTGTAGGGGCACAGAGGTGAGCTTTAATATCATGAGAGGAATTGCTAAATCATTATTTTAAATTATACACACGTGGACAAAATTGTTGGTACCCCTCGTTTAATGAAAGAAAAATCCACAATGGTCACAGAAATAACTTGAATCTGACAAAAATAATAATATATAAAAAATCTATGAAAATGAACAAATGAAAGCCAGACATTGCTTTTCAACCATGCTTCAACAGAATTTTTTTAAAAACGAAAACTCATGAAACAGGCCTGGATAATATTTTGTTGCACAACCTTTTGAGGCAATTACTGCAATCAAACGATTCCTGTAACTGTCAATGAGACTTCTGCACCTCTCAACAGGTTTTTTGGCCCACTCCTCATGAGCAAACTGCTCCAGTTGTCTCGGGTTTGAAGGGTGCCTTTTCCAGACGGCATGTTTCTTTTTTAATTTGCAAAAATATCTACATTTCTGTTTTTTTCTGTCAAGATGGGGTGCTGAGTGTATATTAATGAAAAATAAAAAGATTTTTTTGCTTTTAGCAAATGTCTGCAATGAAACAAAGAGTGAAAAATTTAAAGGGGTCTGAATATTTTCCGTACCCACTGTATGTCGTGGGGCTTTTCAGATTTGATGACAGGACCTCTTTATAGGGAAGGTTTGCCCTTGCAACCACTTTTATTGCTCCAGTGTATCTACAATAAAAAAAGAAACTTTGTATAGTATCTGTATAGTCCTCCCATTCTCTTCATTCTGACCCCTACTTTTTGCTAACTTTATTTTGAGAGTGCCTTCAGTATTGGACTATAGGAGGTCATAGTTGCCAACAGCCCTGATATTTCTGGGATTGTTCTTCAAATTGGACCTTGAAATGGGAAAACGTTAACCTAACCGGATTAGAAATTTTAGGCAAGTTTGGTTTTCATGTATTGTCTAGTATGAACGGTTTGTTTGTAACTTTGACACACATCTGAATAGGAGTTGTGGTCTTAAAACAATAGGCTTTTTACAAAGTTTATTTTATTAGAGATGTCGTAAAGCAATAAAAAATGGTTGCAAAAGTGGACATGACCTTTAAGCAGGACTCTGTGAATACCATATTGCAACCCACATCTCGCTTTTCTGGTGCACTGTAAGTATGACTTGGAAGATTTGGACTATAGGATCTGTATACAAATAAAAATTGATAGTATCTTGAATTATTACATACACACGTGGACAAAATTGTTGGTATCCCACAATGGTAACAGAAATAACTTAAATCTGACAAAAGTAATAATACTGTATATGAAAATTCTATGAAAATTAACAAATGAAAGTCAGACATTGCTTTTCATCCATGCTTCAACAGAATTTTTTAAAAAAGAAAACTCATGAAACAGGCCTGATCAGAAATGATTGTACCCTTAACTTAATATTTTGTTGCACAACCTTTTGAGGCAATCACTGCAATCAAACGATTCCTGTAACTGTCAATGAGACTTCTGCACCTCTCAACAGGTATTTTGGCCCACTCCTCATGAGCAAACTGCTCCAGTTGTCTCGGGTTTGAAGGGTGCCTTTTCCAGACGGCATGTTTCAGCTCCTTCCAAAGATGCTCAATAGGATTTAGGTCAGGGCTCATAGAAGGCCACTTCAGAATAGTCCAATGTTTTCCTGTTAGCCATGCTTGGGTGTTTTTAGCTGTGTGTTTTTGGTCATTGTCCTGTTGCAAGACCCATGACCTGCGACTGAGACCAAACTTTCTGACACTGGGCAGCACATTTCTCTCTAGAATCCCTTGATAGTCTTGAGATTTCATTGTACCCTGCACAGATTCAAGACAACCTGTGCCAGATGCAGCAAAGCAGCCCCAGAACATACAGTGGGGAAAAAAAGTATTTAGTCAGCCACCATTTGTGCAAGTTCTCCCACTTAAAAAGATGAGAGAGGCCTGTAATTGACATCACAGGTAGACCTCAACTATGAGAAACAAAATGAGAAAACAAATCCAGAAAATCACATTGTCTGATTTTTAAAGAATTTATTTGCAAATTATGGTGGAAAATAAGTATTTGGTCAATAACAAAAGTTCATCTCAATACTTTGTTATATATCCTTTGTTGGCAATGACAGAGGTCAAACGTTTTCTGTAAGTCTTCATAGAGTTGGCACACACTGTTGCTGGTATGCTGGCCCATTCCTCCATGCAGATCTCCTCTAGAGCAGTGTTTTGGGGCTATCACTGGGCAACACAGACTTTCAACTCCCTCCAAAGGTTTTCTATGGGGTTGAGATCTGGTGACTGGCTAGGCCACTCCAGGACCTTGAAATGCTTTTACGAAGCCACTCCTTCGTTGCCCTGGCGGTGTACTTGGGATCATTGTGATGCTGAAAGACCCAGCCACGTTTCATCTTCAATGTCCTTGCTGATGGAAGGAGGTTTGCACTCAAAATCTCACGATACATGGCCCCATTCATTCTTTCATGTACACGGATCAGTCGTCCTGGTCCCTTTGCAGAGAAACAGCCCCAAAGCATGATGTTGCCACCCTCATGCTTCACAGTAGGTATGGTGTTCTTTGGATGCAACTCAGCATTCACTCTCCTCCAAACACGACGAGTTGTGTTTCTACCAAACAGTTCTACTTTGGTTTCATCTGACCATATGACATTCTCCCAATACTCTTCTGGAACATCTAAATACTCTCTAGCAAACTTCAGAAGGGCCCGGATATGTACTGGCTTAAGCAGGGTGACACGTCTGGCACTGCAGGATCTGACTCCCTGGCGGCGTAGTGTGTTACTGACGGTAGCCTTTGTTACGTTAATCCCAGCTTTCTGCAGGTCATTCACTAGGTCCCCCCATGTGGTTCTGGGATTTTTGCTCACCGTTGTTGTGATCATTTTGACCTCACGGGGTGAGATCTTGTGTGGAGCCCCTGATTGAGGGAGATTATCAGTGGTCTTGTATGTTTTCCATTTTCTAATTATTGTTCCCACAGTTGATTTCTTCACACCAAGCTGCTTGTCTATTGCAGATTCAGTCTTCCCAGCCTGGTGCAGGTCTACAATTTTGTTTCTGGTGTCCTTCCACAGCTCTTTGGTCTTCACCATAGTGGAGTTTGGAGTGTGACTGTTTGAGGTTGTGGACAGGTGTCTTTTATACTGATAACAATGTCAAACAGGTGCCATTACTACAGGTAATGAGTGGAGGACAGAGGAGCCTCTTAAAGAAGAAGTTACAGGTCTGTGAGAGCCAGAAATCTTGCTTGTTTGTAGGTGACCAAATACTTATTTTCCACCATAATTTGCAAATAAATTCTTAAAAAATCAGACAATGTGATTTTCTAGATATGTTTTCTCATTTTGTCTCTTATAGTTGAGGTCTACCTATGACGTCAATTACAGGCCTCTCATCTTTTTAAGTGAGAGAACTTGCACAATTGGTGGCTGACTAAATATTTTTTTTCCCCACTGTAACAGAGCCTCCTCCATGTTTCACAGTAGGGACAGTGTTCTTTTCAAGATATGCTTCATTTTTCCATCTGCGAAGATAGAGCTGATGTGCCTTGCCAAAAATTTAGATTTTTGTCTCATCTGTCCATAGGACATTCTCCCAGAAGCTTTGTGGCTTGTCAACATGTAGTTTGGCAAATTCCAGTCTGGCCTTTTTATGATTTGTTTTCAACAATGGTCTTCTCCTTTGTTGTCTCCCATGAAGTCCACTTTGGCTCAAACAACGACGGATAGTGCGATCTGACACTGATGTTCCTTGAGCTTGAAGTTCACCTTTAATCTCTTTAGAAGTTTTTCTGGGCTCTTTTGTTACCATTCGTATTATCCTTCTCTTAGATTTGTCATCAATTTTCCTCCTGTGTCTGCATCCAGGGAGGTTGGCTACAGTCCCATGGATCTTATATTTCTGAATAATATGTGCAACTGTAGTCACAGGAACATCAAGCTGCTTGGAGATGGTCTTATAACCTTTACCTTTAACATGCTTGTCTATAATTTTCTTTCTAAGCTCCTGAGACAACTCTTTCCTTCGCTTCCTCTGGTCCATGTTGAGTGCGGTACTCACCATGTCACCAAACAGCACAGTGAGTATCTGTAGCCCTATATACAGGCCCACTGACTGATTACAAGATTGTAGACACCTGTGGTGCTAATTAGTGGACACACCTTGATTTAACATATCCCTTTGGTCACATTATTTTCAGGGGTACCATCATTTCTGTCCAGGCCTGTTTCATGAGTTTTCTTTTTAAAAAAAATTCTGTTGAAGCATGGTTGAAAAGCAATGTCTGACTTTCATTTGTTCATTTTCATAGAATTTTTATATATTATTACTTTTGCCAGATTCAAGTTATTTCTGTGACCATTGTGGGTTTTTCTTTCATTAAACGAGGGGTACCAACAATGTTTTCCACGTGTGTTTGCCATTAGCCGTCCCTGGTGTATATGTGCCCTGAGTTGGGGGACTATGTTGTATATATGGCCCTTGTCTTGTTCTTTTAACCACATTGTGATTTATCTAATATCTATTTGGAAATAAATTTAGTATTTTTTATTATAATATTGATGATTTGTTTTTTTGTTTGACCCAATTTTTTTCGGGGGGGGGGTTAGTAGTGTTCTAATATATGGTCAATAGTTTAATATGAAGGGTATCTTTGTATATATAACGTCAAAACATGTTGCCATTGTGTCTGAACTAATAAAAGATCACCGTGAATAATCTGTTGTTGGAATCAGCATCACACACTGACCATTCCCAAAACTTTTTTCATTTTCAAATTGATATTAGACTGCTGTAATACATAAATCATCTTTTCCTCTCAGACTAATAGGTAGTTTCTAAGTTTATTTTTTTCTTGTTGCATATGACTGCACATTGTCAACATGGGGCATACTGCTTATACCCATGGTAAAGTAAGTAGGCATAGACAGAGAAAACACCCAAGAATGGCTAAGAGGAAAACATCGGACTATTCTGAAGTGGCCTTCTATGAGCCCTGACCTAAATCCTATTGAGCATCTTTGGAAGGAGCTGAAACATGCCGTCTGGAAAAGGCACCCTTCAAACCCGAGACAACTGGAGCAGTTTGCTCATGAGGAGTGGGCCAAAAAACCTGTTGAGAGGTGTAGAAAGTCTCATTGACAGTTACTGGAATCGTTTGATTGCAGTGATTGCCTCAAAAGGTTGTGCAACAAAATATTATCCAGGCCTGTTTCATGAGTTTTCGTTTTAAAAAATTCTGTTGAAGCATGGTTGAAAAGCAATGTCTGACTTTCATTTGTTCATTTTCATAGAATTTTTATATATTATTACTTTTGTCAGATTCAAGTTATTTCTGTGACCATTGTGGATTTTTCTTTCATTAAACGAGGGGTACCAACAATTTTGTCCACGTGTGTATAATCAATTTTTATTATGATAAAAGTGTGTGTGTCACTATTATTCTACTGTGTACAAAAGTTGGCACTATTACTGTGGTGCATTTCTACCGTCTGCAGCACAACTAATGTTTTGGGCAAAATATGAGGCACTATCTGGCGTTTTATGTTATGAGGGGCAACACAGCATTTGTGTAGAGGAGGTATCTGTCACTGTATTGTGGTAATATTGGTTTTGTACAGTGGCAGTAACAATATGGTGGTATTAAGTCACTATGTAATGGTAATGGTTGCCGTCATAGTGTGGCAGTATTATTTGGGCCTTGTATAGAGGTAACATTAGTGCATGGTGTGCTTTGTTCCATAACAGTAACAGTATGGACATAATATTTACATTTGTTTTTTTGTATAGCATTATTATTCAATAAAGATATACAGTGCCTTGCGAAAGTATTTGGCCCCCTTGAACTTTTCAACCTTTTGCCACATTTCAGGCTTCAAACATAAAGATATAAAATTTTAATTTTTTGGTGAAGAATCAACAACAAGTGGGACGCAATTGTGAAGTGGAACAAAATTTATTGGTTATTTTAAACTTTTGTAAAAAATAAAAAACTGAAAAGTGGGGCGTGCAATATTATTCGGCCCCTTTACTTTCAGTGCAGCAAACTCACTCCAGAAGTTCAGTGAGAGTCTCTGAATGATCCAATGTTGTCCTAAATGACTGATGATGATAAATATAATCCACCTGTGTGTAATCAAGTCTCCGTATAAATGCACCTGCTCTGTGAAAGTCTCAGGGTTCTGTTTAAAGCGCAGAGAGCATCATGAAGACCAAGGAACACACCAGGCAGCTCCGTGATACTATTGCGGAGAAGTTTAAAGCTGGATTTGGAAACAAAAAGATTTCCCAAACTTTAAACATCCCAAGGAACACTGTGCAAGCGATCATATTGAAATGGAAGGAGTATCAGACCACTGCAAATCTACCAAGACCCGGCCGTCCCTCTAAACTTTCATCTCAAACAAGGAGAAGACTGATCAGAGATGCAGCCAAGAGGCCCATGATCACTCTGGATGAACTGCAGAGATCTACAGCTGAGGTGGGAGAGTCTGTCCATAGGACAACAATCAGTCGTACACTGCACAAATCTGGCCTTTATGGAAGAGTGGCAAGAAGAAAGCCATTTCTCAAAGATATCCATAAAAAGTCTTATTTAAAGTTTGCCACAAGACATCTGGGAGACACACCAAACATATGGAAGAAGGTGCTCTGGTCAGATGAAACCAAAATCGAACTTTTTGGCCACAATGCAAAACGATATGTTTGGCGTAAAAGCAACACAGCTCATCACCCTGAACACACCATCCCCACTGTCAAACATGGTGGTGGCAGCATCATGGTTTGGGCCTGCTTTTCTTCAGCAGGGACAGGGAAGATGGTTAAAATTGATGGGAAGATGGATGGAGCCAAATACAGGACCATTCTGGAAGAAAACCTGTTGGAGTCTGCAAAACACCTGAGACTGGGACGGAGATTTATCTTCCAACAAGACAATGATCACAAACATAAAGCAAAATCTACAATGGAATGGTTCACAAATAAACGTATCCAGGTGTTAGAATGGCCAAGTCAAAGTCCAGACCTGAATCCAATCAAGAATCTGTGGAAAGAGCTGAAAACTGCTGTTCACAAACGCTCTCCATCCAACCTCACTGAGCTTGGGCTGTTTTCCAAGGAAGAATGGGCAAGAATTTCAGTCTCTCGATGTGCAAAACTGATAGAGACATACCCCAAGCGACTTGCAGCTGTAATCGCAGCAAAAGGTGGCGCTACAAAGTATTAACTTAAGGGGGCCGAATAATGTGGCACGCCCCACTTTTCAGTTTTTTATTTTTTACAAAAGTTTAAAATATCCAGTAAATTTCGTTCCACTCACGGTTGTGTCCCGCTTGTTGTTGATTCTTCACCAAAAAATAAAAATTTTATATCCTTATGTTTGAAGCCTGAAATGTGGCAAAAGGTTGAAAAGATCAAGGGAGCTGAATACTTTCGCAAGGCACTGTATGTTTATAAATAATTTTCTTGTGCCTGTAGGGAGTCGGATCTCGTGCCCCTAATACTAGAAATCAGTTCTGCAGCACTCTGCACAGTGTGTGCCAATTGAATGTGTTTGTTTTGTTAGAATAATATGTGAGAATTTGGGGCCCCACTTTTAATTTTGCCCAGGGCAACACTTTGTCTAAAACCGGCCTATCCTTCTTTTCTGACTGCCAGGGCATGCTACAGGCCCAGCGCTGCTCTATGCTCTGCAGCGACGATCCACCTCTACTGCGCAGGCTGTGCAGTAGAGGTGGATTATCGGCAGCAGAGCACAGAGCAGCGCTGGGACAAAAGCGCACGCCGGCAGTCAGAAAAGAAGGAGGAGCAGGAAGAAGCCTGAAAAGTAAGTATGATGGAGTGTATGGAGAGGGGGGGATTAGTAGTGACGTTCCGTTTCCGGAAATGGATCGTCACTGGATAACCAGCAAATGTGGGTAAATATACAGTGGGTACGGAAAGTATTCAGACCCCTTTAAATTTTTTACTCTTTGCTTCATTGCAGCCATTTGCTAAAAGCAAAAAAGTTCATTTTATTTCTCATTAATGAACACTCAGCATCCCATCTTGATAGAAAAAAAAAACAGAAATGTAGATATTTTTGCAAATTTATTATAAAAGAAAAACTGAAATATCACATGGTCATGAGTATTCAGACCCTTTGCTGTGACACTCATATTTAACTCACATGCTGTCCATTTCCTTCTGATCCTCCTTGAGACGGTTCTACAGTCCCTGACAGAAGTTCTGTCGCTTATCCATGTTGTGGAATCAAAAGCTTATAACCTGACTTTAAATTCATCCATTGGTTTTAGAAATAACTCATATGAAAGCTGAAACCCTCTCAAATGATTTTTTGTTTAAGAAAATAAAGTGGCTTCACTGCTGAAATTTTCATCATTTAATGAACACAGAAAGTTCAGATTTTGGCAAGAAAAAAAGTTTTGTCGCACACATAAAGTAATAATAATAATAATAATAATATAATAATAGTCCTTTAATAGTCCCACAATGGGGAAATTCAGTGTGTTACAGCAGCAAAGATAAGCAGATACAAATACAAATACAACATGTACAGGAATGTTCCAAGGTGAGAGGCATTACATTAATAGCAGACAGACAGATAGGACGTAGCAGAGGGGGGGGGGGGGGATTTAACAGGCAGAGAGATATTTCAGTTCTCTGTGTGTAATGATCTCCGCTTAGGTCGGTGTTGGTTGTACAGCCTAACCGCGGTGGGGAGGAAAGACTTCCGATAGCGCTCCTTCTCACACCTAGGGTGGAGCAGTCGGTCACTGACAGTACTGCTCAGCGCGATCACAGTCTCATGCATGGGATGGGACTTCTTCTTCTGCATGGAGCTCACCACGGACAGTATCCTTCTGTCACCCACCACCTGCACTGGGTCCAGTGGGCTCCCCAGGACAGAACTGGCCCTTCCAATCAGCTTGTCAAGTTTATTTCTGTCCCTGGTTGATATACTGCTCCCCCAGCAGGCCACTCCAAAGAAGATGGCTGATGCCACTACCGAGTTGAAGAAAGTTCTAAGAAGTGCCCCCCGGATTCCAAAGGCTCTCAGCTTCCTAAGCAGGTAGAGCCTGCTGTGGCCCTTCCTGTACAGGGCCTCCATATGATCTGCCCAGTCCAGCTTATTATTAAACCAATAATTCTGTTCAAAAACAAAGATATGTTTCATAACATTGGTGAATGAAGTTGTGGTGCTATTAGAGCCATATTTAATATTTTGTGTGACTTCCATGAGCTTGAAGGACTGCATCCATGCGTTTCAACAATAATTCATACAATTTATTGATGAAGTCATCAGGAATAGCACAGAATGCAGTCTTACATGCCTCCCAGAGTTCATCAAGATTCTTTGGTTTTGTCTGCCAAGCTTCCTCTTTCATCCTACCCCAAAACATGCTCAATGATGTTCATGTCTGGTGACTGGGCTGGCCAGTCCTGGAGCACCTTGATCTTCTTTGCCTTGAGGAACTTTAATGTAGAGATGGATGTATGAGATGGAGCACCATCCTGCTGCAAAATTTGACCCCTTTTATGATTGGGAATGTAAGAGGAAGCTAATACTTCTTGATATTTTAGGCTATTGATATTGCCTTCCACCTTGCAATTGTTTCGCACACCCCCATACTGAATGTAACCCCAGACCATGATCTTTCCATCACCAAACTTAGCTGTTTTCTGGGTGTATCTTGGATCCATACGGGCTCCAGTAGGTCTCCTGCAGTATTTGCGGCAGCTGTGGTGTAATTCAACTAAAGATTCATCTGAGAAATCCACCTTCTGCCACTTTTCCAGCATCCATCCGTTTAGCAGGCTGTGGGCCTTGGCAAATGCCACACTTTTTTTAAATTGCCTTTTGTTTAGTGCTGGCTTCTGGGCACTGATTCGACCATGGAGGCCATTTCGAGACAGAATCCTACAAACTGTTCTAGTTGACACAGGGACTTGAGGTGACCAGGCCTGTTGGAGCTCTGCTGCAGTGGAAGAGGGGCTGGCTTTTGATTTTCTAACCAACAAACGTTCCTCCTGAGCACTTGTCTTGCGGGGTCTGCCGGACCTGGGCTTGTCAAAAACATCTCCAGTTTGTTCAAATCTTTTTTTAATACTTTGTACTTGACGCAGAGACACATTAAAGGTGCCAGCCACCTCTGCAGTGGATCTGGTCTTCAGCCTCTTGATAATCAAGGCTTTGGTCGCAGGGTTGATTTTTGGCATGTTGTCAGAGGTGAAGTTGCAGTTCAAGTGAAGGTCTGGGGTGCTGGAGTTCTTTTAATACACACCCACTAATTAACCGATCAATTAGTGAGCAGAGGTGAGGCTTTAAACTCGGATTGGGTGCATTATATGACAAGGCGACAAAACTTTTGTCTTCCCAAAATCTGACCTTTCTGTGTTCAATAAATGATCAATATTTCAGCAATGAAGCCAATTTATTTTCTTAACCAAAAAATCATTTTGGAGGGTTTCAGCTTTCGTATGAGTCATTTCTAAAACCAATGGATGAATTTAAAGTCAGGTTATAAGCTTTTGATTCCACAACATGGATAAGCGACAGAACTTCTGTCAGGGACTGTATTCCTTCATTGGAGTCCAGCTGTGTTTAATTAAACTGATTGGACTTGATTAGGAAAGGCACACACCTGTCTATATAAGACCTCACAGCTCACAGTGCATGTCAGAGCAAATGAGAATCATGAGGTCAAAGGAACTGCCCAAGGAGCTCAGAGACAGAATTGTGGCAAGGCACAGATCTGGCCAAGGTTACAAAAGAATTTCTGCAGCACTCAAGGTTCCTAAGAGCACAGTGGCCTCATAATCCTTAAATGGAAGAAGTTTGGGATGACCAGAACTCTTCCTAGACCTGGCCGTCCAGCCAAACTGAGTAATTGTGGGAGAAGAGCCTTGGTGAGAGAGGTAAAGAAGAACCCAAAGATCACTGTGGAGATGGGAGAAAGTTCCACAAAGTCAACTATCACTGCAGCCCTCCACCAGTCGAGGCGTTATGGCAGAGTGGCCCGAAGGAAGCCTCTCCTCAGTGCAAGACATATGAAAGCCCGCATAGGAGTTTGCCAAAAAACACATGAGGGACTCTCAGACTATGAGAAATAAGATTCTCTGGTTTGAAGAGGCGAAGATTTAACTTTTTGGCGTTAATTCTAAGTGGTATGTGTGGAGAAAACCAGGCACTGCTCATCACCTGCCCAATACAATGCCAACAGTGAAACGTGGTGGCAGCATCATGCTATGGAGGTGTTTTTCAGCTGCAGGGACAGAACGACTGCTTGCAATTGAAGGAAAGATGACTGCAGCCAAGTACAGAGATATCCTGGAAGAAAACCTCTTCCAGAGTGCTCTGGGCCGAAGTTTCACCTTCCAACAAGACAATGACCCTAAGCACACAGCTAAAATAACAAAGGAGTGGCTTTGGAACAACTCTGTGACCATCTCTTGACTGGCCCAGCCAGACCTCAACCCAATTGAGCATCTCTGGAGAGACCTGAAAATGGCTGTCCACCAACGTTCACCATCCAACCTGACGGAACTGGAGAGGATCTGCAAGGAAGAATGGCAGAGGATCCCCAAATACAGATGTGAAAAACTTATTGCATCATTCCCAAGAAAACTCATGGCTGTACTAGCTCAAAAGGGTGCTTCTACTCAATACTGAGCAAAGGGTCTGAATACTTATGACCATGTGATATTTCAGTTTTTCATTTTTAATAAATTAGCAAAAATTTCTACATTTCTGTTTTTTTTCTGTCAAGATGGGGTGCTGAGTGTACATTAATGAGAAATAAAATGAACTTTTTTGCGTTTGTGAATTGGCTGCAATGAAACAAAGAGTGAAAAATTTAAAAGGGTCTGAATACTTTATGTACCCACTGTACATTTTTGATTAATTATGTTATTTAGAAAGTAGGAGGGGGGGTGTTAGATTAGTGTAGAGATTTCCATTTATCCCGGACAACCCCTTTTAACAAATTTTTCTCTGTGACTAACTCAATTATTTCATGAAGCCATTTCAGGTTATGTTCTGACATGCATATTTGGATGAGGGAGTTCAGTTAGTGGAGAGATATAGGGTGAGATTATAGCTATATCCACTGATACGCTGTCTATCCATATACTATTGCAAGTTTTTCTTGTTAAGAACAATATTAGGTTTAGGATATACTGCCACTTTAAGGTGGTTTACAGCAGACTGCTGTGTTTGGCGGTTTTTGTATGATTTTATATTGTGCCCTGAATTAATATATAAACTTTATTGGATTATATTATTAAAAGTGAAGTTTTATATTTAGTTGACAATCAGTGTCTCCCATTAGATTTTCTTTTCTGTGAATGTAGTTTGATATTGGGCACTTATATTGATGAGGTTCAGGAAACACCATTATTTCCCAGTGTCCTACTCTGTTTTTCATGACCACAGTAAGGCAGGAGTGGGCAGGATTCTCCTATCCCGCACATGCTCAATCTCAGTGACTACTTTATATTAGGATCCCCAAGGCCGATATGTTGTTCTGGAGGGTCTTTTACATAGTCAACCCATCATGCTGTGTAATGTGCATGCCTCCCAGA
Source organism: Leptodactylus fallax (assembly GCA_947044405.1). NCBI lineage: Eukaryota > Metazoa > Chordata > Amphibia > Anura > Leptodactylidae > Leptodactylus > Leptodactylus fallax. The sequence goes on from CAMRHE010000096.1 coordinate 3,441,608, forward strand.
TATCATTCCTCCGACGGGTTTCGGGCCACCTCCGCTCTCGCCCCAACACGTCCTGGCTGCAAAGGCAGTGATTTTAATATGATATTCTCGAACCATGTGGACAGATTGTCCCTGTCATTTGGGCCCTTGCCGCGAGGGAATTCTGCTGTTTATTCTGCTCCCATGCCTTATTCGACTTATGATGCGTTGTTAACCCCACAAGCCAATCCTTTATTTTTTTTCCCCATCCTCATAATACCCACATGAGAATTGATTACTTCTTTGGCAATGCCCCAGCCCTTTGACTTCTTAATAAGTCAGAGATTGGGATCATCTCCTGGTCTGACCATGCCCCAGTCGCGGTCACGTAGTCCTCGAAACCCGCAGTGCATGGTCGGCAGCAGCCATATTCAGGTTGGCTGATATGATAGACCCTGCTAACTTAGAGCTCAGGCCCCTAGACTACTTTACCTCCACTTTAGGCCTACCCAATTCAGAATGGCTTAACAATTAGCAGGTCACTGGCCTGAAAGTCTCACTCCCTACCCACTTTGAGAAACTTTGTAGAGCCATACCTCCACAAAAGGTTTAATCTCTACTATCTATCAGATTTTCTCTCTCCCTGAGGGTAGGGAACCCCTGTTCATAGATAAATGTCTAGATGGGAAGAGTCATTGAGGCACACAATCCCTCCTGGGCAGTGGCAGATATTGTGGTCCAGTGCCTTGGAGTCCACCACCTGTGTGATGTTTAAGGAAACACAATATACCTGTAAACTCTTGATGCACTGGTACCACACTCCTGCCCTGCTACACTCCCTGAACGGGACAATACCCTCTGAATGTTGGCGTTGCCAAAGTGGGCTAAGCACAGTATACCCTATTTTCTGGGAGCATCCCATGATATGGGGATTTTGGGCAGATGTTCAAGCGATGACAAATGTCTTTTTCATACAATGAGCCCATCTACACCCTATGACCTATCTTTTGAACTTCTCTCCTAGACACCTGGAAAATGAAACCTCCAAGCTTTTCTTATACTTGTGCACGGCCGCTAAGACCCTCATTGCCAAACATTGGAGGAATGCCAATTCTCCTTCTAGTGCGGATTCCTACTGCATGTTTTTTTTTTTTTTCACATTTTTATTGCTTTATAACAATACAACAAGGTCTGAAACAGACCAATAGTAACAAAAAAAAAAAAAACAAAACAAGGTTACAGAGATATTAAGAAAAAGAAAAAGGAGGAAAGAGTGAAAGTAGAAGAAAGGAGAACTAGAAAAAAGGCAAGAAGGCAGAGGAGAGAGAGAGAGATAAGAGAGGAGAGGAAAAAAAAAAAGGGGGGGGAGTAGCCAAAGGCTGTGAGTAGCGAGCAGAAAACAAACTATACAAGGGCCCCAACGAGGGTCCGGGGGAACCAGCCGTGTCAGGTCCTCATCAAAAGGACCTATAATCAATAACATAAGGACAGAAATTAGCATAACTGCAGCAAGAGCACCGTGGCTGACGGTGGAAACCCTGCACAGAGTATAACGCTCAGGCCGTAGAGGAGGCCCAGAGCCCAGAAGCGTCTGATACTCTCCAGATACTGCAAGGTTTTTGACCATATACCCTCTGTCCCTCTCCCTCCCTCCTTGCCTCACCTCTTTGTTTTACCCTTTGTCCTTGTCTATATTCCTTGTTTTAGTCTGATGTATGCAAGACTTTTTCGGCCAAAATTTTTAAGTCTTCTAATGGACCTTCAAATGCAGATGTGACCATACTTAAATCAATCAAGATGTTGCAGATTCCTTTCTGAATTTCATGTCAGGGCCAGTGTTTAGTGTTCTGAAGGTAGGTAATGCCAACATTTCGTTGGAAATAGTAAAAACTATTGCAGATATAAACTAAACTCAAATGTCTTATCACTCTATGTTGTTTATCACATCTTTGCCAGAGTTACATTGAGCACTTGGCAATAGGCTTTGGCATCTGTGCTCCGCATTAGTAATTGTGTATTTATCAAATATTTGATCCCAATTCTATCTATACCAATGAGGTGAAAGGAAAGTGTGTAGACATCTAGGGTACATTAGACAAGACATTTACAATTTACACTCACTCTGTACCAACTGCAAGAAATTATATTTCTTTTCTGCACTCTTAAATAATAGTATCACTAAAGAAAGGCTTATTTTTTCCCAGTGTTGATTTTATTTAATTAGTGATAAACATTACGTGTGTGAAACGCCTACAAAGCGATATTCAGAAAATTCTTAGTAATGCAGTTAACGTAGGTTCACATCTGTGCTCGAGTTTCCGTTTGGGGGGTCCACTAGGGGACCCCCTGAACGGAAACCTAATCCGCATAAAAAAAAAAAAAAAAAACAGTTACCTTGGGAAACCTGCAGACCCCATAGACTATAATGGGGTCCGCGTGGTTTCCGTTCGGTTTCCAACCAAAAAGGACGAAAAATGCGGAGAGAAAAGCACTGCTTGCTGCGCTTTACGTTCCGCATTTTTCATGCTGAAAGGGGAACGGAATCCCGGTACGGAGTACAAGCGCAGATGTGAACCGAGCCTTAGCTGTTTTTTTTTTTTTGTTTGTTTGTTTTTGTAAAGGTCAAATAAGGACATTAATAAAAAACCTTGTGCGCCCTCTGGTGTTTGGGAAAAAAAATGTCTTCCAAACTAAATTTTCATTATTGCACCTACTGACCATTCTCAAGAGTTTTGCTAGTAATGTCTACATATTGACGAAATGAGGTTGGTGGCATAATGGCAGAAATTATACTGTACATACTATGGACCTTGCTACTACCCACTCACCAGCTGTGGAGCCTTGTTGGATTTACTATTGCCTATTGCTACCTCCTGCATACATTTACTTTGGACAGGGACATCTCTCCCTGTTCATAACCCACTCATTGCCTCCCACAAAGCCAGCCAGTACACTTTGCTCTGCACTGATGGACAAAAATCCCGAAACGGCGCTGTATGAAGATAAGTGAAACTGGCTTGGCTAAAATCCCTTTTTCTGTCTCAAGACTAGGTGAGTCAAAAGCAAACTGAGGATCTGTTACATCCAACAGAGGGCGCATGAGCTCCCCAGCTCCTTTCCCATAATACATTTACTTTGGTCTTACTATATTATGTCTGATGAAGGGCATTATTGTCTCAATGAACACTCAGTTTACTACAGTATGAAGTATCAGAAAAATTGAGAAATTCCTATTCAACTACCTCAGAATCATTTGAGTAAGATGATGTCCAAAGGCTTCTTGAGTGCTGCTTCCTTCACCCTGTCGCTGCCATTGAGACACAAAGATACCCCCAAAAGAGATACCTGATTTGCAGAAAACCTACAATACCTGATTTTACTACCTCATGTGTCTTTGAAAATCGTGGTTGTGCAGCTTCCCCTGTTTATAGATATTTCAAACAATTTCTAATTATTTATTTTATATAACATATAGGGAACACCAAAAAAAATGGTGGAGTAGAGGATTTGGCAAAAACATTGTGTTTTTATAGACCTCTCTTTCTGGTCGAATTACTGTATTCATTATTGTTATAAATTTGGACTTGGTTGGTACAGTCTGTTGAATCCAGTGTTTAGTCTCCAGTTTTCTAGCCTTTTAAAGCATTCTTTTTATGCCTATGGTTGTTTTATTCAGTGTTTCATCATCCCCATTGCTTAACAGTATTAGTAAATCTGCCACTATATGCCTTGACTACATCTTCTGACTAGTATACTACCTCTTAATTTAGTACTTCACTCTTGTTATCAGCCGTTCATAAAGGGTTAGCTTTACCTAAATTAAGCACCTCTCATGACAGCAACTTAGGTGTCCATACCTTCTTGTGGGAGTTCAGAATATGAGTTTACATTGAGTGTTCTTTATGGTATGATCACACAAGAGCAAAATCTGCCGTATATTTTGCCGTGGAATCTGCTGCAGAAATCCAAGGGTGAGTTGGCATGGGCCCATGCTGATTAGCCTGATTGTATAGGTCTAGTAGTATGTGCAGCCACTTACCGCAGTCTCACTATTTTCAGAGCTGAAACCACAACAAGAATTAACATGTTTTTTTCTTTGCTATGTGGCTTTCAAATCAAATGGGAAGTTGTTGTTTTTGACACATATTTCAGCTTAAAAAACACGCTAAAGTCTGTAGCCAAAAATGCTGTGTAAAGATACCATTTACAGTAAAATTTTCTTTTCTCAACTTTGTTTTTATTTAATTTACAAGCTCATCAAGAGAATGCCAAGAGTGTGCAAAGCAGTAATCAAAGCAAAAGGTGGCTACTTTGAAGAACATAGAATATAAGACATATTTTCAGTTGTTTCACACTTTTTTTGTTAAGTATATAATTTCACATGTGTTAATTCATAGTTTTGATGCCTTCAGTGTGAATCTACAATTTTTATAGTCATGAAAATACAGAAAACTCTTGGAATGAGAAGGTGTGTCCAAACTTTTGGTCTGTACTGTATATGTGATCTAGGGAAAAGGGGGTTATTTAAACTCTTAGGTTTTTTTCTTTTTTAGATTTAAAAAAACAAAAACTTTTCTTTTTAACTTTCTTTTAGCCCCCCAGGGGGCTTGAACATGTGATCTTCAGATCACCTGTGCCATAGACTGCAATACTATTGTTAGAGATAAGCGAATCGAAGCTGCAGAAGTGGAATTCGATCTGAATTTCAGGAAGTCTTTGATTCACCACAATTCCGGATTTCCTGATGCTTCGCAGTAACGAATATTTAGTAAGGACCTTTTGTGACATTAGATGGTCACATGATATTCTCTAGTGATGTGATTGGGTAGGCGTCTCAGAGAGAGAAAGAGAGAGAGAGAGAGAGAGAGAGAGAGAGAGATGCCATGGTATCCAAGGGCTTCCGCCATTTTGCCGCCCACCCCGGCTCTCTGCAGACAGGAAATAGATGTTTATTCGCCACAAATTAATTCGAATCGAAGGGAATCGTATCGGAAAAATTCAGCAAAGTTGCGAAATGATTATTTGAAAACTTCGCTCATCTCTTAACTATTGTTTTGCATTCTATTGCAAATTCTGCCTGTTCCCTGCTGTATGAAACAGCACAAATCTGGCAGCTAGAGCGGCCACCATATTTAGTCACGTGCACCAGGACGTACATATACAACCTCGTGTGCATAGGGGATAAGGAGGAGAGTTGTCAAATATCCCAGAGTGTAAAAACTCTTTGATCCAAGTACAGAGGTCCATCTGAGTCAGCATGGCTGATCTTCGCAGAATAACGCTATCAATCCAAAAAATCTAATAGGACGGGCACCACTTAAATATCAAACATGGAAGTGTTGCACATTGGGTCTAAGAACTGCAGTACAAAGAAAACAATGCTACACAACAAAGTAGTGTACATCCAATATGTAACAAAACTTTTATAATAGCAGTTAGAGACCAAAAAGCATTAAAAACACATCAAAGACACACAGACCACCCTAAAATGTAAGGGTTGTCCAAACCTTGTAGCATTAAGTTTCAAAGTCAATCAAATCAAATAATAGAATCCATATATAAAGTAATTCATCTACTAAAAGTATCACAGTGTATAAAAATAATGCAAAATGAAAATAACAATTGATTTAACAAAAGTATATAACTGTTGTAAATGACACAATAAATACCCCCACTTACACATAATGCTACTAATTCTATAACATATATAAAAAAGTATAATGCATGATTCATCAATGTGAAACTAGGTATATAAATGAAGACCCTCAGACTACACAAGGGACAGGAACCCCATGCATATCACAGCTCACCACAGCAATTACGTCAAGGATAAAAACAAAACATTTTGAGGGTTGTCTGTGTATTATTGATGTGGTTTTAATTTTTTTTTTTTTAGAATAAAGCTATCAGACATTTAGCTACAGTGAGTATATGGAGGAACAGCCTGGCACACATTTTCACCAATGATCTAAAGAGGATTGTGAAAGATCCTCAGTGCGCCAAAACCGCGCTGGCCCACACCTGAGTCTTCTTTCATATAAAACCACACTCACCGCCAGTGAGTGTTGGGTCCACAAGATAAATACAAGACAAGCTTTCTAAATGTTATATATTTATTAACCCCTAAATGGGTCGGTATTAACATCTAACACATGCAGTTCAGAACAGATATATGCAAGCATTAACAGTTACTAGTTACAAGATACAGTGCAATAAAATAAAAAGGCATAAAAGTGAAATAGTTACTTTACCACACATCTCCTGGATGTGGCTCTATAGTCCAACACTCACACATGGCATGTGGAGATCACCAGTGGAGGCAGCGGCATTAACTCCTAGCATGTGGCATCACAGTATATTCCAGCCTGCATGCTCTCATCACAGTCTCTCAGTAAACTCTTGTAGTCTGTCTGTAAAAATCTGTGGTCTGTGATGGTCTTAGTATTCTCTTGTAGTCTCAGCCCAATCTCCTCCCACTGACCTCTTACCTCATCTTATATACCCTTTATGCCACCTCCCAGAATGAGGTCACCGGCGACAGCAAGTCTGATTGACTAATGCACTCAAGTCAAGACTTTTTGTAAGGAGCTGAGACCAAGTGAAATGATACAATGTTATCAGCCCTATGTGAACTACCAGTGCAGGCTGCACCATGCATGTTTCTTTGATCACTCAGGGCTGTGTATGAATTCAATGGAGCCCTGCTGGGATGGATACAAAGCCCCATTGTTATAATGTTGCTACTACTGCCAATATACACCTAGGCTTATAGCTGCGCACATTATGAATAAATGCAGGTAAGAAGGGAGATACTATACCCAGAGATCAAAATACATCTCTGAGTTATAGCCATATTTAAGTGGAATCATCACAAGGATGATCAAGCGATATTACCCTGGGTCCAGTGGAAGGTTGGTGTGGAAGAGCTCTTGTAGTAGATTTTTAACTTCTTCCAAAAAATAGGACAAAAGGGAGCCAGCCAGAATGTTGTAATCCAGTACACATTTGGGATAGGTTGAATTTATATGACAGTTCAGGTGTTTGGTACCAGGTCATCAGCAGTTTGATTTGGACAGATTGTCACTGGGGGGGCACATACACTGGAGATCAAAATTAGAGAACACCGCACAATTTCCTAAATGTCAAGGTCATTGTGTAGTCCTATGTGAATATATCCTAACATGAGTAAAATAGCAGTATTTTAAACTTATTTCATAAATTGTATTCATTCTAAAGCACAGAATAAAAATGTAAATGAGATTATTGAAAAAGAACACTTCACAAAATTAGAGAACACTTTCAGATACCGGCAAGTTATTGGTGTTAATCTGGCACCTGGTGCTAATTTCCTTAATTATCTGACAAACCCTATTTAACTGGCAGCCTAACTTTCCAGTTTTCACTGACTTTGCAAAAATGGTGTGCCGTTCCAAAGTGACTGAAACCCTCCAGGAGCAGGTTGTCCAGATGAAGGCCAAAGGGGTTACCCTATCAGCCATAGCAAGAGAAGTTGGTCGTTCCAAGTCTGTGATTTCTAGAATATTGCATCTTTACAACATCACAAACTCATTCAAGTCCCCCAAGAAGGCTGATTGCCCTCAAAAGACAAATGCAAGAGAGTACAGGATAATGCGGAGAATCTCCATGGGTAATCGTTTCAACACTGCAGCTGGAATTGCTCGCCAGTTCAGCACTGGACAGGGTAAGGATCTGTCTCACTGTCATACAGTGTCTCGACATTTAAGAGCATTTGGACTGAAAGCCCACTCTGCAGTGACAAAACCTCTCATGAGCAGAAAGAATCACAAGGCTGAACTCAGCTTTGCTGATGAGCATGTGGTATAGACCGAGGAGAAGTAGTCCAGAGTTAATTTTAGTGATGAAAGCAAGTTTAATTTATTTGGGTTTGATGGGAAACATTATGTTCGTCGACAAACTGGGGAAAGACTGAACCCAAAGTGTGTAAAGAAGTCAGTGAAAGGTGGAGGAGGAAGTTTCATGGAGTGAATTAAAGTGTGTATCAGAACCTTCTTCAACAGCACATTGTTCCTTCCTTGCGTTCATCACTCAATCAGCCAGCAATTTTCATGCAGTTCCTTGAAACTGAAAAGGCCAGAGTCCTCATTTAAACACAATAGAAAACCTCTGGAAAATCCTTAGTGACAAAGTTAGGGCCAAGAAACCCACAACAGTCATAGAACTGTGGAAGAGACTGGAAGAAGAGTGGACCAAAATCACACCAGAGCAGCATGAGAGACTAGTGATGTCCTGTGGCCGCAGATGTGCTGAAGTCATTCAAAGCTAAGTCCTGTACACTTCCTACTGATTGGTGACTGTTGTAACCTTCAGAAAATTTAGTTATGATCTTTCTCTGTGCTACAGTCATTGATGTTCTCTAATTTTGATCACATTTTTTGCAAAATAAAGGTTTTACGTTGATATACTTTGGTTATTTTGTAAAACACTGTTCTAGTGGCATGGTGTACCCCTCACAAAAAATCCTTCAAATTTTGATCAATTAGATTACATTATTTATGAAAAAAATCTAGTGTTCATTCATTGTTCTCTAATTTTGATCTCCAGTGTATAACTGAGCTAGGGTGTAATGGAGCTAACCACAATTTCTTTATTTCTATCCAGCGATTGTATGCCCACAAATAGACAAACATGTTAAACATATTAGGTGAGTGGCATGGCAGTACAACACAATATCATGGAATTCCAAATCCCATGCAAGACAGGTATAGTCACAATCCCTTTGGGGAAGCGAGGCCGTTTATGGTCCCATACAAATTCAAATTTGGAAGAGGAACGAGGTGGGCACACAAATCTGCAGGGTTTCAAAAAAGTAAACAAGCTTCAGGAGACTTTACATTTTTACCGCCAATATCCAGCCTAATGAAGAGAGACACAGTGGGTTCCATTTGGTCAGCAGCTCTCAAAATTCCTTAAGCAGGGGTGTATAGTTGGTTTGATAAAGGAAACCGTAGGTAGGAGTTAACTGGACTCAAATGTATCTTAGTGATTTGGTTTTCCAATTGTGATGAAAAGAGTAATTAAGGGAAAGCAATGTTGTTGGAACGGAAGATGTTTAGATTCAAGGTTTTGGTTGGGTTGATTTTTTAACCAGATAGGCAGCTGGATGAGTCTATAGATGAGCTTTATGCAGGTTCTGTAGATAGACCAATGGATCTGATAGGGTCAGTAACACATTGTCTGTGAAGAATTCTATTGTAGAGAACTTTTTGCATACACAGATGCCCATTTTAATAGGGTCCCCACTATGGCATGGCTAGTGGCTCAATGTTCAGAACTTATACTAGAGGAAAGAGCAGGAACTCCTGGCTGGTGCCATTCAGGTTTGAGAAAGGAGAAGGGTGGGCAAGCAGAAGTGGACCAGAGCCTTAGGAGAAGAATAAAGGCCCTTCAGTGCCTGCAGGAAGGGTCCATGGAAACCAACATGATATAAGACTCAAAACATAAAGGCCTAGGAGAGGAGATCAAAGGCCTTCTCTACATCAAGGTTAAGCATTAGGACCTCCATTCACCCCACGCATTAGCTACATCATTTAAGTCAGTGGTTGTATGCGTGTGGTCTCCCACCTATCAGTCACATGCAAAGCCCTCTTGATCATTGTGGATGAGCTGGGGGAGCCAGCAATCAATTTGGAGACTATCTTTAAATCTGAATTGAGCAGAGAGATCAGACCGTAGCTGACGCATTTCTTGGGGGTCCTTTGAGCAGATATGAGCAGAGCATGGATCCCGGGATTCTCAAGTCAACCCCTTAAGCACATGGCCAAAAAATGCCTTACAGACATGGCCCCATTTTTCAAAACTTACCCTAGTGATTTTGAGATTTGTTTATTCATGACACATTGTACTTCATGTAAGTGAAAAACATTGATCAATATTTTACGCATATATTTAAAATAAAATAAAAAAATAGGAAATTTTATGGAAATTTGGAAAAATTTGCAATTTTCAAAATGTGAAATGCTCTGCTTTTCAGACAGTCATAGCACCAAAATACATTAATAAATATTATCTAACATATCTCTGCTTTATAGTGGCATCATCTTTTAATTGTCCATTAAATTTATTTTGGGAGTTAGAAGGTTTATAAGAAAAATTTCCAAACCCAATTTTTAGGGACCACTTCAGTTCTGAAGGGGATTTTAAAGGCCTATATATTAGAAACCCCCCATAAATCACCCCATTTTCAAAACTGCACCCCTCGAATAATTCAAAACAGAACTTGGAAAGTTTGTTAACCTATAAAGCATTTAGTTTCAAAGGTATTTATTAAATTACAACAGAAAAAAAAAAGTAGGAATTAGACCTACCGGTAATTGTGTTTCCAGGAGTCCTTCATGACAGCACCACGTGAAGGTTGACCTCTGAGCAGGACAGGAAGTTAGAGAGGTTAAAGTTCCCCAGCCCACCTCCCCTCTCCAGTGTCTCTTCCAAATTACCATACCAGAGTTTCAACAAAATATACTGATATATATATACAAATAAAATATCATAATGTGTGGATATCCACTATATCTCTTTTTTTTTTATATATATATGTTATGTCACATACACCCCATAGCCATATCTGCTAACAAGAAGTAACACAAAGGGGAGGGTATATCAGGATGCTGTCATGAAGGACTCCTGGAAACACAATTACCAGTAGGTCTAATTCCTACTTTCCAGGACGTCCTCCATGACAGCACCACGGGAGCAGTACCAAATTACTCCAGTCGGGCGGGGGGGGGGGGGGGAGACTACTGCTTGTAGAACTTTGTATCCAAAGCCAGTATCCTGACTGGAAAGAATGTCCAGTCTATAATGTTTAATAAAGGTATGAAAACTAGACCATGTAGCAGCATTACAAATCTGATCAACGGAAGCTTCCCCTCTCTCTGCCCAGAAAGAATCTACTGCCCTAGTGGAGTATGCTTTGATTCCCTCTTGTGGAGGGAGATCCTGTGCAATATAGGCTTGTTGGATTAAAGTCCTTATCCATCTTGACAGGGTGCTTTAGATGCTTTCTTACCCCTGCTTTTCCCTGAGAAGAAGACAAATAAGCTCTGATCTTTCTGGAAGGGAGCCGCTTCTTCCAAGTAATGAAGAACTATCCGCCTTACGTCTAGGCAATGGAACGCTTCCTCCTGTGGGTTTTTGGGAGCTGGGCAGAAAGAGGGAAGCACAATCTCCTGATTTCTGTGAAAGGTAGAAGCTACTTTCGGGATAAAGGATGGGACTAGCCTAAATATAACCCTGTCCTCCAGAATTCTTAAATATGACTGTCGTATAGACAAGGAGTGAATCTCCCCAATTCTCCTAGCAGATGTAATTGCTACCAAAAAGGCTGTTTTTAATGTTAGAGTTTTAAGGTCTAGACAATTTATGGGTTCAAAAGGGGGAGAAACTAAAGCTTTAAGGACTAGGTTTAGATCCCAGCTATAGATCTCCTAATAGAAGGCCTAGAAATCGCCTGAAAGCATCTTTTGACCCCTCTATGTTCAGCTAGACTAGAATCATAGAAGTGACTTAATGCAGAGATTTGTACTTTTAGGGTACTGGGAGATAGGCCCATATTAAATCCTGCCTGCAAGAAATCAAGGATATTTTCTCTATTTGGATGGAATGGATCCGGGATATTTAGAAGCTGCCAGGAGGAGAACCAGATCTTTTTATAGATGGCAGAAGTTACATCTTTATGACTTTGTTTAAGAGTGGAAATAACTTTGTCTGATAATCCTCTCCTCCTCAGGATGGCCCTTTCAGGATCCAGGCCGTTAGGTTCAAAGTCTCTAGATCTGGATGTAGTAGCGGCCCCTGAGATAACTGGTCCAGTCTCAAGGGAAGAGGAACTGGGTCTTCTGGGCCAGTTGATTTAGGATGGGAAACCAACTTCTCTTGGGCCAAGACGGGACCACCAGGATCAATCTTGTCTTTTCCCTTAATAATTTCTTTAGAACCAAGGGAATCAGAGGAAACGGAGGGAAGGCATATGCCAGCTCCATGTCCCAATCCTGCATCGATTGCCGCTTCTCGTCCCTCTTCTTTGATGGAAAAGAAGCGCCTTACTTTGGTGTTCTCTTATGAAGCTAAGAGGTCTACCTCTGGGATCCCCCACTTGAGTGTTAGTAAGGGAGAAAATGTCCTGATTTAGGACCAAGCCCCCGAATCTAACCTCTTGCAGCTGAGGAAGTCTGCAGACAGGTTCTCTGAACCCTTTATGTGCACTGCCGTAAGGGAGGGAACGTTCAATTCTCCCCAAGGGAAGATTTCTGTGGCTAAGGCCTGAAGGTGCGCCTGCCTAGTTCCACCTTGGTGTTTGCAATCAAAAGTGCCAAACTGCAGTTTTTTCGCCTCTGATAAAAATTTGAATAAAAAGTGATCAAAGCAATAGACAGTCCCCAAAATGGTATAAATGAAAAGCACACCTAGCCCCACAAAAAAAGCCTCCGTACACTGAAATATAGAAAAGTTATTATCAAAAAAATGGCGACTAAGAAAAAAGGGGTTAAAATCTATAAAAAAATCTAACAAAAAAAAAAAAAAAAAACACACACACACACAACACCACTATATAAATTAATTCCCGGAATCATACTAAAACGTAGAATACAGGTGACATGCCATTTTGGCTGCACAGTGAATGCCGTAAACACAAAGCCCGTAATAAATTTGCACAAATGCAATTTTTCTCCAATTCCACCCCATTCTGAATTTTTTCCAGCTTCCCAGTACAATATACAGAATACAAAATGATTATAAAGAATAATTTGTCCTGCAAACATTAAGCCCTTATATGGGTCTGTGAACGGAAAAATAAAAAAAGTTGTGGGGTCTGGAAGGCATGGAGTCAAAAATGAAAATCGAAAAATGTCACCAGCTGGAATGGGTTAAAGCCCCTACACGGCAACATTATTAGTAGAGATGAGAAAATCGAAGCTGACGAAGTGGAATTCGATCCGAATTTCAGGAAATCTTCGATTCGCATCGATTCCGGATTTCCTCACGCTTCAATGTATCGAATCGCACATTTCCGATCGGGGGTTTTAACCTCTTGGATGCTGTGGTCAAACATGAACGCAGCTTCCAAGGGGTTCCGCCATGCTACCTGTCCCCCTCGGCACCCCCGTGGTGATTAAAAATAAAAAAAATGCTGATACTCCTGAGCTCCGCAGTAACTCCGGAGCTCTTCCTCCCCAGACCTTACTGCTGGGGCCTGTGATTGGGCGTAATGACGTCATCACGCCCCCACGTGACCGCTGAGGCCAAATCACAGACCCCAGCAGTGATGTCCGGGGAGCAGGACTTCTTTTGGAAGGAAGAAGAGGAGCGAGGAGAACAGTCAGATAGCCGGGTTCCCAAGAAAGGTGAGGTTAAGGGGAGTATAAGTGTTTGTTATTTTTAATCAGTTCCCCTGGGCCTCTGATTATTACACTGGATAGATTGAAGCAGCAATTCAGCTCCGACCGCGGGTGCTAGAAGACAGTGTCAGCCGTTACAGACGGCTGACACCCACAAAGCAGGGTGCACACACAGAAGGGATTAATGCAATTCGCTGGAAATTAATTTGGATCGAATCGAATTGTTTTGGAAACTTCGGAGAATCGGTCGAATCGAATTTTTGCAAAATTCACTCATCTCTCATTATTAGTTTGAGAAGCATTTTGGACCTGACAGACTCTTTCCAGTGACAATGGGTGAAATACTGATATTTTTAGAGGGGTTCCCACTCCATGGAATTTATCTTTATTCTTTATAGGATTAAGCTAGCCCTAGGCACAACAGAGTAAATGTTTTGCCTTAAGAATCACATATTTAGTAGGTAAAGGCAGAGGTGGACACAGACAGCTGGGGCCCCTGTGCAAGAACAGTTATGGGCCCTTGTTTTCCAATATTTCAGCACAGAACACATCCTTATGTCTCTCCAACAACCCACCAGTACTAGTTAGTCATGACATTCATTAGTTTAAGCAGTTACCAACAATGTAATAGAGAGTAGAAAGATGATGTTAAGGTTATAAGGTCCCTGACCAGAGGCACAATTTGAAACTCCTGGGCCCCATTGCAAAAACTGTAATGGAGCCCTTACCTTGTGCCATTTAGAACAGTGTTATATTTTACGAGGCACAAGGACTTTTGGGGCCCCTTCAGTGTCTGGTAGCGACTGCTGCACCCCCCTATAGTTACACCACTGCGTACAGGTAACAATATTATGCTACTATTGAGCAATGCTCTCACCCACTGCCATAAATTTCAGACTACTAGCGGTTGAATGGGAAGTGTCTACTGTAACTTATCAAACAGATCAAACCATTACTTGGAGTTATTACTTTAAGCAGGCATTCTTTTCTAGTCAGGCACAAGAAGCCTTCCATCACACAGTGGATCAAACTGCAGATAGCTGTGTACAAGTGATCACACAATGGCGTACCCAGGAATTATAAAGAGCTGGTTGTTGCTTCAAAGTGCCATACAGCACTGAACTTACTACATCTGTCTTCGACTAGTGCCTGCTCCATACCTGTATTTTACCAGCCCAGAAGGCCATTCAGCACCTTTTAGGTGAGTTATGGTAACTGAATGTCCTCCCCTAGCGAATTCTCTTTTGGTGAAGCATTTGTCGTCTCTATTCTAGTGCACCTTGTGGCCAGGATGGTGTACTCCAGTTCTTCCAGGGAAACCCCCTCACCATTTTCCTCTCACCTTTTCCCTATTATGCCGGCACTCTTTAGTCACGGCCATAAAGGCGCGCTTTTCTGCATCGAATTTCTTTTTTCATGTTTACTCAACGACAACATGGACTTGTACGTGATTTTCCTTCCACCCCCTTATTTTCTTCTCATTTTTTCCTTTCTTCTCTACCAAACCCTCCCTCCTTCTCCGCGTTCTGTCTAGCGGCAGCAGCAGTGCGCATGCGTCTCGGATCTGCCAGCCAGCGGGCTCGGTGTAGTGAGACAAGGGGAGAGAGCTGCAGACAGCTAGACGGGGCTGCAGGAAAGAGAGTGAGTGTGAGTGCGGTTCTGGCTGCCATCAAGCCGCTGCAGCTGCCCTCCACCTCCTTGTGATCCTCCCTCCCAGTTGGTGAGGGAAGCACAAATAAAACTTAAAGGAGGAGGAATAAGAGGCTGCCCCAACCCCTAGGCATGGCCAGCTCGGTGAGTACAGGGGGTGGAACAAACCCTTTTCCTTAATGCAGCCCTCTGCAGACCGGCTCAGCCTGCCGCCCCAGCACTGCCATCTATGTACTACTGCTGCTAGCATCAACCGGGATTTTTACCGTCTCTGTTATCGCGCTTCGTTATTCTCTTCCTGCCATTCTTATATCCCCTTTGCACTTGCTGATACAAGCTACCCGGCGATATAAGGGGGCATGCGCTGGAGCCGAACGGAAAGTACATGGGCATATGGACCGGCATCGCGAAGTGGCAAAGAGTCTGGAGTGAAAATATCACCGGGATCTAACCGTGCGGAGCCCATAGGAGGGGCAGCATGATGTCTATTGGCATGATCTGAGAGTTGGGATCGCTCAGGATCGGCAGCACCTGGGGCGGTGTGTGCTGGCCACAATCATGGATCTGGATTAGAGAAGCCTCAGGCGGAGTGGATCGGTACCGAGATCTGGATATTAATGTAGATTTGTTTTCTTGTGTTGCACCTGGATTATCCTGCTACAAGGAATACTCTTGGTGAGGAGGGAGGTCACAGTGGATTCTCATCAGGCACCTGCAGGAGGTGGATCGGAATCAGGAGGATTCACACTTGGATCTACCGGCTGGTTTGTGTTCCGCATAATAAAGGCAGCCCGGAGGTCCAGAAGCTGCTGCAGGAGTCGCCGCTAGCATGGTGCGTTCTCTGTCTGCAATATGTGCTAGAGCTTTTTACAAGGGGTTAAACCTTGCCAGTGACAGCCACCCTTTTCCGAATACACCTAGCTGCACTAGTCTGTCCTCTGCATTTTCCTCTATACTCTTACATACCCATACACGTTTTACCGCCGGTGGTCTCAGCATGCATGGGGTCTTGGTTGTCTCAGTACAGCAGGAAGGCAGTAGTGCTGGCTCTCCTACCATATGGAGGTGAGACATGCCTACTCCTAATGCCTTACTACACCAGCGCTCACACAGACTGCTGCAGATTCCCATAGCAACAAATCACCTCACTGCTTTCATTTTACGTCCTCTGTTAGCAAAATGAAAGCTACAATGGGACTGGTTGCTATGAGAAACTGCCCCAGTGCACATACATCTCAATAATGTGCTGAAAACGTACCGTGGCCGTGCAGTTACCTCCAGTACCGCTACACTCCTCATGTATGCTCCCAGCTCCTTTGTATGACTGACATATCTCCATATGTAATACTACACAGGGCCATGTATTGTCTATAGAGTAGCACATGAGGTAAATGCCGTGTGCATCATACTCGGTAGTGACTGAAGACACTTTTCCTGCTAGTGGTTTCTTTTGTCAGTCAGATGAATAGTATAGGTACACAAGCTTCCTGTTACCTCTAAATATCTATCTCCTGTCTATGTGGCCATACAATTGAGGGTTTTATTTATTACGGTCACGCTTGTATTGTTTATTGTTGGTCAGAATTGTGGATGCTGCTGAATTGTTCAATCTTGTATAAAACAAAATAATAAAACCAATAAGATGGTGGATGTATTATAAGTCAATAGAAAAGAATAAATCCTGTACACCATGGTTAAACAAAAAACACATGTAATGGCCTTTGTTTTATTTTTATTTTTTTTTAGAGCAATAGGAGTCAATGGGTACATACATGTCTGTTTAACTGACTCAGAGTAAAGTCCGATTTAAAAAATAGGACGTCCCTTTTTTTTTTTTTTTTTTTCCCCGTCTTAATGTTATACCCAATACAATTTTATAGGTCAGTTTTTAACATCTTTTTTTTTTCTTTGATGTGACTGTAAAACGTTGCGTTTTTTTCCACGGTGTTTATGCCACGTGGGGCCCCAACTTTACACTTTGATGCTAATGAAACATGTCAGAAAGATCCGTGTTTGCATGCTTTCCCCCATAGAAGCCAGTTACCATCTTATGGCATATGTCTACATAAACATACTAAGTGATAGGCATAACCACTTTTTACCCCATGCCCAAAAGAATCCATGCAATCAATTTAACCCTTTTGGTCTGCCAGGAAGAGAAATCGGAAATAGTTCATAGGATAGCAGCCATTCACAGCTCAGCTTCTCATTTCTTAGTGATTTTGAAAGCTGTGCCGTTATTGGTTGCTATGGGTTACTAAGATAGTTTTTGTTTCAGACAGGGCAAATTTATGAAATCTATCATGTCGTCTTGCTGTGGATCTCCAGTAAAATTTGGAGTTTATAGGAAGCTGACACAGTGATTACACTTCATTGTGTCTTTGAGACACTTGACTATTTAGCTTAAATCCACCTTGGCTCTGGGATAACACTCATTACCTTACTTACCATTACCTTGTAACTGTATATAAGGATGTACCTTAATAGTCACACTCCTGAGTCTTCACCTAGGATTTCTGTCATCTTTCTAGTCTGAGCCTGGTTCCATCCCTATTAAGCCTTCCAGCCATGGGTCTTGTTTGTTTGTGTATTAATGGTTTGTTTGCTTTGGGGATGCCAGTACTTGTCAGGTTACATGTTAGGCTTACATATCAATGTTGTAACTGATGCCCTCTATGTTTTGTTAGGTCTTCACTTAAGAACAAAGACCTTTTCCATGAAGTGGAAAATAGTGATAATAGAGTCAATACACAATTGGTTAAAGCCCTGGGGCCTTCTATCAAATATGATCACTGCTAATACATTAACTTTCTTTGAAGGGCCCTCACCATGGCCTTGAAGCTTCATGTTGGCCTTACAGTAACAGACTTTGTGGATATTTGACATTCTAATATAGTTTGATATTAGTGTGATTGCCATGAATTGCCAGTGGTATCTTGCTTGAAAATGGATCACTTTATTCAGACTTAATTGCTGTCGGAACATTTGGGTTACCTACATAAAAACTACTTTATGCTGAGGCAACACATTGCAGAAACACAGCGTTTTTGGCATTTGTGGGAAAAAAATGTATTTTAGCTGCAAAAACACTAAGGGAGATTTATGAAGACTGACATTATTAACACCAGTCGTCTTCACTGGCTAAATGTGCGCCTCTTATTTGACGAGAAACGCCGTGCGCCTGATAGATGTATACCAGCTTATGCAGGTTTCTGGTACAAATGATAATAAATCTGGCGTATGTGACCCTATAAATCTTCCCCACTGTGTTATCCCCATAAAATTATATGGGGGATGGAAATTAAAAACATAGTGCAAGCGTTTTTGCAGAATTTTATTTTTTATTTATTTTTATTTTTTTTTCTGCTGCATTTCGCTATGTGTGGCCTTAGCCTATGGCTCGTGCCACATGTTGCAGAAAAGCAGCAAAAACAAAAGCAGTCCCAGCAAAGTGAATGAGATTTCATTTAATCTCATCCACACATTGCGGAAGAAAACAAATCACAAAACGCAGCATGACAACTTTACCTGCAGAAACTGTGTTTTCCCCATAAACTTTCATAGGGGAAGGAAATAACAAAAAATGCAATGGAAAATTGTATTTGCTGCATTTTTTGCACTGCATTTTGCTATTTTCTGGATCATTTCCACAATGAAATGAGTCACTGTGTACGGTACACTGTAGCAGACTTGCTAATGCAAATATGTTCTGCGTGGATCCAAATAAAGTTTTCATACTGATGGCCAATCCACAGAATAGGTCATCAGTATGTAATCTGTCAGGGTCTGACACCCAGACCCCGCACAGATCAACAGTTGAAGCAGCCTCCAAGTTCCAAAAGTGTGATATTCGAGTAATAGATGCGGCGCTGCAGTTCACCGGTTCAACTGCAGTTTGCTTTACCTATGCTGTGAATGGGGCTGCTCTACCGCTCTTATTATTTGAATAGGAGCAGTTCTGCATGCGCTGCACATCCATGACACACAGATTCAAAGGTGTGAAAGACAAAATCCTTGGCTCTAGATTAGGATTAGTGGGACAATGTTATTAGTATTGGTTTAAAGTTGTACTGTAGATGCCCCAAAACAGGTAGAGTCTACAGTCTGTTGTTTGATAGATTCAGCACTTCTTTATGCTACCACTCAAGTGGTTTGTTTCAGATCAGTATTTTATGTTCAAAAACTGTAGCATGACATTAATAAATCTGGCCATTTTCTGACTCTCCAAAGCCAATCCTGCTTTTCTAGACCTTTTGCAAAGTGTCTTAGTAGATACTAACTGGCATGTTGCATTTGCATCAGTTATTTTTACAAAGTCCTAATGAACATTTTATTGAATGACAAATTTTTGTAAGCATACTTTGAATGAAGTAACCATTATGTGCATGTTACAATTAAATGCATAATATTACATTTCACTTATGAGTTCTGCCATCTGAATCTGGTCACATGATAACCTATGACATCATTCTTAGCTATTACAGGAAAGTAAACAGTATTTTAAATGTTTAAGTGATCAAATTTGTGTAGTTTGAGACCATAATTCATGCATTATTAAAGGAAATTTCCTCCATTAGGCTACGGCCCCATGTTGCGGAAACATAGCTTTTTTTTTTTTTTTTTTTTTCTGCGTTTTTTTGAGCCAAAGCCAGAAGTTGTTTCGAGCAGAAGGGAGAAATATAAGAACTTTCTATATAGTTCCCATTCTTGGCTTTGGCTCAAAAAACCGCAGTAAAATCTGCAACAAAAAAGCTGCATTTCCGCAACTTGGGGCCTTTCACCACCTCCAGGTACTTTAACACTTGTCGCACTTATTAAACATAAAATTGGACAAGTGATATGTTCTAAATATAAATAATAATAATTATTGTTATTATGAGTTTCATCTTTTGTGTCTAATAGGATATCAGGCATTATAGTACACCCCATCTCCATGAAAATAAATTACTGTCAATACAAGTTAGGGTATGTTCACACAGAGTTTTTTGCAGGCAGAAAAAATCAGCTTCAGGAATTAAGAAATGGTTTTGGGACGTGGCTTTTGACCTGACGTGGTTTTTCGATGTGGATGTATTATGTAGTTTACACCCCTTTTGGGGTGGGCCTAGGAACTCATCTTCAAAAAACTGCGTCGCGTTTTTTCCTGCCTCCCATTGGTTTATCCAGGCGGAATCCGCCTGAAGATAGGTCATGTCGCTTTTCTTTTCCCGCTAGTGGAAAAAAACCGCTAGAGATAAAAAAAAACACTACTGACTCCCATTGAAATGAATGGGAGGCGTTTTTTCAGGCGGATTTTGAGGTGGATTCCGTGTCAAAATCAGCTGCCAAAAAACTCAGTGTGAACACAGCCTTAGAGCCAGAGACTGAAGTGGTGAAGCTGTAAATTTATGACTGTCATGCCACTTCTGTTTGTTTATTATATCCAATGTTTCTATTTTCTAGCTGTTGCTGCTTTTTTTGGTCTCCAAATAAAGTTTATTACATGGTTAATTTTTGTATACACTTTTGTGTTTAGCATTTTATTCAGTTTTTTAACCAATGGGATTCTAGTCTAATTGATTTTTGCATGGCATTGGTCTGAGATTAGCATATGCCTTTAGACTGGATTTATAAGGCACTTTTTTTTTTCTCTAACTGAAGAACTGCATGACATTTTTAATTGCCTAGCATGTGTCACTATACATTTCACCAGTATAATAAAAACCAGTAACTTGGCAACCTCTTTTTTTTTCTTTTGAATTACTGTAAAACTTGTTAGAAAAGAGTACCCAAAATTGCAGTGAAAAAAAAAATGGTATATTGTATGGTAAGCAGGGGCTCAATAGGCATAGGTTAATAGCTTTGCTCATAGGAAAATGTGGCTTAAATCTGGGCTGGTCTTTACATTTTATTATCATATTCCATTTGTGAACATTAGCCTGCTGAATTGCTGAGTCTTTGCTCTCTGCTTTGCAGTGTGCTGTACAAGTAAAGCTAGAACTGGGTCATCGAGCCCAGGTTAGGAAGAAACCAACACTTGAGGGATTCACCCACGATTGGATGGTATTTGTCAGAGGACCAGAACACAGTAATATTCAGCACTTTGTGGAGAAAGTAGTTTTTCACTTGCATGAAAGCTTTCCAAGACCGAAACGAGGTAAGAAGCCACTTTTCTGTCTTAAATCTGTGATATCTAAGTTGTATGAATGAACTGTAATAAAGCAGATACTCTACAATAAATGACTTTGAAACAGTGCCAATAGCGTATGCAGAAATTTTCTGTGATTTCTTGTTTATCTAATAACACAAGGAAAATGTGTATTAACTATTTTAAGAGTCTGTTAGGAGCTTTGACTTCTCCAAACCAGTGACAGTGCTATGTAGAGGATGGAGTGAGCAGTATAAACACACCTGGGTTGATGGCCACACAGGTTGCATGACTGAGAGGTCCACATTTTAATGCCCCTGGTGTGACAATTGTAAGTGCATAGGAGGCAGCTGCTTAATGTTCAATGTCCAGGCATCTCTTTACTGGACTGCTCAGGCCTGGTCTTCTGATGGGATGCTAGAACTGTCACTCATAGCAGAGAGGAGGAACTGGGGGGTGCTCAGTAGAGAGAGCCTGGGGCACTACACATGAAGTATCTGCCTATGGTGACTTTAAAATGTGGATGTCCTTGTCATGAAGCCTGCATGACAGTCACCCCAGGTATGTATATTCTGCTCACCCTGTCCTTTGATATAGCGCTGTCAGCATTGTAACCACTGACAGTTCCTTGAATTTTTAACTTTTCTCTTGGTTTCTTCAACAGAACATTTTACTTAATTTTCATTATTCAATCATACTTTGTGTTAAATGTCGCAAGCAGTACCACTCTTAAATTCTTACTAAATTGGTTTTTCGGCTTTGGTCCTCATGTGTCAGTTTACATGATGGAACTGGTTCTGTATGGGAATCCAGTTTGCTTTCCTTGAGATGGGGAAGAGTTTATTTGTAAAGTGTGTTATTTGTTATAAGACTTATAAATTTAAAATGTATTAACAGAGTTGCAGAAAGCTGTTCTCCCTGGCTTCTCACCAGCATTCTCATATTTCGTATCTGTTGAATGATATTGCTGTTAGATCATTGGCTCGTGTTGCTTGGCTGGGCTCTCAGAAGGAGCCTGATGAAGACATTTACAGCTCACATATGGAACTTTTGAACAGTAAAATGTTTACTTTCCAGAGTATAAAAAGACAGACCTCCTGTCTTGATTTAATGTATACATTGCATATTTCACCCTTTGATTTGAGTTTCTGTGTAAATAAATATCACTAAGCCCCCATTTATGTGATTCTTCAGGAAATGCATTAGTCCCTCAGTGGGCTGTATATGTTTCTGCTACTCTGTTTTAATCTCTTTGCTGGAAATAGTCTCTTTTATTGATTTATGTGAGATATCACTCTGTTCCGTTTTAATAATACCTATATGATGCTGTTTTGTAGGGTATGTACATTTTGCAGTGCTCTCGACACTATGTACCATCCATGTGAATTGCTGTACATGAAAAACCTGTAGTCACACAATTACAATTTCAAGCTTTATTTTGACTTGTACAAACAGCTTATTATGGAATTCTTTGATTAAAGGAATTTTCTGGCTCTAAATCGTTTTTTCATACTTGATGGCCTATCCACACCAGGACCCCGTACAGGTCAGCAGTTGCAGCAGCCTCTGTGTACAGGAACCTGCGTAGTGGTGCTTATGGGAAATTGCAATACTGCTCCTATTACTTGTCCACTAACAGCTTTTGGCACCTTGAGACTGCTGCAATAGCTGATCTGTGCTGGGTCTGGTTGTCTAACCACAAAAGATCACATACTGATCTTTCCTGTGGATTGTTCATCAGGATGAAAAAGGAAAAAAAAAAAGAAAAATTCAGTAACTCATGTGAACAAATATGTAGCGTTTAAGTGTAACTCTCGTGTGTGTTTTTTTTTTTTTTTTCTCTCTATTGTGCTGGGATGTATTTGGTGAGCATTTTTATAAGGAAATCAATTAACCTATCTAACTTCCTTTTAATAGTTGATTTGGTCAGTTGACCAAAGAGGCCTGACAAAGATGCTACAGTTTTGGGTTCTAAAGCTGTATCCCTTTCAAGTTTCTAAGATACCGCTGCAGCACCTGTAACTGTCACTATCAAGAATTCGCTGTAGAGAGGAGGTAGGGCGTCATAGACAAAAGTTTTGACCAGGGCCCCCAAAACTTTAGTTACACCACTGAATGTGAATTTTATATGAAACATGCTGAATATAAAGCTGAAATCCTTGACTATATATTTAACTAGTAAAATCTCAGATTATTTTATAGCTAGTATTGAGAAGCTCCTCTTTCATGTGATACCAGAAACCATTTCTCTAGGTCTGTGGTGGCGAACCTATGGCACATGTGCCAGAAGGGGCACTCAGAGCCCTTTCTGTTGGCACGTGCCCCATACAGGCTACCTGATCGCTCACTAACGGGGAATCCAGTACAGGATTCTCCATTAGTGAGTGAGCGTTTCTTTCAGCTGTATTTGCAAATGCACATACAGCTGAAAACTGTCAGTGTAGGCTGTGGGACCGTGGCTTACACTGTCAGCAGAGTGTGACCTCTGCCCTGACGCAGGCGCTATGATGCAATTCAACACTGCACTGTGAAGGAGGAGGACGCTACTTACCTGCTTTTCGTGGGAGTAAGTAGCATATTATGCTGTGTGGGAACCCACTGTGGAGCATATAATATTGTGTGGGGGCCCACTGTGGAGCACATAATACTGTGTGGGGGGCCACTGTGGGCAGATTGTACGGTGTGGGTCCCCTTCACTATTTATTTATATCTCACATTATCTGTTTTATAGCGGACGTGATATTAGTACAGGGTGCAATAACATTGTATGGTTACTATAAAACAGATCCTGTGCAATGTAAATAGTGAACATTAATTGTTCAAAAGTATACCAAATGCAAAGTTCTACCTTTCAGTACAAAGTTTTGTATTATTGAAAGCTCTGTAAAGCCCCATTTACACGACCCTATTTTGCGGGTCCATAACTGTCCACAATTGTGGATCCGCAGAGTATTAAGGTTAAATTGCCGTGTTATCACTTTGCGATAAATTACTGGGTTTTGGGTTGCAGTTTGGGCGCTTGGTCTCTAAAAGGTTCACCATCACTGCTCTAAATGGTATAAAACCGGAGACACAGTCATTTGAAGTGACCTCCCCCCCCTCCCCTTTTGGCAAATGCTTCAGCTCTACATACTGACAATACAAATGTATGTGGATTTTCCCTGGTAACATTTCAGTTACAGGGTTGCTAGGGGTATTTTAGAGCTTGATTTATATTAAAAGTAAGTTAGATAGGTTAACCAGGCAAAAAATAATTTTTCAAAAAAGGTCTAGTGCTATTAATATGTAAATAAGTTCACCTAAATACCTTCAGTGTTTTGAGTGATTTCTGGGTTTCTCTGGGAGCTCCTGGCATCTTCTGCATTTGCTTACATGGGTAGCTGCCTCTTCTGTTTTCCTACAACTACCATGATGCCTTGCACTCCACTCAGAGCTGACTCACACCCTCTCCCTTTTTCACTCACACCCTGGGGGGTGGCTAGCTTGCATTAGAAAGATCAGTTTATCCTGGAAAACCCCTTTTAAGTCTACTAAAAAAAATGTTCATCAAACAAGATGACACAATAGCTCAAAAAAGGGAATTAGTTTGTTTGCCTTGTGTCAGGATTATTACTGCTTTATCAACTCTGTCTTCTTATTAGTAAGATGGTTTGTTGGGTCTGTTCAGCATTACATGGTCTTGCCTGCTATCTTCTGTTTGATCAGCAATCTTTATTGGCATCTTGAATCTTGCAGTCACTTAGAACAGCCAATGGTAAAGTTGTTCTGCTGTTGGCTAGATAGTAAATTCTCATTGACTAAAGATTGAGTAATGTTCTGGCCACTAATCTAAAATTCTACAAATGACAACTCCGTATCTAAATGTAAATCTTGTTGGGTATTTCCCAACTGTGGTGTGTGTGTGTGGCTTGGTGTGTTTTTTTTTTTTTTTTTTTTTTTTTTCTTCTTCTAGTAATACATCGGTGTAGAAATGTGCGTGTGTGTAATAAAAAAAAAAAAATATATATATATATATTTATTATATTAGGTATGATTAAGGATTGCTATATAACTGCAGGGCAGGAAGCTTTTAAGTGCTAGCAAGTTTTTAGGCAGCAGTCTATAGTGTAGAAGGAACAAAGTAAAAGCCCTGTGGGATTATCATGTTAAGTATCCTATTATGTATTTTGTCTCTGCATTATGCATACTCAGTGCCTGTTTGTTCTTTTTATTGCTCTTTAATGTAATTTCATAAGGATGGCTCCTAACCCTCTAATTTCTACTAAAGAGGATCTGTCACCATTTCTGACATATATGATGGGAAAAGCAAGTACTGTATTTACTAACACATAATTCTGGAGCATGTGTGCTTTTTTTTTTTTTTTTTTTTTTTTTGGGGTTTTTTTTTTTTTAGAGCTCTGTGTTATAACTTTAGAAATGTATGAATAACTTTACAACTTGGTGTTACAATTCCTTTTGTCAAAGGGCTGAGGCACTGTCTGGAAATGGACACTGAGACTAAGTAGGGACAGCTCTCTAGTTGGTAATGCCTTTTCATATATTTATAGGAAGAGTCACACAGTAAGTCCACGTTTACTAACAAATCGTGTAAACTTGGGCAGTCTAATGTGCCATATAATATCACAGTGGCTGGTGCTGGACGATTAATCTGCCATATCTTTAGACTGTCTAGGCTGAGTTTGTACCACTTTTTGGCTTGCATCGTAGCAGAATTGTACATCAAAATTTTGCTGCAATTGGGGTGCATATCTTAAGCCACATCCCTTTTTCATCTAAATTATTCCTCCATGTTGAGCTAGTCACAAAAAAATGAGTCTGGATGGAACATTGTGTGATTATATTAGCCCAATATTTAGGTTTAGCCAACATAGTAAGTTCCTCCCAGTGAACTAAGGAAAAATGCTCTGTAATTGTTCATGTGAAATAAACATAGTTATTAAAACAGTCATGTCAGTAGTGGTGACAGTAAAGCCCCTTTCCCTTAAAGCGGTTTTCCAGGCTAAAATTATTTATAACCTATATTAAGGACAGGTCATCAATATCAGATCAGTGGAGGAGTGACACCCGGCATCCTAGTCAGTCAGCTATTCTCAGCAATTAATACACAGAATGGAGCAAGGCACTGAACCAAATCACTCTAGCTTAGCTCCCATTATGTCTATCAGTTGTTTAAGACCAGGTCATCAATATTTTTAACCCAAGCAGTAGGCTGTACTCCTTTTACTGGATTTACAATAATTTCATGAAGAGCCAAAGCTTAAAGGTTGTGGTCAGAGGCACAACCTGTCTTTTACACCAGTGTCAGTGCGGTCCTCAAACTGCGGGTGTTGCAGGCAAGATCAGCATGTAGCCCTATTCATAGGATCATTTTATGCTCACAGAATTGCATCAAAACCTGCAGTGGAGTGTTTCTGCAAAATCCATCAGTAAAACTACACTGTACCCTTACATCTGTGTAATATATATCTAAAATAAGACTGCTTGATCATTTGCCTGCTCCTAAAACTAAGAGGACTTAATGCTTGGGAACATATGGGCTTAGAGCTAAAATTTGGACTGTACTGGAATCAGTGGAGTAGCAACTATTAAATGATGTAAAGAACTGGACTTTGCAGATGTCCTCTTTAAATGATTCCCTGAATTGTAAAGCTTTGAGTATTATGTTTTACAAATATTTGCATTATTTTTAATTATGTTTCATCCAAGCCAATTTTCCGGTGGTGGTGGGGTTTGGTGCGAGGTTTTTGGTGGCAGGGCAGGGTTGAAGCAATTGGACGTCTTATAAGAAAACACAATAAAGAGCATATTTAATATCATTTATACATTTACCTATACTTTATTAAGTGAGATGGTGGAATGAACAGCTCCCGTAATAAAATTATGGGTAGGGTGGGGGCACTCAATCAATTAGGTGATATGGAGAGAGTTCCCCTAATAAAGTATATGTAGGACAGGGAGGACCACAACTCGGGTAGCACTATTACTGTAATAGTGCCCCACTACAGGCAATAGCCCCCTCCCACACACAGGTAATGTTGTTAAGTAGGGGGCATTATTACTGTAATATTACCTGTGTGCGGTGGGGGGGACTGTTACCTGTGGGGGCACTATTAGGCATTTAATACAGTAATAGTGCCTGCCCAGTTAATAAAATTACCATTGTGGGGGTAACACACAGGTAATTTATTAACTGTAGGGGAGGGGGGGGTCACTATTACTGTAATAGTTGCCTAATAGTGCCCACAGGTAATAGTCTCCCCCCACATAATGTTACTACAATTACAATTACATTATACTTACCTAGTTACTAATGCAGCTCCCGGGACCTGTTCTTGCACAGAGGATGTGTGCATCTTTTATTCTGCTCCCAGTCCCAGCAGCACCATAGCAAAGATTCTGGGAGAAGAATAGAAGGTACATACATCCTGTGTGCAAGAACCGGTCCTGGGAGATGTGTTAGTAACCAGGTAAGTGGAAAGTGATCTGCTGGATCACTGTGAAAAATGGGTCCCGTGGAATCTTACCAGGTCTCGGCTGATGCTCGTATGCTGCATGTATTGCTGTGTATTACACACAGCATAGGAGCATCAGCCAACACCTAGTAGCCTAAAGAGTTCCCCAATAACCAGGCCAGCCCGGTACCAAGTGATCCACAGCCTGGTACTGGTCCGTAGTCTGACCATTGGG
Source organism: Leptodactylus fallax (assembly GCA_947044405.1). Taxonomy (NCBI): domain Eukaryota; kingdom Metazoa; phylum Chordata; class Amphibia; order Anura; family Leptodactylidae; genus Leptodactylus; species Leptodactylus fallax. Next base: position 3,469,406 of record CAMRHE010000096.1, read on the forward strand.
GACCTCCTGATTTTATGTAATTATTTGAAAATTGGTTTGACTTATTTCTTTAGTGTCTCTGCAGTCAACATAAGTGCACCTACCTTTTGCTTGGTTACTACTGCCCTTGTGATTTCAGTCTTTGTCCTTAGGGAAGCGATTGCCAGTCTGACTTAGAAATTGTTGCTAGGTGGGGAGAAGCAGCTACTCTCACAAAGACTGGCTTTGCTCAGGATGAGACAAATATAGCCACTAGATTTCTGTTACCAGGGTCTCATGAGCCTTTCTTTCTCTTGGTAAAAAAAACATTGATAGTGAGTTGACATTTCTTCTACTTGGTCTGTATGTGTTTCCGCGATGTGACAAGTGCTGGGAAAGTTGCCAACTTACATGGCCCTGCAGAGACCTTGTCATATTATAATTACACATGACTCAGAAAATTCTCTATTCGCTAAGATCTGTTGCTGAAGTTCAGTGTGTTATGAAAAAGCCACTGGCTTCACTGATTCATTTCATTTTCTAGAGATTGTAGAATTACGGTAATGTACATCATAAAGACTCCTCTCACTCCTACATGTGACAGGATAACATACTATTGTGAAAGGATAACAAATACTACCTTTTGAGTATTCCACAAGACTTTAAATGGGTAGTGTTAAAACACACCTGAGGATTTGTCCCAGTACTTGGACAACATTCAACACAGGATGGGGACATAGCACAGTGATATAGAGATATATATCTATATATTAGAGAGAGTGTGTGTGTGTGTGTGTGTGTGTGTGTGTGTGTTATATATATATATATATATATATATATATATATATATATAGTATAGATCTCTATCTGTGTGTGTATAGAGATATAGATATATATACACAGTGGGGAAAAAAGTATTTAGTCAGCCACCAATTGTGCAAGTTCTCCCGTTTAAAAAGACGAGAGGCCTGTAATTGACATCATAGGTAGACCTCAACTATGAGAGACAAAATGAGAAAACAAATCCAGAAAATCACATTGTCTGATTTTTAAAGAATTTATTTGCAAATTATGGTGGAAAATAAGTATTTGGTCAATAACAAAGGTTCATCTCAATACTTTGTTATATATCCTTTGTTGGCAATGACAGAGGTCAAACGTTTTCTGTAAGTCTTCACAAGGTTGGCACACACTGTTGCTGGTATGTTTGCCCATTCCTCCATGCAGATCTCCTCTAGAGCAGTGATGTTTTGGGGCTATCGCTGGGCAACACAGACTTTCAACTCCCTCCAAAGATTTTCTGTGGGGTTGAGATCTGGAGACTGGCTAGGCCACTGCAGGACCTTGAAATGCTTCTTACGAAGCCACTCCTTAGTTGCCCTGGCAGTGTGCTTGGGATCATTGTCATGCTGAAAGATCCAGCCACGTTTCATCTTCAATGCCCTTGCTGATGAAAGGAGGTTTGCACTCAAAATCTTACAATACATGGCCCCATTCATTCTTTCATGTACACAGATCAGTTGTCCTGGTCCCTTTGCAGAGAAACAGCCCAAAGCATGATGTTGCCCCCCCATGCTTCACCTTCACAGTAGGTATGGTGTTCTTTGGATATAATTCAGCATTCACTCTCCTCCAAACACAACGAGTTGTGTTTCTGCCAAATACTTCTACTTTGGTTTCATCTGACCATATGACATTCTCCCAATACTCTTCTGGAACATCCAAATGCTCTCTAGCAAACTTCAGACGGGCCCGGATATGTACTGGCTTAAGCAGGGGGACACGTCTGGCACTACAGGATCTGAGTCCCTGGCGGCGTAGTGTGTTACTGACGGTAGCCTTTATTATGTTAGTCCCAGCTTTCTGCAGGTCATTCACTAGGTCCCCCCATGTGGTTGTGGGATTTTTGCTCACCGTTCTTGTGATCATTTTGACCCCACAGGGTGAGATCTTGCGTGGAGCCCCTGATCGAGGGAGATTATCAGTGGTGTTATATGTCTTCCATTTTCTAATTATTGCTCCCACAGTTGATTTCTTCACACCAAGCTGCTTGCCTATTGCAGATTCAGTCTTCCCAGCCTGGTGCAGGTCTACAATTTTGTTCCTGGTGTCCTTCCACAGCTCTTTGGTCTTCACCATAGTGGAGTTTGGATTGTGGCTGTTTGAGGTTGTGGACAGGTGTCTTTTATACTGATATGTGTGTGTGTGTGTGTATATGTGTGTATATATATATATATATTTATATATATGTGTGTGTAATATCTTTTTTTTTATATGAGGAAACAACTTTGGAGGAGGTACTGGAGGTCCTGGGGGGAAAAGTGCTACAGGAAGTCACCAGGACCTGATGGTATTCCTTTAGAGATTATATACAGTGCCTTGAGAAAGTATTCGGCCCCCTTGAACTTTTCAACCTTTTGCCATATTTCAGGCTTCAAACATAAGGATATAAAATTTTAATTTTTTGGTGAAGAATCAACAACAAGTGGGACACAGTTGTGAAGTGGAACGAAAGTTATTGGTTAATTTTATACTTTTGTAAAAAATAAAAAACTGAAAAGTGGGGCGTGCAATATTATTCGGCCCCTTTACTTTCAGTGCAGCAAACTCACTCCAGAAGTTCAGTGAGGATGTCTGAATGATACAATGTTGTCCTAAATGACTGATGATGATAAATATAATCCACCTGTGTGTAATCAAGTCTCCGTATAAATGCACCTGCTCTGTGATAGTCTCAGGGTTCTGTTTAAAGCGCAGAGAGCATCATGAAGACCAAGGAACACACCAGGCAGGTCCGTGATACTGTTGTGGAGAAGTTTAAAGCCGGATTTGGATACAAAAAGATTTCCCAAACTTTAAACATCCCAAGGAACACTGTGCAAGCGATCATATTGAAATGGAAGGAGTATCAGACCACTGCAAATCTACCAAGACCCGGCCGTCCCTCTAAACTTTCATCTCAAACAAGGAGAAGACTGATCAGAGATGCAGCCAAGAGGCCCATGATCACTCTGGATGAACTGCAGAGATCTACAGCTGAGGTGGGAGAGTCTGTCCATAGGACAACAATCAGTCTTACACTGCACAAATCTGGCCTTATGGAAGAGTGGCAAGAAGAAAGCCATTTCTCAAAGATATCCATAAAAAGTCTCATTTAAAGTTTGCCACAAGCCACCTGGGAGACACACCAAACATGTGGAAGAAGGTGCTCTGGTCAGATGAAACCAAAATCGAACTTTTTGGCCACAATGCAAAACGATATGTTTGGCGTAAAAGCAACACAGCTCATCACCCTGAACACACCATCCCCACTGTCAAACATGGTGGTGGCAGCATCATGGTTTGGGCTTGCTTTTCTTCAGCAGGGACAGGGAAGATGGTTAAAATTGATGGGAAGATGGATGGAGCCAAAAACACGGCCATTCTGGAAGAAAACCTGTTGGAGTCTGCAAAAGACCTGAGACTGGGATGGAGATTTATCTTCCAACAAGACAATGATCCCAAACATAAAGCAAAATCTACAATGGAATGGTTCACAAATAAACGTATCCAGGTGTTAGAATGGCCAAGTCAAAGTCCAGACCTGAATCCAATCGAGAATCTGTGGAAAGAGCTGAAAACTGCTGTTCACAAACGCTCTCCATCCAACCTCACTGAGCTCGAGCTGTTTTCCAAGGAAGAATGGGCAAGAATTTCAGTTTCTTGATGTGCAAAACTGATAGAGACATACCCCAAGCGACTTGCAGCTGTAATCGCAGCAAAAGGTGGCGCTACAAAGTATTAACTTAAGGGGGCCGAATAATTTGGCACGCCCCACTTTTCAGTTTGTTATTTTTTACAAAAGTTTAAAATATCCAATAAATTTCATTCTACTTCACGATTGTTTCCCACTTGTTGATTCTTCACCAAACAATTAAAATTTAATATTGTAATGTTTGAAGCCTGAAATGTGGCAAAAGGTTGAAAAGTTCTAGGGGGGCCGAATACTTTCGTAAGGCACTGTGTGTGTGTGTGTGTGTGTGTGTGTGTATGTATGTAAGTGTGTGTGTGTATATGTATGTATATATATGTATGTGTGTGTATATAATATATATATATATGTGTGTGTGTGTTATATATATATATATATATATATATATATATATATATATATATATATATATAATATTCTTGCTGTACTGACACCCTAGGTCTCCAACTACTCGAAATATACAATGAGGTGTTCTGCACCGGTGAGCTTTCCCCCCCCTTCTTATACAATGCCTCCATTGTAGTGTTGTTAAAGCCAAAAAACAAGGGATTGGAGTACTGATCCATATCCCCTCTTAATACAGGTTACAAACTCCTAGTTAAAATGTTAGCCTGTAGACTTAATTTGATGATTATTTATTATGCTTACTTGTATAGCACCATCCTATTCTGCAGCACTTTACAGACATTGACTGTCACTGTCCCATATAGGGCTCGCAATTACTATAATCCATGAGAACTGGTCCAGCTTCATCCCCAGTAAATCTATATCTGTTAACATTAGACTGCTACAGGTGGTCGCTCAGGTTGGTGTAAACTGCAAACAGTTGTGGGCCTTGGTCTCTTTGTATGTGGCAAAGGCCTTTGACTCAGTGGATTGGGGTTATCTACATGCTGTGTTGTTCTGCTTTGGTTTCGGCTCTTGATAGGTCTCCATATTATACATGCTCATATCCTGGTAAATTGCTTGGGCTCTTCCCTTTTTTTTTTTCAGCTGGGCAGGGGGGGCTCACAAGGGTTCCTCTTGTCCTCTGCTCCTTTTTGCATTGGTTATAGAGACTTTAGTCCTACAGATTTGAATGGATGATGGGTCTCACACACTTGGCATGAAGGACAAGGTAAACTGGGTTAGTCTCTATGCCAGTGATCTGATTTTGATTATCAACATGTTGGATGTCACGCTGCCTAGGGCCAACGAGTTAATAGCCCAGGGTGGTCTATCAACTGGGCCAAATTTGCTCTGATACCTCTGTAGTAAGTTCCTTGCCAATCCAGACCTCTCTCTAACCATCCAGTGGTGACAGCTTTCAAGTATTTGGGAATGTACATCCAGAATGAACCCTACGCCACGATCGAAACATATATACCTGCTTGAGGAGCTCTTTATCCAGAAGTTTACGGATTGGAGGACCTCCCCTTTATGTTGTAGTAAATGGGATGTATGACATTGTGGCTGTGTCTAATTCCATCCACACACATAGTTCATCTTGGTCCAGATGCTGGGACTGTCTGTTCTGTGGCCGGTGCTGGGAAAACCCCTCTGTTTCAGGGAATATTGTTACAATTACGTAAACTGACTCTTCAGGAATACTTTGAAAGATGTGCAGGGGTTTGGCAACCTTGTATATGAAACAGCCTTTTAGGACAACCTACTGTTCCCCCATTTGAAAACCTTGGACAGGAATTTTGCTGATCGAGAGGGTATTGTGATCCTCTGTGATATTTTTGAGGATAACGTTTTGTTGTTGTTCCTACATCTCTGAGAGACTGGATTTCTCGCATTCTGTTTTTTATAGATGCCTCCATTTGCGCCATGCCCTAAATGCACAATTTCCTGAGCACAGCCGCCACATATCTAAATTCCCTCTGATTGGAGCCCTGGGGTATGATTTCTTCCCTTTACACCCTTCCTGAGGCCCAGGATATCCTCCCATATGTATATATCCCCCTCTGCAAATACATCTTAACACATTGAGATACAGCCCGTCCCTACCACAGAATTTGTAGCCCACTTATCAAGCTGTATATTCTTCATCAAAGCCATTTGACACCCTCCTGTCTATTTAGACCATGGCAAATAGCAGCCCATTCTATCAAGAGATTCCTGGTAATAAATATCAGAATCTAGTGCATAGGAACAGCATGCGCAGGAAAAAAAACGAACATAAAATAACGGACAGTAACTGATGGCTATCAGTTACTGTCCGTTATAAGTCCGTTACCCATAGACTTCAATGTTAAAAAAAAATAACGGACACTTGCTGTCCGTCAAGAATCCATCTTTTTCAAACTGACAAAAAGTCCTGCATGTAGGATTTTTTGTCCGCGAAAAAATAACGGACTTCTGACGGATTTGGTGTAAACGGACACTAACGGACGCAATATAAAAACCCATTGAAATGAATGGAAATTTTAACGGATTTCTGACGGTTCAGCTAGTGTCCGATGCTAAAATCTTGTAACGGACACTAGCAACGGACTCTACTGACGGTCACCAACGGTAGTGTGAACGCCCCCTGAGAATGAACAATGCTTCAGTTTTTCAATATAGCATTTAAATAATTTATTGCCTTTTTAAAATTCATGTCCTATCCATAAGCTGGTTAAACCCCTGTGATCTACAATTGATGTCCTATCAGGGCCCCGGCAGCTGTATTCCGCAACACTGCATGAGTGCTCATTCGCTGTGAGCCGTTAAGAGTATTTCAGCCTGTATTGCGTTTAAGTCTATGGGACACATGCAGTACTCACAATCGTTGCTACTATAAGTAGAAGTTTGATAAGTGAGCACTGCAGTTTACACACTTATGCGAGAATCTGCTAATTCTGCAGGGTCCTGAATCACTTTCTATTTTGAAAAAGCTGCTAATTTTTTTGCAGATTTTGCAGCACATTTTGAGCCAAGGCCATTTTGGAAATTCAAAGGAAGCTGTTATGCTGAAAGCACTCCTGGATTTGGCTCACAAAACCACTGCATAATCTAAAAAGTAAAACACCGCTTTTCTGCAACATGTGGCCTTAGGCATAATGTGTTTTCCAGCCGCAAAAAACTAAGTGCCTAATAGGTCTTGTTAAACTTGCCACCAGGTCTGGAAAGCCCAATGACAAACATCATCTGAAAGGTCTTGTCACCTTGAGCATTTTGATATATTCTCTAAAATCCATTCAACCATTTTAAAGATCTAAACCCTTGCGATGTTGATGTAAATTAGGTTGGGTGGGTGGTAACATTGTGACTGAAGCCAAAATTCAGTGGCATGGCATATAAATAGGTAGTATTCCAATATAATAATCGATTAATCATAATATTATAAGCTAAAATATTAATTTATTCAGTTGTTTTGATTTAGGTCATAATCACTGAGCCCTAACAAAATAAATATATAAGAACTGGGCTGACTTTGCTGTGGGCTACAGATTCTGTGGTAACGATGGGCTGTATCTCAACGATTTTTGAAATTGCAGCATGTCAATTATACCTACGGAAACACCAGCGGTTTCCCCATAGGTATAATTGAAACAAAAAGTCCGCAAAGGAAAACTCTGCAAACTTTCTGTCTAAAGTGCTGCGGGAAGAACCGCAATGCGATACTGCAGCGCTTCCCCCCCCCCCCCTGCGGGACTCCATGTGGGGCATTAGCCTTAAACCTAATTTTGGCAAATGGACCTGACAGTCAGTGAGAGGTCAGTGGTCATCTTGGTAATAGTGACCACACTATAGTTTTCATGTACACTTTAGTAAGATGTGTAATAGAGGGGAGTACATAAACATGAAACTTGTCCTCTGAGTGAAAAGGTAACACAAAGTAAATGGGACATTTTCAGATACATTAATAGGACCTGTGCAAAATATATAGTATACCATTGAGCGATTAAAAAGAAAGTGTTCAAAGTACTAAAACAATAAGGTAGTGATGTGACATTAAAAATATTATAAAGAGAAAAATAAGGCTAGGTTTACATCTACATTGGAGACTCCACCGCTGAAAATCGGCGGAGAGAAGTCCTGCGCAGATGACTTTTCTCTCCATCGGTTTCAGTATAAATATGGCGGAAACCCAGTGGACCCCAATATAGTCTATGGGGTCCACGAGTGACCGCTGTTTTAGCGGATGGACTCGCCATCACTCGGATCTGAGCAACGGAGAGCCCGATACAAGTGTGAGCCTAGCCTAAACGACAAATAAAGGCAGCGAGAATAATTGCCAAGGAAAGTTAAAAATAATACATACGTACATTCATCTACATAAATAATAAGCTAAAAACTCAGAATCTGGGCTGTCTCAAAAGTAATTTGGATGTAATGGTGGAGGATGATGAGGAAAAGGCAGATCTATTAAATGCTTTCTTCTCTACTATATTTATACAGGAAAATCCAATGACCAAAGACCTGATTAGGGGTAATGTAAATTCTTCATGAATATGTCACTTGTTTAACCCTAGAGGAAGTGCGACACTCCCTTCAAAATACTCAACTAGACAAATCACCGGGTCCAGATGGCATTCACCCCTGAGATCTGAACTACTCTCAGAGTGGTCAAGTTATCACAATTGGTCTAAATTGCATTGCATTGTATTGAAAAATACAGTGAAAATAGAGTATTGAATTAGTAATCAGACCCCCTGGGAGTCTAAAAATAAGTTGAAAGAGGGGAGGAAAAAAAATCAGTGTCCAAAAACACCCTGTCTATAAACTTATAAACATATTTTTCCCTTATGGTGAACATTACTGGGGAAAAAAAAATTAAGAGCCAAACCACTGTTTTTTTTGCTGTTTCGCTTCTCATAAAAATTTTAATATGATCAAAACATCAGACCTTTCCTATAATGATTATAAATAAAAAGTACTTCTGCCCCCCCAAAAAAAAAAAAAAAAAAAAGTCCAATGCAGCTCGTACTCGGAAATATAAGAAAAAGTTGCAGCTATAAAGTTTTGGACTTTTTTTTTTGAGGGGTTAAAATATTAAAAAAAAAAAAAAACTACAGTACAGACCAAAAGTTTGGACACACCTTCTCATTCCAAGAGTTTTCAGTATTTTCATGACTATAAAAATTGTAGATTCACACTGAAGGCATCAAAACTATGAATGAACACATGTGGAATTATATACTTAACAAAAAAGTGTGAAACAACTGAAAATATGTCTTATATTCTAGGTTCTTCAAAGTAGCCACCTTTTGCTTTGATTACTGCTTTGCACACTCTTGGCATTCTCTTGATGAGCTTCAAGAGGTAGTAGCTTCCCCGTACATTGCATGGAATATTTAAATGGAACAATTTTTCCCCTCAAAAATTAAGCGCACATATGGCTCTGTAAATGAAAAAAGTTATGGCCTTTGGAAGGTAGAGAGTAAAAAAAAATGGCTGTGGCGGGAGTGGTGCATACTGTGACCTCTCAAAACATCTGCCTGTCCACCACAACTTTTATTTATTTATTTATTTTTTATTTATTGCATTAGTTTACGAAAAAATTCTTTTAATTTACCTCCTTTACAGTTACCATAAACCACCATGTAAATTGTGATTCTGTGTGGCAGTTCTGACACACTTTAGACTAATGGCATGTGTTAGTAGTTTAATTGCATAATGCTGGTTCCTGTTGTCCTTGGGGCTGTGAGGGTTAGTCTAGGTTAATACTTTAAAACAGTGGGAGCACATTGCTGTTCTGTGTATCAGCACAAGCTTTTAAATTTATGAGTAAGCTATAGCTTGTTTTCTAGAATCTTTTGTTCAACAGTCATTAGTTATAGGGTATATCTGACAAAAAAATTACTGTTTGCTTTATTTCACTTGTCTGGTCTAGGGCCATGTCACATTACCAGCAAACAGACCCTCCAATCGTCAGTGTCTCTACACTGTTTCATTCATTGCTATGAGACTGACTTTCAGCATCTCGTAGAAGTGGCCATGCATAAGATGCAGAGTGTTTTTGCATGTGAAACAGCCAGTGACTGAACTGCGGGTTACAACAAATGGAATAAAGCAGATAATGCATTCACATATATAAAAATGATCATTAAAAAAAAAAAAAAAAAAAAAAAAATATTAATAATAAGAAACAGGGTGGGGATGCACAAATAAAATGCTACTTTAATTAACTAACAATGTAAAAAAAATTGAGGTTTCATCATGGTAAAAAAAAAAAAAAGTGTACTTGAATTCCTTGGTGCTTGGTGTGACGTCAAGAGGTACACCTCTAAGGCCAATGCTTGGCTGCTGTAGTCACATACAGTGGGGGGAAAAAAGTATTTAGTCAGCCACCAATTGTGCAAGTTCTCCCACTTAAAAAGGCCTGTAATTGTCATCATAGGTAGACCTAAACTATGAGACACAAAATGAGAAAACATATCTAGAAAATCACATTGTCTGATTTTTTAAGAATTTATTTGCAAATCATGGTGGAAAATAAGTATTTGCACAAGTTGTACAGTGCTGCGGAATATGTTGGTGCTATATAAATAAAATTATTTATTATTATTTGGTCAATAACAAAAGTTCATCTCTATACTTTTATATAACCTTTGTTTTCTATGGGGTTGAGATCTGGAGACTGGCTAGGCCACTCCAGGACCTTGAAATGCTTCTTACGAAGCCACTCCTTCATTGCCCTGGCGGTGTGCTTGGGATCATTGTCATGCTGAAAGACCCAGCCATGTTTCATCTTCAATGCCCTTGCTGATGGAAGGAAGTTTGCACTCAAAATCTCACAATACATGGCCCCATTCATTCTTTCATGTACACGGATCAGTCGTTCTGGTCCCTTTGCAGAGAAACAGCCCAAAGCATGATGTTGCCACCCCCATGCTTCACAGTAGGTATCGTGTTCTTTGGATGCAACTCAGCATTCACTCACCTCCAAACACGACGAGTTGTGTTTGTACCAAACAGTTCTACTTTGGTTTCATCTGACCATATGACATTCTCCCAATACTCTTCTGGAACATCCAAGTGCTCTCTAGCAAACTTCAGACAGGCCCGGATATGTACTGTCTTAAGCAGGGGGACACGTCTAGCACTGCAGGATCTGAGTCCCTGGCGGTATAGTGTGTTACTGATGGTAGCCTTTGTTACGTTAGTCCCAGCTTTCTGCAGGTCATTCACTAGGTCCCCCCGTGTGGTTCTGGGATTTTTTCTCACCGTTCTTGTGATCATTTTGACCCCACAGGGTGAGATCTTGCGTGGAGCCCCTGATCGAGGGAGATTATCAGTGGTCTTGTATGTCTTCCATTTTCTAATTATTGCTCCCACAGTTGATTTCTTCACACCAAGCTGCTTGCCTATTGCAGATTCAGTCTTCCCAGCCTGGTGCAGGTCTACAATTGTGTTTCTGGTGTCCTTCCACAGCTCTTTGGTCTTCACCATAGTGGAGTTTGGAGTGTGACTGTTTGAGGTTGTGGACAGGTGTCTTTTATACTGATAACAATGTCTTAAAGAAGTTACAGGTCTGTGAGAAATCTTGCTTGTTTGTAGGTGACCAAATACTTATTTTCCACCATAATTTGCAAATGAATTCTTAAAAAATCAGACAATGTGATTTTCTGGATTTGTTTTCTCATTTTGTGTCTCATAGTTGAGGTCTACCTATGATGTCAATTACAGGCCGGCCTCATCTTTTTAAGTGGGAGAACTTGCACAATTGGTGGCTGACTAAATACTTCCCCCCCCCCCCCCCCACTGTATTGTAGACATGATGTTGCTACAGCCATGTAAACAAAGACCGCCAGGAAGCACGGAGTGGTGGACAACAGATAGATTTTTTTTTTTTTTTTTTTTTTTTTTATTACCCTAGCTTGACTTAATTTGTGGCATTACAATGACAAGTACTGGCTCATATTTTTGACTCTAGCTATTAATCATTATAACTGATATCTATTTACGAATTTAATTTTTTTTCTTAATAATTTGAATTTTATTAGTACCATCATAAAAGATACTGATCTGAAATCTTCCATTTTTCCTTAATTGCAATAACAGAATGGAAAAAGGAATGACATGTTGTAGATAATACAGGCATATTTTAGATCTGTAAATATTTATAATAAATTATTTGCAAGTGGAGTCCTGTAAGAAGAATAGATGAAAGTTTGTGTAACACAAACTGAACAGATTATGGCCAGCCATGCCTGGGGAGATGGACTAGCTCGTTCATTCAATGTAGCAATGTGCAAATGTTAGCTTGCTCAAACACCTCATTCTGCTTCTCTGATCCTAGAAAGCCAGATATGGTTATCTTTTTCTCTCCACAGTGACTCACAGATTCCTACACTATAGTGAATACTCTTGTTACTGGTGACCTATAGACTCATTTGCAGTGTTCTGCATTCTCACTACAACCAACTTGGTGAGAATTGAAATCCACCATTTTTTTTTTCTTTTATCCTTGTGTTGCAAAAAAAACACACCTATATTAATTAGGCTAGTTTCACACTGCCATGGTGGTGATTGTTGTTCCGATCCAACAGAGGGTCAGAACAATGGACATTAAAGTCGCTAGATACAAATGGAAGACTTTGTATCCGTTAGGAATGTTCAAATGAAATCATAAGGTCCCTGGCATTGAATGAAGGGAAATATGGTCATACATTTGATTTAGGTTGTGTTAGCAGAATCTCAAGCAGCAGACACTCCCCTCTATGTCCATATGCCATGTAGAGAAAGGTGTCAAAATGTGTAGTCTGTTTCTTCTATAGAGTTTAATTGGTAGCTTACCATGATGATATTGCTTGGGAGGTATGTATCATTTGAGCAGAAGTGACCCATAATGTACCATGACACAAAAATGGTCACTTAATGAAAGTAAATGTCCCTCTAGAGGTTTCCAGTTGGTCTTAAAAACATAAATTGAGTAGAATGTCAGTAGTTTGGGTGTAGCCTTTAAATACTGCTATCCTTGGCAGTATTCCCATAAGTCTTGACTTCTGTCTGATCCATAGCGGTTCCAGTTGTGGTCATTTGGCTGTACTTTCTTCAGACATTGCACCATGCACATTTCTAGGGGACTTGTAGTAGTCACATTCTTTCTGATGGACAACCCATAAAGCAAGATTGAGTTATGGTTGACTGAATGCCTGTGACCCTTTCATACACTCATCATTTTTTTGTAAACTATGTACAGTGGGGAAATTGTGCAAGTTCTCCCACTTAAAAAGATGAGGCCGACCTGTAATTGACATCATAGGTAGACCTCAACTATGAGAGACAAAATGAGAAAACAAATCCAGAAAATCACATTGTCTGATTTTTAAAGAATTTATTTGCAAATTATGGTGGAAAATAAGTATTTGGTCAATAACAAAGGTTCATCTCAATACTTTGTTATATATCCTTTGTTGGCAATGAAAGAGGTCAAACGTTTTCTGTAAGTCTTCACAAGGTTGGCACACACTGTTGCCGGTATGTTGGCCCATTCCTCCATGCAGATCTCCTCTAGAGCAGTGATGTTTTGGGGCTGTCGCTGGGCAACACGGACTTTCAACTCCCTCCAAAGGTTTTCTATGGGGTTGAGATCTGGAGACTGGCTAGGCCACTCCAGGACCTTGAAATGCTTCTTACGAAGCCACTCCTTCGTTGCCCTGTTGGTGTGCTTGGGATCATTGTCATGCTAAAAGACCCAGCCACGTTTCATCTTCAATGCCCTTGCTGATGGAAGGAGGTTTGCACTCAAAATCTCACGATACATGGCCCCATTCATTTTCATGTACACGGATCAGTCGTCCTGGTCCCTTTGCAGAGAAACAGCCCCAAAGCATGATGTTGCTACCCCCATGCTTCACAGTAGGTATGGTGTTCTTTGGATGCAACTCAGCATTCACTCTCCTCCAAACACAACGAGTTGTGTTTCTACCAAACCGTTCTACTTTGGTTTCATCTGACCATATGACATTCTCCCAATACTCTTCTGGAACATCCAAATGCTCTCTAGCAAACTTCAGACAGGCCCAGATATGTACTGGATTAAGCAGGGGGACACGTCTGGCACTGCAGGATCTGAGTCCCTGGCGGCGTAGTGTGTTACTGATGGTAGCCTTTGTTATGTTAGTCCCTGTCAAACAGGTGCCATTACTGCAGGTAATGAGTGGAGGACAGAGGAGCCTCTTAAAGAAGAAGTTACAGGTCTGTGAGAGCCAGAAATCTTGCTTGTTTGTAGGTGACCAAATACTTATTTTCCACCATAATTTGCAAATAAATTCTTAAAAAATCAGACTGTGATTTTCTGGATTTGTTTTCTCATTTTGTCTCTCATAGTTGAGGTCTACCTATGATGTCAATTACAGGCCTCTCTCATCTTAAGTGGGAGAACTTGCACAATTGGTGGCTGACTAAATACTTTTTTTTTCCCCTCTTTAAATAAGTAATGACTAAATAGTCCATATAAGGAGCATAGGTGAGATCCATTGATGTACAAACCATGTCACAACACAGACACAAATAGAAACATGTAGAAGTAAAAGCATATAACCAATAAATAAACAACCTCCACCTACAGTCCCAACACGCATTTCACCCCTTGCTTTATCTCTCAATAAGTATTAGTGTTTTATTAAACAACCCCTGGGTACACAGGCATACTATTGGCATATTTGGAGCTCTAAACCACCAATACTGGTGATGGTTTAGTATCTGATTCACCTGACAAGTTCCCTTTAAGGTAGCCCTGGAAAGGCACTTAATCTGTACCATTAGCTCTGTACCTTTTCATTTAAAAATATATAAACTCTTGTCACCCCCCCCCCCCACTTCATAGATTGTAAGCTCTTGTGAGAAGGGCCCTCAGTCCCATTGTGTGAATTGACTATTTCTTTGTAATGTATTTTGTCTGTACTTGAACCCTACAAACAGTGCTGCAGAATATGTTGGTGCTATTAAATAAAATGTATTTATTATTAAACTAAATTTTACATGCATTAAACGGAGATTTCATATGTATGACGTATCCTTAGGATAGGCTTTTGGTATCTGATCGGTTGCCCTCCTGAGCAGAACAAGGTTTTGCTGGCACATAGAGATTCCCTCAATTACCTCAACCTCCTCAACCTCAATACAGTGGGTATGGAAAGTATTCAGACCCCTTTAAATTTCTCACTCTTTGTTTCATTGCAGCCATTTTCTAAAAGCAAAAAAGTTCATTTTATTTCTCATTAATGTACACTCAGCACCCCATCTTGACAGAAAAAAAACTGAAATGTAGATATTTTTGCAAATTTGTTAAAGAAAAACTGAAATATCACATGGTCATAAGTATTCAGACCCTTTGCTATGACACTCATATTTAACTCACATGCTGTCCATTTTCTTCTGATCCTCCTTGAGATGGTTCTACTCCTTCATTGGAGTCCAGCTGTGTTTAATTAAATTAATTGGACTTGATTAGGAAAGGCACACACCTGTCTATATAAGACCTCACAGCTCACAGTGCATGTCAAAGCAAATGAGAATCATGAGGTGAAAGGAACTGCCCAAGGAGCTCAGAGACAGAATTGTGGCAAGGCACAGATCTGGCCAAGGTTACAAAAGAATTTCTGCAGCACTCAAGGTATAATTCATATAATTGTGCAACATAGGATCAGTTACTATGTCACAACTAATGATAGTGAATGCAAGGACCTAATAGTTGGCAAAAATCCATCCTTCTGAACAGACCAGTTTTACATTCAGGGAAAAAAGTTGTTATGGCCTGGAATATAGCTTAAGCCTAGGTTCACACGTGTTCCTGCTGTCCGCTGGGGGATTCCGTTCCCCATTCCGCTTGAAAAATGCGGAGAGAAAATTTTCCGCCGGGCTCATTAGTCTATTAGTCTTTTTTTAAGCGGATTAGGTTTCAGCTTGAGGGGTTCCCAAGCAGACCCCCTGAACGCAGGTGTGACCCTAGCGTAAGCCTAGTTGCAGCCAACCGTGTGCATTTTGCAATCCACAAACTAGTCATCTGTGTTCCTTTTTTGCGGACTGTGTGTGCAATCAGAGTTTGTGGAGCCACAAAAAAAAAAACCCACAGGAGACTTCTAATGATATCCCTAGCTTGTCCGCAAATACGGATGGCACACTGATGACACACTGAGTACATCTGTGTGCCGTCCTTGGTTTCTAGTCTCCCATAGGCTTCTATGGGCGAGTCTGTGCCGCAGACACTGTGCAGAATAGGACCTGCTCTATGTTTTGCGGCGCAAACTTACGGCTCGCACACTGATCTGTGGAAATCACGGTCGTGTGCATGAGCACATACAAATGAATGGATCATTGTGCTATCTTGGAAAAACAGGGATAGCACACTGATCTCGCCCACAGTCGTCTGCAAGGGGCTTAACAGATTTTGGAGTGTGTGTCTCTGCTGACACAAGCTAGGCACAACATATCAGGCACTGAAATGGCATATCTCTGGATAACTGGAGAAATTGCAAATTTCACTTTTCATTATCAGCTGCACATTAATTTCTGGAAATGAAATTAATTCAACACTAAAGGGTTAAAATGCTCACTAAGCCACTTGATAAATCCCTTTAGTGGTGTGGTTTCCAAAATAGGGTCACATGTCTGCAGATTCTGCACTTGACTGGCAATTGAGGGGCTCTGCAAAAGTAGCATGATGTCAATAAATTAAACTGGGCTCCAAAAACCAAGTAGTGCTCCTTCTCTTCTGTGCCCAAAACGCAGTTTATACCAAATAATGGCATTAAGTACGTTATCCTGTGTACAACAGTGTCATTCGTGTGGGCATAAACTGTAGTTTGGGTGTAGATCTGAAGGAGCGCTTTGTGCTTTTGGAGCGCAGATTTAGATTTTTGGACATCGTCACTTTTGCAGAGATCCTAAAGTTGCCCCTACAAAATAGGGTCTTATCTTGGGGTATTCCAATTTACTGGCACCTCAAGGGCTGTGCAAAAACATGGCGTCCCGAAAGTCCATCTACATCTATACTTAAAAAGCTAAAATGTGCACTGCTCCTTCCCTTCTGAGCCCTGCTGTGTGCTCAAAAAGTATTTTATGCCCACATATGCAACTTTTTTCTACCCGAGATAGCACATTTTAATAGTTTTAGGAGTGCTTGTCCCTGATGACACTAAGTGGACGCAACATGTTAAGCACTGAAATTGCATATTTATTTAAAAATTTCAATATTCACGTTAATTTTTATTCACATTTATTATTTTTTGGGACGTACTCTTGGGCTCAAAATGATAATACCCCTTGAGAAATTCCTTGAGGGGTATAGTTTCTAAAATGGGGTCAGTTTTTGGGGGGGGGGGGGTTTCCTTTTGTACTTGTACTTTAGGGGCTCTGCAAATGAGACATGGCACCTGAAAATTATTCCGGCAAAATCTGCTTTTCAAACGCCCAGTTTTTCTCCGTGCACTGCCGTGTGCCCTAACATCAGTTTACATCCACATGTGGGGTATTTCTGTGCTCGGGAGAAATTGCATAAAAACTGTAAGATGCATTTTCTCCTTTAACACCTTGTGTTAATTTTAGGGCTAAATGAATGTTATTGGAAAAAAAAAATTGCTTAAAGGGATAACAAACTTCCCAAATGCTGTTTTGAATTATTTGAGGGGTTCAGTTTTGAAAATGGGGTAATTTATGGGGTGTTTCTAATATATAGGCCTTTATAATTAAACCCCTTCAGAACTGAAGTGGTCCCTTAAAAAAAAAAAAAAAATGGTTTGGGAAATTTTTCTTGTAAATCTGGAAAATCGCTGTTACACTTGTAAGCCTTCTAACGTAAAAATAAAGGACTATTAAAATATGATGGCAATATAAAGAAGAGATATGGTAGATAATTATTTATGTATTTGTGTGGTATGGCTATCTGAAAAGCAGAGCATTTCACGATTTGAAAATTGCGATTTTTATACTTTTTTTTTTTTTTTTTTTTTTTTTTTTTATTTTATAAAAAAAAAAGTTTAGAAAAATGAAGCCTGGTCATTAACGTACTTTTAAGCTGTGTCTCCAAGGGGTTAAAGTCAGTTCCTTGCAAAAGTTTTAGGCAGATGTGGGAAAAATGCTTTCAAAAATAGTCGTGGTAATTTTTGTTAAACATCTATACACTGTATTAACACATCTATTTTTCAAAACATTCTTACTTTGCAGCATTTTATTTTTTCACATTTGCCTAAACGTTTTGCCTAGCACTGTGTATATATAATACATATATATATTACATTCTTTTGTTGTGTTGTAGTTTATTCATCCAAATATATGCAGACTATATACAGTGGTCCCTCAAGTTACAATATTGGTTCCAGTACAACCATTGTAAGCTAAAACCATTATAGTGTGAACCCATAACATGTTACCAAGAATCTGAAACAAATGAAGATTCAGGCGTTATCTAACGATTTTTTAAACTTGAATGTCAGTGACTTTGTGGAAGCTATAAATCACTTTCTGTGATGGTGACAGAAGCTTTTTTTTTTTTTTTTTTTGGGTTCTGAAAGGTATACTCTGTGCTCGGACTGAGCTATTAATTGAAAAATAACCAAACACAAACATCAACCAGGATATTTTGCTTTGGTTATTACAATATTTGCAAGGTTCTACCTGCATTTTCATTTGGACCGAACAATACCAAACTGGAACTGCCATTATACTGTGTCTTCAGGTGTTCTGACTGAAGTTAGGCCTCAGCAGATCACTTGGCATTGTGACGCATAGACCCAAGCGTAACATCGCTGTGTGACCGCTGAGGCCTGACATCAGACCCGAAGGATTTGTGCCAGAGCCCAGGAGAGGTGAGTAACACTACTTTTATGTTTGAGCACTTCCCCTTGTTCTCAGCATACTATACTTTAGGGTCTTAAGAGACCCCATAGTATAATAGCAGTTCCTTGTTCAGTAGTGTTCTCTCCAAACGAAACCACTGGGTTAAGGTTCTCGAGGTTCACCGAAAATCTATCTCTATTAATTGGTGGTGTATGAGATTTATAGTGTGTGTGTGTGTGTCATATATATATATATATATATATATATATATATATATATATATATGCATTATTGTTCAACAATTCAACAAGCTGGTTATTGCTAAAGTCCCTGAATTGTGAAAGCCCCACAACAGGCTTAAATTATTATTTATCCTAGGTATTAGGTTTCATGCTATACCGAAAGAAATTCATCAGTGTGTTATTTATTTACTACTATTTTTATAATCCAAATTAAAATCACATTTAATTGAAAATTTTACCTCTAATCTGATTAAGGAACACTTCCATTTTTACATGCCGCTGATTTCAGTTATTCACATATCAGCAATCCTGGTTGGACATTGAACAGTTAGGGACATATCCTTTGGCCAGTGGCAGTGTGAAACAGGATGGCATGGATTAAAAATAATATATATAACTATAGATTCATTGAGATGACTTTCGATTTCCGTTATTTATTTATTTTTTTTTTTGATTTGCCCATCCCTTATATTTAGATTATTATATATATATATATATATATATATATATATATATATATATATATACATACAGTCATATGAAAAAGTTTGGGCACCCCTATTAATCTTAATCATTTTTAGTTCTAAATATTTGGGTGTTTGCAACAGCCATTTCAATTTGATATATCTAATAACTGATGGACACAGTAATATTTCAGGATTGAAATGAGGTTTATTGTACTAACAGAAAATGTGCAATATGCATTAAACCAAAATTTGACCGTTGCAAAAATTTGGGTACCCTTATCATTTTATTGATTTGAATACTCCTAACTACTTTTTACTGAATTACTGAAGCACAAAATTGGTTTTGTAACCTCACTGAGCTTTGAACTTCATAGCCAGGTGTATCCAATCATGAGAAAAAGGTATTTAAGGTGGCCAATTGCAAGTTGTTCTCCTATTGGAATCTCCTCTGAAGAGTGGCATCATGGGCTCCTCAAAACAACTCTCAAATGATCTGAAAACAAAGATTGTTCAACATAGTTGTTCAGGGGAAGGATACAAAAAGTTGTCTCAGAGATTTAACCTGTCAGTTTCCACTGTGAGGAACATAGTAAGGAAATGGAAGACCACAGGGACAGTTCTTGTTAAGCCCAGAAGTGGCAGGCCAAGAAAAATATCAGAAAGGCAGAGAAGAAGAATGGTGAGAACAGGCAAGGACAATCCACAGACCACCTCCAAAGAGCTGCAGCATCATCTTGCTGCAGATGGTGTCACTGTGCATCGGTCAACAATACAGCACACTTTGCACAAGGAGAAGCTGTATGGGAGAGTGATGCGAAAGAAGCCGTTTCTGAAAGCACGCCACAAACAGAGTCGCCTGAGGTATGCATAAGCACATTTGGACAAGCCAGCTTCATTTTGGAAGAAGGTCCTGTGGACTGATGAAACAAAGATTGAGTTGTTTGGTCATACAAAAAGGCATTATGCATGGCGTCCAAAAAACACAGCATTCCAAGAAAAACACTTGCTACCCACTGTAAAATTTGGTGGAGGTTCCATCATGCTTTGGGGCTGTGTGGCCAATGCCGGCACCGGGAATCTTGTTAAAGTTGAGGGTCGCATGGATTCAACTCAGTATCAGCAGATTCTTGAGAATAATGTACAAGAATCAGTGACGAATTTGAAGTTACGCCGGGGATGGATATTTCAGCAAGACAATGATCCAAAACACAGCTCCAAATCTACTCAGGCATTCATGCAGAGGAACAATTACAATGTTCTGGAATGGCCATCCCAGTCCCCAGACCTGAATATCATTGAACATCTGTGGGATAATTTGAAGCGGGCTGTCCATGCTCGGCGACCATCAAACTTAACTGAACTGGAATTGTTTTGTAAAGAGGAATGGTCAAAAATACCTTCATCCAGGATCCAGGAACTGATTAAAAGCTACAGGAAGCGACTAGAGGCTGTTATTTTTGCAAAAGGAGGATCTACTAAATATTAATGTCACTTTTCTGTTGAGGTGCCCATACTTTTGCACCGGTCAAATTTTGGTTTAATGCATATTCCACATTTTCTGTTAGTACAATAAACCTCATTTCAATCCTGAAATATTACTGTGTCCATCAGTTATTAGATATATCAAATTGAAATGGCTTTGCAAACACCCAAATATTTAGAACTAAAAATGATTAAAAGATTAATAGGGGTGCCCAAACTTTTTCATATGACTGTATATATATTTAATTCTATATATACATTTTTTTTTCTATATTATTTTGATATAGTGTTGTATTTTTGTATTGGGCATAAATCATTTGTGAGTAAAGCCTTCCAGAGTTTACCTCTTTATGCTTTTTTAACTTTTGTATTTGTGTGTTGCCAAAAAAATTGTATTTTGGACTAGTTTGAAAACAAAAGATGCAAGAGAGATGAGTAATATATGTCAACTCTAGGAAATTGCTGTTGCCACATAACTGGCAGTTACCATGGTCTGTAAAATAATTACAATAGCGTCTACCTGGGTTAAATAAATAAAAAAAAAAAAAAAAAAAAAAGGCACAACCAAGGTTCTGTCTGGTGGAGAATGTTTAGGATTTTAATTCAGCTAGATTTATTTTTTCATTCAGATTGCAATGGCAGTCCTTCCCTTACTCTCTCAACAGAGAAACTATATGGTAGACAGGCAAGATGGTATACACCACGTATCTGTGTAGTAGCAGCCATCCTTAATAAATACGCAGTTAGCAGTGGCAAAATGTATGTCAGAAATAACTGGTGCCAGAGCAGAAAAAGCCATTATTACGAGCTCAGAAGGAGGTTTTGATATCTAAAAAGTAATAACCTACAGTCAGCTTTTTACATTTGGAACACTGTGTGGAACAATACATGCAATCTACAGTTATATTTAAAAGTGCTTGTTAGACATGGGCCTTTCAGTCCTCTCCCATGCAGCACACCTAATAAAATTCTTTTCGTGGAGAAAATGGAATGAATAAGTGATACAATGAAAAGCCTGGAAGAAAAGGCAAACAAAGAGAAATCTATTTGTGAGCATGTAGCTCTTCCAGACTGGAAATGTAGGCTACAATGCCTTCTGCCTGAGTTCTTTCTTTTCCCCATGGTGTAAATGGTTGACATGCTGATAAGTAAATGCTTCCTACACAGTGGGAGCCAATGTACATTGAAATGGAAATCACCAATGAAAGCAAATTGCATTTTAGTTCTCTGTTTTGTTTAAATTTTTTTCTTTTAGTTTTTGTTCTTTTTCCTACCAAAATACACTGTTGTATTCTGTATACATCTGCTTACTTTTACAGCTATTTATTTATTTATCTATCTTACATTTATTGCGCCAACATATTCTGGTGTGCTTTTTTGTCTATTTATCCACATATCTGTATCATAACTGAATTGGGCACACAAGGATCATATGATTGGTTATTTATCTGCATAGAAAATGGCATTCTGAGTGATATGGCATTATAATACTGAACATTAATTTTTTTCACTTTTTTTTTTGTATATTTCATTAAAAAAAAACCTTATTAACTGAAAAACATATGAATGTAAAGGAGAAAAAAAAGGAAGAAAAAGAGGGTGTAACCCTCCTCGAGCTGCTGAGTACTGTGAAAAAGCACGTGAATCCTTTTATTCACCCATGCAACGTTTCAGTCCATCTCAGTGGGACTTTTCTCAAGTGTTTTGGATCAGTTTGATTTTTCATAGAACTTGGAGTGCTGTTTCCTCTTGTTATATTTTTTGAATATAATCAGTGATTGACAGTCAAGGAATTATTCATAAAATATCATAGTATGACTGACAAAGTATGTAAGAGTTCATGTCTGCTTTCAGGGCAAAACATCTGCAGCGTTTTACAGTCACTGCAAAGTCACTTCAAAGCGGGAATATTGTGATTTCCAAAACCGTCGCGGTTTTGGAAATCGCAGCATGTCAATTATACCTACCTGAACGCTAGTGGTTCCACTATAGGTATAATTGAAGCAGAAAATCCTCAGAGGAAATCTCTGTGGACTTATTGTGAAAAACCACGATGCGTTTCCGCTGTGGTTCTTCCCACAGCGCGTTTTCACTGCGGCCAGCTATGTGGGGCCTTACCCTAACAGATACAAAAAAATGAATGCGAAGGGTTCACTATCCGTTTACATAGAGATTAATGGAGGTGCATTGATTTGAAGGGCACAAAATGTAGTATACCATACTTTTGTCAGAAGAAACAGACGTATCTTTGTTTGGAAAAAAAAAAATATATATATCTATATGTACACACGTGGACAAAATTGTTGGTATCCCTCGTTTAATGAAAGAAAAACCCACAATGGTCACCAAAATAACTTGAATCTGACAAAAGTAATAATATATAAAAATTCTATGAAAATGAACAAATGAAAGTCAGACATTGCTTTTCAACCATGCTTCAACAGAATTTTTTTAATAAAGAAAACTCATGAAACAGGCCTGGACAGAAATGATGGTTTCCTTAACTTAATATTTTGTTGCACAACCTTTTGAGGCAATCACTGCAATCAAACGATTCCTGTAACTGTCAATGAGACTTCTGCACCTCTAAGCAGGTATTTTGGCCCAGTCCTCATGAGCAAACTGCTCCAGTTGTCTCGGGTTTGAAGGGTGCCTTTTCCAGACGGCATGTTTCAGCTCCTTCCAAAGATGCTCAATAGGATTTAGGTCAGGGCTCATAGAAGGCCACTTCAGAATAGTCCAATATTTTCCTCTTAGCCATTCTTGGATGTTTTTAGCTGTGTTTTTTGGGTCATTATCCTGTTGCAAGACCCATGATCTGCAACTGAGACCAAGCTTTCTGACACTGGGCAGCACATTTCTCTCTAGAATCCCTTGACAGTCTTGAGATTTCATTGTGCCCTGCACAAATTCAAGACACCCTGTGCCAGATGCAGCAAAGCAGCCTCAGAACATAACAGAGCCTCCTCCATGTTTCACAGTAGGGACAGTGTTCTTTTCAAGATATGCTTCATTTTTCCGTTTGTGAACATAGAGCTGATGTGCCTTGCCAAAAATTTCAATTTTTGTCTCATCTGTCCACCATGTAGTTTGGCAAATTCCAGTCTGGCTTTTTTATTATTTGTTTTCAACAATGGTGTCCTCCTTTGTCGTCTCCCATGAAGTTCACTTTTGGCTTAAACAATGACGGATGGTGCGATCTGACATTTGATGTTCCTTGAGCTTGAAGTTCACCTTTAATCTCTTTAGAAGTTTTTCCGGGCTCTTTTGTTACCATTCGTATTATCCTTCCCTTTGATTTGTCATAAATTTTCCTCCTGCGGCCACGTCCAGGGAGGTTGGCTACAGTCCCATGGATCTTAAATTTCTCAATAATATGTGCAACTGTAGTCACAGGAACATCAAGCTGCTTGGAGATGGTCTTATAACCTTTACCTTTAACATGCTTGTCTATAATTTTCTTTCTAAGCTCCTGAGACAACTCTTTCCTTCGCTTCCTCTGGTCCATGTTGAGTGTGGTACTCACCATGTCACCACACAGCACAGCGAGTATCTGTAGCCCTATATACAGGCCCACTGACTGATTACAAGATTGTAGACACCTGTGATGCTAATTAGTGGACACACCTTGATTTAACATGTCCCTTTTGTCACATTATTTTCAGGGGTACCATCATTTCTGTCTAGGCCTGTTTCATAAGTTTTCTCTTTAAAGAAAATTCTGTTGAAGCCTGGTTGAAAAGCAACGTCTGACTTTCATTTGTTAATTTTCATAGAATTTTTATATTACTTTTGTCTGATTCAGGTTATTTCTGGGACCATTGTGGGTTTATCTTTCATTATACCAGGGGGGGATCCAACAATTTTGTCCACGTGTGTAAATGGATAGCCACCCATTTAGAAGATCTGTTTAATGGATGCAAATCCTGATGCTTTTAATTGATGCCATTTTAGGGAACCTGACACAATTTGTTAACATTTTATAATGAGAGACAAAAAAAATTGCCATTTTTTTTTTTAACGCCGCTATCACATTACAGTTGTGTTGTTCAGGTCATTATATACATAGCAATACTCAGTATGTGTTTTGTTCTTTAATTCATTTATTAAATATTGTGGGATGACAGTTTGACAATGTGTTTTTATTATGATTTTAATGTGTGTGGGGAAGATGGTTTGCTTTTTAAAACTTTATGTAATTTTTTAAAAATATTTTTAGTTCCCCTTGAGACTTGAAGTTGGGATCTTAAATCATACAAAAAACATGTCACAGAAAAAGGACACACTTACCCAGTATCAGATGATACATGGCTGTGCAGAATGATAGCAGGCTGCCATTGCAAAATATGATAGAAGCAGCACAGGTGCAACATCCACTCACACACCTACAATCCATGAGGGAGTGGATGCCAGCACTTCAAATGCACACAAATGAAACTTGTACATGGCACTGTCACTTGATAATGTGAGGCGCACAGCCCCAAAGATCAGCCTATTGGCAATGCCCCACACTATTAGATCAGGTGGGTTGCCCAGCACCTTAATACGTGCACCTCAACAGTAACAGCACCCTGCAAAAATAACAACTTGCAACACACATAGCACAACCTTATAAGAATATATTGAAGTCAGACCTGTAGACCTTCATTAGACTCCTGGCTGCCAGGAAAATGCATAGGCCCCCGTGATCAAATTCAAAAATTGACTGTGGCATCTTAAAGGTTAATGTCCAGGATCAGCGGTTTTCCAATTCCAGGTGTTGCAGGAGGCCCTACAGTGTTCTGATGTGACTGACTTAAAAAGTGCATCCTAGTAAACATACTAGTGGCTAAAGATG
This sequence comes from Leptodactylus fallax, assembly GCA_947044405.1. Classification (NCBI taxonomy): domain Eukaryota; kingdom Metazoa; phylum Chordata; class Amphibia; order Anura; family Leptodactylidae; genus Leptodactylus; species Leptodactylus fallax. The sequence goes on from CAMRHE010000096.1 coordinate 3,494,837, forward strand.
AAGCTGCCGAAACAGAGGATTGAACTGGTGGATAATGTTGTTGGGTTTTTTATTTTATTCCTGAAATTCCCTGTTCTTTACAATTTGTTGCTGTGTGTGTTTTAAAGTTGTGGGCAACCTATTGGTTGCTCAGGCAGAAATTTATCTGCAGTATTTCCACTTGGCTTAAGCTAGGTTCACACTAACAGCGCCTTTCCGTTGTACTGATCCATCAGTAAAGTAGGACGTAAGGTACTGGCCAGAATTATTTCACGTGTAGCTTAATTTACATATGATGTGAAGTGTGAAGCCAATAAAGGAATACCCAGTAAAATATTTTCTTGTATAAGTCCATCCATTTGTTTCACTGTTTCATTTCTGTTCTCTAGATTTTCTGCACTTTGTGGTAAACTACCATATCCACGTACAAACATTTAGTAAAAAGATTAAATTAACAGTGAATTTTTCCATAGGTGCTGATTAAATATATTTGGAAGTGAGGCAGAAGTACTTCAGAAAGTCTGTAGGAAGTTTCTTTTTCCGTATTTCCTGTATTGATGCCTAATTTCTCATACATTAAAGTATATCAGTCAAATGAGGGAGTACTTCAAGAACTTCAAGGTAAACACCTTGCTTTGGACCAATACAAAGACATCTTTTCTTCAGTAGCATTGTCTAATGCCAGAAAATGAAAATGTAGCCTTACATGGAGCTCTGCTACTCTCCAAATTTTCACTTGAGTAAAAGGATTGTTATTGAAGTCAAAATTTTGCTGCATGTAAAGTCATTTTATTATGCATCTTTCCAGCAAAGCGATGCCCCCTTGTTGAGTGAAGCACCAAAGTTGTCTAAAACACATAATAAATCTGTTACAAAGAATGGAGGCCAGTTTTTGCAGAAATTTTGGTATATTTAACTTCGTAAATCTCCCCCATTGTGTGGTCTATTAAATAGGTAGTATCACTTTAGAACACTTCACATAAATAGTAATAAGTACAGGTAAATAATAATAAAAAATAATAAATATATATATATACTAGAGGAAGGACCCGGCTTTGCACGGGTATATTTCATTTTTTGTTTGTGTAGTGACCCCATAAGAATTGGCCAGTTTTGTACTTGACATCCAGTATGGCAGTCCAGTATAGGTATAGTCTATTTATGGCTGTGTTGCTATGGAAACCTGGTAAATGAAATGTGATATTATATTGGCTAATACACGTCATATGACTGAATATTTAAGGACCTGCGAACTGCTATTGACTCATGCAGGACATAAATAGCTTAGTTGCTATGGAAACCTGGTGTAAAGCTGTGTGTGTGTGTGTCAAGACTGAACCTGCGATTTTTCCATTGGTCCATAAGTGTCATGTGATCATGTGCATCTCAGTTTGGATATCCGTGAAAAACCTGCGATCGGTTGTTATGGAAAGCCTGGAGTAAAGCTGTGTGTATGTGACCTTGTGTAACAGTGTCATCCACAGTGCCATTCCCTTTTAAAGCTGACCTACAGCAGTGAAGAAAAATGGCTGGGTTGTTATTGAAACCTGGAGTGCAGCTGTGTGCATGTGGCTGACAATTCTTTGTCAGATTGGAGACGGGCTTGGGTCTGCTGGGGAGTTTCAGCAGCTCGCTGTTGTCTGTAACATACCTTATCAGATTGGAGACAGGCTTGGGTCTGCTGAGAGTTTTCATTAGCTCGAGCAGCAGCCATGCATTTTGCTGCAGGGGACATTAGTTTAAAAAACGTTTCAATTTATAAGAATGCTGAAATCCAGTATGGCAGTCCAGTCAGTGGCGTAAATACCGGTTTAGCAGTGGTAGCAGCTGCCACAGGGCCCAGGACATTAGAGGACCCGGCTGGCCTCTGATGTTTTGTTTTTTTTAACACCAGCAGGTAACGGGCCCTATTTACTTACTGATCCCCACTCCTGCTCACGGTCGCCTGCACTTCACCTTCTGCAGAGGCGGCTGTGAGCAGGAGCGGGGATTGGTAAGTAAGGCCTGTGGGCCGTGAACCCCACAAACACTGCTATCATTATACTCTGGGGTCTTTTCAGCAGGCTTCGGGCCTCCTTGGTGGCGTCCCAGATGTCGGTGGGCCAGTCCGACGTCATTATGCGTTGTGATGCATGCCTGGCTCACATGACATCTGGTCCAACATTGAAGAAGTAGCGGGAAGTTCGCATAATACTATATGAAGGAGCCACTGTGTGCATGGGGCCACTATGGGGCAGAATACTGTGTGCAAGGGCCACTATGGGGCCTAATAGTGTATGCAGGGGCCACTATGAGGCATACTATTGTGTGCAGGAATGCAGTTTGTGCGGGGGGGGGGGGTCCCATGTCAAATGTTCGCCTTGGGGCCCAGCCATTCCTAGTTACGCCACTGAGTCCAGTATAGGTACAGTCTATTTATGGCTGTGTTGTTATGGAAACCTGGTAAATTAAATGTGAACTTATATTGGCTGATACACGTGATATGACTGAATATTTAAGGTCCTGTGAACTGCTATTGACTAATACAGGTCATACATAGCTTGGTTGCTATGGAAACCTGTGTGCCTGAGGAGAGTAAGCGCCTGAGAGCTCTTATTGGCTGATAAGGGACATGTGACCGTGTGTATGGCAGTTGGAATATGAGTGAAAGACTTGCAGGCTTGTATTAGCTAATGCTGGTCATTTTTTGGGAATACTGTATCTCAGGAACGGTACGTCCAAGAGAGCTGAGACCCAGTCTATAATATTCCCGGACACCTGATGTACATGTGTGCCAAATTTGGTGAGGATCAGTCCAGTCATTTGGTCGCGCATAAAGAACAGACAGACAGACAGGAACTCATTTTTCTATATATAAGAGATATATATTATATAACGTGTATATGTAAATTATTTATTCTTAAAAAAAACTCTGAACATTGAAATTTCAACATCAAGAAGGAAAAGTCTTAGAATTATGGAAATCACATAATTGATGAACATGGTAATGATATGTGAAATACAACACATAGGAAAGGGAAAAGGAGATGATGAAGAAACCACTTTCAAAATCGAGGTAAATTTTAGTCCCTGGGCAACCCTTTTTAATCTGTTTGTGAGGAATTGTCTCTTTGCTTGAACTCTGTGGTTGGTAGTGTACCATTTGTATAGTAAGGGAAGTTTGTGTTAGTGCTCAGGCGAGCAGGATTTCATTTGTGTTTCTTTTTTTACGCCAGAATGAAAGGCTGTATTTTGTTCTGCAAAATAAACAGGCTAAACCCTGTTCACACTGACCTCGGTGTCACTATGTCTGAGTCCAAAATGCAGTCATTCTGCCTGCTGCTACAGAGCTAATCCTCCACATACTGTAGCTTACAATACTACAGCATTGCAATCTATGGTAAAATCCCTGTGTTACTATTGAGCTTGCCACAGATAGGCCTGAAGTTATATATCATTGGCAAGCCTAGGCTTCTGGCTGCCTTAGCAATTCTATAGCCAGAAAGTAATCTCTCAGATCCCGTTGTCTCATTTGACCACTGCATTGAGGGGTTCATTTTCCATGATTGGAGCTGTCACTAATAACATACTCTGCTGTCAAGTCCCTGCTGTATAAAACAGACTCATTGTCTATTGAGTTAACCAGGTTTAGAAAACATGGCTGCTTTCTTACAGACAGAGCTCTGCTTCCTCTTGTAAGGCAGTAGGCACTTGGTCATGTTGCCAAGACCATAGGTCACATGACCATGCCACAGCTCAGTCCCATTCATTTTAGAAGAGTAAGTTGAGATCTTTCTGGAGGAAAGCCATGTTTTCTAATCTTGTATAACCCTTCATCCTGATTCCTTTGTAGTAGATATGCTTTCTTATGGCAGTGTACTGTCATAGCTTCCACCCCTTAAAGTTGCAAGAAACTCTCCTAATAAATTTTATTTGCTTCAGTTTCTGATCAAGGGCATTTTTGGCTAACTAGTGACAGGTTTACATAGTGTCATTACAAGTTGCTCTAACATGATTTTACAAGTGACTATGTATACTCATTTAGGTGAATACATGTCAGACAGCCACACAGGAATCTCTTATTATTATCTGCAGGTTTACTTGTAGAAAACTTTCCAAAGCCCTATGTGTAGAGCAATATCTATGTGTTTACCTAACCAGGCATATTCATTGCAATATGCTTCCTAGCATCAGAGTGCTTGTATTGACAGAAAATGTAGTCGGCAGATGGTCAAAATCCATGTTATATGTTTACATGGTTCCATGTGATCTTTTAGCATTTCATATAAACAGATGTTGGCTTGGATAACACCTTAAAGCAGGCGCATTCAGTAGTATTTTCTTTTGATCTTGGTTTCAGTTCTATAAAACTAGCATTCATCCACAACGGAGTAAATGTTTATCCAGTTTGGAAACATCTGAGAGTCACCTGTAAAGCTTCATCTGTTAACCTGAGCAAAAACTTCTTATATTCTCTCTGGAATGATATGTAGGAATGTAAAATAAGTGAAATGGATAAGTTCACATATGAGTATAGGAAAAAATAGTTTTCCACCCTAAACTGCAGCATCAAGTAAAGACCTTGATCTATGGTCCCCTTCACTAAGCTTTCTGTTCCTGAAAGGTCAGGTTATATTCTTCTAAAACCTTATGCAAATTTTCCTTAACACTATGTGAGGCCAATAGTTAGGTAGGGCAATTAAGTGCAGTAACTGTGTGAATAGATGAAGCTGCTCCCCTCACCCATTACTAGTTAAGGTATCTTTGCATAAGGTTTTAAAAGCTAACCTGACTTTTCTGGAACAGAAATCTTAGTGAGGGCCAACATAGGAAAGGTCATTACTTTATGCTACACACAATGAGACCAGTTTAGGGTGGAAAAAAAAAACTGACCATTTGCATTTTAAAGTTGTATCACCCTCATCCACAAGGCTCTCCATAATGCTGCACCTCCCTACATTTCCTCCCTCATCTCTATCGCCCAACCCATGCTCTCCGTTCACTCAATGACCTAAGACTAACATCCTCTATTATCAGAATCTCCCACGCTCATATACAAGACTTCTTACGAGTTGCACCACTTCTCTGGAATGCTCTATCCCGGACTATCAGATTAACCCCCAATTTCTACAGCTTCAAGTGCAAACTAGACATATCTTTTCAGACAGGCCTATCACAACTCCTAATGTAAACCCTTCCATAATTAGAATCCCTAAAACATACCCTCCTCTGTTTATGCTCCAACATTACCTCACAGGATATGATGCCGTATCAGACTAACCATCTGCACGTTAAAGGACACAACTGGTGACGGCTCATACAACACATATATGTGTAATGACAGTAACCTCTATTACAAAATTGTCTGACCATTGTATAAGCAATGCTACCTCTGATTCCACCCCTGCTACCTCTTGTGTAACACCCTCTACCTCATAGATTGTAAGCTCTTGCGAGCAGAGCCCTCAGTCCCATTGTGTGAATTGACTATTTATTTGTAATCCCTCCTCCTCCCTCCCTCCTCCCTCATCAATCATCGCCCCGATATCTAACCCACTGTCAGAAGGGAGGGCTTTATAGCTCACCGTCATTGCTGGGCTGTGAGGAACGTTCCCCCGGATTGTACTCTTCCTTAGACTTAAACTGTCAAGGGGGTGTTCCTTAGAGCCCAGCGATGACACTGAGCTGTAAGGCCCACCCTTCTGACAGTGAGTTACATATCGGTGCTGAAATTAACTGCACCCATATCTCCTGCACTGGGGCTCATGCCAGGAAAGCTGATGATTGCGCTGAATTCAGCGCACTGTCTGCTTTCTATCGTTATATAATACCGCACATTTATGAGTACATGAAAGGTCTTTAACATCAGTTAGTGTTTGTTAATGTCTGTCTTTATTCTGTCCGTTTTTTTTTTTTTGTTCTGCTTTCTGAGCATTTGCAGAAAAAAAATGGACAGAAATAATGGATGGTATAACTGACGACAATCTGTTACCATTCGTCATACATCCATTGGCCATAGACCTTAATGTTTAAAAAAAACAAACAAACAAAAAAAACTATTCACATCTGTCATAAGTCCATTATTTTTAACGGAGCCAAAAGTCCTGCATCCTGCGTTCTCAACCAAAATAATGGACCTGTAACGGACAACAGATCAAATCTCATTGAAATCAATGGTGTGTGTGTGTGTGTTTGCTGTGGTTTTTGTGTTATGGCGTTGTTGTGCCATACTAACCATGTGAATATACTCTCTGGCTGCATGTAAACAATTCACAAGCTTATCTGCACTGTAATTTGAGTCCATATAATGATATCCATATTAATGACATGTGCAAGAGCTGTTACCCTGGAAACCTGTAGTAAATCCTTATGTATGGACATGCATATTTAGGGATGAACTGGATATACTGCAATTTATCTAACAAATAGAGTATATTGCATCATCCAGAGCAATTCTACATGAAGACCAACCTAATTTGGGTGAATATTAATAATTTTGTTAAATGCTAATCACTATGCTTTGCATTCTGTCAGATCCTATCTTAGGGTGGGGCCCCACGTAGCGTAAACGCTGCAATCCCATTCACACATTGCAGAAAATAATCAGTAGCGGAAATGTTGTGTCTTTAAAAACGCAAATCGCTGCATGTCAATTATACCTAGAGAAATGCTGGCAGTTTCCGTATAGATATAATAGAAACAGAAAACCGTGGACTTTCTGTGAAAAGCGCTGCGGGAAAAACTGCGATGCGTTTCCGCCGTGGTTTCTCCCATGGTGCTTTTTGGCTGCGGCCTGGTCAGCAAATGCAAAATGCTGAATCCCATACATCATTTGATTATCGCTGCAATCCTGAAAAATTTGATGTTTTTTCTTTTTAAAATCCATCCACCCATTCAGAAGATATGACCCTGGAAGGTTATACCTCTGATTCTCCAAGTGGGCGGTAAACTTATGTTTTTCTACAAGAAAATAAAAGGTTCCCACCCCATGACTCCAATGGCATTGTAAGCCACTAATGTTACAGGCGCAGTACTACCTATGGGGTTACATATGACAAACTGAGTTCAAACATCTGTCTAGGTTACTGAGCGAGGTTCTGTTCACATTACAGGTGAATCCTGATCTAGATCCCTTTGACTTATTAAGGTATCTCTGCAGACTGTGATGTTCTTGCCATCTAAGAATAATAACCCCTGACCAAAAGACAGAAACAGTAGTGTGAACAGAGTCAAATTGTTTCTTTATGATATTGTCATAGTGTTGATGGTTCTAGAAGATGAACATTTTGAACGATATATTACATGTTGATGGAATGTAAATATGATAGAGCGTAACCACAAACTAAATATATTTTCAACACAGAGTATCATAGGCCAGAAATGAATACACCAGTTCTAAAACCTTCATAGTTCTTTGCAAAACTAAAATGTTAACTAAAATCCCCATCTACATCCTCAATATAAGTGTGTCTGTCTTGTTTGGCAGCTGGCTGAGGGGCATCTATGTCAGTGGACATGTAGTATATAGATGCAAACTTTTGAAGCTCCCTTGGGTCAGGTCTTAATATCAAAGCCACTATAGGAATTCAGCAGTAAGTGTTTTATTACTTGCCAGAAATCAGACCTATTTGTGGAGGTAGAACACAGACTAGTTGGGGGTTTGACAGTTTGGAAATATTTATGTCCTGCCATAAAAGACTGAGGGGAAAGAGAAAAAAAACAGTTAAATTGTATTTTGGAAACAGGAACTAGGTCATAAATGCAAATTGCTTTGCTGGTCTCTTAACCCCTTCACAGCAGTAACTGTATTGTTATATGGCAGAGCATTGTATGCGCCTGATGGTCTAAGGGATGAAATGGTGACATTAGAACATACCTCTTCTTTGGAAGTTTTTAAGAAATTCTACCTGATTTAGTTTTTTTCTCTCCTCATTCCTATTTACTCTTTTTACAGGTTTTATGGCCTCTCTTATATAAGTTGTGCTACAAAGTATTCAACTTTTTATTTCTGGAACTTACTTTTAGTGTGTGTTTTATGGTTCTGTGTTAACTTCCTGAAAAGCAGTTATATCATCTTCGGGTGTGTGTGTGTGTGTGTATGTGTTGTTGTTCTTGTTTTTGTTTTTTTTTTCCCACAAGCTTCTGTTAAATGTTCATTTAAACTAAATTGTTTATTTTAAAAAAAAAAGTATGCTACAATTTTTTTTTTTTTTTGTACAATACATAAATATCTCAATATTTTTCATTCTGACAGTACTTGTGGCTGTCCCATAAAAGTAGTAGTTAATCTTAATGATACAGTTTTGTACAAGACATTGGTCAAGAGTGCATTTATACATGCTGGCTCTGCAGCATTTTTTGTTTGCTGCAACTTCAAAAACAATGGTTACTTACCTAAAGACCTTTTTGTCATTATTATTCATAGCCATTTTTTTTTTTTTTGCTGCCATTTTAATAATTAATCTTTGTATAGTGGCAATATATTTTGCAGCATACTTAACATGGTAAAAGTACAAACAAACTAACATTACAACAATCTGAGCAACTAAAACATTAGGAGATGGGCTCATAAGAGCTTACATTCTATGTGGAAATAGGGGTGAAGGAGGTAAAAGTACTTGTATGATGCACCAACAATCTTTTATTTAAAAGAAATGGGGTAACCTATATCAAAGTTGCATGAGTCGGGCACTAGGCAGTCATTGTCTATGCATAGAAATGAGGTACTTCTTAGAAGCACTTTTCACCACTTCAACCAACTCCATTTCTTTGCCTCCTCTGATAAGTACTGTTCCACTGATTCTGGCACAGTTGTAATTTTTTCTCTATTCTCCATTCCCAGACAAGTGGTCCAGTTAGTTTTGGTGCCTGATATGGTAAACAGGCTTTATACAGTCAACTGGATGGTCTCTAGTAGGAGCAGACAAGGTGGTGTGATTCTGAGCTGTCTGACACTGTCCAATCAGAAGTCTCTCTGACAGCACAGAACCTAATTATCTTATTATGGAACCAAAGGAACTGCACTAATTGATCAGGAATGGTGGGACAATACACCAGAATCAGTGGAGTGTCAAAGCATGCAAAGAACTGTAGTGGGTGGAGGATGTGAAAGATCCTCTTGAAGTGTGTGGTGTATGGGAGTTACCATTGAAAAAAAGCAATAACGTTCTGAGGAATAGTGAGGAAAGCGCATAAACTTAACAGACAGTTATTAGGAATTATCTTTTTAGGCATGCCTATCGTGTGTTTAGGGCACACTTGAAACTGTGGATATTAGGAATTAACCTGAGGGGCTGCACAACTCCAGACAAAGAAAAGTCTTGAAGTCTAGATTGGGAGGTTATGAAGGATATAGGTTTTAGATAATTTGCTGAATGGAAAACACAAATAGGGTAGTAGACCGAGATGCAGTTTGGCAAATATGCCTTTAGCATTGTGTCACAGTGAATTACCTATCACTTGCAAATACACATTACAATTTTACAACCCCAATTCCAATGAAGTTGGGACGTTGTGTAAAACATAAATAAAACAAAATACGATGATTTGCAAATCCTTTTAAACGTATATTTAATTGAATACACCATAAAGACAAGATATTTAATGTTCAAACGGATAAACTTTTGTTTTTTTGCAAATATTCACTCATTTTGAATTTGATGCCTGCAACACGCTCCAAAAAAGCTGAAACAGGGGCAACAAAAGACTGGGCCTGGGGCATGTTTACTACTGTCGCATCACATTTCGTTTAACAACACTCAATAAGCGTTTGGGAATTGAGGACACGAATTGTTGAAGCTTTGTAGATGGAATTCTTTCCCATTCTTGCTTGATGTACAACTTCAGTTGCTTAACAGTCCGGGGTCTCAGTTGTCGTATTTTGTGCTTCATAATGCACCACACACTTTCAATGGGAAACAGGTCTGGACTGCAGGCAGGCCAGTCTAGTACCTGCACTCTTTTACTACGAAGCCATGCTGTTGTAACACGTGCAGAATGTGGCTTGGCATTATCTTGCTGGATGGCAGCATATGTTGCTTCAAAACCTGTATGTACCTTTAAGCATTAATGGTGCCTTCACAGATGTGCAAGTTACCCAAGCCATGGGCACTAACACACCCCCATACCATCAGAGATGCTGGCTTTTGAACTTTGCGCTGATAACAATTCAGACAGTCCTTTTCCTCTTTGGCCCGGAAGACATGACGTCCATGATTTCCATAAACAATTTGAAATGTGGACTTGTCAGACCACAGGATACTTTTCCACTTTGCATCAGTCCATCTCAGATGAGCTCAGGCCCAGAAAAGACAGCAGCACTTTACATGGTAGAGTTTTAACTTGCACTTGTAGATGTATCAATGAACTGTGTTCACTGACAATGGTTTTCTGAAGTGTTCCTGAGCTCATGTGGTAATATCCATTACAGAATGATGTCCGTTTTTAATGCAGTGCCGCCTGAGGGATCGAAGGTCATGGGCATTCAATGTTGGTTTTCGGCCTTGCCGCTTACTTGCAGAGATTTGTCCAGATTCTCTGAATCTTTTGATGACATTATGGACTGTAGATGATGAAATCCCTAAATTTTATTGCAATTGTACGTTGAGAAACGTTCTTCTTAAACTGTTGGACTATTTGCTTACGCAGTTGTTCACAAAGTGGTGAACCTCGCCCCATCCTTGCTTGTGAATGGCTGAGCCTTTCGGGGGTGCTCCCTTTATACCCAATCATGATACTCACCTGTTTTCAATTAACCTGTTCACTTCTGGAATGTGCCAAACAGGTGTTTTTTGAGCATTTCTCAACTTTCCCAGTCTTTTATTGCCCCCTGTTCCAGCTTTTTTGGAACATGTTGCCGGCATCAAATTCAAAATGAGTGAATATTTGCAAAACAACAACAAAGTTTATCCGTTTGAACATTAAATATCTTGTCTTTGTAGTGTATACAATTGAATATAGGTTGAAAAGGATTTGCAAATCATCGGATTCTGTTTTTATCTGTTTTACACAACATCCCATCTTCATTGGAATTGGGGTTGTACTATAATGCTCAAAATGGGTACAATCTGTTACTTTAGCACAACTGAGTTGGTTGTGCTTGGCAACAAATATGCCATCTATTTCTAACCAGTTTTTTTGTATGACCAGATGTAATTTTTATTTCTATCTATTGCATCTAAATCTTTCATTATAATGCAGCATTGTGCTGAATAAATTGGAAGTACATAGTATGGCAGCCCATAATTGTGAACATTGTGGGCAGTCTGTATGTACAGTACAGTATAGTGTGTTTAGGTTTAGTAGAACTAATTCTGATTCCAGTTACATTTATTTACTCAATGCCAATATGCTTTTCTATGAATCTGTAAGACATACGGCAGTAAAGAAAACTTCACAGGGCAGATCTCGGACTGAGGTTATTTGAACACATGGACCCAATGAGAGAGCTTTTTGTAAACACAGTAAATTCCGTGTTTTAACCTGACATTTCTTGCGCTGTCAGTAGGTGCATGTTAACATTCAGTGTGTGTGTGTGTGTGTGTGTGTGTGTGTGTGGTTGTTTGTGGTTTATTTTTTTTTCTCTCATGGCTAGAATATACATGTACAGCATATTTTCTTAATGCATAATGAGGAATTCACTAATGTACAGGTGTAGCAAACTCAAAATTGACATTTTAAACATGTTTGAGACAAGTTAACCTTTGCTACGTCTCTGTACTGTATATACTAATAATTCAATAAGATACTTGTTTCACTGCGGGTAGTTCAGCTTTCTGGCATTTTACCTCTAAGCCCATCAGCAGGCATAGGCATTGTCATGTATTAAAACCAGGGCAGCTAATCGTACTGTAGCTGTCATTTTTCTGTGACAGACTTTGCATGCTCTACCTGAGAAATCTTCTGATATCATTCGAGTCTGCCGGGGGACCTGAGTATAATTGTAGTTAACAACCCCCACAGTCCCATAGTGGCCCCTCCATGCAGCATAATGAGCAAAGGCCGTGGGGAGGTGAATAAACATAACAATAATGATATTCACCTACCCTGGGCTTCGGCGCTTCTCCACTTGCTCTTCCGGCTTCGAGATGATGTCCGCTTCAGCGGTCCCTGATGTCATCTCTGGAGGCCAGAGGAGCATAGGGAGCAGTGCCCGGGACCCAGGGAAGGTGAGTAACGTTGTTTGCGATGTTTATTCCCCTCCCCAGGGCCTCCGCTTATTATACTCTAGGGTCTAAAGAGACCCCTAAGTATAATTGTAGTTAATTTGTGACAAACCCAACAATCTACCATTAGGGAAGGGGGGGCTTTCTCCATGGCACATACCCCTGGGGATAGTTGGACGTACCCCCAGCTGTATGCATGAAGCGCCTTGAGAAGCATTGGTCTATGCCAAGATTTTTCCACATGAAACTTTAGACTCACTAATCTTTGTTACTTTTTTGCACTAGAATAGTAGATTTCCAATGTGTAAATGTGTCTAAACTAATATACAAAAGCTGGAAAATGTTGAAGATGTCCTTCTTCTGAGGACTTCCATTTACAGCTGAATGCAGTTTAAGTTCCTATTTTGCAGAATGTTGTGGAAGAGAACAACACAACTTTGCTTTTCTACAGGTTTTTTTAGCCCAAGAACCTCTTGTGTCTGAAGAATCCCTCCCACCCGTCCTGATTCTTCCACTGTGTAATCTGTAAATTATGGCATAACATAACAGTATGACATCACATGTAGACCAGGATAACTGATACAACTGGAAGGACTGTGGCAAAGGTGGGGACATTCAGAGACAGATGTAGAAGAACATGTGGGTGTAAAAACCTGTTGGAGTTCCAATAAAAAACATACCCAGAACTACTTTAATAACTGCAAGCAAACGGTTCCAATGTCTTTTTAGCCATGGGTGATGATTACATCATTTCCTGAATAAGCTATAAAGCAATTTTCATGTTTCTGTCATCAGACGTCCTCTGGTACTTCATTGGTGGCTTCTTCCAGTATACATGTAAAATCCATCGATTTTAGATTTTGGTTTTAATTTAGAACCTCTTGTAGTGTTATACAGCTTTCTCTAATCCAATCAGAAAGCACAGATCCCCCTACTATCCTCCTTTTTGTACAGTTGTGAATGTGCTACACGGGGAGCAGTTCCCACAGTGTTTGAATGCAAAGGCAAGGAGATATGTGCTTGTGGAATATTTCTTCCAATTTTCATGCATATGTTCCTAATTTTTTTTTTTTTTTTTTTTTTTAATAGTTAAAAAATGCATTTTGAGTTTTTTTTTTAAACATTTTTCCCATCATAAATGCTGTTTGCATGCTTGTTTTGCCCCGTGTAAGAATGTTTTGAGTTTCCTTATTGTGTAACCAAACCGCTACAGTGACATTTTATAAAAGTGTGTGTATATGTAATATATATATAATATATATAATATAATATATATCTCTATCTATATATATACACACACACACACACACACACACACACACACACACACACACTATTTTATTGATACTCTAAGGAAATTTTGCTGGAGAACATCTTTTATATCGTGATGAAGCACCTTGTCAGTCATTGGTTAAGGGTGGGTTTACATCTGTGCCGGAGACTCAATGACTGTTGAAAATTGCCAGACAAAAAAGTGCTGCAATTCAAAGTTTTTCATCCTGTGGTTTCAAATGAAAGCAACGGACCCCATTGTAGTCAGTGTGGTCTATCGGTCACTGTGGGTATCTGCTGATTTAGCGGTCCATGTAGCTGCTGTTCTGGTTTTCCGATGGACCAGAACAACTGACACCAGGGTGCAGATGTCAACATAGCTTAACACAAAAGAAAAGTAGTATGTGATGGACAAGAGAGAAGTAGTGATTATATAAAGATCAGATTCTGTCATTGGAATGTAATAACTATGCAAATCTTTTTCACAGACTTTTCAATGAAACGTATACATTCATATGTGTAATATAAATCTATGGTGCCACTTCAATGATTAACTTTGGTGAGAAGGATGCTTGTGTGTGCGCAATATCTCTGTTAGGATACTGTGTTTTGTATTCCAAAAATAAAATAAAATCTAGAATTCATTTGGGAGACTGCTTTAATACAGAAGCATCTGGGACATCAGTATTTTCTCCATTCTCCTTTTCATGAGCAGAAATGCATTATTCATGTTTTCTCTAAAACTCCATCAGTGATATGGAAATGTGATCTTGGTTATTAAAAGAAAACTCCTGCCAGACGAAGATAATTTGAGCTGTGTAGAAGCGGAGCTGCCTCAATTAGATGAATGGCGTGAGAGCGAGGAACATTCTCCCAGAGTGGCTGGAAGATGCCAAAATGATGAGACTGTACATCAAACTATTCTGCCCTATATCTGACAACAGATTTGGTTATTTTCACGTTTAAGACATTAAACACTTACTGTACATATTTTTTCATGTAATGTCACCCAAAATTTTGAACTATAGAATTTCGTCTATAGGATATCTTGAGGGGAAAATGGATAGCGCTGTGTATTGCACTATTTCACACTGTAAATGATTGTTCAGTGCTGGTGGTTTTAAAGAGGACATGTCAGCTCTATTGACTTCACTGTTTTAATACACATTTATATAACTTATATAACCCTAGTAACAGTTGTGGATTTATTTTTTTCTGTTTTTCCGCTCCTCTGTTACGCCTTCTAAAAATCCATTCATAAATGGGTAACTGGTGTTACATTTTTACTTGTGAAAGTGGTGTGCTCCTAAAGACTGGTGCTTGGTAAAACCCTGTTGTCTATTCATAAATCCCTAGGAGGAATGGCAGAATGCAGAGTTACAAGAAAAGAGACAATTGTTAACAAACATGTCAGGTATAGTAAAAGGTTTGAGCTCTGTTCACAGTAGTTTCACTCTTCCATTTTTAAAAGATTGAAATGGAAAGCAATATGGGTTCAACCCAGTTTTGATGGAGTTATAGTCGCCATTTTGAGAACTTATACAAATCTGCAAGAGAAAAAATACATTAACCTTGTATTTTGTTTAAGAGCGTGTAAACTGAATAGACATTCATAATTGGTGTTTTCCTGTATGGAAAATACATGTGTTGTGACCACAGAGGGCGACATCAAATCAAGTGACGAAGTTTTCAGTGGATCCAGTTTAGTGTGAAACCCACATTAGAATGGGAAAAGTGAATAACTCTGAACAAGGTCAAAAACTGCCACTCTTGTGGGGTTTTTTCTGGCAATGGTGTGGAGAGTGTACATAGGAGGAAATGGAATCCTGCGGATGTTAACAACTTGCTGATAAAAGGTTCACAGAAGGATGTTAAGCAACGTTCTAATGAATAGACAGTGCACAGGCAAGAAATTTAGGCTCAATACAAAACTGGTGCTCCAAATAATGTGTCCAAAACGCACATCTCCTTGTAACCTGGAACAGATGGGCTATAACAGCAGATGACCAGTTTAAGTATCATTGTTATGGCAAACTGCAAGCAAGACTAAAGTGGGCAAAGCATTACAAAAACTGAGTAGTGGTGGTAGTAGTGCCTGTTCTGATGAATCCAGATTTCTGTTACATCATTCTGATGGGAGGGTCAGAATTTGGTGCAAGTAGTATAAATAGATGAGCCCTTGCTGTCAGCTGTTTAGCCTGGTGTATGTGTAATAATGTTGTTCTCAAGGTCAGATTGTGTACAAAGCGCTACTCAGTAGGTGTCTCTAATAAAGTCGCCGCTGTGTATAAACCCTAGGTTTTATCACATGACTTGGCTCTTGTTATGATATAATGTTTTTCTACACATTGTTGTTCTTTGTATACAAAAAATCAGAAACCATAGTTAAGTCAGTGCAAGTTTTATCAGCCTTGAAACCGTATATCTTTGCCTTTCTTGGGCCTGTCTGCCAGGTTGTCCTCAAACTGAAAGTTGCCAGCCTGCTTCTGTGTAGCTGATGTAAAAGTTACTTAGTCTGTGCAGAATCTGGCTGTGATTACTATAACAACTATCTGGGAAGTGGGCCAATTGATTTTCCATATATTGAGTCTGATTCATTGCATTGTTGTAGGCCTAATCTAGAAGAGCAAAGGCATGTGAACTATATGTGTCAGTTCTGCCAACCTAACATGATTGTAGAGCTTCAATCCACTAAATCCCACTTTCTTGTCTTTTTTTCCTTCATAACTATATAGTCAGCTATATCCTGACTTCCCACCACCTTGAAAAATAAGCATTTGTTCTAAAAAAACAGCTGGAGTGACTTCTGGTGTATTGAATTTTTAGTGACTCTGAAGAATGTTGCTCTTTACCAGGTTTATTCAGAATATGAAGTGTTTCAATTTCTTTCTTTAAAATTAATCTACAAGTCTAACATGAGTATCAATAGTGTGTACCTCCTTCACAGCAGAGGAACGTCACCCATTAGTTAAAGAAGCAGTATCTATGCCAGTGATGACTAACCTTTTGAGCTCAGTGTGTCAAAATTCATAAAAAACAACAAAAAACTGGTTTAACTGAAGTGCCTTGTCACATCTTGAAATATCCATAATTTTGTGATTATATATAGCTTTAGTAAAAAAAAAAAAAAAAAAAAAAAATATATATATATATATATATTATTTATATTTGCCAAATGCCAGAATAATTAGTTTTTTTTTTTTTTTAAGGCATTTTTATTACTTTCTGCAAAGTCAAAAGTTTACATACATTTCATTAGTATTTGGTACCATTGCCCTTAAACTGTGTGACTTGCGTCAAACGTTTTGGATATCCTTCCACAAGCTTCTCACAATAGTTGGTAGAGATTTGGGCCCATTCCTCCTGACAGAACTGGTGTAACTGAGCCATGTTTGTAGACCGCCTTGCTTGCACCTGCCTTTTCAGCTTTGCCCATAAATTTTCAATAGGATTAAGATCAGGTCTTTGTGATGGCCTCTCTAAACATTGACTTTGTTATCCTTAAGTCACTTTGTAACCAGTTTGGCAATATGCTTTGGGCCATTGTTGATTTGGAAGACCCATTTGCGTCCAAGATTTAACTTCCTGGCTGATGTCTTGAGATGTTGCACCAGTATTGCCACATAATGTTCTTTCCTCATGATGCCATCTATTTTGTGAAGTGAACCAGTCCCTCCTGCAGTAAAACAACTCCACAACATGATGCTGCCACCCCCGTGTTTCACAGTTGGGATGGTGTTCTTAGGCTTACAAGCTTCTCCCTTTTTCCTCCAAACGTAACAATGGTTATTATGGCCAAACAGTTCAATTTTAGTTTCGTAAGACCCACAGAACATTTCTCCCAAAATTAAGGTCTTTGTTCCTGTGTACATTTGCAAATGTTAATCTGGCTTTGTTTCTTTTGAAGTAATGGCTTCTTCCTGGTAGAGTGGCCTTTCGGACCATGTTGATACAGTACTCGTTTCACTGTGGATAATGACACACTCTTACCAGCTTCAGCCAGCATCTTCACAAGGTCTTTTGATTTTGTTCTTGGATTGATATGCACCTTCATCTCTGGGACACAGAACCCGTCTCCTTCTGAGCGGTATGATGGTTGGACATTCCCATCTTGTTTGTACTTGTGTATAATTGTTTGTACAGATGAACGAGACCCCTTCAGGTATCTGGAAATTGCACCCAAGGATGAACCAGACTTGTGCAAGTCCACAATTCTCTTCCTGATATCTAGGCTGATTTCTTTAGACTTTCCCATGATTTTACACAAAGAAGCAGTGTGTTTCAGATGTGCCTTAAAATGCATCTACAGGTGTGTCTCTAACTCAGATGTTGCCAATAAATCAGAAGTTTCCAAAGACATGACATCATCATATGGGCTGTCCCAAATTGTTTAAAGGCATAGTAATCTTAATGTATGTAAACTTTTGACTTTGCAGAAAGTAATAAAAATGCCTTAATAAAATTCTCTCTCTCTCTCATTATTCTGGCATTTGGCAAATCTAAAAAAATTTGGTAATCCTAATTGACCTAAAAGGGGAAAGGTTTATTCTGATTTCATGTCAGATACTGAGAAAAACATTCATATGTGTCTTTTTATATAGTGTATGTAAACTTCTGGTTTCAACTTCTGGTGTGTGTGTGTGTGTGTATAGAGAGAGAGATTTTTTTTATTTTTTTTTTTATATATGTATTTGTATTATATGAATTTCTGGCCCATAACACGTTATACAGTCATATGAAAAAGTTTGGGCACCCCTATTAATCTTAATCATTTTTAGTTCTAAATATTTGGGTGTTTGCAACAGCCATTTCAATTTGATATATCTAATAACTGATGGACACAGTAATATTTCAGGATTGAAATGAGGTTTATTGTACTAACAGAAAATGTGCAATATGCATTAAACCAAAATTTGACCGGTGCAAAAATTTGGGTACCCTTATCATTTTATTGATTTGAATACTCCTAACTACTTTTTACTGACTTACTGAAGCACAAAATTGGTTTTGTAACCTCACTGAGCTTTGAACTTCATAGCCAGGTGTATCCAATCATGAGAAAAGGTATTTAAGGTGGCCAATTGCAAGTTGTTCTCCTATTTGAATCTCCTCTGAAGAGTGGCATCATGGGCTCCTCAAAACAACTCTCAAATGATCTGAAAACAGATTGTTCAACATAGTTGTTCAGGGGAAGGATACAAAAAGTTGTCTCAGAGATTTAACCTGTCAGTTTCCACTGTGAGGAACATAGTAAGGAAATGGAAGACCACAGGGACAGTTCTTGTTAAGCCCAGAAGTGGCAGGCCAAGAAAAATATCAGAAAGGCAGAGAAGAAGAATGGTGAGAACAGTCAAGGACAATCCACAGACCACCTCCAAAGAGCTGCAGCATCATCTTGCTGCAGATGGTGTCACTGTGCATCGGTCAACAATACAGCACACTTTGCACAAGGAGAAGCTGTATGGGAGAGTGATGCGAAAGAAGCCATTTCTGAAAGCACGCCACAAACAGAGTCGCCTGAGGTATGCAAAAGCACATTTGGACAAGCCAGCTTCATTTTGGAAGAAGGTCCTGTGGACTGATGAAACAAAGATTGAGTTGTTTGGTCATACAAAAAGACGTTATGCATGGCGTCAAAAAAACACAGCATTCCAAGAAAAACACTTGCTACCCACTGTAAAATTTGGTGGAGGTTCCATCATGCTTTGGGGCTGTGTGGCCAATGCCGGCACCGGGAATCTTGTTAAAGTTGAGGGTCGCATGGATTCAACTCAGTATCAGCAGATTCTTGAGAATAATGTACAAGAATCAGTGACGAATTTGAAGTTACGCCGGGGATGGATATTTCAGCAAGACAATGATCCAAAGCACAGCTCCAAATCTACTCAGGCATTCATGCAGAGGAACAATTACAATGTTCTGGAATGGCCATCCCAGTCCCCAGACCTGAATATCATTGAACATCTGTGGGATAATTTGAAGCGGGCTGTCCATGCTCGGCGACCATCAAACTTAACTGAACTGGAATTGTTTTGTAAAGAGGAATGGTCAAAAATACCTTCATCCAGGATCCAGGAACTGATTAAAAGCTACAGGAAGCGACTAGAGGCTGTTATTTTTGCAAAAGGAGGATCTACTAAATATTAATGTCACTTTTCTGTTGAGGTGCCCATACTTTTGCACCGGTCAAATTTTGGTTTAATGCATATTGCACATTTTCTGTCAGTACAATAAACCTCATTTCAATCCTGAAATATTACTGTGTCCATCAGTTATTAGATATATCAAATTGAAATGGCTGTTGCAAACACCCAAATATTTAGAACTAAAAATGATTAAGATTAATAGGGGTGCCCAAACTTTTTCATATGCCTGTATGACCCCCTTTTTTTGGCCCATCACACTGTATATGACCTTCTTCTTCTTTTTTTTTTTTTTTTTTTTTTTTTAAAGCATCCCCACACGGTATATGACCCTCTTTTTCTTTCCCCCCACGGTATGATTCCGCTTTTTATGCCCCCACCACACACACAGAGTAGCCAACGCTGAAGAATGACGGGACGCTGTCTGTAGCGTCCTGGTGCTCTTCAGCATTGTGACGTAAGTGTAGCGCCGCCTACAGGAGGCCGCAGAGAGCAGTGACTCAATAAGTAGCTGCCGATATGTGGGTCACCCAAAATGTCTTGGCTTGTCATAGGTTCACCATCACTGACGACTTTTAAACGTTAAACCCTAAATCCATATTATCATTTATTATTATTATTATTATTATTATTATTAGAAATGAAATTTGGAATATTGCCCTTTTTACGGCTCCTATCCCACATTTTACCAATTTTTGTTTTACATGAAATAAGAATGAGCAACATGTGGCTTGCAATTGTTTTCCAGGTTTCAAAGAAAACACTATCACAGCTGTAGATTTGCAAAACTAAAATATTCTGCTATGAGTAATCTTTTTGCTCTTGCTTTGTAATGGCACACTTAAAGGTTGCAAACTACTTTGTCTGTAACCCTGTCTTTTCCAGGCTATAGAAAACTCTTGCTTGTAAAGGAAGTGGGACTTTATGAACTTAATGGAAATGCAAAGTCTTTGGAGAGGATCATCAGGCAGATTTAGTATGTGTGTGGCAAAGGGGGCCAACGTAAATGCTAGCAGCTGTGTGTGAGCCTTGGATGTTCACAAGAGACTTCTTTAGCTGAATTACCAAGTGGTTTCCACTCATACTTACTATAAAGATACTGCTTCACTACCCTACTTTCCCCAAATACCCTTGTTCTTCAGTAGGACTTAGGTTCAAAATACATTGATATTTAGTAAGCATAAAAGTGTTCACATTGTAGCTTTGAATGCACAGGTAGCCAAGCTAAATGTATAATGTGACATACTGGTATGTCTTTGCAGGGTCTGTAGCTCTGATGGCTGGACTCCCTGCCTTTCTGGTCACTGTATACCCAGTACTCAATGAGAGCGGAAGCCATGTGATTGCTGGGTAGCTACAGAAACATAGCAGAACCAGATCAACAGTCACTGCAGAGGTGGGCAGCTGTATTTCGCCTGCAACTGGGAAATTATGAAAAATAGAAACTCCCCACTACTTTTTTTTTTTTTTTTTTTTTTTTATGCATAAAGAATTTTTGTAGCAAAAAAACTGAAAATGTCTGGTCATGAATTGTGTGTGTGTGTGTGGGGGGGTTAAATTCCCCACATACAAGAATGAAGTTTTGTGAAAAGCCTTTTGGTAAGCCTCTCTCTTACAGTCTGTTTAAAGGGGTTGTTTAGCTAATTACTTTTTATGGCCTATCCCCATAATTATCTAATCAGTGGGGGCTGACAGGTGAACCCTGCTTGACTTAGAAGCAACTCCTTACAGCTAACTTCCGTACGCTACAATCACTTTATCCTTAGTGGGGTTCTCAAGGATTTGGCATAACCTCAGGGGTTAAAAAAAAAAAACTCTCTCATCTGTCCCTGGGGATCTGTTGTCTGCTCCACTTTCTCTTACTTGTCGGGGTCTGCAGCACCAGAAGATCTGTGGGGGTCCTTCGTGTCAGCTGTTTGAAGCACCATTTCCACTATATCGGCCATGTCACATCAAGTTCATTGGTCACATAGGCTGAGCTGTGATACCAAGCATAGCCGCTGTACAGATATACAGTGCTGTGCTTGGTTGGTACTGAAGAGGCTGCAGTGCTCAATTAAGCGCGTCAGTCTCTTCAAGCAGCTGATAGGCCGGGGGCCTGGATGTTGGATCCTTATTCTAAGGATAGGTAATCAATTTAAAAAGTCATGGAAACTCCTTTAATGCTAATAGGATTACATTTATGTTGTTGTGAGCCACCCTTGACCATATGTATTAATTAGCCATCAGATTAGATAAACTCTGAATATATTTGGTCCAAATCAAAAGTGTCTTGAAAAGTCATGTATGACACTCTGAGGTCTCCTAGGATTGCATCCAACCCCAAGCTAAATGCTAAGATGGCATTAGTAATGTCAAAATAGTAGTCTATATCCACCCAGGTTGGCGATGCAGTGTAGAAAAAAAAAAAACCTCAACTTGTATATGGGAATTGAACTTTGCTGTACTTGATTTTAGAAAAAAGGACAAAGTTTAGTGTGCAAAATATTACAGTACACCACAGCAACAGCTTAAGTTAACTGTTGACACATGTCAACTTCTGTACGCACTTCCAAGGACAGTTCTCCGTTGCTTCATGATGCAGCAGGCAGTTTCACAGGATGATACGGACCGGAAAGGAACAACACGTGGCAAAACCACCTAACTCCTGAGAAGGTACGACATCTCTTTTTATATAGTGAGTCCTCAACCTGATGTAACCTAAACGTCACACCCCAGTGAGCATGGGGTCATATACCACTGGAAGTGCCAAGCAGTCAACCAACTGACACATTGCATTACTTCTCAAGTGATAACACACTAGTTAAACACACAGTGTTAGGCTCATTTTACTGATTAGAGTGTAAAATGGTAAACAGTTGTTGCTTACCTGTCTTGGTACAGTATATGATAACAGTTTATGATCACTAACTGGAGAGCTTGGCCTTTTACACTCTCCAGATTTATCAGTGATTCACACATATAGTCCCTCGTGATTGTCTGTGCTAAAGGAGAAGGGCTGCTTACAAGGAATTGTAGTGAATACTGCCAGGCAGCTACCCAATGTGTCTTCTTTTGATCCGTAAAATGGCAGATGTTATGAGTGATGTGCGGGATGAATCCTAAAAGCTTTTAATTTGTCAAAATTCTATACTTTTGGGAAATTTGTAAATAAGTAAATTTATTTTTTTTAAAGCGTGCATGTTCCTTTGCACCAATTTTTGCATGGGACATTTTGCAGCCTTTGTGTAGACAAAAGTTGCTTCTTACAGCAGTAGCCCATGACCATGGCATTGTGCCAGTTAGTGAATAGTAGGAACATTTGGACAAACAATGCAGCCAATTGAAACAAAGATATTTCTTTGTTTCTTCTTCAAATGTAGAGCTTATGAGGTTTAAATCCCTAGCACCAACAGGAAAGCAAGCACTCGAGTCAAGCCCCTGTGCCAATTAAGTAATTCAGAGTTCACGAGAAGCACTTTTTTTTTTTTTTTTTTTTTTTTTTTTACCGTGATTTATCGCAGAACATGTCAAAAGATGCACAATGTTTCCAATCAAGATATTCCATAGTTTAGGTACTGAGAGAAACAAAGAACCTGTTTCGGCAGTTTCTGTGCTGCCAAAGCAAAGGAGACTAAACTTAAATCTGTCTAGATATCTATTTCTATTTTTTTTTTTTTTTTTGTGTGTGTATATATATATATATTTTATATATATATATATATATTTATACACACGTGGACAAAATTGTTGGTACCCCTTGTTTAATGAAAGAAAAACCCACAATGGTCACAGAAATAACTTAAAAAAGCCAGACTGGAATTTGCCAAACTACATGTTGACAAGCCACAAAGCTTCTGGGAGAATGTCTCATCTGTGCATAGGACAAACATCGAAATTTTTGGCAAGGCACATCAGCTCTATGTTCACAGACGGAAAAATGAAGCATATCTTGAAAAGAACACTGTCCCTACTGTGAAACATGGAGGAGGCTCTGTTATGTTCTGGGGCTGCTTTGCTGCATCTGGCACAGGGTGTCTTGAATCTGTGCAGGGTACAATGAAATCTCAAGATTATCAAGGGATTCTAGAGAGAAATGTGCTGCCCAGTGTCAGAAAGCTTGGTCTCAGTCGCAGGTCATCCGTCTTGCAACAGGATAATGACCCAAAACACACAGCTAAAAACACCCAAGAATAGCTAACAGGAAAACATTGGACTATTCTGAAGTGGCCTTCTATGAGCCCTGACCTAAATCCTATTGAGCATCTTTGGAAGGAGCTGAAACATGCCGTCTGGAAAAGGCACCCTTCAAACCCGAGACAACTGGAGCAGTTTGCTCATGAGGAGTGGGCCAAAATACCTGCTGAGAGATGCAGAAGTCTCATTGACAGTTACAGGAATCGTTTGATTGCAGTGATTGCCTCAAAAGGTTGTGCAACAAAATATTAAGTTGAGGGTACCATCATTTCTGTCCAGGCCTGTTTCATGAGTTTTCTTTTTTTTAAAAATTCTGTTTGAAGTATGGTTGAAAAGCAATGTCTGACTTTCATTTGTTCATTTTCATAATTTTTTTTTTTATATATTATTACTTTTGTGAGATTCAAGTTATTTCTGTGACCATTGTGGGATTAGGTGAAAACTACTATGGTACATTATAGAAAAAAAAAAGGAAAAATGTAGTAGCACTCTAATATAGCTCAAGGGTATATAAAGAACTGAGATAAAACCTGCATTACTGCTAGTATTAACATATATAAACTAATGTAACCTATAAATAAATGTATAAATATGAGGTTCTTCGTTATACGTATTTGATCAAACAGTAAAAAGCCCACCTGCCCCGACAAGGCAACCTCGTTCAGGTAGGACCCTACACTAATGCCTCTATTTGACCCAAAATAAGTCTACAATGTGAATACAGGGCAATAACATACCTCTCTTGGAACCAGAATAGGTTTACAGTGCGAACACAGGGCAAATAGGATCCAGAGCATACTCAACTTAAAATAGCCAAGGGGCAAATGGGAATCTGGGAAACATCCTCTGTTCCTTTTAAATAAACCCGTGCTATTGAATGGGAGTGCAAGCCCAATATGAGGGGACCACACCCCTCATGCAATATGCAAACAAGGAAAACTCAGGCAGCACTTTTTATATATATATATATATATATATATATATATATATACACACACACACAAAGTGGGGAAAAAGTATTTAGTCAGCCACCAATTGTGCAAGTTCTCCCACTTAAAAAAAAAAAAAAAAAATGAGAGGCCTGTAATTGACATCATAGGTAGACCTCAACTATGAGACACAAAATGAGAAAACAAATCCAGAAAATCACATTGTCTGATTTTTTTTTTTTTAAATAATTTATTTGCAAATTATGGTGGAAAATAAGTATTTGGTCACCTAGAAACAAGCAAGATTTCTGGCTCTCACAGACCTGTAACTTCTTCTTTAAGAGGCTCCTCTGTCCTCCACTTATTACCTGTAGTAATGTCACCTGTTTAATATTGTTATCAGTATAAAAGACACCTGTCCACAACCTCAAACAGTCACACTCCAAACTCCACTAATGGTGAAGACCAAAGAGCTGTGGAAGGACACCAGAAACAAAATTGTAGACCTGCACCAGGCTGGGAAGACTGAATCTGCAATAGGCAAGCAGCTTGGTGTGAAGAAATCAACTGTGGGAGCAATAATTAGAAAATGGAAGACATTACAAGACCACTGATCTCCCTCGATCAGGGGCTCCACGCAAGATCTCACCTCGTGAGGTCAAAATGATCACAAGAACGATGCCTAGTGAATGACCTGCAGAAAGCTGGGACTAACGTAACAAAGGCTACCGTCAGTAACACACTACGCCGCCAAGGAGTCAGATCCTGCAGTGCCAGACTTGTCCCCCTGCTTAAGCCAGTACATATCCGGGCCCGTCTGAAGTTTGCTAGAGAGCATTTGGATGATCCAGAAGAGTAATAGGAGACTGTCATATGGTCAGATGAAACCAAAGTAGAACTCGTCGTGTTTGGAGGAAAGTGAATGCTGAGTTGCATCCAAAGAACACCATACCTACTGTGAAGCATGGTGGTGGCAACATCATGCTTTGGGGCTGTTTCTCTGCAAAGAGACCAGGACGACTGATCCTTGTACGTGAAAGAATGAATGGGGCCATGTATCGTGAGATTTTGAGTGCAAACCTCCTTCCATCAGCAAGGGCATTGAAGATGAAACGTGGCTGGATCTTTCAGCATGACAATGATCCCAAGCACACCGCCAGGGCAACAAAGGAGTGGCTTCGTAAGAAGCATTTCAAGGTCCTGGAGTGGCCTAGCCAGTCTCCAGATCTCAACCCCATAGAAAACCTTTGGAGGGAGTTGAAAGTCCGTGTTGCCCAGCGACAGCCCCAAAACATCACTGCTCTAGAGGAGATCTGCATGGAGGAATGGGCCAACATATCAGCAACAGTGTGTGCCAACCTTGTGAAGACGTACAGAAAACGTTTGACCTCTGTCATTGCCAACAAAGGATATATAACAAAGTATTGAGATGAACTTTTGTTATTGACCAAATACTTATTTTGCACCATAATTTGCAAATAAATTCTTTAAAAATCAGACAATGTGATTTTCTGGATTTGTTTTCTCCTTTTGTCTCTCATAGTTGAGGTCTACCTATGATGACAATTACAGGCCTCTCTCATCTTTTTAAATGGGAGAACCTGCACAATTGGTGGCTGACTAAATACTTTTTTCCCCCCCCACTGTGTGTGTGTGTGTATGTATGTATGTATGTATATATATAATTTTTTTTTTTTTAAGATTGCTGTGATATAGCAATACACAAAAATGTATACAGGTACCTACCCTAACAATCTGCTGTGCTGTAAAGTAGCAGGTATCTTTCTATATCAATGGAGCGGAGGTTTTGATGGTGCATATCAATTGTGAAGAGAAACTCCAGGGTTTGTTCACACATTATTATTTTTACAGAAACATTATCATAAAGAAAATTGGAGTTAAGGTAAATAAAAAGTTTCAATTGCCATTATAAAGTTCATTTAGATCATATTTTATTTGTCTATGTACACATTTGTCGCATATTTACCCACAATACTGTTAGTGCAGTTTATGAAACTCCTGCTGCTGTCGCAGTGTTGAATTTTAGATGTACATATTTATATTTTACATGTATAAAAATACTTTTCTGTACATTCCTTGAAAATAAGCTGTAACGCTACACCATTATATGATAAGGTGCTCACCTCAGGGAATCGGCTCTATCCCACTAGATAAATGGGTGTAGTTTATTGCCCCATATAGCAAAGTTTTAGCTCAAACATGAGCTTTTCTCAAGGTTCTGTTCCGATCTAATTTCATGGAGCAGGATGGGACTTGCTCTATAATTATCGAATTGAAGTGTGAAATGTACATAAATATATATTTAAAACAAGTTTCAATATTTCAGTAACAGTATTAATACATATGACATAAGTTAAGTCTTTTACACTCAGTATTCAGTGTAATGAAACTTTAAGGATTTGTGTGTCCATTGGCTGAAAAAAAGTTCTTGAGTATGTACGTACGTGCATGCAGCAAGCACTTACACTGTTCTGTGATGAATTGCTCTGCAAACAGTTGCAAGCCACCCTGTTTAGAAGTATTAAAAATTTAGGAGCTGGAAGACAAATGGGGCTTGTAATTGTGGAGGAGGACACTGGATAATATGCCTGCAGGTTGTGTTTAGACAGTTATGTAAGGAAGCTCTTACATGTCTCAGATTATTTCCAACATGCTGAGTCTACAACTGAAATACATAGGAGATAAATGGCAATCAATATACGTTTCCAATGTATGTAAATCAGAAGGTAAAATGACAGTCTTAGTATCAAAGCATGACAATTTAATTGATATTCTGATACTATTCATCAGAAACTGCAAGAATTTCAGTATTGGCAGTGAACTGGAGAAATGTGTTCTCTGCACGGGGGGTTTGATTTTTTTCCTGAAATAGCACAACTGAAATGTGCCTGATCTAAAGGTTTATATACTGTTAATTGAAAGGGTTGGCAAAGATGGGGATACAAGCTTTTGATCAGAGTTCTCTTCTGATTTGAGGGGCATATGTGAAAGTACAGCTCCATGTTCCTTAGATTACACACACGATCTCACCTAATGCAGAAGTGTTTAACACTCTATTAGATTTTTATTGTTTGTCTAACAATGACAGCAAATTATTTAGCTGTTTATCCTGTTCTGATAAATGCTCAAATCCTATCAGTCATCCTGCCAGACAAGAGTATTATAAAAATAGAATTCATGATATCCGTTATCTGATTTACTCTATGTACACTGTTGTTCACAAAATTATAAATATGCAGCTTTTGTCCATCTGCATCATAAATCTGATATAATTTTATTTAAAATTAATTCTGTGGTTAAAATATCATTGTTGCTGATAATACAGATTTAACTCTCTGCTACGTAATAAAGGGTATCTATTATCGTATTTTGTCCATATGCGGCCTTTAGCAATGGTGTTTAGGGATTTCTATACAAACTTCTACTGTGCTTCAGCAGATATGTCACTTTTATACTTTATGTAAATTAGTTAACAGGTGCTTAAGAAACCATCACTAAAGCACCAGAAAGTCATGTTTAAAAAGCTTATGTGTTGCCATAAACGCCACCACAGCTCTATATGAACAAATCTGGTGGTAGACTCCCTTAACCCTTTCCCGTCAGCCATTTTTTCAATTTTCATTTACTCCCTACCTTCCAAAAGCCATATTTTTTTTTTTTTTTTTCCCCCCATTTACAGAGCTGTATGAGGCTTACTTTTTGAGGGACAGATTGTGATACATAGTGGTACCATTTAATATTCCATATGATGTACTGGGAAAAAAAAATCAGAATGAGGGGGATTTAAGAAAGAAAATACCACATATTTGCACCATTTTCTTATGGGTTTTGGTCTTAGTGTTTACTGTGCAGTCAAAATTAGTTGTTACAAGTCAGGCAATACCAAATTTATATATTTTTGTTTGTTTTTGTCTTTTTTTTTTTTTTTAATCACCTTTAAGAAAAAAATCAAAACTTTGAAAAAAAAATAAAAAAATATTTATTTCTTGCCATATGCTAACAACTGTAACTTTTTTATGCTATTATTTTTAGGAGGCGAAACTGAATTACATTGTATGGTGAAAAATATTGTTTGTTTTTTGCGCATTTTCTGATACTTGTGATACCCATTTATATATATATATATATAATATATATATATATATATATATGTGTGTGTGTGTGTGTATGTATGTATGTATATATGTATATATATATATATATATATATATGTGTGTGTGTATATATGTATGTGTGTGTGTGTGTGTGTTGTGTATATATATATATATATATATATATGTGTCTGTGTGTATATATATGTGTGTGTGTGTGTGTGTTATATATATATATATATATATATATATATATATATATATATATGTATGTGTTTTTTGGGTTTTTTTTATATAGCTTTTAAAACTTTTTTTAGTTTTTTAATTTTTGTTTGCTGAACAGTTTTAATATTCATTTTTTTAAAGCTGGAAAAGCCCTTTAAATGTAAGATGTACAATTAACATGATCAATGTATTAATTCTAGTTTTTGGGATGCACATCTGTATGTCATATTTATGAAGCCCTTACATCACTATTTCTGATGAGTGCCTGTGCAGCTCATTTATTAATGGGGTTTCTGGACTTATAAGATTCACCTAGGATAGGTCATCAATCGAAGATTGATTTGGGTCTGGGACCCATGCAAATTACCTCTTTGAATTGCCAGTGGTACTCTGTGAGCAATGCTTCTGCTACCATGCACAGCCAGAATACAACGTACAGCATTGTGCTTGGTATTCAATAAAGAAATTGTAGCACTTGACTGAATATTTTTGATGTTAAGCTCCTGTTTAGGTGCAAATGTGTACACAAAATAAGTGAGTTTTTGTGATATAGGAGACTTAGATGTGTGATCATGTCAAGAATGTTCCAAAATGATTACATAAGTCCAAGCTAATTGAAGAGAAAAGCATTTGTTCTCTTTGACCCTGGAACTGAAGGAGATTTCTTAAGTGATTTCACACAAATGAGTTGCAGACCATTAAAATAAGAAGCATGTGTAAAGTAGATACTGTTACATCTAATGTATGGAATGAAAATAAGGATGTAGAATTTCTTTTGATACATCTTTGGCATTAAATGTTTAGCAACAGTTTCCTCCAATATAAAGTCACACTCATGAAAAATGGTTTTTGTAGTTTGAGAGGGAAAAAGGTACTTTTTCTGGTAAGGAATAAATTGTATTGTTATAACCCAGTTCTCACGGGAGTGATAGGCAACCTATAATTGTTATTAAAGGGGTTTTCCAGGAATTTTAAATTGATGAACTTTCCTTCAAGTGAATGAGATACCAAGCAGATACTGTACAGATTCTACGGTGCTGTGCTCGGTAATTACTGAAGAGGATGCAGCACTCACACAAATGCTGCAGCCTCCTTAAACAGCTGATCAGATATCAGACCCCTGCTGATCTTCAATTGGTGACCTATCCTAAGGTTGGAAAGAATATGGTCAGTGTCAAATGTAAATTTTATTGATGACTTTGTGTAAGTGGTTGGTGCAACTCTATTGGCGCTGTGAACCAGAAGTTTACCATCGCCCAGATCACAGCACCAAAAAATTTTCCTGGTTATGTTCAGAGAGGTATTACATAAGAATATCCCTCTAGTAAGGCTCAGACGGGTATTACATTATCCCTCTGTGACAATCACAGAGCAAAAGTATAGTATGCTCTCTGATTGATAGAGGGGATAACATGGACAGAAGTCCCTGATATCCTCCCCCCCATGGGGTCACCTACAGGTTATGCACATACAGGTGCATCTCAATAAATTAGAATATTTCTGAAACTTTCATTCATTTCAGTAATACAATTCATAATCAGCGTCTTCCATGATTGTGTGTCCTACTGAACCAGACTGAGTGACCATTTAAAGGCTTAGGAAACCTTGGCAGGTGACACACTGAATTTACAATACTGAACTTTTTGACAATATTCTAATTTTCGTAGATTTTGGTTTTCATTACCTGTAATCCATAATCAACATTTACAGAAATAACACACTTGAAATAGAACACTCTGTGTGTAAAGAATCTAGAAAATATAGGAGGTCACTTTTTTAATTTAATTACTGAAAGAAACGTTTCAAAGATATTCTAATTTATTGAGATGCACCTGTACAATGATGATTTATCATTGTTTCTGCAGTCTGCAGCTCTGCTCCTTACCCCTCCCCCTCCATGCACCTCCAAGATGCTGCCTGAGGCAGGAGGGGGGAGGACACTTTTAGAGCCCCATATCTCAGGATCTGTTAAGGCTATGAAGATGATCTTGGATTCATTTTAAAGATGAGAATCCTCATGAGAAATCGGCATTAGTAGTAATGATGTATTATATACGTCCTCTGCTACTGAAATACCACCCTGACCGGACGTATAGATATGTGGGTGGCAGGGAAAGGGTTAATAGGTGCTCTTCCACTGATTCTGGTTCAGTTGGAATTTTTTTTCTAGCCCCCATAGTTACCGAGCAATCAATGCTGTTAGTTTAGGTGTCTGATATTCAATTTAAGCTCTGTACTGTTAGGAGGGCCATGTAGGGTAGGGGCATATTTTCTGAGGCGAAGCGAGTTGGTATTTCCAGATGCTAGGGATGATTTGGCACGTGGCCATAATATGGCGTAGTAGACCGCCTTCAATTTGGAAGAAGAGCCTTGCAGCATGAATAGTAGGACCTATTTGGGAGTGAGGGTGATGCTAGTCCAGCACATAGAGCTCTACAGATGTCATTCCTTAAGGCTGCCAAAGGAGGCTTTAAGCTTCTGCAGTCAACAGGAGATGGACATCTTGTTAGTCATGGCGTATGATTTCAGCTATTGATCTCCTGAGAAAGGGTGGTCCAATTCCCGCTTCCACACCTCAGTGAAACTGTGCTTTCTGTCCCCCACCTCCTGTTTCTGCAACAGACCATATATTAACGAAATAGTGGGCGTTAGTGGGCAATGTACAGCAAAGTTCCTCAAACAATATTAGGGCAGTAGATAGTTTAAAGGCAGGGGGGGTTAAGGTCACCAGATCACTTTGCAACTGAAAGTAGGCAAGCCACCAGTGTGTTTTGAATGCTTAAGGGTTGGGATATTTCTACAAAAGGGCAAAGTCCATTGTCATCTATCATGTCCCTAACTTTAGGTACTGTGGAGTGCCACAGGGATGGGAGTGATGGGAGAGTAAAGAAAAGTGTGGGTTAACCACTAGAGTAAGAGGGTCTGGTATATTGGGGCCAAGCCGGAGTTATTGGCAAATCCATTCCAGGCACCTACACTTCTGATCTAAGATGGACAGAACCTCCTATCGAAGCAAGGATAATTCAGCTTTTAGTTCATCAGAGAGGGTGGCTCTGTTGGAGGCCTCCTTTAAGCCCAGCCCGGATGACCGTTCGTGTTTTGTTTTTTTTGGGTCTCGTTCCATCTCTCATTTATATGGAGCACTGGTGGTATCTGAGGCATGATCTTGCATGAAGGATGAAATGGTTGATCGAATCTCAGCTAAACTCGTGGGGTCGTCCTATAAAATTATCGTTTAATCTCCAGAAGTGATAGCAATGACTAGGTGGAGGGTCGGGAATACACTGTGGTATGGTCTGACCAAAAAGTGTGTCTATGGAGCAGCTGGGGTGATTGTCAAGGAGGGCAGGTGCCACATATAGCTAGTCTAGTCTGTGATGGCTATTTTGTACCAGGATCCACCAGAGATCTGCCAAATGTAGGGAGTGTAGGTCTGATCTGAGCGTACAGTATTTGTTGCCAAGTGGGAAATAGAGGACTTACCTGTAGACGATTCCATGAAGGGATCAAACACTACGTTGAAATTGCTGCCCAAGACAACACAAGAGCCATCTGTGAATTGTGGAGCAGGCTGGAGGCAAACACTATCTTGATTAGGAAAATATGTATCACAAAAGTCACAACAGTATGCAATTTGTAAAAAAAAAAAAAAAAAAAAAAAAACCCTCCCATTGGGCTCGACCTTCGACTGTAATACAGTGTGCTGAAAAGGTTTATGATGGCTATAGAAACCCCTTGTGCTTTTTTTTTAATTTATTTATTTTTTTTATTGGGATGTGGGCTATGGTACAGTATAAAGTAACAATTTATAGGGTATTTTGGTATCACCCCAATATAAAATGTCTCTTGCAGCAAGGCCACCATTATCTTCATTTTACTCAGGCTTTATAGGATTTGGTCCCTTTTCCTGGGGGGGAGTTAAAGGGGTATTCCCATCAACATAATCATATCTATATTTGTAGATAATTAAGTTAAACATTTTTTCAAATATAAATAGTTAATAATTCAGCAGAGTTTTAAAGATTTTCTCTAACCATCTTAGTGGTGAGAGTCTGTTGTCTTGATTGGTTGCCAATGGATATGACCACAAATGTAGAAACTTTCTATGGTCTGGGACTTGTCAGGAACCCAGCCATGATTTTCTTATTGTGGAGAGATTATCAGGCAGGGACACTACATGTATCAGAAGATATCCAGGCCACAAGAAGGGAATCATGGAATCATTTTCTGATCTTAGAATGTTCCTGCATTCATGGTCGTATCCACTGGCAACCGATCAAGACAACAACTTGTGGCCACAAGATTTTTAGAGAAATTCTTTAAAACTCAGCAAAATGTTAATTACTTATATTTGCAAAAATGTTTAACTTTTAATTATCTACAAATTTAAAAATGGTTATGATCGTGGGAATACCCCTTTAAGACCCTGAACAGTGAATGTGCTAAAGGACAGGGACACGATTGTGGACGACCAGTAGAGAAGGGCCTCACATGCTATATTTAAGGCTATGTTCACACCTGCATTGGAGTCTTTGGAGAGACTGTTGCAGTGTGCGTCCAAAATTGCCGGACAAAAATGTCCTGGAAGTCCGACTTTTTCGTCTGGCGGTTTCAGTTTTAAAGAAGTCAGCGCATGCCGTTATTGTTAATGGAGTCCATCGGACTCCGTATGTGACTGATGTTGTAGCGGTCCACCTATCCATCATTCTGGTCCTCTGACAGACAAGAACTATGGAAAGGCTGACACTAGAGAGAGAGAACTTTATTAGTGAACTTCTTCCGTTTTGCTCATACATCATGCGATCCTTCAATTTTAGCGGCCAATAGAATCATTGTTCACTGACGGCACATCACTTGGTCTCATCAGGGTTGGGGTGTCAATAAACCATGAAAGAGTAGGAACATTAACTTTTTTTTTTTCTTTGTTCCTCCTGCATGTGGCTCTGCATCCATATTTATAATCAGGCCAGTTTGAATGAGTGCTGAACAACTCTTGTAAAAAAAAAAAATCTTTTGCCACTGAATTTGAGGTTGTTCCACCTGAAACCAGCCTCCATTGGTTTCAATGGGAGGCAGACACTGATTTTATTTTTTTTTTCTCCCCCCCCCCCCCCCTCCCTTTAGCTAACTCTTTTTGTTTGTCGTTTCGTTAGAGCATGATGCTTATTTTTTTTCCACTATCTTCAGGAGGATGCTGCTTGATAACTCCCATTGAAATGAATGGCAGGAGGAAAATTCTGCCTGGCAGGTGTGGAAATTGGTCAAGAGGAAAAATTCAGCTTCAGAAATTTGAAGCTGAATTTTTCCCAAGAAAAATTCAACCATATGAACATACCCATAGTGTGTGACTTTTTTATTTATATTCAGTTTTTTTTTCTATTCTGAATAATGAATCCCTATGTAGTGATAATGTTAGTGGTCATACTATGTGAGTATTATTTGGGCCTTGTGTAGTGATACCATATCATTAGTAATATTAGCGTTCGTATAGTGTATCTCATTCACAAACTTTATGAAGGTGATTTGTAGGGATGAGCAAATTGTTTGTTGCGAGTTTTCCAAAAATTTTGGATTTGTACTAAACCAAGATTTTTGGGGTTCTCCCTTAACAAATTGTTTCTCTTTGGCCCCCTGGAGTACAATAATAATAAAAGGCCCTGGGGAGATGTAAATTAGTATCAGCTAATGCTCTCCTTTCCTCACCTCTCTGGGCTCTGCTGTGGCATCCAATCTTTTTTTTTTTTTTTTTTTTGCCAGTGTTGTTTAGCCTCTTTCGGCCTCCTAAGTGATGTCAGTGGCCCTGTGAGATCTCTGAGGCCTGTGATAATGCTTCAGAGGTAATGCTAGGTATGTCAATGTTTGTGTCAAAGCGTCTTGACATTGATGGGCCCCACGTCATGTCACAGGCCTCAGCTGTATACTGGGGTCGATGGTGTCACCCAGGAGGCTGAAAGACATCAGGAGGGAAGATCTGACACATGAGTAGTTTATTATTTTTCCACGTACAGCTTAATAATGGCACTTCTGGTTTGGTTTGTACCAAACCAAAACTTGCAGGAGAACCTTCAGAATATTTGCGAGACAGATTTTGTCCTAGTGATATGAAATGATTGGTGGAAATACTTGTTTTTAGTGTAGGTACTTTATTTCATAACTGTATAGGCATGGATTATTTTGTGTGTGTTTTGGGATTGTGTCCCTGATCTTTTACAGCCCTACTAATGCTCCTGGACGTAATAGAAATCGGAGCTGCAGCTATTTGCATAGCGTCTTTGAAATCAATAGGATGTGACTAAGTTGTTAGTGCAGTATTTCAATGTTTGGGGCCCCACTTTGAATTTTGCCCAGGGCCACGTTTTGTCTAAAACCAGCCCTGGTTATTGTTAACATGGCAGTTTTTTTTTTTTTTTTTTATTTTTTTTTTTTGTTTTTCTTCTTCCTCTGGAGCTATTTTATAAATTCAGAGCCTAATTTGTCCTTGGATGCACAAAACTCAGAATGTTCATGATTTTTTATCCTAGTACTTTATAAGAAATCTTTACTGTCCCTTTTTATAATGTAGTGTCTTTATTTGTTTCCTCTGTTCTGCTGGTTAATCTCCAAGTTGCGTCTGCAGCCCGAGGAAGAATATAATAGAAAACACATTGCAAAGTCCTTTCAGCTGTAGCTAGGTTCACAGCCTTATATTGTGTAACAATTTATAGTGATGGTTTAAAAAAAAAAAAAAAAATAAATTATATACAGTCATGGCCAAAAGTTTTGAGAATGACACAAATATTATATTTTCACATGATCTGCTGCCCTCTGGTTTTTATGTGTGTTTGTCAGATGTTTTTATCACATACAGAAATATAATTGCATTCATATTATGAGTAACAGAAGCTTATATTGACAGTTAGAATGAATTAATGCAGCAAGTCAATATTTGCAGTGTTGACCCTTCTTCTTCAGGACCTCTGCAATTCTCCCTGGCATGCTCTCAATCAACTTCTGGACCAAATCCTGACTGATAGCAGTCCATTCTTGCAGAATCAATGCTTTAATTTTGTCTGAATTTGTTGGTTTTTGTTTGTCCACCCGTCTCTTGATGATTGACCACAAGTTCTCAATGGGATTAAGATCTGGGGAGTTTCCAGGCCATGGACCCAAAATCTCTATGTTTTGTTCCCTGAGCCATTTAGTTATCACCTTTGCTTTATGGCAAGGTGCTCCATTATGCTGGAAAAGGCATTGTTGAGCGCCAAACTGCTCTTGGACGGTTGGGAGAAGTTGCTCTTGGAGGACATTCTGGTACCATTCTTTATTCATGGCTGTGTTTTTAGGCAAGACTGTGAGAGAGCCGATTCCCTTGGCTGAGAAACAACCCCACACATGAATGGTTTCAGGATGCTTTACAGTTGGCATGAGACAAGACTGGTGGTAGCGCTCACCTCTTCTTCTCCGAATAAGCTGTTTTCCAGATGTTCCAAACAATCGAAAAAGGGATTCATCAGAGAAAATGACTTTACCCCAGTCCTCAGCAGTCCACTCCCTGTACCTTTTGCAGAATATCAGTTTGTCCCTGATGTTTTTTCTGGAGAGAAGTGGCTTCTTTGCTGCCCTCCTTGAGACCAGGCCTTGCTCCAAGAGTCTCCGCCTCACAGTGCGTGCAGATGCACTCACACCTGCCTGCTGCCATTCCTCAGCAAGCTCTGCACTGCTGGTAGCCCGATCCCGCAGCTGAAACACTTTTAAGAGACGGTCCTGCCGCTTGCTGGTCTTTCTTGGGCACCCTGGAGCCTTTTTGGCACCAATGGAACCTCTCTCCTTGAAGTTCTTGATGATGCGATAGATTGTTGACTGAGGTGCAATCTTTCTAGCTGCAATACTCTTCCCAGTTAGGCCATTTTTGTGCAGTGCAATGATGACTGCACGTGTTTCTTTAGAGATAACCATGGTTAACAGAAGAGAAACAATGATGGCAAGCACCAGCCTCCTTTTAAAGTGTCCAGTGGTGTCATTCTTACTTAATCATGACAGATTGATCTCCAGCCCTGTCCTCATCAACACCCACACCTGTGTTAATGGAGCAATCACTGAAACGATGTTAGGTGGTCCTTTTAAGGCAGGGCTGCAATGATGTTGAAATGTGTTTTGGGGGATAAAGTTCATTTTCTAGGCAAATATTGACTTTGCAAGTAATTGCTGTTAAGCTGATCACTCTTTATAACATTCTGGAGTATATGCAAATTGCCATTAGAAAAACTGAAGCAGTAGACTTTGTAAAAATTAATATTTGTATCATTCTCAAAACTTTTGGCCATGACTGTATGTGTTATATATATATATATATATATATATATATATATATATATATATATACAGTCATATGAAAAAGTTTGGGCACCCCTATTAATCTTAATCATTTTTAGTTCTAAATATTTGGGTGTTTGCAACAGCCATTTCAATTTGATATATCTAATAACTGATGGACACAGTAATATTTCAGGATTGAAATGAGGTTTATTGTACTAACAGAAAATGTGCAATATGCATTAAACCAAAATTTGACCGGTGCAAAAATTTGGGTACCCTTATCATTTTATTGATTTGAATACTCCTAACTACTTTTTACTGACTTACTGAAGCACAAAATTGGTTTTGTAACCTCACTGAGCTTTGAACTTCATAGCCAGGTGTATCCAATCATGAGAAAAGGTATTTAAGGTGGCCAATTGCAAGTTGTTCTCCTATTTGAATCTCCTCTGAAGAGTGGCATCATGGGTTCCTCAAAACAACTCTCAAATGATCTGAAAACAAAGCTTGTTCAACATAGTTGTTCAGGGGAAGGATACAAAAAGTTGTCTCAGAGATTTAACCTGTCAGTTTCCACTGTGAGGAACATAGTAAGGAAATGGAAGACCACAGGGACAGTTCTTGTTAAGCCCAGAAGTGGCAGGCCAAGAAAAATATCAGAAAGGCAGAGAAGAAGACTGGTGAGAACAGTCAAGGACAATCCACAGACCACCTCCAAAGAGCTGCAGCAGCATCTTGCTGCAGATGGTGTCACTGTGCATCGGTCAACAATACAGCACACTTTGCACAAGGAGATGTTGTATGGGAGAGTGATGCGAAAGAAGCCGTTTCTGAAAGCACGCCACAAACAGAGTCGCCTGAGGTATGCAAAAGCACATTTGGACAAGCCAGCTTCATTTTGGAAGAAGGTCCTGTGGACTGATGAAACAAAGATTGAGTTGTTTGGTCATACAAAAAGGCGTTATGCATGGCGTCAAAAAAACACAGCATTCCAAGAAAAACACTTGCTACCCACTGTAAAATTTGGTGGAGGTTCCATCATGCTTTGGGGCTGTGTGGCCAATGCCGGCACCGGGAATCTTGTTAAAGTTGAGGGTTGCATGGATTCAACTCAGTATCAGCAGATTCTTGAGAATAATGTACAAGAATCAGTGACGAATTTGAAGTTACGCCGGGGATGGATATTTCAGCAAGACAATGATCCAAAACACAGCTCCAAATCTACTCAGGCATTCATGCAGAGGAACAATTACAATGTTCTGGAATGGCCATCCCAGTCCCCAGACCTGAATATCATTGAACATCTGTGGGATAATTTGAAGCGGGCTGTCCATGCTCTGCGACCATCAAACTTAACTGAACTGGAATTGTTTTGTAAAGAGGAATGGTCAAAAATACCTTCATCCAGGATCCAGGAACTGATTAAAAGCTACAGGAAGCGACTAGAGGCTGTTATTTTTGCAAAAGGAGGATCTACTAAATATTAATGTCACTTTTCTGTTGAGGTGCCCATACTTTTGCAGCGGTCAAATTTTGGTTTAATGCATATTGCACATTTTCTGTTAGTACAATAAACCTCATTTCAATCCTGAAATATTACTGTGTCCATCAGTTATTAGATATATCAAATTGAAATGGCTGTTGCAAACACCCAAATATTTAGAACTAAAAATGATTAAGATTAATAGGGGTGCCCAAACTTTTTCATATGACTGTATATATACACACATACATATTGTGCAAGTTCTCCCACTTAAAAAGATGAGGCCTGTAATTGGCATCATAGGTAGACCTCAACTATGAGAGACAAAATGAGAAAACATATCTAGAAAATCACATTGTCTGATTTTTTAAGAATTTATTAGCAAATTATGGTGGAAAATAAGTATTTGGTCACCTACAAACAAGCAAGATTTGTAACTTCTTCTTTAAGAGGCTCCTCTGTCCTCCACTCATTACCTGTAGTAATGGCACCTGTTTGACTTTATCAGTATAAAAGACACCTGTCCACAACCTCAAACAGTCACACTCCAAACTCCACTATGGTGAAGACCAAAGAGCTGTGGAAGGACACCAGAAACAAAATTGTAGACCTGCACCAGGCTGGGAAGACTGAATCTGCAATAGGCAAGCAGCTTGGTGTGAAGAAATCAACTGTGGGAGCAATAATTAGAAAATGGAAGACATACAAAACCACTGATAATCTCCCTCGATCAGGGGCTCCACGCAAGATCTCACCCCATGGGGTCAAAATGATCAAAAGAACGGTGAGCAAAAATCCCAGAACCACACGGGGGGACCTAGTGAATGACCTGCAGAAAACTGGGACTAATGTAACAAAGGCTACCGTCAGTAACAGACTACGCCGACAGGGACTCAGATCCTGCAGTGCCAGACGTGTCCCTCTGCTTAAGCCAGTACATATCCGGACCGTCTGAAGTTTGCTAGAGAGCATTTGGATGTTCCAGAAGAGTATTGGGAGAATGTCATATGGTCAGATGAAACCAAAGTAGAACTGTTTGGTAGAAACACAACTCATTGTGTTTGGAGGAGAGTGAATGCTGAGTTGCATCCAAAGAACACCATACCTACTGTGAAGCATGGGGGTGGCAACATCATGCTTTGGGGCTGTTTCTCTGCAAAGGGACCAGGACGACTGATCCGTGTACATGAAAGAATGAATGGGGCCATGTATCGTGAGATTTTGAGTGCAAACCTCCTTCCATCAGCAAGGGCATTTAAGATGAAACGTGGCTGGGTCTTTCAGCATGACAATGATCCCAAGCACACTGCTGCCAGGGCGACGAAGGAGTGGCTTCGTAAGAAGCATTTCACGGTCCTGGAGTGGCCTAGCCAGTCTCCAGATCTCAACCCCATAAAAAACCTTTGGAGGGAGTTGAAAGTCCGTGTTGCACAGTGACAGCCCCAAAACATCACTGCTCTAGAGGAGATCTGCATGGAGGAATGGGCCAACATACCAGCAACAGTGTGCGCCAAGCTTGTGAAGACTTACAGAAAATGTCTGACCTCTGTCATTGCCAACAAAGGATATATAACAAATTACTGAGATGAACTTTTGTTATTGACCAAATACTTATAATACTTGTAATTTTCTGGATTTGTTTTCTCATTTTGTCTCTCATAGTTGAGGTCTACCTATGATGACAATTACAGGCCTCTCATCTTTTTAAGTGGGAGAACTTGCACAATTGGTGGCTTACTAAATACTTTTTTTTTCCCCAGTGTGTGTGTGTGTATATATATATATATATATATATATATATATATATATATATATATATATATATATATATATATATGTGTGTGTGTGTGTGTGTGTGTATATATTATGTATGTATGTATGTATAATTTGTGGTATGTATGAATTCCTCATATCTTGCAATTTTGTTGGAAAGTTCATTTTGTTTACAGAAAGTGGTTGCTTCAGCATGCACTTTAGTGGCAAATTTGTATTATTGTGCAATTGGATTTATTAGCACTTTTCTCTCCACATGTTTTGTGCGAAAACCACAACCAGAAACTTGAACGCAGATGTGAACTGGTCCTTACTTATATAGCACCATCATACACTGCAGAGCTTTATAGACGTTGTCAATCACTGTCCTATATAGAGCTCACAATCTACATTCCCTGTCAGTTGTGTTTAAGTTGTGTTTTTATGTACGGTATGCTGTGCAATCAAAAAAATTAGATTTTGGTATCACGATCACAGTTTGCCATGTCCAGTATAGATTTTTAACCTATTATGCTATATCCATTTGGGGACCCGAAAAACAGAAACACAATCCACTGAAATAGTGGTTACCCGTGGGCCCCATAGACTATAATATATAACTATAATATATGTTTTATAGTACTTTTTGTGGAAAAAAAAAAAAAACATGAAGGTGGACATGGCTAATGATAACCCATTGAGACACTTGTAATCTTCAGGTTGTCTACTTTCAAGAAATATATAGGGTTTAGGGGTGCACTTGCTTTTCAAGGTGTGCAATCCCTACAATTTTATAGGATGGAACCTTTTTAACATTTCCTGCTTTAAGGCTAAGGCTGCACATAGCGTCCCGCAGCAAAAAAGCACTGCGGGAAAAACATGGGGGCAACACATCATGTTTCTTCCCGCAGCGCTTTTCACAGAAAGTCCGGAGAGGTTTCCTCTGCAAACTTTCTGCTTCCATTATACCTAAAGGGAAACCACCGGTGTTTCCGTAGGTATAATTGACATGCTGTGATTTTCAAAACAGCAACGAATCCCATCCACTTTGCTGTGACTGTAAAACACTGCATTTTTTCCGTGGCATTTCCGCCATGTGGGGCCCCGGCCTAAAGCAGATATTTGTTCTTTCCAGTTCTGGTGATTTTATAAAGATATGTGCATGCAGGTGTAGACCTTAGTGATATGAATGAACTTTGAACTCTTATTTTTAGGTGGTGTGGTGCATATAACACTTTGCTTGGTTTCCATTTTTAGGAACTAAGGCTAGGTTCACACCTGCGCCTGGTCTCTGTTCTGGCATTTCGTTCGCTATTCAGCTTTAAAAATATGGAATGTATTATAGTAATATCATTCTTCTGCCCTTTTTGGGCGGAAACCTGGCAGACCCCGTTATAGTAAGCGGATAAGGCTTCCGTTCGTGGGGTTCTCAAGCACCCCACAAACGGAAACCCAAACACAGGTGTGAGCATAGCGTTATATTAATTTATTTGCATTTTTTTATATATATATATATATATATATATATATATATATATATATATATATTCACACACACACACTTTAAATCAAAATTGCATGAAGGTGCCTGTTTGTATACAATACCGACTGACATTTTGACAATGTTGCAGGTGTCTACTTTCAAAATATATAGGTATGGGGAGTGAAAGGGTTAAACATTAAGCATATTTTGAAGAGGACCTGACATGTCTGTTCTAGTAAATACCTGCATTCCCAATTTCTGATTCCATGTTTCCAAAACGCTCACCAGAGGCATATATGTACAAAGTATGACACTGTCGGCTCTGATTGACAGTGGGACATATCCCCAGCTGGTATCTACCAATTTATTCATTAAAGGCAGTCTACCACCACCAAAATTCTTGTAAGCCACTTATATGCAGTTGGAGGGAAGGTTAGTGATATAGTTAACATGCTGTTGTGCCAAAGTGCTTGCTGGCATCTTGCTGCTAAGAAACTTGAGTCCTAATCCGAATGCAAATAAGTAGTTTGGTGCCACTTGGGGTCTTGTTTGCTGGAGCTTGGGGTCTTGTCTGCTAGTTTGGTCTCGTCTACTGGAGCACCCTTTATCACCTGTGGGAATTACCAAGCATTGCCCC
The DNA here is from genome assembly GCA_947044405.1 of Leptodactylus fallax. Taxonomy (NCBI): domain Eukaryota; kingdom Metazoa; phylum Chordata; class Amphibia; order Anura; family Leptodactylidae; genus Leptodactylus; species Leptodactylus fallax. Next base: position 3,537,466 of record CAMRHE010000096.1, read on the forward strand.
TCTAACAAAGATTGACAGGTCCTGACGTGCAGTGATTATAGACAAAAATGTATGCTCCAATCGACAAGGTCATTGCTGAACAACTTATTTGAAAACTGATTAAAATTGATTTTCTTAACAGCAAGAATTACTCTTTGGTACAGATATGTTCACTATGCCAGTAACTGCCCCTACAACAGCCATTCGCACCCTGGGTGCCTTGGAAACCGATTTAGGGTGCATCCCTCTGGTTGAGAAGATGACTGCATGTCTTCATGCAACGTTATCTGCGTCCTTAGGACGTTTTTTGTCTTTTGGTAAAAATTATTTGGTAGAGGTGTCCCGAGGAAGTGGTTTTTTTTTTTTTTTTCCCCCAGGGGTGCCCGTAGTCTGAAAAGGTTGGGAAACGCTGGAATATATAATAAGTGGTTTAGAAGCGATTTTGGTGGTGGTAGATTCCCTTTCATTTCTAGGAGAAAGAGCAAAGGAACCGCACAGTGTACAGTTAGAAGAAAAGATACCTCTAGAATTCTTATACCATGGAGGTGAATAATACAGTATTAACTAAAACAGCTGGGTGGCCCTCTTCAATTTGTCTGCCCGTGAAAATGGTTAATTGTTGACAATGTGATATACTTCATGTTTTGGTTTAACAAAAGTGATTGTGACATTACACAATCATGACTCTTGGTACAGAAGAGGAAGTCTCTCAGCTACTTTCTTCTTCTCGCCCTACGACCTGCAGTAGTGACCCTTTCCCCTCACACTTTCTCTAGTCTCACGACTTACCTTACTAAAATATTTAACCTCTCTCTCTTCTGGAATTTTTCCATCCTTTTTAAAACTTGCTGTCATAACCGCGCTATTGAAGAAATCCATCCTGACCCGTTCTGTATTGCTAATGATCGACCCGCCTCTAACCTCCCCTTCATCTCCAAAATCTTGGAACGCTTGGTCTATTCTCGTTTAATCCGCTATCTTTCTGCTAACTCTTTTCTTGACCCCTTACAATCTGGCTTCCGCACTCTGCACTCTACTGAAACAGCCCTCACAAAAGTCTCCAATGATCTCCTGACGCTAAATGTAATGGTGACTACTCTCTTCTTATTCTTCTGGATCTCTCTACTGCATTTGACACTGTTGACCATCAACTCCTCCTCACTATGTTCCGCTCTGTCGGCCTCAGGCACTCCGCGTTCTGCTGGTTCTCCTCTTCTCTCTCAGATCGCACTTTCAGTGTATCATTTGCGGGCTCTGTTTCTTCCCCTCTTCTCCTTGCCGTTGTGGTTCCTCAGGGCTCGGTCCTAGGTCCCCTGCTCTTCTCCCTCTACACAGCCCCCATTGGACGAACCATCACCAGATTTGGCTTCCGGTACCATCTTTATGCTGATGACACCCAATTATATATGTCATCCCGTGACATCACCACTGCACTAATACAGAACACCAGTGACTGTGTCTCTGCTGTCTCAAATATCATGTCATCACTTTATCTGAAACGGAATCTCTCAAAGACTGAACTACTGCTGTTTCCACCATCTAATAGATCTGTCCCTGATATTTCCATTGCATTCTCCAGCCTTACTATAACTCCTAGGCAGAATGCCCGCTGCCTCAGGGTTATGTTTGACTCAGACCTTTCCTTCACCCCCCCCCCATATCCAATCACTTGCACGCTCATGTCATCTCCACCTCAAAAACATCTCCAGAATCCGCGCTTTCCTTACCACAGATACATTAAAAACGCTTATTGTCGCCCTGATTCACTCTCGCCTTGACTACTGTAACTAATCTGTCTTACCCTTACTAAACTCTCCCCTCTACAATCTATTCTGAATGTGGTGACCAGGCTCATCTATCAGTCTAGACGCTACAGCGATGCCTCCGGTCTGTGTCGGTCACTACATTGGCTGCCTGTTCAATACAGAATACAATATAAACTTATCACCCTCATCCACAAGGCTCTCCATAATGCTGCACCTCCCTACATTTCCTCCCTCATCTCTGTCTATCACCCAACCTGTTCTCTCCGTTCACTCAATGACCTAAGACTAACATCCTCTATTATCAGAACCTCCCACTCCCATATCCAAGACTTCTCCCAAGTTGCACCACTTCTCTGGAATGCTCAGGAATCAGATTATCACTCAATTTCTACTGCTTCAAACGCAAACTAAAGACACATCTTTTCAGACAGGCCTATCAAAATTCCTAATGTAAACCCTTCCACAGTTAGAATCCCTAAAACTAACCCTCCTCTGTTCACGCTCCCGCATTACCCCTCAGGATATGATGCCATATCAGACTGTAACTTTATATGTCCAGGCACCATCTGCACATTAAAGGACACAACTGGTGACGGCTCATACTGCTTTATTTATGCGTAAGGAAAGTAACCGCTATCACAAAAATGACTGGACCTCTGTATAAGCAATGCTATCTCTGATGCCACCCCTGCTACCTCTTGTGTACCTCTACCTCATAGATTGTAAGCTCTTATGAGCAGCGTCCTCAGTCCCATTGTGTGAATTGACTATATCTTTGTAATGTATCTTTTTGTCTGTACTTGAACCCTACAATTTGTAAAGTGCTGTGGAATATGTTGGCGCTATATAAATAAAATGTATTATAATATTATGTAGTATTATATTAAATGTCACATGACTGGGGGTCCGACCACTGGAACCACCAGCGATCAGGAAATTGGAGGACTGAAAGTTCCCCAGCATTCTCCCTGTTTTTTGACAAGCGAGTGTGCTTGTCTGCCTGTGGCTCAGTCTCAGCAGGCCTTCAGCAGTGAATGGAGTGCCACACTGGCATTTCATTAATTTGAAGGAGACATGGAGGACTATCAGTTCCCCGATCTCCTGATGTGACACTTATTCTGTGGATAGGGATTAAGTGTCTGTATAGGGACAACCCTATGGTGACCATTTTGTTTTCACAATTAATTTTCATTCAAATATTTTTACTGCAATTTAGAAAAATAATTGTTGACTTTCCCATGGTTCTAAGCTGTAATGAATTTCCTCTATAGCTTCTCTAGGAAGTTGTTTTAAGATGTAAAGCATGGTAATGTATTTGTATCAGCATGGGACACTGGATGTTCTGCAGTGTTCATTTTAGGGAATCTGTCTGCTTCTAATAGGAAATCACAATTTGCCTGCATGTTGCAAATATTCATTAGTGTGTACACTGCATCTTATGAACCTCTTACAAGGCTGATTCAAAGTGACAGCTTAGAATTGAAGTTTAAGCAAGGAAGAAAATGAAACTTGCTTGTAGGGATTTGATGTTTGGGATATTCTGAAAATGGAATTATTTCAATATTCTCTTGTACACTGAAAACAAAACAAAATTATGTTTCTAAATTCCACAATTAAGGGGTTCACACTACCGTTGGTGACCGTCAGTAGAGTCCGCTGCTATTGTCCGTTACAAGATTTTAGCATTGGACACTAGCTGAACCGTCAGAAATACGTTAAAATTTCCATTCATTTCAATGAATCCCAATCCGACAGAAGTCCGTTTTTTTTCCGCAGACAAAAAATCCTACATGCAGGACTTTTTTGTCCGTTTGTAAAAACGGATTCTTGACGGACAACAAGTGTCCATTATTTTTTTTTAACATTGAAGTCTATGGGTAACGGATAGCCATTAGTTACTGTCCGTTATTTTATGCCCGTTTTTTTCTGCGCATGCTCAAAGCAGAAACAAAAACGGACACTGTTAAACGAACACTAAATGATGCTAATGTGTCCGTTTTTTTAACTGATCCTTTAATTGGATCAGTTAAGAAAACAGACACATTAACATCAGTTAGTGTCCGTTAATGTCTGTTATGCTAGGTGTCTGTCTGTTTTTTGTCTTGTTTTTGTTAACGGACACCTTCATAATGGAATCCAACGGTAGTGTGAACCGTGCCTTATACTGTAGTAAATTTGTGAAATGCAATCCTGTTGTCTGTATATTAAAGATAAAAGGCTTGTTTGATCATTCTTTTATTTATATATATATATATATATATATATATATATATATATATATATACAGTCATATGAAAAAGTTTGGGCACCCCTATTAATCTTAATCATTTTTAGTTCTAAATATTTGGGTGTCTAATAACTGATGGACACAGTAATATTTCAGGATTGAAATGAGGTTTATTGTACTAACAGAAAATGTGCAATATGCATTAAACCAAAATTTGACCGGCGCAAAAATTTGGGTACCCTTATCATTTTATTGATTTGAATACTCCTAACTACTTTTTACTGACTTACTGAAGCACAAAATTGGTTTTGTAACCTCACTGAGCTTTGAACTTCATAGCTAGGTGTATCCAATCATGAGAAAAGGTATTTAAGGTGGCCAATTGCAAGTTGTTCTCCTATTTGAATCTCCTCTGAAGAGTGGCATCATGGGCTCCTCAAAACAACTCTCAAATGATCTGAAAACAAAGATTGTTCAACATAGTTGTTCAGGGGAAGGATACAAAAAGTTGTCTCAGAGATTTAACCTGTCAGTTTCCACTGTGAGGAACATAGTAAGGAAATGGAAGACCACAGGGACAGTTCTTGTTAAGCCCAGAAGTGGCAGGCCAAGAAAAATATCAGAAAGGCAGAGAAGAAGAATGATGAGAACAGTCAAGGACAATCCACAGACCACCTCCAAAGAGCTGCAGCAGCATCTTGCTGCAGATGGTGTCACTGTGCATCGGTCAACAATACAGCACACTTTGCACAAGGAGAAGCTGTATGGGAGAGTGATGCGAAAGAAGCCATTTCTGAAAGCACGCCACAAACAGAGTCGCCTGAGGTATGCAAAAGCACATTTGGACAAGCCAGCTTCATTTTGGAAGAAGGTCCTGTAGGATGAAACAAAGATTGAGTTGTTTGGTCATACAAAAAGGCGTTATGCATGGCGTCAAAAAAACACAGCATTCCAAGAAAAACATTTGCTACCCACTGTAAAATTTGGTGGAGGTTCCATCATGCTTTGGCCAATGCCGGCACCGGGAATCTTGTTAAAGTTGAGGGTCGCATGGATTCAACTCAGTATCAGCAGATTCTTGAGAATAATGTACAAGAATCAGTGACGAATTTGAAGTTACGCCGGGGATGGATATTTCAGCAAGACAATGATCCAAAACACAGCTCCAAATCTACTCAGGCATTCATGCAGAGGAACAATTACAATGTTCTGGAATGGCCATCCCAGTCCCCAGACCTGAATATCATTGAACATCTGTGGGATAATTTGAAGCGGGCTGTCCATGCTCGACGACCATCAAACTTAACTGAACTGGAATTGTTTTGTAAAGAGGAATGGTCAAAAATACCTTCATCCAGGATCCAGGAACTGATTAAAAGCTACAGGAAGCGACTAGAGGCTGTTATTTTTGCAAAAGGAGGATCTACTAAATATTAATGTCACTTTTCTGTTGAGGTGCCCATACTTTTGCAACGGTCAAATTTTGGTTTAATGCATATTGCACATTTTCTGTTAGTACAATAAACCTAATCTCAATCCTGAAATATTACTGTGTCCATCAGTTATTAGATATATCAAATTGAAATGGCTGTTGCAAACACCCAAATATTTAGAACTAAAAATGATTAAGATTAATAGGGGTGCCCAAACTTTTTCATATGACTGTGTATATATATATATATATATATATATATATATATATATATATATATATATATATATATATAGTTTTCTGCCGTGTGATCTGTGAAAACCTGAAAGAGAACTATTGGGAAAGTCTGCACTAGAGATTATTGGTTACTATGGCAACACATTTTACATCTGTATAAAGGCAAATATTGCTAATTGTATATTTTATGTTGGTATGGAAAAAGCTATTGAGTCTTGCGGCTCTTATATTATGCCTGTGTAAGAGGCTTATACTGAAATCATAGTGCTTCAAAAGTGGGCCCCTCCTTTAAGTAAAAAAAGGAAAAGTGCACAATAGTAACTGTGTGATGTGCAGATAATGTGCTAATGAAGATGGAATTATAATTTCAGATACACCGAACCACATGGTATTTAGTCTGTAACTGTTTAGATTAAATCTTTTAAAGGGTTTTTCCAGATCAAAAAAACAGATTTATCATATCTCAAAGAAATAGCAATCCGTCACAATACAGCTTTCATATTTCCAAAGCAAAATTCAAAATTAAAGCTTTAGTGTGATTGATTTCTATAGGCAACAAGGACAAGGCACTAAAAACCCACTTTCTCTAGGGTCCTTTTTCTCCAAAACCTCAGGTTTCCATACTGGCTCTGACTTAGGGGCCACATAATGAGAACTGGCACCTGAGTCACTTTACTCTGTACTGTGGTAGCTGGCAGACTAGATCATAGTATGGTAACGCCAGTTCCCATGCTACAGGTAATACCACTAAACACGAGAGAGGAGGTGGAGTAACTGGGTGTCAGCCAGGAAACCCAAGGTTCTAAATGAACTTAGTTTTAAAAATTCCCTGAATTACGGTACCTCTTTTAGGCTAAGGCCCCACTTATCGCGGTTCCTCCCGCAGCACTTTAGACAGAAAGTTCGCAGAGGTTTTTCTGTTTCAATTATGCCTATGGGGAAACTACCGGCATTTCCGTAGGTATAATTGACATACTGCGATTTCCAAAACCGCACCGGATTTGGAAATCACTGCATGTCCGCAGCGCATTTTTTACCGCAAAGTGGGCATGGGATTCGCTAGAATCCCACCCACTTTGCTCTGACTGTAAAACACCGCATTTTATTCCGCGGCGTTTCCGCTGCAGACTATTCGCAGCGTTTACGCCACGTGAAGCTCCGGCCTCACGTAGCGGGGTGCAGCGAAAAAGCACTGCGGGAAAAACTGTGCCAGAAACGCTTCGTGGTTTTTCCCACATAACTTTTCATAGAATGTCCGCAGAGTTTTCCTCTGCTTCAGTTATACGTGTAGGGAAACCGCTGGCATTTCCGTAGGTATAATTGACATGCTGCGATTTCCAGGTTTTGGAAATTGCAGCATTTTTGCTGCACATATTTTTCTGCAATGTGTAGATGGGATTCTATGGGCTAGAATCCCATCCACTTTATAGGCACTGTAAAATGCTGTGGTTTTTGCTGCGGCATTTACGCCACATGGGTTCCCGGCCTTAAGATCTGTTTTGTAAGATCTGCAGCTTACTCATAATCTTCAAATCACAAAGCTGATGTTCCTCTGTCGGCACTGGTGTTGGGTCCCACAGCTTAACTTTCAGTTTGTGCTTGACACTATAGTGTGAGCAGGATAGTCATTTTGATAATCTGCCAGTCATCTAGACCAGTGGTGCCAAACCAGTTTCATTCATGACAATATTCAAGACCTTTTTTTTCATATGCCCGGCAGGGTGTTGTGTTGAATGGGGATGGGTTTTGGGTTGCAATGCTACCCCACAGTTAATAGTGCTCCCCTGCCATAGGTAATAGCCCCCCCACATAAGTAATGCTATTTCCTATGGTGGGGGCACTATTCCTGTAATATTTTGTAACAAACTTAATTTTAAAGTGTGTATCTTATTTTTACCAATTTCCCCTCCAAAACTGACTCCGACTCCACAGCTCTGCATCATAACCCTGGTGCTGTGCAGAGACAGCAAACATTTGCTTCTCAATCTGGATTTTATACCCCTCCCACAAGCCACATATTGGAGACAAGGGTTTTAGCCACATCAAAAATTGGACCAATTGGTGTGGGATGATTGTGAGATGCCTTCTGTTCATCGACACACCAGTTGTCACCACTTGTCGCAGACTGAGCAGATCACAATCCTTGAACTGAGACACCTTGGTTTGTCACTCCAGCAGATCACTACAGGCCTAAGCCGAATTGTCAGCACTGTTAAACATTTTGTGTCCCAGGTGGTTGAGACAACGACAACAAACTGGAATGACAAAAGTGAACCTTTGCACGGATAGATTGTCTCATTGGAAAAATACCACATGGTGATCCATTCTATACTGCAAATGAAATTGGATGTTACATCCCAAGCCTAAGGCAGTAAACAATGTTGATACAAATCATCAGAAGTTGTTTGCATGAGACTAGGCTACCAGCCAAACGTCCAGCTACAGGTATTTTATTGACCTTGTCACCACTCTCAATGGCTATCATGCACAGCAAGATGGCAATTAAGGCTGGAATGGAGGTCTAACAGGTAAGTCCATCAACCATACGAAAAAGACTCCTACTGGGGTGCAGAATCTGAGGAGCACCAGAGTAATTCCATGAATCCTAGGATATCATGCCAGTAGTCCCAAAGCGCCATGCAATCCGAGACCATGTACATCATTGTTTCATCTTGTCACATTCTATATAAACTGTTGCTTTTATGCTAAAAAGGTTATCCTACTGAATTGAAAACATCCAAAGTTTCCCGCCAAGGCAGACTGGATCTGTCAAAATATACAGTGTCCTGCCCATGCACTAACTTGTATATCAAGTCTAGGAGTGCCGTGAAGGATTCATTCAAATTTGGTATCCCTGGGTAGATTCCGCTGCCATGTCATCAGAAACTCTTGACCCTTGACTGTACTTCCATATATGACCTGGATGTGCTGTGTACGCTATCTAGCCCTCTGATTAGCCATGCTGAACCCTCTGCCTTTTTGACTTTTTCATGTTATGGTTTACCTGTGTATAGATGGGATAGGGACAGTGCAAGATATAAACTTTATTGATGTTTGTGTGGTGTGAGTTATACTGTTTCTATAGTCATTGTTTCATTGGTGATGCTAGATAGAAGTAGGCCCTACATTTTTTAAAACTTTCGCCTTCTACAATTTTAGGATTTTTTTTTTTTTCCACATTATACCATTTGTTTTTTTATTCCTGAATTTGTTGTATTTCTCCTCATCTTTGTGAAACTGAATCGGACCATGTTTACCCTTAGTGGCTGAGCCTCGAAGTGTTCACAACTATAAAAAGTCAAAGATTCAATGTCTCCACAACACAAGTGAGATAATTTCTCATTACTTTGCTTCTCAGCACCCTTGCAGATGATTGAATAGCACTAGAATGCATTCAGCGCTCATTGAAATAAACATGTGTCTCAATGAAACCATTTGTCATGGCCAGATGAGTTATTGTACAGTCATGGCCAAAAGTTTTGAGAATGATACAAATATTAATTTTTACAAAGTCTACTGCTTCAGTTTTTCTAATGGCAATTTGCATATACTCCAGAATGTTATAAAGAGTGATCAGCTTAACAGCAATTACTTGCAAAGTCAATATTTGCCTAGAAAATGAACTTTATCCCCCAAAACACATTTCAACATCATTGCAGCCCTGCCTTAAAAGGACCACCTAACATCGTTTCAGTGATTGCTCCATTAACACAGGTGTGGGTGTTGATGAGGACAGGGCTGGAGATCAATCTGTCATGATTAAGTAAGAATGACACCACTGGACACTTTAAAAGGAGGCTGGTGCTTGCCATCATTGTTTCTCTTCTGTTAACCATGGTTATCTCTAAAGAAACACGTGCAGTCATCATTGCACTGCACAAAAATGGCCTAAATGGGAAGAGTATTGCAGCTAGAAAGATTGCACCTCAGTCAACAATCTATCGCATCATCAAGAACTTCAAGGAGAGAGGTTCCATTGGTGCCAAAAAGGCTCCAGGGCGCCCAAGAAAGACCAGCAAGCGGCAGGACCGTCTCTTAAAAGTGTTTCAGCTGCGGGATCAGGCTACCAGCAGTGCAGAGCTTGCTGAGGAATGGCAGCAGGCAGGTGTGAGTGCATCTGCACGCACTGTGAGGCAGAGACTCTTGGAGCAAGGCCTGGTCTCAAGGAGGGCAGCAAAGAAGCCACTTCTCTCCAGAAAAAACATCAGGGACAAACTGATATTCTGCAAAAGGTACAGGGAGTGGACTGCTGAGGACTGGGGTAAAGTCATTTTCTCTGATGAATCCCCTTTTCGATTGTTTGGAACATCTGGAAAACAGCTTATTTGGAGAAGAAGAGGTGAGCGCTACCACCAGTCTTGTCTCATGCCAACTGTAAAGCTTCCTGAAACCATTCATGTGTGGGGTTGCTTCTCAGCCAAGGGAATCGGCTCTCTCACAGTCTTGCCTAAAAACACAGCCATGAATAAAGAATGGTACCAGAATGTCCTCCAAGAGCAACTTCTCCCAACCGTCCAAGAGCAGTTTGGCGCTCAACAATGCCTTTTCCAGCATGATGGAGCACCTTGCCATAAAGCAAAGGTGATAACTAAATGGCTCAGGGAACAAAACATAGAGATTTTGGGTCCATGGCCTGGAAACTCCCCAGATCTTAATCCCATTGAGAACTTGTGGTCAATCATCAAGAGACGGGTGGACAAACAAAAACCAACAAATTCAGACAAAATGAAAGCATTGATTCTGCAAGAATGGACTGCTATCAGTCAGGATTTGGTCCAGAAGTTGATTGAGAGCATGCCAGGGAGAATTGCAGAGGTCCTGAAGAAGAAGGGTCAACACTGCAAATATTGACTTGCTGCATTAACTCATTCTAACTGTCAATATAAGCTTCTGTTACTCATAATATGAATGCAATTCTATTTCTGTATGTGATTAAAAACATCTGACAAACACACATAAAAACCAGAGGGCAGCAGAGCATGTGAAAATATAATATTTGTGTCATTCTCAAAACTTTTGGCCATGACTGTACTTCTGCATCACTCTATAGTGACCACTTCATTCTTCATAAAGTCTGTATAGTTTGTAACAGAGTTTACAATTGAGAATTGCTTCTTATTTGGTGCATGCTGGTTGCAATATACTTGGCTCAGCTTCCAGCAACACTTCCTTCCTCCATATGTTTACCATATGCTAAGTAAAACCAAACCAGTGAGATAATTGATGTGTCAAAGGCGAAAGACCGCTCTCTATATTTAGTAGAAAGTATATATCTAGGTTGCTAAGTCTGGAAACCAGCCAGTATTTTGTATAGATGTGTGGATTTGCCATTCATGTCTGACTAATGCTTGCAAATATGAATTACTTAGATTTTTCTGCAAAAGTAGTGTATATTGGAAACCTGATAGAAACATTTACTCAATTGTTCCTTTTAGTGTATTTGTATTATTTTGAATAACTAGACAATTAGTTTCTTGTTTTTGCAGTGCCCTCCTTTGGCATCTAATTTTGCTTGTGATAAAGGGGTTTTACATAATGAGATTAGAAAAATATTGTCTTTTGCCACTAGAAACATTGACACTGCTGTCTATAGCCTGTACCTGGTGTCCAGTTGGATGGGACTGAGCAACAATATCAGATGCAGCCTATTGACATGAGTGGTGCCAAATCAGAAAATCACTCATGGGGCTAGCACCTACCACGTAACTTTTTTACACTTTTTGATGTAACGCCTTTTTTTTTTTTTTTTTTCCTTCTTTGAGACAAGACTAAATCTTGCCAAAAATGTGACTTGCCTAAAATTTAAACCCTTCTGGAACTCTCTTAACAGACAGTTTTATAATCTTTTTTGATCCACTCCTGCCACTGACCAAATATTTCTTATGGGCCATAAGCCACCTGGAGTTCGCCATACATCTAATAAATGTCTGCAACACCATGTTAATGGACAATAAGTAGCAATTCAGTAAACTCTGGACTCCATGGCTGGTGCCGGTGTTCCGATCTGGCATACCGCCTTCAACACTCTTGGGTTCTTTCGTATTGAAGTAGTATCTGCTTTTAATTCCATACCTGTGTGTAGTGCACGTTGTCTTTTTGTTATCCTTTTTTTCATTGTGTTAGGTTTCTTGAATTGTAATCTATATAGTACCATTTATACCTTGTCTTTAAATACTCCCATTGGTGTATATTCCCTGTGTAGACTGAATGTTTCCTTTCTTGTAATTGTATAAACTTTGCTTACCAGGTAATAAATAAATATAATTTTGAAACTAAAGTCCATAACTTTATTTTTCCACTATGGATCTAGTTGAGTACTTTTTTTTTTTTTTTTTTGCATGAAGTACTTCATATGTCCATGAACATGCTAGTTTTTGATCATTTATATTCCATTTCTTGGAGGTGAAGCAAACAAAAACAGTATTTTTTGCATTGTTTACCGTATTTTTTTTACTGTGAGACAGGCTTATGATGTAAATAAATCTTCTTTATGGTGACTTCATTTGTGTGTTATCCACTTTTCTGATCCACAGCGAAGTCATGTGACCAGCAATGAGATTCACTGAGATTCTCTTCCACTTATATAATGACCCCTGCCCCACCCCCCCCCCCCCCACCATGCCCGCGGCGAGATCAAGGGGTGTCAATATGTATTTTCAGCAGCCTGGGGTCTGACTAGTGACTCCAGGCTGCCAGGACCCCCAATAAGCGCATTGCTGATTCAGGTCCTCTAGTGGGACATCAAGAAAATGTAAAAAAATAAATGAATAAAGCCCCAAAACTGCCACTTTACTATATAAAATGAATTATATAAAAAAAACTAAAAAATTATAAAAACCAATACATATTTGGTATCGCTGCGTCTGTAACAACCCATACTATAAAACTGAAACGTTATTTAATCTGCACAGTGAATATCGGAAAAAAAAAATAAACACGGAAAAAAACATGCCAGAAATAATGGTTTTTCACCATCTCTTCTTACAAAAAAGTGATAGTCATGTGTACCCCCAAAACAGTACCAATAAAAAGCACAGGTTGTCCCACAAAAAAATAAGCCATCAACCCACTCTGACAACTGAAATTTATCATCTCAGAAGATGGCGATGCAAAAATTGAGTTAATAAAATTTAGTCACTAAGTTATAGGCACTTAAAAATGGTGTCATTACAAAATGCATCTCATACTACAAAAAACAATAAGAAAAATAATATATATATATTGTCTTGCACAATGAAGACAAAACCCCCCAAAATTGCCAAATCATTAGAACAAAACTGGCTACGGGAATATATATAAACTGTTCGAGCATATATCAAGGTATGTACACCCCAAATTTTGAGGTTACCAGGGAAAAGACAGAAGGAGCGCTATTTGGTTTTCGGAGCACATTAGACTGTTTAGTTTTTGGACGCCATGACACTTTTGCAGAGCTCCTGAAGTGCCAGTAAAGTGGAATCCCCTGACATGTCACCCCATTTTAGAAACTACCCCCCTGAAGGAATTTATCCAGGGGTACAGTGAGCATTTTTAACCCCAAATTGTTGCTATAATTTATTTTCCAGAAATGAATACGCAGCTGATGGTGAAAGGAGAAAATGGCATTTATTCCAGGAATATGTAATTTCGGTGCACATTATATTGTGCCCGGCTTGTATCAGAGACGAATGCTCCAAAAACTGTTGTGGCTGGGATACTCGCTTAACAGATTTTGGAGCGTGTGTCTCTGCTGACACAAGCTGGGCACAAAATATCGGGCACTCAAATGGCATATCTCTCCGCATTTTTCGCCCTTTTCGTGGGTCCGTGGGTAACCGCTTTTTTAAGCAGATTAGGTTACAGCTTGGAAACCCGAATGCAGGTGTGAACCTACCGTAATTTTAATTACTTTATTAGCAAATTTTGGATCCTTTCTGTGAAATCCTGCATTTTTTCACTCTTTCCCTTGTTCTGTATTAAGAGCTGTTCCTTTCTCTCACTGAATGTTGCTGTGTTGGGGATTAGGATATTTATATCATATGTGCTATACAATTGCATAGAAATATCCTAATCCAGACTGTTTTCAACCAGTGATCTCGCTGGAAGTAATTTAGATCACACTATAACAAAAAAAAAAAAAATGTTTTAATGTCTAAGGTATAACTGTTTGAAGTGACCCTCCCCTACTTTCATTCTCTCTACATTTTACATGATCTCGTACTCCAAGCACTTATTCGATAAACAGTAACATTCAGTGAGAGGCAGAAACAATACAGAAACTAGGGAAAGCGTGAAAAAATGCAGGATTTCACAGAAAGGATCCAAAATTTTTTAATAAAGTATATTACAAAATGTATTCATGACTCTATTATTGCCAGAAAAACAAAGTTGTCTGAAAGTTTAGTGTCGTTTTAAGAATGTTTCATTTTACCATGTCTGAAGCAGTCAGTAGTAAACCTCTCCTAATAATACATACTGTATATATTACCTGTGTAATCTACAGATATTAAAGAATTAATCCTTCATGGCTTGTGTTTTCACGTTCATGTTAAAAGATAAGCATTTTTAACCATGGTTTTTATTTTAAGCTTTTGACTGGGTATCGATGAATGAGAGTTCTCAGCATTTTTGTTTGTTTGTACTTTGTTAGAAAATGATAATAATGATACAATTTGTGACTGTGAAGTCGCACAATGATTTTTTTTTTTTTTTAAAGCCCTTTGTGCCTGGCTATGCAAAAGCTGTAGTCGCTTGACCTGTCATTTTTGCTGTTTTGGATGAAGGAGACCATTAACACAAGTCATTGCTTTCATAGACAGAGAGGGTATACCATGTTATATAGCAGCGTATTCATTCTGTAATAATATTACTTGTAAACTTCCACTGGACCTTTTAAGCGCCGCAGTAATTCAGTGTTCCCACATGACCCTCAAGTAGAATTCGATATTTTTGAAAATGTTGTTGCCACAGTCAAAGACCATTTGAAGAAACACTTACAGATTGAGCTTTTTTTTTTTGAATGATATTGTTTAAAGTGGCCCCCTCCTCTCACTTAGCCCTTTACATCAATAAGCTTTGATTTTCCCACAGGAGTTTTAATGTCTACCATGTGTGTCTGTCCTGCATTCACAGAAGTCTAGAAGTCTGCAGATTTTTGTTTTTAATTTATTCATTTGCAATCCAGTTTAGGGTCTTTTTTCAAATAATAAAAGTAGTGTGGCTCAATTTCTATAAATTGCCTTTCATCTTCAGGAACGTTACTTTGCATTATATTGAATATAGTTACACTGTCAGCTAGCTTCCATTCTATATAATAACTTTGTACTTTAATATAATGATATTTAGCAATTCAATGCAGCCATATTAGGAACAAACGAATCAGACTTTACCATTAATAATAATAAAAATAATAAATCACTTATACAGTAGGGAAAAAAGTATTTAGTCAGCCACCAATTGTGCAAGTTCTCCCACTTAAAAAGATGAGGCCAGCCTGTAATTGACATCATAGGTAGACCTCAACTATGAGAGACAAAATGAGAAAACATATCTAGAAAATCACATTGTCTGATTTTTAAAGAATTTATTTGCAATTTATGGTGGAAAATAAGTATTTGGTCACCTACAAACAAGCAAGATTTCTGGTTCTCACAGACCTGTAACTTCTTCTTTAAGAGGCTCTGTCCAGAATTTGTCTTTCTTTGTTTTCAATGGGAGGCAGAGATCGCAGCAAGACGCTGAAAAAATAAAGCATCCCACTCGATCTTGCTGCAGATTCTGCGGATCGAGACTCCCTGATGATTAGGCCCATTCACCTGGTCCTAGCCAGCAGAGGAAAGCCGAAACTAAATGCCAATGTCCTTCACTAGCATCCTGTGGTAGGTAGCCCGCAGTCGAATACGGCAACAGAAAATGAAGAGAAATTCCTCTTTATTTCCCGCTGTGTGAATGTAGCCTAAATTTTACCACCAGTATGCTTTTAGTTGTCGTGTGGTGTGTGGATTTTTTTTTTTTTTTTTCCTAGAATACGTAATGAATGTTTTCAGACTGTTTATAAATTGTGTGTGGTCAAATGTGTATGCATGCTTTATAATGTGTATGTATGTTATTGAGGTCAAATGGAGACCGATTGGTAAAAGGTATGAACTTGGCATGTGTGAACCTAGATTACTTGTGCCAGTTGGACCAGTGTAAGCCAAAATGTAAAACAATTGTAATCCAGCATAACAATGACTGAGAACTTTCCAACTTGCAGCAGTCTCTAGAAATGTTGCAGTTGATAACGTACTTTTTTTTTTTTTTTTTTTAAATTAATATTTGGTGCAGATGTGAACGTACTTGTACTCGAAGAGTCTCAGCCGAAAATCGGCTGAGGAAAAATTCCTGCACAGAGGGCTTTTTCTTCTGCCGGACTCCATTTATAGTCAATTGGGTCTGCTGGGCTCCATGTAAGCAGCGTTCATTTGTGTGACCTAGCAAGTACAAGGGTGAAAAGTGAGACCACTATCACCTACCACTTACTTTATTACATTAGATGTAATGATGGCTTTATTATCTGATGGGAAATTATGTGAAAACATCCCTTTGATCATTTCTTCAAGCCCAAGACTAAAAAAATTAACTATTTTCTATTTTGTTCTAGTAGACATTAGATTGCAAAATGTAAGATATTTTAGAAGGAATAATCTAATTGTTATACAACTTTAGCAAACGTCTTTTCAGCATTTTAGTCTTTAAGCACAACTAGTTATTACTCTTCAGCAACATTAAATAATTTGATGTTCAGAGAGGCATTATACTGTAGCAGCCACAGCTTTGTCACCATAATTCTCATGTAAACCTGCAACTGATCCGCTGACAAAAGTCAAAATGCTTGTCTGTAAGCAGATTGCATCACGTATGTGGAGAAAATAATGTTTATTGGCCGGTCAGAACGTCTTGATGCAAGTCTATGAGGGACTTAAAGGGTTTTTCCATGAATATAACCATATTTTAATTTGTCGCCAATTGAAAGTTAGACATTTTTGCAACTCTAAGTTATAAAATATTTTACAGATTTTAAAGATTTTCTCTAACCATCTTAGTGGTGACAGTCTTCTATCTTGACAGGCTGCTATTGGATACGACCATTAATGCAGGAACTATCTATGGTCTGCCATTTGCCATAATTTCTATATTTTGGACAGGTTATTAGGCAGGGACACTACACTAAATGCTCCTGAAGATACCTCGATGCCACCTCTATAGAGTGGACGAGACTAGAGCTCTGCTCCTATTATTTGAGTCCAGGGGGTCGGACCCCACCGATCAGATACTAACCACCTCTCCTATGGATACCATATACATTAGTGGATGGGAAATGGGTTCTCCTGTGGTCAGTAACTGTAACAGATGACTCGCATAAATCTAGCATTTTCTTTCTGGTTAGTCACTGGTTTTCTGTAATGTGATGGCAGGGATTTTCTTCTTTTAATGCAGCTTTTGTATACATACTTGTAGACCTCACACATTTGTTTCCCTGATGTATTGTGCAGAAATCACTAAGTAATATCATAGGCACTTAGGAGCGTCGTTGCTCTAATGGCTCGTGGTCTTACCTATGATCTGATAAAGACAGTCTGAATGTAAGTGTAAATGTGTCTGAGCAGTTCCACTTCCAGACATGTTCACATAGCATGCCTTTTATCAGATAATGGGTAATCTTTGTAAAACCCTAAATACTGTTGTATATAAACCAGGTCTTTCTGCTACATTTTGGGAAGCTTGCCAACCCCCTCAGTCTCTGTTGAATAAAACAAAGGCTTAGTGTGATAAGCCTCTGCTATATAAAATACAGCCAAGCTTTGTTCTAGGTAACATGACCCCTTCTTATCAATGTGGAGTGGTAAAGCCAGTTCAGTTCATTTAGTAAGGAGGTTCACTTTCACTATATTTGTTCCTTGAAGGTTTGGGTTGCTGTATACAAAAATGTATCACTTTGAGTATTTGTTTATTAGAACCTGAATGTATCATGTGACATCTACAGGTGCATCTCAATAAATTAGAATATCTTTGAAAAGTTCATTCATCTCAGTAATTCAGTAATACAATTCATAATCAGCGTCTTCCATGATTGTGTGTCCTACTGAACCAGACTGAGGGACCATTTAAAGGCTTAGGAAACCTTGGCAGGTGACACACTGAATTTACAATACTAAACTTTTTTACAATATTCTAATTTTCTTAGATTTGGGTTTTCATTACCTGTAATCCATGATCAACATTTACAGAAATAAAACACTTGAAATAGAACACTGTGTGTAAAGAATCTAGAAAATATAGGAGGTCACTTTTTTAATTTAATGACTGAAATGAATGAACGTTTCAAAGATATTCTAATTTATTGAGATCCACCTGTAGATTGATAAGAACATTACAGCTATTGAGTTTCATGTGCTTACACAAACTTGTATTTCTGCTGTAGACCGTGTACCCTGTACTACCAGGGCTGTGGAGTTGGTACACACAACCACTATTTTCTCACCCCCTGGCTCTGACACGTTTATTAATGGCTGATAGTCTTGATCAGACAGAAGCAGTTGAATTTCTATGAGAGTTATTTCCAATTATATTATACAATTATTAATATTGACCAATTAATTAGATGTATAGTTTGTGGCTTATTTAATCATTTAATTTTGAAGACAGAGTTGGATTTTTTTTCTCCTGACTCCAGAGCCTTGTGTACCACATTGCAAACTTAAAAAATCTTTTATATAAAATAAGGTGTTTCTATTTTAACCAGAATTTTTGGAAGCATTACAGCTACTAAAAGGCGAATTTATGCCATAAATATTTATTTCTCGTAGCCTGGAGAATAACAGATGATAACAGAATCTAATAGAACTGACTGGGCTCAATGGCGCTCAACTTTGATATAAGATTCAATATGGCGCTACATGTTTATATCCTATTTATCAAGTAATAATTGGTGTACAGTCATGGCCAAAAGTTTTGAGAATGATGCAAATATTAATTTTTCCAAAGTCTACTGCTTCAGTTTTTCTAATGGCAATTTGCATATACTCCAGAATGTTATAAAGAGTGATCATCTTAACAGCAATTACTTGCAAAGTCAATATTTGCCTAGAAAATGAACTTTATCCCCCAAAACACATTTCAACATCATTGCAGCCCTGCCTTAAAAGGACCACCTAACATCGTTTCAGTGATTGCTCCATTAACACAGGTGTGGGTGTTGATGAGGACAGGGCTGGAGATCAATCTGTCATGATTAAGTAAGAATGACACCACTGGACACTTTAAAAGGAGGCTGGTGCTTGCCATCATTGTTTCTCTTCTGTTAACCATGGTTATCTCTAAAGAAACACGTGCAGTCATCATTGCACTGCACAAAAATGGCCTAACTGGGAAGAGTATTGCAGCTAGAAAGATTGCACCTCAGTCAACAATCTATCGCATCATCAAGAACTTCAAGGAGAGAGGTTCCATTGGTGCCAAAAAGACTCTAGGGCGCCCAAGAAAGACCAGCAAGCAGCAGGACCGTCTCTTAAAAGTGTTTCAGCTGCGGGATCGGGCTACCAGCAGTGCAGAGCTTGCTGAGGAATGGCAGCAAGCAGGTGTGAGTGCATCTGCACGCACTGTGAGGCGGAGACTCTTGGAGCAAGGCCTGGTCTCAAGGAGGGCAGCAAAGAAGCCACTTCTCTCCAGAAAAAACATCAGGGACAGACTGATATTCTGCAAAAGGTACAGGGAGTGGACTGCTGAGGACTGGGGTAAAGTCATTTTCTCTGATGAATCCCCTTTTCGATTGTTTGGAACATCTGGAAAACAGCTTATTCGGAGAAGAAGAGGTGAGCGCTACCACCAGTCTTGTCTCATGCCAACTGTAAAGCATCCTGAAACCATTCATGTGTGGGGTTGCTTCTCAGCCAAGGGAATCGGCTCTCTCACAGTCTTGCCTAAAAACACAGCCATGAATAAAGAATGGTACCAGAATGTCCTCCAAGAGCAACTTCTCCCAACCATCCAAGAGCAGTTTGGCGCTCAACAATGCCTTTTCCAGCATGATGGAGCACCTTGCCATAAAGCAAAGGTGATAACTAAATGGCTCAGGGAACAAAACATAGAGATTTTGGGTCCATGGCCTGGAAACTCCCCAGATCTTAATCCCATTGAGAACTTGTGGTCAATCATCAAGAGACGGGTGGACAAACAAAAACCAACAAATTCAGACAAAATTAAAGCATTGATTCTGCAAGAATGGACTGCTATCAGTCAGGATTTGGTCCTGAAGTTGATTTGAGAGCATGCCAGGGAGAATTGCAGAGGTCCTGAAGAAGAAGGGTCAACACTGCAAATATTGACTTGCTGCATTAACTCATTCTAACTGTCAATATAAGCTTCTGTTACTCATAATATGAATGCAATTCTATTTCTGTATGTGATAAAAACATCTGACAAACACACATAAAAACCAGAGGGCAGCAGATCATGTGAAAATAGAATATTTGTGTCATTCTCAAAACTTTTGGCCATGACTGTAGTTAGAAACTTTAATATTGTGGAGCAGCCCATTAGTTGTATAATCACAATAGAGAAATCTCAGCAGAATTATAGTAGATTGTTTAGTATGGGGCATTGAGTGATAGCATGATGAGTACAATATGAGTTCTGCTGGAATTTGGCAGACTTTGCTCTTACATGCATGGGCACATTAAGAATCTGTACCCATTATAATAGACATAGCCTGGTCCAATAGAGTGCTTCAGGCAAACTGCATTTGGTGAGTGACACCATATACAGTTGAAATAGTAAGCTGGCATACAATCTAATATGCGGATTGTGAGCAATTTATAGAAAAATAAACTAACACACAAAATAAATGACCAAAACTGTCATTTTGCTGCCTTCAAATCAATAGAACAAGTTCCAAGTAGAGCATTACATCGGAGTGCATTTATTGTCATAACTGTTTTCTGGTTTATTCATTTTATTTGTGTGGTTTTTTTTTTTGTTTTTTTTATAAAACTAGTTTTTATTGTGTCCCTTTTATGAACTTTGAATTTTAACTCCTTCCCGCTGCAGCCATTTTTTGTACGATGTACTGGGAAGCTGGAAAGAAAGGGGGTGGAGTTAGAAAGAAAAAATTAATTTGTGCTATTTTCTTTTTACGGCATTACATTTGCCATAAAAAGAATTTCCATACCTTTACAAAAACCCAAAACTTTATATGGAGCTATGTCTGACATTTTTCTTTATACTGGAATTGTGTGATGTTTTTGATTTCTTTTCATTCAGTTTTATTGGGAATGCGAAACTGTGAAAAAAATGGTGGTTCGACCGCTACTACATTCACGTATGGGATAAATATTTTTACATATTAATAGCTGTTATTTTCTGATGCATGAATACCTGATGTGTGTGTGTGTGTGTGTGTGTGTGTGTGTGTGTTTGTTTTTTTTGTTTACGTTTGATTTAGAGAAAGGCATGGCTTGAAATGTTTTTTTGTTTTCTTAAAAAAAAAAAAAAAAAAAAAAAAATTTTTTTTTTCTTTTATTCTTAGACCATCCTAGGGAACATGAACTATAGTGGATCTGATCACCAATATAATATACTTCAATAGGTCAAAAATATTAGATCTGCAAGGGTCCGACATCTTGGACTCCAGCAAATCAGCTGCTCCGGGACAGTGCAGCACCTGACAACGTTTACATGTGGAGAGCCATGCTGCTCACTCGTCGTATGCAGTGTAGAAGTTGTATAAGGGACTGCAGCCCTGCCCCATAGACTTCAGTGGGCCAATGCTGAAGTACCTAAAGCTGCTGCTACACTTTGAGGGAGTAGAGCTGCTCACTCATAGTACAATGTAAATATTACCTGTAGCCTTGCTGTTTCAGAGCCTCGCTGTCCAATAACCAGGACCCCCTCAGATGTAATATTGATGACCTAACCTAAGGATGGGCCATCAATATTGGAAAGTAGATAACCCCTTTAAAGCATTAGGAGATAGATGTTGCCTGTGAAACATAGTCTATTTCTCCCACATAACCTAGTATTTTAAAGAACACTATTTTCTGCTTTTGGGGAGAAATTTTCAGGAGCTTCTTATAGGGATTTTTTTCCCCCCACCATTGTGAATGAAGTTTTGCAAAAAAACAAATCCACGCTAGATTCACACTAGCAGGGACTCCGTCCCCCGTTGCGCTTAACATAGGCGGATAGAAACGTCATGCAAGCAGGTCATTTCTCTCTGCCGATTTCAGTATAAAATCGTTGGAAACCCGGCAGACCCCATTATAGTCTGTGGGGTCTGCGGGATACCACTTTTTAAGCGGATAGGGTTTCTGTTTTTCTGGTCCCCCAAGCGGACCTGAAGAATGGAAATTCAAACTCTAGTGTGAACCGAGAAACACTAGCATTGCACTATAGTGCCAAAATACTGTCTCTATTTATTTTGTTGAACTCTATTGTAAATTACTACTTTATTGTAATAGTTAATTTAATAGTTTATTGTAATAGTTAGAAGATTTGCTGTCTATTAAATGCTGTATATTTCTTGTGCTATTCTTAATGTTGAATGCTGATGACATTTTGGATTCTGATCTGAAGAAAGAGTGCTCCTTATACTAACTCAAATGCTTATAACTCTTTGGTGTTAGAGTTCCCATGGAGGTTCCATGGCCCTAGTAAGTAGGCTGTAGGAAAATTAGATTTTCTAGTCTGAGGTAAGGTTACAAAAGCATTGACTTGTCATGGAAACAGTTATTTGGCTTGCTTCTTTCACCAGGTGCAATAATAACCAGTTTTATTGAACTTTACCTTCTAGACATGGTCTTGTAGTTTCCTGTCTTTACATATAATGCATCTGCAAAATCTCAGATCCTCTGAAAACCTTCATTGAAGTAACCCTGTGGTATCAAGAACTTTTGTTATGAAAAGTCCAGGTTTGACTGTAGTGGAATGTAGTGAAGGTGGTGGTGTGGTTGTTGACTTGTTGCCAACAACCAGTGATTACATTTCTGAATTTGTTGCTAAATGCTGGTGAAACTTGGCATTGTCAAAATACTGTAAGTGTAGTGCTATGTCCTATTAGCTCCCCCAAGTATATTTGTCTCCAGCATGTTACAGAGCACATTACAGTAATAAATATACCTCTGTTATGTGGTCACTTTTGTAGATTTGGAGAAAACAACTATGAGGTCTTATGTAAACTAGGTAGTTGGTGCACTGGGGCGCGGCTCATTAGCCCCAGTGCACCAAGCACTTGAAGCACTTCTCTTGCCATTTTTGCCTACCATCTCTTGGCTCCACCACCCCATGTAGTGAGAGATGATCCTTCCACTTCTACGACATCACCCATCCTACTTGAGCAATCAATAGCAGTGCTCCCAGGGCTGAAAGCTACTACCTAATTCGCATAAGACTTTTGTTCTCCACATCTACCAAAGTGAAATGCATAACAAAGGTTAAGTTTATCACTGTAATGTGCTGTGTAACATAGTGGTGACTGCTGAATATGCTTAGGGAAGATGGTAGACTACTTTTAACACCATGACGTACTATTAAGTCATGGTAATGTCATCCGCTCAGAAGCTGTTAGCTGTAAGGCCCGGTTCACATCTGCGCATGGGTTTCCATTCGAGGAGTCCACTTGGGGACCCCCTGAACAGAAACCTAATCCACATAAAAAAGCGGTTACCTTAGGAAAGTGGCGGACCCCATAGACTATAATGTGGTCCGTGTCGTTTCTGCACGAAAAATACGGAGAGAAAAGTGTTGCTTGCAGGACTTTTCTCTCCGCATTTTTCATGCGGAGAGGGGAATGGAATGGCCCAAACGCAGATGTGAACCAGGCCTAAGAAACTTAGCTGGGTTTCGATTGTGGGCGGTAAAACCCTAACCCTTAGAAGCCACGACCAATCATGACTGTGGCATCTAAGTGGTTGCCCTAGCAACCCCGTACCTCATTTTCCCCCTGCCCCGGTATCTCCGAGGAGAGATTTTACTAATTGTTTTCAATGGGAGACAGTGATATTTTGCAAAGTTCTTTTATATGATTATGACTGCTATTGTGGGAATACCCCATGTCTACTAATCCTCATGGCTTATTTAGGCTTGCTGTAACACAATAAAACTCTCTGTATAATTCTGCTCCACATTCAGAACTTTGAAATGATTGTATCTGCAGCATTCTGGCAGACTCATGCAGAGGTCCAATCTAAACATTTAGATTGGTGGGGGGTAATGGAACAAAATCTAGAAGTATAGCCAGAATGACATTTATTTCTGATGTTTTCTTGCTTGTTTGTGTTTCAGTATGCAAAGATCCTCCATACAAAGTAGAAGAATCTGGGTATGCTGGTTTTATTTTGCCAATAGAAGTCTATTTCAAAAATAAGGTATGTTTTCCCATCAAATGTTTTTTCTCTTACTCCAATTTAAATATTTTTCCTTTTTTATTTAACATCAGGTTTAGAAGCACATTGGCTCCTCTTTACAATGACAATCTGCAGTTTCATGTAAATGATGCACCTAGTGAGTAAAGTATAAAATGTACACTCTAAAAATCCTTTTTATGCAGACAGCAATTATATTGCCCTCAAACAAGTGCAATAAATCCCTGTTTCTATAAGATGGACATGCATGAGATTGAAGGATGCCATGCCACTACAATATTTAGGTATATGCTTGGAACAGTACGTTAGTTTGGCTCTATTCATATTCCATTTTGCGCACACATTTAGTGTATATGCCAGGATGATCTCTTACATGAAATAGTATAGTGCCAAAAATGGTATACCACCCAATGAAGGCAGGCACTCTTTTGGCGTTCATAGGGTGAATGGAGCTTTATAGCTCATTTACATGTTTGGTATAAGTTATACATTATGTACTGTTATGAATGTATATTGGTAGTTTTTTGTTTGTCCATTAAGTTCCAATTATCATTAAACTCTGCAAGGGTGTGTTGAAATCACTGGTTGGCAATACAGTTTAAATATGGCCTATATGTACATAGAGACCTAGTACATAGAGCTCCATACACATAAGACACCTAGCATTTCAAAGTGCTGTCTGTAAGGAGGAATTAAAAAAAAAATTAAAAATACAGAAAGTTATCATATATTTTACAGAATCTGTCGAGATTTTTAGGGAGCATATTGCTATTTCAAATAAAGTTCACCATACAGTGTATGTAGATTATGTTGCAAGTATGACACAGGATTAGTGCTGGTGATGGCCTTAGAAATGCGCTGGTACATCAGAAAAATGTATGTGAATAGTTTTTGTATACATAATTTCTCTGGCAATGTTCACATGGAAATATACACTTGAATAGTGTAACAGGTGACTGTTCATTATATGTAATGCTGTGTATAAAAATGAGAACAAACTGTTGAAATGCCAGAAAAAATTATATTACTAATTGTAGCTTCAGTTCAACCTTTGCTCTGCTGAAAATGTATACAACATGGTCAAGTACTTGAGGGGAATATGTGTTTTTTTTTTTTTTTTTTTTTTATATATATACAAAGATATATGATCATGAGGGCTCATATTTTGCTTGAAATGTTGTACAGGCTCCTCTACAAATAAAAATTTGATTAATAGGTTTTGAGTGTTTTAGGCATGTTCTCTGACTTGTGCCAAACTCACTGCTTAGGGAGCAGGAGATCTGTTACCATTATCCATGGTGTGATTCTGTATTACTTACCTATTGTTTAAATTTGAGGTGTACATTGTAGCCCTATCGTTATGAAAATGAGTTTACTGAAAAGTCATTTTTATAAAGCAAGAAGCTTCCTATGAGGGTTCAGTGGTCACAAATAACGTTGCATAGGCCTGTCACCAGCTGGTATCTGTATGTGCAAAGTGCATTGAGAAGCAAGGATACTATTAGATGAGGGTATAATGTAGAAAAGAGAAATAAACAAAAAAAGATAGGTTAGATAGAGAAAGTGTAGAATATTAAGGTTGGGGAATGTGAAAAGTCTGTCTAAAAAGACGTTTGGAACTGTGAAACTTTGGAAGTTGAGTAATAATCTGCTTTGCCAGGGTAGTGCATTCTGAGGAATAGGTGTAGATCTGGAGTAGTCTTGTAGGGGGGAGTGGAAGGTTCAGATTAAAGTGGATGTTTTGCTCAGGCTCAATTTTTTTTTAAATTAGGCCGGGGGTGATGGAAAAAAAAATACTCACCTTAGTGCTCCAGTGTTCTCCCAGAGCAGTCCAGTCCTGCTGCTTGGCTGTCTTATTTTGTGGAAGTCTTCGCTGGCTCGGACATCCCATGTCTTGTGATTTGCCTCAGCGGTCACGTGAGTATCAGTGTAGTAATTGGACTGATAGATGAGCTTTGCTGCTGCATTCAAAGTAGATTGTAATGGAGAGGGTTTAGTAAACAGAATACACATTAGTAGGGAGTTATCGAAACAAGAATGAATAAGTCCAACAATAAGGGATTTTGACATTTCGAAGTAAGCAAAGGTTGGATTCTGGAGTTGTTTTTGAGGTGCAAGTGACATTAGTGTGCAAGTGATTGAGAAAAGTGGTGAAACAAAGGTCTGAACTGATCATAATCCCAAGGTGCTACCTAAGAGTTATGGCAACACCACAGACAAATAGAAATGTCAGGTTTTGGTAGATGGTGGAAACACAAGCAGATTAGGTTTTGAAAGATTAGGCTTCACAGACAACTGGTGTTCTGTAGTAATGGAAGGACGATGATTTAGGAAGAGGTGTATAATTGAGTGTCGTCTGCGTAAAGGCTGAAAACCAAATCTGGTGGATTGTTCAATAGGGGCTGTGCAGAGAGAGAACAGGAGAGGTCCTGCAACTGAGCTCAGAGGAACCCCAACAGCAAGGTGAAAGAGAGCTAGCACTCTGAAGATGCAGTTAGCAGAAGAATCAAGAGAGCAGTGTTCTTGGGTCCAATAGATTGCACCATACTGAGAAGGTGTTAAACAATGTCTACTCTACGGAATAGAGAGTAGGTTCCATAAGAAGTAGTTGTTAGGAGATTGTTGTATGGACAGTTTCAGTAGACTGCAGAGTTAGACCGAAACCAGATTGTAAGGAGTTCAGAGGAAAGATAGCGGAGGGATAGCTTTTTACCCGAGAACACAGCAAGCGTTCCAGGAGTTTGTAAATAA
Organism: Leptodactylus fallax; assembly: GCA_947044405.1. Classification (NCBI taxonomy): domain Eukaryota; kingdom Metazoa; phylum Chordata; class Amphibia; order Anura; family Leptodactylidae; genus Leptodactylus; species Leptodactylus fallax. Next base: position 3,564,235 of record CAMRHE010000096.1, read on the forward strand.
ATCGAAGAATACAGACAAGTTAGTAGCAGTACAAGATAGATCAAAAGTTTTTTTTCAGTAGTTGTTTTATGTTTAAAAGACGAAAGAAAGATACCAGAAGGCATAGAGAGGTTAAATATTTTAGTGAGGTGAGAAGAGATGGATTGGGGTGATGGATTGGAGAATGTGTGAAGGGTCACTGATGCAGATAGTAGGATAAGAAGAAAGGAGCTGGAAGATTACTTTTTTCCCAAATTGGATCAAAGGAAGAGAATGAAGAAGATAAAGTGAGAGGAAAAGAGATTGATGCTGCTTGGAGACTGGGTGATTATTTCTTGACGGGTCATCAGCACAGAGGTCTGTAATAGGATAGGAGTGAAAAGTGTCAGTCATTTTGGGTTATTGGCTAGTGAGAAGATCGGTGTGGTGAAATAGGTTTGAATGGCAAGGTGGAGGGCAGAATTATAGGCTTCCAGCATGAATTTGGAATGATTATTATATCTGAGATGAGGACCGTTTTCTCAACAGATATACAGCACACCTAGATCACCTGTAAATAATGTGTGTTTTGCTGCCCATGTTGAAAGGTTCAGATTAAAGGGAATCTGTCACCAAAACCCACAATATCAACCCAGCCCTGCAGATAGATAGGTTAGGGTCACCTGAACGAAACAGTGCTTTCCCCTTGTGAATTGGTGCCTTTGTTGTTTTTACACATTGTGTTCCCCATAAGGTCATAAAAGACCTTTTTCAAAATTGATTTTTTTTTTTTTAATTCTAATGTTTATTTAATGTCCCAGCCCATACAGCCACCCTGTTGCACACTGTTGAGCTGATCTAGGTCTGGGAAAGTGCCAAGAAATTTGGAAGTGTTCTCTGTGTCAGCCATGCCATACTTTATATTAAAATTATTAAGTAGAATAGTTGATTACTAGCAGGCATGGATTGATTTTCTGACTGTTAGATGAAAATATGCCAAATATTTCTGCAACATATTTTTTCTTAAATTTTAAAAAGAAAAAAAAAAAAGAAAATGCATCAATACAATAACATTAAAGGGGTTGTCCAGGCAAAAATGGACATTAAATTTATTACTTAAATAGGCCGGGGGAGGGGGGGAAAAAAAAAAAATCATACTCACCTTTCCCCGATGTTGCGGTGCCTCCCAGCGCGGTCCGGTCTTCTCAGTCCAGTGATGACGTGTGGCGGAAGTCCCAGCCACACATGACCGCTGAGGTCAATCAGAGGCCTCAGCAAAGGGCATGCAATGTCACTACCTGTGATATCACAGGTCTCTTCCTGAGGCCTCAGCGGAACTCAGGAAGAGACCCGTGGGAGACGCTAGATCAGAAGGACCGACCCGCGCTGGGAGGGCATCGGGGACAGGTGAGTATGATATGTTATGTTTTGTTTGTTTTTTTACCTCCCCTGGCATATTTTAAAATAAAATAAAAAATTTGCCTGGACAAACTCTTTAACAAGTACAGGATTGACAATAATGACAAAAACAAATATACTGAGAGTTACTAATAACACCAGTTCTAAGCAAAACTTAAGAGGTGGAAAGAGGGAGATAGAGTATAGGATCAGAATGGAGTCCCAGCAAGGAAGCTGCATTTGTGATAGCCACTTAGCCCAGTATCAAGGCGACATGCAATAGCATGTTCCATAGTACAGTTACTATTAATTGATTGCAATCTCCACAAAAGAGGGAATCTGAGTTGATTTCCAGTTCCTCACAATACAGGCCCTAGAGGTATTATATCATGGCATGTCCATGATCTATGGATAAGAGTACCAATATCTTGGTAACATCTCTAGCACAGCACAGATTAGAAGTAGGTAAAATGCAATGAGTCGGCACAGAGTGAGATACTGCCTGTAAAGCAACTAGACAACTACAAGTGATTTGCACAGTAGGAGATTGTATTGGAAACAGTATAGACCTCCACCCACTGTTCCTCAGTGAATCCACATTGAAGTTGTTTCTTTTACGTGGATTGGAAGATGAGTCTTGGGAGACCACATTGAGTAAGGAGGGCCTGTTACGCGTGAGAGGTTTGTTTGAGCTCATATGAGGTTCTAGGAGAGTCTTGTGGTGCAGTTATAGATTGAAGTAGGTGACGTAATTGTAAATATTTCTAGAATTCCCTATGAGGGAGGGAATACTTCTGAGATGTCTCTATGCACCTATCAACAGAAGTTATTCTAAAGCTCCTTTAGTAATTTAAAAAGGAGCTCAATAAAGGAGCATCAAGCGAACGAGAAGTTAATATGCCCAGGTCACTGAAGGATTTCTTCCACACTTCCATAGATATAGCAACCATTGATAGAAAGTCCCCCGAGGCAGTTTCAGAAATCTCAAGGCCCACAGCGCTAGATTAAGGGAGGGGTAACCTAGGATGTGACCCTCGATATCTACCCAATGTCTAGAAGTATCGTGGTTCCACCAGTGTTTCACCTGATCTAGTATTACGTGTAATAATAATTCAAAAGTGGACTTCTCAGACCGCCTTTATTAACAGGTAACATAAGGTTTAACCCTTTCATGATTCTATCAATTTTTGTTTTTGCTTTTCTGTTTTTCCCTCTTCCCATTCTAAGAGCCATAATTTTTTTATTTTTCAGTTCACAGAGTCACATGATGGCCTATTGTTTGCGGGACAAATTGTACTTTGTAATGGCGCCATTCAATATCCTGTACAATGTACTGGGAAGCTGGAAAAAAAATTCTGAATGAGGGGGGAATTGGAAAAAAATGAATTTGCGCCAAATTCTTATGGGTCTAATTTTTATGGCATTCACTATGTGGTAAAAATTACATGTTACCTGTATTCTGTGGGTCAGTACGATCACGGCGATACCAAATTTATATAGTGTTTGCAATGTTTTGATACCTTTTAAAAAAAATTTAAACTTTGCAAAATAGAGAAAAAAAATTTTGTCGCCATGTTCTGACACCTGTAACTTTTTTTTTTTTTTTTATATTTATGTGTATGGGTCTGAGTAAGGCATCTTTGTATGCGGGGCAAGATGGTGTTTTTATTGATAACATTTTGGGGAAGTTCTGATGGTTTTAATCTCTCTTTATTCCATTTTGTTTGTAGGAGGCAAAGTGTTGAAAAAAAAAAATCGCCATTTTGATTATTTTCCCCGCTACGCCGTTCACCGTATGGGAAAAATATTTTTATATTTTAATAGTTCAGACATTTTGGAGTGCGGGACACCTAAAGTGTTTGTTTACTTTTGTTTTTATATGTGATCTAGGAAAAGGGGGGGTGATTTGAACTTTTTATATTTTGTGTGGTTTTTTTAATACTTTTTAAAAACTTTTTTTTTTTTTTTTTTTTTTTTACTTTTATTTTCAGACCCCTTAGAGACCTTGAACCCTAGGTGGTCTGATCATTCATACTATTCACTGCAATACTAATATATTGCAGTAAAATACTTTTCCTTCTATTACACGCTGCTTCTGACAAGCATCTGTCAAGGCAACCGATCGCTGCCCTCCGTTGACGATGACCGATGGCATCGATCGCAGCTGTTAGCGGCGAGTCCTGGCTGTATTATACAACCGGTATCTGCCGTGTATGGGGAGAGCTCTGCTCCTGAGCTCTCTCCATACACCTCTTTGCGCATAATGACGTAAATTAACTTGATTATGCGCGAAAGGGTTAAAATGGGACTCTCGCCCTTTGGGACTTCCAAATAAACGTCACTAATATGGATTGGAGGTTGCTTAAAACTGATTTAGGTACTTTAATAGGGAGGTTACAAAATTAACATTAAATTTTAGGGAGTAGAATCTTTTTTGCGGTGGAAATCCTGATTAGCCAGGAAATGGGAAGGTTAGTGAGAGTGTGTATCTTTAGTTATGATTTGAATAAGGGTGTCAGAGTTCAACTTGCCTAATAGGTATTCAACTAACTTATCCCCCTAACCTAAGTAGGCAATGGAATTATCGCCCCCCCACCCCCACCCCCCCAGCCTTGGTGGTCACTGCCATTGGCTGATCAGATCTGATCGGCCAATAACAGTTTGCCGGCAAAGATCCAATAATCTGTGCCAGCAGGTTACTTGAAAACCGGGAGTGATTGATGCTACATAGCCTCCTAACCAGCACCAGCCCCTTTTTGGAGAGGTGTGTGGTTTTTTTGTGTTTGCATCCTGCTGTTCTTTCAAGATGCCCCCAACTTTGACCGCCTATTCAAAATCAGGCCACTCATTGACCACTTTAATGCCAAATTTGCAACATCCTACATCCCTGATCAGAGACTCATCTATAGAAATGTTCTGATCAGTTTCAAAGGGAGAATTGAGCCCCCAAAATATTTTCCCAATAACTCCTAGGATTGGGATGCAGTGTGGGATTTGCTGCACCCACTGCTGGACCAGGGTTATCACCTACATGTGGATAACTTCTACACCAGAATCGCACTCTTTAAGTACCTCAGTCCCAGAGGAACTGTTGCTTGTGGGACAGTGCGCAGAAATCAGAGGCCTCCCTAGAGCACAGATTGCGCAGCGCCTCAAAAGGGGTTTTGGTCAAGTATAAGGACAAGAGGGATGTCCGTGTACTGATCACAATTCATGGTAACGGTAGCACCCTTGTCCCTCTACTTGGTACCAGTACCCTTGCCCACAAGCCAGTCTGCATCCTGGCATATAATTAAGGACATGGGAGGGGTGGATTCTTTTTATCAAGTCCTAAAGCCATATAATGACATGAGATAAATAAAAGTGTGGTACAAAAAGCTGGCCATGCAGATGGCACTGTATAATGCTTTTTTGATATCACGATGTGCAGGCAGGGCAGGAATATTCCTACAGTTTCAGGAGGAAGTTAACAAGGCTCTGATATTTGGGGACCAAGAAGTGCCAGGTGCCCATATTGTACCAGGGCAACATTTTCCCAGTGAAGTCCCACAAACTGCACCTTTTTTGCAGAGTCTGTTCCAAAAGGGGAATAAGGAAAGAATTTATCAGTGTGACACCTGCCCTGAAAAACCTGGCCTGTCCATGAAGGAGTGCTTTAGACTGTACAACACATCCATTGTATATCACCTCCCTATACTGTGATGTACTCTGCACATATTTACCTTTCAACCTCTTTTGTCAATTTCTGGAAAATTAAATTAATGCAATACCTGTGGGTTCCAAATGCTCACTATACCCCTTGATAAATATCTTAAGGGGTCTAGTTTTCAAACGGAGGTCATTATTTGGGGATTTTCACTGTTCGGGTTCTTCAGGGGCCCTGCAAATGGCACATGGTGGCTGAAAACTATTTATGGGAATTCTGCCCTACGAAATGCATTTTATCCCTTCTGAGTCCTGCTGTGTGCCCATACATCAGTTTATATCCACATGTGGGACATTTCCATAGTCAGGAGAAATTACTTAGCAAATTGGGAGTGCAATTTCTACTTTAACCCCTTATGGAAATGAAAAAAAAATTGGGTTAAAGCATCATTTTATTGGAAACTATGTCATGTTCCAAATTTACTGTTCAATTCTGTGAACAGTCCAATCATCTGTGGGGTCCAAATGCTCGCTATACCCCTTGATAAATTTCTTGAGGGGTTTAGTTTACAAAATGGGGTCTTATGTTGGGAGTTTATATTCTTCCGACACCTTGGGGGCTCTGCAAGTGAAACTTGGTTCCTGAAAGCTATTACAACAAATTCTTTGCTTCAAAAAAAAAAAAAAAAGAAAAAAAAAAAAATACGTCAATTTACATCCACATGTGGGGTATTTCTATAGCTGGGAGAAAATGCTTAACAAATTGTGGGGTTCATTTTCTCTCTTAACCCCTTATAGAAATGCAAAAATTGGGATTAAAGCAAGATTTTATAGAAGAAAAAAAAAAAAGTTGCTTTCCATTTTCCTGGCCCAATTCTGCATAACACTTGAAAGGTCAAAGTGCTCACTATACCCCTTGATAAATTCCTTGAGGGGTTTACAAAATGTTGTCACATTTTGGGGATTTCCACTATTTTGGCACCTTGGGGACTTGCAATTCAGACATGGTGCCTGAAAACTACTCCAGCAAAATCTGTCCTCCAAAAGACAATTAGCGCTCTTTCTGTTCTGAGCACCGCCATGTGCCCGTAAATCAGTATACCAACACATATTTGGGTATTGTTGTGTTCAGGAGTAATTGTGCAACAAAATGTGGGGTGCGATTTCTCCTTTAACCCCTTGTGAAGATGAATAATTTGGGGCTAAAATGACATTTTATTGTTAAAAAAACAAAACGTAGGGTCAAAGGATAAATTCATTGAGGGGTCTAGTTTTCAAAATGGGGTTATTGGGGAGTGAGGGGTTTCACTGTTCTGGCTCTTCAGGGGTTCTGCAAATGCAACATGGTACAGATTCCAGCAAAATCTGCCCTCCAAAATCCCTATTGCACTCCTTTCGTTCTGTACCCTACTGTGTGTCCATACAGTCCTGCTCTTCATTATTGGCACCCATGAAGTTTAAGTAAATAATGCGGAATAGCTCCTGAAAAAAATGAATCAAGTGAAACAGCATTTTTGTTTCGAGCACTCATGTTATATACAAAAGAGCAAATGATAAAGAACCATAAAAAATTAAAAAAAAACAACAATGGGAGGGAAAAATAGAAAAACCTAAAGCTTGATGTCACACTGGTATTGGCAACCTTTACAGTTAATACAGTCATATGAAAAAGTTTGGGCACCCCTATTAATCTTAATCATTTTTAGTTCTAAATATTTGGGTGTTTGCAACAGCCATTTCAATTTGATATATCTAATAACTGATGGACACAGTAATATTTCAGGATTGAAATGTGGTTTATTGTACTAACAGAAAATGTGCAATATGCATTAAACCAAAATTTGACCGGTGCAAAAATTTGGGTACCCTTATCATTTTATTGATTTGAATACTCCTAACTACTTTTTACTGACTTACTGAAGCACAAAATTGGTTTTGTAACCTCACTGAGCTTTGAACTTCATAGCCAGGTGTATCCAATCATGAGAAAAGGTATTTAAGGTGGCCAATTGCAAGTTGTTCTCCTATTTGAATCTCCTCTGAAGAGTGGCATCATGGGCTCCTCAAAACAACTCTCAAATGATCTGAAAACAAAGATTGTTCAACATAGTTGTTCAGGGGAAGGATACAAAAAGTTGTCTCAGAGATTTAACCTGTCAGTTTCCAATGGAAGACCACAGGGACAGTTCTTGTTAAGCCCAGAAGTGGCAGGCCAAGAAAAATATCAGAAAGGCAGAGAAGAAGAATGGTGAGAACAGTCAAGGACAATCCACAGACCACCTCCAAAGAGCTGCAGCATCATCTTGCTGCAGATGGTGTCACTGTGCATCGGTCAACAATACAGCACACTTTGCACAAGGAGAAGCTGTATGAGAGAGTGATGCAAAAGAAGCCGTTTCTGAAAGCACGCCACAAACAGAGTCGCCTGAGGTATGCAAAAGCACATTTGGACAAGCCAGCTTCATTTTGGAAGAAGGTCCTGTGGACTGATGAAACAAAGATTGAGTTGTTTGGTCATACAAAAAGGCGTTATGCATGGCGTCAAAAAAACACAGCATTCCAAGAAAAACACTTGCTACCCACTGTAAAATTTGGTGGAGGTTCCATCATGCTTTGGGGCTGTGTGGCCAATGCCGGCACCGGGAATCTTGTTAAAGTTGAGGGTCGCATGGATTCAACTCAGTATCAGCAGATTCTTGAGAATAATGTACAAGAATCAGTGACGAATTTGAAGTTACGCCGGGGATGGATATTTCAGCAAGACAATGATCCAAAACACAGCTCCAAATCTACTCAGGCATTCATGCAGAGGAACAATTACAATGTTCTGGAATGGCCATCCCAGTCCCCAGACCTGAATATCATTGAACATCTGTGCGATAATTTGAAGCGGGCTGTCCATGCTTGGTGACCATCAAACTTAACTGAACTGGAATTGTTTTGTAAAGAGGAATGGTCAAAAATACTTTCATCCAGGATCCAGGAACTGATTAAAAGCTACAGGAAGCGACTAGAGGCTGTTATTTTTGCAAAAGGAGGCTCTACTAAATATTAATGTCACTTTTCTGTTGAGGTGCCCATACTTTTGCACGGTCAAATTTTGGTTTAATGCATATTCCACATTTTCTGTTAGTACAATAAACCTCATTTCAATCCTGAAATATTACTGTGTCCATCAGTTATTAGATATATCAAATTGAAATGGCTGTTGCAAACACCCAAATATTTAGAACTAAAAATGATTAAGATTAATAGGGGTGCCCAAACTTTTTCATATGACTGTATATGTGGGAATACATTTTGACTCACCTGTGTTAAAACACAAATGAGAATCATCTTTGATAAATTGTCTGTGCCCATGTGACATGAATTAGGCAATGAATGATGACTTAAGTCTTTAAAAAAGCCACATGTTAGGCCCTGTTCCTTTGTCACAATGGTGAAGACAAAGGAGCTGTCTGAGGACATCAGAACTGCTATTATTAGCAAACACAAGACTTCCAAACGGTATAAGGCCATCTTTAAAGACCAGTGCGTGATGTTATTAAGAAGTTTGCCAATCATGGAACCGTCAAGAACCTCCCTGGACATGAGGGAAAGAGGAAAATTGACAAGAGAAGTCTTCTAAAGTTTGTGCGAATGGTGGAAAAAAAAAACACGTCAAACATCCAAAGACCTTAAGGCTAACTTGGAACAGTCTGGAGTCATGGTTTCAACAAGTACCATACGCTGCACACTAAACCAAGCAGAGCTGTATGGTCGAAGGCCAAGGAAGAAAGCATTGCTGAAGAAAAGATATAAAAAAGAACGATTGATCTTTGCCAAAGAGTACCTTGACAAACCACAATCCTTCTGGGAAAATATTCTGTGGACAGATGAAACAAAAATCTAGCTTTTTGGCAATGCAAAGCAACAGTTTGTTTACAGACGGCGCAATAAAGCTTATAAGGAAAAGAACACCATACCAACAGTTAAGCATGGTGAAGGATCCATAATGCTGTGGGGTTGCTTTGCTGCGTCTGGTACTGGAGGCCTTGACTGTATCACAGGAATCATGAAATCAGACAATTATCAAGAGATTTTAGAGTGAAAAGTCCTACCCAGTGTAAGAAAACTTGGTTTGAGTTGAAGATCATGGGTCCTCCAACAAGACAATGATCCAAAAGTACACAGGAATGGTTGAAAAAGAAAAAAATGGACTGTTTTTAAAATCACCAGCAATGAGTCCTGACCTCAATCCCATTGAAAATCTTTGGGGTGAGCTGAAATCTGCCATTGGGAAAAATAAACCTGCAAGCATTCAAGAGCTTGAACAAACTGCAAAGGAAGAGTGAGAGAAAATACCAGATGAGAAGTGCAAGAAGCTTATAGAAGGCTACAAGAAAAGTTTGGAGGCTGTCATCAATGCCAAAGGGTGTGCTACCAAGTATTACTTAGGGGTGCCTTTATTGCTGCACATGCTGTTTATTCTGTTTCTTCTTTGAAATTACAACATGTAAGTTGAAAAACAATATTTTAATGTATTACTTTGGACCACTAATTTAAAAAAAAAAACCTGAGGATATAACTTTGGTACATTTCCATTTATCTGTGAAGATATTGTACAGTCTGAAAAAAATTAAGGGGTGCCAATAATGGTGAGCAACACTGTACATTACTTTACATCCTCATGTGGGATAATTTCATGCTTGGGAGAAATTGCATAACAGTTTGTGGAATGCATTTTCTCCTTTAACCCCTTGTGAATGTGTAAATTCTAGGGCTAAATGAATTTTGACAGAAATGTAAAATGAAAAGTAAATTTGACCTCCATTTTGTATTCACTGCTGTGAAATGCTGAAAGGGTTAGGAAACTTCCTAAATCCTGTTCTGAATTCTTTCAGGAGTGCAGTTTTGAGAATGGGTTGATTTATGGGGGTTTCTATTAGAGAGGCCTTTCCAGACCCTTTCTGAACTCAACTGTTCCCTTGAAAAATGTGTTTTGGAAATATTCTTGAAAATGTGGAAATTTCTGCTTGACTTTGTAAGCCTCATAATATCTAATCACCCTTTCAATTTTTTTTTATTTAAAGTTCGATTGCAACATAAAGCAGAGATCTGGTAAATTTATTTTAGAAAGTATTTTGGGTAGTATGACTTTCTATATGAAAGGCATGTAACTTCAAAGTTTGAAAACTGCATTTTTTTTTTTTCCAAATTTTTATCAAATTTACTAGGTTTTGTCTTTGATTATAAAAAATATCGACCAAAGTTTACCACTGACACGAAGTACAATTTGTCCCAAAAAAAAAACAATCTTAGAACCACTTTGATAACTTAAAGCGTCTCAAAGTTATTACCACATAAAGTGACCCATGTCAGATTTGAAAAATGAGGCCTGGTACTTAAGGTAGTTTTGGGCTGCATCCCCAAGCGGTTAATAAATCTTGTGATCACCAGGAGTTTCAATAGTTCTGATAGTGGTGAACCAAAGACAGCAACTGCATTATTATTTATTTTATTTATTTAGCGCCATCATATTCCACCGCGCTTTACAGACATTGTGGTCACTGATTCCTTAAATTGTATAAGGAGGAATAGTATGATGTTAGAACATCTGCTATTCCTTTGGGATCCATAATTTTGTTAGCGTTATTATAAATGTATGATATATGCGCCTTAGCAGAGTGCGCCTTTAGTTTCTTGGCTAAAAAAGCACCAGGTTTTCTGTCATGCCAATAATACACTACCATTCAAAAGTTTGGGGTCACCCAGACAATTTTGTGTTTTCCATGAAAACTCACACTTTTATTTATCAAAAGAGTTGTAAAATGAATAGAAAATATAGTCAAGACATTGACAAGGTTAGAAATAATGATTTTTATTTGAAATAATAATTTTCTCCTTCAAACTTTGCTTTCGTCAAAGAATGCTCCATTTGCAGCAATTACAGCATTGCAGACCTTTGGCATTCTATCTGTTAATTTGCTGAGGTAATCTGGAGAAATTTCACCCCATGCTTCCAGAAGCCCCTCCCACAAGTTGGATTGGCTTGATGGGCACTTTTTGCGTACCATACGGTCAAGCTGCTCCCACAACAGCTCAATGGGGTTGAGATCTGGTGACTGCGCTGGCCACTCCATTACAGATAGAATACCAGCTGTCTGCTTCTTCCCTAAATAGTTATTGCATAATTTGGAGGTGTGCTTTGTGTTATTGTCCTGTTGTAGGAAGAAATGTTCTCTAATCAAGCACTGTCCACAGGGTATGGCATGGCGTTGCAAAATGGAGTGATAGCCTTCCTTATTCAAAATCCCTTTTACCTTGTACAAATCTCCCACTTTACCAGCACCAAAGCAACCCCAGACCATCACATTACCTCCAACATGCTTGACAGATAGCGTGAGGCACTCTTCCAGCATCTTTTCAGTTGTTCTGCGTCTCACAAATGTTCTGTGTGATCCAAACACCTCAAACTTCGATTCGTCTGTCCATAACACTTTTTTCCAATCTTCCTCTGTCCAATGTCTGTGTTCTTTTGCCCATATTAATCTTTTCCTTTTATAAGCCAGTCTCAGATATGGCTTTTTATTGGCCACTCTGCCCTGAAGGCCAGCATCCCTGAGTCGCCTCTTCACTGTAGGTGTTGACACTGGTGTTTTGCAGGTACTATTTAATGAAGCTGCCAGTTGAAGACCTGTGAGGCGTCGATTTCTCAAATCTCTAATGTACTTGTCTTGTTGCTCATTTGTGCAGCGGGGCCTCCCACTTCTCTTTCTACTCTGGTTAGAGCCTGTTTGTGCTGTCCTCTGAAGGGAGTAGTACACACCGTTGTAGGAAATCTTCAGTTTCTTGGCAATTTCTCGCATGGAATAGCCTTCATTTCTAAGAACAAGAATAGACTGTCGAGTTTCACATGAAAGTTCTCTTTTTCTGCCCATTTTGAGAGTTTAATCGAACCAACAAATGTAATGCTCCAGATTCTCAACTAGCTCAAAGAAAGGTCAGTTTTATAGCTTCTCTAACCAGCAAAACTATTTTCAGCTGTGCTAACATACTTGCACAAGGGTTTTCAAGGATTTTCTAAACATCCATTAGCCTTCTTACACAGTTAGCAAACACAATGTACCATTAGAACACTGGAGTGATGGTTGCTGGAAATGGGCCTCTATACACCTATGTAGATATTGCATTAAAAACCAGACGTTTGCAGCTAGAATAGTCATTTACCACATTAACAACGTATAGAGTGTATTTCTGATTCATTTAATGTTATCTTCATTGAAAAAACTGTGCTTTTCTTTCAAAAATAAGGAAATTTCTAGTGACCCTAAACTTTTAAACAGTAGTGTATGTCAGTTTAACCTCTTCAAGACCGAGTCTAAAAGTACCTTCGTGACCAGGCCTCATTTTTCAAAACTGACATGTGTCACTTTATATGGCAATAGCTTTGAGGCGATTTAACTTGCACAAGTGATTTAGAGATTTGTTTTTTTTTCTGACACCTAGTACTTCATGTTAGTGGTAAATATTGACCAATATTTTTATATTTATTTATTTAAAAAAAAAAAAAAAGAAGAAAGTTGATGGAAATTTGGAAAAAACGGCAATTTTCAAAATGTGAAATGGTCTACTTTTTCAAACAGTCATATAACACATACATTAATAAATATTATCTACCATACCTCTGCTTTATATTGGCATCATCTTTTAATCTTCCTTTCATTTATTTTGGACGTTAGAAGGCTTACAAGTGTAACTGTGATTTTCCAGATTTACAAGAAAACTTCCCAAACTAATTTTTTAGGGACCACTTCAGTTCTGAACGGGATTATAATGGCCTATATATTAGAAACCCACATGAATCACCCCATTTTCAAAACTGCACCCCTCACATAATTCAAAGCCGCATTTGGGATGTTTAACCCTTTAAGCATTTCACAGAAATTAAAACAATATGGGGGTGAAGTTTAGACATTCATTTAGCCCTAAAATTAACACATTCACAAAGGGTTAAAGGAGAAAATGTATCTCACAGTTTGTTATGCAATTTCTCCCGAGCACAGAAATACCCCACATGTGGCTGTAAACTGATATTTGGACGAATGGCAGCGCACGGAAGGGAAGGAGCGACACTTGGCATTTGAAAAGCAGATTTTGCTGGAATAGTTTTCAGGTGCCATGTCTCACTTGCAGAGCCCCTAAAGTACCAATACAATTGAAACCCTCCAAAAAGTGACCTCATTTTGCAAACTACACCCCTGACGGAGTTTATCAAGGGGTATAGTGAGCATTTTGACCCAACAGCCTTATCACAGATTTCTGGGATGTGTAAATGAAAAATTACTAGAATATCACTTTACCCCAAAATTCTTCATTTTCACAAGGGGTTAAAGGAGAAACAGCCCCACAGTTTGTTAAACAATTGCTCCTGAACACAGCAATACCCCATATGTGGTCATAATCTGCTTTATGGGTACATGGTGGGGCTTGGAATGGAAACAGTGCTATTTGGTTTTTGGAGGGCAGATTTTGCTGGAATAGTTTTCAGGTGCCATGTCGCCTTTGCAGAGCCCCTAGAGTACCATTACAATGGAATCCTTCAAAAGTGACCCCGTTTTGTAAACGACACCTCTCACAGAACATATCAAGGGATATAATGAGCTTTTTGACCCTACAGCTGTTTCACAGATTTTATTAACATTGGGACGTGGCGCCTCGATCAGCTTTGACCAAGGCGATCAGCAGAGACCCGGCGGCTATGGCGGCCACCATATTTAAACACCCGACATCTGTTGTACTATTACGGCGGATGTCGGGAACGGGTTAATGAAGTGACCCCTTAAGGTGGCCTTGTGGGCACACCACAGAATGGTATCATCCATTGAACAATTATCATTAAAAGTTAAGAAATCAGATAATGTTTGGGTGAATTGTTTATGTATTGGGGCTTGAAGCACAAAGTTGTTAAGCCTCCAAACAGAGCTAAGGTAGCAGTGAAATTGTTCTTGGACCAATATAGTAATAGAAACCTGGTCGGACCATGCCAGATCCCCTATAGATGTATTTGAAATACAGGTTAGCAAGGATTTATCCACTAGGGAATAATTTATCCTTAAAGGGGTATTCCCACAAACATAATTATATCTATATTTGTAGATAATTAAAAGTTAAACGTTTTTGCAAATATAAGTAGTTAAAAATTCTGCAGAGTTTTAAAGATTTTTTCTAACTATCCTAGTGGTGACAGTCTGTTGTCTTGATCGGTTGCCAATGGATACAACCACAAATGCAGAAACTTTCTATGGTCTGGGACTTGTCAAAAACCCAGCCATGATTTTCTTATTGAAGCTAGTTTATCAGGCAGGAACACTACATGTATGAGAAGATATCCCGGCCACAGTAAGGAAACCATTGCTGATTTTCTGACTTTAGAAAGATCCTGCATTCATGGCCATATCCATTGGCAACCGAACAAGACTGTGACCACAAGATATTTAGAGAAAATTGTTAAAACTCTGCAAAATGTTTAATTACTTATATTTGCAAAAATGTTTAACTTTTAATTATCTACAAATTTAAAAATGGTTATGTTCGTGGGAATACCCCTTTAAGTATATTTTATGAGGATTGGAGAAAAAGGTAAAATCTCTACTACTGAGGTTTTGTATTCTCCAGATTTCAAATAATTGGTAGCTAGGTAGCAAATGAGACAGAGGGGGTGGGTTCAGGCATGGTCTGAGAACCTCTAGAATCCATAGAAGGCCAAATGACTTTGTTAAAGTCCCCAACTATAATTAAGGAACCCATTTTAAGGTGCCAAATCTTTAAAGATATTCTTGACTTCTAATAAATCTACAAAAGAAAAAGTGCACTAAAACCTAACTTTTAATAGTAATTCTAAAAGTAACCTAAGAACCCAAAAGACAAAGGCCTAAAGTCTGAATTATACCAATAGACAGGCACCCAGGAGGCCAAAAATATATGTGTAGTATAACATAGATGCCAATTCCTAGAATAAGGGCTCAATATCTATGAGCACTAATGTTAGGTGGTAAATAACCCACATAAATAAACAGCTGTGGGATCCCAGAATGCCCCACCTCATCAACATAAAGTATAGCTCCCTCAGTGATGCAATGAAAAACTGCTCCTAATAGAAGAGTGAAAAGCACGATAAATGTAGTTTAATTGCTGGTCACTCTTAGCCACAATTGCGGCATATACATATAGGAGACACAGTAATCACACAAACACACTAACTAGAGGGTCAGTAAGAGACCAACCCAGGTGCTGACTATCCAGTAACTGGAGAGCTTACATTACACTCTCCCAAAGCTAGCTAGTAACACAAACTACTAGCTACTAGTTACTAGCTGACTTTGGGAGAGTGTAATGTAAGCTCTCCAGTTAGTGGATAGTCAGCACCTGGGTTGGTCTCTTACTGACCCTCTAGTTAGTGTGTTTGTGTGATTACTGTGTCTCCTATATGTATATGCCGCTATTGTGGCTAAGAGTGACCAGCAATTGAACTACATTTATCATTAGGCTAGGTTCACACTTGCACTGGGCTCTCTGTCGTTCAGGTCCGTTGAGGAACCCGAATGATGGAGAGCCTGACCGCTAAAACAGCATTTACCCGTAGACCCCATGGACTATAATGGGGTCTGTTGGGTTTCAGACATTTTTATACTGAAGCCGACGGAGAACTTTTGAGAACTCCATGCAGAACTTTTTTCTCTGCCGATTTTCTGCAGTTTCTAATGGAGGCTCGGCCGCAAATGTAAACCTAGCCTTAGAGTTTGGGCTCTACATGTGTTCTGCTCATAACTGTTAAATAGTAATGTGTAGATCCTTTTACATTTGTCTCCATAAATAACAATTTTATTTATTTATATAGCGCCATCATATTCCGCAGTGCTTTACAGATATTGTCCGTTACTGTCCCATATAGGACTCACAATCCACATTTCCTATCAAGTATGTCTTTGGAGTGTGGGAGGAAACCCGGAGTACCCGGAGGAAACCCACGCAAACACAGGGAGAACATACAAACTCCTTGCAGATGTTGTCCTTGGCAGGATTCAATGCTTGCAATTGATTTATACTGCGTTTTTTTTTTTTTGTTTGTTTTGTTTTTTTGTTAAATAAATCAATTTTATTAAATTGTTTTGTTTTGCAAATGACAATTTTTATACCAGTGCAAAAAAACTCTAATATGATATCTTGCCAAAAAAAAAGGTGTTTGAAAATAATAGACGTGTCCAGTTTTATTTAAATAAATCTTACTCCGTCTATAAGCAAACATTATTTTATTTTCTAATTCATTCCTGTTTTTTTACATTTAGAGGCAGAAAAGTCATACAGCTCTAATATTTTTCATATGATTTAGTCTAGTTTAAGCAATCCTTTAGGCAATATATTAAAAATGTTAAAAGCATAAAGATCTTTGCCCTGAGATTATGCGAAAATATATTTGTGAAAGGTAGGCTAAATCAACCAAAACTGTTTACCTTGCAGAGATTGCCTAGACATGAGCACATTGTAGCAAACCCTCAAGTATATAAGAGTTATTTCAATAAGTGTCTTCAGACAATTCACTTTGACATAAAGTTTAACACATTAGGGGAAAGTCACTTTTTGATTAACAGTTCCAGTTAAAACTAACACAAAATAAAAAAGAAGTTAAAGCAAGTGTTAGCAGCGGCTTCTGTTTCTGGATGTGTTTCCTGCTGTCTATATTTCGGTTTCATCCACTGCTCCCATAATTAGTATGGTGGTGCTTGGTGTTTTCAGCAATATTTTACTGAATGGATTATTGAGTTGGCTTCTAATGCAACAATTGATGCTTTTATTTGGAGGAAAAATCAGCTCTTTCAATGCTATGATACTTTGTATAACCAAATTAAGCTATTGCAGGCTTGGATTGACAAATATGGTGATCAGTGTTTTCATCATCCTTCCATATTTTGCTTGTTTACAGTATTCTGGGTATTTCAGGGGCGGGGCAGGGTTGGGGCGATTGGGATACTCATAAAAAAACAAAGTGCATATTTAATGATTACATTTATACAGTTCCCTATACTTTATTAAGGGAGATCTCTCCATATCAAGCATAATTTATTGGTGCCATGGACAGCTCCCTTAATAAAAGCATGGGTAGGGCGGAGGGAGCCCTCATTCAATTAGTGGGACCATTACTCAGGTGGCACTATTACTGTTATAGTGCCCCCCAGTTAATAACATTACCTGTGTGTGGGGAGGGGGACTGTTGTTAACTGTGGGGGGGGGGGGACACTATAACTGTTATAGTGCCTTAATAGTGCCAATCCCCTCCCCCCACAGGTAATAGTCTCCTCCCCACAGATTATGTTATTAATTGGGGGGGCACTATTACTCTAACAGTGCCCTAGTAGTGACCGTCACAGGTAATATTACCTGTGTGTGGGGGAGGGGGGAGGCGCAATTACCGGTGGAGTGGCACTATTACATTTCTAATGCTTCCCCAGTTCATAACATTACCTGTGTGTGGGGGACTGTTATTAACTGTGGGGGGGGGGGGGCACTATAACTGTAGGGCTCTATTACAGTTATAGTATACACACACACACACACACAGTTAATAAGACTGTAATAGTGCCCCCACATACTGTAACTATAATTACAAAGACATTATATTTACCTGCTTACTAATGCAGCTCTCCAGGGATTTGTTCTTGCACGCAGGATGTGTGCAGCTTCTATTCTGTTCCCCAGCCCTAGCGGTACTATAGCGAAGGTTCCAGGAGCAGAATAGATGCACACATCTTGTGTGGAAGAATAGATCGCGGCAGCTGCATTAATAACCAGGTAAGTGGAAAGTGATCTGCTGGTGTAGGATACACCAGGTCACTCTCAAAAACAGGTCCTGTACTAGGTGTCTGCTGCTCCTATGCTGTGGATTACACACAGCATAGGAGCTTCAGCCGACACCTAGTAGCATACAGAGGTCCCTGATGACCGGGCCGGCCCGATACTGAGCCAGTCTTTGGGGACCTCTGAAATAGTACTGTATGCTATGTGTTTAATGTTGTATAACTTATATGCAGATTGTCTTCTACAGTATATTTTCCCTTGCCTTTCTGATAATTTCATCAAGGACTCCTTTTTCTCACAAATTCAGTACATTGTGCCATGCTAGTAAAACCCTTGATAGACTGCAATTTACGACCACATATAGAGAGATATAGCAAAAAGCATATCTTGACCGTTTCCAAGACTCTGCGTGAGCCACCTCTGCCTCACTGGCTGGATGCCATTTGATCCTGGTGACCTATGCCACGCTACTGTTCTTTGTGTACTTCAGCTCTGCCATGTCTCTGTGATGTACCTGAACTGCTCAGACACAACTGGATTCAACACCACGACTATGGTTAAGTCTTTCCTGGGTCTAGATTTCATTGCTATGCAGCAACATACTTCTTTAATTGGCGGCTGCTGCTTATGAGTTCTTCTGTTTAACCCCTGAAGTACCTGAACTTTATTTGCGCATGGGGAATGTATGGAGCTAGGCCCACTCATGCGTGGTGGGTGGCAGCTGTGTCATACAGCTGACACCCAACAAAGTTTCTGGAAGTTTAACTTCCTCAAAGTCAATAGTGACTTTCGGCTCTAAGTAGTTAATCAGTTGAGAAGCACTTCTTCTGACCCCTGAGCAATTGTCATGGCAGCCAGAGCCCTAGTGAAGGCTCCAAAGTCTGCCACTATTGCACTTCTGTTCATGGCTTAATAGGAATACGCTAAATGCACAATACTGAAGTATTGCAGTATGTTTTTCAAGCAGTTGCAAAATAACATAGATTAAATGGTCTTTTTCTGTAGTCAATCTTCTATCTAGTCTGCCCTTATATTATTTCTATTTTATCTTAGACTTGTTTCACAGGCATGCTTAAATTCACGTACTGTAGATTTCCCAACTACATCTGCTAGAAGTTTGTTCTAAGTATCTACTCTTTCCGTAAAATAAAATTTCCTGACATTGCTGCTGATCTCTTAGGTTAATAAGTGCACCCAAATACCTTTAGCAGTGTTTTGAGTGATTTCTGGGTTTCTGTGAGAGCTCCTGGCATCGTCTGTATTTGTTTACATGGACATCTTCCTGTTCTGTTTTCGTACTTAACCACGATGCCTTGGATTGACTCGCCCCACCTCCCTTTCCCACTTCCTCCTCCTGCCTTTCTCTCACACTCCCTTCCTGTTTCCATAGCTAGCTCTCCCACTACTAACCCGCCCACTACTAGCCCATCCTAACTAACTCAAACCCTCCCCCCCCCACATTCCATAATACTTACCTGCTTCCTCCAGTCCGGAAGAAGAAGTGACGTCCCGTGCCCAGAAGATCCGGACTAGAAGACAGGTAAGTATGATGGGGTGGTGAGGGTGGGTTAGTATTGGTGACGTTCTGTTTTCCCCTTCTGGAAAAGGAACGTCACCAAAAATTGAAATAAGCCTGGGACCACCCCAGCAATCTTGGTAAATTAAAGATTTTTGGTACGCTAAGTAATTTATAAGGTAGGCGGGGGGGGGGGGGGGTTAGTTTAGATAAGCAATATACGGACAGCCCCTTTTAAGTTGATGCCCTGCTTCTTCCATAAAATACTGTTTTGTCATCAAGACTACATTACCTTCCTTGTCGGCTGGTTTTCACCATGACATCCTCCAGAGAAGGAAGATAGCCAATCGAGAGCAACTTCCCTTAGGACTTGATTCTGGAAGGTGTCAAGGGTACTCAGAGTTTGAAAGGTAGTACATCTTCACCACATCCCACCCCCTTCTTGGATATATAGTCAGTCTTTTTAGGTACATCGATGATGTATTTCTTATTTGGGCAGGTAGTCCCTCTGATTTCTCTGATTTTGTGAAATACCTTAATGAAGGCAACAAAATGAACATGCAATTCACTTGTTTTTAGTGATACTCAGTTGGATTTAGGAAGCCTACTGCTACTAATGTGCTTTTGCATTATGATAGCAGTGGCAAATTTTTATGTCTTTATGGCATTAATAGTGATGAAACCACCTTCCAGCAGCAGGCAGATGACTTAGTACGTTTGCAGATATTATACGTATCGATATCCATAGAAGTTGGAATATAGTCCAAGGAGATTCAGGTTTTGTAAAAATGTTTCCAGCGCGACCTATGATTGCATTTAAGAGAAGTACCACCTTGAGGAATAAATTTGACTGTAATAGTTATTCCAAGACTAAGAGGGATTGGCTAAAACAGGGTACTCCCAAGGGCAATTTTGTAATCATTGCATACAGAACTTAGAGTAGGGATTTATATTTAGGTGATGCGCACTAGGTAGTAATCCAATTTATAAATTGTAAGAACAAATGTTTGATTTACAGTGCCTTGCGAAAGTATTTGGCCCCCTTGAACTTTTCAACCTTTTCCCACATTTCAGACTTCAAACATGAGGATATAAAATTTTAATTTTTTGGTGAAGAATCAACAACAAGTGGGACACAATCGTGAAGTGGAACGAAATTTATTGGATATTTTTAACTTTTGTAAAAAATAAAAAACTGAAAAGTGGGGCATGCCAAATTATTCGGCCCCCTTAAGTTAATACTTTGTAGCGCCACCTTTTGCTGCGATTACAGCTGCAAGTCACTTGGGGTTTGTCTCTATCAGTTTTGCACATCGAGAGACTGAAATTCTTGCCCATTCTTCCTTGGAAAACAGCTCAAGCTCAGTGAGGTTGGATGGAGAGCGTTTGTGAACAGCAGTTTTCAGCTTTTTCCACAGATTCTCGATTGAATTCAGGTCTGGACTTTGACTTGGCCATTCTAACACCTGGATACGTTTATTTGTGAACCATTCCATTGTAGATTTTGCTTTGTTTGGGATCATTGTCTTGTTGGAAGATAAATCTCCGTCCCAGTCTCAGGTCTTTTGCAGACTCCAACAGGTTTTCTTCCAGAATGATCCTGTATTTGGCTCCATCCATCTTCCCATCAATTTTAACCATCTTCCCTGTCCCTGCTGAAGAAAAGCAGGCCCAAACCATGATGCTTCCACCCCCATGTTTGACAGTGGGGATGGTGTGTTCAGGGTGATGAGCTGTGTTGCTTTTACGCCAAACATATAATTTTGCATTGTGGCCAAAAAGTTCGATTTTGGTTTCATCTGACCAGAGCACCTTCTTCCACATGTTTGGTGTGTCTCCCAGGTGGCTTGTGGCAAACTTTAAACGAGACTTTTTATGGATATCTTTGAGAAATGGCTTTCTTCTTGCCACTCTTCCATAAAGGCCAGATTTGTGCAGTGTACAACTGATTGTTGTCCTATGGACAGTCTCTCCCACCTCAGCTGTAGATCTCTGCAGTTCATCCAGAGTGATCATGGGCCTCTTGGCTGCATCTCTGATCAGTCTTCTCCTTGTTTGAGATGAACGTCCGGGACGGCCGGGTCTTGGTAGATTTGCAGTGGTCTGATACTCCTTCCATTTCAATATGATCGCTTGCACAGTGCTCCTTGGGATGTTTAAAGTTTGGGAAATCTTTTTGTATCCAAATCCGGCTTTAAACTTCTCCACAACAGTATCACGGACCTGCCTGGTGTGTTCCTTGGTCTTCATGATGCTCTCTGTGCTTTAAACAGAACCCTGAGACTATCACAGAGCAGGTGCATTTATACAGAGACTTGATTACACGCGGGTGGATTATATTTATCATCAGTTATTTAGGACAACATTGGATCATTCAGAGATCCTCACTGAACTTCTGGAGTGAGTTTGCTACACTGAAAGTAAAGGGGCCGAATAATATTGCACGCCTCACTTTTCAGTTTTTTATTTTTTACAAAAGTTTAAAATAACCAATAAATTTCATTCCACTTCACAATTGTGTCCCACTTATTGTTGATTCTTCACCAAAAAAATAAAAATTTTATATCCTTATGTTTGAAGCCTGAAATGTGGCAAAAGGTTGAAAAGTTAAAGGGGTCCGAATACTTTCGCAAGGCACTGTATGTATTTTTATCCCTGCCAACAGTTTTATATTGGCAAAACCATAAGGAATTTGCATGTCCGTAAGAAATGTCCATGGAGGTGACACGAGGGTCATGCGTTTTAGAGGAATTGACACAGTGAGCATAAATCCAGGAGGAGATGATCAAGGCCAGGATTTGAAATGTTAAGGGAGATGGATTTTAAAAACACAGGCCCAAGGCCCTTTGGGTCTGAATGATAAGAAAGACAGGAGTCTGTTCCTGTAACAATGATAGTTATTGCAACCTTAGTTAGACCTAATTGCATATATCTCTATCTATCATATAATTATATATTTTATTATTCATACTTTTTATGGTTTGTGTTTAATTCCACCTTCCATACTGTATCAGGATATAGATAGGTGTGTATTCCTTTAATGAGGGGATATTAACCCTTATATCACATAGAGATTTCATATACAGTAGATAAAGCTCAAAACATCACCACTCATTGAGTATAATATACCTACCAAAAAGGAAGTGCCTTTGATTTGATGCCATTCTTAGCGCCAATTTTCTACACTGTTTGTTTTTATTACATATTTTGGTTTTAATGGTGTTTCCCGGTCGCCAGGACAATGGCTCATGTGTCTATCACACTTTGGTTTGTGCTAAGGTGATTGGTGGATACAGAGGCGACTGTTCCCAGGTGCGAAATAAAGCACTGACCCCACACAGTCGCAACATCAACCTGTAGAAGCACGGTATGCGCGAAACAGCCCGTCGCTGTATGCTCTGAGTCTGGCTATGCCTGTTTTTTCTAACTCGCAATAAAGTTTGATGTTCGGAGAAGAGTGCTGCTCTTGTTTCTTCTTTTGTGTTAATTTCAGATCGTGTCCCCTTGTTCTTCTGTTTGTGTATTAAAATAAAAAAGAAAAAAATTTAACATTTTTAAAATGATAAAAAATAAACTAATTATTGCAAATTGAAAATGCCCACCTTTTTGTATTTAACTCTTTCCTGACATCTGCATTGTATTAGTGATCAGACTCCTAGTGGTTCTAAAGATAACAGTAAAAAAATGAAAAAGGAAAAGTTTAAATCACCCCCCCATTCCCTAGAACACATGATAAAAATAAATAAAATGATTAAAACACTTACACATTAGGTATCCCTGTGTCCAAAAATGCCCGGTCTACAACCTTATAAAAATATTTTGCACATGCAGTGAACGCCGTTGCCGGAAAAAAAATGTAAACAACGGAGCAGCCATTTTTTTGTGTTTTGCTTAAAAAATTGAATAAGCAGTTGGCACAGGCCTTATGGGGATTATTGTACTGCACACAATTGGGTAGATATCTTACTGATACTGTGTAAGACTGAGGCTCTACGTTGCGGAAACACAGCTTTTTTTTGTTGCAGATTTTGCTACGGTTTTATGAGCCAAAGCCAGGAGTGGCTTGAGAAGAAAGTAGAATTATAAGAACTTCCTATATATTTCCCATTCCTTTTGTAGACATTCTTGACTTTGGTTCAAAAACCAAAGCAAAATTTGCTAAAAAAAAAAAAAAAAAAAGCGCTGCTTTTCCGCAACGTGGGGACTTGTTCCGTGCTGTCCGTTGTTCATATCCACCGTGTGACCCGAACGAAGGAGAGCCCGCCCGCTAAAACAGCGGTTATCCTAGGACCCCATAACTGTAATGGGGTCCGGCGGAGAGAACGAAGCCTTAGACTTATGAAAGAAAATGCTTTGTTCTCCACTTATCAGTTGCTTCTAATATAGAGGTTTATGGAGGGGGGAGAATGAGGCTGTTGGAAAAGACACACACATACTGCAGCTGCTAAGCTCTGATCTGCTTTGTAACTAAGAGAGTTCTTTTGGCTCTACTATATCTAATAAGATAATGCTGTAACACTGTACAGAATGAGGCAATAAATTATTAGCTAGCATCATCCTCTGCCCTTCCCCCTCCAGCACAATTCTGTGTGTGAAGCTGAATATGGATCTGGGTGCTATTAGTGATAAGATCCCAAGGAAGCATTTTTTTTAAATGATATCTTCCTTACCAGATGCTTTACCCCCCTTCCAGACCAGGCACATTTTCAAGTTTTTTTGTGTGTGCGGTTTTGGAGGGCTGTAACATTTTTATCATTTGCGTTATTCAACTGATTTCTGCGTATTTTTTTCGGTGACACACAGGGCTTTATTTTTATGTTTTTTTATTTTTGCATGTGTTTAATTTTTTTTTTCATATTCTGGAAAATATAAACAAAAGTGGAGGGAAACACATCTGTTTTTCACTTTTTTTTTTTTTTTTTTTTATTTAACACAAAGTGCTTTTAAAAAAGTTTATAAAATAGTTTTTACTCTCCGTTACGGTAATTTGATTTTGTATGGTGTCGTTATTTTATTTTTTTATTTATTTATTTATTTATTTATTTATTTTTTTACATTGTGTCCTCATAAGGTCATAATATGCCTTTGGGGACATCTGATCACTTTTTTTTTTCTTCTTCTTCTTTTTTTTTTTTTTGTTGGGGAGGCTGATTTTCCCTGTAACTGGGGCTGGTACATTTAGCCCCAGTTGAAAGAGGAATACAGCCTCCTGTACGTTACTTGCATATTACTATAGAGCTGATCTGGGTCCTGTAGGACCCAGCAGCTCTAACCGACTCTGATCCCGGCAGATCACAGCGATCGGGAAGCAGGGAAGGTAATAAACCTTCCCTGTCTTCTCTCTGGGAGCTCCGGCTGAAGTTTTCCGCAGCTGCACGGTACGTCCTTGCAGAACTAGACAACCACCTTCCGGACATAAAAACACAATGGGCAGTCCGGAAGTGGTTAGTAAATATGATGCACAGCATGCAGGTCAGTTTTGTGGTGGAAGTAAATCCAGAATTCTGGCACATTTAGCTTAGCAAGGAATCTGCCTCCGTAAATGCTTCCCAACTCTCCCATTCATTTCAGTGGGAGTCAGGAGCAGATTTTTTTTTTCCTGTAGCTGATTTTTCTGCTAGAGATAAAAAGAAGCGTCATGACCTATCTTCGGTGGATTCTACCTTGCAAACACCATTGAAATTAATGGGAGGTAGAAAAAAAACACAGCATTTTTTTGCAGTGGTTTTTGGAGCTAGCATTTTTTTCTGCCTATTATTCATTTCAATGAGGGTTGCAAGGCAGCATAGGTCATTATGCTCTTTTTTTTTTTTTTTCCTCCCCCTCCCTGACACTACAATTCCATAGACTTTGGGGGGGGGGGGGTTCCTCACAGCCCAGCGATGATGCTAGATTGTAAGGCCCGCCTTTCTGACAGTAGAGAGATGTTGGTTGTTGAAACTAACTGCTCCAATATCTGCAGCACCTGGGCACGTACCGACAAAGCTGACAGTAAGCTTAAGTCAGCTTTCTAGTGGTATATAATACCGCTCATCTCAGAGGACACGAAAGGTCCTCTCTAAGCTGAAAAAAAATCAACCAGAGAAAAAAATTAGCTTGATTCCCATTGAAGTGAATGTGAGAATTGGGAGGGGTTTTTGAGGCAGATTCCGCCTCGAAAAGGACATATGACACAAGTGTAACAATTAAAAACAGTTTGTAACCACACCTAAAGAAAATGTGAGATTGGAGTCCTTTCCTGACACCCAACCATCAGACCTTCCCCCAAATGCTATCAACAAAAAACGTCATCTTGTCCCGCATAAAGACGCCATATTCAGCTTCATACTTGCAAATATGAAAAAGTTAAAGGTGTCAGAACATGACGACAAAAAATATTTTCTATTTTGCAAACTTTTTTTCATTTTTTAAAAGGTTTCAAAAGATTATAAATACTATATAAATTTGGTATCACCATGATCGTACTAACCCACAAAATACAGGTAAAATATCATTTTTAGCACATAGTGAATGCCGTAAAAATTAAACCTATATGAAATCGGCGCAAATGCATTTTTTATCCAATTCCACCTCATTCTGAAATTTTTTCCAGCTTCCCAATACATTGTACAGGATATTGAAGGGTGCCATTACAAAGTACAATTTGTTTTGCAAACAATAAGCCATCATATGAATCTGTGAACTGAAAAATGAAAAGTGAAAAAGTTATTGCTCTTGGAATGTGGGGGCGGGATAAACGGAAATGCAAAAACAAAATTGGTCCGGTCATTAAGGGGTCAACTATTGTCTTGATCATTTATCTTGATTATTTGTGAATTTTTCTCAGTTAATCTGCCTTTTCTTCTTTCACAGGAAGAGCCTAAGAAAGTTCGTTTCGATTATGATCTCTTTCTACACCTTGAAGGGCATCCTCCTGTAAACCATCTACGCTGTGAAAAGCTTACCTTTAATAATCCCACTGAGGAGTTCAGGAGAAAACTCCTTAAGGCCGGAGGGGTGAGTATAGAAAGATGTGTCATTTATTTGAGGTCAGATGTAATTTAAGTGATAGCTTGTAGTGCATTCTGCCCAGTGGTTGGGTGGAGGTTCGCCAACAACTCACTATGTTTTGGCAAGTATATTTCAATACAGGACGTGTGTAGTGAACTCAATATTTTCTGGCAGTATTTGTGTGATTAATACATTTTATAATACACTTTATTGACAAATTTTGGATCCTTTCTGTGAAATCCTGCATTTTTCACTCTTTCCCTTGTTTCTGTATTGAGAGCTGTTCCTGCCTCTCACTGAATGTTACTGTGTACGGAATTACGAGGATGTGTAACATGTAGAGAAAATATGAGGGGAGGGTCAAACAGTATTATCTGTGACATTATAAAACCTACAAACTTGCTTTTGGTGTCATTTGAAAGAGATGTTGCAGTACTATCTATTTTTCCGTAGATATCTCTGGTTGAAAACACAGTCGGGATTAGGATATTTATATGCAGTTTAGTAATTTCTTCATACTGTGAATCTTCTTTTATCTAGACTAGGTTGTTTTTGTGACGAAAGGTGTGGTTTTTTGTTTGTTTTTTTTTTAATCTGTCGAAGTTCCATTTTTCTGATATTGCGATCCAAATTATATATAGATTAAAAAATACTATTTTTTTTAAACTTCATATATACACACGGGATTTGGTGCAAAAAAAATTAGCTCTGAACACTATAAAAAATATTAACAAATGAGCATAAAATTGTGGATGACTGATTAAAAGTGTTATACATGTGTCCAGCTTTGGGAGGAGATGCATTTAAAAGCTAGTACAATGGAAAATTGAGAAACTGACCAAAGCAACCGCTATGGCTGCTGTTATCACTATAACCTAATGTAATATGTATGCTCTTACTTATTGTATGTCTGGTATTTGCAAATAATCAGCAATGAAGATTTATATTGAATTCTAATTTTTATGTAACTATTGTATAGATTCTACAGCTGGATGCATAGGCACAGGGAAGAACACACAAATAATTGAATCCTAAATTTTAGTAAGGTTTTCAATGTAAATATTACAATAGCAAATAAGAGAGCTGCAGAAGAGAGATGCTCTTGTGGAAATGTCACTGATGGCCTCATTGACATGCAATAAACTGGCTCTTAGTGCAGTATCTAGAGATAAGCTAAGTGTGTGCTGTTTGCAAAAGGACAGGTGAGCAAACACAAGGTGCCTTTCCAGAAAACATTCAATACAAAGTGCACAGCTTTTTCAGCCATTCTGCTAGAAGTTAATGTTTCCCCACAAAGGAAATGAGCTACTATGTACTTTACATAATGGGTCACCTTGTTATGTGTGCTGATGAAACTGAGCATTAAAATGGATGGAAAGATTAATTGAACCATATTAAGGGACTCTGGGACTTACTGAAAGATTGGCCTAGTGCGAATCACTGCTGGGTTGTAAAATAAAGTAGAATGTAATCTGTAAAGAAGTGCCATTAAATCATACATCATCCCTTTTAGAGTATGTTGATATCTTTATCATTTTTCCACAGCAAGTCTATATTGCATGATGAAAAATATAACAGGTCTTGTCCATAGTAATATATTTTCTAATGATTACTATCCTGTAAAGAGGGGGTATATTAAAACTGTTAGCCTTTCTTTTATTTTGTTCTTCTTCCCCTAAATTTTACATCTTGGTGAATATGAACTACATAAGCAAGAATTAATGTGCAATTTATTTCGGCAGCCTGTAATCGGTGCTATAAATGGACCCTAATATGATGTAGGAATAGCACTATAGTGTTGCCTCGTTGATAAACCACATATAGTATGGTATAGAGTGTATCTTAATTTCTGTAGTGACTTCTGCTGAATAAAAATAACAGAACACGTTAATATTATGTGCAGCTTCACCAATTATTTGTAAACTTAATTTTCAAAGAACACGTACTCTATATTTACTGATATTTTTGTTCATTGAATGCAGTGTCCCATGTTTTTAAAATAACTTTTAGAACCTAGTGGACCAGTGGCGTAACTAAAGTCTTATGGGCCCTCTTGCAAACTTTGAACAGGGCCCTTTACCCCCTCCCTACAGCATGTTCTATAGCAATGGTTATGGGTACTGCAGCGGTATCTCAGATACTTGAAAGAGATACAACTATAGTATCCACAACTGCGGTTATCAAGAATACAGTGAGTAAGCAGCATCCACCATGTAAACAATTCTGGGAGCTGCGTGCTTGGGGAAACAGCTGATATGCGTGGTTCCAACCAGTGTAAGATCAGTGGGGGTGCAACACCTGGGACCCCTGCTGATCAGGTGTTTGAAGGGTCCGTGGTGCTTTTGCAAGCGCTGTGACTCCTTCACTATTTTAATCACAGAGTATCTGTTTTATAGTGACCGTGCACTGTAATTACAGCCTGTAATAACATTGCACGGCTGTCATAAAACAAATGGCATGTGATGTAAATAGTGAAGGGGCTGCAACAGTGTAATATGCTCCCCACAGTGACCCCACACAGTATAATATGCTCCGCAGAGGCCCCTCTAGTATAATGCTCCACAATAGCCTTATATAGTATAATATGCTCCCCAGAATGCTCCACCCACTATATTGTTCCACGGTGTACCCACACAATATAAAATGCTCCCAAGAGCCCGCCTTAAGCTGCTTCAAACGAACCCAACGAAATTCTTTTTGACAAATATTCATGAAGTTCGGCCCTCCAGCTTGTCTGTTCAGATTCCAGAGTATGGTAAGTGGAAGGTGAGTAAAAATAACAAACACTTTATACTTGCCTTACCTCACCTCTCCTGGGAATCCTCACTGCATCCATCTCTCCCCAGCAACCCATTTGAGCTTCTGTGGCCTGTGACTGATGTCACATGCCCCAGAGACATGACCACTGAGGCCCAGTCACAGACCCTAGCGGTGACCCCTGGGCTGCGTGACGTCAGTCGCATGCTAAAAAAGCCCTGAAAAGGACACTGGGGACCGTCAGAAGCCCGGAAGGGGGGGGGGTATAAGTGTTTGTTATTTTTACGCACCTCCCCTGAGCTGACTTCTTTTGGAAAGGGGCCCAGCAACATGTATATACATCACACGACACCAGGACCCTTTCTATCAATGTAATGTATAGCAGAGATGGCGGTTGGGGAACCAAATGCTGTCATGATGCTGATGGGCCCTGGTCATCTCCAGCTGGTCGCGGGTGTCCTACCCCTCTTGGCCTGGTCACACACCCTATGACCATGACCATGATCATTACGCCACTGAAGAGTACCTTTCAATAGTTTTGAATAGCCCAATGACCTACATCATCTGATAGACACCGTCACCCTGAGCATTTTGGTGTTTTGTGTAGCAATTCCAATGATCTAAGCCCTGTTCGTTTTGGTGCAACTTATGGTATACTAGCCCTGAGGTTTCTATAGGGGCAGGGTCTTTGTGTGCTATGTCATGCAGTGTTACCACCCACAATTTGGGCTGGTAGACGTTAATTTATGTCAACACTAACAGGGCATATATTTGTGGAATGGCTGAACAGATTTGGATAATAATAATAGTAATAACTTTATATAGCGCCAACATTGGCTGCAGCAGGTGACGTATGTCATGGGCTTTTCAGACCTGATTACAGGTCCTCTTTAAATGTAGGGAAGGCATTCCTATTCTGAGATACAGACCTCCTATCAAGCACTTACTACATGTACAGTACTGTAGCTTTAAATGACATCATTTAGCTTTCCCCATTGACAGCATTTTGCCATTTGAAAAACTGAGAGTTAATTAAAGGAGTTGTCAGGGATAAAATGTAATTCCTACACTAATCCAAACACCCTCCCCCTGCTTACTTTCTAAATTACATAATTTATCAAAAATGTATTTTTACCGATATCCCTGGGGCGATCATGTGGCCGCCCCAGGGACATTTTCTGGTAACCGGTGACGTTCCGTTTCCCCAATTCCGGAAACGGAACGTCACTTCTACAAACCCCCCTCCCCTCTCCACACCATCATACTTACCTCTTTTCCTTTCAGACTTCCTCCTGGAAGACAGCTCCTCCCTCTTTTCTGACTCTGCCAGCGCTGCTCTGTGCTCTGCAGCCGACAATTCACCTCTACTGCACAGGCATGCGAGCAGTAGTAGGACTATTGCGCGCCCCTGCAGAGTCAGAAAAGAGGGAGGAGCCATCTCGCAGGAGGAAGTCTTGAAGGAAGAGAGATAAGTATGATGGGTGGGCTGAGTTAGTTGGGAAGAGCGAGTAGTGGGCAGGATAGCTAGAGAGACAGGGAGGGGGTGTGCGAGTCAGCCTACAAGTTCAGCCTGCAAGTATCATGATGCATTAGCCAAGACAGCAGGAAGCTACACCATAAACAAATGTAGAAAATGCCAGGAGCTCCCAGAGAAACACAGAAATCAATCAAAACACTGCTAAAGGTATTTGGGTGCCTTTATTAGCACTAGCAGACCTTTTTTAAAAAAAAAAAAAAAAAAAATTTGCCCAGAAAACCCCTTTAAAGTATAAAAGTAGGATTTCACAGAAAGGAGACAAAATGTGTTTAGTGCAGTATCTTTAGTATCCTCTTCATTTGTGTGCAAGGTTTCTAATCTACAGTGTGTTGAGCATAATGAAAGCTGATTGTTGTAAATAGTGTTTTATATCTATGTTTTATAAACCCAACATTAGATCATGGTTATGTCCGAGGGGTCATCCTTTACTTCAGGCACCAGTCTCCATCTCCCCAGTCTCCCTAGTAATTCCTTATCCTTCTCGGATGCAAAGAAGAACAAATCTTCTCATGGATCCAAGGCAAGTATTTCATCTAGATCTGTGTTCTGTATTTTTATAAAGTTGCTTTTCACCAATTTGCTACAATGCACATTGATTTTAGACACATAATTGTTCATAATGCTACTTATAATTATCAGCATGGACATCTGCAACATTTACATCTTACAAAAATGTTAAGTATATGGACCTGTGTCAGACTGTAAAATTGTCCACACACATGACTGATATTGCAGTGTAATAGGCTGACATAGGTTATACAAACATGCCAGCTAGTATTTGTGGGGTCTGTGCACTTAAGGGGCCATAGCTGTGAAGACAGATGGGACTTGCAGCCCTTTTTGTAGTAATGGGTGGGGCATTTGCATGGAAACCCCCATATATTATCCTATAATATGTCTGTGCAACAGACCGGTTTTGTACACATACTTTGTGTGAATTAATAAATTCCAGTTTACTCATATGTAACGTTTAACCCCTGAGGGTAGAGAAAAAATGACAATGTGAGCCTGAAACTAATCAATGTTTCTTTGTCTATAGATCACAAGCAAAAGGCTTTTTTGGCTTTTATTCTTTATACAGCTCATCTCAATATAAAAGAACAGTAGATTGGCTGAGTCACTATTTTATAAGCCTTTATAGAAAGTAGATTTAGTGTTCTATGGTTATGGCTGATGTCCAAATATGTAATAAGTGCCATTTTTGTCTGCTGTTTGTCCTGGATTTAGAACTAACCACAAGGCATTTTTCTATGTACAAAAACACTTGTTTTTATTGGAGAAAAATGTTTACTCCCATCTCTACCAAGTGCAATGATTAGGAAGCTGAAAAGTGTTAGTACAGAGATTTCACTTTTTGGTTAGAACCACACAGAGTGAAAACGCAGCTGAATGTGTCCGCAGGTAAATTCAGCAGCATTTTCCTTCTGTTAAATCGCAGGTCTTTTATCTAAGGATGTGGATGGGAATTATTTTATATCCCATTAAATTTGCTGAATCACATGACCATGGACTGATTTTTATAAATTGTATATCTTTCCATTATACAAACAACACAATTTATTTGATGAAACTGGACAAGCCCTTTTAATCTGCATCTTCACAAGTTGACAGTTTGGAGAAGAGAGATGGACTTTCTAGCCCTATTTCTATAAAAGCACTCTACGAAGAGTCCACTTCTTTGTAACATTGCTTTTTTTTTTTTTTTTTTTTTTGTTCAAAGCATGGAGGTTTTATATGACTGATATACTATTGTATGTTACATAGGGACTTTGTATAGTTAGGTACTTTAGTAAAAGCACTATTGTTTCTTTGTTTCTAACTTGTGTTATAGCAAGCAAGGGCAGGCAGACTAACTAACAGCATCCTGGCTCTCCATTTTTTTTTTTTTTTTCCTTTTAAAGAGGACCTTTCATGTCCTCAGGCACATGCGGTTTTATATATCGCTAGAAAGCCAACAGCTATAGACGAGTACAGAGAGAGGGGGCGTTCCTTACTGCCTGGCGATGACGCTGAGCTGTGAGGAACGCCCCCCCAGTACAAGTCTATGAAGGAGCACAGTCAGGGAGGGCGTTCCACACAGCGCAGCTAGACTGTCAGGAACGCCTTTCTGACAGTAAACCGTGACACTTACACTGGCGATATCTCCAGCCCCGGGGCACATACCGGGAAAGCCAGCAGTGTGCTGAATTCAGCGCGCTATGGGCTTTCTAGCGGTATGTAAAACCGCATGTGCCTGAGGACATGAAAGGTCCTTTTTAAACATACCTACTATAATGAGCATGAGCAATGTTTCTCATACTGGAGGTAAATAAAGGTACTTTAGTTTTTAGTGAAAAATGGTTACAATTCTAGAGATGTGTAAATTGTCTATCAGATTGCAAACAAGTTTGACTGTGTTAATGTGTCTGAGGAAAAATAATGTCCACTTCCAACAGATAGGAGCATCGGAAACTGCATATTGGTTCAGTCCAGTAGTTTTTTTTTCTCATCATTCATCGACAAATTGAAGGGATGTGCCAAATGGCATTCTTGCATTAGCTTGTAATTTATTCAGTCTGCTTCCTTTGCCTTTCGCCAGTTGTCCAATCCATTTTCATAGGTTTAAATTGAAAAGCTTAAATGCTATCTTTAGCTTTATTCTGTACTTTAATCATAGAAACTAAATAAATTTTGTTTGTTTGTTTCAGGACCCAAATAAACCAGTTAGTGTAAACAGTAACAGCAACCCAGTTAGCTTATCTAAATCACACAAATCTTCAAAGGAGCACAAGGAGAAATCATCAAAAGACTCAAAAGAACATCGAAGTGCCTTCAAAGAACCATCCAGGGAACATACTAAATCTTCCAAAGAATCGTCCAAAAAACCCAAAGAAAACAAACCACTGAAGGACGAAAAAATAGTCCCCAAAATGGCCTTTAAGGAACCCAAACCCATGTCAAAGGAGCCCAGGTGTGAAAATAATAATATTCTTACAGTATCTAGTGGTCATCAACAGGAAAAGAAGGTCTCCAGTAAAAGGCCACCACATATGGACTCAGAAGACCCATTGACCAGGAAAAGGAGGAAAAGCAACTCTGATTCTTCTCTTAAAAGTTTTTCCAATTCCTCGCTACTTATATTGTCCTCTTCCTCAGAGAAAAAATCCTTAAAAGACAAATCTCAGCCGAAAACTGGGAAAGTAAAAGTGGAAAGTGAAGTCATGGATAAAAAGAAGGTGTCGCTGCCCCCTTTTGAAGACATTGTAGACCCAAATGATACTGATATGGAGGATAATATGTCATCTAAATCAGAGGTATTCTTTAGTGTCTACTTCATTTTACTTCTGCTGTTTTCTGCTCCTAGGATATTGAAAATATAATAACTGGTGTAACTGATTATTTGTCATCTTCATAATATAACCTCATTATTGCTTTAGGCCACTGATAACACTATGGTTGATTCTATCTATGTACTGTATGTTAGTCATAAAGCTGCTTAAAGTAAACCTAAATACTGCCAAACATTCTTGCAGTCTGTATACATTTATACCATGGCCTGATTTCCTTTGATCTAGAACCAGATATAGGAATTCCAAATAGATTATTTTTTTTTACTAGTTTTATGGATAAAGACCTCCATGTTAATGATTTTGTTTGTACTTTGTTTCCTCCCTTGAGCTATGGTTGTCTGCTCGCTCCAGGTATTATGTAGGGTTCAACTGACTGGTTGTGCAAGCTTGGCTTATTGAGTAGTCTTCATAGCAACACATTTCCTGCCTCTTTTTGCACTGTTTTGAAAGGTTGCATGTTTGGTTAATCTGACATATCTGATTTTATTTTTGTGTGACAAAACTTTTTAGCAGATGGATTCCCATTAACCATATTTTTTCTTGTCTGAAGCCTGGTCAAGCTGCTAAAATAAATTCTTGCCCTGCTTGCATTTCAGTGGTTACAGTGAACCTGTTACATTGAAAATGCTGCAGGTTGTAGAGGGAGAGTAGTTGAACAGATTTACATTTGCTTTTTGGAAAAGGATAAATATAACTAACCTGGAATTTTCTGATATTTGATCTCTATTCACTCTAAGATGGTCCTACTGAGTGACTGACAGCTTCCTCTGTATGAACAGTTACACAGGAAAGCTGTCAATCCATTGAGTTGGGCCATCCATTGGACTCATAAACTCAGAGCAAGTTCCCAAATCTACAGTTATCACTTATCATTCATAAATGGAATTGAAAATAAATAAGAGAAAAGCAGATTTTTTTCATTTTTATTTATTTTTTAACCATTGCTTGTATTCTTAACGTAACTCTTGTTCTATGCCAGTGGCATGTCCTTGTTGTGGTGTATGGCATATGACTTTAAAGAACACTAAATAAATCTTGCCCATAGGCTGTGCAGTTTTGCCCCATATGGTACTTTTAAAGGAATTTAAATAATTTTTTTTCTCTGACATAGAGCCTAAAGCCACTCTAGAATTCTAACTTTTTATTTCACTTTTTGTGTTTCCATTTCTCCCATATTTTGATTTTTTTTTTCTGCTGCCAGTGAACACAGTTGCATAGTTAGTGCGGTTTAAAAAAGACCTATGTTTATCAAGTTCACCTATAAGATCAAAAAGGTCATGACTGAAGAAAGGGGTAAGGGGAGAACAACAATACAAATATAGGACAAGAATTCTATACAGTTGCTTGAGCATCAATGTTTTGCTCTAAGAAGGCATATAGGTTACTTTCAGCAGACCTGTGCATAGCTAATCCAGTTCTCAATTGTCCTACTGTGAAGAAGGCTCGACTATGACTATGGTAAATATTTTTTGTCCTCTAGATGTTGAGGCTGCCCTCTTGTCACAGTTACAGGCCTAGGTGTAAAGAGAACAGTAGAAAGATCTATGTACTGTCTGTTCATATACTTGTACATTGTTGTTCAGTCGCCGCAAGCTGTCTTTTTTTTTCCATCCCCGAGGTTCTAACCTGTCTCTGTACTGTAATCCACCCATTCCTTTAAAGAGGACCTTTTACCACTTTTACTAACTTCAGTGCATAGCATCTTTTAATGGCTGTTGCTCCACCGATTCCAGCGCAGTTAGAATTTTTCTTTAACTCCCACTATTCCCGAGCAATTGGTCTCGTTAGTTGTGATGCCTGATATGCTGTTTAAAGGGGTATTCCCACTAACATAACAATTTTTAGATTTGTAGATAGTTAAAAGTTAAACATTTTTGCAAATATACACTACCGTTCAAAAGTTTGGGGCCACCCAGACAATTTTGTGTTTTCCATGAAAACTCACACTTTTATTTATCAAATGAGTTGCAAAATGAATAGAAAATATAGTCAAGACATTGATAAGGTTAGAAATAATGATTTTTATTTGAAATAATAATTTTCTCCTTCAAACTTTTGCTTTCCTCAAAGAATGCTCCATTTGCAGCAATTCCAGCATTGCAGACCTTTGGCATTCTAGCTGTTAATTTGCTGAGGTAATCTGGAGAAATTTCACCCCATGCTTCCAGAAGCCCCTCCCACAAGTTGGATTGGCTTGATGGGCACTTTTTGCGTACCATACGGTCAAGCTGCTCCCACAACAGCACAATGGGGTTGAGATCTGGTGACTGCGCTGGCCACTCCATTACAGATAGAATACCAGCTCCCTGCTTCTTCCCTAAATAGTTCTTGCATAATTTGGAGGTGTGCTTTGGGTCATTATCCTGTTGTAGGATGAAATTGGCTCCAATCAAGCGCTGTCCACAGGGTATGGCATGGCGTTGCAAAATGGAGTGATGGCCTTCCTTATTCAAAATCCCTTTTACCTTGTACAAATCTCCCACTTTACCAGCACCAAAGCAAGCCCAGACCATCACATTACCTCCACCATGCTTGACAGATGGCGTCAGGCACTCTTCCAGCATCTTTTCAGTTGTTGCGTCTCACAAATGTTCTTCTGTGTGATCCAGACACCTCAAACTTCGATTCGTCTGTCCATAACACTTTTTTCCAATCTTCCTCTGTCCAATGTCTGTGTTCTTTTACCCATATTAATCTTTTCCTTTTATTAGCCAGTCTCAGATATGGCTTTTTTCTTGGCCACTCTGCCCTGAAGGCCAGCATCCCTGAGTCGCCGCTTCACTGTAGACGTTGACACTGGTGTTTTACTATATAATGAAGCTGCCAGTTGAGGACCTGTGAGGCGGCGATTTCTCAAACTAGAGACTCTAATGTACTTGTTTTGTTGCTCAGTTGTGCAGCGGGGCCTCCCACTTCTCTTTCTACTCTGGTTATAGCCTGTTTATACTGTCCTCTGAAGGGAGTAGTACACACCGTTGTAGGAAATCTTCAGTTTCTTGGCAATTTCTCGCATGGAATAGCCTTCATTTCTAAGAACAAGAATAGACTGTCGAGTTTCACATGAAAGTTCTCTTTTTCTGGCCATTTTGAGAGTTTAATCGAACCAACAAATGTAATGCTCCAGATTCTCAACTAGCTCAAAGGAAGGTCCGTTTTATAGCTTCTCTAACCAGCAAAACTGTTTTCAGTGTGCTAACATACTTGCACAAGGGTTTTCTAATTAGCCTTTCCATTAGCCTTCTTACACAGTTAGCAAACACAATGTACCATTAGAACACCGGAGTGATGGTTGCTGGAAATGGGCCTCTATACACCTATGTAGATATTGCATGAAAAACCAGACGTTTGCAGCTAGAATAGTCATTTACCACATTAACAATGTATAGAGTGTATTTCTGATTCATTTATTGTTATCTTCATTGAAAAAAACTGCTTTTCTTTCAAAAATAAGGACATTTCTAAGTGACCCTAAACTTTTGAATGGTAGTGTAAGTAATTAAACATTTTGAAGAGTTTTAAAGATTTTCTCTAAATATCTTATGGTCACAGTCCTGTTGTCTTGATCGGTTGCCAATAGATACGACCATGAATGTAGGACCTTTCTATGGTCAGAAAATCAGCCATGATTCCCTTATTGTGGCTGGGATATCTTCTCATACATGTAGTGTCCCTGCCTGATAACCCAGCTACAATAAGAAAGTCATAGCTGGGTTTTTGACAAGTCCCAGACCATATAAAGTTTCTGCATTTGTGGTTGTATCCATTGGCAACCGATCAAGACAACAGACTGTCATCACTAAGATAGAGGGAAACTTTAAAACTCTGCAGAATTTTTAACTACTTATAGTTGCAAAAATGTTTAACTTTTAATTATCTACAAATATAGATATGATTGATTATGTTCATGGGAATACCCTTTAAGTTCTGTATTGTCAGGCAGGGGGGTGTGATTCAGATCTCAAATCAGAGGTGGACAGTGTCAGAGCTCAGAATCTCACCCCCTTTTCTGCTGCTGGATATGTGGATTAGAGTAAACTGTGCTGGAATCTGTGAAGCAGCACCTATTAAAAAAAAAAAAAAAAAAATTTAAAGAGCTAGACATGGTAGAGCACAGGTGTCAAACACAAGGCCCGCGGGCCGAATCCGGCCCGCTGCCTTCTGTTATCCGGCCCGGCACTTATCTGGCCCACAGGGCCGCGGCATTTTTTATTGTCTATGTAATGTAAACCAGCCCAGGACAGGCCGGTTTAAAAAAAAAAAAAAAAAACAAAGCTACGCGATACCTGTCCTGGGCTGGTTTACAAGACCTCTGCATGTCAGCGCAGGAGGCGATACAATGACGGAGGCGATAAATAGGCTGTTGCCTGCTGGAGTATCCCCGGCACGTAACGGCCTATTTACTTATCGATCCCCGCTGCTGGTCGTGGCCGCCCCCGCTTCCCCTTCTGCTATGGGACGCAGAAGCGGCTGTGCGCAGGAGCGGGGATGGTAAGTGAGGCCGCGGCCGGCGAACCCCATCAAATACTACTATTATTATACTCCGGGGTCTTTTCAGACCCCGGAGTATAATAATCGGAGACCCAGGGGAGGTGATAAACATA
Organism: Leptodactylus fallax; assembly: GCA_947044405.1. Taxonomy (NCBI): domain Eukaryota; kingdom Metazoa; phylum Chordata; class Amphibia; order Anura; family Leptodactylidae; genus Leptodactylus; species Leptodactylus fallax. The sequence goes on from CAMRHE010000096.1 coordinate 3,602,800, forward strand.
AAAACCATTGTTACTCACCTCTCCGGCGATCCGATGTTGCTCCCAGCCGGCTTCGGCCTTCTTTGGTGATGTCCCAGGCGTCACGTGAGCCAGGCCGACGTCATTATGTCGCGACGCCGGTCTGTGCGACATTGAAGAAGGCCGAACGCAGGGAGCGCACCGGGGCCCAGGTAAGTAACACTGGTTTTTATGTTTGTCACCACCTGGGTCTCCGATCATTATACTCTGGGGTCTGAAAAGACCCCAGAGTATAATAATAGTTCATGGGTGGGGGGGGTCACTATGGGGCATAATACCGTGTGCAGGGGCCACTATGGACTATAATACCGTATGCAGGGGCCACTATGGGGCATAATACCAATGCAGGGGCCACTAAGGAGCATAATACCGTGTGCAGGGGCCACTATGGAGCATAATAATGTGTGCAGTGGCCACTATGGAACATAATACCGTGTGCAGGGGCAACTATTGAGCATAATACCGTGTGCAGGGGCAACTATGGAGCATAATACCGTGTGCAGGGGCCGCTATGGGGCGTAATACCGTGTGCAGAGGCAACTATAGAGCATAATACCGTTTTCAGGGGTAAACAGTATTTGTATAGTGCTTAATTTTTGATATATTCAGAAAAGGATGAGGATAGTATGTAACATGCCAATGTCTTAGGTTTTAACAATACATTATGTTCTTCCTGGTTGCCCTCAAAGGGCTGATTGTAACAGTAGTAATGTACAAATGTAACTACTCCTTAATAGCTCGCTTATCTGTTAAGGAGAAGTTACTTTTATACACGTGTAAAATAATCTTGGCCCTTCATGGTACCCCGTGAGGCTGAAGTGGCCCCCGGAGAAAATGAGTTTGACACCCCTGTGGTAGAGGTAGTGAAAGGTCCTCTTTATATGCCTTGGTTGTGCCCCTCTGCAGTCTTTTTCAGCTGTAGTTTTACCTAGTGTTTTATTATTTAATCCATTATTGTAACACTTGTTTCCTTGCCTCAGATGCATAACTTCACATTTATCCACTTTTCAAACTCCTTTGCTATTTCCCTGCCCAAGGTTCCAGCTTTCCCAAATTCATTTTTTCCAATTCCAACAGTAATATTGTGTTATAGTCCTGATTCTTCTGCAAGTGAGGTCCTTTTAAGGAACAATGACTGACTGAAAGGTTCCTCTGCTTTTATATGTTTTAATTTTTAATTTGTTTATACAGTCATATGAAAAAGTTTGGGCACCCCTATTAATCTTAATCATTTTTAGTTCTAAATATTTGGGTGTTTGCAACAGCCATTTCAATTTGATATATCTAATAACTGATGGACACAGTAATATTTCAGGATTGAAATGAGGTTTATTGTACTAACAGAAAATGTGCAATATGCATTAAACCAAAATTTGACCGGTGCAAAAGTATGGGCACCTCAACAGAAAAGTGACATTAATATTTAGTAGATCCTCCTTTTGCAAAAATAACAGCCTCTAGTCGCTTCCTGTAGCTTTTAATCAGTTCCTGGATCCTGGATGAAGGTATTTTTGACCATTCCTCTTTACAAAACAATTCCAGTTCAGTTAAGTTTGATGGTCGCCGAGCATGGACAGCCCGCTTCAAATTATCCCACAGATGTTCAATGATATTCAGGTCTGGGGACTGGGATGGCCATTCCAGAACATTGTAATTGTTCCTCTGCATGAATGCCTGAGTAGATTTGGAGCTGTGTTTTGGATCATTGTCTTGCTGAAATATCCATCCCTGGCGTAACTTCAAATTCGTCACTGATTCTTGTACATTATTCTCAAGAATCTGCTGATACTGAGTTGAATCCATGCGACTCTCAACTTTAACAAGATTCCCGGTGCCGGCATTGGCCACACAGCCCCAAAGCATGATGGAACCTCCACCAAATTTTACAGTGGGTAGCAAGTGTTTTTCTTGGAATGCTGTGTTTTTTGGACGCCATGCATAACGCCTTTTTGTATGACCAAACAACTCAATCTTTGTTTCATCAGTCCACAGGACCTTCTTCCAAAATGAAGCTGGCTTGTCCAAATGTGCTTTTGCATACCTCAGGCGACTCTGTTTGTGGCGTGCTTTCAGAAATGGCTTCTTTCGCATCACTCTCCCATACAGCTTCTCCTTGTGCAAAGTGTGCTGTATTGTTGACCGATGCACAGTGACACCATCTGCAGCAAGATGATGCTGCAGCTCTTTGGAGGTGGTCTGTGGATTGTCCTTGACTGTTCTCACCATTCTTCTTCTCTGACTTTCTGATATTTTTCTTGGCCTGCCACTTCTGGGCTTAACAAGAACTGTCCCTGTGGTCTTCCATTTCCTTACTATGTTCCTCACAGTGGAAACTGACAGGTTAAATCTCTGAGACAACTTTTTGTATCCTTCCCCTGAACAACTATGTTGAACAATCTTTGTTTTCAGATCATTTGAGAGTTGTTTTGAGGAGCCCATGATGTCACTCTTCAGAGGAGATTCAAATAGGAGAACAACTTGCAATTGGCCACCTTAAATACCTTTTCTCATGATTGGATACACCTGGCTATGAAGTTCAAAGCTCAGTGAGGTTACAAACCAATTAATAACCATCAGTTATTAGATAAATCAAATTGAAATGGCTGTTGCAAACACCCAAATATTTAGAACTAAAAATTATTAAGATTAATAGGGGTGCCCAAACTTTTTCATATGACTGTATCTAATAACTGATGGACACAGGAATATTTCAGGATTGAAATGAGGTTTATTGTACTAACAGAAAATGTGCAATATGCATTAAACCAAAATTTGACCGGTGCAAAAATTTGGGTACCCTTATCATTTTATTGATTTGAATACTCCTAACTACTTTTTACTGACTTACTGAAGCACAAAATTGGTTTTGTAACCTCACTGAGCTTTGAACTTCATAGCCAGGTGTATCCAATCATGAGAAAAGGTATTTAAGGTGGCCAATTGCAAGTTGTTCTCCTATTTGAATCTCCTCTGAAGAGTGGCATCATGGGCTCCTCAAAACAACTCTCAAATGATCTGAAAACAGATTGTTCAACATAGTTGTTCAGGGGAAGGATACAAAAAGTTGTCTCAGAGATTTAACCTGTCAGTTTCCACTGTGAGGAACATAGTAAGGAAATGGAAGACCACAGGGACAGTTCTTGTTAAGCCCAGAAGTGGCAGGCCAAGAAAAATATCAGAAAGGCAGAGAAGAAGAATGGTGAGAACAGTCAAGGACAATCCACAGACCACCTCCAAAGAGCTGCAGCATCATCTTGCTGCAGATGGTGTCACTGTGCATCAGTCAACAATACAGCACACTTTGCACAAGGAGAAGCTGTATGGGAGAGTGATGCGAAAGAAGCCGTTTCTGAAAGCACGCCACAAACAGAGTCGCCTGAGGTATGCAAAAGCACATTTGGACAAGCCAGCTTCATTTTGGAAGAAGGTCCTGTGGACTGATGAAACCAAGATTGAGTTGTTTGGTCATACAAAAAGACGTTATGCATGGCGTCAAAAAAACACAGCATTCCAAGAAAAACACTTGCTACCCACTGTAAAATTTGGTGGAGGTTCCATCATGCTTTGGGGCTGTGTGGCCAATGCCGGCACCGGGAATCTTGTTAAAGTTGAGGGTCGCATGGATTCAACTCAGTATCAGCAGATTCTTGAGAATAATGTACAAGAATCAGTGACGAATTTGAAGTTACGCCGGGGATGGATATTTCTGCAAGACAATGATCCAAAACACAGCTCCAAATCTACTCAGGCATTCATGCAGAGGAACAATTACAATGTTCTGGAATGGCCATCCCAGTCCCCAGACCTGAATATCATTGAACATCTGTGGGATAATTTGAAGCGGGCTGTCCATGCTCGGCGACCATCAAACTTAACTGAACTGGAATTGTTTTGTAAAGAGGAATGGTCAAAAATACCTTCATCCAGGAACTGATTAAAAGCTACAGGAAGCGACTAGAGGCTGTTATTTTTGCAAAAGGAGGATCTACTAAATATTAATGTCACTTTTCTGTTGAGGTGCCCATACTTTTGCACCGGTCAAATTTTGGTTTAATGCATATTGCACATTTTCTGTCAGTACAATAAACCTCATTTCAATCCTGAAATATTACTGTGTCCATCAGTTATTAGATATATCAAATTGAAATGGCTGTTGCAAACACCCAAATATTTAGAACTAAAAATGATTAAGATTAATAGGGGTGCCCAAACTTTTTCATATGACTGTATATTAGGAAGTCATGCAGTTTTCTAATATACTTGTACTAAAAATCAGCTCACAAAACTGTCACCCATTTAGTCACCCTTATCTCTACACCGTAGAATGGTATAGCTCGTGCACCAGTCAGCCCTGTGTAATGCATCCATGAACTAACTGAATAGGAGTAAACATGGCACCCCTTATGTCACCCTCTCTTTCTCACACACGTGCACACTCACTCCTCATCCACATATGACTCTTGGCATTCAGTAAGCAGCAGTATTACTTGACATCCATCAACTGTAGGTTGAATTGTCATAGATATCACATACATGACAACTCTCCTGGGAGCTCCTGAAAAAAAGGGATGACCTTTTAGACTTCTGACACAGCAGGCAAACATCCTGAGTCACCAGGCTTAATGTTAGTTTATGTTTGTTTTTCTTATATGCATTTTATATGTTTTGGGATTTAATTTATGGGAACAGCTGAGCAGTACTGCTCTGCACTGCTTCTGTAACTCCCATAAAGGAGAGCTGGAGCTCTGGAAACAGCATAGCACAGCTGAGTTGCACTATTTCCATAGCTTCACAGTTATGGAAGTTAGCTAATTTGTAGATGGGTCACAAGTCTGGCAACTTGTGGGTTGCTTGCTGCTGTTCCTTCAGCTTTGATTTGGGGAGTGAAAGTAGGAGTTCTGTGTCTCCTTGTGTAGACCGCCTATCCAAGTGTATGGTGTCCATGCATGCTTCGCTAGCAGTTCTTGGCATTTGTCAGTGAAGACCAGGGTTCTTGATAGCTAGGTCAGAGGCCATTGTTGAGGGTTAGGTGAGGTACTTTGCAGATGTATGGCGTCTCAAAGGCCATACATGCTTCCCTAGGAATTCTGGGTAAGAATATGGTAATTAGAAGGTAGCTCCCTATAAGTCAGTGCCTGACTTTCAAAAATGTTTTTGACATGACCTGGCATATAAAGCAAACCAGAAAATCTCTTCAAAAAGGAAAAAGCACCCATCTATTTCTTGTCAGGAATACTGCTGAAATAGCATGAGATCTCATTAGAACGTTGATCAGTTCACAACACAAGGATTTGTTTAATAAAAACAAGTATCCTTTTCCTATTAGGGTTCTATGGGCCGGACATTTGCCAAAAGATAGTCCTTTTGTCATACTTGTCCAGTTTATCATTACTGTTTGCCACTCTTTTCAGTACTGTAGAAAATCACAACAAAATAAAAAACCATGTCGGGTGGCAGATGTAGCAAAGTGTTTTCAGGCAGCTGTATACATTTTTCCATATAAACAGAGCATACCTTTTTTATGAAGAAAAATGTAAAAACTTTTATTCTTTTTAGACTTTAAGATGTTAACAATTTGGCTACTAACAATTTTGCGATGGAGGTTTCATAATTGTTATAGCCTTCATATAACCGGCCTGTCTCTGCACCCGTTAGCAAAATAATCTTGTGTTTTTCTTTTCTGTTCTAACCAGAGTATTATGTTCTGCTGATAGACCCCCCCATGGAGTAGCATGTATCATTCTATATTAACATTTTGGCTTGAGAATGTCCCAGTGGTGCTCTTCAGGCATTGCCACTGAAAGTTCACCACTTGACTGACGTTCTGCAGCCCTTACGGAGTAACATTCACAATGTAACATTATTGTGGTGGCAGCTGATTCATGGCTTTCTCTTAATATCATGACAGTCACCTAATGCCTGCAATTTCCTGACATTGCTTCTTTTGTGGAGATCAGCTAAGAACAAAATATGCCCCGGGGATGCACAATTATGCTGGCTGTTTCAGCAGCCTTTGGATCTCATTTAACCACCTTTATCTCCTGTAGTTGCTCTCTTGGGTTGTAAAACAGAGCTTGAAGTCAGCATGACACTTTCTTCTAGGACTAGTTAGAAGAGTAAACTGAACCTCTAAACATTTCTGTAATTTAGAAATTAATCTAATCACTTTATCTCCTGCTTGTGAACAGGCTCCATAATAAAACATGTTATATTTCTCATTAAAAATACAGTATAACACTTCTTTTAATAGTTGGTATTTCAGAAAAGCTACATTTACATTTTAGGTCCAATCATACTTGTTCCTCTGTTTTTAATTTTTTACTTACCTATCAAATAAGACACTGAATAGGGAACGGTACTATTTTCAGTGCTCAATTTATTTATTTTTCTTTCTGTATACAAAGGATGTATACATACTTCCCAAGCTAACCAAAGTTTGTACAGACAGCTAAAGCAAGGATACAGATAGCCAGTCAGATTTTTTTCATTCATAAAATATTTAATAGCATTTTAAATGAATATTTAATAAAAACATTTTAAATGAAGCATTCATGTTGTCTGCAAATCCTATTGTCAAGCTGCACTGGCTCTTGTTGGACCAGTCGGTGGAGAATACAGTTGTTCCTCTTCATGTTTTGCGTGAAACACCTCTATTGATGGCCACCCACATGGACAATGGAGTACAAGCAATTATCTGTGTATCAGTAGGTCTCCCATCAGGATTGGGGAGACTCTATTGTGTACTTAGCAGTCTAGATCCCTTGGTTACTAGTTACTTCCAAAACAAAACCTGAAGGGCAGGATAAAGGGAGGAAGTAGTCTGGCTTATATGGTTCACAGGATTGCTTTACTAGTCATATCTTTGTTTACTGTACTTATGCATTTTGGCTATTTAACTTATTGCAATGATCTATCAGTAATGAACATAATTAGCAGTGGGGCATGTTTTTCCCACGCAAGTTGTTCATGATGAAGGAGCACATCTACTTAGTTGATTAAGTTTTGAAAACGTCATTTATAATTTAAAATAACATTTTGGTAGTTTAATAATAATAATCCTTTAATAGTCCCACCATGGGGAAATTCAGTGTGTTACAGCAGCAAAGATATGCAATGCAAAGATAAGCAATACAAATATAAATACAACATATACAAGAACGTTCCAAGGTAGAGGCCATTGATAGTAGACAGACAGAAAGGTACAGGTAAAGAAGAATCGGTGGGCGAGGATATCACAACAGAAAGAGATTTCAGTTCTCTGTATGGACTAATCTCCGCTTAGGTCGTTGTTGGTTGTACAGCCTGACTGCAGTGGGGAGGAAAGACTTCTGATAGCGCTCCTTCTCACTCTTAGGGTGGAGCAGTCGGTCACTGACAGTACTGCCCAGCACTATCACGGTCTCATGCATGGGATGGGAGTTATTCTCCCGTATGGAGCTCACCACGGACAGTATCCTTCTGTCGCCCACCACCTGAACTGGGTCCAGGGGGCTCCCCAGGACAGAGCTGGCCCTTCTAATCAGCTTGTCAAGTTTATTTCTATCCCTGGTTGATATACTGCTCCCCCAGCAGGCCGCTCCGAAGAAGATGGCGGCTGCCACTACCGAGTTGAAAAAGTCCTAAGAAGTGCCTCCTGGACTCCAAAGGCTCTCAGCCTCCTAAGCAGGTAGAGCCTGCTGTGGCCCTTCCTGTACAGGACCTCCATGTGATCTGCCCAGTTAAGCTTATTTATTTTCTATATTCTAATTTTTCACCAGAATCTTTCCTATCCGTGAACAAAAGCGACCTTGTTTGTATTCAGAAGTTGAAAAACTCTAGCTTGCGAAGTAAATACATCAACACACATCTTTGTAGACACACTGTCCGTTTTTGCGGACATATGGCACTGATGCTGAAAGGAGCACTGATTACTAGTTTGCTGTCCGCAAAATACACACGGTCATCTGCAACTAGCGTAACATAAACATGTACTATCAGAGGGGGCGTTCCTTACCGCCCAGCGATGACGCTAGGCGGTGAGGAACGCCCCCCAAGTACAGGGCTATGGACGAGTACAGTCAGGGAGGGCATTCCTCACAGCCCAGCTAGACTGTCAGGAACTCTCTTCTGACTGTGAACGGTGAAACTGTGACCACCGATTTCTCCAGCCCCGGAGCACACAACGGGAAAGCCGACAGTGCACTGAATTCAGCGCGCTGTCGGCTTTCTAGAGGTATGTAAAACCGCATATACATGAGGACGTGAAAGGTCCTCTTTAAGTGCTTTATGTGTGATTTGGGTATCATTAGACTCCCTTAAATGTCTATCAGGTTGGCATATAACTCAGAAAGGGCACTTTAATAAGTGTGCAAATTTACATTTTACTAGATTTTTAAAATAGACAAGAAAGAAAAAAAAAATTGTGATAGAATTTTCAAAACTTTGGGTTAAAAAATTGAAAATGTCTGAACATGAATTTCAGAAAAATGGCCCAGTCTTGAACTGGTTAAAGGCCTTTTTCCTTATAGAAAATGACTAGTATATGCTCCCACTTACAGATCATGAGGTCCTGTACTGGGGCCCCCACAATTTTTGTCAGTTTTTTAGAATGTCTGTTTGTTTCCCCCACACAGCAATGCCTCCAGCCACACTCTGTGCAGTGAACTGCAACACCTCTCTATTATTTAATACTTTCAGGTTAGCTGCAACTAAACATATTGTGAAAATATGTTTACATGTTGGATAGTATGGTAGGTGAGGTCATAAACACATATTTAGCAATGTTTTACACACTGAACCCTTCTGTAGATTGATTGGCTTTGGAGTCCTTTGTAATTAAAGGGGGTTTTCCATCTCAGGGTTTTACCTGCCCTCCTATCTTCTCTCCCCTCCCCTTCCTGGTTTTCAGCTCCGTCCAGCAGTGTATTTCCAAAATGAACAGAGTGCTTGTTGTAAACTGCACACTGTTATCTCTTGATTTACATACAGAGATAACAGAGGCACTAATCAACACTGTTCTAGACCTTATCAGGTCTCAGCCACAGAGAGCACTTTGGTAAGAGTAATCTGCCCAACCAGGAAGATGGTCTGTAACCTAGGCAACCAGCTGTAAACACCTATGTCGCATATTCAGCAGTACCTGACAAATGGAGCAAGATAAATTATTTCAATATATTGGATAAAACCCGTGTTATCTTAAAGGGGTTATCCAGCATCCAGAATGTATCGCTGTTCCCTTGTCAGCCTTTTCTTGACTTTATTGTACTTACAGTATGACTCCTTTTGAATATGTAAACAAACTACAGTTCCCATGATTCCTCTTCCTGCTCTCACTCTCACTGCTGTGGGTGTATTTGCAGATAATTTTGGGAAGCTGGATAACCCCTTTAAGCTACAAGTCTGAATAGGATCCTGGAGAAGGAAATAACTCTTTCAAGTGCTTCTGTTAACAGTATAGAAATTAAAATAATTATTTTTTTTTTTTATAGAGCTTCAATACTTAATACTCTGATGTTGCGTTCTAATTAAACTGCTTACAGAAATTCATCACTTAAGATTGTTAATCGCCATTTTTTTATTTTTGTACATAAATATTATTATGGCTGGCTGTCAAAGATAAGGGAAGAGTACTGCTAAGCCTTCTGTGTAACTTCATGGTAGTCTGCCCAATTCTGATCCAGCTGAGGTGCTGAATAATCCAGGACAGTTTGGTTGTCAGACATTGTGTCTTGACTGCCTAGCACACTCAAAAGACCTTTGGCTGTTAAGCAGTTTATCCGCAGCGATCCTTCTTCTGGAATAGAGTTGACCACATTACTGGTGCAGGGCCAAGTAAAAATATATTATGCCACAGTATGAAAGACTTTTAGGATACCCAGAACTGACAAAATAAGAAGCTGTTTGTTAATGCAGTTGCTGAGAATTAATTGAGATTACTACCTAATTACTAATAGCTCTAATTAAATAGAGTGCTTCAAGAAACTTGGCATGGCACTTTCTTGGCAGAGTAGTATTTTGCTGCTCTGAATGTTCTCAGGTGCTTTGACGCTTTCTTTTTACAGATGTACTCTACATTCTAATGTGTTCTGGCAGGGTGAGAGAGTTTATATTCCCTTCCCTTTTTGCTTGTTGAAATGTTGTAAATTCAGTCACTTTCTGACCAAAGGAACTTGATGCTTGTGCAGGTGCACACACTCTAAATGTGCTGCATTTGATTTCTTTCTACTTCCCAGCAAGAATGACTTTATTGCTAAAAATTAATATCTATGTGAGTGTATTCTTTGTTCCCAGGTTTCTCACATACTCACTTTTTCACGTTACAGATTATTTCAATTTTCCTTTCAGATTATTGCCTACTGTTTATTTGCTCAAGCAACTTCTCAGAAACAGTAGAACTGGATCCATTCCATAATGATCAGAATTCCATTTCTCCCCAAACTGGATTTTTATTCAACTATGGGTGGAGTAACATGTATGAATTGCATGATGTCGCAATAGATCATAAAAGATTCTTCACCAGTTTTTTAGAGTGGCCTAATTCCCCTGAAAACAACTTTCCAAAAAAAAAAAAGAAAAGGCCCTGTGCACTTAACTAGAAATGAATGCATTGATCCAGCACTCAACTAGGGAAGATGATCGCGTTTTAATCTATGATGAAGTAAAAATCTACTTGAACAAGAAAGAAACAGATACTTCCATATGCTGCCTGCATTCTTAGTCAAAGCTTTCAAAGCACATAAGAGCCCTGTTTTTCTTGTTTTGGGCTGAGGCCCCACGTTGCGGAAACACAGATTTTTTGTTGCAGATTTTGCTGCGGTTTTTTGAGCCAAAGCCAAGAACGACTTCAAAAGGAATGGGAAATATATAGGAAGCACTTATACTTCTACCTTCTGCTCAATTCACTCTTTGCTTTGGCTTAAAAAACCACAGCAAAATCTGCAACAAAAAAGCTGGGTTTCACAACGTAGAGCTTTTAGCCTTAGATTTTTAACTTTTATGTTCCCAAGCCAAACACTGGATCAATGCATTGATTTCTGTAAATGTAGCAGTAGGGCAGAGTAAGGTACATGCATCAGGGGGCTTGGATGACATCTCAGTACTGAGGAGAACTTCTTGATTGTTTATCTTTGCACATTGCCATGTTTTATTTTCTGCACTTTCCAGTACCTTTAAGCATGAATTTTCCCACTAATGACATTTAGACCCTACACATAGGATAGGGTAGTGATAGGAAATCTTAGGCACCCAGCTGTTATAAAACTGCAACTCCCAGCATGCATAGTTGCTCTGCTGTTCTTGGAACTCCCATGGAAGTGAATGGAGCATGTTGGAAGTTGTAGTTTCACAGCAGCTGGAGTGCCAAAGATTGCTGACCCCTGCGATTGGGGATAAGTGTCTGCTCGTTGGGATTTAAGCCTCTGGGAGCCCCAGTGATTGCAAGATCAAAAGACTGCAAGTCCTTTCAAATGCCCCATGCGAGTTGAGTGGTGGTGTAAGTGCTTGGCTTTCTTCACTTCTATGGGACTGCCACAGATCGTCGTCCCTGTAGTCCCACCAAAGTGAATGGAGTTGTGGCGAAGCATACATGCCACTGCTCCATTCACATGGAGAACTCTGGCACTTATAGACTCCATTCTCGTGATCACTGGGGTCTGTCATTTTTCTCACTATCACCTAGGGGATACATATTATTAATGGGAAAATCCTTTAACTTTCCAGTATACATTAGATTAATGTTTGCCACCCCACATGTATATATTTGTGGAACATGAGGGTGGGGTCAAAAGTAATAGCTGTCAGCTGAATGAGTATTTAGCTGACAGCTAAAATTTATGGCCACCTTTTAACCCAAGTCTAGCAGCCATCTTGGATAACAGCTTTTGGTTTTACGGATGGAGCCCTCTCTGCCTTTTTTTTTCTCCCTAAGCCCCTATTTGAATTGTTCGGGATTTGTGGTATAAAAGAGTTGAAAGATAACATATGATAACATATGTTGTTCATTGCGATCACTTCAATTTAATTTTTTAGTGTACTAATCCATGAAAAATATTTCAAGTAGTGCTTTAGTTTGTGCATGGTACAATTTTACATATGGCAAGCAATAGCTTTTACTTGGCTCTAGATGAATGTACAAAAAAGCCTTTGGAAACACTTGGTGGTCTTGTAAACTTTCTGGAACCTTTAAGCCACAAATCTCTCCTATTTAGCAGGGCAAAGAGCCAAAGTAAGAGTCTGTCTGATAACATGTTCTGCTTAAAAGTGTGACCACGGTGTTGACATGAATGAATGTGGCAATTTGCTACGAAGATTAATATTCTGTTGCAAAGTACTAAACAAAAAAACAAAAATGTATTATTTTTATTAGCTTATTTTGCTTTGGCCTCTAATCCATCTATTTTTGAGCATTGTCTCCTATTTTTAGCTAACTATATTGCTTGCCACGGTTTCATTTTATTTACTTTGACAGAAAAATGATAAAATACAATATATGCAATAGTTCTAAACTAGATATAAATAATCTAGTTTGTATATTTTATGAATCTCACATTTATGAGGTTTATTTCAGTATGAACTGGGCAGAATTAGTAATGAGAAATGTCATTCAAAACATTTATAAAATGTACAAGTAGTATTCTAGCCTAAATCTCATCTTTGCTGTTTAGATATTCTCGGGGAATAAAGAAATCTATATTTTCGCTTCTCTAAGAGAGTTACATTTATTTTGGCCACTTTCTCTTCAGAGTAGATAAAATTCTGCAAGTAAAATATACCTGCGCCAGCCAACCCAAACAAAGCCTTTAAAGTGATGTACTATGCTTGATTTATCTTCCAAGCCCAGTGGTACTTTTAGTGACTATAAAATGTACGGGGAAAAGTGAGAAATTATTTTATGACACGTCCTTCACAATATAACATAACATTCTCACTTTAATGCGCCACTTTCAGACAGGCTCACATTGTGTGTGTGTGTGTGTTTGTGTGTGTGTGTATATATGCATAAGATGCATATAAGTCTCTTATTTAGTTATAGCTGGCTCAAAGATTCACTGCGCAGCAGTCTAAGCCAGATTATATTGCTAGGTGAAAAGCAGTGCCACTGGATTGATTTGATTTGGGACATTGACTGAATGGTCCCTGGTTTTCACTCTTTAACACCCAACCCACCCCCACCCCCCTTCATATCTGGAATCTGGAGTAAGCTGCAGGAAACCTTTAGGTGGTTCATTGATCACATATCTGCTTGTCCCTTTGTGTAGCATAAAGGGAGAGGCAGATATGGAATCAATGGACAAGTTGAGGTCAGGGCAGACAGAATTAGTATCTAACAGTTTGGCTAGGGTTTAGGCAGGTGACTCAGAGACGGGATGTAAATAAAGAGGTAAACAGGTGCAGAGTCAGGTAAAGAAGCAGCAGTCTGGATACAAGTAGCCAGAATACATAGTAGAAACACCTTCACACACATCACTGCTGCCCACATTTTCTTTCCTTCACACACAGCTCTGATACCTCCTTGCTCTCCATTCTCTCACAATTCTACTTTCAAGTTTCCCCCTACATATATCCTACTCCCTCTATACACTCAGCTCTGCTACATCCACATCCCGCTCACACACACTGAGCTCTCTATTCACCCCCCTCCCCCCACACTCTCAGCACTGCTACCTCCATGCTCTTACCCTACAGGCAGCCCTGCACAGTTTCTGTACAAGCTCTGCCCCTGCTTGTTGCATGTAACTGTGACATCAAAGATCTTGTAGCAGGACAGCAAAGTACCAGCAATTAGTACCTCCGATCGTTTGCAGTCCGTAGTGTGGAAGAAACTGAACCCCATGTATGGCAAATGGTGGTCTTCTGCATACTGTAGATGGCCAATAAGGGTAGAAATGAATGATTTTCTTGTCTGGTAAAGCTTTACAATTTATATGGATATACAGAAGGGTATAACTATAGAAAGAGGGATGAGAAAATATGTAAAATTGACATTTCTGCTGAGTGAATGTCTTCAGATTTAGCACTTTTTTGTGGCACCCACATTGAAGATTAATTCAGTCTTCCATAGCATTCAGAATCTGTGTTCTAGTGGGCACGAGTACTTTGTTGTGACAACAGCTTTCTAGTGTGCCCATTAAGACCATCCTTGCTGTCAGAGAGGTAAAGTGATTGCTTATGCTTAGAGCTGCAGAAAATGTGACAAGAACCTCCTAGAAACAATGGTTTATTGCATTTTCCCCCTAATAGCCTTAAAAGTTGCATATGGTTCTATGAATTCTAATGAACTAGTGCCCATACCTGTCATCATTATGCTGTGTGCGCAGGACTGCAGAGAGAAAGCGCCATCTGTTTTATTTCTAATTCTCCAGTACATGCAACAGAAATAGATTTCATTCCCATATATCACCAAACCTTTAAAAGTCCTCTCATTAGTCCGAGGCACCATGGGATAGGAGGATTGTCTGCTCGCATCTATTACCATCACTGTGATGTTACTATTGTTCTATAACAAGGAGAATGATGCTTTCAGAATAATGAGACATTGTGTCGCATCCTGGCATCAGGCTTTCATTTGCTTAGGCCTTACTGTGAGGTCTTCCCTTTTTTTTTTTTTTTTTTTTTTTTTTTTAGCAACCCTCAAGTGAAATCAATAAATTCCTCTGTGGGATGCACTGTACAATCTCATGTCTTGCTATGATATTTATGCAGTAAATTGACTGTCAGCTCAGCCTTGGTATTGCCCTATATCTTTCATATTTGCAAAAAGAATCTCTAGCCCAATAGAAACTCTAGGCCTTTGTAGACAGTAATCAATAAATGTATCCTATGGGTAACAGCTCTTGTGAGCAGCCGTACTATTGCGCCAGATGTCAGGATACAAACACTTAGATTTCCTCTCTTGCACTAAGTCTCTGCCCTGTTTTCCCCACATAAAGGCCTGTGGTGGGACATTGCACACACATTATGTCCCTATAGGACAACAGACTCAAGGACATATTTCCAGTCCCCCCTCTCCTTTCCTTTTGATAACCACCAAACCTGAGACGTATTATTGTCCGGAGTGCCCTGAAGGCCCCAACTGAAAATGGCACCTCACCTTGCCTGCAAAACAGGTTCAAGACCTGCAGGCACATCCACACCGCTGACAGTGTACCTGTCCCACAGTCACAACAGGTGCACAGAATTGGGACATTTTCCTGCAGGTCTTCCAATGTGGTGTATCTCATAATGTGTGTGCAATGTCCCACCACAGGCCTCTGTGGGGGAAACAGGGCAGAGACTTAGTCAGCGCATGAACTCACACAGATTCACCATTAATAACAGCAGAACAGATCTCCCAGTGGCCGCACATTTCTCCAGAGAAGACCACTCTATTGAAGATTTGAGGGTTGTCGTTTTAATGGAACATTTTAAGACGCAGAGAGAGAGAATGGAATGGGAATATAAGTTAATGCAAAAATGTCAAACTCTGCAATTTGGACTTCATATTCATGCCAGTTTCATGTCACACTATGTATGAACTGTGAGGGTCACAAATCACCTCCTGATAGCAAACAGATAACATATCCCTCCGTCACGCCCCACAAATTTTCCAGACTCTTTATTTCCTGACCTGTTGTAAATAACTTCTCTACCTATATTGCATTTTGTTATTCCAAGATCCTTTTGAAGATCTGTCTTGTGTATGTATAAATAGTGTGAATTTTCAGTTTCTAGTATTACACCATGTCTGAAGACATGCTAGCACTCTCGAAAGCTTACTATCAAATATACTCAGTTAGCCTTCAAAAGGTATCGCCTGATTTCTTCACTCTTCCAATGCTAATTTCTTTTCAGCATAGCCCAGTTATTTTCTGAAAGACTATAAGATGTGGTCTTGATGTACAGATGCAATAAATTCTTTTTTATAGTCCACTAACCAGAACAAAATCAAGCCGTGCCTTCACTTGTACACATATCCAATCTCAAAAGGAAACCATATGAAAGTCGCTGATACAGTCATATGAAAAAGTTTGGGCACCCCTATTAATCTTAATCATTTTTAGTTCTAAATATTTGGGCGTTTGCAACAGCCATTTCAATTTGATATATCTAATAACTGATGGACACAGTAATATTTCAGGATTGAAATGAGGTTTATTGTACTAACAGAAAATGTGCAATATGCATTAAACCAAAATTTGACCAGTGCAAAAATTTGGGTACCCTTATCATTTTATTGATTTGAATACTCCTAACTACTTTTTACTGACTTACTGAAGCACAAAATTGGTTTTGTAACCTCACTGAGCTTTGAACTTCATAGCCAGGTGTATCCAATCATGAGAAAAGGTATTTAAGGTGGCCAATTGCAAGTTGTTCTCCTATTTGAATCTCCTCTGAAGAGTGGCATCATGGGCTCCTCAAAACAACTCTCAAATGATCTGAAAACAAAGATTGTTCAACATAGTTGTTCAGGGGAAGGATACAAAAAGTTGTCTCAGAGATTTAACCTGTCAGTTTCCACTGTGAGGAACATAGTAAGGAAATGGAAGACCACAGGGACAGTTCTTGTTAAGCCCAGAAGTGGCAGGCCAAGAAAAATATCAGAAAGGCAGAGAAGAAGAATGGTGAGAACAGTCAAGGACAATCCACAGACCACCTCCAAAGAGCTGCAGCATCATCTTGCTGCAGATGGTGTCACTGTGCATCGGTCAACAATACAGCACACTTTGCACAAGGAGAAGCTGTATGGGAGAGTGATGCGAAAGAAGCCGTTTCTGAAAGCACGCCACAAACAGAGTCACCTGAGGTATGCAAAAGCACATTTGGACAAGCCAGCTTCATTTTGGAAGAAGGTCCTGTGGACTAATGAAACAAAGATTGAGTTGTTTGATCATACAAAAAGGCGTTATGCATGGCGTCAAAAAAACACAGCATTCCAAGAAAAACACTTGCTACCCACTGTAAAATTTGGTGGAGGTTCCATCATGCTTTGGGGCTGTGTGGCCAATGCCGGCACCGGGAATCTTGTTAAAGTTGAGGGTCGCA
The DNA here is from genome assembly GCA_947044405.1 of Leptodactylus fallax. Classification (NCBI taxonomy): domain Eukaryota; kingdom Metazoa; phylum Chordata; class Amphibia; order Anura; family Leptodactylidae; genus Leptodactylus; species Leptodactylus fallax. Next base: position 3,619,819 of record CAMRHE010000096.1, read on the forward strand.
TAGATTCAACTCAGTATCAGCAGATTCTTGAGAATAATGTACAAGAATCAGTGACGAATTTGAAGTTACACCGGGGATGGATATTTCAGCAAGACAATGATCCAAAACACAGCTCCAAATCTACTCAGGCATTCATGCAGAGGAACAATTACAATGTTCTGGAATGGCCATCCCAGTCCCCAGACCTGAATATCATTGAACATCTGTGGGATAATTTGAAGCGGGCTGTCCATGCTTGGTGACCATCAAACTTAACTGAACTGGAATTGTTTTGTAAAGAGGAATGGTCAAAAATACCTTCATCCAGGATCCAGGAACTGATTAAAAGCTACAGGAAGTGACTAGAGGCTGTTATTTTTGCAAAAGGAGGATCTACTAAATATTAATGTCACTTTTCTGTTGAGGTGCCCATACTTTTGCACCGGTCAAATTTTGGTTTAATGCATATTGCACATTTTCTGTTAGTACAATAAACCTCATTTCAATCCTGAGATATTACTGTGTCCATCAGTTATTAGATATATCAAATTGAAATGGCTGTTGCAAACACCCAAATATTTAGAACTAAAAATGATTAAGATTAATAGGGGTGCCCAAACTTTTTCATATGACTGTATATTTAAAATTTATAGGGTGCTCTGCTTATATAGATCCTCCTAATACTTTCAATAATAGAGTGAAAGATAGCACTCACCCATAGTAAAATTCTTCATTATTCATATCCTTCTAAAAAGCAGTAAACTGGCATTAGAACACTTGCACACAAAAACGTCTGTTTTACGTTTGTACCACTGTTGCCCATTCTTTTGTGTGCCAGTGTTCTAATGCCAGTTTACAGCTTTTTAGAAGGATATGAATAATGAAGAATTTTACTACAGGTGAGTGCCGCTATCTTTCATTCTACTGTTGAAATAATTTTTTATGTTTAGGTTTATTTTCACTATTCCTTTGGAGTTTTTGGCTACTTTATTATGGGCTTCTAGTTGATTCCAGTAATAACACTATTTAATTTGGAGATTAGAATTTTATGTTGTTGCAGAAATTTCTGTGACTGAAAATCTGTCTCACGCAACTGTTTCTGCTAACAGCTGTTACTTATGGATATAATATACAAAAGATTTTTGGGTTATTAAGTGTTTTTTTGGGGGTTTTTTTTTTTTGTTTAAATTCATCAGGAGCAGAGTTTACTTGAAAGGTGTTAACAGGCTAAAGCTTGGCATTTAGGAACAACAGAGCAGCCAGACCCCCTACCCCTCCCTCAGTTGTATTCTCATGGTCATTTTGGCAAAATTTGCTGCTGTCAATCAAGTCAGCCCTTTGATAGTTGTGAGCAGTGCTGTATGGTGCAGTTATAGCATGAGAACATATGCTCACAATCTTTTTTTAGGTTTTTTTTTCTGTATATCTACTTGCAATGTTTAAAGCATTGTTATCGAAGTACACCTTGACTACTTACCATACCACCATGCCATATGCAGCCAACAGATTGAGTTCTTTCACATGGATACAGTGGTTCATTTTTTTCTTAGTCTTTCAGTATTTGTCCTGATCAAACTTTTGTGTATATGTACTTTTATAGTATATCTGAGTACATGGAGTATATGTGCCAATGTAATGTACAGGTACTTGCACAGGTTCCTGGGTAATTCATGACAATCTCCTCTTTCAGCCATTGTGAAGTTTTTTCATAAACTTTGCATATGTAATTATTATTATTTATTTATATAGCACCATTAATTCCATGATGCTTTACATTTGAGGGTTTAAATACAGTACACCAAATATACAAAACAAATACAATACTAACAGTGATCAACTGACACAGTAGGATAGAGGGCCCTGCCTGCAAGGTCTTACAATCTGAGCTATTTCTTCACCTAATGAAGTACACAGTATATTTAAAAAGGATAGGCCATCTCTCCTGGAATGTCTGTTTTGGTAAATACTTTTCCCATGAAATATCAATTCTACAGTATCTTAGATCTTACAGTATACTTAGATTTCTGTGCTGTGCTGTTCCTATTATTTCTCCTAAATTAGTATTTCTGTTGTCAAAGGAATGTGTCCCTGCACAGTCTGATCCTGTCAGTACTCATTGGGCAGTGTCAGGGTGTGCAGGAGGGCCCCCCATACTGGTAACGCCCAATTCTCAATCGATTCATTAGTCTAAAAAAAAAAAAATAACAGGGGTACGGCACACAGTTCTAACAAATAAAGATCCAGTTGTGTCTTCTGCTGAGAACAGCTGATCAGCAGGGTTCTGAATTTTAGACTCCAACTCATCTGATATTGATGACCTATACAAATATATTGCCCTGAAAAATGCTTTGTGCCACCTTCTTTAAAGCGCAACTAAACAGTCGTATAAATTTTGATTTTTTTTTTTTTTTTTTTGGCAGTATTTGTATCATTATAGTTCATACAGTCCTACTGCCTGCACAATGAGAAAATGGGAAGCAAGGGACAATAGAGACACAAGGAAAAGAGTGAAAAACGCAGGGTTTCACAGAAAGGAGACCAAAATTTGTATATTACAAAATTTATTAATGTCACAAATACTGCCAGAAAATCAAAAGTTGTCCAAAGTTTAGTTATGCTTGAATCGTTCTGGTGTGGTTCCTCTGGTTTCCAGCCACTGGCTTCTTAAATTTACAGTTACATTTCATTTAAGGCAGCAGAAAGCTGGTTGGTGAAATACAGTTCACTTATCATTTAAAAAGTTTAGCTAGATGGACATGGATTTGAACAAAACCTTTTACAAATAAGATCACCAACAAGAACAGACAATTCTGGTCAGGCATAGAATTCACCTGTAAATGTGTTCACACTGAGGTTATTCAGTTACTTGGAGTATGCATGTTTACAGTTCAGGATGTCTTGTAAGTGCTTCATTCAGAGTGTCTCTGCTTGAGTTAACCACTGATTAGCTGGAGAATGTGACACTAAGAAAAGGGATCATGAATGGGACTATTTTTCTGCCAAGGGACTCTGAATAGTAAATGTTTTTGACTACTGGAATGTCTACCACAAAGTCCATTTCAGAGTAAATGGTCTAACCACCCTTGTTCTTATAGCCAGGACATTCATACTGTAGTCTAATTTATCTTATTTATGCATGATACTCTTGTACACTGTTATACATATATACGTAACACTGTGTGTTGCATTGTATTCCTAGATGGTTTTTTTATACCCCAGGTTCAAAAATTTGTGAACACGACTGAATTTAGGGTTCTCCTTTGTAGGATCGCTTTCTGAATGGACCAGTAGTTGCTCCATTTTGTTTAGCTGCCCCTAAACACATCCACCTGCTTGGTAAGATCCTTCAGTAAATTGAGTTCTGTGATTGATTTGCACTTTAATGCACAATCGTGAAAATATACTATAATACAGAATTAATAGAGCGTACTTTTGAACGTTTTATTTTGTATGTTAATTTTAATAATTTTAACTGTGAAAGCATCTATCTAGCCTAGCAGTAAGGTTAATCCAGTTCACTATTGTGCACTAGAAGTGGAATATTTTTTTTTTTTAACGTTCAGTAATAACCTTCCAGTAACTAGTTCATGGAGAATGTTGACTTGCCAGGTTTGCCTTGAAGCCATCTTAGATTCTTGATCATTTAGCCATTTCGCAGTGTCTGGGGAACTTTTAACCGTATTTCCCTGTGAAAAATGTGGCCTTTGGCCATTCCTTCTGTATAAAAGCGCTTCACACTCTGTCCCATTTATTTTATTTATAGCGAGACATATGCAATGTAAATCCCGAGTAGGTTTGACAAAACCTATAATTAAGGAGAGACGTTCTAAAACAACATTGTTCTTTTCAGACTTTTGTTCAGTTTTGTTTTTTTGTGTCAGACATCAGTTGCGAATGTCTAGTGCAAGTATATAGTGTAAATCAAGTAGTGTATTATTTCAGTTATGGCCACAACATTGTGGTACTAGTTATGGCCTAGTTAGTGGAGGTTTCTTTTTGTATACAAGACCTCAATTAAACAGAGCATATTCGTTAGCTTTAGTCTCTGCATATCTAATTTATCTTTGGCACAGAGTGCCCCATGTTGCATCTGTTGTATATCGGAATTGGCTTCAGCAAATGCTCTCACCCCATAGAGGGATACATGGTATTTAATACATCTATCATATCTTAATTGCACTAACACTAGTAAAATATTAATTATTTAAGTTGTCTCATGCAGGCAAGTTTTTTTTTTTGTTTTTTTTTAAGTAATGCTAACTAATACTCTATTTCAGCTGATGCATAGTTTTTAACTAATTTCCTAGGCTAAGCATATTTTAACTCTACAGGTCTAAAAAAGCAGTGAGACGACCTCTTTAGTGAGATAAGTTACATAGTAGATGAGGTTGGATGAAGACACAGGTCCCATCAAGCCCAACCTATAACCCTACAGCAATTATCCAGAGGAAAGCAAAAAAGCCCATGAGGCTGATGTAAATTGGCCCCTGTTGGGGGGAAAAAAAATTCCTTCCCAACTCCAAATTCGGCAATCCATATAAAATCCTGGATTAACTTGTCTTTACTAAAAATCTAAGACCCATAACCTGTAATATATTTCCATTCAATTTGCACAATGAATCCACCATCGCAACATCCTTAGGCCGGTTGCAGACTACCGTGCTGCAACCAGCCGGCTGTGAATTAAAGCACGGGCCGTGCTTCCGCGTCTCCTTTCATTAAATGAATAGGAGCCACGGAAGCAAGGGCCGAAAAATAGGACCGGAATAGGACCTGTTCAATATTTTGCAGCCCGGACTGTCGGCCCACACACGGGATTGTGAAATTCATGGTCAAGTGTACGGGCCCCAAAGAAAAGAATTGGGTCAGTGTTCTATCCGTGAAATACATGGATAGCACACTGATCACAGCCACGGTCCTTTGCAACCGGCCTTAGGCAGTGATTTCTATAGTCTCACTGCTTGGATTTTTTCATTGCATTGCAGTGCTGGTGTCCTGGGTTCAAATCCAGCCAAGGACAATATCTGCAAAAAGTTTGTATGTTCTCCATGTGTGTGAGTTTCCTCTTGATACTCTGGTTTCCTCCCACACTCCAAAGATATACTGATAGGGATTTTAGATTGAGATCCTAAATGAGACAGCGTTGACAATATTTGTAAATCTTTGCGGAATATGATGGCGCTATACAAATTAGCAAAAATAGATGTGTTACCTGAAACAAGTTGAAATGTTGCCCTAAGATTGCACAGAACATGCCACACAGAAAAAGCAACCAGAGCTAAAAATTCTGAAACACCCCATCGACCCACAGAAGTATACTTGCTGTAGTCTACAAATTTAGAAGAATTGAGCTATATATATAGTACATGACAAACACAAGTCTGTAGGCCTCTTCAATATCCACATTTACCATATGGTGGCATATAGAGGTTTTTCTCTTAGATTTATACTATCAATAGTTTAAAAAAATAAATAAAAAAATGCTCCAGTGCTGTGTTCCTGATTTATATGTTTTCACATTAAAGGGGTATTCCCACAAACATAACCATTTTTAAATTTGTAGATAATTAAAAGTTAAACATTTTCACAAATCTAAGTAAACATTTTGCACCGATTTTAAAGATTCTCTAAATATCTTGTGGTCACAGTCCTGTTGTCTTGATCAGTTTCCGTTGGATACGACCATGAATACAGGACCTTTCTATGGTCAGAAAATCAGCCATAATTTCCTTAGTGACTGGGATGTCTTGTAATACATGTAGTGTCCCTGCCTGATAATCCAGCTACAATAAGAAAATAATGGCTGGGTTTTTGACAAGTAACAGACAATAGAAAGTTTCTGCATTCATGGTTGTATCCAATGTCAACCGATCAAGACAAAAGATGTCACCACTAAGATAGTTAGCGAAAATCTTTAAAAATTCTGCAGAGTTTTAAATACTTATATTTGCAAAAATGTTTAACTTTTAATATTCTACAAATATAGATATGATTATGTTCATGGGAATACCCCTTTAAGGCACCATACAGTGGCCCATAGAGTACTTATGGCTCCGTAGTAGTGAACTCTATAGACTTTTTTGCTGAGTTGCTTCGTTCTTTTTATTTATTTATTTTAAAGGACTCTTCCTTTTTACTGCCCATGGAAATATCTGCTACCATTTATTCTAGCATCAATAGAGCATGAAATAAACTGGTCTTCTACATGAACCTATTGCCTTGGTATTTGTACAATATTTCAGATCAGTTCTTAGCCTCAAAGGACATTGGTTGCCAGTGTTCCTGATTTTCTCTTTAATCTTATGTGTGCCTCCAAACATAATGGCACTGTTATGCGATTGAAGTTTGCATGCACCAAATTATTGGAATCAGCAAAACCAATCTTTATTTAAAAGTGGTTTACACTCTAAAGTGACCTTTTCAGACCATGAAGGGTCTCTTTCACATAAAAATCAAACTCTCAGGATTATATTTTTTCTTTTTTGTTTCCATACTCAATATTTCCATGTCTATTTAAAATAAAAAAATAAAAAATTCTGTATGGACTGACTTTAGATAGATCCTATTATGACTACTGGGCAGAATTTATATAAAATGGATTTTATAGAATTTGATGATGCTAATATCTCTAGATACTCGCATGGTCTGCATTGGTGACAAAATTCAATAAATTGAGCTGTTTGTAGTTTCTGCACTGGTATTACACATTAATGTATAACAAAACCAGGAATGGACCCACCTCCGCTCCACCATTGGCAAAATCCAAGAGCTGTTTACCATGTTCAAGAAGTTCAAAGATGCCCATTAAATTTAGTTAGTAGCAGTCCATGTGACAGACCCCTTAAGGTAACAGCTGATCTTTTGGCTACCAAAAACAGGTCTCCCCATTAGTTTATATAGGGAACACTAGTCTAAAAATAGATCTTAGAATCAGAATACCACAGTAGTGTAAATTGGGTAAATGGCTTACTTTTAAATAGTTGTCCATTGAGAGACAGCACCATTTAAAGATCTGTTGGCTTGCCTGACAAGTTTCTTTTAGTGAATACTTGATTTACATATAATAATTTTGGATAATCTTTTCTGCATTAATCTGTTCCTCTTACAAATTTAAGAATGGATGCGATCATTCCTTTTATAAAATTGCTGCCTCCCTAGACAGCCCAACACTGTCCATCCTGAATGCAAAGTCAGTCTGTGTCTCCTTTGACAAGAGGAATGGTAGCACCCAGTTGTGACTTTATTCATAATTTTTAGTGTAGGAAAAACAGAGGAATGGCATGGTGCAGAATTCTTATAGTATGAGGAATACATGTTCACTTTAATAGGCAGCTGCCCCCAACAAGCTTCTAATTTTACCAGGGTAATATGGCATTACATGGCGAGTGTTCAGATAAGTGTCTCTCTATTCTGGCTCTTAGAGGTGGGGTCCCAAGTGGAGGACCTCCTTTTATGACTTCCATATTCCCTTATGGGGCATGGGAACCTGCATTTCATACATTCTTAATTGCTGAAAGTCCATAAAATCATTGATTTTTCCACACAACATTAACTATACATTATATGATTATTATGATTATCAAATTTATTTTTTTCTTCTTTGCTGTCTTAAGAAATTATTAACGAAACTTCACATAATATTGTTCCCAGTGCCGCTAGAAAATTCAAGCATCTGATTCAGCTACTAAGTCAGCATCTTTCTAATTGTGAGAAAAGGCTGTGGAAGGCTGTAAATCTGCCGGCTCATTATGAACAGTAACAATGGATTGATTTACAGGGTGTAGCAACTGCTAGGCTTATGTAGTGTATGTGCAGAAAGATGCAGCTAAGCTCTAGGGCTTTTCACTGCTTCCATGTTACTTGCAGCCTCTAGGCTTCTGCTGGATTTACTGACAATGTAATCCTAATGAAAATATTCCTAAGACAAGCTGACAGACCAAACAGTAAAACTCTTGCCTGTCTGACATTTGCTAAGTATTTGATCTGTCTCTATCACTGGTATGTCGCACCATTTTTGGAGGGGAGTGAAAAATGGTTATAGATTATATCAGGGTATGCACATGTTTATGATGATCATCTGTTTAATAGCCTGTCAAAAGCCTCCACACTGCCTTCATGCATATGAACCAGCCTAGTACGTATATGGTGGGGTCATTATACAATGCTAACAGTGGGAAAGAGACTTTGTGGAGTTTCACTGTTGTATGTTGGTAATTTTAAGACTTTCCTATTACTGCTTGCTTAAAAAGTCATCAGGTGTTGATCCTGAGTTTTATATTTGGGTTACCTCAGCTATGACACACTCTAGCCAAGCTATCAATTGTGAGATACAAATCTAATCATATGGAGAGTATTATGCAATTCATATATTCTGTTCTCTTATTTTTGTTGTATTCATTTTATTCTTCACAGTCTGGACAGCCAAGCCCAGCCAGTTCATCGTCCAGTTCCAGTTCCAGCTTGGTGCCACCTCCTAACCACAGACAAGGTATTAAACTAATAATGAGTAGTAATTGCTACTATCCTGATCAATATTTTTTCTGTATTTTAATACTGAACAGTTTCTGTCAGTATTGTGATGGAAGACGCCAACTGTATTTTTTTCCAGTGTTATTATGGAAAGGAAGTGTAAACTAATTCCTATCCACATTATGTTTTTTATTCCACAAATATCTATCCACATTACTGTTTCTCATTCCACAAGTCTTCAGGGTGGAGATTCTCCAGAAATATATACATATGTATGTATGAGTAATATAAGCAGCTGTTTCTAGAAGCTTTTGTACTTTGTAACTAGTGTTCCTTACATTACCACTCTGTGTAATGCCAATCCTCTAGAGTCCTAATAGGACTCTTAAAAATCCAAGATTTAATGTATGTATATGCGAGTATATAATATATATAAAAAAATAATAAAAAAAAAATTGTGGGGGAATAAGCTCAGTGGTAGCCGCAGCGGACCCAGACAGAGACAGACACAAAAGTTCAAGTCCAACAGGTATTACCCTGTGCGTTTATTTTTCTCAGAAAAACAGCAAAACAACTAAGCCTTATCTTTCAGGCAAAAAATAACAGAAATCTTGCTCGTCTGAGCAACTAACTATACAGAAAGCTGTCCTATCTGTACGTGTGGCTTACTTCAGTCACACAGTCAATAAACAGTGCAAAGCAATGGCAGGAGTTCACTCCAGAGTCTCACCAGCCTTTACAATGTGAGGACAGAACCCGGCTCCTCCTTTCTCCCCCAGGAACTGCTTAGTAGTGAGAACTAGCCAACCTTTTATAGGCCTTTAATGAGGCCCAGCTTCCACCTGTGGTTGAAGGCTTCTCCTTAGTAGGAAAGGAAGAGGTTAACGAAAGACAGCCCTCACAGCAAAGGTTTTTACCTGATCTACCACACTTAATTAAGGAATCTGGGAGAGATATAGCGACCTTCCAGAATCTTACCTGTCACCTTCTCACAATATACAATATAATATATATATATATATATATATATATATATATATATATATATATTTAAAATAATCTTTCCTTTATCTGTTGGAAGGACTGAAATATTCCCTCCACACACATGACCCATATAGAACACCCCTTTGGCCTTCCACAATGACATACTAGTTAGGGTCTGAAATTCTGAGAGGGAACCATTATGCTACAAAAGGCTTTAGTAGGCAAAGCCATTCATATATAAAGTCTCCCTATACTGGGTCCAAATTAATAAATGTTGATGCAGGAGGGAATAATCCGATAACCCCCCACACACCCAAATCCCCTCCCCCACATGCCAGAGAAAAAAAAAGATGACCCAAGGATACATAAGAGGCAGAGTATGGGCAGACAAGGAGCTCCATGATGCACACCTCATCCAAATGGAATACCCAGGGGAGATCAGATTGCTGAGCTGCCCATTCATACAGTTGAAAATTGGGGAGTCCCTCTCAGTCCTCCTCTCATGAACGAAAACAGTCGATAGAAAGCTGTTGTAGCCTGTTTATTGCTCCAGATAAAGGCAACTATGATAGTACGAAGATTCTGGAAAAATAGGGCAGGAATGTATAGTGGAGACTAAAGTAGAATGTATAGTATTTTGGGCAAGAGGACCATCTTGATCAGACTAACTGAGGCAAACAGAGAGAAGGGAAGTTTAATCCAAGCCTGGCTGTTTTTGTCTAGACAACGCAAGGAGAGGGAGGACATTGTGTAGTAATCTGATACACATCTAGTGACCCTGATCCCGAGTTAAAGGGGTTTTCCACATCTCCCTCTCTCATCAGCTTTGCCTGCTCTTTTCTTCTCACTTCCTGTATTCTTCCACAAGTTGGTGGGAGGGCTTTGACTGATGGACAGGACACTATGAAGTACCTCAATAGATATAGACATTTGCCCATAGAAATCTTATATAAATGCAGGTCAAATAATATGCACAGTAAATGCATATTACATACCACAAGTTTGGAGAGAGCACTTACCATGGTTATACAGAGAAAGGACTTGCAGTAAACTTAATGTTATCTTTACCTTTACATAGAGGCACTCTGTCCGAGCTTTTATCAGCAAACTGCAATTAGCTGACCTAATTGCCTGGACGGAGCAGGGACTCCCCTCCATCTTCTGACCTGTGTTATTAGATATAGGACAGGGACCAAGGCAACAATGTGTAAACAAACGGAGGAATAATTTCACATATCAGGCAAATGAAGCAGCATTTCTAAGGAAATGTATTTAGGAAAACTCTTGAATTTACATAAGCTAGCAACATAGATAGGATCCTTGAGATGGGACTATCCCTTTAAGACTCACCGCAGTCGCAGATGGAACAGAGACATCTAGTCGCAGAATCTGATATTTTGACCAATTTATGTGATTGAAGACCCCAATGTTATCTAAATATAAAATAAATGAGCCGTAAGACCTCTGTTAGGAAAGCGTCAGGGTCCTCCAGATAAAGCAGGGTATCGTCTGCATACAGACTTATTGTTTCCCATATGTTCCCCTTTACAAGACCACACACCCCTGGGCAGCAACAGCTCAAGAGGCATTTAGTAAGGGATACAGGGGCACCACCCCTGGCGTGTACCTCATTGCAGAGAGAACAGGCATGATGGGAACCCATTCACCACAGCCGAGGCCCTCTGGTCAATAGTACAATAACTGCACCCACCTTACAAACTCCCTTAGAAACCCACACTGTTCCAGGACCATCTACAAGTTGGGCCACTCTATGGAATTGAACGTCTTGGCCACATCCAGTGAGGTCTAGACCCTCAACACATATTCCTTGTGTTCCACCTGGGTATTCATGAATAATCGACAAAGGTTACGAGTGGTAGACCTGCCTGGCATTAAACCATTTTGGTCCGGGTGGATAATGGTTAGGATAACTCGGTTGATGCAGATAGAGAGAAACTTCACCAGACTCTTAAGATCTACTTTTAATAACAATATGGGTCTATGGAATTCACATAGTCTGATCCTTGCTTGGCTTTGGTATAACTACAGTCTGAGCCTCTGTCATGTAAGGTGGCAGGCGCCACCCGCGTAGCTTTCATAAACTTCACCGGGAAGCCCGTCTGTTCCTGGTGCTTTACAGTTTAAGAGGACAAGGCTGCCACAATCTCCTCCTTTGTAATGGGTGCAGCTAACATGGTTGTGTCCTTAGAAGACAGGATCAGCATCAGGATTGTATGTAGATATCCATGTGTGTCTCGCATGGACAATCTAAATGTAGTAGAATACAAAGATGCATAGAAATTCCTATAGGTGTCAAATATATCAGGAGAGCTCCTTGTGGGTCTTTAATTTCTGTCACTACAGGAGGTGTACAGGAGTCAGGCTTGGACAAGTGAGCCAGTAAGGTACCACAGCACTCCCATTGTTTATAGTAATTCTGTTTCACTTGATTAGCTATAAAGTCTGCGTATAGCCTCTGTTTACCCTGCCAAGTAGTAGGTTAAAGGGATTGTCTGGGGAAGAGTTACTGATATATAATTTCTGCTTGCAAAGTTTCTAATTCAAGGTCTAACTCTCGACTCTAAACCCCTTTAGAGCATGGATGCCTTGGGACATTGTTCCTCGAACCCAAGCCTTAAAGGGGTATTCTCATGAATTTAACCATATCTATATTTGTAGATAATTTAAAAGTTAAACATTTATGCAAATATAAGTAGTTAAAAATTCTGCAGAGTTTTAAAGATTTTCTCTAACCATCTTAGTGCTGACAGTCTGTTGTCTAGATCGGTTGCCAATGGATACGACCACAAATACAGAAAATTTCTATGGTTTGGGACTTGTCAAAAACCCAGACATGATGTTCTTATTGTAGCTGGGTTATCAGGCTGGGACACTACATATATGAGAAGATATCCCAGCCACAATAAGGAAATCATGGCTGATTTTCTGACCTTAGAAAGGTCCTGCATTCATGGTCGTCATCCACTGGCAACCGATCAAGACAACAGACTGACCACAAGATATTTAGAGAAAATCTTTAAAACTCTGTAAAACTTTTAATTACTTATATTTGCAAAAATGTTTAACTTAACCATTTTTAAATTTGTATATAATTATGTTCATGGAAATACCCCTTTAAAGACATCTCAGTACTGTAGTAATGAGGAGCCAGGTCCCTGGTCCTGGAAGAAAGTGGCCCACTGTTGCAGGAAATATAGGTGGGGAGCGCAAGGCAGCAAAATGATAAGCCAGAATGGGTTAAGTTTCAGCCACGATGAGGGGGATGGACTCCCTAAGACAACGTCACCCTGAGAGGGACATGATTCGACACAGAGCAGATGCTCTATGGCATCTGAGACTGAACGATGACACATGGCAGCCGGAGTTTATCAGAGAGGTCTAAGTCTATTCTAGACATGGAGTCACTCCCTTTGCGTTTAAAAGGTTGTTCCACTACAGACACTTACTCCTTGTGAACAGGGTAGGTGATAAGTATCTGCTTACTGGGGATCAGACTGCTGGGAACCCCCGTGACCACGAAAGCAGGGACTTGCAAGTTCTCCTGAGTGCTTCATGTGTATGCGGTAGAAATATGTATATGGTAGCAATGTGCATGCGTGGCCACTGCTCAAATCACGTCTATGGGAGTCCTGATACAGTGATCTTTGGCAGCCCCATTGAAGTGAATAAAGCAGTGGCCACACATATACACTATTGCTTCATTCATATGGAACCCTTATGGGAATTTGCAGACACTTATTCCCTGTCTTGTGGATAAATGTATCTGCAGTGCAACAACCCATTTTAAATGCCTCAGTTGTCAGTATCAATTTGTTGGTGGACATATGGCGATATATATAATATAAATAACATTTAAAAAAATGGGAGCACAAGGTATCCTCCTGCTGAAACCCTCTGTGCTCACTTTGAACTATGGGGTGAACTAGCAACAAATATTCTGTTCCCTGCCAGCAACATCACAGTTTTTGGAGCATGTTACGCCAAATTTAAGCATGTAACGTTTTATATGTTGCTTATCTTTCTAGGCATGTTGGACACATTACAATTTATACGATTACGCCCTGATTCTGCCATTGTTTTCAATGGGCGGCAGAGATCGCAACAGGACACTGAAAAAATAAGCGTCCTGCTCGATCTTGCCGCGGATGCTGCAGCTTATTAAGCCACGGAGTTCGTGGCTTGAGAATCTCTACTGATTAGTCTGATCTAGGCCTAATCAGCAGCGGAAAGCAGTGACGACGGAATCCCGATTCCCTGCATCAGCATCTTGTTGCGGGTAGCCGGCGACAGGAAATCAACGGCTGGAAAATGAAGAGGAATTCCTCTTCATTTTCCGGGATGTGAATGGCCCCTTACATCAATAATTTACAATAAAGAAAAATCAAGCATGTCATAAATTTGATGAATTTTATCACTCTTCGTCACATCCCTTTTAAGATACTGCTTAGGAGTAAAATGCAATGAAATCACAAAATAAATTTGTGGTATACAGTGTACTGCATTTTCTTGTGCCATTTGTGGCAGCAACAGAAAATTTCTGTGTATGACCTAACTGTGTCCACACATAGCCTATTGTTTCACTGACTTTTTGGACTGCAAGCCTATATTTTTCAGGAGCAAAGCCACTGTACATAACTTGGTTTGGATATTTCTTGGACGGTCAAGTTTGTGAAGATGCCTTTAGATTATCCAACAATGTCCTACCAGTTTCCTAATCTTTGATCATACCACTCAGCAGTATAAGCCCCAAGTCCTTTGTGGCATGTGTAGAAACTCAAACACTTGTTTTTTAATTATTGGAAATGAAAGCCCCAGTCTCTATAGCTGGAATGTCCCTCTGGCAGTGTTGGAAAAGATCCATGAGCTGCAGCAAGCTATAAATGATTTTATCATGTAAACGCCAAACACACTAATGGCCTAGACAGAGGCAGAAAACTGAAGAATAGGTAACTTTTATTTATGCCATTCTCTAATATTTAAAATTGTTCTAAATTGAAGCTTTACTTTTAAAGAACTTAGAAAATCAATCACACATGACAGATTAGAATTGTATATGGATTCACTCCAGTGCTTAGGCAAGACTACTCTGCTCTACTCCTATCCTGCACTTGACTGCAATGATGAGCCGACAGGTAATTCTTGAAAGGGAATGTGTCACCTCTCCTGACATGACTGTTTCAATACATGCCTATATTCCCCATGAAATATCAGTGTTATCTTTTCCTAGCAACCTGCGTTGTACTGGTCATCTCTTATTCATCCAAGATTATTTTTGTGGGGGAGTGTGGACCCACATTGTATTGTACTTATATAAATAGTGCCTCCTAGGGTTGTAACTAGAAAACACTGATCAGAGCAGATTGTCACAGTGGGTGATTAATAGAGAGCCCCTCATATCCTCAAGGTTTTCCTTTTTTGTAATCTGGCCATGCTTTCAAAATGCATTACTCCCTGACAATTTCCAGGGTTAATAAGAGTTGAAAATATATTTAGCAAAATATGTGTTTTTATAATTTATTCAATATAAAATTAGGAGCATTTACTGTGCCTTTAAGTGTTGTGTGGCATAGATTTCTCTTTAAGTAATAGTACTGGAAAACTACTAAGAAGAAGAATGTTATCAATGGCTTGTACTTTCCACTGCTTTATAAAAATTGACATAAGTTGATGCTATAAGTAAAATACAAGAAGGTATTGATATGAATGCAGCCTCACTTCAGCACTATTTTGGGATTTGGCTACAATAATGCTGAACAAAGTGAAAAATAAAGGGCAGTAAGGGTGATATGAATGCACCTTACAACTCACATTAAGATTTGAGAAAAGTGCTTGCTTGACCAGAATTTGACCTTGAACTCAGAAGAGAATGGCAAAAACTAAATGGATCAAAAACAGGCAAACAAAAGCTCACGCTTTAGAGAAGCATGCAATCAAATTGATTTGTTATCCGGATTTTTTTTTTTTTTTTTTTTTTTTATAAAGTTCACCATCACACTTTTGCTGTAGGTCTCTACTGATTTTTATATTGTTGCAGGGAGCTTTAATTTTTTTTTAATTTTTTTTTTTATGTATTTAAGTTTTGTAGACTTTATTCTGTTCGAAAAGAGTAGCAGTGAATGAAAAATCTAGTAAATGTGGGATGTGCGCTTTATGTAAAATTGCAGATTAAGTCATCTTGCTTTTACTCCAAACAGCAGGCGATCACAAGAAAGCTTGTATCTCCTTTTAGTCTGTTGGAAAGCTGGCAACAATGCTGTATTGTAAGTTTACCTTAAATGGAGTGTACCAGCACCAAAATAATTTCTAAACCACTTGCATGCTGTTGTAGGGGCTGTTATAGACGTAATGAACATACCATAGGCTGATGCCCTACATAGCGGAAACGCAGATTTTTTTTCTGTTGTAGATTTTGCTTCGTTTTTTTTGAGCCAAAGCCAGGAGTAGGTTGAACAAAAGGTAGAAGTATAAGAACTTACTATATATTTCCCATTCCTTTTGTAACCCTTCTTGGCTTTGACTCAAAAAAACGCAGCAAAATCTGCAACAAAAAAAAAGCTGTGTTTCCGCAACATGGGGCCTTAGCCTTATTCATGTCAAAGTGCAGTCTTTTTGCTGAGAAAATCAACTTTAATCCGTATGCAAGTGGGTTGTTTGGTGCAGCTCTTTCTCACTCCAAAAAAACCCCAGGATTATTCAGGACATACAGTGGGGGAAAAAAGTATTTAGTCAGCCACCAATTGGGCAAGTTCTCCCACTTAAAAAGATGAGAGAGGCCTGTAATTGACATCATAGGTAGACCTCAACTATGAGAGACAAAATGAGAAAACATATCTAGAAAATCACATTGTCTGATTTTTTAAGAATTTATTTGCAAATTATGATGGAAAATAAGTATTTGGTCACCTACAAACAAGCAAGATTTCTGTCTCTCACAGACCTGTAACTTCTTCTTTAAGAGGCTCCTCTGTCCTCCACTCATTACCTGTAGTAATGGCACCTGTTTGAAATTGTTATCAGTATAAAAGACACCTGTCCACAACCTCAAACAGTCACACTCCAAACTCCACTATGGTGAAGACCAAAGACCTGTGGAAGGACACCAGAAACAAAATGGTAGACCTGCACCAGGCTGGAAAGACTGAATCTGCAATAGGCAAGCAGCTTGGTGTGAAGAAATCAACTGCGGGAGCAATAATTAGAAAATGGAAGACATACAAGACCACTGATAATTATCTCCCTCCATCAGGGGCTCCACGCAAGATCTCACCCCGTGGGGTCAAAATGATCACAAGAACGGTGAGCAAAAATCACAGAACCACACGGGGGAACCTAGTGAATGACCTGCAGAAAGCTGGGACTAACATAACAAAGGCTACCGTCAGTAACACACTACACCGCCAGGGACTCAGATCCTGCAGTGCCAGACATGTCCCCCTGCTTAAGCCAGTACATATCCAGGCCCGTCTGAAGTTTGCTAGAGCGCATTTGCATGTTCCAGAAGAGTATTGGGAGAATGTCATATGGTCAGATGAAACCAAGGTAGAAACACAACTCGTGGTGTTTGGAGGAGAGTGAATGCTGAGTTGTATCCAAAGAACACCATACCTACTGTGAAGCATGGGGGGGGGCAACATCATGCTTTGGGGCTGTTTCTCTGCAAAGGGACCAGGACGACTGATTCATGTACATGAAAGAATGAATGGGGCCATGTATCGTGAGATTTTGAGTGCAAACCTCCTTCCATCAGCAAGGGCATTGAAGATGAAACGTGGCTGGGTCTTTCAGCATGACAATGATCCCAAGCACACAGCCAGGGCAACGAAGGAGTGGCTTCGTAAGAAGCATTTCAAGGTCCTGGAGTGGCCTAGCCAGTCTCCAGATCTCAACCCCATAGAAAACCTTTGGAGGGAGTTGAAAGTCTGTGTTACCCAGTGACAGCCCCAAAACATCCCTGCTCTAGAGGAGATCTGCATGGAGGAATGGGCCAACATACCAGCAACAGTGTGTACCAACCTTGTGAAGACTTACAGAAAACGTTTGACCTCTGTCATTGCCAACAAAGGATATATAACAAAGTATTGAGATGAACTTTTGTTATTGACCAAATACTTATTTTCCACCATAATTTGCAAATAAATTCTTTAAAAAATCAGACAATGTGATTTTCTGGATTTGTTTTCTCATTTTGTCTCTCATAGTTGAGGTCTACCTATGATGACAATTACAGGCCGGCCTCATCTTTATAAGTGGGAGAACTTGCACAATTGGTGGCTGACTAAATACTTTTTTTCCCCACTGTATAGAGCAGCACAGCACTGACCTCTATTGATGTGAATAAAGTGCTTGGGCTGTGAAAGAAAGTCACTATTTAGTTTCAGAAGTATTTATTGTATAGCAGCAAAAAGTACAGTGTACAGGCAGCAAAGTGACATAAGTATAAACAGCCAATAGTGTAAAATGTACATAGTATAAAACAGGAATAGGATAATGCAAACCCAAACATTAGAGCTTAAAAAGTAAAAGGGGTAAAAAGGTAACCAGCAACAAAAACACAAGGCAATAAGGGAAGGGGTTAACCGTGCCAAGGAGCATAGGGAGGGGGAGGGAAAACCTTACCTAAGGAAAAACATAACACTCGCACCCAGTTATATATTAAAGCTGGAGTCAATATGACAGGCCTTGGATATTGGGTCTATTAACCCAAGGAGACCAGACCGTCTCTAAATGTGGGTGGATATTGTATATAGTGGCATTGATATTATTATTTTCTTTCTTTTATGGATAATGCTCATGTCAACATGGCCAATTACCTCCTTCAGAGAAAGACTTGGATTTCTCCAATTGGAAGCAATATGGATTCTCGCTGCCATCAATATATACGGAAACAATTTATATCGGGCTTACCGAAGAGTATTTGGCTTATAGGGGTTGTCCGGGCAAAAATTTTAGATTTTTAATAAGCTAGGGGAGGTGAAGAAAAAAAAAAACATACTCTCCTGTCCCGGATGCCTCCCAGCGTGGTACAGGTCTACCTGTGACATCTCTACCCCGTGTGAGGGTCACTTTCTGATGCTGCTGAGGCCGCTGATTAGTCACGTGACCGCTGAACCCAATCAGCGGCTTAAGCGAAAGGGATTCAGGACGTCACAGCTGGCAAGAAGTTTTACTTCTAGAAGACACAGGAGCAGCAGGACTTAGACTGTGCTGGAAGGACACCGGGGACAGGTGAGTATGATTGATAGCCTTTTTTAAAAATATTTTTTATGCCCCGGCAACCTCTTTAAGGCCAAGTAGAAAGACTGGTGCAGTTAATGGGATTGAGTGTGCTAGGAGTCTTTGTACCATCCTATGGATGGATGTCCAAAAGTGATGGGCTAGAGGGCATGTCCACCAAGAGTTTAATCCAGTGTGTTACAGCCCCGGAAACATAGGGTTGAAACCGTAGGGTAAAAACCATGTAATCTAGAGGAGACCAAACTATGTTCTATGTAAAAAATTTTTAGAGAGGCCTCCATAAGGGTGCCCTGCCAGCTGCCATTGCTGATAAAGGTACAACAATCAATCCACTGAACTTAGGTTAGGAAGGTCTCCAGTTCCCGTTTCCAGGCTGTCATAAAGTCTAATTTAAGGTCAGAGGGTGGGGCATTCAGTATGCCATACTGTATATGAAAGAAACCTATGTCAGCTGCTATATATAAGCACAACCTCTGAAAGTTAATTGGGGCAATCTCAAGTTGAGTGGGACAAGTGAACGCAAAAAAAATGGAAGACCTGAGTAGTCCTGAAGAATTCTAAGGAAGGCGGGGAATATGTGCAAATAAAGTAGTCTTTGAGGATCTGCCATTCACAGAGAAAGTCATTGAGAAACCTGAACCTGGAGTGTCTCCACCAAACGAATACCTCGGGGGATAGGACAGGAGAGAAGAGAGGATTATGAAATAAAGAGCGTGAAGGCGATATTGGGATTTGTAAGCTAAAGCTAAAACAGACTCTCCGCCATAGTTGTAGCATATAAGTAGTCACTTTAGTGGTTGCTGGGAGTGGGTGGGAGGTTGATTGTGGAGTCCATAAAAGAGCTTGTAGTGAGGCCGTGGCAATCAGGGTTAATTCTAAGGCTACCCACTATGGGCAGTCCACCTCATTATAGATGGCACAGATTTGTGAGAGCCTGGCACCAATGTAATATTTATAAAGATTAGGTGTCGTTAGGCCACTCAATCTTATATGCATGGCCCGTCTCTGGATTCGCGGGTGTTTATATGCCCATATAAAGTAAAAGATTTCCCTCTGTAGGCCAGCCAAAGAGGAGGAGGTTACTGGGATTGGTAGGGTACGGAAATAGTAAAGAATGCAAAGTAAAGTAAGCAGCATGTTGTCAGCAAACTGGTTGGTTTTAGATTCATTATTTCCGATCTGTACACCTGCAATATAAGGATGAGATTGAATAGCAAAAGCTAGGAGTTCTATGGCAAGGGCGAATTATGCTGGAGATAAGGGACAACTTATGTGCTGTGGCTTATTTGGATAGACTGTGGGGAGTCGGGCAGGAGTTTCAGATAGGCTATCTGGTCGCAGTAAAAAGCTCAAAGGGCTCGTTGGAAGTGGCTACTTATGCCCATAAACCTCAAAACATGGGTGAGGTAGCGCCATCATAGACTGTTGAAGGCTTTTTCGATGTCTAAGGCCAGAAGGGAGACCGGCTCCTTGAGGGAATTAGCGCAATGAATAGTGTTACACAGCTTCCTGACATTATCCGAGGCTTTCCTACCTGGAATAAAGCCCACTTGGTCAGAATGTATGAGGGACAAGGTAGGCCATTCAGGCGAGTAGTGAAGATGGGGGAGTGTAATTTTATGTCCAAATTTAGAAGTGATATTCTCTATGGTTGGTGGGAGTATTGGTGTCTTTCCCAGTTTGGGAATACAGGTGCATCTCAATAAATTTGAATATCTTTGAAATGTTGATTTCTTTCAGTAATTGAATTAAAAAAGTGACCTATATCTTTTAGATTCTTTACACACAGAGTGTTCTATTTCAAGTGTTTTATTTCATGTAAATGTTGATTATGGATTACAGGTAATGAAAACCCAAATCTAAGAAAATTTTAATATTATAAAAAAGTTCAGTATTGTAAATTCAGTGTGTCACCTGCCAAGGTTTCCTAAGCCTTTAAATGGTCCCTCAGTCTGGTTCAGTAGGACACACAATCATGGAAGACGCTGATTATGAATTGTATTACTGAATCACTGAAATGAATGAAGGTTAGGAAGATATTCTAATTTATTGAGATGCACCTGTAACTGTTATGGACGTGCTGAGCATGTCCTGAGGAAAGTTGCCACCCTGTAAGATGTGATTTAAACATTTGTAAAAGGTGCAACAAAAGGATGTATTTAAATTTCTTATAATAAAGGGAGGATAATTCATCCAGTTCAGACGCCTTCCTATTCTTGAGGGCATCAATAGCTGAATCTAATTCTTCTTTAGTAATAGAGTTATTTAATAAGGTTACTTGGGCAGTTGTTACCATGGAAAGAGGGGGGGATTGGAGAAAGGAGGAAATAAATAGAGTTGGGGTTAGAAGTAAGTCTGCCACCAGACTCTCGTGTTTGGTATATAACGTTCAGTGTCTGACAAGCTCTTAACTTAGAGGCTAATAGTTTATCAGGTTTATTTGCAAGTTTATAAAATCTCGCTTGGGTCCAGTGAATAGCCCTTTCTGTCCTGTGCGTAAGGTTGGAATTAAGTTGGAGTTTGACTTTCCTGAGAAAGTTGTTGTTTAGCTCCAGCATCATCCTAAGGCCTTATTCACATTGAAGACCATTTTTGTAATGGCCTTCACTTTTAGAACACATTGATTCACATGGCTGGCTTTTTTTTTTTTTTTTTTTTTTTTTTTTTTTTTTTTTGAAGGTCCATTTTAATGGACTTTCAAAAAAATAGGACATATTTTCACAGATCCTTCAATGGACTCAAGTCTGAGTCATCTTTGAAAACGTATGCCCCACAGATGCAAAACAACAGACCATTAATCCATTTTTCACTGCAGTTTTAATTTTTTAAGTCTCTGTGTGAATCTTCTTTCTCCCTCTGCTTCTTTCTTGTTCACTCCGCATTCCTTTTTCATAGACTTCTGTAGACTTGTATAATCTGATACCGTGGGGAAAAAAAGTATTTAGTCAGCCATTAATTGTGCAAGTTCTCCCACTTAAAAAGATGAGGCCGGTCTGTAATTGTCATCATAGGTAGATCTCAACTATAAGAGACAAAATGAGAAAACATATCTAGAAAATCACATTGTCTGATTTTTAAAGAATTTATTTGCAAATTATGGTGGAAAATAAATATTTGGTCAATAACAAAAGTTCATCTCAATACTTTGTTATATATCTTTTGTTGGCAATGACAGAGGTCAAACGTTTTCTGGAAGTCTTCACAAGGTTGGTACACACTATTGCTGGTATGTTGGCCCATTCCTCCATGCAGATCTCCTCCTCTAGAGCAGTGATGTTTTGGGGCTGTCGCTGGCCAACACGGACTTTCAACTCCCTCCAAAGGTTTTCTATGGGGTTGAGATCTGGAGACTGGCTAGGCCACTCCAGGACCTTGAAATGCTTCTTACGAAGCCACTCCTTCGTTGCCCTGGCGGTGTGCTTGGGATCACTGTCATGCTGAAAGACCCAGCCACGTTTCATCTTCAATGCCCTTGCTGATGGAAGGAGGTTTGCACTCACAATACATGGCCCCATTCATTCTTTCATGTACACGGATCAGTCGTCCTGGTCCCTTTGCAGAGAAACGGCCCCAAAACTTGATGTTGCCTCCCCTATGCTTCACAGTAGGTATGGTGTTCTTTGGATGCAACTCAGCATTCACTCTCCTCCTAACACAACGAGTTGTGTTTCTACAAAACAGTTCTACTTTGGTTTCATCTGACCATATGACATTCTTCCAGTACTCTTCTGGAATATCCAAATTCTCTCTAGCAGACTTCAGACGGGCCCGGATATGTACTGGCTTAAGCAGGGGTACACGTCTGGCACTGCAGGATCTGAGTCCATGGCGGTGTACTGTGTTACTGACGGTAGCCTTTGTTACGTTAGTCTCAGCTTTCTGCAGGTCATTCACTAGGTCCCCCCGTGTGGTTCTGGGATTTCTGCTCACTGTTCTTGTGATCATTTTGACCCCACGGGGTGAGATCTTACGTGGAGCCCCTGATCGAGGGAGATTATCAGTGGTCTTGTATGTCTTCCATTTTCTAATTATAGCTCCCACAGTTGATTTCTTCACACCAAGCTGCTTTCCTATTGCAGATTCAGTCTTCCCAGCCTGGTGCAGGTCTACAATTTTGTTTCTGGTGTCCTTCCACAGCTCTTTCGTCTTCACCATAGTGGATTTTGGAATGTGACTGTTTGAAGTTGTGGACAGGTGTCTTTTATACTGATAACAATTTCAAACAGGAGCCATTACTACAGGTAATGAGTGGAGGACAGAGGAGCCTCTTAAAGAAGAAGTTACAGGTCTGTGAGAGCCAGAAATCTTGCTTGTTTGTAGATGACCAAATACTTATTTTCCACTATAATTTGCAAATAAATTCTTTAAAACTCAGACAATGTGATTTTCTGGATTTGTTTTCTCATTTTGTCTCTCATAGTTGAGGTCTACCTATGATGACAATTACAGGCCTCTCTCATCTTTTTAAGTGGGAGAACTTGCACAATTGGTGGATGACTAAATACTTTTTTCCCCCACTGTACATGTGACAGTTATTCTATCTTGTGTCCACTATAGTAGAGATTTAAGGGTATGTTCACAGAGTGGATTTTGAGGTGAAATCCACTTAAAAATCTACCTCAAACACTGCCTCCCATCTTTCCCATTCATTTCAATGAGAGTCAGGAGCAGATTTTAGCATAATGACCTATATTCAGGCATATTCCACCTTGCAAACCCCATTGAAATGAATAGGAGGCAGTAAAAAATAAGCTAGCATTTATTTGCAGTGACTTTTGAAGCAAATTTTTTTTCTGCCTCCCCTTCATTACAATTGGCTTTACAAGGCAGAATCCGCCTGAAGATAGGACTCCAGTTGAAATGAATGGGAAATTTGGGAGGGGTTTTTTGAGGCAGATTCCGCCTCAAAAACCCACCAGCAAAAAAACTGTGTGAACTTACCCTTAGATATTAGTGGGGAAGGAGGAACAAGAAAGAATCTCATAAGAGAAGAAAAGTATTTTTTATGTACCTGTATGCAAAGATTATTGAAACCACAGTGACATTTTACATGCAAAGGGATCAAATGATGCAATAGCAAGAATATGATTTGCTACATACAGGCACAGAATAAACAGGCAATTGCCTTATATAGAGATGGCTCACTGAAAGACACCTATGCCATTTCTGACATAGGTTACTAGTAACTGCAAGTCTAAAGTTATTAAAACTTATTAATGACGGATCGGAAAAATTTAATGAACCAATGATGCTGGTTCATATAACATTAACTTAAATTAACTTGCCAGGAAAAGAAAAAGGTAAAGTTACCTAACAAAATACATCTTCATCCCTATTCACAGTAAGGGTTCTGCCACCAGATGTCTGTTTAGCTGCAGTCCTGATCAAAGCGTTATTCTTTGTTACTGACCACAAATCCATGTGGCCATTTATGAGGAGTAGTTGAGAATCAGTTTATCACTTATGGAAGCGAAATGAAACGATCCAGACAACAGCTAAACAGACCTTGTGTGGCAACACCCTAAGGAGTAGCGGATCAATAGAATTACTAGATTTTGTTCCATCACTAAAAAGTGGCGAGAGTAATATCCATTTACCAAATCTGTAACAAGGTATACTTAACCCACAGTATTGTAGAGCCAATTTCTGCATGTGTAAAAGGTTAATTTACCATTAACATCTTTTATTAATGGTTGTACACGTCAATAAATATCAGAAGCTGACAAAATAAAAGAGCTTCCATAACAGTGGTGGGATGGGGCAAGGGGGTAAGGGGAGTAGGATGGCATCACATGGGGGATGGACAGGATACGATGGGAAAGGAGAGGGCAGCATAGCGGCAAGTAACAAACACAATGTAACAGAAAGAAAATTGTAATACGGTAATTAACGTAGAAAAGAGCATACCTCCCATCAGACGAGGGAATACAGAAAAGCGTCTGGTGGGAGAGTGGAGGTACACGTGGGTGGGTTAGAGTTGGGGGTCTAGAATATGGAGAAGGGTGGATAAGCTGGAGGGGAAGGAGAGGAAACATTAAGAAGGTGAATGAAAGGAGGTCTGGAAGGCAGTTGAGTAATAAAATGTGTTTTATTAAGAGCCACTCTTTTTGATGAGCACTATCATCTGGTCTAAGTTCAACGGACAGGTCCTCCATATGTTGTATGTAAAGGATCTCTTGGAGGCATGCTGATAGGGTTGGGGGTGAGGTGGAGTTCCACAACCGACCAGTTTACAAATATGTTGTTGTAGTTTACAGGAGAAAAGGAGAAAGGCCTTGTCATCCTCCAACGCAACACCAGTAACTAGTTTGATAACTCTAGGCACTTAATTCCAAAAAGGGCGTATCATAGTTCAGTTCCACAAGATGTGTATAATCCAAAATGATAATCACAATAATACAGAAATTAATATATAACTTTTAATTAATTAAAGTTAAAAATCACAACAACATATAACCACCCTAAAAGCAGCACAATTAAATAGTCCTCAAAATATCCAAAAATATATATATATATAATTTGGAGACAAAATAAAGCAAACAAAACAGGCACGGCAGCCTGAAATAGGAAAAACCAACCAGACACTTACCGTGATTCAGATGGTGCCTGTGTTGCTGAAGCAAATACCAGAAGGGGAGAGGGGTGACATAGTCCACGGTTCAAAAGTAACACCAGTAACAACGGGCTAAATAAGGAAACACCTGTATCTAAACTATCCCTATAACACCCTATATAAAACACTAAATGGACCCTAAAGTCCTAACTCGGGGCCACCGCCCTAAATAGCAAGTGCCCCCAACTGGAACCTGGCCCTAGAATAAACTATCCCTATCAAATCCCTTCAAAACAAATAGATATAAAGAGAACAAAAAACACAAGAAACAAAACAAAACAAAACTAGGTACGCCTAACACACATATATATAGTAACCAAACATGCAATCCCGACATGCATGTTTCGCTAAACTCATCAGGGGATAGAGTTGGTTAAAAAATCTCAAATATACTAAATGCAGGAATGGAGCCACAGTAAAGATACCACCCTGTGCCAAGTATGGAAGAAACAAGCACTAAGGTCAAGTGTTAACCATCAAAAAACATAGCACAAATATAAGTAGTACATAAAACTCGTAATGGTATTGCAGATACCAGATAACTAATCACAGATACAAAACAACACCATGGTATATCAATGAGTGGCCATAAGTGTTGGAAGATAGCACAGTTCAAACGCTAAGTATTCATACACCAGGTATATGGAGTGCCAAACATACCTGAGAAGCACAAGAGGCTCTACCTACTTAAATACTAAGTGCTACAGGTGGAATAGCGCAATTAGCATGCGCATAACAAAGGGAACTCAAAGTACATACTGAGCATGCCCAAATAGAAATCACATTAGCGCTTATGCATATGATAATGAAACCAAAAGAACAGGAAATGGATAGAATGTTATCTGAATCCAAACCTTGTTATGCCCCTATTAACTGAGCAAGCAATGCTGCAGATAAATAAACAGAAGCAAGGCTCTGCAAATAAAACCTTATAGAATCACTTGCAGAGTACATAAAAAGGTATTTTAGAGGGTAATGAAAACTAGATATAAAATACAATGCACATATGGACTAGACAAATAACCATCCTGAATATAGAATGAAACCCCTATTAAATAAATGAAGCAAAACTCAATTGTTCATTTAACCCACCCGGGGCTACAGTTTGCAAGCGAAAAATCCATTTTGTTTCTGCCTGAGTAACAAGTTGGTCCCAATTACTGCGGCGTACAGGGTTTGGATCAGGTCAATACCCATAAATTTAATGCACAAAGCATTACCCTGATGTTCAAGTCGGATATGCTGTCCGATTGGTGTATCACGATGATGTCGGATGTCACCTAAATGCTCGCCTATTCGGCGCCTGAACTAACGGATTGTTTTGCCAATGTATTCAAGGCTGCAGTTACAGGTGGCCTTATAAATAACGTCCTTCGAACGACAATTAATAAAAGACCTGATTGCATAAGAAGCACCGGTAACATTGCTAGTGAAGTTTTTACCACTTGTGACGTATGGGCATGCAATACAGCCACTACAGTCATGGCCAAAAGTTTTGAGAATGATACAAATATTAATTTTTACAAAGTCTACTGCTTCAGTTTTTCTAATGGCAATTTGCATATACTCCAGAATGTTATAAAGAGTGATCAGCTTAATAGCAATTACTTGCAAAGTCAATATTTGCCTAGAAAATGAACTTTATCCCCCAAAACACATTTCAACATCATTGCAGCCCTGCCTTAAAAGGACCACCTAACATCGTTTCAGTGATTGCTCCATTAACACAGGTGTGGGTGTTGATGAGGACAGGGCTGGAGATCAATCTGTCATGATTAAGTAAGAATGACACCACTGGACACTTTAAAAGGAGGCTGGTGCTTGCCATCATTGTTTCTCTTCTGTTAACCATGGTTATCTCTAAAGAAACACGTGCAGTCATCATTGCACTGCACAAAAATGGCCTAACTGGGAAGAGTATTGCAGCTAGAAAGATTGCACCTCAGTCAACAATCTATCGCATCATCAAGAACTTCAAGGAGAGAGGTTCCATTGGTGCCAAAAAGGCTCCAGGGCGCCCAAGAAAGACCATCAAGCGGCAGGACCGTCTCTTAAAAGTGTTTCAGCTACGGGATCGGGCTACCAGCAGTGCAGAGCTTGCTGAGGAATGGCAGCAGGCAGGTGTGAGTGCATCTGCACGCACTGTGAGGCGGAGACTCTTGGAGCAAGGCCTGGTCTCAAGGAGGGCAGCAAAGAAGCCACTTCTCTCCAGAAAAAAACATCAGGGACAGACTGATATTCTGCAAAAGTTACAGGGAGTGGACTGCTGAGGACTGGGGTAAAGTCATTTTCTCTGATGAATCCCCTTTTCGATTGTTTGTAACATCTGGAAAACAGCTTATTTGGAGAAGAAGAGGTGAGCGCTACCACCAGTCTTGTCTCATGCCAACTGTAAAACATCCTGAAACCATTCATGTGTGGGGTTGCTTCTCAGCCAAGGGAATCGGCTCTCTCACAGTCTTGCCTAAAAACACAGCCATGAATAAAGAATGGTACCAGAATGTCCTCCAAGAGCAACTTCTCCCAACCGTCCAAGAGCAGTTTGGCGCTCAACAATGCCTTTTCCAGCATGATGGAGCACCTTGCCATAAAGCAAAGGTGATAACTAAATGGCTCAGGGAACAAAACATAGAGATTTTGGGTCCATGGCCTGGAAACTCCCCAGATCTTAATCCCATTGAGAACTTGTGGTCAATCATCAAGAGACGGGTGGAAAAACAAAAACCAACAAATTCAGACAAAATTAAAGCATTGATTCTGCAAGAATGGACTGCTATCAGTCAGGATTTGGTCCAGAAGTTGATTGAGAGCATGCCAGGGAGAATTGCAGAGGTCCTGAAGAAGAAGGGTCAACACTGCAAATATTGACTTGCTGCATTAACTCATTCTAACTGTCAATATAAGCTTCTGTTACTCATAATATGAATGCAATTATATTTCTGTATGTGATAAAAACATCTGACAAACACACATAAAAACCAGAGGGCAGCAGATCATTTGAAAATATAATATTTGTGTCATTCTCAAAACTTTTGGCCATGACTGTACAGCGAAAACAGCCCACAACTTTTTTTGTTAACAGCCAATTTTTGGCAGTGATAGGTTCGGAGAAATGACTCACTACCACACGGTCCCTAATGCTCCTGCCCCTTCTATACGTTATTTGGGGCTTATGGCCCACCGCATCAACGATATCGGGGTCCATAGTCAAAATCCCCCAGTGTTTAGCAATAACAGTACGAACCTGATCAGCCATGCCATCAAACGTACCTATTAGCCTAGTCTGCCCAACACTGGGAGGACTGATCTTAGGAGTCAGAAGCACGGGCCAATCCTGATTAAGGGCATGTTGAAAAGCCGGTCTTAAAACGCGATCAGGATACCCCCTAGCATGAAATCTAGATCTCAAATCTGCCGCTTGTTTCTTGAACTCAGAGATTGTTGAACAATTGCGACGAAGCCGAAGATATTGGCCCTTAGGTATTCCTTTTTTGAGGGGAAGGGGATGATGACTCTCCCACCGCAATAATGAATTAGTAGAGGTGGGTTTACGATATATGGTAGTCAAAACTTCCCCTTTAATGACCGAGATATGGAGATCCAAAAAAGCTAAGTTGGTAGGGTTAGTCTCATAGGTAAAATGAAGACCAATATCATTCTTATTGAGACCCGCTACCAGACGACCAAACTGGTCCTCAGACCCCTCCCATATGACCAATATGTCATCTATGTAGCGGGCCCAAATATGGATCTTCTCCATCCAATCGGTCTCTCCCTCACCCGGTTCGAGGGAGCGCTCCCACCAGTCCAGGAATAGGTTGGCATAAGAGGGTGCACAAGGGCTACCCATTGCACAACCCCTGAGCTGGTGGAAGACCCTCCCATTAAAGGTGAAATAATTCCGGGTGAGGGAGAATTCAAGAAGTCGTAATACAAACTCATTATGAGCCCTCAGATGGCAACCTCTAGTCTGCAGATATGAGGCAACTGCCTGCAAGCCCAAATGGTGGGGAATTGATGAATAGAGAGCCTCTACATCAATGGAGGCTAGAATGCATGTATCTTCAATATGAATGCCCTCCAGTCTTTTTAATAGGTCCGTAGTGTCCTTTACAAAAGATGGCATGGAACTTACAAATGGGGCCAAAATCTTATCTATATAAATGCCGATATTCTGGTATAAAGATCCTACTCCAGAGACGATTGGTCGTCCTTTTGAAGGAGAAGTCCCTTTATGGACTTTAGGGAGGGAATAAAAAGTGGCGACTCGGGGAAAACGAGGCAAAAGAAATTCAAATTCCTCCTTGCTTATCAAATTCTCATTAAGGGCAACAGTCAATATATCCTTAAGTTCATTCCAAAAAACATCAGTAGGATCCTTACTGAGAGCCCGATAACACAAGGGGTCATTCAACAAAGATTCGCACATCCCTTTATAATCTTCAAAGTCCATAATCACAGTATTCCCCCCATTATCCGAAGGTTTAACAACTCGGGACCGATCGTTCTCCAGGGAGGACAAGGCTAAAAGTTCCTGCTTGGTACAATTAAGTTGATTAGAACACATTGTCATCTGAGAAAGGTCCTGAGTAACCAATTCAAGGAAGATATCCAAAGTGGACACATCACCCATGGGTGGTACTGCCACACTCTTATTCCTTAATTGTGTAAAGGGGCCTTTACCAGACATTTCAGGTGAATCATCAGCCAAGCCATACAAAATTCTAACATCCGTCAGCATTTCAGGAGAAATGCCCAAATCAGCACATTCCCTGCGTTCTTTAAGGCGAAAATACTTATGCCATCTAAGCTTACGGATAAATAAATTGATGTCTTTGATCCACTCGAATAAATCAAACCTATTAGTAGGTACAAAAGACAAACCCTTTTGGAGTACAGACAATTCAGAAGAAGATAGTGGAATAGATGAAAGGTTCAAAACCTGTGATTCTACGGGCGTGGTCTCCCTTGATGTCGATTTCGCAAGGGGTATGGGGTGCCTCCGTCTAAAAAATCTCTATTCCCCAACTGAGGGTTAGATCCCACTCTACCACGTCCTCTAGGATTACGGGTACGTCCTTTATTACGATGTTTAGTAGAGGAATCAGAATCAGAGACATCCGCCTCTGATGAAGAAATATCAGTGTCCTGACTAACCCGATTTTGAATACCAATAAATGAATAAACCTTATTATCCTTAAAATCGGCAAGATCTCTTACAAATTGACGATGTTTACGATCTTTCAAATGAAATTGAAATCTCTCCACAGTTTGCTGAAGTGTCCGCTCCTGAGAACCGAACTCTGGGTCAGCAGCAAACTTCTCCGCAACATCAATATGTTCTTTTAACTTAATATTTAGACGTTCTAAATTTAGATTTTTCTTCTTCCAGCAGCAGTTGCATGAATCTAAGGGAGCTATTAGTAGCTTCCCGTTCCCATTTAGAAAGGAATATAGAATTTCTGCACCTTGCCGCTGGAACTAAAGGAATTCGTAAACCACGAGGAACTATACCCTGTTTAATATAACATTCCAGACTATGAACCTCCCACCATACACTAATATGCTCCTTATAGCCTGCGGTTAGTTCTCTGAAAGCCCCTTTAAAAGTAGGTGTATAACGCTGTTGCGTATAAACTTTATCAGAAAAAATATCCGTCAATTCGTTCAACCATTGTGCAGTGTCTATACCAGTTTTCAAAAACCCTGCCATACCAAAGGGATAAGTACCAAATCCAAGACCTTACAGGTCGTATACAACAATAGATTATCCGGAAAAAAAAATTCTATAATCCAAAATGATAATCACAATAATACAGAAATTAATATATAACTTTTAATTAAAGTTAAAAATCACAACAACATATAACCACCCTAAAAGCAGCACAATTAAATAGTCCTCAAAATATCAAAAAAAAATAAAATATATATATATAATTTGGAGACAAAAAAAAGCAAACAAACCAGGCACGGCAGCCTGAAATAGGAAAAACCAACCAGACACTTACCGTGATTCAGATGGTGCCTGTGTTGCTGAAGCAAATACCAGAAGGGGAGAGGGGTGACATAGTCCACGGTTCAAAAGTAACACCAGTAACAACGGGCTAAATTTAGCCCGTGGACTATGTCACCCCTCTCCCCTTCTGGTATTTGCTTCAGCAACACAGGCACCATCTGAATCACGGTAAGTGTCTGGTTGGTTTTTCCTATTTCAGGCTGCCGTGCCTGTTTTGTTTGCTTTTTTTTGTCTCCAAGTTATATATATTTTTTTTTTTTTTTTTTGATATTTTGAGGACTATTTAATTGTGCTGCTTTTAGGGTGGTTATATGTTGTTGTGATTTTTAACTTTAATTAATTAAAAGTTATATATTAATTTCTGTATTATTGTGATTATCATTTTGGATTATATAATTTTTTTTTCCGGATAATCTATTGTTGTATACGACCTGTAAGGTCTTGGATTTGGTACTTATCCCTTTGGTATGGCAGGGTTTTTGAAAACTGGTATAGGCACTGCACAATGGTTGAACGAATTGACGGATATTTTTTCTGATAAAGTTTATACGCAACAGCGTTATACACCTACTTTTAAAGGGGCTTTCAGAGAACTAACCGCAGGCTATAAGGAGCATATTAGTGTATGGTGGGAGGTTCATAGTCTGGAATGTTATATTAAACAGGGTATAGTTCCTCGTGGTTTACGAATTCCTTTAGTTCCAGCGGCAAGGTGCAGAAATTCTATATTCCTTTCTAAATGGGAACGGGAAGCTACTAATAGCTCCCTTAGATTCATGCAACTGCTGCTGGAAGAAGAAAAATCTAAATTTAGAACGTCTAAATATTAAGTTAAAAGAACATATTGATGTTGCGGAGAAGTTTGCTGCTGACCCAGAGTTCGGTTCTCAGGAGCGGACACTTCAGCAAACTGTGGAGAGATTTCAATTTCATTTGAAAGATCGTAAACATCGTCAATTTGTAAGAGATCTTGCCGATTTTAAGGATAATAAGGTTTATTCATTTATTGGTATTCAAAATCGGGTTAGTCAGGACACTGATATTTCTTCATCAGAGGCGGATGTCTCTGATTCTGATTCCTCTACTAAACATCGTAATAAAGGACGTACCCGTAATCCTAGAGGACGTGGTAGAGTGGGATCTAACCCTCAGTTGGGGAATAGAGATTTTTTAGACGGAGGCACCCCATACCCCTTGCGAAATCGACATCAAGGGAGACCACGCCCGTAGAATCACAGGTTTTGAACCTTTCATCTATTCCACTATCTTCTTCTGAATTGTCTGTACTCCAAAAGGGTTTGTCTTTTGTACCTACTAATAGGTTTGATTTATTCGAGTGGATCAAAGACATCAATTTATTTATCCGTAAGCTTAGATGGCATAAGTATTTTCGCCTTAAAGAACGCAGGGAATGTGTTGATTTGGGCATTTCTCCTGAAATGCTGACGGATGTTAGAATTTTGTATGGCTTGGCTGATGATTCACCTGAAATGTCTGGTAAAGGCCCCTTTACACAATTAAGGAATAAGAGTGTGGCAGTACCACCCATGGGTGATGTGTCCACTTTGGATATCTTCCTTGAATTGGTTACTCAGGACCTTTCTCAGATGACAATGTGTTCTAATCAACTTAATTGTACCAAGCAGGAACTTTTAGCCTTGTCCTCCCTGGAGAACGATCGGTCCCGAGTTGTTAAACCTTCGGATAATGGGGGGAATACTGTGATTATGGACTTTGAAGATTATAAAGGGATGTGCGAATCTTTGTTGAATGACCCCTTGTGTTATCGGGCTCTCAGTAAGGATCCTACTGATGTTTTTTGGAATGAACTTAAGGATATATTGACTGTTGCCCTTAATGAGAATTTGATAAGCAAGGAGGAATTTGAATTTCTTTTGCCTCGTTTTCCCCGAGTCGCCACTTTTTATTCCCTCCCTAAAGTCCATAAAGGGACTTCTCCTTTAAAAGGACGACCAATCGTCTCTGGAGTAGGATCTTTATACCAGAATATCGGCATTTATATAGATAAGATTTTGGCCCCATTTGTAAGTTCCATGCCATCTTTTGTAAAGGACACTACGGACCTATTAAAAAGACTGGAGGGCATTCATATTGAAGATACATGCATTCTAGCCTCCATTGATGTAGAGGCTCTCTATTCATCAATTCCCCACCATTTGGGCTTGCAGGCAGTTGCCTCATATCTGCAGACTAGAGGTTGCCATCTGAAGGCTCATAATGAGTTTGTATTGCGACTTCTTGAATTCTCCCTCACCCGGAATTATTTCACCTTTAATGGGAGGGTCTTCCACCAGCTCAGGGGTTGTGCAATGGGTAGCCCTTGTGCACCCTCTTATGCCAACCTATTCCTGGACTGGTGGGAGCGTTCCCTCGAACCGGGTGAGGGAGAGACCGATTGGATGGAGAAGATCCATATTTGGGCCCGCTACATAGATGACATATTGGTCATATGGGAGGGGTCTGAGGACCAGTTTGGTCGTCTGGTAGCGGTTCTCAATAAGAATGATATTGGTCTTCATTTTACCTATGAGACTAACCCTACCAACTTAGCTTTTTTGGATCTCCATATCTCGGTCATTAAAGGGGAAGTTTTGACTACCATATATCGTAAACCCACCTCTACTAATTCATTATTGCGGTGGGAGAGTCATCATCCCCTTCCCCTCAAAAAAGGAATACCTAAGGGCCAATATCTTCGGCTTCGTCGCAATTGTTCAACAATCTCTGAGTTCAAGAAACAAGCGGCAGATTTGAGATCTAGATTTCATGCTAGGGGGTATCCTGATCGCGTTTTAAGACCGGCTTTTCAACATGTCCTTAATCAGGATCGGCC
The DNA here is from genome assembly GCA_947044405.1 of Leptodactylus fallax. Classification (NCBI taxonomy): domain Eukaryota; kingdom Metazoa; phylum Chordata; class Amphibia; order Anura; family Leptodactylidae; genus Leptodactylus; species Leptodactylus fallax. The sequence continues at coordinate 3,653,989 of CAMRHE010000096.1, forward strand.
CGTGCTTCTGACTCCTAAGATCAGTCCTCCCAGTGTTGGGCAGACTAGGCTAATAGGTACGTTTGATGGCATGGCTGATCAGGTTCGTACTGTTATTGCTAAACACTGGGGGATCTTGACTATGGACCCCGATATCGTTGATGCGGTGGGCCATAAGCCCCAAATAACGTATAGAAGGGGCAGGAGCATTAGGGACCGTGTGGTAGTGAGTCATTTCTCCGAACCTATCACTGCCAAAAATTGGCTGTTAACAAAAAAAAAGTTGTGGGCTGTTTTCGCTGTAGTGGCTGTATTGCATGCCCATACGTCACAAGTGATAAAAACTTCACTAGCAATGTTACCGGTGCTTCTTATGCAATCAGGTCTTTTATTAATTGTCGTTCGAAGGGCGTTATTTATAAGGCCACCTGTAACTGCGGCCTTGAATACATTGGCAAAACAATCCGTGAGTTCAGGCGCCGAATAGGCGAGCATTTAGGTGACATCCGACATCATCATGATACACCAATCGGACAGCATATCCGACTTGAACATCAGGGTAATGCTTTGTGCATTAAATTTATGGGTATTGACCTGATCCAAACCCTGTACGCCGCAGTAATTGGGACCAACTTGTTACTCAGGCAGAAACAAAATGGATTTTTCGCTTGCAAACTGTAGCCCCGGGTGGGTTAAATGAACAATTGAGTTTTGCTTCATTTATTTAATAGGGGTTTCATTCTATATTCAGGATGGTTATTTGTCTAGTCCATATGTGCATTGTATTTTATATCTAGTTTTCATTCCCCTCTAAAATACCTTTTTATGTACTCTGCAAGTGATTCTATAAGGTTTTATTTGCAGAGCCTTGCTTCTGTTTATTTATCTGCAGCATTGCTTGCTCAGTTAATAGGGGCATAACGAGGTTTGGATTCAGATAACATTCTATCCATTTCCTGTTCTTTTGGTTTCATTATCATATGCGTAAGCGCTAATGTGATTTCTATTTGGGCATGCTCAGTATGTACTTTGAGTTCCCTTTGTTATGCGCATGCTAATTGCGCTATTCCACCTGTAGCACTTAGTATTTAAGTAGGTAGAGCCTCTTGTGCTTCTCAGGTATGTTTGGCACTCCATATACCTGGTGTATGAATACTTAGCGTTTGAACTGTGCTATCTTCCAACACTTATGGCCACTCATTGATATACCATGGTGTTGTTTTGTATCTGTGATTAGTTATCTGGTATCTGCAATACCATTACGAGTTTTATGTACTACTTATATTTGTGCTATGTTTTTTGATGGTTAACACTTGACCTTAGTGCTTGTTTCTTCCATACTTGGCACAGGGTGGTATCTTTACTGTGGCTCCATTCCTGCATTTAGTATATTTGAGATTTTTTAACCAACTCTATCCCCTGATGAGTTTAGCGAAACATGCATGTCGGGATTGCATGTTTGGTTACTATATATATGTGTTAGGCGTACCTAGTTTTGTTTTGTTTTGTTTCTTGTGTTTTTTGTTCTCTTTATATCTATTTGTTTTGAAGGGATTTGATAGGGATAGTTTATTCTAGGGCCAGGTTCCAGTCGGGGGCACTTGCTATTTAGGGCGGTGGCCCCGAGTTAGGACTTTAGGGTCCATTTAGTGTTTTATATAGGGTGTTATAGGGATAGTTTAGATACAGGTGTTTCCTTATTTAGCCCGTTGTTACTGGTGTTACTTTTTAACCGTGGACTATGTCACCCCTCTCCCCTTCTGGTATTTGCTTCAGCAACACAGGCACCATCTGAATCACGGTAAGTGTCTGGTTGGTTTTTCCTATTTCAGGCTGCCGTGCCTGTTTTGTTTGCTTTTTTTTGTCTCCAAATTTATATATATATATATATATATATATATATATATATATATATATATTTTGAGGACTATTTAATTGTGCGGCTTTTAGGGTGGTTATATGTTGTTGTGATTTTTAACTTTAATTAAAAGTTATATATTAATTTCTGTATTATTGTGATTATCATTTTGGATTATATAATTTTTTTTTCGGATAATCTATTGTTGTAAACGAGCTGTAAGGTCTTGGATTTGGTACTTATCCCTTTGGTATGGCAGGGTTTTTGAAAACTGGTAAAGACACTGCACAAGGTCTTGGATTTGGTACAAGATGTGTAGCATCGTGCCCTGATTGGTAGCACATCTCTAGCAGTGGTCCGATGTGGAGGGAAAGATCTCATGAAGGATGGGTGGGACTCTGTACCAGCACAAGAGCATTTTATAGTTTGTCTCCTGAGCTTTACATCGAACACACATCTGGTGGGAAGGTAACTCCCAGTTCTTTTTCCCAGCCTGTGGTGAACGTTGGCAATCGTCCTTATCAGAGAATAAACTGTAGATAACCAAGATAGGGCATGGGTGGTATGGTGGAGGACACACACAGGCGTTCGAAAGGAGTTAGTGGCCTGTGTAGGTTCTGTGTCTTTTTTAGGGTGAAGGAGAAGTGATGGAGCTGTAGGTATTGCCAGTAAGAGGATACATTTTTAGATTTCTGGGGGACTAGATCGGCGTATGGGAGAAGTGAGTTTGGGGAGAGAACTTGATAGAATGTGAAGGGTACCTGTGTGGTGGGGCGAGAGAGGAAGTTGGATCGAAGGACTGCAGGAAAGTCTGGGTTGCCTGAGATGAGAGTCAGTGGACCATTGAATAGTCACGTTCTAACATGGTGAATACCATATGCACCCAGCACATGGTGAGCGACAAACTGAAAAGCAGAGATGACTTTGTCCAACCAATAACATCTATGGAGCCATGGTAGGGATGTAAGAGGATAGGGTCAGAAAGATCCCTTTAGGGCAACTCAGAGTTTGAGGTGTGTGGAGTGGTGCCAGTCCAGAATGCGCGCAGCGACCGCAGCCAGATAATGGTGAGTACAAACCGGGACTGCTAGGCAGCTTTTCTGTTTTGATTTAGTCATTATGTGCTTGGCTATTCTAGGAGGTTTTGAGGCCCAGATGAAGTTTGTGTTTTCTGGAAGGAGGAAAGAAACTCTCTGGGGAGAGCAACCAGGACTGTTTGAAAAAGATAGAGGAGTCTAGGGAGGGTATTCATTTTCAGGAGATTAATGCATCCTAGCTATGATAGCCCTTTGGTGTACCAGCGAGAGAGATTGGTTTAGAGGGTTCATAGTAGGGGGAGGAAGTTCAAGGTGTAGGTGGACTTCCCCTTCAACTTCGACAGGGTGGACTCAGGTTTCCTCAAAGTGATCTTCCATCAGAAAGGCCTAGGCCCTGCTATGCTCACACGTATTCGTGCATTATATGCTTCCCAACAGGCCTAAATCGGGGTTAATGGGACCCTCTCTCCTCCTCTGACTATCCATAATGGCACTCGTCAGGGTTGCCTCCTCTCCCCAATCCTATACACTCTAGTCATCGAACATCTCCTCATTGCTGTCCACCGTAACCCGAGCATCCAAGGAGTGAGCCCTGGAAACCTACACCTAAAAGTCTCGGCCTTCGCAGACGTAGAAGAGTCAATCGGGTTTAATAGTTAGGTTGAAGTTTCCACAAAGTATGAGGTGGCCAAGGGGCGAAAGACTGAAGGGTATTAAGAGTGGGGATCTGGAAAGGTACTTCGCCTGAGTTAGGCAAGTACAGTGCCTTGCGAAAGTATTCGGCCCCCTTGAACTTTTCAACCTTTTGCCACATTTCAGGCTTCAAACATAAGGATATAAAATTTAAATTTTTTGGTGAAGAATCAACAACAAGTGGGACACAATCGTGAAGTGGAACAAAATTTATTGGATATTTTAAACTTTTGTAAAAAAAAAATAAAAAACTGAAAAGTGGGGCGTGCCAAATTATTCGGCCCCCTTAAGTTAATACTTTGTAGCACCACCTTTTGCTGAGATTACAGCTGCAAGTCGCTTGGGGTATGTCTCTATCAGTTTTGCACATCGAGAGACTAAAATTCTTGCCCATTCTTCCTTAGAAAACAGCTCGAGCTCAGTGAGGTTGGATGGAGAGCGTTTGTGAACAGCAGTTTTTAGCTCTTTCCACAGATTCTCGATTGGATTCAGGTCTGGACTTTGACTTGGCCATTCTAACACCTGGATACGTTTATTTGTGAACCATTCCATTGTAGATTTTGCTTTATGTTTGGGATCATTGTCTTGTTGGAAGATAAATCTCCGTCCCAGTCTCAGGTCTTTTGCAGACTCCAACAGGTTTTCTTCCAGAATGGTCCTGTATTTGGCTCCTTCCACTTCCCATCAATTTTAACCATCTTCCCTGTCCCTGCTGAAGAAAACCAGGCCCAAACCATGATGCTGCCACCACCATGTTTGACAGTGGGGATGGTGTGTTCAGGGTTATGAGCTGTGTTGCTTTTACGCCAAACATATCGTTTTAAATTGTGACCAAAAAGTTCGATTTTGGTTTCATCAATATAATAATAATAATAATACACTTTATTTATATAGCGCCAACATATTCCGCAGCACTGTACAACTTGTAGGGTTCAAGTACTGACAAAAAAGATACATTACAAAGAAATAGTCAATTCACACACTGGGACTGAGGGCCCTGCTCACAAGAGCTTACAATCTGTGAGGTAGAGGGGGTGACACAAGAGGTAGCAGGGACGGCATCAGATGTAGCATTGCTTATACAATGGCCAGACAATTTTGTAATAGAGGTTACTGTCATTACACATATATAAAGCTGTATGAGCCGTCACCAGTCGTGTCCTTTAACGTGCAGATGGTGCCTGGACATATAAAGCTAGTCTGATACGGCATCATATCCTTTGAGGTAATGTTGAAGCATAAACAGAGGAGGGTACGTTTTAGGAATTCTAACTACAGAAGGGTTTACATTAGGAGTTGTGATAGGCCTTTCTGAAAAGATATGTCTTTAGTTTACACTTAAAGCTGTGGAAATTGGGGGTTAATCTGGTAGTCTGGGATAGAGCATTCCAGAGAAGTGGTGCAACTCGGGAGAAGTCTTGTATACGAGCGTGGGAGGTTCTGATAATAGAGGATGTTAGTCTTAGGTCATTGAGAATAGATTGTAGAGGGGAGAGTTTGGTAAGGGGAAGACCGATTAGTAAGGAGATATAGTAGTCAAGGCGAGAGTGAATCAGGGCAACAATAAGTGTCTTTAGTGTATCTGTGGTAAGGAAAGGGCGGATTCTGGAGATGTTTTTGAGGTGGAGATGACAAGAGCGTGCGAGTGATTGGGTGTGGGGGGTGAAGGAAAGGTCTGAGTCAAACAAATACTGCCTGGGAGTTATGGTAAGGCCAGAGACTGCAATGGAGATATCAGGGACAGATCTATTAGATGGTGGAAACAGCAGTAGTTCAGTCTTTGAGAGATTCAGTTTCAGATAGAGAGAAGACATGATATTTGAGACAGCAGAGAGACAGTCACTGGTGTTCTGTATTAGTGCAGGGGTGATGTCACGGGATGTCGTATGTAATTGGGTGTCATCAGCATAAAGATGGTACCGGAAGCCAAATCTATTGATGGTTTGTCCAATGGGTGCTGTGTAGAGGGACCAGAGCACCTTCTTCCACATGTTTGGTGTGTCTCCCAGGTGGCTTGTGGCAAACTTTAAACAAGACTTTTTATGGATATCTTTGAGAAATGGCTTTCTTGCCACTGTTCCATAAAGGCCAGATTTGTGCAGTGTAGGACTGATTGTTGTCCTATGGACAGACTCTCCCACCTCAACTGTGTAGATCTCTGCAGTTCATCCAGAGTGATCATGGGCCTCTTGGCTGCATCTCTGATCAGTCTTCTCCTTGTTTGAGTTGAAAGTTTAGAGGGACGGCCAGGTCTTGGTAGATTTGCAGTGGTCTGATACTCCTTCCATTTCAATATGATCGCTTCCACAGTGCTCCTTGGGATGTTTAAAGTTTGGGAAATCTTTTTGTATCCAAATCCGGCTTTAAACTTCTCCACAACAGTATCACGGACCTGCCTGGTGTGTTCCTTGGTCTTCATGATGCTCTCTGCGCTTTAAACAGAACCCTGAGACTATCACAGAGCAGGTGCATTTATACGGAGACTTGATTACACACAGGTGGATTATATTTATCATCATCAGTCATTTAGGACAACATTGGATCATTCAGAGATCCTCACTGAACTTCTGGAGTGAGTTTGCTACACTGAAAGTAAAGGGGCCGAATAATATTGCACGCCCCACTTTTCAGTTTTTTATTTTTTACAAAAGTTTAAAATAACCAAAAAATTTCGTTCCACTTCACAATTGTGTCCCACTTGTTGTTGATTCTTCACCAAAAAATTTAAATTTTATATCCTTATGTTTGAAGCCTGAAATGTGGCAAAAGGTTGAAAAGTTCAAGGGGGCCGAATACTTTCGCAAGGCACTGTAGATATTAGCTATTGTGTAAGTGGTTCCGTAAATCTCTTATATTATACAGAGGAAATTACCCCCGGATCGGAGAGGGTGTCAAGTACTTTAAGCGGGAGTTTTTTTGTGGAAGAAGTGGACTAGTGTTCCCCTGGGTGCTGCTACTATAGGACCAAAATGTGTAGTATTAATTTTTAATCACTAGTATATTTGAAGCAAGGAAATGGGTGTCTTGCGTTTGTGTGAGTCATATAAGATTTGAGAGAGTCTTTCAGTAGTGTATAGGCCTTTGACATTGAAGGATGACACTGAGATGTCTGCCATAAAGAGAGGAGAGAGGGTTCGAAAAAGCAGTGAAGTATTGGTGTGGAGGGTCGGTGGGTTAGAGTTAGAGGTGGCCAAAATAAGGGGAAGAAGGAGGGTAAGAGCAAGTAAGTTGGGTAGGAAGAAGGGCAGTACAGCTGCCCGTATGGGGGCTACAGTAGATGAGTGCAAGTCTCAAGGTAGGCACTGATATTGGCCACCAAACTATGTGGTGGTACAATCTGAGTCACGGGCGTATGAGATAAATAGAAAAAGAGGTGTATAGCAATGGCTATCCCAGCTCACTAGGAAGAGAAAAATGAGAGTTCGAGTGAGCAGGAGAATGTGAGGAAGATAAATAAGCAGTCAAGGGCAAAACCTTGTTAAACTAGTAACATGATGAAACAGAAACAGAGGACAGTCCATGGTGATGAGGTCATCTGACTAGAGGCATCTTAGGTGGGGCGATCTCAGTCCAGAGCTGTTCGTCGTCTGCGGCGGGAATTTTGCAACCCCAGCGGTACAGGATTCCCTGTCCTTGGAGAAGAGTTAGCAACGGTTCCAGGGCTGTTCTTTGTAGCAGAGTATGATGGGACAGGTTCGGAAAAAGAGAGAGTTGAGCTCCATCAAGTCAATGAGTTTTCTTTCTCGGGCCTTTCCTCTTTAAGGCCATTGTAGTGTACCCTACAGATGACTTCACGAGGCTTTGTCGGGTTAGAGCTACAAAACCTGAGCGCACAATGAGCGCGGTCAATACCAATGTGGGTATCAGCTGGGTGGTCAAGCAGGGTGTTAAATATCCCAGTGAGAGTGGGGATCCGAGTTTGGTGTGGCTTCTGGTAGGCCGCTGATCCTGATATTGTTGCAATTTTCAGTGTCGTCAACATGTGCTATCAATTTGCAATACTGGACAGTAGAAGAGGAGGATGACTATTGTAGTGATTGTATTGAGGCAGACACAGAGGACTGAAACAGTTCTAGGTCATCCACTCACTGTTGCAGATTGGCTATATCCATTTTGACTACCTTAAGGTCAGAATCAAGATTGCCCATATCCCATTTACTTGGGTGAAGGGCAAGGAGCGCCTGTAGTTCAGGATGGCCCCGGAGGGTTTGTGCAGCTTCATCCAGCGGTGGCAGTTGCGGTGCAGGAGAGGAAACCTGTGTCAGTTGGTTGGAGTGACAAGGGGGAGTGGGGTCCTTTTCAGATGAAAAATCCGTATCCTGAGGAGGGAAGACTGTCTGGTAGGAGACCTTTATCGATTGTAGACTGAAAAAGGGATTTCTTTTGTAGGCGAGCTATTGCCCCAATCAGAGTCCCTTGTAGATCCTGTTCTGGGGACCCCAGGGGGCATCACATGTGGTGGTGGTGTCACTGTGGTACAGGGACCTGTAAGGGTATAGCATCAGCATGAAGGAGAGGAGAGGTGAGAGCATGTGCAGCCCCGTGTATTGTGGCAAGGTGGCTGCCTATGTACCATGTGGAGCGGTGATGGGTGAGTGGGCGGCACAGGTATGGAGGGAGGACTCATCAGGGTCTGGACATCGGTGGCGCAATCCTCTGGCATTGCAGGAGGAGGAGAGGGCTCCTGTGAAGATCCTTGGCAGTCGTCCCTTTCTGCTGAAGTTGGTGCGTAGGACCACCAGAGGGAGGGGGAGAGGTAGGAGCCTCCAAGCTATTGTCGCTCTCACTGGACTGCCCTATATATATATTCAACATACAGTTATATAATCAAGTGCTCTCTCAGCTTTAATTTGTGGGTATTCACATCCTAATTGGAGGAAGGGTTTAGGAATTACAGCTCTTTGATATGTAGCTGTCTCTTTTTCAAGGGTCCAAAGTTAATTGGACAATTATCTCAAAACCAATTTAATGGCCTGCATGCACTATTCCCTCGTTAATCCATCATCAATTAAGCAGGGAAAAGGTCTGGAGTTGATTCCAGGTGTGTCATTTGCATTTGGAAGCTGTTGCTGTGAGCCCACAACATGCAGTCAAAGGAGCTCTCAATGGAAGTGAAATACAACATTATTAGGCTGGAAAAAAAAAAATCATCAGGAGATAGCAAAAATGTTAGGAATCTCCAAATCAGCAGTATAGTACATTCTGGTGGTAAAAAAAAAAAAAAAAAAACTCAAGAAGGCATGGACATCCATGGAAGACAACAGTGGTGGTTTATCGCAGAATCCTTTTCATGGTGAAGAAAAATCACTTCAGAACGTCCACCCAAGTAAAGAGCACTCTCCAGGAAGTAGGTGTATCAGTATCTAAGTCTATCATAAATGATGAGGAGGCTTTGTAGAACAATGGTTGCAATTCCTAAATGTTTTACAGGATATTTGTGTTCAATCCCTTACATTTAATCTGAAAGTATAAACTTCAATTGCATCTCTGTTGTTTTATTTCAAATCCAATGTGGTGGCATACAGAGCCCAAATTATGAAGATTGTGTCACTGTCCAAATATTTCTGTACCTAACTGTACTGTAGTTCCAGTGGATAGAAATCAGTCTATGGTCATGTGATGGACACACAGGTGCACAAATCGCAGCACAGTAGTCTGACATCTGCTTGGTAATGAACTGTGCATCTGTGTGTTCATCACATGACCATGCAAGTAGAATGAATGACATCAGAGAGCTAGAAAATCTTGAGGAATTGATACAGAAAGTATATTGGAAAATTGTATAAAATTTATTTGCATTATACAACATTTATTTGCTGAAACTGGCTCCTAATTTTCCAATTCAATTTATGCTCAATTTATCAAATGCAACTTTTTAAAAAGTTGCAAACACTGTTGCAATCTTACTCAAGGTAGAGGGTGGCTTAGAAAGTGGATTAACATCTAAGAACACAAGTATTACTTAGATGTACCAAATTTTGAATTTATGAAAAATTGTGCAAGATGTGACTGACAATGTCTGATACAATCAGAACACTTCCCTTCAGAATCAATCAAGATTGACTGTGGTATTAAAAGGAAAGAAGGTTCCTTCTATCCACTTCCAGTTTTTTTTCAGACTGAAAACAGCAAGAACTGTTTTTCCTGTCTTTCTTCTGTCTGTCTGTCTGTCTGTCTTTGTCTTTCTGTCTGTCTTTCTTTTATGATGATGACTGATAGGTGGTGACAAAATAGGGGCAGGAGGACTTCCATCAGAACATGGAGAGCTTGACTTTTGGTGTTAAAGAGGTTGTCCAGGCTAAAATTTTATTTTTTAGTTAAGCTGGGAGAGGTGAAAAAATAAAGAAACAAAACTTAGTCACCTGTCCCCAGCGCTCCAGTGCCTCCCCAGTGCGGTCCGGTCCTGCTGCTCCATTGTTTTATTGCAGCGGAAGTCCCCGCCCCACATGACTGCTGGAGCCAATCAGGCTCAGGCACCCGGGATGTCACAGCCAGCGAGAACTTTTGCACAAGAAAACAGCCAAGCAGCAGGACCGGACCAAGCTGGGAGGACACCAGAGCACTGGGGACAGCTGAGTGTGTTGGTTTTTTGTTTTGTTTTTTCACTTCCCCTTGCCTAATTAAAAAATAATATTCTAGCCTGAACAACCTCTTTAACTCTTCACCTCTTGATTTCAACATAACTCATTAGCATATTAAATACAACTACTTTTTATATGGGTTGTGGTTTTGGAATGGCTTTATAAAGACTGCATAGTTGACCTCATGAGGCTACCTGTGAGGTAACAATAGGAATGGTGAAATGGAGCTGTCAGATTCCCTTTTACCAATCCAATTGCTAAATGTAGGTTAAAAATTCTTGACTCATTCAACAAGGCATTAACCATATGAAAATATTCATAATGAATTAACATTACACGTGGTTACCCAATACGTTCCCTGTATTACAATTGCTACTGTTCATGGGAATCAGGGCAGCTGAGATTTGTCGTTCTTCAGAAAATTTGCAGAAACCATTAAATCTTTTATAGACCAGAGAGACAATAAGAGGAGAGAGAAGTATTTTCCTCTAGTTCAATACATTACAAAGTTTGTTATATTCACCTGCACTTTTCATTTACAAAAGCAAAAAGCTTTAAAAATATAAGTACTTTAGGTCCATTGTATAGTATGTGTCTATTAGTGTGTTAATTTTCCTAGGTTTCTTTATGTCTTGTTCAGGCTCTCTGAGGTCCATAATGAAGGATTTACATTCTGATGAGAATGAGGATGAGTCTGATGATGCAGAGGACAATGATTCTGAGAATGAGAGGACTATCCACATGCACGGAGGGAGCCGGGCTCGCAGGTACATCATTTCTTGGTGCTTATAATTCATTTTTCTTCCTAAATCATGTTACCATAATTGACCATTGGATATTTGTCAGTAACCATCAAGGTTAGTGAGAAAACTGCGTAGTCTTAAAGGACCTTTCATGTCCTTGGGCACATGCGGTTTTATATACCACTAGAAACCTCGACAGTGCGCTGAATTCAACGCATTGTCGGCTTTCTCATTATGTGTCCCGGGGCTGGAGATATTGATGCGATTAGTTTCGGTACCGATCTCTGCCCACTGTCAGAAGGGTGTTCCTGACAGTCTAACTCATCCATAGACTTGTACTGGGGGGGGGGGGGCGTTCCTCACAGCTCAGCGTCATCGCTGGGCGGTAAGAAACGCCCCCTCTGATAGTACAGGGCTATGGACAAGTACTGTCAGCGGAGACGTTGCTTACAGCCCAGCTAGACTGTCAGGAACGCACTTTTTTTTTTTTTTTTTAACTTCAGTTACAAATTCCCAAAACATGTTTTTCCCTAGTGGAGATGAGTCGTTTGCATCGCCAGTAGCTATTTTTCCAGTTTTTTTTTTTTTACTTCGTGTTAGGCCTCATGCAAAATACATACAATAGCTCTGTGTTGTACAGAGCTGTAATAGGGCACTCAGATATGTGAATGGGTACCTACTGTACTGCCTTATACTCAAGTTTAATTGCTTTGCTTTTAGTTGAGAATATCTCCAAGTTCACCTACATACAGTGTAACATGCAACCATACAGCCTAGTGTAACTGTGTTGCAGTATGCATGAAGTCTTCTTTGTATAGCAGTTTATTCTAACTTGCACAACTATTGCAAGATATAAAAAAAAAAAATCTAGTATAACTTGAGGTGCTATTAAGCATGTTAAAGGAATTGTCCAATTCACTTTTTAAAGGTCTCTACTTCTTGGTCCCTCTTACTCTAGGTTCACACCTGCACTTGCATTTCCGTTCTTCGGGTCTGCTTGGGGACCTGAAAAAAGGGAAACCCAATCCATTTTAAAAAAGGGTTACCCACGGACCCCATAGACTGGGAGTCGGCACCCCTAGAACGCTTGTCACACACTCTGTCCGGGCCATGCCAGTATTAAACGAAGAGGGAGCGTCCCTTTAATGCTCTGCTACAAGTCATATAGGACACTCCCCCTTCTCTTGCTGCCCTCTCTGCCCACCAATGAGAGGGGGTGAAGAAAGCACAGAATGCGGAGCTCATCACTGTACAGCACAAGGACCCTGCCTGCTACAGCGATGAGTTCCTGCCATGGACATCCCTGCAAAGGCTGTAAAGTAAAAGTAAAAACAAAAAAAAAAAAAAACGGTACATGCTGGGTTTACTATTCCTTTTATTCCTACTATTCCCTCACATTAACCCATGTCCATCACATAAGAGTTACTAATATGTGAGACTTATGGAGGTACTAATAAATGACCTCAATGATGAAGATATTTACTTAATTAGTACCTCCATGTCTCTCTCATATCAGTAACCCTTATGTAAAACACACAGGGGTTAATGTCAGGGACCAGATGGGGTTAATTGTTGTTAATATGAGGCACATGGAGTTGCTAAATTGTAATGCACGTGACTACTTTTTATCTGCAATTGTAAATAAAAGTACAGACCCATACATTTCAATGGGCTCATACATACAGCCGTCGTTTTTGAGGCTGGATGTCCGGGCCAAATTGAAGAATATGCTGCAAAATATGGAGCAGGTCCTATACCTGTCTGCTTATGCGGCCCTGTCGATTCATTTTTAATGTATAGGTCAGTAAACACAATGTCATGCCGTTTTTGTGCAGGAGACCTAAGGGTGTTTCTTTTAGGGTGGAGACACAGTATGTACCCAGATGTGGCTATAGCCAAATCCAGTCCCGAGACGCCAGTGCTTTCACTTTGGGGTAAGTGTGACACCAATTAATTTCTGGCTGGGATTTTGCTGTTACCTCATCGCCAAGAATTAAATGTGGTTTAAATTAATCAGTGTTTCACTTACATAAAGTATTGAAGGTATTGGCGGTCGGGGACTGGATGCAGCAATAGCCACATCCAGGTACATAGTGTATCACCACCCTACAGATGTTACCTCACTCTGCTTCTAGTCTCATGCATTTACCACTAATTGCGGATTGTACATGTACTAACATTGCTTGTATTGGGAAAGTACAGGTGTACCCAGGCAAATAGCGGTAAACGCATGTGGCTTGGAGCAAAGTATAAAAGCACGTTTATGTTGTGGTTTGTGGTATATGACTTTAGTGTAGGGGTCGTTGTCAACCTTACAATTATTGCTTGGCACTCCGAGTATCTCATCTTTGATTTGTTTAAATTGGCACACCGAACAAAAAAGGTTGCCTACCCCTGCTATAGACTATAATGGAGTCCGTCGGTTTTCCGCCCAAAAAATGCGGTGAGAAAAGTCCTGCTTGTAGGACTTTTTTCTCCGCATTTTTCAAGCGGAATGGGGGACAGAATCCTCCAATGGAAAGTGAGCGCTGGTGTGAATCCAGCCTTACACACTGGAAATTCCTGCTCAGCCAGTCTCTGTCCGCAGTGATGACACACACAAGCCTGGCTGCCAGTGATTGACTTGGTGGATGCTTCCTGTATGTGGAATGGGACCAGGAAACCTAGAACAATAAGGACCCAGTATGCAATGAGTGGTGGGAGATTAACGCATATTTAAACTTTCGAAAAACTATTGATTTTGTTACATTTGTGTCATTAATAAATGTTGTAATATTATTTAACAACAGATTCTATCTCCATTCTGTGAAATGTTGCACTTTTGTTCTTGGGAATAAGGGGGGTTCACTTCAAACAGATGTCTCTCTGGCATTTTAAAACTCAGAACAGTGCTTCTGCTGTCATCTGAAAGAAGAGTTTACAAGACACCAAATATTCTTCAGGCTAAAACAGTCGGGATTGGCATATTTATACGCAGCTGCTCCCGTTCCCGGCTGTGTTTTCAATTGATGATCCGGAAATAGCACAGTTAGAGCTGTGATCTTGGTGTCGTATAAGTTGTTCAAAACTTTATACTTTAAACTGTAACTACTTTCAGGGAGATCATGGTGTGTTGGGCTAAAGGAAGCAGATAGTCCCCTACTGGCACATGTACATTAGTTGACTTCAGTCTGTTTATCTAAACATAGCCATGCTTCTTTGCTTTGTTTGCCTATTGCTTGTCAATGTCTGTGTTGTCCAATTCTAATTGTATTACCAACAGTTTTCCATTATACCTGTAGTCCCAGTCACTGAAATGTAGAAATCATTGTCTGTTCTTACTATTTTACATGGAGTTAGTAACACATTTTATTAAATAAAAAGTATTTAATTGCCATGTCCTGACAGTACAGATTATTTGTCCATATAGGAGGATTGCAATGTGTAAAGTATAATATAGTGACTAATAAACCCATCTCTGTGAACATGTCACAAGTAAATAATTTATCCCTAGCATTCAGATGTAGGAATGAAATAGCACATGGGACCCAAATGAAAATGTTTAAAACCCTTTTCATTTACAGAGGTCACATTTATTTCTGTTTTGTGTGTGTAAGAGAAAATATTAACTTGTAAAATAATTGTTGTGGGTTCATAAATGGCTACAGCGCAAATGTTGCTTTAACTTTATGCAGAATAATGACCCAGTCAGAAAAAAGTTTTTGTTTTGAAATATCCTTTATTTAGCTTATGATTTGTGATAATGCTAGAACTAGATATATATATGCATATTATATTATTATATTACACCTGCATCAGAGACTTTGGTACAGAGTCCATCTAAAATTGTGGATGAAAAAGTCCTGCAAACACACCTTTCATTTAGCAAAACTACAAAGATAGCAACAGATTCTGGACAGACCCCCCTTATAGTCAGTGGGGCTCTTTGGGTTCCATTGTTGTCCATCATTAGACAGAGCCGTCTTTTAATGTTTAGTTTGTTCATCTGTTCCTACGACGGAACAGAAGAACAGACTATAACAGCGCAGATATAGGCAGATAACCTAGCTTTTATATAGCTTTGTGCTAAGTAATATTACTCCCAAAAACCACTAAATAAGTGAAATTCTTAATCTACCGTTTTCTGACCTGCAGGAAATTTCCCTGTTTAAGATTTACTGTAACCTGTGTTTTGCCCACTGTCTTCATTTACAGAATCAGCCTAAGTGATGGAAGCAATAGTGAAAGCAGTTCAGTTTCATCACCGTTACGGAGTGAGCCTCCAACCTTGCTAAAAACGAACAACAATCAGGTAATCTTTAGAAACGTCAATGGCTTGTAGGAGTCATAGAGTCTTATAAGTATAATGAAAACTGTGGTGGAAATGTATCAAGACTGGTGCATAGGACAAGTGGAGCAGTTCCCCATAGTATCCAATAATGTTGCTGCTCTCATTTTCCAAGATTGTCTTTAAAGTAGAAAAAAAAAAGGCCTGTTCTGATTGGATGCCATGGGCATCTCTTTTTGTTTATTCTCTTGCATGAGTATTTAGAAGTCTGCCCTTCTGCATTATTACTTAAGTTGTGCTATGCTAATGATACTGTAAAGCATGTGTTTTCCATCGCTCAATGTTAGACTGCCTACAGGTACAGGCTTTTGTCTCATTTTTCCACATCACATCAAGTGCTTGATACGGCTGCAAATCTGTTAACCTTACAATGGGAACAGAAGCATATGAGCTGCCCACACACTGTTCTTTACACAGAGCACATAATACACAGTGCCGATTTGGCTTCTCATAGGGATACAATGCTGCCAGCATTTAAACACGGCTGCTATAGCAGCAGGCTCACCATGTATATATATTTAACAGTGCTAATAGCCATCCTCAGCAGAGCAGCACGTTAGCCATGTATTGCTCCTGTGGGCCAGCAAGTGTTTTGCAAGACATTAACATTTCTGTTTTCTATGTTCTACTTTGCTGAACAACGTTGGATTTATCTGCCCAGTACAGGGCATGCAATCCATTCTAGTGAGTGTAATTCTTAAAGCGGTTTTCTCTTCCAGTACATCTGTGTCTGTCACATATAATTAAATCAACCTTTTATTAGTCTGGAGGAGGGGATTGTCTGGAAATAGCTTAATCCACTACTACATTATTCTAAATAAAATGTATTTTACAAGATGACATTAATAGGTGATACAACAAAGGAAAGAACTGAAGGAAAATAAGAACCTTAGGAGCGGCAAGTAGATGGTGCATGCAAATGAAGGAAAGGACAAATATAGAGAAGTTTTTTGTTTTTTTTTAATTCAGTTTACCCCAAGGAGAGACAATATAACATATGTCCTGTCCCAACTGTCAGAGCAAGACATATATCGGCCATATTCTTAAACCTAGCCATTGTTCTGAGATAAAAGCTGCCTGTGAGCGTCTTATAAGTTCCTTTGAACTGTGTGTGCATATTGTTCTGATACCCCTTTTGTTCATGCAGCATTTCACCATTCCTGTGGATTATTTGATGCTCTGCCAAGCCTTGCCCCACATAAATAACTTATAAATGAAAAACATACTGAAATAAGAAAGTACAGTCAGTTGTGTTTTTCCAGTGCTGTGTACTGAAGCGTGCATCTGAAAATTCACCACAAAAAATGAAACAACTGACACGGTGTGTTCATTGCTGTTTAGGTCTTCTCATGGTACCCTTCCACTTACATGTGGAACAAATAGTTGGCCTAAAGCCAATGCTTTTGGAGCACGTGAAGCTGTACATGTGTATCTTGGTTGTTCTTTTATTCAGCACAGCAATAAGCAGCACAAGCTTTTATTATTTTATGAGGGGTTATGGACAAGGTTTTTATTGTAAATTCATCAGTCTTCATGCTGGGGTCACACTGCACAAACACACTTAAGAATTTATTTCTGTGTTTTCTTGAGTGCTGCCATGGTTAAAAAAAAACAAAAAAACACACAATCTAGTGTTTTTTGCTGTGGGGACACCTGCAGGAATGCCAGTGGTTCTCCTACAGCTTTCAATCTCTCCATTGCAGAGGTTATAAGTCGCTGATGACACCTGCAGCAGTAATTGACACACAAATCTTGATAAATGAGCTTCATGATTTTCCTCCTTTGCTTTTTATTTCTGTTGCTTTAATCTAGTATGCTAAAGAACTACCCCTTCCAACTCAACCTGGAAGTGAAGACGTTGGATAATATTATTACAGTTGGAAATCATATCAGCTGTTAGCTTTGTTTTTTTGGCAGAATTTAAGAAATTAAAACCCACCTTTTTAATATCTTCTATGTTGAGATTTGATCACTCACCCATAGCTTCAAGCTTCATTTATATTAGATATGGTGTAATGGTGGTAATGGAGACCTTGCATTGATACACATGTGACTGCAACTACTTAAGCCACTATAAGTTAGAGATACCTTACAAAAGGAAGGCATGTTGGCATCTAAATCTCATTGTGATATTGGAACACAGAAGTAAAATATTAACACCTATAGCATGCAGTAATTTTTTGTTTTTTCTCCACATTTTAAAAGCCATGCCTTTTTCATTTGAATTTTTACATAGCCATATGAGGGCTAGTTGTACTTTTATTAATATTACATTATTGCACCATTTTAGGAAACCTTTTAACTTATTGATCAAATATTAAATGTTTCTTAGTGCAGATGACAGTTTTGCAATTGTTTATGTACTAAGTTTTGCGCAATGCACTTGGTATCATCAATAAAATGTTACCTTTATTCTGTCAGTACGATTCCGGTGCTTTCACATTTATGTAGGTTTTTTATGTTGTGTTACTTTTGCACAATGAAATCAGTTATTTTCCAAAAATAATTTGTTTTAGTGTGTCTCCATATTCTGAGAGCCATATCATAATTTTTTTTTTTCCCACTATCACAGCTGCGTGAGGGCTTTTTAAATATTTTTACAGTGTTCACCGTGTGGGATAAATAATGTTTTATTTATATAATATGCATTGTTATGGAAACATCAATACCAAATATGATTATTTTTTAATATTCTTTTTCTGTTAAAAATATTGAGAAAAGGGCTATTTTTGTCTTGTGGTTTTTTTTGGTTTTTTTTTTTTAAACATTTTTGCTTAGTCCAGTACTGACGATTGCTCACATAGTACCTTTCATTACTTCTGTACTTCAGAGTCTTGTAGGTGATGTAGGAGGCTTCAGTAGGCCTCCCGTCATCGTGAAAACGCAGCTGCACTGCAGTGGTGCGTATGTGGGGGATGCAAACACAAAGAGACCTCTTAGATGCCTCCATCATTATTAATGGTGGCATCTAAGGGGTTAAATGCCCAATAATGATGTCTTCACCAATTGTAGCTGTTAGAAAAGGATGTCAGCGGTGTGTTACAGATGACATCCACTCTTGAGCTGGCGTCATCTTCATGACATACTATTACGTCACTTCTCGGGAAGAGGTACCTGCCCACGATGCAATAATACGTCATGGAGCAGGAACCATTGAAAGGCTGTGGACAACTGTGCACCTTCAACAATTTGTTGTCCTTTTGCTTTTGACATATATCTGACCATAAGCGAAAAGAAAAAAAGTTGAATCTTCAGCTCACCATGTCCACATGTAGATGAATTCCATATAAGAAATGCCAAAGAATGCCAAGGAACGCTCACTGGACTTCTTCAGAGCAAGATATATTGAAAATGAAAAATAAAAATGGTAGCCATGAGTAAGGGGCTATACGCCCTGAAACACGTAGGCTTTTCTATGGATCTTTTTCTCGTGTAACTGTTGTTACTTTTTTAATCTATTATGAATTAAAGGTTATATTTTATTCAAATAATTACAACTCTTGGATGCTGGAACCGTTTTTATTTTTCATTTTCAATATATGTGACCATACACTGCTCCTGTTTGTCACTTCCCCTTCTTTTACGGTTTGTTAGAGATGATAGGAGTGCAGGAAAGAGATTGTGTACCACAATTCAGATAGTGGAGATGGATAAGATCATCAAAACTGTCAGGGAGAGCAGGTCACACAGGCTGTAGATATGGAGGAAAGCACACACAAGGCATTTTGAAAGGGAAAAAGGGAGAGATGACACAGTCTGTGTAAAGAGAAAACTGAGACCTACCATTTTGTGCACCTACCAAATCCCAGATCGGACTCCTGAAAGGCAAAGGAAAATTTCTATTATACTGAGTTTTTTTCCACCCGGGTGTGACAGAAAACGTCAAGTCGCAGCGAGCATAAGCTGTAGTTTGGGAAGTGCAAAAGACTCTGTCAGCAGCACGGCCTGTGGAGGAAACACCGCACCTCCTCATCCCCAGAATATGCTAGAACAAGAAGTAATGACTAGCCAATAGCAATTTAAAATGACAGTAGCATAATACATTTATATGGTATTGCAATGCAAACATTCTTCATCATTAGAGTCCTACATTATGCACAGTTTTCTAAAAAGGATTTTTCATCTCTATTTTATTATACATGAGTGTGTTTATTACACATTAGTGTATTATTCATGTAGTGTGACATTGCTCAGAATTTCCTTTTTTTGTAGTTCCCACGTTCTTTCATATACTGTATATGATATTGGTTGTCTGATTTTGTCAATACAGTATAGATTTTTCTATATCTGGAATCATTAAAGATGAAAAGCCTGTCCAAAATATGAATAACTTCTGCTCCTGCTAGATTTGCTGGCCTGATTTGTCAAAATGTCACTTGTTACTTTATAATTCAGCCGTAAATTCCATTGTGTCTGGCAGAAACCATAAAGTGCAAGACCAGAGGTCAAGAGCTTTTATCAGTCCCACCAGAAGCCAGACAGAATTTACAACATACGGTTATTTTATTTCTTTAACTCTTTATTTCTAGGTTTCAGACCCTTATATATAGAAAGTAGGCAGCGAGGAATCATAGAATATTTATCTGTTTGCGTTTCTCTGTTTAAAGCTGTGCTTCATTCATGTCTGGGAGCAGATGTATACTAGAGTGGTTCTCATATAGTCCTATGGTGCAACCAATCTCACTACACAAACCAAGTTCATGTTTCAATGAATTGTGTGTATTTTGTTGTTTTTAGATCCTGGAGGTAAAGAGTCCAATTAAACAAAGCAAGTCTGAAAAACAAATTAAAAATGGAGACTGTGATAAGGTAAATCTAGATCTGTATTTGACCAGAACATAATGGTGAAAGCTCTGCAAGTGTCTGGGTATTTTCTACTAGATGTAATGCTGCTTATGATTTATTCCTGAAACCAAATGTTTTTCGTGCTTTTTATCAAAAACTGAAATACGCCAATTTATTTTTTTCACAGGCTTTTTCCTGAGATCATATGGTGCAGTACAGTAAATACAGTCAATTATTGTATTTGTGGAATAAAATCTTACCATTTTTTTCTGCTGATACTTTTTTTGTGTTAAGTTTAGCTTATAAATGATGAGCAAAAAAAAAAAAAATTCATTTGTATTTTCCAACGTAAAAGTTTACTAGTATCTTTAAAGGGAGTCTGCTCCCAAATCTATATTAACCTGTTTAGGACCAGACAGATTTTTGAAAAATAACGTATAATGAATACCCTAATACAATAAGTAAAATTTGAGTTTTTTCCTTCCCATCTTCAAAGAACTTTTTTTTTATTTTTCCATCAACATAGCCATGTGAGGGCTTATTTTTTTCGTGGAAGAATTTGTATTTTGTATTGGCACTATTCAATTTTTTTTTTTAAATAGTATGCTCAGAAATTAGATAAAATTGTGTGGTGAATATTTTTTTCAGGAGGTCAGGTGAGCAAAAAACTGTTTTTAGATGTTTGTTTTTTTTCCATGACATTATTGAACATATGAGATACATACTTTCTTATTAGATAGATAAATAATTGATTTGAGCATTTAGAGACATGGTGATACCAGTTATATATATATTTTGTGTGTTTTATTTTTATATGTATGATGAATGAAAATGGTGAAAGTGGGTGATGTAGAATTGTCCTTTTTTTTTCTTATATTTGTAGATTCCTTGGGACCTGAATATGTAATTATTTGTTTACAGCATGGTGGCTCATTGATTACCACTGGGGTCCTTGATTTGAATCGACCAAGGGCAACATCTGCATGGGGTTTTTTTTTATATTCTTCCTTTATATGTGTGGGTCTCCTCAGGGCCAAAAATATACTGGTAGGATTGTGGGTGTATGGTAGCCTCTGACTCCCTTACTCCACAGTGCTCCCTCTGCTTTGAGTCCCTTTTTTGAGAAAAGCACAATACAAATGTTTGTCATTGCTCATACAAAATTAAGAAATACTTCTGTATTGCAGTATATTTTAGTATTTATGGCTAGGGCACCCTGTAATAGATCTAATACAATGATAGGCCTGGGAGCTTTCAGTAGGCTCCTAGCTGTCATGACAAACAAAGCACACGCGGGGTGGGGTTGGGGAGTGCACTTGTTAGGGGAACCAGACAAATGGCTAGTATACAGTCCTGTAGATGCTGCAGTCACAATTGACTGTGGCATCTAAAGGGTTAACAGTCACAAACTGTACTATCACCATTCCCAGGAGTTACAAGCAGGTGTCAACTGTACAATAAACTAGTACCTATGCCTTATGGCAGCAGGATCATCTCTCTTGAGCTTCTTGCACGCTCCATCTTTTTGTATATATTTACGGTCCATGGACACAAACTAAGTTAAACTAAGAATGATAATGCTTATGATTTAACCTACATGCCACTAAGTTTACAGCATTTTGGGAGTTGATAGTCTCCCTTTAAAAAAGTTACTAAACAAATCCTGTTAGGCCATTGAAATCTGTTTGGTCATTTAGGAAGTAAACATTTTATGTATATTTAAAGATTGAAGCTTAAAACATTTACCTTCTGTATGCCAATTTAGAGTTTACCTTTTTTACAGTTTACTAACCTATCTATAGAAAAAAACTAATTTTTCCTTGCATTGTTTATATTATACAGGACCTGTCCACAATTACATGCCGGCACAGTTTATTCCCCATACTGATGCTTTGCAATCTTATACCAGTTAGTGTACAGTAATGTTACACGAAAGAAACAAATTTTCCCATTGTATTACAAAATATAATATAGGCTGTCTGTGTAAGAAAACCAAACCTTTTGCTGTGGTTGCTGAAAAGAAATGCTAACATTCTTTTACATTGGATGAGAAGTAACCATAACATTGCAGAAGTTCTTCATATTATTCGTCTCCTTCACATCATCTAAATATCAGCGTGATTCTGTTTTGCAGGCTTATCTAGATGAATTAGTTGAGCTTCACAGAAGACTTATGACTCTAAGAGAAAGACATGTACTACAGCAGGTAAATAAAAAACATCTATTAAAATGGCTACATTTTTATACCAATTAAGTGTTTTATTACTTGAGGCCCTCGTACACAGGTTAATATGTTCCTTAACAATCATCTTTCCTGAGAACTGCCCAGTGTAAATGTGCAAAACAAAAATCAAAATTAAGTCACTTCCTTCACATCCATGTAATTCAGTACAGGCAAATCAAGCAACAGAACATGTCGACATTCAGCACTTGTATCTTATAATTTCTTCCTTTATATATTAGTCCAGTAAAAGGTGACATTTACAAATGTTGAAACAGCCAGGTTTCTTGCTCCCAGTGTGAACATGCCCAGCGACTGAACGAGAAGTCATAATTCACTGTGTCATTGACTGCATCTTTTATTGTTTGTCAGCAGCACATTGCCCAATGAAAACGGGATGTGCTACTGACAATAATGTGACCTGTGTGAGAGGTGGGGATGACGAACAATGGTTTGTACCAAAGCAATAACTGTAACATCTAAGTACTGCTAAGTGAGCACTGATCCGACTTCCTATAGCATTTATCAACACTTATTATGGGCAATTTATCTGTTCATGTGAAAAGACCAGAAGGTAAAAATATCCAACTCAATATTCAGGAAAGTAAGTTTTTTACCAGATCTCTATTCATACTGTGTACATCTTTGCAGACGGATTACAGCACAGTACGTCAAATGTAAAAATTAATCTAGAAAGACAATTTAACAGAATAACCCCTTTTAATATGACATTGGCTGATCATTGTCCTTCATGCAGAGAGAGAGAGAGAGAGATCTGCTGTGTGCTAGCATGTCTTCTATCTTTTTTACATTATCATCATATGCTGAAAAAGGATTTATGAGACAGGCAAGATTTTCTGTATATACATTAAAACTCGATTGAATAAGAAATGTAAAAAAAAATTGGATTGGGTTTAAACAATTGCAAATCTACTTCTTGATATTTTATTTTCACGTTTGAATTCCTTATTACCAGAGACCAGTGAAGCATTGAAATAAATACATCAGATAAGGGATCAGACAAAGGGTATCACGTTTCTGTTTCCACAGCCTTAACGTTACTGGTAATTTTGTAATATCTACAGGTGTTGCACGTAGATTTGAACTAAAAATATAAATCTTCAGTGTAGCACTTAGTTCACTTAAGTTCTTTGATGGATAAGCTATAGATGTACGTAATGCACAAAACTACCAGGATGAAGAAAAAACTACATGAAATAACCTCGCCAGGTGCAGAAAAATAGCCCCTAGGGATGAGGAAGCAATGATTGCTTGTTGACAGGAGAAGAGAAAATCCCTTCCCGTTGCCTGTAGACACAAGTTTATATGGTTGTTCCAAGGTTACAGTCATCTGAAAGCAAAGTAAACTAACGGCACATGCACACCTAATGATTTGTGTCTTGATAAAAGATGTATTTAAGCTGAAAGACAGAGATGTGTATTTTTACTGTTTGTATTGTAAAACTCTTTAAAGAGATTGCAATTTTTCTTTTTTGCTTCAGGGAGATAATTTGTGTGACAAAATAATGAAGATATTTTTCCATGTAGACTTTTTTCCCCCCTCATAGTAAACTCCATCTGCAGTTTATCATAATTATAAATTGCATTCATAGCAGACTGTAACAACCTTAAATGTTATGGAATGAAATTGCCTGGTAGATAAGTAAATATTACATCTATGCTCATTTGCTCCAGTGACTGAAATAAACTGAAAATGCAAATTTTAGATTAAGATTACATTTAGTTTCAATATTTTTTATTCAAATTTTCAAAGTACAAAGGTAAAGAAGTAAAGAACAATATGGATATACATTGCGATATACAGTTGATATGCATTATAATACAGCTTCAAAATACATTCTTAGAACCGCATATCTTTAAAACAAAATATAAAGATTATTTATAGAATAAACATTAGTAACAACATTTAGGCACATTTACTAGGCTGTTGAGATCTATTTCTAGGGTGGTTTCTCCATGAA
The DNA here is from genome assembly GCA_947044405.1 of Leptodactylus fallax. Lineage (NCBI taxonomy): Eukaryota > Metazoa > Chordata > Amphibia > Anura > Leptodactylidae > Leptodactylus > Leptodactylus fallax. The sequence goes on from CAMRHE010000096.1 coordinate 3,678,195, forward strand.
CAGCTTTCTCCTCTTCATGAGATGTTTAGTTGTGCACAAGACATTTGACCCGTACCTGCAGCGTTGACCACTCCTCCTCAACTCCCCATTCGACGGGGTTGATGAGTTCCATATCCCCTCCCTATGTCTGTCACCACCACCTCAATTGAGTTTCAAATACCATTCTGGTTTTTTCTAGAGTATATCCACGCCTCCCAAGTTGTTTCAAATTTATGAAAAGAGTTATTCCCCATTGCGATTACCCTTTCATAGGAATATGTGTTATTAATGGCTAGTAGCAGTGCCGACATAGGCGGGGAGGCCGCTGCCTTCCATCTCTGTACCAACATTAATTTAGCTATCGTTAAAATTTTACAAATAAGTTGTTTATGCCTATTCAGCTCACCGGGGATTCCAAGTAGCAAAATTGCCATATGTGCAGTAGGGGGGAGATGTAGATCAAATAGTTCTGAGAGCATGTTAAAGACACTATCCCAGTAGCCACGAATTATAGGGCAGGTTCCCAGAATGTGAAGGAGGGTTCCTCTGTCTCCACATCCCCTCCAACAATTCCCAGACATGGAGGGATACGCTAGCTGTAATGTAGACGGGGTTCTATACCACCTTAGAATGATTTTCATTGCCGTCTCTATGTGGGTGCTACATTTTAAAGACAGATGGATCAGTTTAATCGTTTGTTGCCATTCATCTGAAGTAATGACCATTCCTAAGTCTCTCTCCCAACAACGGAACGGAGTAGATCTAGTAAAAGTCGAGATTCCATCCATTTTATCATATAGAAATCGTAATCCCCTCACATTGGTTGACAACCAAATGAAAAGTGAATTATTATGAGGCAAGGTCGCCACAGGGTGTTTAGATATGAAATGCCATATCTGAAAATATTTAAGGAAGTCGCCCACATGAATTCCGTATTTTTGTCTTAGATCTACAAACGGTATAGGTTGTTTAGAGTCAGAATATAGTTGAGAAATCTGCATGATCCCCCTCAACTCCCAACCCGAGACCCCTACGCCATCAATCGCCCAGGCCATCAATGACAGAGGCATTTCTGCAATATGAAAATGCTTCACTGGGTTTGCTTTCCCATGGATTAGCTTCCATGCCATTAATGAGGCGCACATGATTGGGGAGAAAGATCCCCGGAGCAGGAATGTTCCAAAAGGGCAACCATAGCTCATCCTCCAGCTTTAGGGGAAATATAAACGCCTGCTCTATATGTAACCATGGAACCGAGGTATCCATTGACTTCCACCTTGCTCACTGAGTGACCAGTGATGCTATATAGTAATTCCTCACCACTGGTACTCCCAGCCCACCTGCTTCTCGTTGCTTAAATAGAAAGCTTTTATTGATTCTAGGTCTCCTACCATTCCACACATATTTTGAAATCACCCTTTGTGCTGTCTCAAAAAAGGAAACAGGAATGGATATTGGGAGCGTACGGAACAGGTACAATAGTCTAGGTAATAGCAGCATCTTAAAAGCCGCTACCCGTCCTATCCAAGAAACATCCATTTTAGACATTTGCTCGGTCTCTTCTTGCAATATTTTTAACATTGGGATATAGTTACTTTTGTAGAGGGTTCCTAATGATGTTGTCACCTGTATCCCCAAATACTGAACACTGTCCTTCCTCCAATCAAAATCATAAGTCGATTGTAGATGTTGGAGCAAGGGTGGAGGGACATTGAAAGGCAATGCCTGCGATTTGGCCATGTTTAATTTGTAAAACGATAATTGCCCAAAAGTACTAATAGTATCCATAAGATGAGGAATAGATATTTGCGGATTGGACAAAGTGAGAATAATATCATCAGCATATAATGATATAAGATGAGATTTATCTCCTATGTCAATGCCTCCCACTCTCGGATCTAGTGTAAGTATCTGGGCTAAAGGCTCTATAGAAAGAACAAATATCAGGGGCGATAAGGGGCACCCCTGTCTGGTCCCATTTGTGATGAGGAATGGATCTGATACTACTCCGTTGGTGAACACTCTCGCAGAAGGTGCTGAGTATAACGCTTCAATCGCTCTTAAGATAGCTCCAGAAAACCCCATATTTCTGAGCACTGAAAAGGCATACGGCCAGCAAATGCGGTCAAACGCCTTCTCTGCGTCTAATGCAAGGATCACCGCCTTTTCTTTCCTAGAGTCAACATGGTGTATTACATTTAAAATACATCTAGTGTTGTCATATGATTGTCTCCCTTTAACAAACCCCACTTGATCATAATTTATCAAGCTTGGGAGACAGACTGCCAGTCTATTAATTTGGCATAGATTTTCAAATCTGTGTTCAATAGCGATATTGGTCTAAAGTTCTGGTGGCGGGTTTGCCAGGCTTTGGCAACGTAACTATCAGGGCTTCTTGATTTTCCTTTGGGATGATACCAGAATCCACCACGGCCGTCAAAAACGACAGCAGTGGGCTCATCAGGGTTGGGAAGAAACATTTATAATATTCGTTAGTAAGGCCGTCAGGGCCCGGAGACTTGTGTGACGACAGTGATTTAATGATGGATAGTAACTCTGCTGAGGTAATAGGCGCGTTCAAGGAGTCCAGCTGTGACTCCGTGAGTGCGGGTAGTTGAGCCGCCTTAAGGAATCGCTCAATATCCTGGGTTTTCGGGGGGACCATTGAAGAGTTGTCTGCTAGGTTGTAAAGACCCTCATAGAAATGTTTAAAGGCGTTAGCGATGCCATTGGGGTCATAAATTTTGTATGTACCATCCTTGCTATACATAAATGGGATCCTGGATTTTGCATGCTTTTGTTTAAGCTTGGATGCTAGAAGTTTGCCCGCTTTATTAGATTGAGAGTAATATGTAGCTCTAACCTTTTTCAGGTTTTTCTCACATTTGTGTAATAAACAAGGGGTCAACTGTTGGCGTAATGCTATTAATTTCGTTGCATGTAGGGGAGACGGAGATTGTTTGTTGCTGGTATCTATAGTTCTTATCTGACGGAGCAGACCATCTATTTCTGCCATCCTATTTTTCTTTTCAATATGCCCTAGGCGAATAAACGTTCCTCTAATAAAGGCCTTATGAGAATTCCACAGTATCTCAGGGCTAGGAGCAGAGGGGGCATTAATCTGAAAGAATTCCTTCAAGTCCTTCTCTAACGTTGCTTTTAACTTTGGCTGTGACATTAAAAAGTCACTACACCTCCATACATATGTTCTATCGGATTCATATTTTTCAGCTATGGACAAGGTTATTGCTGCATGGTCCGACCAAGTTATTTGAGATATCTCAGACTGCTTAGCAAGGGGAATGCTAGATTGCTCGATTAAGAACAAGTCTATTCGTGAATAGCTATTATGTACAGTGGAGTGATACGTATAATCTCTTTCAGAATTATGCAAGATACGCCAGACATCAAATAGTTCATAGCGCCATATAGCCTGTGATAATGAGGGGTGACGTGTTAGTATGCCAGAAGTGGTATCTACTAGCGGTTCCGGGGCCATATTAAAGTCTCCCATTAATATTAAACATCCCTGTTTCCTCTTTTCTACCGCCCTCACAAGTCTCCCTAAGAACGCCACCTGCTTCCTATTCGGGGCGTAAACTGATACCAACGTATGTGACATTGTTAATAATACACACTACTATAACAAATCGCCCTCCCGGGTCAGCGTATTGAGATAACAGCTGAAACGCCACCGAATCTCTAATCCCAATCATTGTGCCCCTTCGTTTTGAGGAGTAGTGAGCATGAAACACATGTGGGTATGCTGGGTGATTAATGCGAAAAGCGTCTGCCCTTTAAAAGATGCGTCTCTTGTAGTGCAAGAATGTCACAGTTATGACCTCGGGCCTCACGCCATAAATTGGCTCTTTTTTGAGGGGGAGTTCAAACCCCTGACATTCATGGACACAATTTTAAGTACCATAATATACAGTTAGAAATGCTTTAAGAGTCTTACCACAACTATGTATAAAAGGAGGTGTCAGTGTTGGTATGAAGAGAAGCTGTTTCCACCCTACGTATTCACTACGCCCAATGTGCCAGAACCAAAAAAGAAAAACACAAACCATGCAAATTACATAACCAATGGATAAACCTTCGTGGCAGAACCAAACAAAGAGAAAAAAAAAGATTGTGGTACAGCAGACCAGCGGCTGTCGTAATCCTGGGGGCATAAGTTCAACGACAGTGGACATACGAAATCCAAGAAAAGGTGAGTCTCTAGCTTTGTAGCCCTTTGTGTGGACGTCTTTGGGCTCTCACTTGGTGCCAACCATCCGACACAGGACTAGGTGGTTGTTTGGGTGGTATCTCGACAATCGGAATGTTCCATTTATGAAGCAGACGTTTTCCTTCTTCCAGAGTTTTGACGACATGCATCATGTTGTCTCGGGTAATGATCACGCGGACCGGAAATCCCCATTTGTACAAAATGTGTTGCTGGCGCAAGGCTGCAGTAATAGGGATGAATTGTCGCCTCAATTGCAATGTCATGGCTGATAAATCCGAGTAAATGGATACTTTGTGGTATGGTTCAGGTAGGTGATCTACCTTTCGGGAAGTCATCAAAACTAGATCCTTAGTGCGATAGAAGTGAATTTTAGCAAGAACATCCCTGGGTATATTTTCATCTAGATGTGATGGCTTGGGGACTCTATGAGCTCTGTTAATAATTAAATCCATCTCCGTAAGATTCGGCAGGAGCGATCGGATCAGATCTTGGAGGAACTTCGTTAAATTATTCGTGGAGACTGACTCCGGAATCCCTCTAAATTTCAGATTATTTCTTCTTGAGCGATCCTCCAAGTCTGCTGCTTTAGCTTTCAAAAACGACACATCCGACTCCATCTCATAGTGAGCATCTATTAGCGCATTGTGTGATGTCGCAAATTCCGCCATTTTGGATTCAACATGAACGGTACGACTTTTTAGTTCCTGAAGATCTCTATCTAGCGGTTTTACCATGAGAGACATGTCTGTTTTTAATGATTTGCAGAAGGCCATGAGCATATTTTTCATAGAGGCCTCAGTAAGTGGGTTCTCCGTCTCTGGGATATCCGCAAAAAAATCAGTGGGTGGAGGGGTAGGCTGCACATTGTTGCTCACCTCGCCATCCTGGGAGTCACTGTCCTGGAACCTGGGTCTCTGTTTAACCGGGCTAGCGGTGGGTGACTGATGTGTCTCCAGGCTGGATAGGCCCGAAGGCCCCAAAGCGCCCTCCCGCGGAGGCCCGCTTCCAATGTAGGCCCCAGCCTGCCGGGGAGAAGGCCCAGGTAACTCTGCGCCCGCGCCGTCCAGCAGCTGCGGTAAGGATGGGGCTGAGAGCTCTCTCTTGTGAGCGGAGAGCGTGCTTGTCTCCTCCGGAGGATCGCGAGGTGGAGTCGAGGCCCTAGACTCCGTTTCCAGGCGCGGGCCGTCTCCATGTTGGTCCTCCCCTCCCCCGTGGGGGAAATAGAAGTCGGAGATCTTATGCGGTCTCACCGCCGACTTCTTTCTTCTAGGCATCCCCGAAGGTAAGATACCATTTGCCACTGAAATTTGTGCCCAGAGGCCACGAGCTTTTCGCGTAGGATGTCGCTATGTAGGACTCAGACCGGGAGCTCTGAGACTACGCGGCCATTTCAGTCCACAGCTAGGCTCCGCCCCCAAGATTACATTTAATGCTTATTCACTGTAGTTACAGCATACACATAGTTTAGTTCTTATTTAATATCTTTGCAGAATATATATACATATATTCACTTCTGGAAGATTCACCCATCTGCACACAGGATCTTTGGAGCTCAGCCACAGTGACCATTGAGTTTTTGGGCACCTTTCTTATCAAGGCCCTTCTCCCCTGATAACTTAGTTTGGCTGGATGGCCAACTCTAGGAACAGTCCTGGTTGTTCCAAACGTTTTCCATTTAAGAGTTATGGAGGCCACTGTGCTCTTGTGAACAGAAATTTTTTTGTACCCTTCTCTAGGTATGTGCCTCCACTCGATCCTGTCTCTAAGCTCTACAGATAGTTATTTCCTCCTCATGACTTGGTTTTTGTTCTGATATACATTGTCAGTTTTGAGATCTAGATCTTATATACACAAGGGAGACAGAGCAGATGTCTCGCTTGGGCATTGCAGGTGCAGAGGCCCTGCTCCTTTATCTCCCACGTCTCCTGTCCCAAGGGGGCAAAGCTCTTTCTCCTCTCAGATAGTTAATGCGTTTGGTTCATTTTACTTCTCTCTGTATAATGTCTATCTAGAGAGCACTCCCACGGAATTGGATACCCCATTCCCACCATTGACAAATATTTGTCGGAATCAGGGCTACCACATATCCTGAAACAGGAGATGGAGGTGCTGGAAGCCCCAATATCTGAATTGGAGCTTCAGAGTGCCTTCAAAAAATCCCAAACTGGTAAGGCCCCTGGCCCAGATGTTCTGTCCCTAGCATATTACAAGACCTTTTTCTCAAGTCCCACCTACTAGAGTCTCTCAATTACGTAGTGAGGGGCCAACAGTTCTCGGTGGATGCGCTGCGGGCCCACATTTCAGTGATCCTGAAGGAGGGTAAAGATACAACACAATGCTGTTGTAGACCTATCTCCCTCTTGAATGTGGACCTGAAACATTTTGCTAAAATACTGGCTGATCAGATTACCCCACTGCAGCATATACATTGGGATCAGGTGGGCTTTTTGCCCACAAAAGTGGCCGGAGACAATACTGTATCAGAACCCTAAATGTCCTACATCGGGTGTCTTCCTGTGCTCTCATGGCCTTCAACCTGATGTGGAGAAGGCATTCGACAGGGTGGATTGGTCATTCCTCTTCCAGACCCTTTACTGTGTTGGCCTGGGGCCCAAAATGCTTAACTGATTCCCCAGTTTATATACCACCTCTTCAGCTTCAGTCAGTATCAATGGTATTCTCTCCACTCCTTGTGCCAATGGCACACACCAGCGTTGTATTTTGTCCCCTCTTATGTTCATTTTGACCCTGGAGCCTTTTCTCTGACGTATCTGTGCCAATCCAGATATCTCTGGCATGTGGCTGGGAATCAAGAGCAGAAAGTAACTGTCTACACAGGCTATTTGTTGTTTTTCATATCTAACCCTCTGATATCCCTCCTGAATTTGCTCCGGAAATTATCTCTCTACGCAGGTTTATCTAATTTTCAAAAAATTTGAGATCCTAAACATCTCTATCTACAACAGTTTCCTCCCTTACATCATCTTTCCCTTTCAGGTGGTCCACAACCTCACTGCATTACCTGGGGATTTAACTGACGGCTAAGACGTCAGACCTTTATCAGGTCAATTTTCCTCTCCTCTTATCATCCCTGGGGGGAGAGGGTCTAGAGAGATGTTGCCGGTGGATCTTCACCTCATTTAGCCGTTGCGCTATCTTCAAGATGAATTTCTTCCCCAAATACTTCTGGAGGGCCCTGCTGGTTTAGGTCCCTAGGAACTTCTTTAACATAGTCTTGGCATTGCTTATTACATTCAGTTGGGCCAATAAACCAGAGAGAATTTCAAAAATCACCAAAAATTCTTTGAAAATGTGTTTACCATAAAAATTTAAAAAAAAAAAAAAATAAAAAAAAATTCTGAAAACATTATTGAATTTTAATTGAATTATAATGAAGGAAAACAGAGGTGTCAGTCCCCTTGATCCAACCTACCTGGGTTTGTTCACACGAAATATATCTAGGTCTAAACAAGGCAATAATAATACTAAAAAAATAACTTTTATTAATTCTTTTAAAAGTGTATTGTCATTATTCGTATAAAGCAGGGACTGTCTCACATTAGATCTTAGTCCCTTTATTAGTATGTATTTGTGCAAATACATGCAAATGTGTGCAATAAGTAGAAATCGTTTAAGCAAACTCAAATATCAGCCAAAGTGCATAGGAATAAAACAATCTTGAGTCTTATCTCATATACGTCACACTGAGCCTCTCACTTGGTTGTTTTACCCTCGTCAGGGTCTTATTCTCACCAAGTGTGATTACCCCTAGTAGGGTGAGACTCTTTGAATGTTATGTAGCAGTCTATAGTGAAACACTACACTGGTGTATACTTAGTCTAAGAGGGTGAGTTGCTAGCCTTTTATGAATTCCTCGTGCCATCTTGTTAAAAGTTGCATGCATAATTGTGACTGAGAAATAGAAGGAATTTGGCAGCACTCCTTTGAAGGAAAGCTTAAAAAAACAACCTTTTACAGCATGGCTTATGCTGTTCCAGTCATTTCCCATTGTAACATTCATAAAATCTAAGCAAAGCAGTGAAAGAGCTTTAGTTGCATTTATCTATGTCCTTCATGAAGTTTGAAAAATCTTAAGAAATGAAAGTGATACTTTTATTGGTGATTTTCACTACAGCTTATGTTAATACTCTCTAGGCAATGATTTTATTTCAATTTAAGACTGTATCTGTGCAAACTATATGGTTTGACTTTACTTGATCCATTTTTTATTTACTGTCAGATTTATTTTTATATGATTTGGGGTTAGTATAAGATAGAATAGTAGGCCACCACTAATCATAAATTAAGTTTAACAAAAACAACAGTGGGCCTACATTTTTTTTACACTACTTTTGAGGTGGTCACTTTTAAAGCCATTGATGGTCTACCTCATAACCTTTTTCTCTGCCACAGACAGGTTTCGAACATTCTGGTAGAAATTGTTTTTGTTGGCACTTACAGCGGGTACGGAAAGTATTCAGACCCCTTTAAATTTCTCACTCTTTGTTTCATTGCAGCCATTTGCTAAATCAAAAAAGTTCATTTTATTTCTCATTAATGTACACTCAGCACCCCATCTTGACAGAAAAAAACAGAAATGTAGATATTTTTGCAAATTTATTAAAAAAGAAAAACTGAAATATCACATGGTCATAAGTATTCAGACCCTTTGCTCAGTATTGAGTAGAAGCAGCCTTTTGAGCTAGTACAGCCATGAGTCTTGGAAATGATGCAACAAGTTTTTCACATCTGGATTTGGGGATCCTCTGCCATTCTTCCTTGCAGATCCTCTCCAGTTCCATCAGGTTGGATGGTGAATGTTGGTGGACAGCCATTTTCAGGTCTTTCCAGAGATACTCAATTGGGTTGAGGTCAGGGCTCTGGCTGGGCCAGTCAAGAATGGTCACAGAGTTGTTCTGAAGCCACTCCTTTGTTATTTTAGCTGTGTGCTTAGGGTCATTGTCTTGTTGGAAGGTGAACCTTCAGCCCAGTCGGAGGTCCAGAGCACTCTGGAAGAGGTTTTCTTCAAGGTTATCTCTGTACTTGGCCGCATTCATCTTTCCTTCAATTGCAACCAGTCGTCCTGTCCCTGCAACTGAAAAACACCCCCATAGCATGATGCTGCCACCACCATGTTTCACTGTTGGGCAGGTGATGAGCAGTGCCTGGTTTTCTCCACACATACCACTTAGAATTAACGGCAAAAAGTTCAATCTTCGTCTCATCAGACCAGAGAATCTTATTTCTCATAGTCTGGGAGTCCTTCATGTTTTTTTTGGCAAACCCTGTGGGCTTTCATTTGTCTTGCACTGAGGAGAGTCTTCATTCAGGCCACTCTGCCATAAAGCCTCGACTGGTGGAGGGCTGCAGTGATAGTTGACTTTGTGGAACTTTCTCCCATCTCCCTACTGCATCTCTGGAACTCAGCCACAGTGATCTTTGGGTTCTTCTTTACCTCTCTCACCAAAGCTCTTCTCCCACGATTGCTCAGTTTGGCTGGACGGCCAGGTCTAGGAAGAGTTCTGGTCATCCCAAACGTCTTCCATTTAAGGATTATGGAGGCCACTATGCTCTTAGGAGCCTTGAGTGCTGCAGAAATTCTTTTGTAACCTTGGCCAGATGTGTGCCTTGCCACAATTCTGTCTCTGAGCTCCTTGGGCAGTTCCTTTGACCTTATGATTCTCATTTGCTCTGACATGCACTGTGAGCTATGAGGTCTTATATAGACAGGCGTGTGTCTTTCCTAATCAAGTCCAATCAGTTTGTTTAAACACAGCTGGACTCCAATGAAGGAGTAGAACCATCTCAGGGAGGATCAGAAGGAAATGGACAGCCTGTGAGTTAATTGAGTGTCACAGCAAAGGGTCTGAATACTTATGACCATGTGACCAGTTTTTCTTTTTTAATAAAATTGCAAAAATATCTACATTTCTGTTTTTTTTCTGTCAAGATGGGGTGCTGAGTGTACATTAATGAGAAATAAAATGAACTTTGTTGCTTTTAGCAAATGGCTGCAATGAAACAAAGAGTGAAAAATTTAAAGGGGTCTGAATACTTTCTGTACCCACTGTTTGTATGTGTTATATTCTAGCTACAGTCTTTACCTCCTTAATGTCACAATAAACCTTAAAGACACAGCCCCATTTTTCAAAACTGACATTTCTCTATGTGACAATAACTTTGAGACGTTTTAACTTACCCAAGTGATTTTAAGAGAGTTTTTTCATGACACGTTGTACTTTGTTAGTGATAAACATTGGGAAATATTTTTTGCATTTGGGAAATTTGGAAGAATTCACAATTTTCTCAATGTGAAATGTTCTACTTTTCAGACAGTTATACCACCCAAATACATTAATAAATCTTATCTTCCATATCTCTGCTTTGTATTGGCATCCCATTTAATTGTCCTTCAATTTATTTTGGACATTATAAAGCTTACAGTTTTTTTTTTTTTTTTTCAAATTGTAATATTTATTTAATTTTACAAAAACAAGAAAAAGAACAAACATAACAGCATAGTCAATACAATGAAAAATAATATAAAGGTGAAGTGCATAGCCAAACAGCAAAGAGAGTAGTATGCACCTGTGAAGAATATCGCCTCGCCCAGCCGCCTGGCACGCCTGCGATCAAACTTCTTTCTTAACCTCCCACTCACACACCGTGAGTAGACCGGGTCATAGGATAAAACGAAATGAGCGATATAAATTTTATATGTTTAATAACCCAAGTGGGTCGGTATGAATTAATAGCATATACAGAAATATACAATATTAATATGATCAAGCATAAACATACAAGCAAAAGGGAAATGATACAATACACAAAAATAAACAGGGGAATTAAAAGATAGAGAAAATACCGGCATAGGCTCGTAGTCCGTTTCTCTAGGCCACAGCAGAGTTTTGGGCCTAGGGCGCAAGCTTAAGCAAGTTGCATAAAACAATCCTTCTACATGCTGTCCAGAACTAGGCCCTCAAAGCATTCCTCAGTAGGGCAGGCCCTCTCATCTTCTCCCAGATCAGAGCTCCTTACTGCCTCTTTGCTGAATGACCCCAGAATCCAGGTCTGCCCACAGCATATGGCTAGTGCTCCACCCACCCCTTGCACCCAGGCAGCCCCCCTTCTCCCACCTTTGCAGAACCCTCGGAGAGAAGGGTGAAGTTAAGGCTTGCTATCCCCCATCCCATCTGGCCAGGGATAATAAAAGTGCCTGGCTATAGCAAGCCATCTCCAATGAACACACATAAAACCAGTGAAGCGTATCGTCCAGCAATGTGGACTCAACTAAAGCACCGCATTCCAAGTGGGGGAAGGACTGACCTAAGCAAGTAAAACACACTTCCAAGAAAGATAGAAAACTGATGGTCGGTTCATCACACCTCCCCCTTTTAGAGCGTGTCGGGAGGAAGGACGATCCTAAGATCGCCTTCCGCGGACACCTTGGCGGCCTCACCCCGCCGGGACCTGCGCTGGTCCCTGACCATATTCCTGGCGTACTGATACCCTCTTCCTCTCCTGTCTGAATGGAGACTCTTCTAAGGTTCAGGCTCTGAATTAAGTAGACCTGGCTACCTCCTGCTTGCTCTGGGTCCCTCCCCCGAGTGCTGGCGTCCCTCAGACCCACACTCACAACCCCAGGCCCTTGTGGTACCGGTGCTGAGACCCCATCCCGGCAGTCTCCGCCCACCTGGCTACCCCCGGCCTGCACTGGGACTTCGTTCTGAGTGCTGGCATCCCGCAGATCCACACTCGCAACCCCAGGCCCTTGTGGTACCGGTGCTGAGACCCCATCCCGGCAGTCTCCGCCCACCTGGCTACCCCCGGCCTGCACTGGGACCTCGTGCTGAGTGCTGGCATCCCGCAGATCCACACTCGCAACCCCAGGCCCTTGTGATACCAGTTTAGAGACCCCTTCCTGGCAGTCTCTCAGGGTCTCTCCCACACTAGCCGCTAGTTGGGAGAGTTCTAGGGGATTCTGCACCTCCCCCTTTGCTTCCAAACCTAGGGGCACCTCTGGTTCTGGCACAGGTATGTTTGGACCCTGTCCTCCCTCCCAGACGCCTTGCCCCTTTGGGCCTACACCCTGTTCCTCCTGTACTTGGGTGGGTGATGGTGATACCTTGGGCAAATGACTGAGATTATGCTTCCCCAAACCATCCCTCCACAATACATCGACAGGTAGTACATTTGACACACCCCCTTCTTGGGTCCCACCTCCAGCACCCCATGCCGTCTGCACTTGGGCCATGGGCATGACTGGCACACCTTGGATGGCTGTTTCTCCTTCCCAGGACTCTTTCACAAGAGTTAGGGGCCCACGTACACGTCTCCCGTACAAGAGCTCAAAGGGGGGGAACCCCGTTGAGGCTTGCGGCACCGCCCGGTAAGCGAACAGCAGGTGCGGGAGATAAGGCTCCCAGTCGCGCCCGTGGGACTCGACTAACATCCTGAGCATCTGCTTCAGGATGCCATTGAACCGTTCACACAGGCCGTTGGTCTGTGGGTGATACGGGCTGGACACCAGATGTTGCACCTCTGTTACCTTACACAGGCCTTGCATCAAGGCAGACATGAACTGGGTACCTTGGTCTGTGAGCATCTCTCTGGGAAATCCAACACGAGAGAAGATGCCTACCAGAGCCTTGGCCACTACATCAGCCCGGGTGGAAGACAGCGCGACAGCTTCCGGGTACCTAGTAGCGTAGTCTACTACCGTTAATATGAAACGTTTCCCGGTGCGACTGGGAATGGACAGGGGTCCAATGAGATCCACAGCCACCCGCTGGAAAGGTTCGGTTATGATGGGCATAGGTATCATTGGTGATTTGGAGCCTTGCCCCGCCTTGCCCATCCTCTGACAATTGTCACATTAACGGCAGTATTTAGCTACATCTGTCCCCATCTTAGGCCAGTAGAATAAGTGGCTGAGGCGAGCCTTGGTCTTAGTGATCCCCAGGTGGCCTGCCAGTGGAATATCATGAGCAATCTGCAACAACTCCACCCGGTAGGGTTGGGGTACCACCAAATGTTTCTCCCTAAGCCGACTTTCTTTTCCCTTTGTGGGGATCGTTTCCCGATACAACCTCCCTTGCTCCCAGTACACGCGGTCCTTGTCCGACTCCAAGGGAGGTTGATCAGCACGCTCCTTCAATGCGTCCAGACTGCGGTCAGCTTGGACAGCGTCCCTGAACTCCTGACTGGAACCAGACAGAAGAGATGTGCATGTCACATACCCGCCGGGCTCCTCCGGCTCCAGTGTGGGGAGGTTAGTCACGGCGACCTCAGTGCCATCTCCAGGTGACAGAGGGAACGGCTCAGGGGTCGGAGCGCCTTCCACCCCTCTAGCACTCTGGCTGCGGGTTACCACTGCAACACCAGCTTCCGTTCCTCATCCGGATCGGCCCTGAGATCCCCGTGACCCACCTGACCACCTGGCACATTGTCCTCAGTTGGGGTTGCCCCCAGCATCTCAGAAGAGCTACCCTGTAAACCTGCAAGGCAAGAATTAGCAATCACATTGACATTGCATTCATTCATTGATTCACAGTGAACTGCATGGGTGACTGGCTGAGCCAGGGTCACACTGAGGGGGCTCTCATCACCCGCAGATGTGGGCGGGGCTACAGCCAGGTCAGCATTCCACAATGCCTCATTCACATGCTCACTGATTACTTTAGCTGGACACACAGCAAGGGGAGACAAAAGGCTGACCCCTCCCTCTGCCTGTGTGACAGGCTTCAACACCTCATTAAAATCATCCTTCAGTACAGGCATTTTGTCACAGCGAGGTGGGGCTACTCCCACCCCATATTGGGACACCAAGGGCCCCAAATCTCTTCCCAATAGTACATTGGCAGGCAGATCAGACATAAGCCCCACATCACGCATCCCTTTTCCCGCACCCCAGTCCAAATGGACGCAAGCCATGGGCACAGTTACGTGTTCTTGTCCAATACCCTTCAGGGTCAGAGTTTTTCCAGGGATAATACTGTCCGCAGGGACCAAGTCAGGTTGCACCAGAGTAATCTGCGCCCCAGTGTCCCGAAATCCCATGACCACTTTACCCCCCACAATGACCTGTTGGCATCGGATTGCAACCCCTCCCTCCCCACCAAGAATACAGATGGGCCAGCTGCCGTGGCTGGGGAAACAGGGGGGTTCTTAGAGCGGTTGGGGCATTCTGCCTTGAAATGTCCTGGCTGGTTACAGGCGTGACATCGCCGGACCTCTCCTTGGGACTTAGAGGGGGTCCCCGGGGCGCCCAGAGTTCTTGGGACAGGGGAAGTAGAGGGGGCACCCGGGACAGAGTTTGTCTTACCCCACTTGGAGACCGCAGGCTGTGGTGAACTCCAGCTTTGCCCCTCCTTCCCGCTTGGGGGTCTCTGCAGTGTGGCTCCTCTCTTGATCCCTTGCTCCCTGGTGGACACATAGTCATCAGCAATCTCTGCAGCCTTGTCTGCTGTTTTGGGTTTCCAATCACACACGAACTGGCGGACCTCCAGAGGGCACACCTGGAGAAATTGTTCCTTTATCATAAGATCCCCAATTCCCTCAAACGTGGTGACAGTAAGTCCTTTGATCCACTGCCAGAATGTAACCTGTAAGTGGTGCAGAACATCCGCATAGCTCTCTGTGGGACCCCGCTGGATATTCTGGAACTTTGTGCGGTACACCTCCGGCGTGAGCCGGTATCTCCCGGATCAGCGCCGCTTTGATGGTCTCATAGTCCGCGTCCACTGGTAAGCTCATGGAAACATCCAGGCCTTTTCCCTTCAGCCGGGGAGACAGGTAACGGGCCCATTCTGCCTGGGGAATATGATGCTGCTTACACACCCGCTCAAATCCCCGCAAAAACGAGTCCAAGTCCCCGTTACCTTCCAAGATTGGAAAGTCCTCGGATCGGATCTTTAGTGCTCGGGCTCCTGGAGTTGGTGCAGGGGAAGGTTGCGCCTGCTGGCAAAGTTCCAGCTTTTTTAGCTCAAGCTGATGCTCCAACTCCGCCCGACGCTCTGCAGCAGCGGCCTCTTTTTCCGCCCGGCGCTCTGCAGCAGCAGCAGCGGCCTCTCTCTCCACCCGGCGCTCTGCAGCTTCTCGGTACTGGAGAATCACCTGCAGACGGGTGCTAGAGTCACTAGCGTCTATCTGCTGTAAGGCCATTTGCAAGTATAAGTCCGTTACCCCCACAGAACTGGGGTTACTGGTCCCTCCAGGCACAGTTACCTATGGGGTCCGGGCACCTGCGGAACCGTCTGACATGGTGATGTTGTCTGGTGCCAGCCTCTCAGGACCTTGCTCTGCCTCCTGCATGGCTATGGTAGCTTCCATATCTGCCATCTCCTGGAGTTCAGCAGCAACCAAGTCCTGCAGACGTTTGGTTATGCTTCTGGTCCCACCAGCCATCCACTGGAAGCCGTTGCCAAATAAAAGATAGGACAGAAAAAAGAAGAAGGGAGGGAACAGTACTGTACCAAACTTTCACTGTATTTTAAGCTTGATCTCATACCGCGCTCATTCCATAGGATTGCCGCAATCCCCAGTGTCTGCGTGATACCACACCCACACACTGTTACCCTAATATCCCACAACGCTGCCACCACTGTGAAGAATATCGCCTCGCCCAGCCGCCTGGCACGCCTGCGATCAAACTTCTTTCTTAACCTCCCACTCACACACCGTGAGTAGACCAGGTCATAGGATAAAACGAAATGAGCGATATAAATTTTATATGTTTAATAACCCAAGTGGGTCGGTATGAATTAATAGCATATACAGAAATATACAATATTAATATGATCAAGCATAAACATACAAGCAAAAGGGAAATGATACAATACACAAAAATAAACAGGGGAATTAAAAGATAGAGAAAATACCGGCATAGGCTCGTAGTCCGTTTCTCTAGGCCACAGCAGAGTTTTGGGCCTAGGGCGCAAGCTTAAGCAAGTTGCATAAAACAATCCTTCTACATGCTGTCCAGAACTAGGCCCTCAAAGCATTCCTCAGTAGGGCAGGCCCTCTCATCTTCTCCCAGATCAGAGCTCCTTACTGCCTCTTTGCTGAATGACCCCAGAATCCAGGTCTGCCCACAGCATATAGCTAGTGCTCCACCCACCCCTTGCACCCAGGCAGCCCCCCTTCTCCCACCTTTGCAGAACCCTCGGAGAGAAGGGTGAAGTTAAGGCTTGCTATCCCCCATCCCATCTGGCCAGGGATAATAAAAGTGCCTGGCTATAGCAAGCCATCTCCAATGAACACACATAAAACCAGTGAAGCGTATCATCCAGCAATGTGGACTCAACTAAATCACCGCATTCCAAGTGGGGGAAGGACTGACCTAAGCAAGTAAAACACACTTCCAAGAAAGATATAAAACTGAGGGTCGGTTCATCACAGCACCCCTGATGGTGATATATAAAAAGCTATAAAGAATAGACCCTGAATTAGGGCCATTACTGTAAACAGGCAAGACAAACAGAGGGGGGGATGCACAAAACAAGAGCCAGGAGGAAAGGGATAAGGTAAACGCGGGGTTTGGGGTGTGAGTGAGTCACTGTGATAATGAACAAAGTAAGCCAAGTCAAATCGTGTACCATTAGATACCATTAGATATTATGCAACGCCCAGAAAGCATCCCATGGTTCCCATACAGCTCCCGAAACCTCCGCGGTTAGACCAGGGGAATAGTGTGGATGAAAAAGGAAGGCTGTCGTAAAGGAGCTCGGGGAAGAGAGATGAAATCGCAAAGCACAGGCTCGCCAGACATCGCAGGTCAGGGCCATTGGACTGAGAAGGGTAGAAGAAGGGGGGATGTATGGATTTGACCAGAGTAGTGTAATAGGGTGATGTGGGGCTGACCATAGTTTTTCTATTTCCATCCACTTCGTATATGCTAGAAAGGTGGACCATGCTAGAATCCTCCGAAGCTGGGTAGCCCAGTAATATAAAACCAAATTGGAGAGCGTCAGGCCATGTCTGTGTTTTGGTGTCATCATGAGGGATCTAGAAATCCTGTCTCTCCCTCCTGCCCAGACAAAACGTAATATGGAGCCCTGAAAAGAATGAAGGTCCTCAAGCGGAACCAGAATTGGCTGGGTCTCAAAGAGAGAAAGCAATTTGGACAGCATTTTTTACAGCAGATATCCGGCCGAAGAGAGACAGAGAAAGAACCTGCCATCTGGTGAGGAGGGCACGGATCTGACGATACAAGGAGGAAAGTTAGCAGAGTACAGATGAGAGAAAGAAAGCTTACAATTCTAACAGTGATTTTTCCAAATTTACAAGAAAATTTCCCAAACCCATTTGCAAGGGACCACTTCAGTTCTGAAGGGGATTTTAAAAGCCTGTATATTAGAGACCTCCCCCTAAATCATCCAATTTTAAAAATTGCACCCCTTAAAAAACCACATTTGGGAAGTTTGTTAACCCTTTAAGCATTTCACGGGAATTAAAACAATATGGAGGTGAAATTTGGACATTCAGAAGGGGTTAAAGGAGAAAATACATTTATCAATTTGCTATGCAATATCTCCCAAGCACAGAAATATCCCACATGTGGATGTAAACTGCTGTTTGAGCACAGGGAAGGAGTGCCACTGGGTGTTGAAAACAGATTTTGATGGAATAGTTTTCCAGAGCCATGTCATTTGCAGAGGCTCTAAAGTACCAGAACAATGGAATCCCCCGAAAAGTGTTCCCATTTTGGAAAGTACACAACTCACAGAATTTGTCAAGAGTATAGTAGTATAGTGAGCATTTTGATCCCACAATTGTTTCACAGATTTTATTAACAGTGGGGTGTGAAAATGAAAAATTATTTTTTTTTTTTTTCCAATAAACTGTCCATTTAGCCACAAATTTTTCCTTTTCACATGGGGTTAAAGGAGAAATGCAATGCACAGTTCGCTACACAATTTCTCCTGGTCCTTTGCACATCTGTATGTTTCCATGGAAATACACTACAGAAAACTCTGTATATCTTTTAATAGTCCATTAATATAGTCCATAATTGAAAAGTGGTCTAAGAATATTTTGCCATCTATCACCCCCCACATCTATAAATAAGAGCCATATGGAGGTCAAAATGATTTCAGTATGGGGCTACAAAGTAGTCTGTAACCATAACAAAGCTACAGGAGATTTTGTTCATTTTAGACACTTTAAAACTATTTAAAAAATAAAATGGTTGCACATGTGAACCTTCAGTTTAACCCTTTTGCTGACCGTTTAACTTTTTTCAAACTTGACAAACACAAATAAAACCTGAATTGTAAAATACCCCATATGAATTTTTGAGAGTAGGCATCTGGCACATTGTAAACATGGCACCTAATACTTAACAGTCGTGAGCACCTTCATGCAATTCGCAATGAAGTGTAACCTTTTGTTTAAAAAAAAAAAAAAAAAAAAGTTAGGATATACTGATCTAAGAGGAGAAAAGAAAAGAAGCAGTCCGTTATTTTATGTCCATTTTTTTTCCTGCGCATGCTCAGAAAGGAGAAACAAAAATAAAAAAAGACAGTGTTAAAAAACGGACCCTAACTGATGCTAACGGACACTAACTGATGCTAATGTGTCCGTTTTTTAACTGAACCAACAGTAGTGTGAACCCTGCCTTAGTAAGTTCCAAAATTGTTTAATATTTTTTTGATTTACGTTTTTTTGTATAATGTGTTTGGAGAATCTGTACCTGATAATTTTACTATACTTGTATATTAAAAGTACCTGCATACATTTATGGTATTGTTTATTAAGCATAATATTGCACTGTTGTGTAACTAATATGTATTTTTTCTCTAATTGCACTTTACAGATAGTAAACCTTATAGAAGAAACTGGGCACTTCCACATCACAAACACAACATTTGACTTTGACCTTTGTTCCCTTGACAAAACCACAGTCCGTAAATTACAGAGTTACCTAGAAACTTCTGGAGCATCCTGAGGGTATGACTGGGACCTGCCTACATGGACAAATAAGAGACTGGAGTCAATGCAACAACAAAACTGATGAATTGTTCAGGATAAATGAACACGGTCTGGATGCTCTAAGAACAACATGGAAAAAGATATTCCTTTGGATGTTTTTTCACTATTCTTGTTGTTTCTTATCCCCAGAATGGGGTACTATGAACTGAAAGTAAAGAAGGAACATTGACATTAGATATACATTTTTGGAGATTAAACCTGGGAAGCCTTGAAAAAAAAAAAAAAAAAAAAAAAAGACATGCACAACATTTCTTCTGTCATGAACTGAGGTGTTCAGTATCATGTGTTGCCATGTGACACACGTATTTGAGCACACACTCTGCCTTACTATGTGACTGATCTATTTATTACCGCATATCTAGGTTCCAAACATCGGTGTGGAAATGACACTACCAGATGCTTGTAGGTCCATTACTTACATTCTAAAATACATGCTCCATTTTTTGAGCAAGACTGCCGTCAGAGACTTAATGACTAGTCACCAGAACATTTCTCTGCTCACACAGCAAATACTTGGTTTCTATTTCTTCTGGTTAAAGAAAGGCTCGCCACAAATAGACTCAGAGGTGGACCAAGTTGAATTTCACCATCATCCTTGCTTGATTCCATGACATCTTTGTAAGGATCTTCCACAAATGCCCCAAATGCGTTATGTGACTTGTAGCCTTACTGGGTGAAATGGTTAGCTGTCCTGATACAGAAATAGGCTTTGGGCTGAGTCTTGCAGTGTTTGTCTATTCAGTTCAATGTGCTTGTGTCTCAATGTTTTCCTCTGTAATATTAAAGCTCTGTTTTCTTGTGTGTGAGTGTGTGTATACGTATGTATATTATATATGATATATATACACACTGCACTATACACAGATTTGCAAAACGTTGAGGCAGTCTGCAGATTCCTTGTTGAAAAGGACCTTATCCTGCCATATACAGTACTTATGATGTAGAAATTTCTTCATTTGGGACTATTTATTACAATTCTCTGCTGTCTTTGGCTGACAGTTAATTATTAATTATTGCTACCATGGACAAAATGGCATTTAATATTTAGGTTTTTTTATGTTCATATATTTGTTTATGGTCATTAATGTCAACTTTTTTTTTCTATTTGGAAATTAAATTACCTTTACATAAAAAATATACAGTAATTTGTTTTGGGATCAATTTTTGGATTTATGTCAGGATACTCATTGTGTTGTTTACATATATATGATGTCTTATATTAAGAAAATATATAATTATATATTTTTTCATTTCCTTTTAATCCCCAAATTAATTTCCTCATTTGTTCCCAGATTTACTTGCCTCATTAATGCGATTTTGTGTTATTTAATGGAAACACACTGGCTTCTCAATCTGCTTGTTTAGAATGAAAAATGAATTGTATTGTTGGGAAAAGATGTGAACAGTTGGGGCATTTATGAAATCTTGCACAGGTTGTGATGAAATTATGCAAAATCCTGTTGTGATAACCACATGCTTGGTTTCAATCCATAACCATTCACAAACTCTGCTTAACAATACAGAATATTTTCTGGACTGTTGACTGTGGAACTTCCTATTGTGCATGTACTAAAACTTGAAGAAAAGAGTTAATTATTTACCATCCTCAGACGCACAGTCTTGCACTTTGCTACTGTGCTATGAATGGCATTTTATCAGACTAAAATTTGGCTTCAAATGGTTCCTCTATTTTAAATCGAAACCTCCATCGTTCCATTCCATCCGGTATATTACATTGTGTAAGAGGGCTGTTGGCCATGGTTTAAAGCTATCAGCTCCCTCAACTGTGTTTAAGTCAGGGTTTTCTAGAGCATTGACTGCAGTCGGCTCACCTTTTTCTAAACAAATCACTGTATTATAATTTACAGTAGCATTCCCTCAACTTACTTTTACACTGAAGATGTGTAAATCTTACTGCCAAAGATTTGCATCTACTTATTTCATGATTGTCTATCCAGTTGCAAGCCTAAAAGGGCAGAAATTCCACTCAAAATGCATACTGTGGATTGTTTGTATATATACATACAGTATGTATACTACCACAAGTAATGCTAGTGGTGTTACTGAATACAGCCAGTCTGATTCTTTAAATGCCTATAGTTACTGTTTGTAACACGGTGTCCATCTATGTCCATTTAACACCCTGAAAACCTCCACAGACCTTTTGATATAATGTTGGTGGATATGGCAATTGTACAACACTGAATGAGATAATAACTGCACTACTAGTAAAAGATCCTGGCCTGACTAAACGTATACTTTGAGGAGATGCAGTATATTTACACAATGGTCAGTACTGTGTACTTTGCCTACAGCGGTATATCTACTGTTATTCATACTGCAGTCTTCTCATTCATTATAGGTCCAAATAGGTATGTGCCACATTTTCAGCTTTTTATTTGGTCAATGTGTAACTGTGTGGATATGTCTTATTATTGTATTCCAATTCCAATAAGATTATATTTTGTGTTTCTTTCTGCCCAAAGAGTTATTTTTGTATTTTCTTTTTTTTCTTTCCTGTATGTTTTTTAACATGGGAGAATTTACGTTACTCCTCAATGAACAAGTGTACTTTCCAGTAATGTTATGACTCTATAGGATGATTGGCATGAAGCATACTTGAAACAGTTTTGTTGTATAGTCCACTTTCAATGTGCAATTTATATCAAGGAAAGCTTAAAACTTCAAAAAGACGCATGTGTGTTTTTTGTTTTACTGTTACTTGGTTAACTGTGTCAGTTAATTATATAGAATTCTTGAAACGACGCCCACTCTACAAGGTGCATTCTGTTATTAAACTGAGATATATATTATTTGATCCATAAAAACTGTTTTGATCAGTAAAATAATCTATAGCATTATGCCCTAATTTTGTTGCATATAAAAACAACAATACAATGATCCTTGGTTTCTGTTATATCTGAAGCAGAAGGAAGTCATTCATGAGCACCACTGCTATTTACAGCATCTTGATGAATATGGGATATATTAGTCATACATCAGCTCTCAAAGGGCAGACTGAAACAATTAAAGTGGTAGTCCAAAGTAATCATTTTGAGAGTTGGAGAAAGAGAAAAATTAAAAGATCTATGTTTTTAAGCATAGTTTCCAATTGCTAAATTAGAGCATATGCTTTGATTCCACAGTCTTAAAGGTAAGACACGCACAGTATGCTCAGAAACTATGAAAAATAAGCCTGAAGGGGTTACTATTCTACAAAGAATGATGATGAGAGAACTTATTGTCCAGAAAGGCAAACAACATTAAGGCTAGGGCTACACGGCGACTTTGGCTGTGACTCCAGTTGTGCAACCAAAGACCACTGGATGCCATGCAACTCTTTTACTCCTGTTAGTGAATGGAGTCATACTGCAACGTGAGGATGCCACGACCACAACTTCTAGACAAAAAAAATAGAAATTGAGCAATGTCTGACCCTTTTGCAACTAAAAGTCATGGTTGCAGCACCGTTGGGGTCACAATGCAAATCCATTCAATAATATGAGGAAAAGCGTTGCAAGGTGATCCGTTGATCTTTGGTTGTGCAACTGGAGTCACAGCTGAAGTTGCCGTGTAGCCCTAGACTAGTATTAAAAAGAGCATCACATCACAGCTGATTTCTAAGGATGCAGAGGTGATTAAGAAAAGTTGAAAGAGATATATTGTTGTTAAGCAGTGCTTCAAACGCTTCTTTAATACCAGAAGCAAGTGAAATAAACAGCAGAAATGCATCTTCTATACTAGATATAATATTCCAGGAATCCAGGAACTAGAAGGATGGGTCTACTTTTTTCAAAACACAGCACAACTCTTTTCCACAGGCTATGTCTGGTATCACAGCATAGCCCTGCTCTCTTAAATGTGCATACATATAATTTGATAAGGGGTTTGATAATTTATGGAAACTACAAAAATGAGTGATGTGCATGTAGTCTGTATGGGTGAACTTGGAGTCCCTGCAGCTTATACCACAGAGCTGGAGGCATTCTGTGTAGAGCATTGAGATACCTCCATATAGCATAATATTGCTAAGATACAGAAATCTACAATCCCACAGAATCCAACAGAAACAAAAAAAACCGGTTTGCTTCTAAATGTAATTGCAGTCATAGAAAAGTACAGTATGACTTGGAAGCCTTGTGTTGGTGTCATAAAACAGCTCTATACAGAGTCTCAAAGAAATACAACCCCAATTCAGAAATAGTGGTGACGCTGTAAAATGTGAAGAAAACAAGAATCCAATGATACACATTTTTCCATTTAATTTGAAAAAAAGTAACACCTTTTAGAAATTGTTGGTAACCGCACATCTCAAAAAAGTTAGGACAAGGTTAACAAAATGCTGAAAAAGTGGTAATAATTAGTAATTGTAGGGTTCATTTTCAACTAGGTCACATGATTGTGTATAAAAAGAGCATGTTCAAGAGGCAGATTCTCGCAGATGCAAGATGGTCAAGGGTTCACCAACCTCTGAAAAACTGCGTCTAAAAAATGTGGAACCGCTTCATAAAAATGTTAGCCTAAAGTTGCAAAGACTTTGAATATGGCACCATCTACAGTGCATAGTTTCAAAAGATTCAAAGAATCTGGAGAAATCCATGTACGCAAGGGACAAGGATTATGGTCAATATCGGATGCTTGTGATTTATGGACCCACAGGTGGCACTGCATTAAAAACGGGCATGAATCGGTAATGCAAATCACTGCATAGGCTCAGGAATACTTCCAGAAATCATTGTGAACAGAGTTTGCCATGCAAGTTAATGCTATATCAGGCAAATAAGTCATATATCAACACAATCCAGAACCACTACTATCTTCTCTGGGCCAAAGCCCATTTAAAATGGACTGAGGCATAATGGAAAACTGTTCTGTGGTCAGATAAATCAAAATTTGAAATTCTATAGGAACATCATGGACGCCATGTCCTGTGTCTCGAGGAGAGGAACATTTTGCTTGTTATCAGTGCACAGTTCAAACACCTGCCTCTTTTATGCTATGGGTTGCATTATTGTCTGTATACAAAAGAAATCCTGCACTCACAAATGTTTGCAAGGTCAATGTGAACTTCATTAGACATCAGAAATAACGTATCCATTAGAATACAATTACAATTTTTTATTTATACATTTCATTTATACATTTTCAAAACAAAACCTCGTCCTGAATATAATAATAATATATCAATAAAACATGCATCAAGAAATACCACCCATGGGGTATGTCAAATATATGAGAGAACAAAGATCTTGATAGGATCGAGGTATATGGAAATACAAGTACAACTGTTTCATGGCTGAATGTGGGCTAGAGGTACAGTGGCCAGCTTTCTAGCACAAATAAAATAAAAATCTGTACAAACTATGGACATAACTAGAGATGAGCGAAGTTTTCAAAAATTCGATTTGGCAACTTTGCTGAATTTTCCGATATGATTCTATTCGGTCCGAATTAAATCGCGGCAAATAAACAGCTATTTCCTGTCTGCAGAGAGTCAGGGTGGGCGGCAAAATGGCGGAACCCCTTGGATGCCACAGTTATATTACAGATGCCGTGGTCAGTTGCAGCTTACACCCTGCTCCATAACCGATCGGGGGTTTTAACACCTTGGATGCAGCAGGCACACATGCCGTGGGCGTTCGCGAAGTGGTTAAAGGGATGTGACGTCACAGGGCTGGCTGATGATTGGCTGCTCGCATGGCATTGTGGGTGATCCCGCGTTCCCAGAGTTCCTTGCCCCATGTCCTAACATGTGCAGCAGCCATTTTGAACAAAATGTGATTCGTTACCACGAAGCGTGAGGAAATCTGGATTCGATGCGAATCGAATATTTCCTGAAACTTGGATCAAATTCCACTTCGTCAGCTTCGATTCGCTCATCTCTAATAATAACATATACTGTAAATACCTATAAAATCTTACGGGATTGCTATAGTAGATATTGAGTTCAGCTGGAGTATTAAGCGCTTGGACAAAAGCAGTTAAGCTGAGGCAGAAGTGCTAAAGAAACGGATCACATAGGGGAATTTAAATACATGCCACTCTGATGACTTCCCGTGATGTCAGTTTTGTCACTGGAAGTTCAGTATATGTCACATCCAGTCACTGGACACCACAACGGAAGTGGATTAAAGAAAAATATATCTCCCAAAGGAAAGGTAAATGCAGGGTGAAGAGGAAGCCAAATCTAAGGTAAGTCCTAATTAAAGAGGAGGAGAAACAGGGAAGGTGCTGATGGCCGACTCTCGGCCGCATCATAATGGGAGAGACGCAACTTCCAGTCACGTCATGTGGTGCTCCAGAAGTTTGCATCCAGCTGCATTGTCATGGGAAAGATGATGACTTCATGACGGTCATGTCATGTGGCATGCTGGAAGTATAGGTGAAAAACTGAGTAAGTGTTAAAGGGGTTGTCCAGGCTAAACTTTTACTTTTTAACTAGGAAGGGGGAGGTTAAAAAAAAAAACGCACTCTCCTATCCCCGGTGCCACCCAGCGCGGTCCAGTCTTACAGCTATGTTGTTTTCTTCCGGCGGAAGTCCTTGCTGCATGTGACCAACCAATCATCAACAAAGGACACGGGATGTCACTACTTGTGACGTCCCCGGGTCCCTTCCTTAGACTGCAGAGGTCACTGACTGGCCTCAGCGGGTCACGTAAATGTGAAAAAAAATTAGTCTATAGAAATAAAGTAGTAAAATTAAAATGAAAAAGCAATCCAGTTTCTGATCAACTGGTCACTAGAGACGCCCTACGTTTTAATGATTCTGTAAAGAAATATAAACCATATAAATAAACATTCCATAATAGAATCCTGCCTAAACCAATAGATACACAGCACTATTTTAATTGAAACTACGGATGTCATATTCTCTGTTAAGACCCCTGGGCTTAAGAGTATGGAATTTATAAGTCCAAAAGGCCTCTCTCATTTTAATCCTTTTTATCCAGTCTACATCTCGCCTAGGTTTAGGAACATATGCTCTATAACCTGGTTATTGAGCTGCAGAATAGAATGTTTAGCCTGGTGAAAATAATAGGGAATAGGTAGCAATAGATTCTGTGTGCGTATGGTAGATTTAGCTTTTGCGTTGTCTCCACAGTGTAGGCTAGACCAGATGTGCACTTGACCATATACATTATGTAAGATAGTCATTGCTTGGGAAACCTTTACCAGTATGGGGTGAAAGATATATACTTTCTGCACATTATTGCACTGTGGGCAGTGTAGACACTGGAATGTCCCATTTCTCCTTGTGTTTAAAGAGAACCTTTCACCACCTCCACCTCACTAGTTCTTAGCATCTGTTAATTGGCACAGCCAACTGTGCTGAAGTCAGTGGAGCAGTGCCTATTAACAGATACTAAGCACTTGAATTGGTGGAGGTGGTCAAATGTCCTCTAAATTTTGGTCAATATGTTTTGTGTTTAACTAGGAAAATAGAGAATTTGGTGAAAATTTGGGTAAAAAATGTTTTAAAACTTTGAAATTAATTGCTTTTCATATGGATAGTCATACTACCCAAATTAATTCATAAATATAATTTACCATATCTCTGCTTTATGTTGCCATCAAACTTTAATCACCCTTTTTTTCCTGACATTATAAGGCTTACAACTCAAACAGCAATTTTCCAAATTTTCAAGAACATTTCCAAAACCCATTTTTAAGGGACCAGTTCAGTTCTGAAGGAGCTTTGAAAGGTTTATGTAATAGAAACCCCCATAATTTACCCCATTATCAAAACTGCACTCCTGAAATAATTCAAAACTGCATTGAGGAAGTTTCTTAATCCTTTCAGCATTTCACAGGAAGAAAATGGAGGTAAAATTTACACATTTCAATTTCTTGCATTCATTTAGCTCTAGAATGTACACAGTCACAAAGGGATAAAAGCGAAAATGCATTACACCAACGTTTATTACATTTCTCCCAAACATGGAATTATTCCAAATGTGGAAGTAAACTTATCTATGGGCACGCAGATGCAGAAGGGAAGGGGTAGAGTCAGCATTTTGACTCCACGGGTGTTTCATAGAATTAGGCCATGAAAATGGAAAGTAAAATTTTTTTAAATAGAATTTTGCTTTAAAGGGGTTGTCCAGGATAAATGAACAATCTCTGACTAAGTCCCCCATGCCCCCCCAACTTTCTAATATATCTTTGGGCTGAGTTAATTAGTTGGGAAGGGCTAGTAGTGGGAGGGGGAGGAGGGTGTGAGAGAGGGAGGGGGGAGGGAGCAAAGCATTATGGTAGTTGTAGGATAGAAGCACAGGACGCTACACAATGTAAACAAATGCAGAAGATTCCAGGAGCTCCCAGAGAAAGACATAAATCTCTCAAATCACTGCTAAAGGTATTTGGGTGCACTTATTAACCCATTAATAGCACTAACAGACCTTTTTAAAACAAATAATTTTTGCCCAGAAAACACCTTTAACCCCAAATTGTAATTTTAACCCCAAATGTAATTTTCACAAGTTATTAAAGGAGAAAATGTACTCACAATTTGTCATTTCTCCGACTATACAAATGCCCCACATGTGGATGTAAACTTCTGTATAGGTACATAGCAGGGCATAGAAGGGAAGGAGTGCCATTAAGCTTTGGAAGGACAGATTTTGCTGGAATCTGTTTCAGACACCATGTCGCGTTTGCAGAGCCCCTGAGGTGCCAGAACAGTGGAAACCCCCAAAAAGTGACACCATTTTGGAAACTATCCCCCTCAATTAATTTATCTAGGGGTATAGTCAGCATTTTGACCACACAGGTTAGAATTGGGCTGTGAAAATTTAAATTTTTTTTTCCAATAAAATATTGCTCCAAACATTTCATTTTCACAAAAAGTTAAAGGGAAAATGCACCCCATAGTTTTTTAAGCAATTTCTCTTGCGCACAACCATATTCCATATGCTGTGGTGAAAGGCCATGCAGGCATATGGTGGAGATCGGAATTGAAAGAGTGCTGTTTGACTTTTGAAGGGCAAATTTTGCTGGAATAGTTTTCAGGTCGCATTTACTGAGAACCTGATGTACTAGAACAGTGGAAACCCCCAACAAACTACCCTATTTTGGAAACTACAGCCCTCAAAAAATGTATTTATTAACCTTTTCAGGACCACCCACTGTATATAAACGTCGGCGCTTGCTGGGCTTTGTCCAGAGCCGACGTTTATAAACTGACCCTGCTAAATTGGGGATCGGGTCTCCCCAAGGGTCAGAAACTCAGTGAACACAGCAATAATAGCTGCTGGTGTTCACGGAGACATGATCAGGACCTGATAGGTTCAGGTCCCGATCATGTAGCCGCCATATTAGAGAAAGTTTGTTGCAGTAACAAACTTTCCCTGATATTAGCGGCCCGCCCGTCCGCGGGCGGCATTGGGAGCGGGTGTTAGCTGTATCTGACAGCTAACACCCTGCTCCATATCCTACGGTAGGAGCTGTGCTCTGATCGGACGTTTTAACCCCTTGGATGCCGCGGTCAAACAAGACCGCAGCATCCAAGGGGTTCCGGAATGCCAAATGAACCCCCCCCTCATTCCCCGCGGCGAGATCGGGGGGTGCCCATATGTGTCTTCTGCAGCCCGGGGTCTGGCCAGTGACCCCAGGCTGCTCGGTGCCCCCAGTACCTGGTTGATCCTGCCGGGAAGTGAGAAAGTCAGGCTATGCGTCTACATAGCGCTGACTTTCTCTATAGACTGCAATACACGTGTATTGCAGTCTATAATACTGAACCAGCGATCCCTGGTTCATGTGTCCTTATAGGACAAATAAAGAAATGTAAAAAAAAAAAAAAAGTGCAAAAGAAATGTAATAAAGTTTGTGAAATAAATGAATAAAGCCCCAAAATTCCCTTTTCCTATATCAAATGAGTTATATAAAACAAAAACCTAAAAATTAATAAAAAACAATACATATTTGGTATCGCCATGTCCGTAACAACCTGTACAATAAAACAGGAACATTATTTAACCTACATGGTGAACGTCGGAAAAAAAACCCAGAAAAAATCCGCTGTAAGTAATGATTTTTCGCCATCTCACCCTACAAATTATGCTATAAAAAGTGATCGAAAAGTCACATATACCCCAAAACAGCACCAATAAAAAGCACAGGTTGTCCCGCAAAAAATAAGCCCTCAACTATCTCTGTCAACCGAAAAATAAAAATGTTACGCATCTCAGAAGATGGCAATGCAAAGATAATTGATTTCCTTCCCCAAATGGATTTAATGGATTTTTGTTCTGCAAAACTAGTAACGCATAAAAAAACAATATAAATGAGGTATCGCTGTAATCGTACCGACCCAAAGAATAAAGGCCACAGGTTACTTATGTTGTACACTGTGTGGAAAAAAATTAATAGGTAAAACACAATGCCAGAATTGATGAGGATTTTTTTTAATCCACTAAGAAAGCGTTAATAAACGTTAATCAATAAGTCATAGGCACTCAAAAATGTTATTACAAAATACATCTCATACCACAAACAACAAGCCCTCATATGGCTACAGCACCAGAAAAAAAAAAATATATATATATATATAGCTTGTTCAATGTGAAGACAAAAACCCCAAAAATCGCCAAATCATTAGAACACAACTGGCTGCGGGAGGAAGTAAATGTATAAACTGTGGGAGAGTATATTAGGGGACATCCCAGATTTAGAGCTTACGAGGGAAAATAAACCAGAACTGACCCCCAGAGTGACCCCCTCCCCCAATCATACAAGCTACTGGGGATATAGTAGTAGTAAATTTCGTGTTCCCCATGTACTCCGCACAGCTTACATATTCACTGTTCACCCTCCGCTGTGCAGTCACGTCTGGGATACTAATGCTCACTCCACCCCTTGATAAGTTCTTTGAGGAGTGCAGTTTTTAAAATGGGGTCATTCCCTAGGGGATTCCACTTTTCTGGTACCTTAGAGGCTCTGAAAACATGACATGGCGTCCAGATACCAAACATCTAAATGTGCACTCCAAAAGCCACATAGTGCTACTTCCCTTCTCTACCCTGCTGTGTGCCCATACTGCAGATTATTCCCCCATGTATGACACTGGTGTACCCAGGATAACGTACTTAATGTCATATGTGAGTATAAATGGCTGTTTGGGGACAGCCGGGCACAAAGTGGAAGGAGCGCTATTTTGGTTTTTGGAGCACAGACTTAGACGGTTTGGTTTTTGGACACCATGACACTTTTTCAGAGCTCCTGAAATGCCAGTAAAGTGGAATCCCCTGATATGTCACCCCATTTTGGAAACTACACCCCTGAAGGAATTTATCCAGGGGTACAGTGAGAATTTTTAACCCCCAAGTGTTGCCTTAATTAATTTTCCAGAAATGAATACGCAGCTGATGGTGGAAGATGAAAATGACACTTTTTCCAGGAATACGTAATTTCAGTGCGTAATACGTTGTGCCCGGCTTGTATCAGAGACTAATGCTCCAAAAGCTGTTGTGCCCAGAATACCCGCTTAACAGTTTTTGGAGGAAGTGTCTCTGGTGACACAAGTTGGGTACAACATATTAGCACTGAAATGGCGTATCTATGGAAAAATTGCAATTTTCATTTTTCATTATCAGCTGCACATTCATTTCTGGAAATGAAATTAATGCAACACTCAAAGTGTAAAAATGCTCGCTACACCACTTGATAAATCCCTTCAGGGGTGTACTTTCCAAAGTGGGGTCACATTTCAGCGGGTTCTACTTAACTGCCAATTCAGGGGCTCTGCAAAAGTGGCATGACATCAAAAAACCAAACTGTGCTCCAAAAACCAAAATAGAACTCCTTCCCTTCTGTGCCCAAACATCAATTTATACCCGCATATGACATGAAGTACGTTATCCTGGGTACACCAGTGTCATACATGTGGGCATAAACTGCCGCTTGGGCACACAGGAGGGTGCAGATAAGGAGCGCTATGTGCTTTTGGACCACTGATTTAGTTTGTTGATTTTTGGACGCCATGTCACATTTATAGAGACTCTAAAATTGCCCCTACAAAATAGGGGTCACTTCTTGGAGAATTCCAATTTACTGGCACCACCAGGGCTCTGCAAAAACAACATGGCAACCAGAAAATCCCTCCAAATCTGTACTCCAAAAGCTAAAAAGCGCACTGCTCCATCACTTCTGAGCCCTGCTGTGTAACCAAGCAACAGTTTACACCTACATATACAACTTCTTTCTACTTGGGATAGCCCAGTTAATAGTTTTAGGAGTGCGTGTCTCTGATGACACAAAGTGGGTGCAACGTATTGGGCACTGACATGGCATATTTCTTTAAAAATTAAAATTTTCACTTTGTACATTAATTTTCAGGAAGCACTCTTAGGGTCAAAATTATAATACCCCTTGATAAATTCCTTGAGGGGTGTAGTTTCTAAAATGGAGTCACTTTTTGGGGGTTTCCATTGTATTGGTACTTTAGGGGCTCTGGAAATGCGACATGGCATCTGAAAACTATTCCAGCAAAATCTGCCCTCCAAAACCAAATAGCGCTCTTTCCATTCCGAGCATCACCATGCACCCATACAGCACATTATAACCACATATGGGATTATCCCATGTTCAGGAGAAATTGTGTAACAAACCTTGGGGAGCTTTTCCTCCTTTACCCTCTTGTAAAAATAAAAAAAATTGGACTAAATTGACAGTTTATTGAAAAAAAAACTAATTTTTTATCTTCACGTCCCGATGTTAATAAAATCTATGAAAAAGCTGTAGAGTCAAACTGTTCATTATATCCCTTGATATGTTTTGTGAGGGGTGTAGTTTCCAAAATGGGGTCACTTTTGAAGGTTTCCATTGTATTGGTACTTTAGGGGCTCTGCTAATGCGACATGGCACCCGAAACCTAATCCAGCAAAATCTTCCCTCCAAAACCAAATAGCGCTCTTTTCATTCCGAGCCCCACCATGTACCCATACAGCAGATTATGACCACATATGGGGTATTGCCGTGTCCAGGAGAAATTGTGTAACAAACCTTGGGGAGCTTTTTCTCCTTTATCCTCTTGTAAAAATAAAAAAAATTGGACTAAATTGACAGTTTATTAGAAAAAATTAATTTTTCATTTTCACGTCCCGAAGTTAATAAAATCTGTGAAAAAGCTGTAGAGTCAAACTGCTCATTATATCCCTTTATATGTTCTGTGAGGGGTATAGTTTCCAAAACGGGGTTACTTTTGAAGGTTTCCATTGTACTGGTACTTTAGGGGCTCTGCTAATGCGACATGGCACCCGAAACCTAATCCAGCAAAATCTTCCCTCCAAAACCAAATAGCGCTCTTTTCATTCCGAGCCCCACCATGTACCCATACAGCAGATTATGACCACATATGGGGTATTGCCGTGTCCAGGAGAAATTGTGTAACAAACCTTGGGGAGCTTTTTCTCCTTTATCCTCTTGTAAAAATAAAAAAAATTGGACTAAATTGACAGTTTATTAGAAAAAAAGTAATTTTTCATTTTCACGTCCCGAAGTTAATAAAATCTGTGAAAAAGCTGTAGAGTCAAACTGCTCATTATATCCCTTTATATGTTCTGTGAGGGGTATAGTTTCCAAAACGGGGTTACTTTTGAAGGTTTCCATTGTACTGGTACTTTAGGGGCTCTGCAAATGCGACATGGCACCTGAAAACTATTCCAGCAAAATCTGCCCTCCAAAAGCCAAATAGCGCTCTTTCCATTCCAAGCCCCACCATGTACCCATACAGCAGATTATGACCACATATGGGGTATTGCCACATTCATGAACAATTTTTTAACAAACTGTGGGGTGCTTTTTCTCCTTTAACCCCTTGTGAAAATGAAAAATTTGGGGAAAAAGTGACATTCTAGTAATTTTTCATTTACACATTCCAATGTTAATAAAATCTGTGAAAAGGCTGTTGGGTCAAAATGCTCACTATACCCCATGATAAATTCTGTGAAGGGTGTAGTTTCCAAAATGGGGTCACTTTTGGGGGGTTTCCTTTGTACTAGTGCTTTAGGGGCTGTGCAAATGGGACATGGCACTGAAAACTATTCCGGCAAAATCTGCTTTTCAAATGCCCATTGTCGCTCCTTCCCTTCCGTACGCTGCCGTGTGCCCAAACATCAGTTTACACCCACATGAGGGGTATTTCTGTGCTCGGGAGAAATTGCATAACAAACTGTGAGATGCATTTTTCCTTTAACCCTTTGTGAAGGTGTTAATTTTAGGGCTAAATGAATGTGTTACTGAAAAAAAAAAAATGTCTAAATTTCACCTCCATATTGTTTTAATTTCTGTGAAATCCTTAATGGGTTAACAAACTTGCCAAATGCTGTTTTGAATTATTTGAGGGGTGCAGTTTTGAAAATGGGGTGATTTATGGGGGGTTTCTAATATATAGGCCTTCATAATTCCCTTCAGAACAGAAGTGGTACCTAAAAAATTAGTTTGGGAAATTTTCTTGTAAATCTGAAAAATCGCTGTTACACTTGTAAGCTTTATAACATCCAAAATAAATGAACGGACGATTAAAAGATGATGCCGATATAAAGCAGAGTTATGGTAGATAATATTTATTAATGTATTTTTGTGATATGACTATGTGTTTGAAAAGCAGAGCATTTCACATTTTGAAAATTGCGATTTTCTCCAAATTTCCATCAAATTTCCTATTTTTTTTATAAGTAAATATAAAAATATTGATCAATATTTACCACTAACATGAAGTACAATGTGTCACGAAAAAACAATCTGAAAATCACGTATGTAAGTTAAATCGTCTCAAAGTTATTGCCATATAAAGTGACACATGTCAGATTTGAAAAATGAGGCCTGGTCACAAAGGCACTTTTAGGCTGTGTCCTGAAAAGGTTAAAAATCATTGCAGGTTCAAGCCCCCTAGGGGGGGTTAATAAAATAGTAAAAAAAAACAAAAAAAACTAAAAAATCTAAAAGTTCTAATCACTCCCCTTTCCCTGGAATACATATAAAAGTAAAATATTACTGTGAAACACATACACATTGGTATCCCTGTTTCCGAAAATGCCCAGTCTGCAAACTTATAAAAATATTTTTCCCGCACAGTAAATGCTGTAGCGGGAAAAAAAAAATCAAAAGTGCCATACCGCTGTTTTTTTCACAGTTTCGCCTCTCATAAAAATTTTAATAAAAAGTGATCAAAGCAATAGACATTCCCCAAAATGGTATAATTAAAAAGTACAACTAGCCCAACAAAAAAAAAAGACACCTTGTATATCCCCATACACGGAAATATAACAAAGTTACGGGTATCAGAATATGATGACTTTTAGAAAAAAAATTTTTTTGCAAAGTTTTAGATTTTTAAGGGGTTGAAATGTAAATAAAGCTATATTAATTTGGTATCCCCTGAATCGTACCGAAACATAGAATACAGCTGACATGTCATTTTGGCTACAGAGTGAATGCCATAAAAACAATGCCCATATTGTGAATTTTTTTTTCCAGCTTCCCAGTACATTGTACAGAATAATAAATGGTACCATTATAAAGAACAATTTGTCCCGCAAACATTAAGCCCTCATATGGCTCTGAGAATGGAAAAAGTTATGGAATTTGGAAGGTGGGGTGTCAAAAATGAAAATTGAAAATCGAAAAATGTCACCGGCGGGAAATACCTGACTTTTAGATGTAAACTGCTCTATCTGCACACACCAGGGCACAGAAGGGAAGGGAGGGAGCGGCATTGTGTTTTGAAGGGTAGTTTTTGCTGGAATAATTTTCAGCCTCCTCGCTGCAGAGTTCCTGAGGTGCCAGAACCATGGAACCCTAACAATTTATCCCATTACTGTATGTAAACTACATCCTTCAATGAAAAGGCCGAAAGGGGATTAAAAAAATTTAATGAAAATGAAAACTAGTAACTTAGGAATGGTAGGTATGGAAATAGTCCTTGATGCACAAACCTAGCCTATCAGGTCAAGTGTCATGCTGATATCCACTGTCCTTTCTAAGGCCATTTTTATAACCGTGACAGTTGGTTTTTTTTTTTTGGTTTTTTTTTTTGTTTTTTTGTGGGGGGACTTCAGATGGGAAGTGTTTTCACGGTACAATTCTGCTGGCCTCACTGCCATGGGATGTACCCTCCACCTCTTCTGTCTGGTCGAACAGTAATTGCCTTGTTACTTTTTTTTTTTTGGTATTCAAGATACCGTGCTTGTTGTTCATGTATGCCTCTGATTATTTCTCATTAAAATTAGTTAGGAGAGGCTTAATTTGTCGTGGGTTTTGTCATCAGGGGCAGCTCAGCCACACTGCCGCCCTGGTATACAATGGTAAGTGTATGTGCTAATAAGAATTAAATATGCTGGAGTCTTGTCATTGCTAGGGTAATAGAAGACACGTACAGTTCTCACGTCCGCCTTTAAAATCCTACATTGTTTCAATACTGATCCCAGCACCAGACTAGGAGGCCAGTGAGCATACAATGTATAGGTGAGTATTACGTCAAAATGCCCCTCTGACAGATGGTTGCCACATTGGGGACATTGTATAGTGCAGTATCTGCCACATCATATGTTGTCATACAGATGGTGCGTATGAATAGGGATGTGACTCAGGTCAAAAACATATTGACCCCAACCCAAATAAATAGAACAGCGATGTCATGTCGTGTGTTATGTTAGATTGTGTGATACAGACATTGGTAGAGAGAAAGATATTGCTAACAACCCCCACCCCAATAATGTTGATGGTGGCCTAATCAACTAATATTATGACATTACTTAGGAATCACACTGACCCCATTCCACAAACAATGGATTGTGTCGCACAACCAGAGAAAATAATGCATAATGTAGATATTGACAATTATCACAATGAAGAGATAAATGAATGAATGATGGATTCTATCACCCATTCCCATGGCCAGAGAGAACCTGATGTCAATCACCTGATATAAATGTTGGCACAAACATAATAACACCCCTCGGACCCTGGTGGAAAATAAGTATTTGGTCACCTACAAACAAGCAAGATTTCTGGCTCTCACAGACCTGTAACTTCTTCTTTAAGAGACTCCTCTGTCCTCCTCTCATTACCTGTAGTAATGGCACCTGTTTGACATTGTTATCAGTATAAAAGACACCTGTCCACAACCTCAAACAGTCACACTCCAAACTCCACTAAGCACACCGCCAGGGCAACGGAGTGGCTTCGTAAGAAGCATTTCAAGGTCCTAGAGTGGCCTAGCCAGTCTCCAGATCTCAACCCCATAGAAAACCTTTGGACAGAGTTGAAAGTCCATGTTGCCCAGCGACAGCCCCAAAACATCACTGCTCTAGAAGAGATCTGTATGGAGGAATGGGCCAACATACCAGCAACAGTGTGTGCCAACCTTGTGAAGACTTACAGAAAACATTTGACCTCTGTCATTGCCAACAAAAGATATATAACAAAGTATTGAGATGAACTTTTGTTATTGACCAAATACTTATTTTCCACCATAATTTGCAAATAAATTCTTTAAAAATCCAACAATGTGATTTTCTGGATTTGTTTTCTCATTTTGTCTCTCATAGTTGAGGTCTACCTATGATGACAATTACAGGCCTCTCTCATCTTTTTAAGTGGGAGAACTTGCACAATTGGTGGGTGACTAAATACTTTTTTTCCCCACTGTAACTATAATATAATGTACTTACTATAATATGTACCCTAACTTTAGTATGCTATATGGGGGTTTATTTTTTTTTTTTTTTGGGGGGGGGGGGGGTGATTGGGCATGTTGTGTTTTTTGGACATCACTTCCCAGACGTTTACAGACAGTTGTAAAAAGAAGAGGGGATGTTATGCAATGGCAGACACGACCCTGACCCAACTGTTTTGAGATATGTTGCTGCCATCAATTTCTAAATGAGTTAATTTTTCCAAAAGAAATAGAGAAATATCTTTCAACTTCTGACATGTATTCTATGTTCTCTTGTGAAGAAAATATGGTTATATGGGTTTTCCAACTCATTGCATTCTTGTTTTCTTTACATTTGGGATGATGGAATGATGGCAGACGAGGTCATTTCCTGATATTTTCATATATAAATCTGATACATGGACATTTTTTTTTTATAGATGAAATAATGATTATGGCCAGACAGGTTCAAGCTGAAGTTAAGAGTAACTGAAATACATCCCTGAATGCACAGCACAGGTTCACCCAAAATGAACAGTTCAAGATTTAAAGAAACTCATCTGATCTGATATTTTATTATTTTTTTATTATTATTTTTAAGCAATAAAACATTTTAATAAACAATTTTATAAAATAAAGTAAAATATAGGTGCGCTTATATTTACATCTTTTTTATACGGCAAGTCCAAACATGTAGGATTATGTAGGTTTGCCAATCAATTAAACTAATTATTATATTTCTGAAACTAGAAAGGGATAAGAAAAAGGAAAAGTTCAACCAGTTTTTACTCTAAATTATAAAACAAAAACTAGCAAACAAAAAAGTTACATAGATTACAAACACACACAATTGAAAAGT
This sequence comes from Leptodactylus fallax, assembly GCA_947044405.1. Lineage (NCBI taxonomy): Eukaryota > Metazoa > Chordata > Amphibia > Anura > Leptodactylidae > Leptodactylus > Leptodactylus fallax. Next base: position 3,715,908 of record CAMRHE010000096.1, read on the forward strand.
CTAGAGCAACACCATTTATACAAATCCTTCACTAGAAAAAGGAGCTAGTCCTTCAGCTGTATAATCGCCTATGCGCAAAAAAAATTAGGTTGCGCAAAAAAAATTAGGTTGCACTCAAAAATGAATAAAAAATGGGGAGCAAAGGGTGGATTTATTCCATATGTGCTATGTTTCGGTCCACTAAGAGAATGGAACCTTTCTCAAGCCAAAAACAAGTGTGTTTTAAATGTGTGTGTGTGTGTGTGTGTGTATGTATAGATAGATAGATAGATATCCGATGAATCCAGGCAGCACTCCGGTATAGTGGAAAAAAAAGTGTGTGTACCTTTATTAACCCAGAGACAATGCAACGTGTCATCTCATGAGCCTTGTATGAGCTTTTCTCAAGCAGTACAAAAGTACTTAAACAAACTTTATATAATGTGAACAATCTTATTTATTAACCAATATAATTATATATTTGCAATATCTGTGTAATCCTACATACATATCATATTTCAAATAGTTCCAATACATCAATCTTACAACCATTAAGTGCATATAGTGATCCCATAAATATAAATTATATATACAGTTAGAAAACTGCTAAGATGCGTATTATAATCATAATGCAATTATTTAGTGCAGTTGTACAAAAATAAGGTTTTAGTTCCCAGCTAGGATCCAGAGCATGTACAGGTGCATCTCAATAAATTAGAATATCTTTGAAACGTTTATTTATTTCAGTAATTAAATTAAAGTGGCCTCCTATATTTTCTAGATTCTTTACACACAGAGTGTTCTATTTGAAGTGTTTTATTTCTGTAAATGTTGATTATGGATTACAGGTAATGAAAACGCAAATCTAAGAAAATTAGAATATTGTAAAAAAGTTCAGTATTGTAAATTCAGTGTGTCACCTGCCAAGGTTTCCTAAGCCTTTAAATGGCCCCTCAGTCTGGTTCAGTAGGACACACAATCATGGAAGACGCTGATTATGAATTGTATTACTGAATTACTGAAATGATATATTTCAAAAATATTCTAATTTATTGAGATGCACCTGTAAGACTCAACGTCCAAAGCACGGGTAACTGCTATGTCAATGTCATGCCTCACAAATGGGATTACACTGCGCATGCACCGCTTAGTTTCATGCGTAATAATACAATCCTTTAGCTGAATCCGTACATGTGCATTAGAATATACCAAGCACACTGTGGTCATCTTGTTTAAAGGAAAGTTATATTGTCAATCACTATGGCCATCTTAAGGGAAAGTTATATCTGTAATCTAATGCTTATTTATGACGGTGTAAATAAACATACCTATTAAGGCCCATGATATTAAGAAAATAACTGAGATATCATTCCCATATTAAAAAGGGACTATCAGTAGATGGCAGCGTCCAGACCGGAAGAAGCGGGCCACTCAGCTACTCCTGATCTGTATTCAAATTACCCGGGAGCTATAATAGTGTTCACCTCCTATTTTTAAGCATTCACACATGGACCTGAATAAGGGAACATATATTTAAATATATGGCTTCTAAAATACCTGGACATAGTGTTGTCTCAATATAATATAGTCGTCATATGCAAAAGTATGATAATAAATCTAAATTTTATTCCCAAAAGTGAGTAGTGACACAATTAACATAAAATAAATAAAAAAAAAAAAAATATATATATATATATATATATATATATATATATATATATATATGCATTAAATGATATATTACAGGGGTTAGCAACCCCTGGCACGCGTGCCATTTTTTGCTGGCACAGCAGCCAGAACGGGACCTGCAGGTAATAAGAGAAGAGGGAGCGTCCCTTCAGTGCTCTGCTAGAGCTGAGATATAGGACGCTCCCCCTTCTCTTGCTGCCCTCCCTGCCCACCAATGAGAGGGGGTGAGGAAAGCACAGGAGGCGGAGCTCATCGCTCCTGCCGTCTGCATCCTGCAAAGAAGAAGAGGAGGAGAGGAGAGCTCCGTCAGCAAAGTGAAAGTAAAAAACACCAGGTACATGCTGGGGTTACTATTATTATTAATGTCAGGCATTTGGGGTTATTAATTTAGTTTTAGTAACTCCATATGCCTCACATTAATAGCAGTTAACCCTATCATGTCCCTCACATGAACCCCTGTGTGCCTCACATAAGGGTTACTGATATATGAGACATAGGGAGGTACTAATAAAGGACCTCAATAATGAAGATATTTACTCAATTATTACCTCCATATGTCTCACATATCGGTAACCCTCAGTGTCGGACTGGGATGTCTAGGGCCCACCAATGGAATTGTTTCTAGGGGCCCACCATCAGAACCCCTGCAGATCAGCGGTACCGAGACAGGGCGGCTAAAGGTAATAACATGCCAGGAGCCATGCTGCTCACCCACTATACCATGTGCACCACTGCACTACCTAAACCTACTGCTACACCTTGTATGGCAAGTGAACAGCGTGGCTGCTAGAATTGTTACCTTTACCTGTAGCCGCACTGTCCTGGAAAAGCTGATCTGCAGAGGTCCTGGCTGTTGTATCATCGTAGATGTAATATTAATGGCCTATCCTAAGGAGAGGCCATCAATATTAGGAAGATGGACAAATCCTTTAAAGAGGTTGTCGAAGGAATTGGAGAAACCCATGTAGCTGGCGGGAGGTGTAAAGTAAAAAATAAGTAAATTAAAAAGCATACTCACCTGTCCCTGGCGCTCCATTGTCTGCTGCCAGTGTCCATTCAGTCTCATGCCGGTGACTCCTTCCTGGGCGTCCTGCACCTCATGTGATCGCTAAGACCAATTAGGTAGAGGATTTCCAGAAATGAGGCGCCGCCATGAGACCGAACAGACACAGGCAGGGGACAACGGGGTGCTGGGGACAGGTGAGTATGCTTTTTTAAAAATTTTCTTATTTTTACACCTCCCTGGCGGCCGACACAGTGGTTGCTCCAGTTTATGGGCCAAATTTTTCTATGGTCACTTCACTGGTCCCCCCACACAGTGGCCTCTTCACTGGTTCCCCATACTGTATGGGGAATAGTGATTGGGTCATTATATTGTGTGGGAGCAGTGATGGGGGCTAACATCCTGTGGGGGGGACATTAAACTGTGTGGGGCATATTAAAAGGGTTGTCCAGGGTTAATCTTTTTTATGGCCTATGCTCTGGATAGGCCATAAATACCTGATCGGTAGAGGGCTGACACATGGCCCCATCAGCTGTTCGGAGCCACTCTCGGCGCCTGTTCTGTACACAACACAGGACCGGAAGCAGAAAGCTCCATCCGCTGTATAGCAGCCCGGCGCCTTCACTGCAGCTCAGCTCCTACTGACTTCAATAAGTGCTGAAATACAGTGAAGGTGCCCAGCCCCTATACAGTGGACAGAGCTTTCTGCTTCTGGCCCTGTATTGTGTACAGTACGGGCATCAGAAGTGGCTCCATACAGCTGATCGGTCCGGGGTCAGCCCCCTACAGATCAGGTATCTGTGGCCTATCCTGAGGATAAACCATAACAAATTATGCCTGGACAACCCCTTTAATATACACCCCTAATGCACCACACTTTAAAGAGATTGTCCAGTATAATTTTTTTCTTTTTTATAATTAGTCTGGGGGAGGTGAATCCCCCCCCCCCCCCCCCCCCCCAAAAAAAAAAAAAACATGCTAAACATACTCACCTGTCTCCGGTGCTCTGGTGTCCTCCCAGCACGGTCCGGTCCTGCAGCTCCGCTATCTTCTTTTTGCCGGAATTCCTCACTGGCTGTGACGTCCCAGGTCCCTTCCTTTAGGCCACTGATTGGCCTCAGGGGTCACGTGACGTCACAGGTCGTCACGTGCAGAGGGAACATCAGCTGGAAGAAAACAACAGAACTGCAGGACCGAACTGCTCAGGGAGACACTGGGGACAGGAAAGAAAGTTTGTGGGTGTTTTTTTTGTTTTGTTTTTTTCACCTGCCCCTGCGTAATTAAAAAAAAAAAATTAAGGAGCCACTGTATGGAGTATAAGCTCCACAGTGGCCCCCACCCTGTATTATAAGCTCCACAGTGGCCCCCACCCAGTATTATAAGCTCCACAGTGGCCCCCACCCAGTATTATAAGCTCCACAGTGGCCCCCACCCTGTATTATAAGCTCCACAGTGGCCACCACCCTGTATTATAAGCTCCACAGTGGCCCCCACCCTGTATTATAAGCTCCACAGTGGCCACCACCCTGTATTATAAGCTCCACAGTGGCCACCACCCAGTATTATAAGCTCCACAGTGGCCCCCACCCAGTATTATAAGCTCCACAGTGGCCCCCACCCTGTATTATAAGCTCCACAGTGGCCCCCACCCTGTATTATATGCTCCAAAGTGGTCCCCACCCAGTATTATAAGCTCCACAGTGGCCCCCACCCAGTATTATAAGCTCCACAGTGGCCCCCACCCTGTATTATAAGCTCCACAGTGGCCCCCACCCTGTATTATATGCTCCAAAGTGGCACCCACCCAGTATTATAAGCTCCACAGTGGCCCCCACCCAGTATTATAAGCTCCACAGTGGCCCCCACCCAGTATTATAAGCTCCACAGTGTCCCCCACCCAGTATTATAAGCTCCACAGTGGCCCCCACCCAGTATTATAAGCTCCATAGTGGCCCCCTCCTAGTATTATAAGCTCCACAGCGGCCCCCACCCAGTATTATATGCGCCCAATAGCCCCCCCTCCGCTTCAGTGCTATTATTATACTCTGGGGTCTCCTCAGACCCCAGAGTATAATAATCGGAGGCCCAGGGGAAGTGATTAAAAATAATAAACACTCATACTCACCTTGCCTTACCTTTCCTTGGCATCCTCGCCCCATCCTGTAGTCTTCAGCATCTTCAGGCCCTTTTCCGACGACGCTGCTGAGGCCTGTGATTGGGCATCAGCGGTCACGTGGGGGCGCACTGACGTCATTACGCAGTCGCGCCCCATGTGACTGCCGGGGCCTAATCACAGGCCTCAGTCACATGACGGAGGAACGCCGGAGAAGATGTTGTGCCCCGGAGAGGTGAGAATATGTATTTATTATTTTCAGACATCTCCGCTGAGCTGGCATGTATTGGAAAGGGGCCTGCAATATGCCAGGGTCCCTTTCCAATAACAGTATGTATAGCGGTTGGGGAACCAGGCTTTCCCCGACCGCTATCATAGTGGTCCGGGGCCCCGGCCATCTCCAGCTGGCCGCGGGCCCCGTACCCTGCAGGGTCCGGTCGCAGTCGCGTCCCCTGCGACCGCGATCGTAACGCCACTGGTCAGGGGCCCGATCGGGCCCCCATGACATGAGGACTAATAGTCGGGGCTCGGGGCCCATCGGTGGATTCACCGGTTCCCCGGTGGGCCAGTCCGACCCTGGTAACGTTTATGTAAAGCACTAAAATATATATATATATATATATATATATATATATATATATATATATATACAGTACAGACTAAAAGTTTGGACACACCTCATTCCAAGAGTTTTGTGTATTTTCATGACTATAAAAATTGTAGATTCACACTGAAGGCATCAAAACTATGAATTAACACATGTGGAATTATATACTTAACAAAAAAGTGTGAAACAACTGAAAATATGTCTTATATTCTAGGTTCTTCAAAGTAGCCACCTTTTGCTTTGATTACTGCTTTGCACACTCTTGGCATTCTCTTGATGAGCTGCAAGAGGTAGTCACCTGAAATGGTTTTCACTTCACAGGTGTGCCCTGTCAGGTTTAATAAGTGGGATTTCTTGCCTTATAAATGGGGTTGGGACCATCAGTTGTGTTGTTCAGAAGTCAGGTGGATACACAGCTGATAGTCCTACTGAATGGAGTGTTAGAATTTGTATTATGGCAAGAAAAAAGCAGCTAAGTAAAGAAAAACGAGTGGCCATCATTACTTTAAGAAATGAAGGTCAGTCAGGCTGAAAAATTGGGAAAACTTTGAAAGTGTCCCCAAGTGCAGTGGCCAAAACCATCAAGCGCTACAAAGCAATTGGCTCACATGAGGACTGCACCAGGAAAGGAAGACCAAGAGTCACCTCTGCTGCGGAGGATAAGTTCATCCAAGTCACCAGCCTCAGAAATCGCAGGTTAACAGCAGCTCAGATTAGAGACCAGGTCAATGCCACACAGAGTTCTAGCAGCAGACACATCTCTACAACAACTGTTAAGAGGAGACTGTGTGCAGCAGGCCTTCATGGTAAAATAGCTGCTAGGAAACCACTGCTAAGGACAGGCAACAAGCAGAAGAGACTTGTTTGGGCTAAAGAACACAAGGAATGGACATTAGACCTGTGGAAATCTGTGCTTTGGTCTGATGAGTCCAAATTTGAGATCTTTGGTTCCAACCACCGTGTCTTGTGCGACGCTGAAAAGGTGAACAAATGGACTCTACATGCCTGGTTCCCACCGTGAAGCATGGAGGAGGAGGTGTGATGGTGTGGGGGTGCTTTGCTGGTGACACTGTTGGGGATTTATTCAAAATTGAAGGAATACTGAACCAGCATGGTTACCACAGCATCTTGCAGCGGCATGCTATTCCATCCGGTTTGCGTTTAGTTGGACCATCATTTATTTTTCAACAGGACAATGACCCCAAACACACCTCCAGACTGTGTAAGGGCTATTTGACCAAGAAGGAGAGTGATGGGGTGCTACGCCAGATGACCTGGCCTCCACAGTCACCAGACCTGAACCCAATCGAGATGGTTTGGGGTGAGCTGGACCGCAGAGTGAAAGCAAAAGGGCCAACAAGTGCTAAGCATCTCTGGGAACTCCTTCAAGACTGTTGGAAGACCATTTCAGGTGACTACCTCTTGAAGCTCATCAAGAGAATGCCAAGAGTGTACAAAGCAGTAATCAAAGCAAAAGGTGGCTACTTTGAAGAACCTAGAATATAAGACATATTTTCAGTTGTTTCACACTTTTTTGTTAAGTATATAATTCCATATGTGTTAATTCATAGTTTTCATGCCTTCAGTGTGAACCTACAATTTTTATAGTCATGAAAATACAGAAAACTCTTGGAATGAGAAGGTGTGTCCAAACTTTTGGTCTGTACTGTATATATATATATAATTATTATTTTTTTTTTTTTCATTTATGTTAATTGTCTCATTACCCACTTTTGGGAATAAAATTTAGATTTATTATCATTCTTTTGCGTATGACGACTATATTATATTGAGACAACACTATGTCCATAGGTATTTTAGAGGCCATATATTTAAGTATATGTTCCATTATTCAGGTCCATGTGTAAATGCTTAAAAATAGGAGGTGAACACTATTATAGCCCCCGGGTTTGTTGGATACAGATCAGGGGTAGCTGAGTGCCCTCTTCTTCTGGTCCAGACGCTGCCATAGATATGGTAGTAATCTGGAGCAGTTTCTGTATGTGTATTCCGAATGGTGGTTCTAAATTATGTAAAAAAAAATGGCCGATATACAGTGCCTTGCGAAAGTATTTGGCCCCCTTGAACTTTGAACTTTTCAACCTTTTGCCACATTTCAGGCTTCAAACATAAAGATATAAAATTTTAATTTTTTGGTGAAGAATCAACAAGTGGGACACAATTGTGAAGTGGAACGAAATTTATTGGTTATTTTAAACTTTTGTAAAAAATAAAAAACTGAAAAGTGGGGCGTGCAATATTATTCGGCCCCTTTACTTTCAGTGTAGCAAACTCACTCCAGAAGTTCAGTGAGGATCTCTGAATGATCCAATGTTGTCCTAAATGACTGATGATGATAAATATAATCCACCTGTGTGCAATCAAGTCTCCGTATAAATGTACCTGCTCTGTGATAGTCTCAGGGTTCTGTTTAAAGCGCAGAGAGCATCATGAAGACCAATGAACACACCAGGCAGGTCTGTGATACTGTTGTGGAGAAGTTTAAAGCCGGATTTGGATACAAAAAGATTTCCCAAACTTTAAACATCCCAAGGAGCACTGTGCAAGCGATCATATTGAAATGGAAGGAGTATCAGACCACTGCAAATCTACCAAGACCCGGCCATCCCTCTAAACTTTCATCTCAAACAAGGAGAAGACTGATCAGAGATGCAGCCAAGAGGCCCATGATCACTCTGGATGAACTGCAGAGATCTACAGCTGAGGTGGGAGAGTCTATCCATAGGACAACAATCAGTTGTACACTGCACAAATCTGGCCTTTATGGAAGAGTGGCAAGAAGAAAGCCATTTCTCAAAGATATCCATAAAAAGTCTCGTTTAAAGTTTGCCACAAGCCACCTGGGAGAGACACCAAACATGTGGAAGAAGGTGCTCTGGTCAGATGAAACCAAAATTGAACTTTTTGGCCACAATGCAAAACGATATGTTTGGCATAAAAGCAACACAGCTCATAACCCTGAACACACCATCTCCACTGTCAAACATGGTGGTGGCAGCATCATGGTTTGGGCCTGCTTTTCTTCAGCAGGGACAGGGAAGATGGTTAAAATTGATGGGAAGATGGATGGAGCCAAATACAGGACCATTCTGGAAGAAAACCTGTTGGAGTCTGCAAAAGACCTGAGACTGGGACGGAGATTTATCTTCCAACAAGACAATGATCCCAAACATAAAGCAAAATCTACAATGGAATGGTTCACAAATAAACGTATCCAGGTGTTAGAATGGCCAAGTCAAAGTCCAGACCTGAATCCAATCGAGAATCTGTGGAAAGAGCTGAAAACTGCTGTTCACAAACGCTCTCCATCCAACCTCTCTGAGCTCGAGCTGTTTTCCAAGGAAGAATGGGCAAGAATTTCAGTCTCTCGATGTGCAAAACTGATAGAGACATACCCCAAGCGACTTGCAGCTGTAATCGCAGCAAAAGGTGGCGCTACAAAGTATTAACTTAAGGGGGCCGAATAATTTGGCACGCCCCACTTTTCAGTTTTATATTTTTTACAAAAGTTTAAAATATCCAATAAATTTTGTTCCACTGCACGATTGTGTCCCACTTGTTGATTCTTCACCAAAAAATTAAAATTTTATATCCTTATGTTTAAATCCTGAAATGTGGCAAAAGGTTGAAAAGTTCAAGGGGGCCGAATACTTTCGCAAGGCACTGTACCATCTAATGATAGTCCCTTTTTAATATGGGACTGATATCTGTTGTTTCCTTAATGTTATGGACCTTAATAGGTGGTGTTTACGCAAAATGACCATTAGATTGCCAAAATAAGATGTCCACAGTGTGCTTGGTATTTTCTAATACAAATGTGTAGATTTGGCTAAAAGATTGTATTATTACACATGGGCCAAAACTAAGTGGCACATGTGCGGTTTAATCCCCTTTGTGAGGCTTGACACTGACATAGAATTATCCGCGTATGTGTAGTGGCGGCTGGAGGCCGTTGTGTCTTACATGCTCTGGATCCTAGCTGGTAATTAAAACCTTATTTTTGCACAACTACTTTTAATGGCATTATAATTATAATAAGCATCTTAACAGTTTTCTAACTGTATATATTATTTATATTTATGGGATCACTATGTGCACTTAATGTTTGTAAGATTGATGCATTGACACTATTTGAAATATTATATTTGTCTTATTACATGTACAGTGGGGAAAAAAAGTATTTAGTCAGCCACCAATTGTGCAAGTTCTCCCACTTAAAAAGATGAGAGAGGCCTGTAATTGTCATCATAGGTAGACCTCAAATATGAGAGACAAAATGAGAAAACAAATCCGGAAAATCACATTGTCTGAGTTTTAAAGAATTTATTTGCAAATTATGGTGGAAAATAAGTATTTGGTCAATAACAAAAGTTCATTTCAGTACTTTGTTATATATCCTTTGTTGGCAATGACTGCGGTCAAACATTTTCTGTAAGTCTTCACAAGGTTGGCACACACTGTTGTTGGTATGTTGGCCCATTCCTCCATGCAGATCTCCTCTAGAGCAGTGATGTTTTGGGGCTGTCGATGGGCAACACGGACTTTCAACTTCCTCCAAAGGTTTTCTATGGGGTTGAGATCTGGACACTGGCTAGGCCACTCCAGGACCTTGAAATGCTTCTTACAAAGTCACTCCTTCATTGCCCTGGTGGTGTGCTTGGGATCATTGAGTGAATGGAATCTCTGGTTACCCAAGGATCCGATATACCATCCGCGCTCATAGGAAATAACCCCCGGTCACAGTTGATAATAATGGATGATCACTTTTATTGAAACAATGGGCACATATGATGTATTTTTTATGAATGTTATTACCATTATTTGATTTGATGGGAGGAGACTATACATTGAATACTATGTTTTATTATTTTAACAGTTTTTATGCACTTGATAAAGGAGCTTTTGCTCTGAAACGCGTTGTGCCCATTGTTTCAATAAAAGTGATCATCCATTATTATCAACTGTGACTGGGGGTTATTTCCTATGAGCGCGGATGGTATATCCGATGTTAGGTAACCAGAGATTCCATTCACTCACGTTTTGACGTTTTTGTTTCATCATCAATGTAAAACCATACTCGCTGCTACCCTAACCTCAAACCACTTCACGGATCAACACATGACTAGGCAAGGGCTCAACCGGTCTCCATTCTTTCCTTTGTGAGAATATCACGCAACGTGCCACTCGGCGTCAGTTTCTCTCCTCATTGAGCCTGCTTGGGATCATTGTCATGCTGAAAGACCCAGCCACGTTTCATCTTCAATGCCCTTGCTGATGGAAGGAGGTTTGCACTCAAAATCTCACGATACATGGCCCTATTCATTCTTTCATGTACACGGATCAGTCGTCCTGGTCCCTTTGCAGAGAAACAGCCCCAAAGCATGATGTTGCCACCCCCATGCTTCACAGTAGGTATGGTGTTCTTTGGATGCAACTCAGCATTCACTCGCCTCCAAACACTACGAGTTGTGTTTCTACCAAACAGTTCTACTTTGGTTTCATCTGACCATATGACATTTTCCCAATACTCTTCTGGAACATCCAAATGCTCTCTAGCAAACTTCAGATGGGCCCGGATATGTACTGGCTTAAGCAGGGGGACACGTCTGGCACTGCAGGATCTGAGTCCCTGGCGACGTAGTGTGTTACTGATGGTAGACTTTTTTACGTTAGTCCCAGCTTTCTGCAGGTTATTCACTAGGTCCCCCCGTGTGGTTCTGGAATTTTTGCTCACCGCTCTTGTGATCATTTTGACCCCACGGGGTGAGATCTTGCATGGAGCCCCTGATCGAAGGAGATTATCAGTGGTCTTGTATGTCTTCCATTTTCTAATTATTGCTCCCACAGTTGATTTCTTCACATCAAGCTGCTTGCCTATTGCAGATTCATTCTTCCCAGCCTGGTGCAGGTCTACAATTTTGTTTCTGGTGTCCTTCCACAGCTCTTTGGTCTTCACCATAGTGGAGTTTGGAGTGTGACTGTTTGAGGTTGTGGACAGGTGTCTTTTATACTGATAACAATTTCAAACAGGTGCCATTACTACATCATGATGTCAATTACAAGCCTCTCTCATCTTTTTAAGTGAGAGAACTTGCACAATTGGTGGCTGACTAAATACTTTTTTCCTCACTGTATATTGCAAATATTTTAAAACTACATTGATTAATATACATGAATGTTCAAATTATATACATTTTATTTAAACACTAGTATATTGCTTCAGAAAAGCTCATGCACATTAGCTAAAACGTGACATTGTCTTTGTGTTAATAAAAGTACCCACACTTTTTTCACTATACCAGAGTGCTGCCTGGAATTTTTTTGATATTTATTGGGACATAACTGGTACCCAGAGTCTGGCACCCTTAGCTGCAACCAGTGCTGTCATTTGTTTTAGATAGATAGATAGATAGATAGATAGATAGATAGATAGATAGATCCCAAGTACAGAGCAGCACCAAAAAATAGTCTGACTCAGTTGGTGGGTGCAAATCCTAAAGATCTGGCATATGTTCCCAGGTAGGTAATGCAAACAATTGACAGCACTCCAAAAATGTGAATCAAATGGGTGAAGAATTGGAATAAATCTTCACCCATTTGATTCACATTTTTGGAGTGTTGTCCATTGTGTGCATTAGATAGATACCATATGTTATATCAATAAGTTAATTGATAAATGTCATCAGTTAATAATTATGTAATTACATCTATATAGTGAGCATACAAGTATAAAAACCAAATTACATATATCATTACTATGACCAATGCAAATCCCTTAAGTTAATCATGTGCAATACATAACGCACCAATCTGGCATTCCTATAGTTCATCTGTGTATGTCAATCCTTCCTGTGTGCCTGTTGAGAGGCTGCACTTTCAGCAGTTCCATGTTCCCTAGCTCCCCTCTGCGATCCCCAGCTCCAGTTGACATCCCACACTTCACCTGCGGCAGTACCTACCCCATCACACTTTACTCCACCACTGTACTCCCACCTACCGTGCCTACCGACGCAGTTGCACTGTACTCCTGGAATTGGCAACCGAGGGATCTACTAAGGTCAGACTGGATGACCTGTAGTATAAGATGAGGAACAGAGGCCCTGCGACACTGGACCAGAACTTGCCCCTGTCACGATCCATCTACATATACCTGGAGATTGTCGATCCTGAATCCAGTTGTGGCTACCTCTGACTGACTCTGACTTCCTCAACCGGATGTCCAACATGCCCAGACCTGCCAATGGTCTGACCCCTTCCATGATCAGCCTAACTATCGGGAGCAACGGCTGTTAGGTGAGTGTGATACTGACCCTAATTGATCTCCCACCAACACCCTTAAACATAACTAGATGCACATTGTCTCCCTTCCATTGCAGCCCCTGTAGACACCATCGCCACTGGCATAATCACCGACCTCGACATTCTACCTCAACCTAACCTGTATGCCTGCCACCAGTGCTGCGGTCTATTGCCCGGTTACTGCAGCACACCCATGGGACCTACTCAGCCTGACAACTCAAGGTGCATCATAGTTGGGCCCTTATTGCAGCAGATCTCCTTGTAAGATCAGCAAAGACCACGCCGCCCCATGCCGGATGTCAGCAGCAATGCTCTGTCCTCCCTATGCCCCAGCCATCATGCAGTACACTGCCTCCAGAACCCTTACTACCTCTGCAGGATTCCACCATGCAGCCTTGTAGCCGGACACCGACTTTCGGCACCATTCCTGGTACTGGCCCTTAGCAGGAAACTTTTCAGGTACACATGCCTAGAACCAATGCACCTCCTCTGCTTGAGGGAGAACTCCCCCATCCTTGCCAGCAACAAGGAGGCTGTGGAAACAGTGCACCACCCTCTCATGATCCCTCCACCATCCTGGTTTCTGGTGGGCCACTACCGGACTTGTAGTTTCCCACGGCCTTCCTTCCTTTCTGGTAAGTGTACATGGTCTTGGCCCATTGCCGACACCCACTGGAAACATCACCCTTGGCTCCTTAACCCACCCCATCTGTCCTCCAATACTGGTGGAGCTGGTGAAGAGAGGCCACCACCATTCAAGAGAGTCTTGAGAGCCCACACTGCAGCTACCATTACACCTCCTACACATCCCTTCACTTCTACTGTGACTACTGCTACTAACAGCTGGCAAGCTCTGCTCCCCCCCCCCCACTCTGCAGAATCGGGGTTAACCGCATCACCTATACCAAAGCCCAACTCCTGGCCATCATGAAATCCTTCCCCAAAGGATTGGGTAAACAAATTGGGTACCCAAAGAGGTCTTGAGACCCAACAGGGAACACAGAGTGGGCTTCAAGGTCAAATGTACAGCCAGAGGCCCTAAGCTCTATGTCCCATCTATCATCGTCAGCAATGTATAAACCATCATCAACAAGACAGAGCGCCCTTCTGCGCTCACAGAAGGAGCTTCAGGAATGCAGTGCTATATGCTTTACCAAATCATGACTTAATTAAACTTTGCCCTCTCTGTAATGGGCATCATGTGATGGGAGTCTGGACAATTCCAGACTCCCATAACATCCTATAATGGGAGTCTGGACAATTCTATGCCACAAGAGCAATAAGGACCCTTTCAAGTCCAGCAAGAAGAGGGGTGGTGGGTTACTGGTCCTAGGAAACGAGGGTTGATACCCAAATACCCATGTTACTACTAGAATCCAACATTGAAATACTCGGCCTGGTCCTACAACCATAATGTAGACCTTAATGTAGTCCTAGACCCTCTTGTAGATGCATCCTTCGGTAGGTCAGCTCTCCCTCTGAAAGCGCTCAGGCGTATCCACCTCTCTCTGCAGAACCTCAATCTGGTAGACACTTGGCGACTTCATAACCCTACAGTTAAAGACTACTCATTCTTTTCTTCTCCCCACCAGAGATTATATTATATTCTCTGTTCTAAATCTATGGCAGCCTGCACAACTCAGTCAGTATAAGCGTCTCTGATCACGCTCCAGTATCCTCTACACTATCCTAGCCTGACCTCACCCCCAGACAATGGTCGTGGAGACTCAACAAGTCAACTCTCGATAGACAAGATGTTAGGTCAACACTAGCAGCCGAATTAGAAGTATTTTTCTGTATTAATGATACTCCAGATGTACCCTTCCTTATATGGGAATCTCACAAACTGTACATTAGGGGTTTGTTATTCTCCAAAGCGTCAGCTCTTAAAAAAGAAAGACAGAAAGAGGTACATTTAGTATTGGCACAGATTTCGGCGTTAGAAAGAGTACATAAATTTCAAGCCCTGAAGTCTGCACATGCTGATCTTGTCGCCCTCCGTGAAAAACAACTATTAAATTTCCCTGCAGCAAAGCAATTACACTACTTGGGGTGTAGACTCTATGCCCATGGTAATAAAGGAGGCAAGTTAATGTCGGCTATGATCAAGAATGAGAGGCATATTGCTGCTGTGAAAAACTCTTCAGGAACTTTAGATTACGATACAGACAAAATAGCAAAATCCTTTCACTCATTTTATTCAGCACTATATAATCTCAAGTCGGAAGGCCACTCTCTTTCTGACTGAGACAGACAGGAACGCAAAGCAACTTTCCTTAAGAGTCTCACACTCCCCACTGTGTCTGAATCTGCAAATGCCACGTTACTACAACCAGTCACCCCAGAGGAGGTCACTAGTAACCTATGTAGCTTTCCTACAGGTAAAAGCCCTGGACCAGATGGGCTTCCACTATTATATCATACAACCTTTCAGACCCTACCGGATCTCTTGAATGATGAGCAAGCCGGTTTTGTTAGAGGAAGAGAAGGTAAAAATAACACCATATGACTCCAACATGCTATAGCTATTGCTAATAAAACAAATTCACCTTTAGTATTGTTGGGTGTCGATGCCGAAAAGGCATTCGACAGGGTTGACTGGGCCTTCATGAGGGACATGCTGCTGGCCTTTGGATTGCCTTCAGCCTTTGTCACGGCCATCTTCTCACTCTATTCCCAGCCCCATGCCTGTTTAAAGGTTAATGGTGCACTCTCAGACTATTTTACGATCTCAAATGGTAACCGACAGGGTTACCCTTATCTCCAACATTATTTATCCTTACGTTGGAAGTGTTGCTTTAGGCTGTAGGTCAACACCCCAATATTCATGGTGTTACTGCCAACAAGCAAACGCTACATTCTGTGGAGTTTGCAGATGATATTTTGTTCCTTATATCTAATCCGTCTGTTGGTCTCCCTGAAACTACTAGTTTAATAGCCCAATACGGAGAGTTATCAAACTATAAAGCAAACATCTCAAAGTCAGAGGTTTTCAATGTCTCCCTACAATCAGCCCTAGCAGAACAGATTCGAACTACCTCACCCTATACCTACTTAGGTATTCACCTCCCAACCCATCTCCAAGAGGTCTATGTCAAGAATTATGTGCCTTTGCTCCAAGATATCAAGAATCTCCTCAGACGTATGATCTGCCGTTTATATGTTGGATAGGAAGGAGTAATCTCCTCCATACTTACATTGTCCCGAAAATACTGTATGTCATGCAGATGTTGCCGATCTCTCTTCCAAAGGCCTTTTTCCAATCCTTGTGTAGTTTATTCACTAAATTTCTTTGGCACAATAAACCTCCCCGATTAGCATATCAACTTATGGCTAAGAGTAAATCAGAAGGTGGAATTGCCCTACCAGATATGTCGCTGTATTATAGAGCAATCCAGTTGTCTAGATGGATGTTCTTTGTCATGCCAGAGCGCTCCTTGATGTTTTCGGCCTTGGTAGAGGCACAGTACGGAGAGTCTCTCATGCAACATTTGTGGATCCCTGACATAAAGGCAGTAGGGAAGCAGAGTTGTGATATTTTGTTACGTGGACCGTGTGAGGTTTGGCACCATTACAAAGACACACTCTCTCCTTCTATCTCGCCTATTATGCCAGCAAGCCTGGTTCCATTTTTGCTGTCGGGACAGAAACTTATAGACCGCAACTTTTGGACTAGATTAAGTCACCTCAAGCTGAAAGATCTGGTTGTGCAAGAGAAGCCAATCAGCTGCCAACACCTTCAGCAACTGACTCCATTGACCCACATCAACTTTCTCCACTATGCCTAATTCCATCGCCTAGTTACTGAGCTACTCAAGATTGGTTCTCCAACCAGACCATTATCGCCTTTTGAGACGAACTTACTCTCTAGGAATAGGAACGCTCTATTTTTAGGAAATTCTCTTCTAGAAAATCTCTGATAACCCAGCCAATGCAGCTTTCGAATCCAGCTTTTGTTCTCTCTTGGGAAAAAGAGCTACAGTTTACTTTACCTTATGAAGATGTTGTTTTTATTCTTAGACACTCCCATGGCTTCTCCTCCTGTGTGAGACTACAGGAAACACATTATAAGCTACTCACCAGGTGGTACAAGACTCCTGAATGGCTCTATACCCACAAACTGTCAGATTCCAATCTGTGTTGGCGCTGCCAGAAACAAATACTGTACGTTGCATTCACCGGTCTCTCTCCATTCTCTCTTATTGTTGACATGCTCAGTTAAAATATAGAAACCCCGGACTGATGTGTTATGGATGTGTACACAGTGGTAAACAGTGGATAAGTTGATTGGTGGGTACATTACACCAGTGCAATGCTAGAAATGCTCGAAATTGACACAGTTGTATTGGCATATATAGATTATGATTATTAAGTTATCACTGTTTTATATGTAGTATTTGGACAATGCACATGATTCACTGAAAGGATTTATTGGTCATTGGTCATATTAGGGATATACAGGTGCATCTCAATAAATTAGAATATCTTTGAAATGATTATTTCTTTCAGTACTTAAATTAAAAAAAGTGACCTCCTATATTTTCTAGATTCTTTACACACAGAGTGTTCTATTTGAAGTGTTTTATTTCTGTAAATGTTGATTATGGATTACAGGTAATGAAAACCCAAATCTAAGAAAATTAGAATATTGTAAAAAAGTTCAGTATTGTAAATTCAGTGTGTCAAGGTTTCCTAAGCCTTTAAATGGTCCCTCAGTCTGCTTCAGTAGGACACACAATCATGGAAGACGCTGATTATGAATTGAATTACAGAATTACTGAAATGAATGAATGTTTCAAAAATATTCTAATTTATTGGGATGCACCTGTATGTAATTTGGTTTTTATACTTGTATGATCACTACATAGATATTTAGCATAATTAATTATTGATATAATTTATCAATAAATAACATATATACTGTATATAATGTATTCACTTGTTTGGTATATCTGCTTGAGAAAGGCCCCACCATTTCTTAGTGGACCAAAACATAGCACATATGGAATAAATCCACCAAGGTTAATTATGAAGTACTAAAGCTTAACATTTAATTCAAATATTAAAAGGCAACATATACACCAATAAACATTGTTTAAAAATAGGCCTATAGTCACATATGAATGAACATAATATAGCAACCAGCATAGGCCCTTAAAGGTAAGGCCCCACATTGCGTAAAAGCTGCTTTTTCTGTTGCAGATTTTGTTGTGGGTTTTTTGAGCCAAAGCCAGGAGTGGCTTGAGCAGAATGGAGAAGTATAAGAGCTTCCTTTATATTTCCCTCTGTAGCCACTCCTGTAAACCTAAATGTCAGATGAAATGT
Source organism: Leptodactylus fallax (assembly GCA_947044405.1). NCBI lineage: Eukaryota > Metazoa > Chordata > Amphibia > Anura > Leptodactylidae > Leptodactylus > Leptodactylus fallax. The sequence goes on from CAMRHE010000096.1 coordinate 3,733,944, forward strand.
ATCACACACAAGTCCAAAGAAACCTACCAGTAAGATATATAAAAGAAAAATGAATTGATCTTACCACAAAGGAGGATAATGCCTGAAGATAGCAGCAAAGGTTGGGATACTCAACCAAGAGTGCGGGAGTCACCAAAACGGGGAAATCAGTGCACTGTCCCTATTGTGCTCTAGGTTGCTCACCCTAAGCCCAAATTAACTCCTGCCCTAACAAGAGGAGCACACAGGCTTATCCTGCACAAAAGCCCTAATTTCATCTTTTTCCAATATGCATTTCATCCTGGGGACACCTCAGGGGATGCTAGATATGGAAAACATAGTGTAAGCAGGCAGAGGGTAAGATTGTGGAGGGAAGATACCTCCCACTAAGGTGGCTCCTCTCCACTAGATAATGGACTGGAATCTATGTCCAGGGTTTGGATGTGATTACAGACTCAAAGCTCTGGTCCTGGGTTTTGTTATAGCCAGGTTGAAGCCTTAACGCTGACCAGGTAGGAGGGTGTGTCTCTCTCTCCCCCTCTTCTGATGGTGGTTCTGAGCAACAAACACACTGCCTGTGTGGAGGACAGAAAGTGGAGACCACAGCTGCTAACTTAGTGAGCCTGCTGGACTGTTTCCGTCTTAAAGACTATTTTGTGTTGCTGGACTTTCTGCCACTTGGCTAAAACAAGCCGTTCTGTTTTGTGTTGCCTTATGCTGCTGGAAGCTATTTATGTTATGGACTCTGTGAACTCCTGCCAATAAAGCACCAGTGTGAACTTGTACACATCACTCCTCCAGTGTCTTAATTGCCTGGTAACCAGCCCCTGGAAGGTCCCTCATTGACAATAGCTATAAGTGAAAACAAACTGAATTGAACCTATTGATATATGGGGAAAAACCATATCAAAACTGCATGATGAGGATATCAGGGATGTACTGGGATCATACCCACAGATCATCTACAGGAAAGGTAGATCCAGTGGTGTAACTACCGCCGTAGCAGCCATAGTGGGACCTTAGGGGACTTTATTTTATTTTTTTTTTTTTTAACCCCAGCAGGTAATGGGCCCTATTCAGGGTCGGACTGGCCCACCGGGGAACCGGTGAATCCACCGGTGGGCCCCGAGCCCCGACTATTAGTCCTCATGTCATGGGGGCCCGATCGGGATCCTGACCATCCCGATCGGGCCCCTGACCAGTGGCGTAACGACCGGGCTCGGCGGGGTATGGGGCCCGTGGCCAGCTGGAGATGGCCGGGGCCCCGGACCACTATGATAGTGGTCGGGGAAAGCCTGGTTTCCAATAATAGATGGCTGGGCAGGGCACCCAGGGGAGGTGACTGAAAATAATAAATACATATTCTCACCTCTCCGGGGCACAGCGTCTTCTCCGGCGTTCCTCCATCATGTGACTAAGGCCTGTGATTAGGCCCCAGCGGTCACATGGGGCGCGGCCGCGTAATGACGTCAGTGCGCCCCCACGTGACCGCTGAGGCCCAATCACAGGCCTCAGCAGCGACGTTGGAAAAGGTCCTGAAGACGCTGAAGACGACAGGATGGAGCGAGGATGCCAAGGAAAGGTAAGTCAAGGTGAGTATGAGAGTTTGCTATTTTTAATCACTTCCATGGGCCTCCGATTATTATACTCTGGGGTCTGAGGAGACCCCAAAATATAATAATAGCACTGAAGCGGAGGGGGGCTATTGGGCGCATATATTACTGTGTGGGGGCCACTGTGGGGAGTATATAATACTGTGTGGGGGCCACTGTGGGGAGTATATAATACTGTGTGGGGGCCACTGTGGGGAGTATATAATACTGGGTGGGGGCCACTGTGGGGAGTATATAATACTGGGTGGGGGCCACTGTGGGGAGTATATAATACTGGGTGGGGGCCACTGTGGAGCTTATACTCCATACAGTGGCTACTTCATTTTTTTTTTTTAATTACGCTGGGGCAGGTGAAAAAAAGCAAAACCAAAAAAAAAAAAAAAAACTTTCTCTCCTGTCCCCAGTGTCTCCCAGCGCGGTTTGGTCCTGCAGTTCTGTTGTTTTCTTCCAGCTGAAGTTCCCTCTGCACGTGACTACCTGTGACGTAACGTGACCCCTGAGGCCAAGGGAAGGGACCTGGCACGTCACAGCCAGTGTGGCATCCCAGAGCTGGCTATGGCTGGGCTGAGGGTGATCTCTGTAGTCATTGTATTAATTCCTGTTGCTTCATAGCCTGTGTGACATAGCAGGGGGTCCTGAGTCTCACACAACACAGCGCCACCTAGTGAGCCTCACACATGCATTACACCTCCCATAGGATTGAATAGTAACCAAATGTCCAATGGGAGGACATCGCCTGGGAAAAGGGGAGGAGTCAGCTGATCACTGGGTCCCCATGGTAACACCCCTGCAGGAAGGTCCTGCGTGTGAGGAGTTAGAAGTGTGGAGTGTTAGGAGGAGGAGGTGAGGAGATAAGTGTGATGTCCTGTGAAGAAAGCAGTGAGTTTAGTGCAGGAATCTCAAGTCCTAGACAGGCCCAGGAAGGTTGGAGAGCTGACATACTCCAGCTATTCAGAAGATCCTGTCTCCTGTCTGCCTAGCCATCGCCCTGAAGGAAGTCAAGCATCATTATCTTGTCAGCATGAGACTGTGGAGAGAACATTCTGGAACACGTGCTCCATAGCAAGTATCACAGGATCCAGGGGCCAAGGCCAGACCTGTGGAATATCCTGCCACCCTGACTATTGCACCCCGAAACTCTGAGCTATCAGGACCACATAACGTGAGTGGGGAATATTATGTACTAGTATCATGGTGGGCATCCTCCTATGAGCCAAATAGGAGCCCAGACGCACCTTAGGGCTGTAACACTGAAGTATAAGGGGCTAGGAACACCTTTCATCAAGTCTACCCTGCACCCCAGGACTTTGCTGCGTCACCAGGCGTACCCCGTTGTTTTGTATTGAAGAAACTGTTTAAGCATTTGTGCCTCCACACCCATGGAAGTAAAAGTTCAACTTTACAACTGTTTCTGTGTCTGACTCTGCACCGACAACATCAGGGCGCCCCAAACACCACCAGTCGGCACAGTATAGGGGAAGCGCCCCGGGGGAACAATCACCACCAACATTTGTGCAGCCCCCTCATCACCGGTACCAGTGGTGGTAACGTGGGACAGCACCAGCGCTGCGCCCTCGTGCCCAGAGACCGTGACAAGTCTGCACTGTTTGCACCCCGCAATCCCAACTGCAGCGTTACCTTCCATCTGGTCACCGCAAGAAAAACTGGCGTCACGAACAGGATACGGGTGTGTGCCATTTTGAGAAAGTCGCCACGAAAAGTGCGCCAAATTGTCTCCAGAGCATCGGTCTTTATTGTGGACTTTGCTAAGATCAAGTTTATTCCCTGAGAGTGCTTGCCACAAAGAGGGGGAGCCCTATACCCCTGAAGTAAGCCCTAAAGACTGCCCTCTCAGTGTGTTACAGCCCTGGAAGAGTTAAAACGCCCAGGACTTGTTTGCTGCGCCACATCGCTGTGTAAGAACGCCCACAAAGGGTTAACTGTACCTTGCAAAAGTGCGGGAGATTTTTAGCACTGCCCATGAGGCCAGGAGACCCATCTGCCGCCATCTTAGGAGAGCCCAGAATGCTGAGCGCAATGCTCCAGCGCACCCATACAAGAAAGTGAAAGGCGAACGTGCCAGCGCCATTTCTGACTCTCCGGTGCCGCATCACCGTCCCTGCTGTGCACCGCTGATCTCTGGTCCACGCTGCAGTTGCTGTCAGTGAGTACTGTGCCTCCCTGTCCTTGTCTTCAGTCCTCCCACGGCCCCAGCGAGTGTTTTCCGTGTACAGTGTCCGTGAGGAGTGCCACCATTAAAGAGGGGGAGCACACCGTCAGCCTGCATCACAGTGACTCTGTTAATAGCTACAGCATTCTTAAAGGGACAGCATTCCAAGTTGTAGTCTCCATTCCCTGCCAGCAAGCAGTTGAGTTTCTTAAAGAGACGGCGACCTAATTTCAGTCATACCTGCAAACAACATGACTGAGCAAAGTGACATTGTGCCATCTGTTTCTAGTGATCCAGCAGTGCCCATGGCGAGCAGCCTACCATTCTCCATGCCATTTTACCCTGGCGCACCATGGCTGCCGCGCTACAAAGGGGAGGCGCATACCCTCAGGGACTTTCGTGAGAAGATGCTGTCTCTCTTCCAGTTCTATCCTCTGAATACAGAACAGCAGATACAGATCCTGCTGGGCCAGCTTGAGGGTGCTGCAGCTAGGGAGGTCAAATCCTGGCCTGCCTCTGACAAAAGAACCCCTGGGCAAATTCTGGACAAACTCCAGGTGAACTTTGACGTGCGATCTGTCTCTGAGGTAAAGATGCGCTTCTTTTCCAGACGACAACTACCTGGTGAGACCCTGCGGGACTATGCTTTATCCCTCCAAGAGGCGTTCAGAGCTGTGGTGCAAGTGGATCCACGTGAAAATGTGGACTCTGATAAAATCTTGCTTGACCGCTTCATAGAAGGGGCGGGTACCACATTGCTCCAGAGTCAGTTGCGAATGCTTGCTGCACAACATCCCAGCATCACGTTTGCTGACTTCAAGGCCCTTGCCATCCAGGTCTTGGGACAGGAGCAGCCCCAGCCGAGCCCGGTCATCTGTGCTCCCTCACCTGGACCCTCAACAAGCATTGCTCCAGTTGTCTTGCCACTACCTCTGGGTACCTCACCTGCTGCCCAAACTGCGCAGACTACACCAGCAGACTCCAGAGATGACCTTCTGGCCCGAGTGGATCATCTGACCCGTGCCATGGAACAGATCACCGTCCGTCTAGATCGTCTGACCCAGCCGTCTTCATCGTCCAGTGATCCTTTGCGAAGTCTCAACATCTCACCTGAGTCGCCACCCAGACGTCCGTCTTCAGTGAAACCTCCGCAGAGTGAGAGGCCATACTGTACCTATTGCAATAGATATGGACACACCAGGCCTCAGTGTTTCCAGTTAAACGGACCACCCCCGAGGCAGCGGGCCGCCCCTCGGGAGGAAAGAAGAAGGGCCCAGGTGAATCTTCAGTGCCATTGTCACGCTTCGTCTCAGCCTGCCCACACATCACAATCCGGGTGAACGGCGTCCCTCTGACAGCGTTGGTGGACACTGGATCTCAGGTAACAACCCTGCGCAAGCAGGTGTTCCTTGAACATTGGGACTTAGGTGTGTTGAATAGAACACCTGACACATGGATAAATCTGTGTAACAGCAATGGACAGCCCATACCACAGCAGGGTTATTGGGAACCCACTATCCAGATTGGGGACTTGAAACTGCCTAGACAGGGTGTAATTGTCACTGATGTAGAGGATGATAGGTTTGCAGTTGTAATATTAGGCATGAATGTTTTACGCCATTGCTTTGCAGAAGTGTTGGATGCCTTGCATGCCTCTCTCCTTACAGCTTCTCCCAGTGACCAGCAGACCATTCAGCGGGCCATTCATGTACTCAATGCCCAGCACAAGTTCGCCAACAAACAAGGTGAAATTGGTCGAGTCCAGATCCAAGATACCCGTCCAGTAACCCTACAGCCTGGAACAGAAACTATGGTGTGGTGCCGTGCCCGTCCGGGCATAGAAAATCAGGACTACGAGGCCTTGCTACAACCCATACAGGTAGATGGCCAACCACTTGTCATGGCTGCCCGCAGCCTTGTCACAGTTTCCAATGGACGTGTTCCTGTCCGCTTAGTCAACTTGGGCGATGCTCCCGTGAACCTCCACAAGTTCCACTCTGTGGCCCTGCTACACCGGTTAGCACCAGAAGACATTCTCTCTGGTGATTCTACCGCCACACAGCATTCCACCCAAGCTGCTGAGAACATTCAGAATGGAGCCACGAAGTCCTGGTGGGATGAATTGAACGTGGGAGACGCCAATACCCCTATAGAGCACATCAATGGGGTTCGCAATGTGGCCAAGCGTTACCAACAGGCATTCAGCAAATACCCATTGGACTTTGGTAAGACCACGACCATACAACATCGCATTCTGACTGGAGACCACCATCCAATCAAGGAGCGTCACCGTCCAATACCACCCGCGATGTACCAATCGGTGAAAAAGTTGATCCGAGAGATGCGAGGTGCTGATGTCATCCGGGAGAGTAACAGCCCCTGGGCAGCCCCGCTAGTCCTTGTCAAGAAGAAAGACGGAACCCTACGATTTTGTGTGGACTATCGTAAACTCAACAATGTCACGCACAAAGACGCATACCCATTGCCGCGGATTGAGGAATCTCTAACGGCTTTGGGATCAGCTACCTGTTTCTCGACCCTGGACTTAACCAGTGGATACTGGCAAGTCCCTATGGCGCCTGAAGATCGTGAAAAGACTGCGTTTACGACCCCGATGGGACTCTTTGAATTCAATAGTATGCCATTTGGGCTATGTAATGCCCCAGCCACATTCCAACGGCTTATGGAGAGGTGCCTCGGCCATGAGAATTTCCAGAGTGTGCTACTGTACCTGGACGATGTTATTGTATTCTCCCCGGACATACCAAGAACACCTTCGTCACCTGTCCGAGGTATTCAAGGTACTTATACAGCACGGCCTAAAGGTGAAGCCCTCCAAGTGCTACCTGTTGAAACCCCAAGTTCACTACCTTGGGCATGTCGTGAGCGCACAAGGCGTCCAACCTGATCCTGAAAAGATCACTGTAGTCCAGAACTGGCGAAGACCAACTACCGTCAAAGAAGTCCGAAGCTTCCTTGGATTCGCAGGTTACTACCGGCGTTTCATACCACACTTCGCCCAAGTAGCCGAGCCTCTGAATGAGTTGTTGCGCGGTTGTCCCAGAGAAAACTACAACCGAAAGCTTCCGGTAGACTGGACAGCGCGTCAAGAGGAAGCCTTTCAAGCGCTTAAAGCACTTCTGACGCAACCACCAATTCTAGCCTATCCCGACTACAGTCAGCCATTCCGCTTGTACACAGATGCAAGTCACCAAGGTTTGGGTGCAGTGTTGTCCCAGGTTCAGGACAACAAAGAGCGAGTCATCGCCTACGCCAGCAGGAGTCTGAGAGGCGCGGAGAAGAACGACCAGAACTATAGTTCTTTCAAACTCGAACTTCTGGCGCTTGTCTGGGCCGTGACAGAGAAGTTTAAAGACTACCTGGCTGCCACACCCTTTACCGTGTACACAGATAACAATCCGTTGGCGCATCTGGACACTGCTCAACTGGGAGCCCTTGAACAACGGTGGGCCTCAAGACTCGCGAATTACAAGTTCTCTGTCAAGTATCGCAGTGGCAAGTCCAACGCTAACGCTGATGCACTCTCAAGGTTACCTGTGGGAGAAGAACCACCCCGAGAAGACATCTGGGAAGAGGTGGAGATGCCACCATTCTACAACAAGTTTGCCCAACAGGTTGCTATTGATGTCCCTGTAGAAGGAGAATCTCTGGCGAAAACAGCTGCCGAATCCCTCCAGGAGCCATCTCTGTGGAAAACGTTCCAAGAAGAGAGCAGAGTTTTAGGAGAATTGTCAGATTTCCTGCTTAGAGGAAGAATACCAACCCGTGTAAAGAGAGGTCTTCATGACGTGGAATTAAAACGCCTTTGGCGACAGAGGAAGCGCCTGTTTGTCCAACGAGGCCTTCTACATAGAAACACTCTTGATCCTGTCACAGGTGAAAGGCTTCATCAGATCCTCGTACCAAGAAGAGACGCACAGATGATACTTGAGGCGTATCATGACAGATCCGGTCACTTCGGGGTACAAAAGACCGAAGCTACCATCCGTCGTCGCTTCTATTGGGTTGGGATGAGGAGTGACATTGAGAGTTGGTGCCGAGAGTGTCCCGCCTGTAGTATCACCAAGGAAGGTCGAAGAGATCAGAAGGCCCCTCTACATCCAATTAAGACTCAAAAGCCGGGAAAGGCCTGGACCATGGAAGTTGGGTCCCACACGTTCCGGCTACAGCTACGCTCTGACAATGGTGGATCATTACTCCAAGTTCCTTGTCATCGTGCCTGTCAGAGATCTTACAGCAAGAACTACGGCTGAGACCTTCTACGCAGAGTTTGTCCGCCATTACGGTTGTCCTGAGCATATCCTCACCGACCGTGGATCGGCGTTTGAATCCCAATTGTTCCGTGAGCTGTGTCAGTTCCAAGACTGCAAGAAGTTGCGAACCACAGCGTATCACCCTCAAGGGAATGGTATGTGCGAGAAGGCAAATCAAGTGATCATCGGCATGCTAAGAACAGCCGCAGTTACACCTGGTGTTGAGTGGCCTGAGCGTATCAAGGACTTGGCCTATATTTACAACAACACACCCCAAACATCTACGGGATACGCACCATTTTATCTAATGTTTGGAAGACAAGGTCAACTTCCTTCAGACTTAACCCTTGGTGTGAAGGTCCCTGACACCATCAATCCACTACCCATAACAGACTGGGTTGTTGAACACCGCCGACGTATGGAGGAAGCTAAAGAGATAGTTGAAACGCGCATGGATGAGGTTCGTAGGAGACAACAGGAGGATTACAACCATCACGCCCATGCAGCGCCCCTGAAAGTTGGCGACCGTGTATGGTTAAGGAATAACCATCGGAATGGGAAATTGGATCCATTCTGGGAGAAAGAACCATACAGTGTCATCTCCATACCATATCCTGAATCCGACGTGTATGAGATCTCTAAACCTGGGAGACAGCCCCAAGTAGTACACCGAAACCGTCTGAAGCTGTGCCTTAAAGAAGGACTACCCACAGAGGTGCCCCCAGCTGAGACAACGAGTACAGAGATCTTGTCACCTTCTGAAGCGAAAGAGAGACCCCCAACATTAACTGAGCTTATGTGGGCGCCTAAACTACTGCCATTTAGCTGTTATCCACCAATTGCTCTAGTGCAAGAGAACCCTTCGACAGATGATTTAATTGATTTCAGTGACTCTGTTCCTGATTCAAATCTCGTTCCACTTAGGCGTTCTGAGCGTACCACAAAAGGCATACCTCCAACACGCTATAGTGATGCCATGGCTGTCCTTGGGTAAAAGAGGTTAACTGTCTCTGCTTCTGTATATATGTTATTCCTGCTCTGATTACATTAATGTTTTTCCTGTGTGTATATACAGTATATATATAATATCTTGCCATGTAATATAGTATTTACATTTACAGTCATATGAAAAAGTTTGGGCACCCCTTTTAATCTTAATCATTTTTAGTTCTAAATATTTGGGTGTTTGCAACAGCCATTTCAATTTGATATATCTAATAACTGATGGACACAGTAATATTTCAGGATTGAAATGAGGTTTATTGTACTAACAGAAAATGTGCAATATGCATTAAACCAAAATTTGACCGTTGCAAAAGTATGGGCACCTCAACAGAAAAGTGACATTAATATTTAGTAGATCCTCCTTTTGCAAAAATAACAGCCTCTAGTCGCTTCCTGTAGCTTTTAATCAGTTCCTGGTCCTGGATGAAGGTATTTTGGACCATTCCTCTTTACAAAACAATTCCAGTTCAGTTAAGTTTGATGGTCGCCGAGCATGGACAGCCCGCTTCAAATTATCCCACAGATGTTCAATGATATTCAGGTCTGGGGACTGGGATGGCCATTCCAGAACATTGTAATTGTTCCTCTGCATGAATGCCTGAGTAGATTTGGAGCTGTGTTTTGGATCATTGTCTTGCTGAAATATCCATCCCCGGCGTAACTTCAAATTCGTCACTGATTCTTGTACATTATTCTCAAGAATCTGCTGATACTGAGTTGAATCCATGCGACCCTCAACTTTAACAAGATTCCCGGTGCCGGCATTGGCCACACAGCCCCAAAGCATGATGGAACCTCCACCAAATTTTACAGTGCGTAGCAAGTGTTTTTCTTGGAATGCTGTGTTTTTTTGACGCCATGCATAACGCCTTTTTGTATGACCAAACAACTCAATCTTTGTTTCATCAGTCCACAGGACCTTCTTCCAAAATGAAGCTGGCTTGTCCAAATGTGCTTTTGCATACCTCAGGCGACTCTGTTTGTGGCGTGCTTTCAGAAACGGCTTCTTTCGCATCACTCTCCCATACAGCTTCTCCTTGTGCAAAGTGTGCTGTATTGGTGACCGATGCACAGTGACACCATCTGCAGCAAGATGATGCTGCAGCTCTTTGGAGGTGGTCTGTGGATTGTCCTTGACTGTTCTCACCATTCTTCTTCTCTGCCTTTCTGATATTTTTCTTGGCCTGCCACTTCTGGGCTTAACAAGAACTGTCCCTGTGGTCTTCCATTTCCTTACTATGTTCCTCGCAGTGGAAACTGACAGGTTAAATCTCTGAGACAACTTTTTGTATCCTTCCCCTGAACAACTATGTTGAACAATCTTTGTTTTCAGATCATTTGAGGGTTGTTTTGAGGAGCCCATGATGCCACTCTACAGAGGAGATTCAAATAGGAGAACAACTTGCAATTGGCCTCCTTAAATACCTTTTCTCATGATTGGATACACCTGGCTATGAAGTTCAAAGCTAAGTGAGGTTACAAAACCAATTTTGTGCTTCAGTAAGTCAGTAAAAAGTAGTTAGGAGTATTCAAATCAATAAAATGATAAGGGTACCCAAATTTTTGCACCGGTCAAATTTTGGTTTCATGCATATTGCACATTTTCTGTTAGTACAATAAACCTCATTTCAATCCTGAAATATTACTGTGTCCCTCAGTTATTAGATATATCAAATTGAAATGGCTGTTGCAAACACCCAAATATTTAGAACTAAAAATGATTAAGATTAATAGGGGTGCCCAAACTTTTTCATATGACTGTATATGCAACAATCCAAGCCATAGTGCCTGGCTCACCGAGCCAAGGAAGTTCTGTTACCCCATTGCGGTATGGACATTCGTGCTAGAGTGCCTACTCTTCCTTACAGAAAGGACTGTTTATTGTTTCTCAGAGAGACTCTCATGATAATGGACACTCACGAAATTTGTGCCAGAGAGCCTCTGGACCCATTTGCACTACTGTTGTTTCTATATGGACTGTCTGATGGTACCGCCAAAAGGTTCCATAAGTCTGAGTTTAATTATCTCTCCGTTACCCTTCAGACTTCTCATGGACATTCCAGGACTATGCCGGGAGGTCTTATCTCAAGTTTCTAGGTATTATATTTTTCTAAACTGTTAGTGACATTTGCACTTTATTCGTATTTATTAACGTTATGTTACATTTCTCACCTTCACCCCAGCCTGTCGCCGAGGTCGGCTCAGTGAAAGAGGGGGAGTATGTGGCATCCCAGAGCTGGCTATGGCTGGGCTGAGGGTGATCTCTGTAGTCATTGTATTATTTCCTGTTGCTTCATAGCCTGTGTGACATAGCAGGGGGGTCCTGAGTCTCACACAACACAGCGCCACCTAGTGAGCCTCACACATGCATTACACCTCCCATAGGATTGAATAGTAACCAAATGTCCAATGGGAGGACATCGCCTGGGAAAAGGGGAGGAGTCAGCTGATCACTGGGTCCCCATGGTAACACCCCTGCAGGAAGGTCCTGCGTGTGAGGAGTTAGAAGTGTGGAGTGTTAGGAGGAGGAGGTGAGGAGATAAGTGTGATGTCCTGTGAAGAAAGCAGTGAGTTTAGTGCAGGAATCTCAAGTCCTAGACAGGCCCAGGAAGGTTGGAGAGCTGACATACTCCAGCTATTCAGAAGATCCTGTCTCCTGTCTGCCTAGCCATCGCCCTGAAGGAAGTCAAGCATCATTATCTTGTCAGCATGAGACTGTGGAGAGAACATTCTGGAACACGTGCTCCATAGCAAGTATCACAGGATCCAGGGGCCAAGGCCAGACCTGTGGAATATCCTGCCACCCTGACTATTGCACCCCGAAACTCTGAGCTATCAGGACCACATAACGTGAGTGGGGAATATTATGTACTAGTATCATGGTGGGCATCCTCCTATGAGCCAAATAGGAGCCCAGACGCACCTTAGGGCTGTAACACTGAAGTATAAGGGGCTAGGAACACCTTTCATCAAGTCTACCCTGCACCCCAGGACTTTGCTGCGTCACCAGGCGTACCCCGTTGTTTTGTATTGAAGAAACTGTTTAAGCATTTGTGCCTCCACACCCATGGAAGTAAAAGTTCAACTTTACAACTGTTTCTGTGTCTGACTCTGCACCGACAACATCAGGGCGCCCCAAACACCACCAGTCGGCACAGTATAGGGGAAGCGCCCCGGGGGAACAATCACCACCAACATTTGTGCAGCCCCCTCATCACCGGTACCAGTGGTGGTAACGTGGGACAGCACCAGCGCTGCGCCCTCGTGCCCAGAGACCGTGACAAGTCTGCACTGTTTGCACCCCGCAATCCCAACTGCAGCGTTACCTTCCATCTGGTCACCGCACCAGTGAGGACTTCTGGCAAAAGAAGACAGTGGAGCTGCAGGACTGGACCGTGCTGGGAGGACACTGGGTACAGGTGAGTATGTTTAGTATGGTTTTTTTGGGGGGGAGGGGTAGGGGGGATTCACCTCCCCTAGACTAATTATAAAAAAGAAAAAAATTATACTGGACAACCTCTTTAAAGTGTGGCACATTAGGGGGGGCCCTGGGGGGTATACTAAAGGGATTGTCCAGGCATAATTTGTTATGGTTTATCCTCAGGATAGGCCATAGATACCTGATCTGTACGGGGCTGACCCCGGACCGATCAGCTGTACGTAGCCACTTCTGATGCCTGTACTGTACACAATACAGGGCCAGAAGCAGAAAGCTCTGTCCACTGTATATTAGCCGGGCACCTTCACTGTATCTCAGCACTTATTGAAGTCAGTAGGAGCTGAGCTGCAGTGAAGGCACTGGGCTGCTATACAGCGGATGGAGCTTTCTGCTTTTGGCCCTGTGTTGTGTACAGAACGGGCGCCGGAAGTGGCTCCGAACAGCTGATGGGGCCGTGTGTCAGCCCCCTACCGATCAGGTATTTATGGCCTATCCTGAGCATAGGCCATAAAAAAGATTCACCCTAGACAACCCCTTTAATATGCATCACACAGTTTAATGTCCCTCCCCCCACAGGATGTTAGCCCCCATCACTGCTCCCACACAATATAATGACCCAATCACTGTTCCCCTACAGTATGGGGGAACCAGTGAAGAGGCCACTATGTGGGGGGACCAGTGACGTGACCATAGAAAAATTTGGCCCAGACAACCCCTTAAAAGAGGTTGTCCATAAACTGGAGCGACCACTGTGTCGGCCGCCAGGGAGGTGTAAAAATAAGAAAATTTTTTTAAAAAAAGCATACTCACCTGTCCCCAGCACCCCATTGTCCCCTGCCTGTGTCTGTTCGGTGTCATGGCGGCGCCTCATTTCTGGAAATCCTGTACCTAATTGGTCTTAGCGATCACATAAGGTGCAGGACTCCCAGCAAGGAGTCGCTGGCACGAGACTGAATGGACACTGGCAGTGGACAATGGAGCGCCAGGGACAAAGTAGTATGCTTTTTAATTTACTTATTTTTTACTTTACACCTCCCGCCAGCTACATGGGTTGCTCCAATTCCTTCGGGGCAGCTGTGGGAATCAGACACGCCTGTCTGAGCTCCTGAGACCAGAGGCTATAGTCTGTTTGTCAGCTCAGAAGAGAGGCTTGGTGTGTGGTGTTTGTGCAACAGCAGCAGTTTTTCCAGCCATAGTTGGAGGCTCCAACCCCTTTCCTTTTCCAAGGTTGGGGTTTTTTCACCATGGAGCAAGGTGCTCCTGCCCCCCGAGCCAGCTTGGCGGGGGGCAGGAGGCTCTCAATGGATGGCAGTAGCAGCAGCAGCAGGAGAAGATTGGAGAGGCAGCAGGCTCCAGTGGAAAAAGGTATGGCAACCCGCAGCAAGGGACGTCTAGGTCAGAAAACCCCGGCGGAGGCTGAGCCCTGTACAAGTAAAAAGGCCAGCGAAGCCCCCCCCTCCTTCCTTGCCATCATCAGGTTGGGGGATTCGGAAGGCTGGCGAGGATGTGCTTGCATACAGTAAGCGTATTAACACTACCCTTGAGGAATATGATAAAGCCAGGAGGTCCCTGTTCGCTATGGGTGCGGAGCTTCAGAGTGTCCGTGCCCGTAGTGACAGGGCCTCAAGGCATGAGAGACCGGCACTGAGTAAGCAGGTCAAAAAGCTGAAGGAACAAATTAAAGGGCTTGACCAAAGATGCCGAGAGATCCTGGAGGGCGCGGGGCCTTTCAGGGAGAAACTCCTGAATGATGACCGTTTTTACCGCAAGCAGCAGGGGCGGCTGCTGCGGGAAGACCTCGCGTCCTCCGAAAGCTCGGATCCGGAATATGAGACAGATACTGACTCAGAGGGGAGCCTGCTGGCAGAGTACGGCAGTAGCCGGAAGCCTACGAGGGTGAGTTCAGGTATTCCGACCTATACGCCCCCAGAGAAATTGGCAAGTTTACCCCAGCTACCGGAGAATTTACCACCATTACCGGCAACATCAGAAGACGATATGGGTTCTGCTGCGGGGAGGCTAATCCACGAAATATGCATGCTAGAATCCCCGGCAAGAATGGAGAAGATGGCTTTTTCCGTAGACGACCTTGCAAACGAGGAGGAATCAAAAAAAAGGAAAAAGAAGAAGGCTAAGCCGCAAGAAGTCGGCACCCTGAAATATGTGAGTGTCGCAGCAGGTATAACTGTTCCCGCAGGGCAACCCCCATTGACTCTAGCACAGGCTGAATCTGGGGTGTTGCCCGCGGGTGAGATAAGGGGGCGCAGACTCCCCAGACCCCGCTTTCTCTAAGTAGCGGTGTGGCTGGGGAGCTGGGTGCAGTATTGAAAATGGCGCCCGAAACTGCAGCGGACAAGGTCGGAAAAGCACCTCCCACGAAGGGAGGTAGAGAAGCGGTGAAGCCTGCCCCTGTGGGCAGGGTCAAAGTAGCGCCGGCCCCTCCCCAGGTCCATCGTAAGGGGAAGGGGCGTGCGGCTTGTCCCTCCCTTCCGGTTTCAGGTGCCGAGGAAGCCAATGAGACCAGTGATGCGGAGGCTGCCGTCAGCGCTAGGAGCAAGTCCGCTCCTAAAGCATTGAGCGCTGCGACAGCTGACGATGCGGAGGTCGAGGCAGAGGCACAAGTCGCCCCAGCTAAGCGGGAGGAGAGTGAAGCGGAGGCCCGGAATAGGCCAATCCCGCTCGTGGAGCCGCCCAAGGCCGCAAGCCCCGGTGTGAATGAGGTAATGGTGAGCGTGGGTAAGAAAGCGGTGAGTAAGAGCAGACTGGGGAGTAGGAAAAGCAGGCGTCAGGAGAGGAGGGCGGAGGAGGGGGAAAAAACTGTGGTTCCAGAGAGTGACTTAGATGTTCCTTGTGAGGGAAAGGGGAGGGGGGGCTATGGAGGCTGTCACCCCTTGTGTTGCTGCTGCTGCTGCTGCTGCTACTGCTGTCCCTTTTGTTAAAGATGCGGTAGTGGAGGTTCCTAGGACTTTGGAAAATGTAGGCATGGCTGCTGCAGAAGTAGCTTTGCCAAATGTGTTTGCCCGGTCCACGCCTGCGACGCTGGGAACGACCGCTCCTGTCTCTGGTGTCCCGGTGGCCGCGGTGGTGGCCGGGCCGAGCGGGCTTCAGGGGGCGCCCGAAGGTGGCACTGGAGTTGCGGGGGCTGGGACTGCGGCCTCAAGCTTGGTACGTTCCTATGCCAGTGTCGCCTCGGGGGTCCCAAGGGGTGCCTCGTGTCCATCACTGGGGGCCAGGGACGGTGAATTACAACAGCAGCTCCTGGCGGCCTTACGAGCAGGGCAGAGAACGATGATAGTGGATGGTCAATCGAGGGACCTTAGGTTTTGGATTGAACGTTTTGGCCTAGGGAAGTTCCGAGATGAGGGGGGTGAGACCAGGTGGACTCTCCCGACACCCGGGCAGCGGCCGGTCCGGAGGAATGTAGTCCGTCTCGGGTGGGGGGGAGAAGGCCCTTGTCCTCAGAGGAGGAGGGTCGTCGAACTTCTGCTCGGGATGGGCTTTAGGGCAAGTGACATCTTTGCCCTCATTCACCCGGTCGGCTCCTCAGAGTTTGATGTCAGCTTTGTTACCCCGGGGGGCTTAGAAACCTTCTGGGGTAATTATGAGTTGGCAAAGAACGAGCCCGGCTGGCGCGACTTCAATGTGTGGGCGGTGTCGCGCCAGGATGCAATTAAGAAAGTGACCGTTTTGACTCGTAACGAGTCGCTTTCTTACATGGACATTATGACCTGGCTCAACAGGTATGGGGAAGTGAAAGACTTCCCCCGGAAGAACCTTGATGAGTTTGGCATTTGGTCGGGGGCCTGGACATTTATGGTCAAATTGAAGCATGAGGATAACTCGGTGATGCATATCCCGTCCTCAACCTTCCTCGGGAAAGACAGGATTCTTGTCTTCTACCAGGGGCAGCCGAAGCTCTGTCACAGGTGTGGTGATCCCTCGCACTTGAGTGCCTCCTGCAGGGTGCAGAAGTGTGCCATGTGTGGGGGATTAGGTCATCTAGCTGCAACCTGTGATAGGATTCGGTGCCACCTGTGTGGTGACCTTGGTCACCCAATCGGGGCGTGTCCGAGGTCGTTCGCTAATGTCACCCTCCGACAGGCAGGGGCAGGTGAGGAGACTGTCCCTGTCACCGAGGAGGGGGTCGGAGGTGGAGAGACCAGGTTGCCGACGCGGAGGGAGAAAACCCAGCCACCATCAAGGGCGAGAAGGAGAGATAGGAGAAGGGAGCAGAGGGAAGGTATTATGTGTCTCCCCTCTGCCCCTGATCCCGCTGGGTTGGATTCTAATGCTGAAGTAGCGACGGGCACGGCCCTGATTGAGGAGATGAGAAGACTGCAGAGGGAGGAAGAGGCTGACCTGTCTTCATCTTCCCAGTACGTTAGTGCTGGGGAGGAACAGACGGTCAGGAGGAGAAAGTCACCGAGTAAAGCGAGGGTAAAAACATCTGCCCCCCCCCCCCGGCAAAGGAACGGAGACTCGAGGACCTTTCAGTGATCAGCCCTAACCGGTACCAAACCCTCTGCGAGGACGCATCAGCCTCAGGGGAGGCTTCAGAGGGGGAGGTGGGACCGTCGGGGGCTGCTGAGTCTCCCTCAGGGAAGGGCCCCCTGCCTTCAGTGGAGGAGGCTGGCCTGGTACCCAGAGATGGAGACGATGCACCTCAAGCTGTTTTGGAAACCGTAGTAAAAAATGTTACCAATACTCCCCAGGGAGAAACTACGGGGGAAGTCCATCCCTTGCCTGGCCAAACCGCACGAGGTGAGGTGATGGACCAATCCCAATGTAAGAAGAGGACCCGTAAGACGAGGAAAAGTCGCGGGTCCTCTTCTGACTCATCAAGGGGTGGAGGTGGTAGGAGGAAAGGGGGGTGGGAAACTGAAGGTCATTGAGCTCAATCGGTCTTAATGGCAGTCCCCTCTCCACTGACGCTGGCCACCATTAATGTGGCCAGCATTAAGTCTGATACGGCTAGGTTTGCAGCCTTTGATTTTCTTGGCCGAGTTGAAGCTGACATTTTGTTTTTGCAGGAGACCAGGCTCTGTACTCTATCAGAGATAAACAGAGCAAGGAGGGAGTGGCGCAGGGGGCCCTCCTACTGGTCTCTTGCGGCTGAGCCGTATAGTGGAGTGGCGGTGCTTTTTACCGCAGAGGTGAAATGCCAGCGGCTGATCGAACTCGAAATGGGAAGGTGCCTAGTCTTAGACGTCCTCATGAAGGGGCAAAGCCTGCGCCTCATTAACATCTACGGTCCCCAGTCAAAGTGGGACCGTAAAAGCCTCTTTATGAAGATCAAGCCTTTTCTTTTTACGGGCAAACAAGTCATCTTTGGTGGGGATTTTAATACCATAACTAGACCCCAAGACCGAGGAGGTACCAGAGATAGACTGCCCTATGATGGCGTCGCGTTAAATAGCATAGTGAGTGAAGCTCGCCTGGAGGATATCCACATCAGGCATTCCCCAGGTCACCGTGGGTTCACCTTTCAGAGAGGAAGTGTTAGGTCCAGGATAGATAGGTTTTTTTTTGAAGGAGAATTCCGTCACCACCCCTGTGTCCGTGGTGGAGGTGGAGTTCTCCGATCACTGCCTAATTTTATTTTCTTTGAATATTTCAGAAACCCTCCGGAGAGGAAGAGGTTTGTGGAGGCTGAATTCGTCACTCCTTGAGGAGGCAGCTGTAAGACAAGCCTTTGAGGAGTTTCTTCAGGATCAGGTACTATTACTGGGTCTTGAGGGCACTAGGTCAGAGTGGTGGGAGATATTCAAAAAAAGGGTGGCGGGATTTTTCCGCCGGCTCTCAAGCCTCAGGTCACTGGACATGTACCGCATGTACAGTGCACTGAGGAAGAGACTTGAACATCTGGTCTCGACCGGAGGTAGCCAGGAGGATATCTCCGGTGTGAAGGCTTTGCTTAAAGGGTGTCAGTATGATAGGCACGCATCCTTGGTTCTTGAGAGGGATTTCGGGAAATACCGCTCGCCCGACCCCTACAGGAACTGTAAGATGTCAGTGACTTGTAAGACAGTAACAGGCCTGATTGACAGTACAGGATCCCTGACAAGATCCAGGCCAGGGATCTTGGAGGTCGTCAGGTCTTTCTACTCGAACCTTTTGGCAAAGAAGGAACTGAATCGGGATCGGATTTCAGGTTTCTTGGCTGAAGCCATTCCTGAGTCAGCAGAAGACCCTTCTCTTGGTGTTTTGATAGAACCTATAAGGGAAGAGGAAGTCGTCAGGGCTATTGAGGGTCTTGCCCTCAAGAAGTCACCTGGCCCAGATGGCTTAACATCTGAGTTCTATCGGACCTTTAAAGGAGCGTTGGCTCCCCTCTTGACTGACGTGCTTAATGAGTGTCTATCCTCGGGCACTCTGCCAAAGTCAATGAGGAGGTCCGCCCTTATAGTTCTGTCAAAGGGTAAGGATCCGAGCCGTATTGAGAACTGGCGGCCCATAGCACTTCTCAATACGGACCGAAAGATTCTGGCGAAGGTACTTTTCAACCGGCTGGTACAGTTTGCGCCCCGGCTCCTCTCGCCGGCTCAGCACTGCTCTGTTCCCGGTCGTAGCACCTTAAGTGCGGTCCTGAGTGTCAGGGAGGCTGTGGAGCAGAGTAGGGCAGGTCGGTGGAAGGGGTACTTGCTGTCCCTAGATCAGGCTAAGGCTTTTGACAGGGTGAATCATGAGTATTTGTGGTCAACTCTCTCGAGGTATGGCCTACCTGGGGGGTTCATTCAGTGGCTGCAGACCTTATACGCTGGGGCTGAGTCTTTCCCACTTGTGAATGGTTGGGTTGGTCGTCCTTTTGAGGTGGGGTCGGGCGTCCGACAGGGATGTCCCTTGAGCCCGCTACTGTATGTGTTCGCCATTGATCCCCTGATTAGACGGATTAATGGTGGGCCGGTGGCGGGAGTCAGGATGGACCTGGAGGGCACCGGCTCCCCTTTGAGGACAGTAGCCTACGCGGATGATGTCACCGCTCTTGTCTCGTCGCGGGAGGAGATTGAATGGGTGATGTCTGAAGTGGACAGTTACTCGGAGGCTTCCGGATCAGCTGTGAACAAGAACAAGTGTGGAAGCCTCTGGCTGGGAGGGGGAGAGCCTGGTTTTTCTCTCCCGGACACCCTCCCAGAACCCCAGGGGTCTGTAAAGATCTTAGGCATCCATTTTGGCCAGGGTGATTACCCACTCCAAAATTGGGAAGGTAGGCTTAAGGATGTCGCCCAGAGAGTTGATTGCTGGAAGGGTTGGTCCTTGACCCTGAGAGAAAGGGTTCACCTTGCCAAAGCCTTCCTGCTCCCGTTGGTGATCTATCTAGGTAGCGTCTGTGCCTTGCCAGAGTCTTGTTGGAGTAGGATCTGTTGCCTGTTCTTCCAACTGTTATGGGGGAACAGGCTCAACCTAATCAAGAGGGAGGTTACATACCGCACAAGGAGGCTAGGGGGGTTAAATATGGTTAACCCCGTGGTGTTCTTAATGAACACCTTTCTTAAGATCAATTTACCAAACCTCTCCGCCGAGGGGGCTCCTTCGTGGGTAGCCTCCTGCCAGGGGTGGTTTCGGCCCTTCTTCCAGAAATGGGAGGCAGGAGGGCAAGTGAAAGATCTTCGTGCACCCCATGGATATCTCCCGGCCTATGCTTCCCTGGTCTTGAAAGTGATTCGTCGGTGGGGTCTGGGGGCGTGGGAGATCAGGACTCAGTCAAGACGTTTTCTTGATGACAAAGTCCTGTTGACCCGCTTCCAGAAGCCTCTGGCGCTCAAAGATTGCCCAGGAGAAACCTTAGAGGGAGGGTTGCATTTTCTTAACTCCAAAAGGTTTCCTCGGAAGTTTTGGGATCTGACCTGGCGCTGCCTCCTAGGTAAGTTATATGTGAGGGGGAACTTGAAGTACCGGAACTCCGACGAGCGAGGCTGCCCTCGGGAGGAGTGTGGCGACATGCTGGAAAGCATGGAGCACTTCCTGCTTCAGTGCCCCTTCAATATAAGGGTTTGCAAATTGGTGGGGACCTCCACCGGTTGGCTGCGGCTGGCTGGCCTTTCCTACGCCGAGTGGGCCTATGGGGCATTCAAACACCCGGAGGGCAGGGACTGCCAGACACTTTTTATAGTTAGCGCAGTGGTTAGGTTCCACTTGTGGTCATCCCGGTGTCTAGTGTCGACGCGAGGCAAAATCCTCCCGGAGGTGGAGGTGGTTAAAAACATCATGGTGGACCTGGTGAGGGTGCGCTCTCGGGAGTATGAGGGGTTGGGCGCAAAAGGGCTGGTACCCTCTGGAGGGGTTTCACCTTTTCTGTTCCCTGAGGGATAGAATAAGGGATTAAAAGGTAGTTAGGTTAGGGCCAGATAGGGAAAGGGAGGGCAAGGTTTTGCACAAGAGGTGGGGTTTGTTTGTTTTTTTTGGGTAGGGAGGGACAGGTAGGGATAGGGTAGGGATAGATTGATAGATAGGGACATAGTGGTAGGGCAAGTAGGTAGGGACGGGCCTCTTGTGCTCTCTTCCTGGTGGAGGGCTGGTGTGTCACCACATAGGCATTTTGTTTTGGAAATAGGATGAAAGGGTAAGAGGCTTGAGGATAACCGACCCTAGGCCTGTGGGAGGTTTATAGGGAGGGAAGGGGGGGTCAACGGTTTATATAAGATTGTGGGTTTTGTTATTGTATTTTGTCTGGTTTTCTTATCTGGTATTTTGTTATTTGCTTTTGCCACTAAACATATTTTTTTTGTTGTTCATTTCCATTTTTTTTCTATTTCCCATTGTATGTAGTTAAAAGGGTTTTTTTTCTTAGGGGGGTAGGTTGTTTGGGAGGGGGGTTTCTTTTGGGGGTGGAGGGTTTGATATATAGGTTTCGTGTGTCCGGCCTGGCTCTGGACTATGCGGACATGGGAGGACATGAGGCGGAGAGCCAGGTCGGTTTTCAGGGGCTCGGTGGTGGGTGGTGCCAGCACCAGGACTATGCGGACATGGGAGGACATGGGGCGTGGTGCTGGCCGGGTGTGGTGAAGGGAAAAAAAGAAAAAAAAAAAAAAAAATTATAATAATTAAAAAAAAAAAAAAAAAAAAATTTCTAATAAGTTTCAGTTGGGGTTTTTTTGTTAGTTTTCTGTTAGTGTTATATGTTTTCCATTGTATATTACTTATTTGGATTTTCTTTTGTTTCCAAGATAGGTAGAGTTTTGACTGGCGGATGACTGAAGAAAGACTGGAGAGTGAAAGGCGGAGTGAAAGGCAGAATGGATGGGGGCTGATTTGCGGCTGGATTTTTCTTTTTGGTCTTTAATTTTGTCCCGGTTTCTTGTATCTTATTTATTGATGTTGTTTATGCTATGTTTGGATTTATGTATTGTTTCTGTTTATGGGTTTTATATTGTATTTTTCGTATGTGACACTGTTTGTGAATTTTTACTTTTCTAATAAAAATAGTTCCAATTCCTTCGGGGCAGCTGTGGGAATCAGACACGCCTGTCTGAGCTCCTGAGACCAGAGGCTATAGTCTGTTTGTCAGCTCAGAAGAGAGGCTTGGTGTGTGGTGTTTGTGCAACAGCAGCAGTTTTTCCAGCCATAGTTGGAGGCTCCAACCCCTTTCCTTTTCCAAGGTTGGGGTTTTTTCACCATGGAGCAAGGTGCTCCTGCCCCCCGAGCCAGCTTGGCGGGGGGCAGGAGGCTCTCAATGGATGGCAGTAGCAGCAGCAGCAGGAGAAGATTGGAGAGGCAGCAGGCTCCAGTGGAAAAAGGTATGGCAACCCGCAGCAAGGGACGTCTAGGTCAGAAAACCCCCGGCGGAGGCTGAGCCCTGTACAAGTAAAAAGGCCAGCGAAGCCCCCCCTCCTTCCTTGCCATCATCAGGTTGGGGGATTCGGAAGGCTGGCGAGGATGTGCTTGCATACAGTAAGCGTATTAACACTACCCTTGAGGAATATGATAAAGCCAGGAGGTCCCTGTTCGCTATGGGTGCGGAGCTTCAGAGTGTCCGTGCCCGTAGTGACAGGGCCTCAAGGCATGAGAGACCGGCACTGAGTAAGCAGGTCAAAAAGCTGAAGGAACAAATTAAAGGGCTTGACCAAAGATGCCGAGAGATCCTGGAGGGCGCGGGGCCTTTCAGGGAGAAACTCCTGAATGATGACCGTTTTTACCGCAAGCAGCAGGGGCGGCTGCTGCGGGAAGACCTCGCGTCCTCCGAAAGCTCGGATCCGGAATATGAGACAGATACTGACTCAGAGGGGAGCCTGCTGGCAGAGTACGGCAGTAGCCGGAAGCCTACGAGGGTGAGTTCAGGTATTCCGACCTATACGCCCCCAGAGAAATTGGCAAGTTTACCCCAGCTACCGGAGAATTTACCACCATTACCGGCAACATCAGAAGACGATATGGGTTCTGCTGCGGGGAGGCTAATCCACGAAATATGCATGCTAGAATCCCCGGCAAGAATGGAGAAGATGGCTTTTTCCGTAGACGACCTTGCAAACGAGGAGGAATCAAAAAAAAGGAAAAAGAAGAAGGCTAAGCCGCAAGAAGTCGGCACCCTGAAATATGTGAGTGTCGCAGCAGGTATAACTGTTCCCGCAGGGCAACCCCCATTGACTCTAGCACAGGCTGAATCTGGGGTGTTGCCCGCGGGTGAGATAAGGGGGGCGCAGACTCCCCAGACCCCGCTTTCTCTAAGTAGCGGTGTGGCTGGGGAGCTGGGTGCAGTATTGAAAATGGCGCCCGAAACTGCAGCGGACAAGGTCGGAAAAGCACCTCCCACGAAGGGAGGTAGAGAAGCGGTGAAGCCTGCCCCTGTGGGCAGGGTCAAAGTAGCGCCGGCCCCTCCCCAGGTCCATCGTAAGGGGAAGGGGCATGCGGCTTGTCCCTCCCTTCCGGTTTCAGGTGCCGAGGAAGCCAATGAGACCAGTGATGCGGAGGCTGCCGTCAGCGCTAGGAGCAAGTCCGCTCCTAAAGCATTGAGCGCTGCGACAGCTGACGATGCGGAGGTCGAGGCAGAGGCACAAGTCGCCCCAGCTAAGCGGGAGGAGAGTGAAGCGGAGGCCCGGAATAGGCCAATCCCGCTCGTGGAGCCGCCCAAGGCCGCAAGCCCCGGTGTGAATGAGGTAATGGTGAGCGTGGGTAAGAAAGCGGTGAGTAAGAGCAGACTGGGGAGTAGGAAAAGCAGGCGTCAGGAGAGGAGGGCGGAGGAGGGGGAAAAAACTGTGGTTCCAGAGAGTGACTTAGATGTTCCTTGTGAGGGAAAGGGGAGGGGGGGCTATGGAGGCTGTCACCCCTTGTGTTGCTGCTGCTGCTGCTGCTGCTACTGCTGTCCCTTTTGTTAAAGATGCGGTAGTGGAGGTTCCTAGGACTTTGGAAAATGTAGGCATGGCTGCTGCAGAAGTAGCTTTGCCAAATGTGTTTGCCCGGTCCACGCCTGCGACGCTGGGAACGACCGCTCCTGTCTCTGGTGTCCCGGTGGCCGCGGTGGTGGCCGGGCCGAGCGGGCTTCAGGGGGCGCCCGAAGGTGGCACTGGAGTTGCGGGGGCTGGGACTGCGGCCTCAAGCTTGGTACGTTCCTATGCCAGTGTCGCCTCGGGGGTCCCAAGGGGTGCCTCGTGTCCATCACTGGGGGCCAGGGACGGTGAATTACAACAGCAGCTCCTGGCGGCCTTACGAGCAGGGCAGAGAACGATGATAGTGGATGGTCAATCGAGGGACCTTAGGTTTTGGATTGAACGTTTTGGCCTAGGGAAGTTCCGAGATGAGGGGGGTGAGACCAGGTGGACTCTCCCGACACCCGGGCAGCGGCCGGTCCGGAGGAATGTAGTCCGTCTCGGGTGGGGGGGAGAAGGCCCTTGTCCTCAGAGGAGGAGGGTCGTCGAACTTCTGCTCGGGATGGGCTTTAGGGCAAGTGACATCTTTGCCCTCATTCACCCGGTCGGCTCCTCAGAGTTTGATGTCAGCTTTGTTACCCCGGGGGGCTTAGAAACCTTCTGGGGTAATTATGAGTTGGCAAAGAACGAGCCCGGCTGGCGCGACTTCAATGTGTGGGCGGTGTCGCGCCAGGATGCAATTAAGAAAGTGACCGTTTTGACTCGTAACGAGTCGCTTTCTTACATGGACATTATGACCTGGCTCAACAGGTATGGGGAAGTGAAAGACTTCCCCCGGAAGAACCTTGATGAGTTTGGCATTTGGTCGGGGGCCTGGACATTTATGGTCAAATTGAAGCATGAGGATAACTCGGTGATGCATATCCCGTCCTCAACCTTCCTCGGGAAAGACAGGATTCTTGTCTTCTACCAGGGGCAGCCGAAGCTCTGTCACAGGTGTGGTGATCCCTCGCACTTGAGTGCCTCCTGCAGGGTGCAGAAGTGTGCCATGTGTGGGGGATTAGGTCATCTAGCTGCAACCTGTGATAGGATTCGGTGCCACCTGTGTGGTGACCTTGGTCACCCAATCGGGGCGTGTCCGAGGTCGTTCGCTAATGTCACCCTCCGACAGGCAGGGGCAGGTGAGGAGACTGTCCCTGTCACCGAGGAGGGGGTCGGAGGTGGAGAGACCAGGTTGCCGACGCGGAGGGAGAAAACCCAGCCACCATCAAGGGCGAGAAGGAGAGATAGGAGAAGGGAGCAGAGGGAAGGTATTATGTGTCTCCCCTCTGCCCCTGATCCCGCTGGGTTGGATTCTAATGCTGAAGTAGCGACGGGCACGGCCCTGATTGAGGAGATGAGAAGACTGCAGAGGGAGGAAGAGGCTGACCTGTCTTCATCTTCCCAGTACGTTAGTGCTGGGGAGGAACAGACGGTCAGGAGGAGAAAGTCACCGAGTAAAGCGAGGGTAAAAACATCTGCCCCCCCCCCCGGCAAAGGAACGGAGACTCGAGGACCTTTCAGTGATCAGCCCTAACCGGTACCAAACCCTCTGCGAGGACGCATCAGCCTCAGGGGAGGCTTCAGAGGGGGAGGTGGGACCGTCGGGGGCTGCTGAGTCTCCCTCAGGGAAGGGCCCCCTGCCTTCAGTGGAGGAGGCTGGCCTGGTACCCAGAGATGGAGACGATGCACCTCAAGCTGTTTTGGAAACCGTAGTAAAAAATGTTACCAATACTCCCCAGGGAGAAACTACGGGGGAAGTCCATCCCTTGCCTGGCCAAACCGCACGAGGTGAGGTGATGGACCAATCCCAATGTAAGAAGAGGACCCGTAAGACGAGGAAAAGTCGCGGGTCCTCTTCTGACTCATCAAGGGGTGGAGGTGGTAGGAGGAAAGGGGGTGGGAAACTGAAGGTCATTGAGCTCAATCGGTCTTAATGGCAGTCCCCTCTCCACTGACGCTGGCCACCATTAATGTGGCCAGCATTAAGTCTGATACGGCTAGGTTTGCAGCCTTTGATTTTCTTGGCCGAGTTGAAGCTGACATTTTGTTTTTGCAGGAGACCAGGCTCTGTACTCTATCAGAGATAAACAGAGCAAGGAGGGAGTGGCGCAGGGGGCCCTCCTACTGGTCTCTTGCGGCTGAGCCGTATAGTGGAGTGGCGGTGCTTTTTACCGCAGAGGTGAAATGCCAGCGGCTGATCGAACTCGAAATGGGAAGGTGCCTAGTCTTAGACGTCCTCATGAAGGGGCAAAGCCTGCGCCTCATTAACATCTACGGTCCCCAGTCAAAGTGGGACCGTAAAAGCCTCTTTATGAAGATCAAGCCTTTTCTTTTTACGGGCAAACAAGTCATCTTTGGTGGGGATTTTAATACCATAACTAGACCCCAAGACCGAGGAGGTACCAGAGATAGACTGCCCTATGATGGCGTCGCGTTAAATAGCATAGTGAGTGAAGCTCGCCTGGAGGATATCCACATCAGGCATTCCCCAGGTCACCGTGGGTTCACCTTTCAGAGAGGAAGTGTTAGGTCCAGGATAGATAGGTTTTTTTTGAAGGAGAATTCCGTCACCACCCCTGTGTCCGTGGTGGAGGTGGAGTTCTCCGATCACTGCCTAATTTTATTTTCTTTGAATATTTCAGAAACCCTCCGGAGAGGAAGAGGTTTGTGGAGGCTGAATTCGTCACTCCTTGAGGAGGCAGCTGTAAGACAAGCCTTTGAGGAGTTTCTTCAGGATCAGGTACTATTACTGGGTCTTGAGGGCACTAGGTCAGAGTGGTGGGAGATATTCAAAAAAAGGGTGGCGGGATTTTTCCGCCGGCTCTCAAGCCTCAGGTCACTGGACATGTACCGCATGTACAGTGCACTGAGGAAGAGACTTGAACATCTGGTCTCGACCGGAGGTAGCCAGGAGGATATCTCCGGTGTGAAGGCTTTGCTTAAAGGGTGTCAGTATGATAGGCACGCATCCTTGGTTCTTGAGAGGGATTTCGGGAAATACCGCTCGCCCGACCCCTACAGGAACTGTAAGATGTCAGTGACTTGTAAGACAGTAACAGGCCTGATTGACAGTACAGGATCCCTGACAAGATCCAGGTCAGGGATCTTGGAGGTCGTCAGGTCTTTCTACTCGAACCTTTTGGCAAAGAAGGAACTGAATCGGGATCGGATTTCAGGTTTCTTGGCTGAAGCCATTCCTGAGTCAGCAGAAGACCCTTCTCTTGGTGTTTTGATAGAACCTATAAGGGAAGAGGAAGTCGTCAGGGCTATTGAGGGTCTTGCCCTCAAGAAGTCACCTGGCCCAGATGGCTTAACATCTGAGTTCTATCGGACCTTTAAAGGAGCGTTGGCTCCCCTCTTGACTGACGTGCTTAATGAGTGTCTATCCTCGGGCACTCTGCCAAAGTCAATGAGGAGGTCCGCCCTTATAGTTCTGTCAAAGGGTAAGGATCCGAGCCGTATTGAGAACTGGCGGCCCATAGCACTTCTCAATACGGACCGAAAGATTCTGGCGAAGGTACTTTTCAACCGGCTGGTACAGTTTGCGCCCCGGCTCCTCTCGCCGGCTCAGCACTGCTCTGTTCCCGGTCGTAGCACCTTAAGTGCGGTCCTGAGTGTCAGGGAGGCTGTGGAGCAGAGTAGGGCAGGTCGGTGGAAGGGGTACTTGCTGTCCCTAGATCAGGCTAAGGCTTTTGACAGGGTGAATCATGAGTATTTGTGGTCAACTCTCTCGAGGTATGGCCTACCTGGGGGGTTCATTCAGTGGCTGCAGACCTTATACGCTGGGGCTGAGTCTTTCCCACTTGTGAATGGTTGGGTTGGTCGTCCTTTTGAGGTGGGGTCGGGCGTCCGACAGGGATGTCCCTTGAGCCCGCTACTGTATGTGTTCGCCATTGATCCCCTGATTAGACGGATTAATGGTGGGCCGGTGGCGGGAGTCAGGATGGACCTGGAGGGCACCGGCTCCCCTTTGAGGACAGTAGCCTACGCGGATGATGTCACCGCTCTTGTCTCGTCGCGGGAGGAGATTGAATGGGTGATGTCTGAAGTGGACAGTTACTCGGAGGCTTCCGGATCAGCTGTAAACAAGAACAAGTGTGGAAGCCTCTGGCTGGGAGGGGGAGAGCCTGGTTTTTCTCTCCCGGACACCCTCCCAGAACCCCAGGGGTCTGTAAAGATCTTAGGCATCCATTTTGGCCAGGGTGATTACCCACTCCAAAATTGGGAAGGTAGGCTTAAGGATGTCGCCCAGAGAGTTGATTGCTGGAAGGGTTGGTCCTTGACCCTGAGAGAAAGGGTTCACCTTGCCAAAGCCTTCCTGCTCCCGTTGGTGATCTATCTAGGTAGCGTCTGTGCCTTGCCAGAGTCTTGTTGGAGTAGGATCTGTTGCCTGTTCTTCCAACTGTTATGGGGGAACAGGCTCAACCTAATCAGGAGGGAGGTTACATACCGCACAAGGAGGCTAGGGGGGTTAAATATGGTTAACCCCGTGGTGTTCTTAATGAACACCTTTCTTAAGATCAATTTACCAAACCTCTCCGCCGAGGGGGCTCCTTCGTGGGTAGCCTCCTGCCAGGGGTGGTTTCGGCCCTTCTTCCAGAAATGGGAGGCAGGAGGGCAAGTGAAAGATCTTCGTGCACCCCATGGATATCTCCCGGCCTATGCTTCCCTGGTCTTGAAAGTGATTCGTCGGTGGGGTCTGGGGGCGTGGGAGATCAGGACTCAGTCAAGACGTTTTCTTGATGACAAAGTCCTGTTGACCCGCTTCCAGAAGCCTCTGGCGCTCAAAGATTGCCCAGGAGAAACCTTAGAGGAAGGGTTGCATTTTCTTAACTCCAAAAGGTTTCCTCGGAAGTTTTGGGATCTGACCTGGCGCTGCCTCCTAGGTAAGTTATATGTGAGGGGGAACTTGAAGTACCGGAACTCCGACGAGCGAGGCTGCCCTCGGGAGGAGTGTGGCGACATGCTGGAAAGCATGGAGCACTTCCTGCTTCAGTGCCCCTTCAATATAAGGGTTTGCAAATTGGTGGGGACCTCCACCGGTTGGCTGCGGCTGGCTGGCCTTTCCTACGCCGAGTGGGCCTATGGGGCATTCAAACACCCGGAGGGCAGGGACTGCCAGACACTTTTTATAGTTAGCGCAGTGGTTAGGTTCCACTTGTGGTCATCCCGGTGTCTAGTGTCGACGCGAGGCAAAATCCTCCCGGAGGTGGAGGTGGTTAAAAACATCATGGTGGACCTGGTGAGGGTGCGCTCTCGGGAGTATGAGGGGTTGGGCGCAAAAAGGGCTGGTACCCTCTGGAGGGGTTTCACCTTTTCTGTTCCCTGAGGGATAGAATAAGGGATTAAAAGGTAGTTAGGTTAGGGCCAGATAGGGAAAGGGAGGGCAAGGTTTTGCACAAGAGGTGGGGTTTGTTTGTTTTTTTTGGGTAGGGAGGGACAGGTAGGGATGGGGTAGGGATAGATTGATAGATAGGGACATAGTGGTAGGGCAAGTAGGTAGGGACGGGCCTCTTGTGCTCTCTTCCTGGTGGAGGGCTGGTGTGTCACCACATAGGCATTTTGTTTTGGAAATAGGATGAAAGGGTAAGAGGCTTGAGGATAACCGACCCTAGGCCTGTGGGAGGTTTATAGGGAGGGAAGGGGGTGTCAACGATTTATATAAGATTGTGGGTTTTGTTATTGTATTTTGTCTGGTTTTCTTGTCTGGTATTTTGTTATTTGCTTTTGCCACTAAAAATATTTTTTTTTTGTTCATTTCCATTTTTTTTCTATTTCCCATTGTATGTAGTTAAAAGGGTTTTTTTTTCTTAGGGGGGTAGGTTGTTTGGGAGGGGGGTTTCTTTTGGGGGTGGAGGGTTTGATATATAGGTTTCGTGTGTCCGGCCTGGCTCTGGACTATGCGGACATGGGAGGACATGAGGCGGAGAGCCAGGTCGGTTTTCAGGGGCTCGGTGGCGGGTGGTGCCAGCACCAGGACTATGCGGACATGGGAGGACATGGGGCGTGGTGCTGGCCGGGTGTGGTGAAGGGAAAAAAAAAAAAAAAAAAATTCTAATAAGTTTCAGTTGGGGTTTTTTTTGTTAGTTTTCTGTTAGTGTTATATGTTTTCCATTGTATATTACTTATTTGGATTTTCTTTTGTTTCCAAGATAGGTAGAGTTTTGACTGGCGGATGACTGAAGAAAGACTGGAGAGTGAAAGGCGGAGTGAAAGGCAGAATGGATGGGGGCTGATTTGCGGCTGGATTTTCTTTTTGGTCTTTAATTTTGTCCCGGTTTCTTGTATCTTATTTATTGATGTTGTTTATGCTATGTTTTGGATTTATGTATTGTTTCTGTTTATGGGTTTTATATTGTATTTTCGTATGTGACACTGTTTGTGAATTTTTACTTTTCTAATAAAAATAGTTCCAATTCCTGGACAACCTCTTTAAAGGATTTATCCCTCTTTCTAATATTGATGGCCTGTCCTTAGGATAGGCCACCAATATTACATCTGCGATGATACAACAGCCAGGACCTCTGCAGATCAGCTTTTCCAGGACAGTGTGGCTACAGGTAAAGGTAGCAATTCTTGGAGCCACGCTGTTCACTTGCCATACAAGGTGTAGCAGTAGGTTTAGGTAGTGCAGTGGTGCACATGGTATAGTGGGTGAACAGCATGGCTCCCGGCATGTTATTACCTTTAGCCGCCCTGTCTCGGTACCGCTGATCTGCAGGGGTCCTGATAGTGGGCCCCTAGAAACAATTCCACTGGTGGGCCCTAGACATCCCAGTCCGACACTGGCCCTATTTACCTACCAATCCCAGTTCCTGCTCACAGCCGCCTCCACTTCCCCTCTTCCCCTCTTCCCCTTTTGCCCTCCAGAGGGCCCCGTGAATCCCCTATCAGTGACTTGATATGGGACATACTGGGCCTCCTGGAAAACAAAAGGGGAAGCAGAAGTGGCTGTGAGCAGGAACAGGGATCGGTGAGTAAGTCCACAGGTCCGCGGCAATGTTTTGTTGGGTGATCCCCGCGAGATTCCGTTCGGACCAAATATGTTCAAACTGAAACTGCTATTATTATACTCAAGGGTCTCTTCAGATCGGAGGCCCAGGAGAGGTAAGTGAACATAAAAAAAACACTGTTACTTTCCTCTTCTGGGTTCCCACGGGACTTTCTGATGCCTTCAGGCCTCTTTAGTTACGTTACAGGCATCTCATGGGTCAGGCCAGTGTCATAACACATAATGACGGGACATTATGGTGTGTGGAGGGGCCGCTATGGGACATTAAACTGTGTGGAGAGGTCACTGTGGGATATTATACTGTCTGGAGGCCACTTTGGAACATTATAGGGTGTGTAAATGAGGCATTATACCATGTGGGAGGCCAGAAAAGTGGGAACTATATCGTGTGATGGGCCCAAGTCAAAATTTACTATGGGGCCCAGTCTTTGCTAGTTACACCTCTTGGTAGATCAATCCGGGATCGCCTAGCATACAGCCATTTTCAACTGTCCTCTTCTGCAGGTATCTGGTTAAATAGTAAAATTTGTGTGGTGGTGCTTGGTCTGTGCACATATCCAGATAGGGAAAACTTTTGTGAGCAACGTTACTGGCTCCACCTATCATATCAGAGACTGCATTATAGGGGTTTTCCCATCTCCCTGTTTCAGCAGCTTTGCCTGCTGTCTCTTCTTCTCACTTCCTGTATCCCCCCAGAATGCTGAACAGGACACTATGAAGTATCACAATACTTATTATTATTACTAGAAATCTAATATAAATGCAGATCAAATAATATGCACATGTTTCTAGAGAACGGACTATGTGTGTTTACATAGAGAGATAACAGACAGGGCTTTATCAGCAAACTGCAATTAGCTGAACTGCAGAGCTGTAGATAACAGTGAGAGCAGTGAGTGAGGTCACTTGTCCTGCTTATCACACAGGTCTGGCGTTATGGAAACGCTGTGTAAACAATGGGAGATATCATTTCACATAGCAGGAAAGCAAATCAGTATTGCTACATCAATATATTTAGGAAAACTCTAGCAGTATAGATAGGATCCTTGAGATGGGTATACCCCTTTAATTGCAAAACCAAAGGGGTCATCCACAAGGCCACGTGTGTGTGTGTGTCTTGGAATATATTGGAAAAACCCAGAGGGAGTTCAGACAGGGGGATCACCAAGGTTTTATTATTCATAGTTGGGACACCCCTCTGGCATGACATGTACAGATACAGTATGCCATAATGCTGACATAGGGGTGATTTCCTTTCTGTGCATTGAGGTAATTTGCCCTGGGATATAGGGGGGAGGGTAGTTGACTGGAATGCGGTATTGATCTTTAGGATGGATACAGTACATCCTAAGGGACTGAATGAGCAGCTACAATTTGGCAGTTTTAACTAAACTTATTCACTTAGTCCCCCATATCCCTAGCTTTTTCAGCACCCCTACCCCCCTTATTGGTCTACCCTGACTGATTGTCATAGACCAGCCTCAATAGTAATATTACTATAGTAAACCTAGGAGCCTTCATAAGACAAAAGTGGAACTTTTTGGAAGTTTTGCGACCTATTACATCTGGTGTAAAACTAACACAGCATTTCAGAAAAAGAACATCATACCCTGGGCTGTTTTAACACATTGGTGGGCCCAGTGCAGTGAAGGTTTGATAAGTGAGCCCCCCCACCCCATCACCACCAGCTATTATACCCATCTGAAAGCTGCCAAAAACTTGGATTTTATATGGTGACATTCAGTGGTTGAAAATGTTTTATCTGATGGAACTTTTCCGCCTGTCAGAAATGTTTTATACGTTCATGTCTAGTGATAATCGTTATTGCTATTGGATATCGCTAGAGAGGCGGTCGGCGTATTTTACTCTATAAAGATCAGTTTAATGCCCCCCTGTCATCTGCCCCCAGTTTAATGCCCCCCTTTCATCTGCCCCCAGTTTAATGCCCCCCTTCATCTGCCCCCAGTTTAAGTTTGGAGAGACTTAGTCAAAGTCCGGACTTTAATCTAATTGAGATGCTGTGGCATGGCCTTAAACACGCCATTCATGCTTGAAAATCCCCCAATGTAGCTTGAACAACACGTCCACTCCGAACTATCCTATCTCTCGTTCAACTTACTCTTTGACAGACTACAGTCAGGCTTCAGACCCCATCACTCCACAGAAACTGCCTTAACCAAAGTCACTAATGACCTTCTAACTGCCAAAGCCAAGCTTTACTACTCTGTTCTCCTCCTCCTTGACCTCTCCTCTGCCTTTGACACAGTTGACCATTCCCTCTTGTTAGAAACACACTCATCCCTTGGCATCCAAGACCTGGACCTTTCCTGGATCACCTCATAACTCACCAACCGCACATTCAGCGTCTCCCACTCGCACACCAACTCCTCGCCACGCCCTCTTTCTGTAGGTGTCCCCCAAGGCTCCGTCCTAGGACCCCTCCTGTTCTTGATCTACACCCTCGGCCTTGGCCAACTCATAGAATCTCATGGTTTTCAATACCATTGCTATGATGACGACACTCAACTATATCTCTCTGGTCCAGACATTAACTCTCTGTTGTCCAGAGTTCCAAAGTGTCTAGCAGCCATAGCCTTCTTTCTCTCCTCCCGCTTTCTAAAACTCAACATGGAGAAAACGGAGTTCATCATCCTTGCCCCACCTTGCACGGCCCCTCTACCTGACCCATCTATCAAAGTTAATGGAACCACACTTACCCCAGTCCTACGGGTCCGTTGCCTTGGGATAATCTTGGACTTTGACCTATCCTTCAAGTCGCACATCCAAACCCTCAACACCTCCTGCCGCCTCCAACTCAAGAACATCCATCGAATCTGCTCCTTCCTCACCCCTGAAACTACAAAGATGCTAGTCCATGTCCTCATTATCTCCTGCTTAGATTACTGTAACACCCTTCTTCTCCTTGGCCTCCCAGCAAATACTCTTGCCCCCCTCCAGTCCACCTTAAATTGCACCGCTTGCTTAATACACCTCTCCCCCCATTCTTCATTGGCCGTTCCCCTCTGCCAATCCCTTCACTGGCTACCCATTGCCCAGTGAATAGAATTCAAAATACTAATGCTGACATACAAAGCCATCCACAACCTGTCCCCTCCATATATCTCTGACTTAATCTCCGGGTACCTGCCCACACACAACCTCTGATCCTCCAAAGACCTCCTACTCCACTCTGCTCTTATCCTCTCTTCACACAACTGTCTCCAAGATTTCTCCCGTGCATCCCCCATACTCTGGAACTCATTACCAAGACACATAATACTGACCACCACAATCACAAGCTTCAAGATGGCCCTGAAGACTCACCTATTCAGGAAGGCCTACAACCACCAATAACGCTACAGTCACCATACCACCATCTGAACAGCCTCTCTCCTCACCTTCTGTTTCTATCCCTCTTCCCTCATAGATTGTAAGCCCTTGCGGGCAGGGCCCTCTATCCCACTGTGCCATTTGGTCACTGTTAGTATTGTATTTGTTTTGTATATTTTGTGTACCGTATGTAAACCCTCAAATGTAAAACACCATGGAATTAATGGTCCTATATAAATAAATAAAAATTATAATAATAATAATAATAATAATAATAATAATAATAATAATAATTAATTAATTAATTAAAACAATTCTGCAAAGAAGAGTGGGCCAAAATTCCTCCACAGAGATGTGAAAGACTCATTGCCAGTTATCACAAATGCTTGATTACAGTTGCTGCCGCCAAGGGTGGCACAATCAGTTAGTAGGTTTAGGGGGCAATTACTTTTTCACATAGGGCCAGGTTGGATTGGATAGATTTTTTACCTTAATAAATGAAATCATAACTGAAAAACTGCATTTTGTATTCGCTCAGGTTATCTTTGTCTGATATTCTGAAAAATGTAAGTATGACAAAAAAGCAAAAATAAAATAAATCTGTAAAGTGGCAAATACTTTTTCCCAGCACTGTAGGTAAATCAGGCGTTTTCAAAGTTTTAGAACTGGTTTCCGCTCTCTAGGGCCTACCTACAAAGGCAAAATATAGCACCACTGGCTTCCATATCAAGGGGCTTTGCCACTTATTGCCTCTTTAAAGCTGCCTGCATAAAGCCCTAATGTGTACAGATTTGCCACAAATACTGTTCAGACCTTGGGTTTAATGACTATAACTTACTGCATGATAGATCCCTATGATGTTAGGGTTATTCCACTCCTTTTTTGATAACCTATCCCTGGGATAGGACATCAATAAAAGAGCAGTGGGGGTCTGACACCCCAGATCCCTGCTAATCAGTTGTTTGACGAGGCCACAGTGCTTGTGCAATTCATCTGATTCTTAGTGGCCATTCAATGTAATTACATTCTTTCACAATAACATAGAAGGGGTCACAGCACTTACATGAGCACTGCAGCACCTTCAAACAGCTGATAAGCGGGGTTCCCGGGCATCACACCCCCACTGATCTTTTATTCATGACCTGTCCTGAGAATAGGTCATCTACAAAAAGAAACTGGAATAAACCTTTAAGTTTGGGTCATAACACCTGAACTCTGAATGGCTTTTGCAATTACAATACAGTCCAGAAGCGTAGCAATGTGCCTAAGGGTAAGCTAGCTTATTTTTTTTCGTTAATGGAAAAATAGACGAAGTCTGTCTCCCATTCATTTCAACAAATTTACCTTAAGTGTCCTTTAGTTCACTGCCTCCTTGATGCCCATTTGCCATTTACTGCTTTTAGCAACCTTTGTCACAGAACACTGAAGGGGAAATAAGTAGCAAATTTGCATCAAGGAACCACTAAACATAAGAACACTAAAGGGGCAATAAGTGGCAAAAGTGCACCAGGGTGGTGCTGAATCCTCTGCTCATTTGACATTTAGTTCCCTCTTTAGGCCATCGCAGTCCCAATTACAACAACAACCTAAAGCTCAAAGTCTGCACCTCCCACAAGGTAACAGAGCCCCCAGCAAAGTAAGGGTATGTACACATGGAAGAATTAGAAGAATTTGTTATGGACTTCAAATTCTCAAATTTGTCTTTACTTTCCTTTGCGCTTTTTCCCCTGCCCTACCTGGGGGGCAGAGGTCATACTACATTTTATCTGGAAGAGTAAAAATTACTCCACTTATCATTTTTATGAGTATGTTTCACCACAGAGTAGGAAGTTCACAGTAATGGAAATAAATGATGTGTAGGCATAATAATACTAAGAAGTGGGAAGAGGTTAACCACTTTTGGACACAACCTAGAAGTACCTTAATGACCAGGCCTCATTTTTTAAAAGCTGACATGTGTCACTTTACATGGCAATAACTTTGAGATGCTATAACTTACACAAGTGATTTTGAGATTGATTTTTCGTCACACATTGTACTTCATGTTAGTGGTAAACATTGATTGGAAGAAAAAAAAAAATCGCAATTTTCAAAATGTGAAATGCTCTGCTTTTCAGACGGATAGTCATATCACACAAATACATTAATACATATTAACTACCATCTCTGCTTTATATTGGCATAATCTTTTAAGCTTCCTTTAATTTATTTTGGATGTTAGAAGGTTTACAAGTGTAACAGTGATTTTCCAGATTTACAAGATAATTTCTCAAAGGGGATTATAAAGGGCTATATATTAGAAACCCCCCATAAATCACCCCATTTTCAAAACTGCACCCCTCAAATAATTCAAAACAGCATTTTGGAAGTTTGTTAACCCTTTTAACATTTCACAGGAATTAAAACAAAATGGAGGTGAAATTTAGACATTTCACTTTTTTTCACTAATACATTAATTTAGCCCTAAAATTTACACATTCACAAGGGAAAATTCATCTCACAGTTTGTTATGCAATTTCTTACGAGCACAGGTACAGGGTCCTGGTTTCAGGGGCCTCATATGCACTAAATGCCCTGATTGCAGGCACTAGCAGCAGGTCTCTGCTGAATACTTATGAGCATTTCCATATTTAAAGTACTGACATCTGGCATAACAGTACGGTGGATGTTGGCAAGGGGGCTCGGGGGGGGGGGGGAGCTGCTGTGAATGTGGAAAAATGCTTTTTCATGCATCTATGACACATGTACAGGCGTTATTGCGACCTCTGCTGGGGGGCACTATTACCTTTGTGGACTGGGAGTATTATCTGCGGGGGGGTGTAGCACTATTGCAGTAATAGTGCCCTCCACATGTAATAGCCCACCACACACATTAATAATAGTATTACTTATGCAGGAGAGGACTATTACCTATGGGGGACACTATTGATTGATTGGTTGGTTGATTGATTGATTGATTTTGCTTACTTATTCCACAGCACTTTACAGATATATCAAATATCTGTCCCATATAGGGCTTACAATCTAAATTCCCTATCAGAATGTCTTTGGAGTGTGAGACGAAACTGGAGTACCCAGAGAAAACCCACACAAACATAGGGAGAACAAACAAACTCCTTGCAGATGTTGTCCTTGGCTTGATTTAAATCTAGGACTCCAGCAGTGCAAGGCACCAATGCTAACAATGTGGAGGCAGGGGGCGCCGCGTAAGAGGTGCAGACCACGGCTAGGGGCAGAAAGCAGTGAAGTTTGGCACTCACTGTCTGCACCCAACCCTTTTGTTCCCCCATTACTTTTAGGCAGCCAGAACCCTGTGCAGGCAGTGGTAAGGCAGTGCTCTACAGGGTGCAGGTAGGACTCTTAAGCATAGAGAAGAAGAAACAGTCAGAGGAAAGAGTGTGTGGTATGTTCCCATATTAAAATGCGCTAGACAGTGTCACTTTGCAGAGTGTATCACATAGAACAGAGGTTGGCAACCACAGACAAGCATGCCACTCAAAGCCATAACTTTGTGGCACAACAGCTTCCCACCTGTGTTTTGCCACCTCTGCTCCACCCCCATTCTGTCAGCCTCTGGCACCCGATCATAGCGATCCTATTCATAGCTTGGCATGTGACTGTACACATCACACAGCCTCTTCCAGTGCTCCTGCTTTAGTTTGCAAAGTGCAGTGGGATACTATAGATAAAGCTCAGTGATGCATAGAGTCACAAAGTCCTCCACTCACTGTCAAGCTATGGATATGTTCTCTCCATATGGGTGCCAAAGGCTGAGAAGATGGTAACGGAGCGGTCATCAGAAATAAAGCACAAGGTAGGTAGGAAATACTGTGCGGGGCACAAAACTATGTTGGACCACTAATGGGGGGGGGGGCACAAATAGGGCAACATACTGTGTGGGGAACCTATGCCGGACATTACACTGTGTATAGGGGCCAATATGGAGTATTATACTGTGTATAGGGGGCCAATATGGAGCATTATACTGTGTATAGGGGCCAATATGGAGCATTATATTGTGTAGAGGGGGCAATAAGGAGCATTGTACTGGCATTCTGCTGCACTAATTTGTTGAATTTTTTTCAGGTTTACACAGCCGTAGTACTAAGGTAATCTACTCTCTGTATTATTATTATTGTTTATTTATATAGCACCATTAATTCCTTAATTCCATGGTGCTTTACATTTGCGGATTTACATACGGTACACAAGATATACAAAACAGATAATACTAGCAGTGATCACTGGCACAGTGGGATAGAGGGCCCTGCCCGCAAGGGCTTACAATCTATGAGGATTACACTATGAGGATCTATTACAGCTGCAAGTCCCATTATCATAACTTATGTAGGGTTTGACGACATTAATTATTGTGTGGCACACCGAGTACCCCGGCACGCTGTACATAAAAGGTTGACT
Source organism: Leptodactylus fallax (assembly GCA_947044405.1). Classification (NCBI taxonomy): domain Eukaryota; kingdom Metazoa; phylum Chordata; class Amphibia; order Anura; family Leptodactylidae; genus Leptodactylus; species Leptodactylus fallax. Next base: position 3,772,527 of record CAMRHE010000096.1, read on the forward strand.
ACCCCTGACATAGAAGGCCTAAGGCTATGTTCACATGGAGTTTTTTGCAGGCGGATTTTGACACGGAATCCATCTCAAATTCCGCCTGCAAAATCGCCTCCCATTCATTTCAATGGGAGTCAATAGCAGTTTTTTTTTTCTTCTAGCTGATTTTTTCCGCTAGCGGAAAAAAGCGACATGACCTATCTTCAGGCGGATTCTGTCTTGAAAAACCCATTGAAATCAATGGGAGGCGGAAAAACGTCTAGCGTTTTTTTGACACGGTTTTTGACGCGGTTTTAGCAAAAACCACGTCAAACGCTAACGTTTTTTAAAGAGAAGCTTCCAGGTCCGTACAGTGTGCTGGAGCAAAAAAACCACGGCAAAAAAAGCGACAAAAAAACACAACAAAAAAACCGACAAAAAACGCCTTCTAAAAAAAACGCGTCAAAAAATGTTTCCTAATTCCTGAAGCAGATTTTTTCAGCTTGAAAAAACTCCGTGTGAACATACTTTTAGGAAGCCTAAGAAAAGCGAAGCAGTGAGAGAATAAGGGAATTGGGATGTCATCCTTGGTGTCTACACAATGGGGATCTTGCCCCGAGTCCCATCATACCACTTGCCTGACAATCGGGTCACCTGATGAGAAATCAGGACCGTTTTCTAGTCCTATGGCTCCAAGCCAGTAGGTGTAACTTCCCTCCCCAGTGACCTCACTCTGGGCGGGGACAGGGAAAATACAAAAAGTCTGCCATGAGGGGCCACATGTTCTTCTCCTGCTGAAAACCATCAGCATTTCCCAGAGCCAAGGGAGTGCTGCCACTGGAGTAGCATGCCCGGACGCATGTCTTTGGACTAACCTAAGGACACACCCTGGGCTTACCATCAGGAGTCCAGAGAACCAATCACAAGCTTGTGTTGGTAATATTTCCTTTTCTACTGTTTATTCCCATTTTTATTTTGTGCACTGTGTCATGTTGCTTTCCACTTGTATTTGCTTGCTAATCACTGCATGTATTCTCTGTATGTGTTAAGTGTCTAGTACTGACCTTTTTAGGGGTTAATAAATATATAAAAGTTAGAAAGCTCATTTCATATTATCCTATGAGCCCAGAACACTCACTGGTGGTGAGTGTGAGGTAATGAAGCGATCTCAGGTGTGCTGAAAGCAGTTTTGGTAGGACGAGCTCCTTCACAGGTCCCATGTTGCGGAAATGAAGATTTTTTTTTGTTGTGTTTTTTTTTAGCCAAAGCCAGGAGTGGATTAAGCATAAGGGAGAAGTATAAGTGTTTCCTAAATATTTCCTATTCCTTTTGTAGCCAATCATGGCATTGGCTCAAAAAAAAACACAACAAAATCTGCAACAAAAAAAAACGTTTCCTCAACCTTATGTAGTACTCATCCTTCAAAGTGACGGCATATTGCCAGGATATACCATCAATTTATGAGTGGCGAGGGTTGGATCTCTTGGACATTCACTGATCTAGAGAATAAAGGGAGCCCTAGATTACTGGGAGAAGCATGTTAGCCTTATTTGCATATGAATAAAATAATTTACATGAAAATGGGTCTCCAAAGCTGAATAACAAATGCATATTTGGAAACTGTGGAATAACTGCTACAAGGACAGACTCCCTTTAATCTAAAATGATATGTAATTCACGTACCTTCAATTCTGCCTTGTAGTAGGTTTGAGTTCAGCTACGCCAACATCTGCCTGTAGTTTGAATGTTCTCCTTGTGGTTTGTTGGTTTCCTCTAGGCAGGGCAATTGGTTGTAATCTGATGTAAGGAAACAAGAAAAGTCCAGCATGCCCTGGTTATTTATTATTCCTCCATTGTATTGTCATGTCACTCCAGGATAACACTTTCTTTCAAAAGGACCACCATTGAATAATGTAGTTTTACCAAATCCAGGCTAGCCAAAAAGAAACCACCATATTCTGATGAAAATATCTGAAATGTTCAAATATTTTTATACTGCTTTCCCTCTCTGTGCCATACTATTATGTTATGCTGAATGTATAGTTAATGCTTAGTGACATAATAGTACAGCTCAGTTCTGTAGCAGGCACAGGAGTTTTGCCTGTTGCATGGCTTCCGGGTTTCAGCTCAAGACTAGGCCGTGTATTTAATAGATCAGTGCAGCATCCATGCAGCTCTCTTTTTTTTTTTTCACAACCCATTAACTTCAGTGTGCGAACTAGGTCTGTGAAAATGATCCAGATGGTCAGAGCAGGGAAAAGATAGAACATGTCCTATTTTCTCATGGATCTCAGGTGCCACTTGACCAATGTGTATGAATCAACTCTTTTACAGCTAGGACCCAGTACTAGTAACAAGAGTTGGAATATGTTCTGACTGCTTAGCCACTTAACCGTAGTCAATGATGATCATGGTATCTGGGTAGTTAGGGGGTGAGACCACCCCTCTTTCATCCCCTCTGGTCCCCAGCAGTGAGATTGTGGGGTTCCAAGGGGTTACTATGGCAGCCAGGAGGCCAATTAATGGCCTCCTGGCTGCCTTGCCCTATTGCACATAGGGAACCTATGTACAATATACTGCAATACATTAGTATTGTAGTATATTGTACAGGGCTTCAAGTGATCCAAGTTTGCGTCCCCTTGTGGGACAGTAAAAAGATAAAAACGTAAAGTAAAAAAGGTTTTTAAAAAAAGTAAAACTAAACAAAAAAAGCCTTTTCTAATTTCAACAATAATGTAAACAAGAAAGTAAACATATTGGTTCCATGTCCAAACTATCCAAAAATAATATTATTTGTCACATATGTTGACTGCCGTGCAAAAAATAAATACCACAATGCACAGATTGTGTTTTGGTCCTCGCCTCCTTCATAAAAAGGAAAAAAAAAAAAAATAAAAAAAATCAAACACTTCTACATACCAAAAAATTATACCAATAAAAACTAAAACCTGCCCCCACCTAATAAAAAGCCAACACAGCTCGGCAAACAAAAAAGTTATGGACGTAAAGATATGCTGTCCCCATGCAAATCGTTTATTTTTGCAAAATGGCATTATATTTACTAAAAGTGGTGAAACATAATGAAACCGATATAAATATGGTATGGGCATAAAGTTGCCATATCATTTTTATTGCAGAATTAACACCATAAAAACACAACTGAAAACTGTACTTTATTTTTTTCACACAGACCCCGCCTAAAAAAGCAATAAAAGCTAAACAAAACATCATCCAGTTTCCTCCAACACTCCATAGACATATTAATAGGGAATGTAGATTGTGAGCCCTATATGGGACAGTGATTGACAATGTCTGTAAAGCGCTGCAGAATATGATGGCACTATATAAGTAAGCATAATAAATAAATAAATATTTACCCCAAAATGGTGCCATCTAATAGTACAACTCGAAATACACAGATTAAGCTCTTATATGGCTATCTCAACAGAGAAATAAAGAAGTTATGAATTTTGGAACATGGCAGAGGCATAGCTAGGGGTTTAGCACAGGGGGGCGAACATGTCCAAGTGGGCCCCCTACTTGGACATGTTTGTATACCGATACTATGAGTATACGGTGAGCGTATAGTGGTATATAGCGCCTCTACACAGGGCTCTGCAGACGATTTAGGTGAATACAGGGAAGTAGCATTTAGTGACTTACCGGTGACGTCTCTGACTAATCGTTCACATTCGGCATCTCTTTCATCTGGACGGCCATGACCACTTCTTCCAGTCTCTGTAAAGTTTGCAACACAGACATCTTTGGCTCCTCACTTTTCCAGGCACCCGACCCACATTGTCCTCTCCTACACAAAGCCCCCATCCTGCTGCTACCCCCAATTATAAAATATATAATATACCCCCCATAATGAATAATACCCCCAAGTGCATCTTTAAACTAATAACTTCCCTTTGCACCCCTTTAAGAGGACCTTTCACGTCCTCATGTATATGCTGTTTTACATACCGCTAGAAAGCCGACAGTGCGCTGAATTCAACACACTGCTGGCTTTCCCGTTATATGCCCCGGGGCTGGAGATATCGGGGGTCTAAATTTCACCGTTCACTGTCAGAAGGGCATTCCTGACAGTCTAGTTGCGCTGTGAGGAACGCCCTCCCTTACAGTACCCGTCCATAGAATTGTACTGGGGTGTACTCAGCCCAGTGATGACGCTGAGCTGTGAGGAACGCCCCCCCAGTACAAGTCTATGGACAGTGCAGTTAGATAGTCAGGAACGCCCTTCTGACAGTGAACGGTGAAATTTAGACCCCCGATATCTCCAGCCCCGGGGCATATAACGGGAAAGCCGGCAGTGTGTTGAATTCAGCGCACTGTCGGCTTTCTAGCGGTATGTAAATCAGCATATACATGAGGATGTGAAAGGTCCTCTTTAGATAATTTGCCCCTTATTAATAATTCCCCAGGTGTTTCCTAATTAAAAAGGAAAAAAAAAAGGGAAAAAAAATTTTTGGGGTTCCAATACCCAGGACCCCCAAGGAACAACTGTTTGAATGACCCGTGGTACCTGTGTAAGCGCCGTGACCCCTTCTTTGTTTACATAGTGTCATTCTTTTCATAGCGGCCATGTAATGTAACTACAGCCTCGTCCTATACACGTCTATGTGACAAGGCTGGAATTACATCGCACAGTCACTATAAACAGACAGCGTGTGATATAAACAGGCGCCGGGGACCTTCATACAGCTGATCAGTGGGGAATCACTTATCTCTTATTGATGTTTTATTCTGAGGATAGATCATCAATAAAAATGAGCTGGAAAACGCCTTAAGGCTAAGGCCCCATATGGCGTACCACAGCAAAAAAAGAGATGCGGGAAAAATCGCGACGGCGACGCATCGCGATTCTTCCAGCAGCACTTTGCACAGAAAGTTCGCAGAGGTTTCCTCTGCAGACTTTCTGCTTCAATTATATCTATAGGGAAACCGCCAGCATTTCCGTAGGTATAATTGACATTCTGCGAGTTCCAAAACACCGACTGTTTTGGAAATCGCAGATTATCCGCTGTGCATATTATACTGCAAAGTAGGGATGGGATGGGGGCCCCATGTGGCGAAAACCCACTGAAAAAAAACGCAACATTCTAGCAAATCCCATCCACACACTGCGGAAAAATACATGCAGCAGACACATTGCAATTTCCAAAACCTTTGCGGTTTTGGAAATTGCAGCATGTCAATTATACCTACAGAAACACTGGCAGTTTCCATTTAGGTGTATTGAAAACAGAAAGTCCACAGGGGAAACCTCTGCGGACCTTCTGTGAAAAGCGCTGTGGGAAAAAACACGTTACCGCCGCGGTTTTTCCTGCAGTGCTTTTATTGCTGCAGCCCAGTACATGGGGCCTTATTCTTAATAAGGTGCAAGTGCAACTTTAATGAAATTAATTGACCCTCATATTATGCCCAATTCACCCTGACATAAATATTGCACCTCTAATGACCCCTTATATTAATGACCACCCCCTTATGTTCATAATGCCTCCTATTATAAATGATGCCCCCTAATGTCCCCTTATATAAATAACCTCCCCCCCTTGTATTCATAATACCCCCTAATAACCCTTATATAAATGACCCCCCCCATTGTCATAATGATAATGCCCCCTAATGAATCCTCCCTTTATAGTTAGATTTCCCCCCTCCTAACCACCCCTTATTCTATTAATATACCCACACAAAAAAATCATACTCACCTGCGATGCTGATAAACGGAGCCGCCGGCGCTTCCTCCCTGTCCACGCGCATGAAGTCTGTGTCTGAGCGCGGGCAGTGCGGTGTTATGACGTCATCGCGCCGCCTGTGCTTAGAAGAAGACATCGGTCTGTGGTCTCGGGGTCTTGTAAACTGCAGGCCTGAAGTGGCTTGTGGTTTACAAGACAGTTAAGCACCAGGAAGCATTGTAACTAGATCAGTGTCTGCAGACATCGATCTAGTTAGAAATAAAGGATGTATTAATGGCGGCCCCGGGGTGGGCCCCAAAAAGTCAGTGGGCCCTCTGCCCCCCCCCCCCCCGCTAGCTACGCCTCTGGAACATGGAGATGAAAAATCTAAAAGAAAAAAAATTCCTAACCATGCAGCCACTCAGGAGTTGATCGTGGGCAGCTTTGACACAGGAACCATTTTCCCAGTGCTGCATGGGCGCCACAATTTTGCTGCTATTAAATGCTCCCAGGATTGTCTGGCATTAACGTCTTTTTCAGGCTATTATGGTGATGTTATTTTAAAAAAAAATTAAAACTATAAAAAAATAAAAATTCAAATCAAAATTTTTTGCAGGTTTTTTAAGGTGTTAAAATGTAAAAAAACAAAAACTACAAAAATTTGGTATCACCACAATTGTACCGACCCATAGAATACAGGAGACTTCTCATTATGGCTACACAGTGAATGATGTTAAAAAAAAAAAAACTGTTACTAAGTTGCGCATGCAAAGTTTTTCTACAGTTCCACCCCATTCTGAATTTTTGAATCCAGCTTCGCAGTAAATTGTATGGAACATTAAATGGTGCCACTACAAATTATAATTTTTCCCACAAAAATCTATCTATTTAATGTGTGTATATGTGCATAAATTAAAGATAAAATATCATAAGAAACTTCCTAGATGCTTTATACAGAGAGGCATTGTATGAGAATATTCTTGTGTAGATAAACGATTCTGCTACAGTTAGTGAACTGTAGTTCTAGTGGCTCTTTTGTCTCATTGGTAAACATTTATTCTTTTTTATTCATTCTTTTAAATACAACTTATTTTACATATTATGACATATGGACCGAGGAGGCGAACAAAGCAGACCATTCTGCTAGCTTAGCCTGTAATAGGGATATAATACTGATCTGTTGTTAGGACAGAGTGCTTATGTTCGAAAAACATGTGTTTTATATCCTCAACTAAGTGGGTGGTCTTCGGTGACGGGGAATTCTGATTATCATTTGATAGCTTAATTTAACAGCGATGTAATGAAACTTGTGACAAGCCTAACCACATGTTAGGGACATATTAGTTTGTGTATTTCTTAGAAGAGGGTGAGACTAGGCAGTACTCATTTTCATTTTGTTGTATCTTGAAAAAATGTCAGCGTAACAATTATATTATATTACCCAACTAACTGCATATAAACAGAAAATGACATCCCAACTCACAGAAGACAACCTTGTTTGGAGGTTACTAAGGTCTGTTTTAATGGTTCCTCTGGTTCAGTAGTACAGTGAATGCGGAAAGTCTTCAGAGTTTTGCAACTTTTTTTTTTTGTTTTGTTATTGTGAGGCCTTGTACTAAAATAAAAAAAAAAGTTTTCCCTCATCAATCTTTACTCAATAGCACAGAATCAGAACATGAAGACAGAATTTTCAAATTTTTGCAAATTTATTAACCCCTTCACGCAAAATCATGTACATGTACGTGGTTGGGTGTGAAGGGGTGTATGGAGAGAGCTCAGAAGCTCTGAGCCGATAACCACTGCTAACAGCTGTGATCAGTGATGACACCGATCGCAGCTGTTAACACTTTAGATACCGCGGTCAAATGCAACCGCAGCATCTAAAGTGCGCAGGCACCATGGGCACCGCCATCTTTACCCGATCGCCGCCCTCCAGAACGTCATCGGAGGGCGGCGATCAGTTGTCATGACAGCCGGGAGCCTATTGAAGGCTCCCAGGCTTGTCATTAGTATGGGTCTATTAGTAATAGAAGTCATGGGATTTTACTATTCACTGCAATACATAAGTATTATAGTATTATGAATAGTATTAGCAGTCAGACCCCCTAGGGTTCAAGGTCCCTCGGAGTTCTGAAAATAAAACTAAAATAAAAAAAATAAAAAAAGTATTAAAAAAACACAAAAAATATAAAAGTTTAAAGGGATTCTATCATTAAAAAAATGTTTTTAAACTAAAAGTACATAGGAAATGCCTTTAGAAAGGCTATTCATCGCTTACCTTTATTTTGCAGGTCCACACCGCCGTTTTTCAATTTTTTTTCTTCTTTTCTTCATTATGCTAATTGTGCTCAGTGGGGCACAGGGGGCGTCCTCCCTGTGCTCAGAGCACAGCTTCGTCATCAATTCCAGCGCTGCCTCTGTCTTCTGTACCTAATGCATCTCCTCCTCTTCGCTGCGTCAGAGCCGTCCAGCGCCTCTTCGGGATTGAAATCCTGCGCATGCGCAGTCGACTCTGCCACTTCGGGTTGGACAGAGCCGACTTCGCATGTTCTGTCGGCCATTTTGCAGTAGTCTTGTGTAAGAGACCACCACAAAATGGCCGACGGAACATGCCCAGTCGGCTGTTCCGTCGGCCATTTTGCGGTGGTCTTGTGTAGACGCGTCTCGTGTGGCATGAAGGGGTTAAAAGGAAAAGCTAAAATTTCATATCGACATAAGTAGTCAGACCCTTTGTTATGCCATTTGGAATTAAGCTCTGAGGGCCTCCCATGCGTCTTGATGATCTCTTTGAGATGTTTGTACACTTTGTTTGGAATCCACCTGTGGTAAATTCAGTTGATTGGACATGAATTGGGAAGACACACCTCTGTGTATATAAAGTAAGGTCTCACAGCTGACAATGCATATCAGAGAAGAAACCAAGTCATGAGGAAGAAAGAACTGCCTTGTAGAGCTTAGAGACAGGATTGTTCGGAGACATGTATCTGGAGAAGGATATAAACAAATTTCTGCTGCAATGAAAGTTCCCAAAACCACACTGGCCTCCATAATTCTTAAATAGAAGGAGTTTAAAACAACCAAGACATTTCCTAGGACTGTCTATCTCACCAAACTAAGTAATTCGTGGAAAAGGGCCTTGGTAAGACAGGTAATCAAGAACCCATTGGTCACTCTGGCTGAGCTCCAAGAGTCCTCTGTGCAGATGGGAGAAACTTTGAGGTCAATCATCACTGCAGCAGTCCACAAATCTGGGCGGTATGGAAGAGTGGCCTGAAATTAGTAAAAAAGATATGAAAACCTGACTGGAGTTTGCAAAAAATTCATGTCATGTCTGGAGGAAACCAGGCGCTACTCATCACCTACAGTGAAGCATTGTAGTGGCAGCATCATGCTTTTGTGGGTGTTTTTCAATGGCTGTGACAGGGAGACTGATCAGGGTTGAGGGAAAGCTGAATAATAATACTAATAATATTTTTTATTAATATAGTGCCAACATATTCCACAGCACTTTACAAAACAGAGGGTACATACAGTATTAGACATTACAATGTGACAAAGAATTAACATATCAAACAATAGGAGTGAGGGCCCTGCTCGCGAGAGCTTACATTCTGTGAGGAGATAGTGAGACACAAGAGGTAAGAAGGTATGTTTGGTACAATGGTCCAGCCATCTGTTAATAAATAAGGTACTGTAACTGAAGCTTTATGAGCTTGTATCTGTGAATATACATATACTAAGTGCAGGAAGTGTAGTGTAACTTCTAGATGGACAGGTCTGGATTTGCGGAATAGAGGAGGAAGGATGGAATGGGATAAGAAATGTTAGTGTAGTGTGTGGAGGTGTAGAACAATGTGATCAAGTCATGTGATAAACCTGCCTAAATAGATGTAATTTTAGGGCAGTTTTGAAGCTGCTGTAGTTGCGTATTATTCTGATAGTCCGGGGTAAAGCGTTCCAGAGTACTCATGCAGCTCGAGAAGTCTTGCAGACGGGAGTGGGATGTTCAGATAACAGATGATAACTTCCCATATCCTCCTGGAACTTCTACTTCAGTCTGGTCACTTGACCACTTCAGTGTGCGGAGATAGGAAGCAACTTAGGTAATAAGTGTCAATGAGCACTTGTTTATACAAAGGAGGATGTTGTTAAAGGATAAGGTTAAATGTGGCCCCTCTGAGCAGTATGAATTATAAGACAGCACATGACCGTGTGTAGTGTATGGGCATTAAAAACAGAATGGATGGCACATGGATTGGTATCGGTGTGCCATCTGTGATTTTCCCACACAACTCACACTTGAATGAAAACTTAACACACATTCGTAAAGACTACAGATGTGTGTATGGCGCCCTAGAAATTAATAGGTCCATAGATTATCCTTAATTATGGTTAATATACAGCAGCAAACTATGGTCATGTGCATGGGGTCTAAGTAAAGATTTTATTGTTTTCCTTGTATCAATCATGCTAGGGGGATTCATTTAGCATTGAAACCATAAGAGAATTCTCTGTATTAACCAGTCAAATGTAGAATACTAAATATTGTGACTTCTAATCTAAAAACCATTGCATTCTGATGTTATGTATAGTACTGAATTTAATACATCTGCAAATTCATTAATATCATTGTGAAAGATCCTCAGTGCGCCAACACCGCTGTGGCCCCACCTGAGTCTTCTTTCATATAAAACCACACTCCCCGCCAGTGAATGTCAGGTTCACCAGATAAATACAAGACAAGCTTTCTAAATTTTAGATATTTATTAACCCCTAAATGGGTCGGTATTAACATCTAACATATACAGTTCAGAACAGATATGCAGATATATGCAAGCATTAACAGTTACTAGTTACAAGATACAGTACAAATAAAATAAAAGGGATAAAGGTGAAATAGTTACTTTACCACACATCTCCTTGATGTGGTTCTGTAGTCCAACACTCACACATGCTCTGGTATGTGTGAGATCACCAGTGGAGGCTTCTTGGCATGTGGCATTAACTCCTAGCATGTGGCATCACAGTATATTCCAGCCTGCATGCTCTCATCACAGTCTCTCAGCATTAGTCCAGTAGTCTCATCGCAAAAAATCTCCTCATGGTGTTCTCTTGTAGTCCCAAAACAAAATCTCCATAGCATAATCTCCTCCCACAGACCTCTTACCTCATCTTTTATACCCTTTATGCCACCTCCCAGAATGAGGTCATCGGCGGCAGCAAGTCTGATTGAATAATGCAATCAAGTCCAGATTCTTTGTATATGGCTGATCCAAGTGAAAGGATACAATGTTATCAGCCATATCTGATCTCCCTGCACAATGCATGTTTCTTTGATCACTCAGAGCTGTGTATGAATACAATGGAGCCCTGCTGTGATGGATACAAAGCCCTATTGTTCCAGTGCTGCTACTACTGCCAATATACACCTAGGCTTATAGCTGCGCACATTATGAGTAAATGGAACTAGAGAGAAATACGCTACCCAGAGACCAAAATACAGCTCTGAATTATAGCCATATTTAAGCAGAATCATCACAATCATTCTATGAGTACATTATAGTATCTCTCTGTAATAATCACTTGTAATGTTTTACTCTGTCATACATGTAACCTGAAATGAATTGAAATGAACCTGAAAGCATTCACATACAGTACATACAAGTTAAGGAGAAAAACATGAGACAGACATGAATACCCAAGTGTAACCTGCACACTTTACGTTGTTTAATCTCCACTGGGCCAATGTGCTATTGACAAACACTAATGGTATCCATTCAATGTATAGATTGTGAAGTGAGAATTTATGCTTGGAACTATACTAAGATTTATGCATTCATTCACTTTAAAGCAAATATTTGGCAACTCTTAACCTTCTTTTAAATTAAAGGAACTTAGTGCCTGAGGTTCTAATAATTTTCTTGTATCTAGCAACAGCCTACGGGCCTTTGATAATCCAAACTCCATAAACTCTTCTCATCAAAATTCCACAAAATTACAGCTTGAAAAATTATAACCGTTGTAATGACTTTGGCAGGTGCCCAACATAGGTACATTCCCAGTTCAGTCTACTATAGCAATGTCCTCAGGTTTAACTGACAACATTTCTTAAAACCCATCATAGGGAGTTAAAAGAAAGTCGCAAAATCAGTTAGCCCAGTGTATTCGTTTCACCAGTCGCCTGACATGATATTTAGGGAATAATTACAGACAGCCGCAATGCTAACAACTCACATTTTACCAGCTGAAGGATTTAAAAACTCAGCATTAGAATTAAGCTGTGATCAGGAAAATAGTTCAGAAAATGATCCTATATAAACATATAGTGTGCAATACACCACCATAATACAATGGATTCCTAGCAATAAATCTAAATTTGAGCAAATATATATGTAACAATCAACCATAAGATTTAAGCCAAGATGTATAACTGATTATCTCATGATGATGGAAGCTGTCAAGGGCTGGGACATACAGTATATGGCAGCAAGTAAACAGTGAGGAAGCAGGGATAATAGGCAAGCATAATGATGTAAGTGACTTTGATACAGGTCTAATTGTGAAGAGAAGACAACTGCTGAATTGGTGACAAAGTTTTGGGCCCACAAGGTTTATAAAAGTGCATGGATGGACTGTGCAGGGTGAAATGTATAAAGAAAGAAACCTGGTGAAGGCAATGTGTTGCTCTGGACTGTGTTCTTCCATGTGACTGTTAAATTGAATAAGTATGGCTGCGGTCATCCCTAATTGCAGTGGCTTCTCTTAGCAGTAGAATGTCGCTATCAATCTCCAAAAATTGTTCAGTAATGGCCTGAGGAATATGACTAAGAATTCAATGTGTTAATTTAGCTTGCACATTTCCCAGATCTCAATCTAATTGAGTATCTGTGGTATGTGGTAGTTAACCCATAAGCACCTGTACGTCATGGTGTTGCTAAGAAAGTATGGAGAGGGCTCAGCAGTAGAGCCCACTACATACCTGGCGGGTACCAGCCATATTATACAGCAAGCACCCGCCAATAAGCCACAAAGGCTCAAAGGCTTGTCATTGCTAAGATTTTATTATGGCAGCATGTAATAGAAATTAATGAATTTCAACATATACTGCAATACAGTTGTATTGTAGTATTTTGTATGGGCGATCACATCCCCTTGGGTTCAAGCACCCTAGGTGGTCTAAAAATAAAAGATAAAAAAAAATAAAAGTTTCAAAAAGTATAAAAAAATATAAAAGTTTAAATCACCCCCCTTTCACTAGATTATACATAAAAATAAACAAACAACAATTAACATAACCAAATTATGTATCCCAATGTGCAAAAATGCCTAAACTAAAAAAATATCATAATATTTATCCCATACAGTGAACAGTGTAAAAAATAGAAAAGCACAAACTGCCATTTTTTCATAATCTCCCCTCCCAATAAAAATTGAATAAATCAAAGCATCATACAATTCGCAAAATGTTATTAATAAAAACTACAACTTGCCCCAGTTGTGGAAAGTGGAGAGGGAAAAAACAAAACACAAAATCAGAAAATCAATGTGCCTTAAGAAGTTAAAGGGAATCTGTCAGGACAATTTGGGACACTAAACCACCCACACGTCCATATGGACCTTGGGTTTAGTGTCCCAAATCACCCTGTTATAACGCAATCCATGGCTGCATTAAAAATAAAAAAGCTTTATACTCACCCTGCCGCTGTACTCCCCGCACCTGCGCAGTTCTTCAATGAAGCCAGAGGAGTACACCTCGGCTTCAGTGCGCATGCCCCGCAATTACGCAGTGAAGCCGGGTGTACATCTTTGGCTTCACTGAAGAACAGCACAGGCGCCGGGAGGCGTGCCTCATGAATAATCTGGACCGTTCTCACCAAACAGCGTCGATCGGACCCTTATCTAGGTAAGTATAAAGGTTTTTTTTATTTTTAATGCGCCTGCGGATTGCATTACAACAGGGCGATTTGGGACACTAAAGACCTGTGGGTGGTTTAGTGTCCCAGATTGACCTGACTGATTCCCTTTAAACAAATCTAATCCATAGAGGCCCTACTTTGCAATTTATAGGATTTAGAGTGAGCCTGCAGCTAGATTTGCGACCCCTAAACCAGCAGCATATCCTTATGGTGACTCTGGTTCTGTCCACAACTGTGTTTACTCGTTTTCAGAAGTTTTGTTCTGCAAAATTAGGCTAGGTTCACACCTGCACTAAGCTCTCCATTGTTCAGGACCATCAGGGGACCCTGCTAAAACAGCAGTCACATGCGGACACACGCAGACCCCATAGCCGTTTTTATACTGAAACTGCCGGCGAGAAAAGTGAACCTAGCCTTACATATTTGTCTTAAAATTTTTTGAAAGTCTTCATTTTAGGAAAAGAGTTACATAAGTTTCATATTGTATTAATTTATTATGTAAAAAACCTGTTCATTGCACAGTATTGTAGACTATATAGCACACAGTTACAATTTTTGTGCACCTGTGATACAGTACAATGATGACAAGATGGCTTTATGCTGTTGGAAGTTGAGATCTAATGACTGTGTTGTATATCTAAATAGGTGCAGATGAAGGCAGCTGTACAAGGATTATTCTCCTTTGAAAAAATGACTAGGAGCAAAGATGTCAAAGTTGGTCTTAGGAGATATAATAAGTGCAAAAGTATTGGTCCCATACCTTTATCTGATCACCACAGAAAATGGATGTACAGTGGGTACGGAAAGTATTCAGATCCCTTTAAATTTTTCACTCTTTGTTTCATTGCAGCCATTTGCTAAAAGTAAAAAAGTTCACTTTATTTTTCATTAATGTACACTCAACACCCCATCTTGACAGAAAAAAAAAACAGAAATGTAGATATTTTTGCAAATTTATTAAAAAAGAAAAACTGAAATATCACATGGTCATAAGTATTCAGACCCTTTGCTGTGACACTCATATTTAACTCACATGCTGTCCATTTCCTTCTGATCCTCCTTGAGATGGTTCTACTCCTTCATTGGAGTCCAGCTGTGTTTAATTAAACTGATTGGACTTCAGAAGGAAAGCCACACACCTGTCTATATAAGACCTCACAGCTCACGGTGCATGTCAGAACAAATGAGAATCATGAGGTCAAAGGAACTGCCCAAGGAGCTCAGAGACAGAATTGTGGCAAGGCACAGATCTGGCCAAGGTTATAAAAGAATTTCTGCAGCACTCAAGGTTCTTAAGAGCACAGTGGCCTCCATAATCCTTAAATGGAAGAAATTTGGGACGACCAGAACTCTTCCTACACCTGGCTGTCCAGTCAAACTGAGCAATCGTGAGAGAAGAGCCTTGGTGAGAGAGGTAAAGAAGCACCCAAAGATCACTGTGGCTGAGCTCCAGAGATGCAGTAGGGAGATGGGAGAAAGTTCCACAAAGTCAACTATCACTGCAGCCCTCCACCAGTCGTGGCTTTATGGTAGAGTGGGCCGAAGGAAGCCTCTCCTCAGTGCATAGACATATGAAAGCCCGCATAGAGTTTGCCAAAAAACACATGAAGGACTCCCAGACTATGAGAAATAAGATTCTTTGGTCTGATGAGACGAAGATTGAACTTTTTGACGTTAATTCTAAACAGTATGTGTGGAGAAAACCAGGCACTGCTCATCACCTGCCCAATACAATCCCAACAGTGAAACATGGTGGTGGCAGCATCATGCTATGAGGGTGTTTTTCAGCTGCAGGGACAGGACGACTGGTTGCAATTGAAGGAAAGATGAATGCGGCCAAGAACAGAGATATCCTGGAAGAAAACCTCTTCCAGAGTGCTTTGGACCTCAGACTGGGCTGAAGGTTCACCTTCCAACAAGACAATGATCCTAAGCACACAGCAAAAATAACAAAGGAGTGGCTTCGGAACAACTCTGTGACCATTCTTGACTGGCCCAGCCAGAGCCCTGACCTCAACCCAATTGAGCATCTCTGGAGAGACCTGAAAATGGCTGTCCACCAACGTTCACCATCCAACCTGATGGAACTGGAGAGGATCTGCAAGGAAGAATGGCAGAGGATTCCCAAATCCAGATGTGAAACACTTGTTGCATCATTCCCAAGAAGACTCATGGCTGTACTAGCTCAAAAGGGTGCTTCTACTCAATTCTATTCAAGGGTCTGAATACTTATGACCATGTGATATTTCAGTTTTTCATTTTTAATAAATTTTCAAAAATATCTACATTTATGTTTTTTTTCTGTCAAGATTGGGTGCTGAGTGTACATTAATGAGAAATAAAATGAACTTTTTTGCTTTTAGCAAATGGCTGCAATGAAACAAAGAGTGAGAAATTTAAAGGGGCCTGAATACTTTCCGTACCCACTTTATTTATTGATGATATTGCTCTGTTTGAGAAGCTCTCACTTTTTCCTTTCCCTCTCCTCTCTACAGAGTTCTATTGTAAGATCTATTGTCATGTATTTTGGATTACTTTCTGACTAGACATACAGTGCCTTGCGAAAGTATTCGGCCCTCTTGAACTTTTCAACCTTTTGCCACATTTCAGGCTTCAAACATAAGGATATAAAATTTTAATTTTTTGGTAAAGAACAACAAGTGGGACACAATCGTGAAGTGGAACGAAATTTATTGGATATTTTAAACTTTTGTAAAAAATAAAAAACTGAAAAGTGGGGCGTGCCAAATTATTCGGCCCCTTTAAGTTAATACTTTGTAGCGTCACCTTTTGCTGCGATTACAGCTGCAAGTCACTTGGGGTATGTCTCTATCAGTTTTGCACATCGAGAGACTGAAATTCTTGCCCATTCTTCCTTGGTAAACAGCTGGAGCTCAGTGAGGTTGGATGGAGAGCGTTTGTGAACAGCAGTTTTCAGCTCTTTCCACAGATTCTTGATTGGATTCAGGTCTGGACTTTGACTTGCCCATTCTAACACCTGAATACGTTTATTTGTGAACCATTCCATTGTAGATTTTGCTTTATGTTTGGGATCATTGTTGTGTTGGAAGATAAATCTCCATCCCAGTCTCAGGTCTTTTGCAGACTCCAACAGGTTTTCTTCCAGAATGGTCCTGTATTTGGCTCCATCCATCTTCCCATCAATTTTAACCATCTTCGCTGTCCCTGCTGAAGAAAAGCAGGCCCAAACCATGATGCTGCCACCACCATGTTTGACAGTGGGGATGGTGTGTTCAGAGTGATGAGCTGTGTTGCTTTTACACCAAACATATTGTTTTTGCATTGCGGCCAAATAGTTTGATTTTGATTTCATCTGACCAGAGCACCTTCTTCCACATGTTTGGTGTGTCTCCCAGGTGGCTTGTGGCAAACTTTAAACGAGACTTTTTATGGATATCTTTGAGAAATGGCTTTCTTCTTGCCACTCTTCCATAAAGGCCAGATATGTGCAGTGTACGACTGATTGTTGTCCTATGTTGACTCTTCCACCTCCGCTGTAGATCTTTGCAGTTCAGTCCAGAGTGATCATGGGCCTCTTGGCTGCATCTCTGATCAGTCTTCTCCTTGTTTGAGATGAAAGTTTAGAGGGACGGCTGGGTCTTGGTAGATTTGCAGTGGTCTGATACTCCTTCCATTTCAATATGATCGCTTGCACAGTGCTCCTTGGGATGTTTAAAGTTTGGGAAATCTTTTTGTATCTAAATCCGGCTTTAAACTTCTCCACAACAGTATTTGTGGATTATATTTATCATCATCAGTCATTTAGGACAACATTGGATCATTCAGAGATCCTCACTGAACTTCTGGAGTGAGTTTGCTGCACTGAAAGTAAAGGGGCCGAATAATATTTCACGCCCCACTTTTCAGTTTTTTATTTTTTACAGAAGTTTAAAATAACCAATAAATTTTGTTCCACTTCACAATTGTGTCCCACTTGTTGTTGATTCTTCACCAAAAAATTAAAATTTTATATCCTTATGTTTGAAGCCTGAAATGTGGCAAAAGGTTGAAAAGTTCAAGAGGGCCGAATACTTTCGCAAGGCACTGTATATATTATTAAATATGTGTCTAGCTGTCTAAGAGGGATTTCAACACACATCACATTACTAGTAATGTATCACTAGCTATAACTTATTGTATAAGTATTATTAACTTGTTATATGGTTTCTTTTTCTTATATTTTCAGGTGATTCTTGCACAGTTAGAATGTGGGGTTAGAACAATAGAGCTAGTATTGTATAGCACATACCCTATATACAACACACTCCTTGTCTTTAGTAGAGACCCTATCCATTATTATCTACTATGCCTGCTCTTTCCTTGACTCCACTATATAGGTCTAATTTTTAATTGTTTTTAATCTTCTATACCCAATAAAGATTTGCATATGTTTTTTATATATTCTGGGTTGAGTGTCTTATTACATGCCATGATCCCTTCTTTTGTTTTCTTATGAGAAACTAACCCCCTTTTGGGTCAATAGTGTAAAAACACAGGGACAAGGTTAAGGGACTAGATGTAATATACTGTATAATAGTCACAAAAAAAAAAAAAAAAGAAAAAAAAAAAAAAGAAGACTTAAAACACAAATGTGAAAAGTGCCAAGGTGCATAGTGCCAGGTGCAACATGTCAAGTGAAAAGAAAAGAAAAGAAGAATGGAAATAAAAAAATATATATATATAAATATAAAAGAATAACAATGAATGCTAAATGATACATAAAAAAATAATTATGACACAATTAAAACAGAACAATTTCTAAAATACTAGATAGACAATCAGCGTGTTATATAAGATGAACATGATAAAAAAAATCAATATCCAAAAAATAAAACGTGCAACGAAGTTGAAGTGAACTCAAGTAAAAAAAATGTATAATCAATAGCCACACTCTCTGAGTTTTCTCTGAGTTTTCAACACTGGCATCAGTTGATGGTGCCACTGGAAAATCCTGGCAGGTTGTCTCATGAGAAGAACTAAGTAAGGAGGAGGGCGTGATATTGGCAACCTCCTTGTCTTCATTAACCTATATACAAGTCTGAGGTTCTTTGACGATACCTGTTGGGGTACAGCCACATGGAGATCCCATCCCACAGAATCACCACAGGGTCTTACATTTACACTTGTCTCTACATGTGTGTATTGCTCCATAGACCCAACCTCTTTCCCTGTAGCTACTAGGTCCTCCACAGTATCATTCCCCCCCTTCTGTCAAACTACACAAGGGATGGGCACTTGCCTTCTCACCCAGCTTTCCTGGATCACAGAAGCTGCTTTTCTTGTTGCACACATGCTACTTTACAATCAACAGACAATTTTACATAACAATCAAATTCGGTACAATCAGTAGGAGAACATAATAATTTTCCATCACCCAGATCCACTGAGGGGGAAGATTCCACAGCCAACCATTGGCACACTAAATGTCCAAGGACGATCCCCAATAGGACATTAGTGGGAAAATCCTCAGATACACCACTTCTTTTAGCTCCATCCCTGTACCCCAATTAAGATACATCCGGGACATAAGCAAAGCAGGTTGAACCAATCCTGGTGGCTGTTAGAGTTTTTCCTGGGATTATGTCATCAGAAGTCACAAGTTCAGGGCAAATCAAGGTAAAATGAGCACCAGTATCTCTAAGTCTCCAAGTGACAGTATTGCCCAATGTAACAGACTGGAAGTTGTCCTTAGGCTTACCCTGTATCCTACCCACAAACAAAACAGCTGATGTAGAAACAAGTGGATTGGGGACAAGATGATTCCATTTTCCTTTACCTTTGTCAGGGCAAGTGGCACTGAGGTGTCCTGGTTTGTTGCACACAAAGCACCTGTGAGAATCATAGGCAGGCCTGGAAGCTAGGAAAGGGGCATGTCTCCCAGAGGGGCAAATGCAGGGGAAACAGTGTTTGTAGTAGTCTT
Organism: Leptodactylus fallax; assembly: GCA_947044405.1. Classification (NCBI taxonomy): domain Eukaryota; kingdom Metazoa; phylum Chordata; class Amphibia; order Anura; family Leptodactylidae; genus Leptodactylus; species Leptodactylus fallax. Next base: position 3,792,032 of record CAMRHE010000096.1, read on the forward strand.
ATCCCCTTTCCCGGTGGCCATAGCAGGCTGGTTCCCAGTTGGCCTCATAGACATCCGCAATTTGTGCTACATGGGCCACATCCTTGGGCTCCCGATCCATTAAAAATTGACATACTTCTATGGGACAAGCATGCAAAAACTGATCCAGGACCAAGAGATTGATAATAATCCTTTGATCCACTGCTGGAAGTAGGTCCTCAGCCATCCACTACATCCAAGTAGTAGGACCTAGTCAGTAGGTCCGCGTTGTAGACTCCGTAATCTTTGTCAATATACCTTGTATTTCCGGATTAATGCTTGTTTTAGGGCATCGTAATCCCCATCTTGGTTTAGGGGAAAAGCTGCAAACATTTCCAGGGCCTTGCCCCTTAGGCCTAGTGTCAAGTACCAAGGCCATCTCTCAACTTGCCACTTATCAAACTCCCTCTCTGTTGGGGGTTCTCACAACATCAGCTGTAATGTGGTCTGTGGGTCACAATCTCTTAGCTGTTGGAGAAGTAATGGCACACAGGAGTCCAATCCACTTTGCACACTCACGTCACTGGTTTCCTCCAGGTTAGTCCTTTCTGCAGTAAGATTCATTGCCTGATCTTCTCATACTGTATATTAGCCTGCCTCAGGTTCCACACATCCTGGGGCATCATCCTCCACCAAGGCCTGGATCAGCAGATAATAATAATAATACATTTTATTTATATAGCGCCAACATATTCTGCAGCACTGTACAATTTGTGATCCTTTGCCTTATCAGTCCCATAAAGTCTTCTCTGCTCACACAGACACATCAGAGTGGCTTTGTCATGCTTCTCGTAAGTCGCTGACATCTGTGTTGTTTGCAAAATAAAAGATAAAAAAGAAAAACAAGAGGGGGTAGGGGAATTATTTGCATTATGTCTTTGTAGAATAAGCACTCAGATTGTCCTTTGTAGGCTGGCGAACACTTAGCAAGGATTCGGCTGCCTTTAAGTGCAAGGGTTAATTTACTTAATCCAGACACTTAAATGGGTTTTCCAGGCAAAAAATGCCTTAATAAATACACCTATACCTTTAGCAGTGTTTTGAGTGATTTCTGGGTGTCTCTGGGAGCTCCTCCTATCTTCTGCATTTGTTTGCATGGTTCAGCTTCCTGCTATGTAACTTCCACACTAACTCACCTCACTCCCCCCCATCTTCTCTACCTCCCTCCCATGCAACCCCTTCCTGTCTCTCTAACTATCCCGCCCACTATTAGCTCTTCCCAACCTACTGAGCCTAACTCTCAACCCCATTATATACTTACCTCTCTCTCTTTTCCTTCCATCCTTTTTCCTGCAGGACAGCCCATCCTTCTTTTCTGACTACCGGTGCTTGTCCCAGCGCTGCTCTGTGCTCTGCAGCTGCACTGGTACAATAGCAAGCACCGGCAGTCAGAAAAGAGGGAGGAGCCGTCCCGCAGGAAGAAGCCTGGAAGGTAAGTATGATGGAGTGGATGGGGGTGGGGGGGAGTAGTGGTGACGTTTCGTTTCTGGAAACGGGGAAACGGATCGTCACCGGATAACTAGTCATGTGATATGGGTAAATATACATTTTTGATTAATTATGTTATTTCTAAAGTAGGAGGGGAGAGGGTGTTTAGATTAGTGTAATGATTACCAGTTATCCCAGACAACCCCTTTAATGCTCTAAATATAAAAATATATCTAACCGCTTCCAACTAATTGTGAGGGTTCGGAATCACACCCACAGATGTATCCATTCACTGTAAACCAATTTTCACTATGGCCCTTGATAAATTCTTTGAGGGGGGTTTACAATGTTCTGGCACCTTAGGGGCTCTGCAAAAATGACTTGATGCCTGAAACCGTATCCAGATAAATTACTTCAGGAGTGTAGTTTCCAATGTGGGGTCATTTGTTGGGGGTTTCTACTCTTCTGTACCTCAGGGGCTCTACAAATACAAAGTGGCACCTGAAAATGATTCCATTAAATCTCTGCCCTCCAAAATCCCAATGGTGCTCCTATCTTTCTATGTCCTGCTGTGTGCTCATATATCAGTTTACATCCACATGTTGAATATTTCCATGCTTGCGAGAGTTGTGGGATGCATTTTCTCCTTTATCCCCTTGTGAATTTGTAAATTAATTTGTAAATGTGTAAATTTCACCTCCATTTTAACTCCTCTTAAAGTTTTAAGAAACTACCTTAGAAATGGTTCCTTGAAAAATGGGTTTTGGAAATGCTTTTGAAAATTCTGAAAATTGCCATTTGAAACTTATAATGTATTGGGCTATATGAAATGCAGATAATTTCAAACTTTGAAAAATGCACATTTTTCCAATTTTCACCAAATTTCCTATTTTTTCATGCTAAAACACAAAACATATTGATTAAAATTTACCACTAACACGAAGTTTAATATGGAATGAAAAAAACATTCTCAAAGTCACTTGGGTAAGTTAAAGCATATCAAAGTTATTACCACATAAAGTCACACAGGTCAGATTTGAAAAATGAGGCTGTGTCCTGATTGATTGAACTGTGCTCATATTGGACTTACTATTAGGCTGGTTTTAGACAAATGTTTTGTGTTTTTTTTTTTTTTCAGTTTTTTTTAACAATTCCAGGACCAGGCCATTTTCCCTGGTTCAAGACAGTACACTTTTTTTTTTTTTTTTTTGTTTTTTTTTTGTGCATGAGGTTTTGAGGGCTATAACATTTTTTTTCCTTTGGGATATTTTCCATCTCTGTTACAGAAATTTTTATGTAGGGAGCACTTATTGTTGTGCCGTGGGGGCGGGTCTATAATCTGTGGTGTGGGCCCAGTAGTGGTGTTTTTAACCCACGTTTTTTTGTCTTTATATTCATTTTTCTTTATGCATTGTGCCCAAACATTTATGGCTTTTGGAAGGTGGGGAGTAAAAAACAATGGAAAATGGCTGCAGCAGGAAGGGGTTAAACTGCTGCCTGGAGGTATTTCAGCCTTCCCTCTGACATACTAACTCTTGATCACATGACCAACTCCACTTTACTCAAGCAGCAGGATTAGAGCAGTGCCTGTCACATGATCAAGAGTCAGGGAATCAGAAGACGAAGTTGAAATAGAAGACTTCTGGCCCCAAGGCACTAGTTTTAGCTGCTCACCATAAGCATGGTGGGGATGCAGCACATATATGACTAAAGGTTTATACTATCTTAAACCCTTAAGGACACAGTCTAAAAATACCTTAAGGACACAGTCTAATTTTTCAAAACTGACATGTGTCACTTTATATGGCAATGATATATATTATAAGAAAAATAGGAAATTTGATGGAAATTTGGAAAAATTAGCAATTTTCAAAATGTGAAATGCTCTGCTTATCAGACAGATAGTCATACCACCCAAATACAGTGGGGAAGAAAAGTATTTCGTCAGCCACCAATTGTGCAAGTTCTCCCACTTAAAAAGATGAGAGAGGCCTGTAATTGACATCATAGGTAGACCTCAACTATGAGAGACAAAATGAGAAAACAAATCCAGAAAATCACATTGTCTGATTTTTAAAGAATTTATTTGCAAATTATGGTGGAAAATAAGTATTTGGTCAATAACAAAGGTTCATCTCAATACTTTGTTATATATCCTTTTTTGGCAATGACAGAGGTCAAACGTTTTCTGTAAATCTTCACAAGGTTGGCACACACTGTTGCTGGTATGTTGGCCCATTCCTCCATGCAGATCTCCTCTAGAGCAGTGATGTTTTGGGGCTGTCGCTGGGCAACACGGACTTTCAACTCCCTCCAAAGGTTTTCTATGGGGTTGAGATCTGGAGACTGGCTGGGCCACTCCAGGACCTTGAAATGCTTCTTACGAAGCCACTCCTTCATTGCCCTGGCGGTGTGCTTGGGATCATTGTCATGCTGAAAGACCCAGCCATGTTTCATCTTTAATGCCATTGCCTGATGGAAGGAGGTTTGCACTCAAAATCTCACTATACATGGCCCCATTCATTCTTTCATGTACACGGATCAGTCGTCCTGGTCCCTTTGCAGAGAAACAGTCCCAAAACATGATGTTGCCACCCCCATACTTCACAGTAGGTATGGTGTTCTTTGGATGCAACTCAGCATTCACTCTCCTCCAAACACGACGAGTTGTGTTTCTACCAAACAGTTCTACTTTGGTTTCATCTGACCATATGAGATTCTCCCAATACTCTTCTGGAACATCCAAATGCCCTCTAGCAAACTTCAGATGGCCCAGATATGTACTGGCTTAAGCAGTGGGACACGTCTGGCACTGCAGGATCTGAGTCCCTGGCGGCGTAGTGTGTTGCTGACGGTACCCTTTGTTACATTAGTCCCAGCTTTCTGCAGGTCATTCACTAGGTCCCCCCGTGTGGTTCTGGGATTTTTGCTCACCATTCTTGTGATCATTTTGACCCCACGGGTGAGATCTTGCGTGGAGCCCCTGATCGAGGGAGATTATCAGTGGTCTTGTATGTCTTCCATTTTCTAATTATGGCTCCCACAGTTGATTTCTTCACACCAAGTTGCTTGCCTATTGCAGATTCAGTCTTCCCAGCCTGGTGCAGGTCTACAATTTTGTTACTGGTGTCCTTCCACAGCTCTTTGGTCTTCACCATAGTGGAGTTTGGAGTGTGACTGTTTGAGGTTGTGGACAGGTGTCTTTTATACTGATAACAATGTCAAACAGGTACCGTTACTACAGGTAATGAGTGGAGGACAGAGGAGCCTCTTAAAGAAGAAGTTACAGGTCAGTGAGAGCCAGAAATCTTGCTTGTTTGTAGGTGACCAAATACTTATTTTCCACCATAATTTGCAAATAAATTCTTTAAAAATCAGACAATGTGATTTTCTGTATTTGTTTTCTTATTTTGTCTCTCATAGTTGAGGTCTAACTATGATGACAATTACAGGCCTCTCTCATCTTTTTAAGTGGGAGAACTTGCACAATTGGTGGCTGACGAAATACTTTTTTCCCCACTGTATTTGCAGAGCCCCTACCAGTACAATAAAAATCCCTAAAAGGGAAACCATTTTGGAAAATACACCCCTCAAAGAATTTTTCAAGGGGTATGGTGAGCATTTTAACCCTACTTCTGTTTCACAGATTTTATTAGCATTGGCACATAAAAATGGAAAATTACTTTTTTTTTTTCCAATAAACTGTCCATCACACTCCAAAGACATACTGATAGGGATTATAGATTGTGAGCCCCATATGGGACAGTGACTGTCAATGTCTGTAAAGTGCTGCGGAATATGATGGCACTATATAAGTAAGCATAATAAATAATAAATACATTTAGCCCCAAATTGTTTTTACAAAGGGTTAAACAACAAAAAGCACTCCACAGTTCGTACACAATTTCCCCTGAACACAGCAATACCCCATATATCAAGTGGTGTAGTGATCATTTTTAACCCTTGAGTGTTGCATTAATTTAATTTCTAGAAAAGAATGTGCAGCTGATGGTGAAAAGTGAAGTTTGCAATTTTTCCAGGGATATGCCATTTCAGATAATAATAATTATAATAAATTTTATTTATATAGAGCCAACATATTCCGCAGCACTGTACAATTTGTAGGGTTCAAGTACTGACAAAAAAGATACATTACAAAGAAATATTCAATTCACACACTGGGACTGAGGGCCCTGCTCACAAGAGCTTACAATCTATGAGGTAGAGGGGGTGACACAGGAGGTAGCAGGGGTGGCATCAGACTAGCATTGTTTGTACAATGGTCAGACAATTTTGTAATAGAGGTTACTGTCATTACACATATATAAAACTGTATGAGCCGTTATCAGTCGTGTCCTTTAACGTGCAGATGGTGCCTGGACATATAAAGTTAGTCTGATATGGCATCATATCCTGTGAGGTAATGTGGGAGCGTGAACAGAGGGTACGTTTTAGGGATTCTAATTACGGAAGGGTTTACATTAGGAGTTTTGATAGGCCTGTCTGAAAAGATATGTCTTTAGTTTGCACTTGAAGCTGTGGAAATTGGGGGTTAATCTAATAGTCTGGGATAGTACCCAGCTTGTGTCAGCTGAGACACACACTGTTAAGTAGGTATACCAGGCACAACAGCTTATAATAGGTTAAAAATGTTCACTGTACCCCTGGATAAATTGCTTCAGGGATGTACTTTCCAAAATGGGGTCACGTGTTAGGGGCTTCCACTTTACCGGCATAATATTATTTCTTATTATATTTTAGCTGCCACATTTTATAGCATACAAGTGCATCTCAATAAATTAGAATATCTGTGAAACCTTCATTCATTTCAGTAATTCAGTAATACAATTCATAATCAGCGTCTTCCATGATTGTGTGTCCTACTGAACCAGACTGAGGGACCATTTAAAGGCTTAGGAAACCTTGGCAGGTGACACACTGAATTTACAATACTGAACTTTTTTACAATATTCTAATTTTCTTAGATTTGGGTTTTCATTACCCTTAATCCATAATCAACATTTACAGAAAAAAAAACTAGTGAAATAGAACACTCTGTATGTAAAGAATATAGAAAATATAGAAGGTCACTTTTTTAAATTTAATTACTAAAAGAAATAAACGTTTCAAAGATATTCTAATTTATTGAGATGCACCTGTATATTACACAAAAAATGTTAGCTGAACAAATCAATTCAATGCAACATTCTATATTGTGTATCCATAGAAGATTTAGAGTTGCATCTCCATTGTTTTATCCAATACCACTTATTCATAACGAAGCCTAAGAAGAGAGACATGAGAGTGCGTAACAGAACCCTGGAGCTATGGTTAACTACAGCTAGAACATACTCAAGCTCATATTCTTGTAATACACAGTCTTGCAAGTTTACACTGATATCTGACCGCAGAAACTGATGGCTATATTTAAGTATATTGCACATGTGGTGTTATTTTGTTGTTGTTCAAGTCAGGCAACTAAGTAGAACAGTGCTACAATAAATTGGTCTCAATGGATGCATAAACCATATGGTATGCAGTAAGTGCATAATCATCCTCCTGTGGAAACACAAAGAGTGCTTGGGGAATTTCAGGCAGGTGCACCAAGTACCTGATACTTCTGTTGTCTCTAATAACCCTGACCCTGGACACATCCAAGTAGTGTCACTCTGAAACATGTGTACAGCCTTATAGAAGTAATACTATTCTCATTTAATTGTTGTCATCAATGGTATCGCTTTCATGATGGCATTTCAGGGGTACCTTATAGCCCTATAGGCAGGTTTTTTGTTTTTTTAGTGAAAACTTGTACTCCCTGTAAAAAAAGGTTAGAGCATCTTCTATGCTTAGCACAATTCTTATACTATTTTTTCTTGGAAAGCATGAATGTACTACCAGCTGGGTGTTACCACTGCTCTTATCCTTAGGCTAGTTGCAGACGGCATGGGTATTTTGCGGTCCGCAAACTAGTTATTAGTCTTCAATTTTTGCGGACAGAGTGTGGTCAGTGTGTGTTCAGTGTCTCTTCAGCATCAGTGATTTATGTCCACAGAAACTGACAGAGTGTCTTCAGTGTGCCATCAGTGTGTGATCCTAGTTTGCGGATCCACCATAATAAACACAGGTGACATCTAATGATATCCCTAGCTTGTCCATGAAAACAGACGGCACACAGATGACACACGGAGTACATCAGTGTGCCGTCCTAGGTTTTTAGTCTCCCATAGACATCTATGGGCAAGTCCGTTCCACAAAAACTGAACAGACTAGGACATGTTGTATATGACGCGGTGCGGAATCACGGCTCGCACACTGATCAGTGAAAAATATGGTCGTTTGCATGTACGCATAGAAATGAATGGGTCAGTGTGCTATCTGCGAAAAACAAGGATAGCACATGGATCTTGCCCACGGTCTTAGGGTGTAACAGCACTAATAGAGTGGGGACTATGTAACTTTGGTTGAACAGTGGCATATTTCCCTCTATGATTTGGTAGCCTTCAAACCTGTTTCCCTTGCATGTAGTCATATCCAGGACTCCAGAGCTGAAAGACAACAATGGTAACCACTGAGCATAATTTTCCGACTAGTTTATGCTGCATGTGAATATGGCCTTATTTAACTGCAGTTCATTTTTTCCTTCTGACAAAAGAATCTAGCTTTATCTTATATACTATTGTCAAAGCATCTTTTAAGATATTCATCAAAAATATTGTCTGAGATCTGAAGACTCAAACTGGGTAAGGGAACAGGATAAGTTCTGCACGTCTGCCAGTCAGTTCCCCTGTAGACTAAATGCTGGTTTGATATCCTTTTACCAAAACATGAATAGGCACAGGGTCATCCTTCTTACTTTGTACATTAGGAGAGAAAAGTATAAAAAAAGTACTGGGATCAGGTAGAGCGCTGCTTAGTCAGATAGTAGACAAAGCCAATAGGAGTAAGTAATCTTTTATTTTTTATTATTTTATTTACTTGGACTCATAACATATGGAGTTTTAGGCATATGGAGTTTTAAACATATGGAGTTTTCTCTCCTATTACTATGTTACCACAAAACTATGGATTACGTGGTCCCTGGGATGAGCAGCAACTTATCAGGGAGTGAAGCACTACACTTCCAACCAAGTCAAATAATTAACCACTTCTGCGACCATTAATTGCTATGAGGCTCCAATGTGGATGTATATTTTCTTGAATATTAATATTTTGTACATTGACTTTCAGGTGGACTCCATGTGTGCCGATGGGAAAAAATGCATTGCCTGAGATTTGTCGCAGCCCAGACACTACTACAAAACACCAGTGACTTTCTCTCTGCTGTCCCTAACATCATGTCTTCTCTTTATCTTAAATTGAATCTTTCAAAAACTGAACTTCTTGTGTTCCCTCCATCTACTAACCGACCTAACCCTGATATCTCCATTTCTGTCTGTGGCCTTACTATTACCCCGAGGCGGCATGCCCGCTGTCTGGGGGTTGTATTTAACTCAGATCTCACCTTTACCCCACATATTCAGACACTTGCATGCTCTTGCCACCTGCACCTTAAAAACATCTCTAGAATTCACCCTTTTCTCACCGCGGAAACATCAAAAACCCCTCATTGTCGCTCTGATTCTCTTTCGTCTTCACTATTGCAATTCTCTTCTAATTGGGCTTCCTCTTACTAATCTCTTCCCTCTACAATCTGTCCTGAATGCGGCCGCCAGACTCATCTATCTGTCAAACACAGACGCATCTACCTTGTGTCAGTCGATGTATTGGTTGCCCATCCATCACAGAATACAATATAAAATTATCACACTGACCCATGAATCCATCCATAGTGCTGCGTCCCCCTATATCTCCTCTCTTGTCACTGTCTACCGCCCTAACCGTCCTCTCCGTTCTGCCAATGAGCTTAGACTTGCATCCTCTGTTATCTGAACATCCCACTCCCGTCTCCAAGACTTTTCTCGAGCTGCATCGGTGCTCTGGAACGCTTTACCCCAGACAATCCGATTAATCCCCAACTGCAGGTTCAAATCTGCCCTAACATCACATCTGCTTGTTTAGGCTTATCACGTGACCAGAGAATGCGGAGGTGTAGAACAATATCAGCTTTTATCCTTCCTCCTCTGTTCCTCAGATCCTGTCCTCTCCATCTAGAAGTTATTATTAATTTATTATTATTATTATTATTATTATTATTATTATTATTATTATTATTATTATTATTATTAATAATAATAATAATAATAATAATAATTATTATTATTATTATTATTATTATGTAACTTGTTGATACATATTGATGAATATGTCATAGATCTTAGAGCCCAAAACTCAATGCAGCATTTGAAAGTGTTGTCTAGAAATAGAAAAAACATTTTTTTTTTTTAAAGAAAAATGGATGAGGTATAATACCAGGTACAACCCATGAACAAGAGAGATGCTGCTTCAGAGAAAGAAAGATAATTTTTCTTCTAATGACAGAGAACCCTGCAATATCTTCATGTGCTTTAACAGTACACCATGGGAAGTGATTACTTGGTTAGATAGAAAAGCACAAAAAATTGTTTTTGTCTTACACAATTTGTTATCATAGAAAAAAATGTAAAAGTAAAAAAAAAAAAACTTTGCATATTTGGTATCACCATATCTATAATGACCAGTTCTGCAAATTTAACTAATCTAATGGTGCCATTAAATTCTACATTTTCATCTCTCTCTTTTCCAAGCTACTACCCACATATTCATCCTATGAGCACTTTGGAGATTCCTCTCTACCTATCTCACTGAACTGTATCCCTATACATGTGAAGTCCATAAATTACTAAATACTGTAATTGATTCTTGCGACTGTTCCATTGCAAAAATTGAATTGCAGTCTGCCAAAAGACCTCCATAGTAGTATAATGTTGTACCGTGTCAGCCATTGAAAGTAGTGGAAGAGTAAAGAAATCAGGCGATACCTTTTAGAGGCTAACTGAGTATATTTATAAGTAAGCTTTCAGGAGTACTAGCTAGCTCCCTTCATCAGACATGGTATGATACAAGAACTGAAAATTCACAGATTTTTATACACATGGTTTTCAAAGCATTTTAGAGTCCTTAAAAAAAATGCAATCTAAGTAGAGAAGTTATTTACAACAGGTCAAAAAAACAGTCTGGAAACTTGTGGTGCATGACGGAGGGATCAGTAATTCTTGCTGTTATCTGTTTGCTTTCAGGAGGTGATTTGTGTCCCTCACAGTTCATACATAGTGTGATTTGAAGCTGGCATGAATATTGAGTTCAGTTCATGGTTCATACATAGTGTGACATGAAGCTGGCATGAATATTAAGTCCAAATTGCAGAGTTTGAAATTTTTGCATAAACTTGTACTCCCATTGTTTCCTCGCCTCCTGCATCTTAAAATGTCCCATTAAAACCACAACCCGCAAATCTTCAATAGAGTGGTTTTCTCCGGAGAAATGTGCGGCCACTGGGAGATCGATTCTGCTGTTATTGATACTAGATCTGTGTGAGTTCATTCGTTGACTGAGTCTCTGCCCTGTTTCCCCCACATAGAGGCCTGTGGTGGGACATTGCACACACATTATGAGGTACACCACATTGGAAGACCTGCAGGAGAATGTCCCCCTAATTCTGTGCATCTGTTGTGACTGTGGGATAGGTACACTGTCAGCGGTGTGGATGTGCTTGCAGGTCATGCACCTTTTATGTAGGCAAGGTGAGGTGCCATTTTCAGTTGGGGCCTTCAGGGCACTCCGGACGATAATACGCCTCAGGTTTGGTGGTTGTCGAAAGGAAAGGAGAGGGGGGACTGGAAATATGTCCTTGAGTCTGTTGTCCCTATGTAGCACAGGTTGGAGCTCCTTGGCAATCCTTCGTAGGATCTCCAGCTGTGGGTTGTAGGTGACAGCTAGGGGCACTCGGACTTCTTTCTGGGTCTCTCTATATGTGAGCAGACTGTCTCTGTTAATGGCTGCCGCTTTGTTCAGTTGGTTGTCTGTTACTTTTGGTTTGTATCCCAATCTGAGAAATTTCATCCTCAGATCCAGGAGGTGCTTGTCCAGGTCTGCTTTGTCAGAGCAAATACGATTGTATCGTATAGCCTGGCTGTAGATTATAGATTGTCTTGTGTGCTTGGGGTGGAAGCTGTCGTTTCTCAGGTAGGCCGTTCTGTCTGTGGGTTTGTAATATGCAAATCTCTTTATGGCAGAAATGGAAGGAACATATTTATCAACATGCGCCACCAAACCTATGATTTAGCTTCGTTATATCGATGATATCCTTGTCATCTGGACTGCAGGTGAGGAGGCCCTACTTCAATTCCATAATGACTTCAATGACTTTCACCCGACCATCAACCTTAAACTTAGCTATTCAGGGAGTGAAATTCACTTTCTGGATACCACAATATACATTAAAGACCACCGGCTACTCACATCAATATGCCACAAACCCACAGACAGAACGGCCTACCTGAGAAACGACAGCTTCCACCCCAAGCACACAAGACAATCTATAATCTACAGCCAGGCTATACGATACAATCGTATTTGCTCCGACAAAGCAGACCTGGACAAGCACCTCCTGGATCTGAGGATGAAATTTCTCAGATTGGGATACAAACCAAAAGTAACAGACAACCAATTGAACAAAGCGGCAGCCATTAATAGAGACAGTCTGCTCACATATAGAGAGACCCAGAAAGAAGCCCGAGTGCCCCTAGTTGTCACCTACAACCCACAGCTGGAGATCCTACGAAGGATTGCCAAGGAGCTCCAACCTGTGCTACATAGGGACAACAGACTCAAGGACATATTTCCAGTCCCCCCTCTCCTTTCCTTTCGACAACCACCAAACCTGAGGCGTATTATCGTCCGGAGTGCCCTGAAGGCCCCAACTGAAAATGGCACCTCACCTTGCCTACATAAAAGGTGCATGACCTGCAAGCACATCCACACCGCTGACAGTGTACCTATCCCACAGTCACAACAGATGCACAGAATTAGGGGGACATTCTCCTGCAGGTCTTCCAATGTGGTGTACCTCATAATGTGTACGCAATGTCCCACCACTATGTGGGGGAAACAGGGCAGAGACTCAGTCAACGAATGAACTCACACAGATCCAGTATCAATAACAGCAGAACCGATCTCCCAGTGGCCGCACATTTCTCCGGAGAAAACCACTCTATTGAAGATTTGCGGGTTGTGGTTTTAATGGGACATTTTAAGACGCAGGAGGGGAGGAAACAATGGGAGTACAAGTTTATGGAAAAATTTCAAACTCTGCAATTTGGACTTAATATTCATGCCAGCTTCATGTCACACTATGTATGAACCATGAACTGAACTCAATATTCATGCCAGCTTCAAATCACACTATGTATGAACTGTGAGGGACACAAATCACCTCCTGATAGCAAACAGATAACAGCAAGAATTACTGATCCCTCCGTCACGCACCACAAGTTTCCAGACTGTTTTTTTGACCTGTTGTAAATAACTTCTCTACTTAGATTGCATTTTTTTTAAGGACTCTAAAATGCTTTGAAAACCATGTGTATAAAAATCTGTGAATTTTCAGTTCTTGTATCACACCATGTCTGATGAAGGGAGCTAGCTAGTACTCCTGAAAGCTTACTTATAAATATACTCAGTTAGCTTCTAAAAGGTATCGCCTGATTTCTTCACTCTTCCAAAACACCTCCATTGAAGACTAAGACCATATGTAGCAAAATGCAGCTTAAATGCTATGGGAAACTAACGCAGCAAAAAGACTATGTTTTTTTACTGCATTTCTGCCAAGGCAGTGTTTTAGGTAGGCCAAACCACCAATTCTGACTCCTCTATACTTCCATAGCCCGACTTCAACTTAGTCAGTGAGAAACAGTAAAGTTCCTTTAATTAATTGAAAAGCTAGTGATTGTATTCCTATGAATGTAGTTATGCAAAAAACTATGCAACCTAATAATTGTGTAATATAATTAATATTAATTAATCATTTTATTTTGGCTTTATTACGACTCAACTCCACCCAAAACTGGTCCAGACACCGACTCCAACTCCGCAGCCCTGTTTTCCACCCAATTTCAGTTTATGCGGGAAAATGCAGCGTTTCCGCTGGTAAAATTAAAATGCTACATTTTTCAAAACCAAACTCATTTTCGGAAATGTGGAACTTCAGCACATTTTTTTCTTTGCAGTTTGTAGATGAGGTACATGAGGCTGTGTTTCCACAACTACCAATAATGCTGTGGCCTCAGCCTACATGTATGGAACTGATTTCTAGAACAAATCTGTTATACGTAAATATGCTCCAACTAACTTAGTAACATGATTATAAACTATTGGCACACCTATTTGAAGATGGCATTCTTTTAGCATTTTTATGTCATGCCAGTAAAAAATACGGTTTTGACTGGTTGTCTGACACGCCATTTGGACAGCTTATATTCAAGTTGCCATTCTCCTAACTGGGAATAGGTAAAGAAAAAGAGAATATATGCTCACTAGGAAAAGTATACAACATACAGTGGGGAAAAAAAGTATTTAGTCAGCCACCAATTGTGCAAGTTCTCCCACTTAAAAAGATGAGAGAGGCCTGTAATTGACATCATAGGTAGACCTCAACTATGAGAGACAAAATGAGAAAACAAATCCAGAAAATCACATTGTCTAATTTTTTTTTAAACTCGTTTTATTGAAAATTGCGTATCAGACACAAGAAAAGGAATCAAAACATATACAGAACATGTTGCACACCAGAAAACGAGAATTTAAATGTAAATTCACTCAACACACTACATCCCACCTCGCCAGGCCCTCGTCCCACCGGACCCCACAACTCAGACCCGGTACAGAGAGGATATAATCAGGACATGCATAATACTGTATACATCAGTTATCATGTACAAAACATGCAGTCAATAAGTCAAAGGTAACAACAAGGATACACTCCAAAATGAGAGGTCGTGGATACTCCCGATGTCTCGCACCCCTCACGGCATGAGAAAATGAATGGCAGAACGCAATGAGGGAGCCGTATATTGGGTTACCGGAGAATTGCACCATGCTCCCCACACCTTATGGAATTTCTGAGGGCACCCTCTCCCTTTATACACAATCTGGTTATAAGGAAGAACAGTATTAACAAGTTTCTTCCACTGAGATACTGATGGGGGTTTCGGAGCCATCCATTGCAGTGCAATAGCTTTCCTGGCATAGAATAAAGACTCCCTCAAAAGGATTCTAACATGGTGTTGCCATAATTCTTCATCTAATACACCAAAAAGGCATATCTCTGGGGTTAATGGTATAGGTTTAGCCAGAACTTCCACCAGGAGATCCACGACCCCTTTCCAAAAACATTGTATGATCGGACATTCCCAAATCATATGCCAAAAGTCTGACTGTGGACAGGGACACCTAAGGCATCCTGGGTTGGGCAGACGTCCCATTTTGTAGAGACGGGAAGGTGTCAAGTAACATTGGTATAGAATATATGTTTGAATCAGTTTGTTGTTAGCTGAAGGTGACACATGTTGAGGAGATTCAAGGATGTCTTGAAACATCTCATTTGTGAGAGTTGGGATATTGATGCACCACCGCGTCAGGGCCGGGGCCTCCAATGTGGATATCTTGGCCTGTATCAGGTGTGCATATAAAGTTGATATCAAACCCCCAGGGCCCTGTGAGCGAAGTATGCGATAAGCGGATACTCAGATATATTGTCCAATCGATCCGGGAACTGAGAAGAGAGTGCATGTCTAATCTGTAGATATCTAAAGAACTGTGTTCTAGGGATGCCATAGGAGGAGCTCAGCGAGTCAAATGTTTTAAAAACACCTTGTATATACAGGTCACTAAGAGAGGACACGCCATACTGCGACCAGGCCCGGGCGCCAGGCAGGGCAAATAACGTCGGCAGACCAGGGTTGTGCCAAAGCGGGGTCTCCGCAGGTATATCAGAATAAGCGGACACCTTTTTCGCCTGACGCCAGACCTGTCCAGCCAGGGTATGGATGGGCAACAATCTCCCCCCTGAACATGGCCGGGTGTTCCAACACCGGCCACAGATTACGCAAACCCAGGTGGTGAGCCAGATGTACCTCGGACCCCGGTAGGGAATCAGATGAGAGCCACTTCCTAATAAAATGGAGCTGTCCTGCTAGGTAGTAAAGAAACAGATCAGGGAGTGATGTGCCCCCGAGCTGCTTCGGTCATTGTAGAGATGACAACCTAAGCTTAGATCTAGAGTTTCCCCATATAAAGGAGATAATGAGGGAGTCCATTTGTTTAAAAAATCTAAGGGGCACGGACACAGCAGAATGGCTTATAGCATATAGACATTTGGGTAGTACTATCATTTTAACAAGGTTGATTCTACCAGCCACCGACAAAGGCAGTGTAGCCCAAAGATTAAACTTAACCCTAAAGTGCGAGATGAGTGGAAAAATGTTCTGTTCCAAAAAACACCTATGGTCCCTAGATATAAAGATGCCCAGATATTTGCAAGTTGAGACTGTAGTCAATCCACATACCACATTCCCCTCAGCTACACTTGACGCGCGGCCAATATGCATGTATGAGGACTTAGTCCAATTGGTTCGCAGGCCAGAATAATTACCAAATTCGTCAATTATAGCCATGGCTCTGGGCAGGGACCGGGAGGGGTCGCTCATAAACAGGAGTAAGTCATCGGCATAGAGTGCTGTTCTCTCCTCCCGGGTGCCTATCACTATGCCTTTATATATGGGGTCGTTCCGAAGCAGTATCGCCAAGGGTTCCACCGCCAAAGCAAACAATAGCGGTGACAATGGACATCCTTGTCTTGTACCCCTACCCAAAGGAAAGTAGGAAGACAACGTGCCATTAATTGCCAGCGCCGCTCTAGGGGAACAGTATAGAAGGGAAATCCAGGTAATAAACCCCTCTCCAAATCCGTATCCCCGCAACACCTGCAATAGGAAAGGCCATTCGACAGAGTCGAACGCCTTTGTTGCATCTAAAGAAGCCACCGCCCAGTCATATGAGGATGATGCCCCAATCTGAGTTATCACCTGAGCCCTTCTAAGATTATCCGATGTGGATTTTCCAGGCATAAAGCCTGTCTGATCCGGATGGACAAGGTCGAGAACAACAGAATTTAGCCTTTTCGCCAACATTTTAGTAAGGAGTTTATAATCTATATTAAGCAGTGATATAGGCCTATATGAGCCACAGTCCAGCGGATCCTTGTCAGGCTTAAGTAACAGGATAATGGTGGCGTCATAAAAGGACTCCGGAAGACTGCGGCCCACAAAGGCAGCATTGTAACATTCAAGCAACACCGGGACAAGCAGGCCCCCATACTGGGCGTAAACCTCCACCGGGATACAGTCCGGACCCGGTGATTTGCCCTTTGCCATATCTGCCAGGGCTCCCGATAGCTCCTCCAGCGTAAAAGGGGAATCTAAAGATTCAGGTTGGTCTTCTGACAATGTAGGAAGGGGGATCAAACCCAAATAGGTAGCAAGCTCTCCATCAGTGACTCTAAGCTTGGAGAGGTACAACTCACTGTAATACCTATAAAAGCTGTCACTTATGGCCAAGCTATTGGACAGTACCTCCCCCGTCTCTGAATGCACTCGTAGTATTGCAGGTGAGGCTGTGTTTTGATGTATCAGTTGAGCTAGAAAGCTGCTTGACTGGTTACCGAGTTCGTAAAAATTCTGTTTGCTAAAAAACATAGACCTACGTGCCTTGTCATGCAGTATATGCAGATATTGTCTACCCGTCTGCAACCATTGGGATCTAGCCTCATCAGTTGGATTAGCCACGTAGGCGGCTTCGAGCGAGGCACACTGGGTCGCTAAGGTGGTCTCCAACAGCGAGGATTCCCTCTTTACAAAGGAAATGGAGGACTTAATACAACCCCTAAGATATGCCTTCATAGTCTCCCATAAGAGGAGTGGAGAAGTGTTTGGGGAATTAATGGTCAAAAACGTCTGAAGTTGATCAGGTATTCGATCATGTGGTACAAATAGTTTCAACCAAAATGGGTGGATTCGCCAACCCTGTCGTGGCTTAGCAGCCGTACTACTGTTTAATTGGACCAACAACGGGGAATGATCAGACACTGCCCTGGGTAAATAGGATATGGTCTGCAACCAAGAATATGCTTTAGTATTTCCAAAAGCATGGTCAATCCTGGACAGAGTATGTCTGTTGGCAGAGTGACAGGAAAAGGTGCGGGCCTCCGGAAACCGGACCCGCCACAAATCCAACCACCCCAATTCACGGATCACTCCGGCCATTGTAGTAGGGCGAGGCAGAGAGGGAGAACCTGGCTCCGCAGAGAACCGATCCAAGGCAATATCCATAACTTTGTTAAAGTCACCCAGACATAATGCAATAGCCCCAGGGAATCGGGTCGCAAACTGTGCAGCCTGCTGGAGGACACCGAGATCAGACGCCGGTGGCAAATACACACCCAGGATAACATACAGGACAGAGTCAACCCAGGCTTGGACAAAAACGTATCGTCCCTCAGGGTCCTTTACAATGAGGCCTGGCTCCCACCTGAGTCTACGATGCACCAAAATGGACACCCCCCTGGAATAGGAAGTATGTGTAGAGTGAGCCGCCCACTGAACCCATGGCTTCTGAAGTCGCCTGGAATTGTCTGGAACCAAATGAGTTTCCTGAAGGCATATGAGGTGTGGGTCAGCCCTCCTAATCTGAGAAAAAACCAACGACCTCTTTCGTGGGCTGCCCAGGCCCCTCACATTCCAAGATAGTACACTAAAGGACGCCATGGTCGTCTAAGAATGTAATGTAATCATGGCAGTTCAGGACCCCAAAAGTGACCCGCCTATGAGTGTGTAGTGCGTGGCTGAGTGAGACACAGAGTGGTGTGCAGCAACCTAAGAACCATATACAAACGAAATGAACCATTACACCCCTAAAGGGTGTAAAACATCTTGCTGGCATAAACAAACAATATGCGTTAAATTAACCGTGGCTACAATTTACGGGGGAAGAAGTGCACCCAAAGTGGTTGGTATACGGGGCACTGTCTTAAAGGTATAGATGATCAATAGGCTAGGGGATATACTATTCAATAGAGCCAGGTTCACATGAGTAAGTAGCATACACTGGCGCCCCGGGGGTCGCCAGCCCAGGTAACTATAATGCTACAGGATACTATAATAACAGAACCGCACTTTTCATAAAACTACTTATACAATAAACAAGGACATCCCGTAATACATAAGTCCCTATGTATGGTCCTCACCACACGCCTTCAGGATCATCGTCTCAGAGATCGAGGTAGAAGAGATAGCCAGTCCTCCACATCCTTTGGCGAAGTAAAGAATAGGGACCTGCCGTCATGGATGACCTGAAGACGCGCTGGGTAAATCATGGAGTATTGTATAGCCTTTTCTCTCAGTCGCCTCTTAACGGCCACGAAGGATGCTCGGGTCTTCTGGAGCGCCGCCGAGAAATCTGGAAACATGGCCACTGCAGCTCCGTTGTACTTAAGCTCGCCGGCCTGGAGTGCAGCCCGCAGCGCCGTATTTCGATCCGTGCTGTTAATCAGACGGGCCAACAAGGGTCGAGGA
This sequence comes from Leptodactylus fallax, assembly GCA_947044405.1. Taxonomy (NCBI): domain Eukaryota; kingdom Metazoa; phylum Chordata; class Amphibia; order Anura; family Leptodactylidae; genus Leptodactylus; species Leptodactylus fallax. The sequence continues at coordinate 3,811,081 of CAMRHE010000096.1, forward strand.
GGTGCGCCCTGGGGGCGGCGGTTTAGCCGGAACCCGATGGGCCCGTTCCACTGCAAAGATTGGCGAGAAGTGAGCCTCCGGTAAGACATTTTTCAGCCACCCCCTCCACAAAGGCCCGAGGATCTTCACCCTCCGCCCGCTCCGGCAGGCCCAGGATACGGAGGTTGTTTCGTCGCAATCTATTCTCCAGGTCATCCGCACGCTGTGTCCACAAACTTGCAGCTCTCTCCAGCTCCTGAAGCTTGGCAGGAAGTGGGTTAACAGTGTCTTCTACCTGAGAGACCCGATCCTCCACCTCACGCACCCTGCCTCGCAAGGTCTGAAAGTCCTGGCGGAGCAGGCCCAGGTCGATTTTGACCTCCTCAATTTTCCCGGTCAGCGAGGAAGTGCCGGCATGGATCACCTCCAGTAGCTGCCCAGTAACTTGCTTTAAAGTGGGCTCGGGGTCCTCCTCTGGAAGGGCAGGAGAGGCTACCTCAAGCGATGATGATGTAGAAGAGGATGTCGCCCTGGAGAACCCCCTCAGGCGATCAGAGACAGAGGTTGATTGCGGGCGACTCATTTTAGAGAGTCGGCGGCCACTCTTCCTGCGTTCCGTACGGGTGGATATGTTGGCAGAGGAGGAGGTGTGATGGTAGCAAGACCGGGCCGGTCCCAGAGGATTATAAACGAGGTCTCTGGCTAATAGCAGTTGCACAGTAGGAGCCTCTATGTCGGGCCACCAGGGCCAATCAGCCAGCCGAGGACAGACGGTAACTCAACAGTCCAATAGTATCGATGGCAACAGACTCTGGATTATGAGCGATATCACCACGAGAGAGCCGTCAGTGGAGCAGTGAAATAGACAAATTGCCAGGAGGAACTAAGAAGGGACGGATGGTAACTCAACGATCCAATAGTGCCGGTAGCATCAGTCACTGGATTATAAGTAAAGCCTCCAAGAAGGCCAGTAGCGGAGTGATGAAGTACATAGGCTGCCAGGAGGAACTATAGGAGGACATATGGTAACTCAACAGTCCAGTAGTACATACCGCAGCCTTCACTGGATTATAAGAAAAGCCTCCCAGAAGAGCAGTCAGCGGGGTGACAGACAGGAACTCCAGACTCAGCGCTCCCCCCATCAGCAGATGGCCGACCCGATCAGGATGAAGATGGCCGCCCGCCACGTGGAGAGAGGGGAAACCGCCACCCGGGCGACAGCAGGCTCAGCGGCCTCAGCAGTGCCCGCACAGCTCCAGGCCGGTCCACCAGCGCAGCCCCACAACGGCAGCTCCACCACAGCTCCAAGCCCCCGCAGCACGGGACAGAGCGGCTCCGGCAGCGCAGGTGAAAGTGTTCAGCCGCCGGCCACATGTAGCGGCCACCGACTACCACCCAGCGGAGGAGGATACCGGCAGAACGGGAGTCCCGGGACCAAGAGGAGGGCCCCAAATATGCGTTCCTGCGGACGGCTACCCCGGGCACCGGTAAGTCAGGATGTAAATCAGGATAGATGAGCGGCTCTAACCGGAGCTCCGCTCACATGCGACCGTCAATGTTCAGCGCTAGCCACGCCCCCCCACATTGTCTAATTTTTAAAGAATTTATTTGCAAATTATGGTGGAAAATAAGTATTTGGTCAATAACAAAGGTTCATCTCAATACTTTGTTATATACCCTTTGTTGGCAATGACAGAGGTCAAACGTTTTCTGTAAGTCTTCACAAGGTTGGCACACACTGTTGCTGGTATGTTGGCCCATTCCTCCATGCAGATTTCCTCTAGAGCAGTGATGTTTTGGGGCTGTCGCTGGGCAACACGGACTTTCAACTCCCTCCAAAGGTTTTCTATGGGGTTGAGATCTGGAGACTGGCTAGGCCACTCCAGGACCTTGAAATGCTTCTTATGAAGCCACTCCTTCATTGCCCTTGCGGTGTGCTTGGGATCATTGTCATGCTGAAAGACCCAGCCACGTTTCATCTTCAATTTCCTTGCTGATGGAAGGTTTGCACTCAAAATCTCGCGATACATGGCCCCATTCATTCTTTCATGTACACGGATCAGTCGTCCTGGTCCCTTTGCAGAGAAACAGCCCCAAAGCATGATGTTGCCACCCCATTCTTCACAGTAGGTATGGTGTTCTTTGGATGCAACTCAGCATTCACTCTCCTCCAAACACAATGAGTTGTGTTTCTACCAAACAGTTCTACTTTGGTTTCATCTGACCATATGACATTCTCCCAATACTCTTCTGGAACATCCAAATGCTCTCTAGCAAACGTCAGACTGGCTCTGATATGTACTGGCTTAAGCAGGATGACACGTTTGGCACTGCAGGATCTGAGTCCCTGGCAGCGTAGTGTGTTACTGACGGTACCCTTTGTTACGTTAGTCCCAGCTTTCTGAAGGTCATTCACTAGGTCCCCCCGTGTGGTTCTGGGATTTTTGCTCACCGTTCTTGTGATCATTTTGACCCCATGGGGTGAGATCTTGCGTGGAGCCCCTGATCGAGGGATATTATCAGTGGTCTTGTATGTCTTCCATTTTCTAATTATTGCTCCCACAGTTGATTTCTTCACACCAAGCTGCTTGCCTATTGCAGATTCAGTCTTCCCAGCCTGGTGCAGGTCTACAATTTTGTTTCTGGTGTTCTTCCACAACTCTTTGGTCTTCACCATAGTGGAGTTTGGAGTGTGACAGTTTGAGGTTGTGGACAGGTGTCTTTTATACTGATAACAACTTCAAGCAGGTGCCATTACTACAGGTAATGAGTGGAGGACAAAGGAGCCTCTTAAAGAAGAAGTTACCGGTCTGTGAGAGCCATAAATCTTGCTTGTTTGTAGGTGACCAAATACCTACTTTCCACCATAATTTGCAAATAAATTCTTTAAAAAGCAGACAATGTGATTTTCTGTATTTGTTTTCTCATTTTGTCTCTCATAGTTGAGGTCTACCTATGATGTCAATTACAGGCCTCTCTCATCTTTTTAAGTGGCAGAACTTGCACAATTGGTGGATGACTAAATACTTTTTTCCCCCACTGTAACTGTCCTGTAGAAAGAAGGAAACTCCTGTATTGGTAGCTAGCCTGGAGAGCTATTTTGCATACTTTTTCTAGAGAGCATTGAATATGTTATGTAAACACCCTCTGTCCATATACCCTGTTAGGACTAATGAATAACATAGATAAAGGTCCCCCACTTGGCACCCCCTCTTTGAAACAAAATATGGGTGGGGAAGGGTAGACAGGTTAAGGGGTTGCTAAAGAGGAGAGATTTGTAAAAGAGATGGGGAGACATGCAATTTCTGATTTACTTGTGTGTTTGGTGATTTACTAAGGATAAACAGAAATCGTAGTCTATACTAAAACATGTTCTTTTAAGGAACTACATAACATAAATATTCCAATAAGCATAAATCAAAGTCTTTCTATATATTTAATCCATTATTCAGGTGCCTGTGAAACAAGAGACGATTTCTATCCAGTGCGGCATGCACATTGAAGCCCAGGTGCATATTAAAAAGCAGCAGATCTGAATAATGCATCCTATTCTGTCTGTATGTGCCATTTGTGAATTGTATCTGCTGGCTGTGTGAGAAGTCTGTGACACATTCTGACATGTTGTCTTGGACTGTCAAAACCTCTACTGAAAGAACAGCCTCAATTATACTTCCCTTCAATGCTAGATAAACCTGAAAATCCCGCCCCCCCCTTTTTACAGTCCTTTCGCTATTATTAGAAGTGGCAGCCATCATTAGTTTTTCTGCTGAAATCAGGAATGGTGGTTGTCATTGTATAAACTCTCTGTATCATTTTTTTTTTTTGCATTGGTAAACTGGAATTTTTACTTTATTATTGTTCATTTCTAAATCTAAATGTTCAGACATTGAGACAAATTGACATTTACATGGTTAAGGTAATGAGCAAAGTATTTATAGAATGCAGGACTAAACTAGCTCTTAAGAGTCATTTCCATACAGTGCATAAGGTGGCATCATAGAGAATTATTAGATGGATGTAGTACGACATTAATATTAGTAAGTATTGGTAATGCATTTATGCAGTACATGGAGGTGTATGGTGAGTATTAAAATATATATATAACTTGTAAAATATAGCAAAGATATCAATAGATGTCAAACTGAAAATATAGAAGCCATAGATCAATCCTTTATTTCACTTGAAGATGACTTGCTATTAAAGTAAAACTTCAAATATACCAGCGATGTCTCCTATGGCTGCCAGCACTGACTGATACAAAGATCTAAATTCCCTATCTTGTAGATATTTTTCTCTATCCAATCTGTCTGTCTAAATGCAACAAAGGTTGCATTACTCCAACTGTTATAGTACATATACAGTTCCTTGAGAAAGTATTCGGCCCCCTTGAACTTTTCAACCTTTTGCCACATTTCAGGCTTCAAACATAAGGATATAAAATTTTAATTGTGGGACACAATCGTGAAGTGGAACGAAATTTATAGGATATTTTAAACTTTTGTAAAAAATAAAAAACTGAAAAGTGGGGCGTGCAATATTATTCGGCCCCCTTAAGTTAATACTTTGTAGCGCCACCTTTTGCTGCTATTACAGCTGCAAGTCACTTGGGGTATGTCTCTATCAGTTTTGCACATCGAAAGACTGAAATTCTTGCCCATTCTTCCTTGGAAAACAGCTCGAGCTCAGTGAGGTTGGATGGAGAGCATTTGTGAACAGCAGTTTTCAGCTCTTTCCACAGATTCTCGATTGGATTCAGGTCTGGACTTTGACTTGGCCATTCTAACACCTGGATACGTTTATTTGTGAACCATTCCATTGTAGATTTTGCTTTATGTTTGGGATCATTGTCTTGTTGGAAGATAAATCTCCGTCCCAGTCTCAGATCTTTTGCAGACTCCAACAGGTTTTCTTCCAGAATGGTCCTGTATTTGGCTCCATCCATCTTCCCATCAATTTTAACCATCTTCCCTGTCCCTGCTGAAGAAAAGCAGGCCCAAACCATGATGCTGCCACCACCATGTTTGACAGTGGGGATGGTGTGTTCAGGGTGATGAGCTGTGTTGCTTTTACGCTAAACATATCGTTTTGCATTGTGGCCAAAAAGTTCGATTTTGGTTTCATCTGACCAGAGCACCTTCTTCCACATGTTTGGTGTGTCTCCCAGGTGGCTTGTGGCAAACTTTAAACGAGACTTTTTATGGATATCTTTGAGAAATGGCTTTCTTCTTGCCACTCTTCCATAAAGGCCAGATATGTGCAGTGTACGACTGATTGTTGTCCTATGGATTGACTCTTCCACCTCCGCTGTAGATCTTTGCAGTTCAGTCCAGAGTGATCATGGGCCTCTTGGCTGCATCTCTGATCAGTCTTCTCCTTGTTTGAGATGAAAGTTTAGAGGGACTGCCGAGTCTTGGTAGATTTGCAGTGGTCTGATACTCCTTCCATTTCAATATGATCGCTTGCACAGTGTTCCTTGGGATGTTTAAAGTTTGGGAAATCTTTTTGTATCCAAATCCAGCTTTAAACTTCTCCACAACAGTATCACGGACCTGCCTGGTGTGTTCCTTGGTCTTCATGATGCTCTCATGACGCTTTAAACAGAACCCTGAGACTATCACAGAGCAGGTGCATTTATACGGAGACTTGATTACACACAGGTGGATTATATTTATCATCATCAGTCATTTAGGACAACATTGGATCATTCAGAGATCCTCACTGAATTTCTGGAGTGAGTTTGCTGCACTGAAAGTAAAGGGGCCGAATAATATTGCATGCCCCACTTTTCAGTTTTTTATTTTTTACAAAAGTTTAAAATAACCAATAAATTTCGTTCCACTTCACAACTGTGTCCCACTTTTTGTTGAGTCTTCACCAAAAAATTAAAATTTTATATCTTTATGTTTGAAGCCTGAAATGTGGCAAAAGGTTGAAAAGTTCAAGGGGGCCGAATACTTTCGCAAGGCACTGTAAGCTTGCATTTATTTGCCCATATAGCTAAGTGTGGGCTAACCACAACTATTGGAGCGCTGCAAACTGCCTTAGATTTTCTACAAGCCTTAGATTGTGGTTTTGTTGCTGGCACCCATCCCATACTGAGTGCTGCTCTGTATTTTCTTTTGCTCTGTCTATCTATCAAAACATATAAAAATAATGTTAGATTGTTTTGTGCAGTGCATAAATTAGGTCCTTTTTTGCACATGAGGAATATACTGTACATTATATTTTTGGCTTGGAAGTAGTAGTCACTGTTCCCGAGTCATGCTTGTCACACCCAGGGCCGGTTTTAGACAAAGTGGGGCCCTGGGCAAAGTTAAAAGTGAGGCCCCAAATGCTGATATGTAAACAACACCATTGTCTTCCAGTGGCAACCCCTATAATAACACCTCCTTTCTGCCAACAAAAAAGTAATAACAAGCCCCATTTTACCACACACAATTCAATTGAGCACCTTTGTGCTGCCTAATAGATTTTTGCATGCAATCATCAGTTATTATAGTGCCTCCTTATAAATAATAGTCCCTGATTATAAATAATATTACACCTTTATCAGTAATAGCTCTCTTATAAATGATAAATAGTGCCCTGCATCAGTAATATTCCCCCTTATCAGTAACAGTCACCCCGTAAAAATAATACTGCTCCCTTATTAATAGCCATCTCATAAATAATAGTTACCCTTATAAATAATAGTCCCCATTATAACTAATAGCCCCCTTAACAATTATACCCCCCTTATAAACAGTTCCCCTCTTATAAATAATAGCTCCCCCCTTATAATGGATGCCTTATAGATAATAGTTCCCCCCTTTTTATAAGCCTCTTATAAATAGTTCCCCATTATAAATAATAGTTGACCCTTATAATAGCCCCCTCATATTTAAGTTTCCCAATTATATATACTGTAGTAACCCACCCTTATATATAATAGTTCCTCCCTTATAAATAAGAGCCCCCTTATATATAATAGTTCTCCATTATACAGTGTCGAACTGAAGGGCCTTAGGCCCACCAGAGGAACTTGTTCTGGGGCCCCACCCAACAGCTTCCTGCTATTAGCCTACACCACGGCTCCTTCACTGAAGTCTTACATATGTGCTGACTATATGGTGTTACTGAGTATGTTGCCAGTATAGTCAGCCCCTATAGTACTGTGCAGGTCCCAATAACTCAATGGCCAGTTCATGCACAGTACTGTATGGGGAATGACATGGCCATGGAGCATTACACATATATGCAAGATTATATTGAGGGAGCTGTGATGCAGATATAGCACACAGGGCTGCCAGCAGGAATTTTGAGCCCCCCCCACAGTATAATGCTCCACATGGTATATAATGCTCCACAGTATAAAATGCTCCCCTGAGCCCTCCAGTTTCCCCACATGGTATATAATGCTCCACAGTGGCCCACACAGTATACTACCCCTTAGGGGCCCCAGACAGTACAATATGCTCCCTAGCAGCCCCACACAATATAATATGCTCCATACAGTATAATATGCACCCCACAGTGCCCCCCCAGTATAATGCTCCAGAGTGGTCTAACACAGTATAACATGCTCCACAATGGCCTCCACACAGCATAATATACTCCCCAGAGGGGTTCCGAAGTATAATTCTCCACAGTGGTCCCCCACAGTATAATATGCTCCCCACATTCCTCCCAGTATAATGCTCTACAATGGCCCCACAGAGTATAATATGCTCCCGAGAAGCCCCACACAATATAGTACACTCCACAGTGGCCCCACACAGTATAACAGGCTCCCCACACTGTCCCTTCCCCCCAGTATAAAGTACCACAGTGGCCCATAGTATAATATGCTCCCCAGAGGGCCCCCCTAGTATAATGCTCCACAGTGCCCCCCGTAATATATTATGCTTCCCAGAGCATCCCCCAGAATAATGCTCCACAGTAGGCCCCATGCAGTATAATATGCTCCCCAGAGGGCCCCCTAGTTCCCCCCTGAATAATGCCCCACAGTGGCACTACACAATCTAATATGCTCTGCAGATGCCCCCCTAGAATAATGCTCCACAGTGACCCCAAACAGTATAACATGCTCCAGAATGGCCTCCACACAGTATAATATACTACCCATAGAGGTTCCCCCACTATAATGCTCCACAGTGGCCCAAAATAGTATAATATGCTCTCCAGAGGGCCCGCCAGTATAATGCTCCAAAGTTGCCTCACAGAATATAACATGCTCTCCAGAGCCGCCCCCCACATTATAATGCTCCAAAGTTGCCTCACAGAATATAACATGCTCTCCAGAGTCGCCCCCCACATTATAATGCTCCACAGAGGCACCACAGAATATAACATGCTTTCCAGAGGGCCTCCTCCTCCAATATAATGCTCCACAGTGGCCCCACACAATATAATATACTGGAGGGCCCCTCTGGATAGCATATTATATTGTGTGGGGCCACAGTGGAGCATTATATTGGGGGAGGAGGCCCTCTGATGAGCATATTATATTCTGTGGAGCCTCTGTGGAGTATTATAATGTGGGGGGCTCTGAAGAGCATGTTATATTCTGTGAGGCCACTTTGGAGCATTATACTGGTGGGCCCTCTGGAGAGCATATTATACTGTGTGGGGCCACCGTGGAGCATTATACTGGGGGGGGCCCTCTGAAGAGCATATTATAATGTTTTGGGCCACTGTGGAGCATTATACTGGGGGGCCCCTCTGGATAGCATAATGCTCCACAGTGGCCCCACACAGTATAATATGCTATCCAGAGGGCCCCCCCAGTATAATGCTCCCCAGTGGCACTACAGACTCCCTTAGTGTTATTATTATATTATACTCTGGGGTCTCTTCAGACCCCAGAGTATAATAATCGAAGGCCCAGAGGAGGTGAGGGAAAATAAAAAACAGTTATACTCACCTTGCCTTACCTCTCCTGGGCGTCCTCTCGCTGCTCCGCTATACCCGCCAGCGCTGGCTTCCTCTTGTTTGTGGCTGACGTCACGCGTTGTGGCCCAATCAAAGGCCTCAGCGGTGATGTGAGGCACGCTGTTAGTACGCCCCACGTGACGGCCAGGCCTCAGCGGTGACGTCCGGAAAGCCAGAAGATGACGTCGGACGCCTATGACAGGTGAGTAAAAATGTTTGTTATTTTTTACTCACCTCGGAAAGGGGCCCTGCGGCACATGATGCTGGGTCCCTTTCTGTTATTGATATGGCTGGGCCTGACTCCAGATCCCGGGGGCCCCTTTGGGGACGGGTCCCTGGGCAATTGCCCAGTTTGCCCACCCCTAACGCCGGCCCTGGTCACACCACAGATGGTGCACTTCAGGATCGGGCTATTTTCCCTGGATCAGAACTGGACACATTTTTGGGTTTTTTTGTGATACAGTTTTGAGGGCTATAACATTTTTTCTTTTGCGTTATTCAAATAATTTTTGCATCCTTTTTTTTTTGGTGACACATAGGGATTTATTTTTATGTTTTTATTTTTTCATGTTTTTTTCTCTATTTTGATATCTGAGAAAATGTAAACAAAAAAGCAGGGGAAACATCTGTTTTTCAAATTTTTCACATATTTTTAATAGCAAAAAGTGCTACTAAAAAGTTTTTCAAATACATTAATTTTGACAAAGGTGAAACATTATGTTGTCTCACCAGGGGCAGGGATTGAAATTTTGGTAGTGGTGTTATTTTTATTCTTTTATGTTTTTTTTATCCTTTCACATTTTTTTCACTGGCCCCCCATAAGGTCAAAATAGATCTTTGGGGGACATTTTTACATTACTTTTTTTCTGCTGATTTCCCTTGTAAGTAGGGTGTGATACATTAGCCCCAGTTACAGGAGGAATGTGGCCTCCTGAACACTGTAGAGCTGATCCTCTAGGACCCAGCAGCTCATAGGCCCCTGCTCCCTGCTTGTCATTTGATCACAGGGCCAAAAGCGAAACCACATCATGGCAGATCCTATAGTTGTGCACACAGGTCTTGGGAAGGCAGCAATGGTAATTATCCGTTCCTGTCTTCTCTATGGAGGTCCAGCTGTAGTAACAGCCGGCACCCCAATCCTACTACTGCATGATTCTGTGCAGATGCTAAAGTCTGCAAGGATGTCGACTGACGAGGAAAGGGGTAACAATGTTTTGAAGTTTGACTTTCAGGCTCCATATCTGAGCATCCACTACAGCTTCAGACGTGAGACTACCATCATTTTATAGACAATCATCTTGGCTATCTCATACATACATTTGACTTGCAACTATTTAGCATATGATTAGTTATGCAGATTCATGTCATGTAACTGCATTGTTACTGTTTTTCTCCCAAAAATGTAAATTTTTATTTTTGTTAGTATATTGTAAATCCACCTTTGGCTTTCAACACTGCCTGGATCCTTCTGAGCATGCTCTTGATCAAATTCAAGCATGCCTCGACTGAAATGTGATCCCAGGTCTCTTCTACATGTTCCCAATGTTGGTGCATACTGTTCGACTAACTTGGGTACAAATACAGCTTTTTCTTCAACTCTACCCACAAGTGTTCAATTTGGTTGAGGTCTGGGGACTGTGGGGGCCAATCCAGCACCTCTACTTCATTGTCATTGAACCATTTGTTTGCTAACAACTAGATCGTGGTTCTGCTGGAACACTATGTCGACCTTTTCATACCTATAAGCCGTGACAGGGGTGGGCTCCCCAGAATACAGCAAAGTCACAGATGAGAAGGACGACACAATACCAGTTCAGCTAAAAACGTATTTTACTAAGACCACGGTAAAAGAACCACGCAGAATTACACACACACTCGACTGGATAGCCAAGACCCCTGTGCTGCATAACCTAGTAGACTCAATATGTCCAAACTACCTCACTATAGTTTGCCTACCGAAGGGCCCGTCTAGGACGGCCGCCCCAATTAACTATTAATACCACTGAAAAAGAAGGAAGTGTTTTGTGTGTAAAGCCAGCTTAACGGTGATGCAGCACGGGGGCTAACAAACTTATAAAAACCTCTAAACCCAGACCTCCCTGGTCACCCCTAGTGAATATCAATATCCAGTCCTGAGCGAGTGGAAAACAGGCAATTTGATGAACTTGGTAATATTCCAGAAATGCACAGAATCCTCTGAGGTTAGGTTGAAACAGGAAAGGGTGAAGAATCCAGAGTCCTTAATAATGCAAATAATAATCAACTGAGGATGTCTTTAACTGATAGCAACAGGCCGAACTGAATGTCAATAGAAAGGGCTAACACCCTAATCCTACACTTTGGCGCCAAAGCTAACTAGTGTTAGACCACGGGTGCACGGCGGACCTGAGCTCAGGCTTACCGACCCGGGTCATGGACCTTTCCGGCTTGATTAGCTGCTGTTGATGCGGGGTCTTCTCCACTGCGAACGGCATTGCCTCTGGACTGTCATGCATTCAGTTACAGCTCCCGATGCGACGCCTCACGAGGCATGGCTTTCGTCGCTCCCCAGTGGTGCTCTCCTGCGCGATCTTCTCCCATCTAAGGTGAGGAGTGTAGAAGAGGTCATCTCTGGGCACCCAGCCCTATCCTCGGTTCTGGCATAAAGTTCCCCAGCGCAGATGGTGACAGATCCTATGCCAGCATCTTTGCCTTTCACCGATTCTTGGAGACTAACAAACTAAAATGGCCACATCAGAGCTTTCTGTGAAGCACTTCCTCCTACCAACAAATCTGTAACAAAGTCTGTGGAGGAACAGCAGGGGGGAACAGTGGAATCTTGTGACCAAAGGGCAATACAGCGGGCATTAGCTCATACAATATAATGTAATCAGCATACATTGTGCAACTATATCAACTGTACAGAAAGTGTGGTGTATTTGCCTGCCCCTCACATACCATAGAACTTGAGTGTACAAAGTTACTCATCAGCATTGAGACCACCATCAATCCTGGTCAAGTATCCAATGCCTTTGGATGTGAAACCACCCTATATCATCAGACTTCCTCCTCCATACTTGACAGTTCTTCCAATTTCTGGATCCATTAGCATCCTTTTACCTTGTTTCTTCCAGCCCCATTTGCACCCATCAGAGCTCAGTCTAATGACTTTCATCTCATTCACCCGTTTCCATTCTTCTACTGTCAACTTTTTGTACGTTTTTGCCAACTTGAGCCCATGCTTCTTATGACAATGTTCAAGTTGAGGCTTCTTCACCTTTTTTCAGGCCACCATTCCAAACTTGTGTAACATTAGTCACATGGTGTTTGCATGGATGTCTGTGAGCTCACTATTATGAAGCATATGAGCCACCTCCACTGCCATATTTTTGACACGGCAGAACTGATGGACCTTGTGATGAGCCGACTTGTTGACTCCAATATTTTGCGTGGACATCCCCCTCTTGGCTTTTGAATGGATGGATGGACTTCATTTCGTATTCTTCCAACTGTCATGCCACTCACATGATGCAGTTTGGAAATTTTCTTGGCCGAGAGACCGCTATCGATAAGCTGGATTATGCTGTTTCTCTTTTCTTGAGAAATCTTATTCATGGCTGATCATCAATCTAATAACACACTGAACTATTAGGGAATGTGAGAACAGGTTTGTAGTATACAAAAAGAAAAAGATTTTTCCACCACCAGGAGCAGAACAGTAATGTAACGTCTCTGCCTGTTCGGATCTCTGCTCCACCCTCCACTCGCACACTACCGCACAGGAAGCGTGTTCAGTTTGATTCCTTGCTTAGGGTTCTTGTTGCTCTGTCTGAACACTGATCTATTAGCTCTTCTCTGTAATTGAATTTCCACCACACCCATCTCCTGCACCTTTGTTTCCCTCCACTCCTCAAATAGTTAATCTTAGCCTTGCCTGTGTGATTGACAGCCTATCTACCAATCAAGTCTGGGACAGATTCTGGACTTCTTATAAACAGGTCATTTGCCCACCCATGTTTGCTGGCTATTGAGACTTGTCCCTTGCTAAGCGCTTCTCTTGCTGTTTATTACCTATATTCATTTTCCTGACCTCTGACTTACCCTTTGACTATTCTCTTGGATTTCGATTTGGTACTGTTTGTCTGTCTGGTTTGATCTTGGCTTGAAGACTCTGCTTCTGAGCCTTTGGCCAAGGGTAAAGTCCGATTCAAGACCCCCTTTAATCACTTTGCAAGTCGGCTCTGCGCATTCGGAGATCATAAGCTTTTTTGTTATGGAGCATCTGTCTTCCGATATTATTTTGGGGCTCCCCTGATTGAACCTCCATAACCCTATTTTTCATTGGAGTAAAAGGGAGTTGGTAAAATGGGGAGATCAGTGCTCATCCCACTGTATTGCTTTACACACCTTAGATTGTGTCAGTGAGGAGATGGTCTCAGCTACTAAAGGTTGGGAACGCCTCTCTAGTCTTAAAACTCGAAAGTATGCCAGGTGAATAAAAAAACGTTTGCCTGGTCCACCAGCGCCTGTTGTTGTTCAGGTAGAGGCAGAGAAAATACTTCTAAAACTGGTTTGTCTAGTGAGGGTCTGGTGGCCCCTTATAAAAGGGGGGGTACTGTAATGTCTCTGCCTGTTCAGTTCTCTGCTCCACTCTCCAATCGCACGCTGCGGTGCAGGAGGCGTGTTCAGTTTGATTCCTTGCTTAGGGTTCTTGTTGCTCTGTCTGAACACTGCTCTATTAGCTCTTCTCTATAATTGATTTTCCACCACACCCATCTCCTACACCTTGTTTCCGTGCCCTCCTCAAATAGTTAATCTTAGCCTTACCTTGTGATTGACAGCCTAACTTCCAATCAAGTCTGGGACAGATTATGGACTTCCTATAAACAGTTTATTTGCTCATACATGTTTGCTGGCTATTGAGACTTGTCCCTTGTTTAGCGCTTCTCTTGCTGTTTTTTACCTGTATTCATTTTCCTGACCTCTGGCTTACCCTTTTACTATTCTCCCGGATTTAAATTTGGTACTGTTTGTCTATCTGGTTTGACCTCGGCTTGCTGACTAGCAATTCCCTTACAAGAAACATTGCAGTTACATGAGAAGAATCTGTATAACTAATCATATGCTAAATAGTTGCAAGTCAAATTTATATATGAGATAGCCAAGACGATTGTCTATAAAATGATGGTAGTCTCATGTTTGAAGCTGTATTGGATGGTGAGATATGGAGCCTGAAAGGCAAATGTTCAAAACATTGCTAACCATTTGTTCGTCAGTGTATACAGTGGGGAAAAAAAGTATTTAGTGAGTCACCAATTGTGCAAGTTCTCCCACTTAAAAAGATGAGAGGCCTGTAATTGACATCATAGGTAGACCTCAACTATGAGAGACAAAATGAGAAAACAAATCCAGAAAATCACAATGTCTGATTTTGAAAAAATGTATTTGCAAATTATGGTGGAAAATAAATATTTGGTCAATAGCAATAGTTCATCTCAATACTTTGTTATATATCCTTTGTTGGCAATGACAGAGGTCAAACGTTTTCTGTAAGTCTTCACAAGGTTGGCACACACTGTTGCTGGTATGTTCGCCCATTCCTCCATGCAGATCTCCTCTAGAACAGTGATGTTTTGGGGTTGTCGCTGGGCAACATGGACTTTCAACTCCCTCCAAAGGTTTTCTATGGGGTTGAGATCTGGAGACTGGCTAGGCCACTCCAGGACCTTGAAATGCTTCTTCCGAAGCCACTCCTTCATTGCCCTGGAGGTGTACTTGGCATCATTGTCATGCTGAAAGACCCAGCCATGTTTCATCTTCAATGCCCTTGCTGATGGAAGGAGGTTTGCACTCAAAATCTCACGATACATGGCCCCATTCATTCTTTCATGTACACGGATCAGTCGTCCTGGTCCCTTTGCAGAGAAACATCCCCAAAGCATGATGTTGCCACCCCCATACTTCACAGTAGGTATGGTGTTCTTTGGATGCAACTCAGCATTCACTCTCCTCCAAACACGATGAGTTGTGTTTCTACCAAACAGTTGTACTTTGGTTTCATCTGACCATATGACATTCTCCCAGTACTCTTCTGGAACATCCAAATTCTCTCTAGCAAACTTCAGACAGGCCTGGATATGTACTGGCTTAATTAGGGGGATACGTCTGGCACTGCAGGATCTGAGTCCCTGGCGGCGTAGTGCGTAGCCTTTGTTACATTAGTCCCAGCTTTCTGCAGGTCATTCACTAGGTCCCCCCCATGTGATTCTGGGATTTTTGCTCACCGTTCTTGTGATCATTTTGACCCCACGGGGTGAGATTTTGCATGGAGCCCATGATCGAGGGAGAGTGGTCTTGTATGTCTTCCATTTTCTAATTA
Source organism: Leptodactylus fallax (assembly GCA_947044405.1). NCBI lineage: Eukaryota > Metazoa > Chordata > Amphibia > Anura > Leptodactylidae > Leptodactylus > Leptodactylus fallax. The sequence goes on from CAMRHE010000096.1 coordinate 3,826,328, forward strand.
TTACTCCCACAGTTGATTTCTTCACACCAAGTTGCTTGCCTATTGCAGATTCAGTCTTCCCAGCCTGGTGCAAGTCTACAATTTTGTTTCTGGTGTCCTTCCACAGTTCTTTGGTCTTCACCATAGTGGAGTTTGGAGTGTGACTGTTTGAGATTGTGGACAGGTGTCTTTTATACTGATAACAATGTCAAACAGGTGCCATTACAACAGGTAATGAGTGGAGGACAGATGAGCCTCTTAAAGAAGAAGTTACAGGTCTTTGAGAGCCAGAAATCTTGCTTGTTTGTAGGTGACCAAATACTTATTTTCCACCATAATTTGCAAATAAATTCTTTAAAAAATCAGACAATGTGATTTTCTGGATTTGTTTTCTCATTTTGTCTCTCATAGTTGAGGTCTACCTATGATATCAATTACAGGCCTCTCTCATCTTTTTAAGTGGGAGAAGTTGCACAATTGGTAGCTAACTAAATACTTTTTTCCCCACTGTATATACAGTACATCCTTACAAGGTTAAGTATGGACCACTCAGACATATAGTCAACGTACAGTCCAGGTGGGGTTAAAGTATTCTTAGCATCACCTGAACCTAAAAGCAGATCAGAATAGAGAGTGACAATGCATCTTGTACTACAATTTCAAATTGACAGTAAGTATGCCTTGTAATACTTTGGGCAAGAGAAAAAAAAAAACTGTTTGGAGCATTAACCCTTTAAAAACATGTTAAGGACACAGCCTCATTTTTCAAATTTGACAGGTGTCACTTTCTATGGTAATAACTTTCTAATGCTTTCATTTATCAAAGTGATTTGAAACACACAAGTTTTTATTGTGACACATTGTACTTTGTGTTACTGGTAAATGTTGGTCGATGTTTTTTGCATTTATTAATGAAAAAAATAGGAAATCTTGTGAAAATTTTGAAAAATTTGCAATTATCAAAATTATCTACTTTTCCGACATATAGTCATACCACTCAAATAAGTTCATAAATATTATGTACAATATCTCTGGCATAAAACTTAAAATACCCTTACATTTTTTTTGAATGTTAGAAGGATTACAAGTCAAGAACCAAAACCATTTTTTTAAAATATCATTTCAGTTTTCAAGGGTCTTTGGGAGGTCTCTCTGTTAGAAACTCCCAAAATCCACCCCATTTTAAACACTACACCCCTGAAATATTTCAAAACAGCATTTAGGCTAAGGCCTCACGTTGCGGAAACAGTGTATTTCCTGTTGCGAAAACGCAGCAGAAACAAAAGCTGCATTTTATAGTACCAGCAAAGTGAATGAGATTCTGAATGAGATTAATCCCATCCACACATTGTGGAAAAAAAACACTGCGGAAAGGCTGCGTTTTCAAAAACACTCTTTTTTGAAAAACACAGCAGAAAACGCAATGAAAAATGCTGGTGACAAAAAAGCAATGCACTTCCACTTCGTTTTTTTCTGCAGCATTTTTTAGCTGTAATGTTTTTAGCTCTAGGAATGTTTTTAGCTCTAGGAAGTTTCTTAACTCTTTAAGTGTTTCACAGGATTTAAAACAAAATGGAAGTAAAATTCACACATTTTAATTTTCTTCAATAATATCTCCATTTATAAGGAGAAAATGCATCTCACAATTTGTTATACAAATTTTCCCCGAGCACAGAATTATCCCAAATATGGATGTACATCGCTCTTTCGGCATACAGCAGGGCACAGAAGGAAAGGAGTGCCATTGAGCTTTAGGAGGGCAGATTTTGCTGGAATCATTTTCAGGGTGCCATGTCCCATTTGCAGAGGCCCTAAATTACCAGTACAATGGAAATCCCCCAAATGTGATCCCATTTTGGAAACCAGAACCCTCATGGAATTTATCAAGGGGTACAGTGACCATTTTTACCCCATAGCTGTTTCACTGAAGTTATTAAAGGGGATCTGTCAGCAGGTAAATCACTATCAGACTAATGACAATACTTTGTAGGGCTATTTCTATTATACTTTCCAAATATGCCCTTCTTATTCTGCATTGTAGCTCCATTTTCATTAAATAATTCTTATGCAAATTAGCTGAAAAGCGCTTTAGGGGTGTCTCTTATATTGCCCTGGCTTTGCTCTCTGCTCTAGATAACTCAAACTAACTGCATACAAAGTGTGACACAGTTGAGGATGTCACTCAAGCAATGGGCGGGAGGGGAGCTGGGAGGCAGTTAGGGGGTGATTATCTAGAACAGAGGGTGAATACCTAGCAGGAGAAGAAACGCCCCTAAAGAAAGAGTGCTATTTGGCTTTTGAAAGGAAGAGTTTGCTGGAATAGTTTTTGAGGGCCAAGTCGCATTTGCAAAGCCTCTAAAGTACCAGTACAATGGGAACCCCCAAAAGTGACCCCATTTTAGAAACTACAACTCTGCAAAAGTGACAAGGCATCCAAAAACCAACAATTTAAATCTGTACTCCAAAAGTCACATAGTGCTCCTTCAGACCTGTGCCCTGCTGTGTGCCTCAACAGCAGTTTACAGTGCTGGCCAAAAGTATTGGCACCCCTGCAATTCTGTCAGATAATACTCAGATTCTTCCAGAAAATGATTGCAATCACAAATGCTTTGGTAATAATATCTTCATTTATTTTGCTTGCAATGAAAAAACACAAAAGAGAATGAAATAAAAGTCAAATCATTGATCATTTTACACAAAACTCCCAAAATGGGCCGGACAAAAGTATTGGCACCCTCAGCCTAATACTTGGTAGCACAACCTTTAGATAAAATAACTGCGAACAACCGCTTCCGGTAACCATCAATGAGTTTCTTACAATGCTCTGCTGGAATTTTAGACCATTCTTCTTTGGCAAATTTCTCCAGGTCCCTGAGATTTGAAGGGTGCCTTCTCCAAACTGCCATTTTGAGATCTCTCCACAGGTGTTCTATGGGATTCAGGTCTGGACTCATTGCTGGCCACTTTAGAAGTCTCCAATGCTTTCTCTCAAACCATTTTCTAGTGCTTTTTGAAGTGTGTTTTGGGTCATTGTCCTGCTGGAAGACCCATGACCAGGGGCGTAACTACCGGGGTAGCAGTGGTAGCAACTGCCACAGGGCCCGGAACATTACGGGGCCCGGAGCCCTGTGGCAGTCGCTAACGCGAACCCCACAAATACTGCTATCGTTATACTCCGGGGTCTTTTGAGACCCCGGAGTATAACGATCGGGGGCCCAGGGGAGGTGAGCGAACATAAAAAACACTGTAACTCACCTCTCCGCCGCTCCGCAGGCTTCGGGCCTGTTTGGTGACGTCCCAGACGTCAGCCGATGTCATTATGCGTCGCGACGCCGGCCTGGATCGCGCGAGATCCGGTCCGACATTGAAGATGACCGAAGTAGCGCACGGGAGTGCACCGGACCGAGGAAGAGGTAAGTTGCAGTGTTTTCTATGTTTCTATCCTTCCCTGGGTCTCCGATCATTATACTCTGGGGTCTGAAAAGACCCCAGAGTATAATAATCGTTCATGGGTGGTCCACTATGGGGCATAATACTGTGTGCAGGGGCCACTATGGGGCAAACTACTGTGTGCAGGGGCCACTATGGGGCAAACTACTGTGTGCAGGGGCTGCTATGGGGCAAACTACTGTGTGCAGGGGCTACTATGGGGCAAACTACTGTGTGCAGGGGCTACTATGGGGCAAACTACTGTGTGCAGGGGCCACTATGGGGCAAACTACTGTGTGCAGGGGCTACTATGGGGCAAACTACTGTGTGCAGGGGCCACTATGGGGCAAACTACTGTGTGCAGGGGCTACTATGGGGCAAACTACTGTGTGCAGGGGCCACTATGGGGCAAACTACTGTGTGCTGGGGCCACTATGGGGCAAACTACTGTGTGCAGGGGCCACTATGGGGCATAATATTGTGTGCAGGGGCCACTATGGGGCATAATACCGTGTCCAGGGGCCACTATGGGGCATAATACCGTGTGCAGGGTCCACTATGGGGCATAATACCGTGTGCAGGGGCCACTATGGGACATAATACCATGTGCAGGGGCCACTATGGGGCATAATAGTGTGCGCAGGAATGCGTTTTGTGTGGGGGGGTTGGGGGCGGCGGCTTGGGGGGGGCCCCATGTCAAATGTTCGCCTTGGGGCCCAGCCATTACTAGTTACGCCACTGCCCATGACCTCTGAGGGAGACCCAGCTTTCTCACACTGGGCCCTACATTATGCTGCAAAATTTGTTGGTAGTCTTCAGACTTCATAATGCCATGCACACGGTCAAGCAGTCCAGTGCCAGAGGCAGCAAAGCAACCCCAAAACATCAGGGAACCTCCGCCATGTTTGACTGTAGGGACCGTGTTCTTTTCTTTGAAGGCCTCTTTTTTTTCCTGTAAACTCTATGTTGATGCCTTTTCCCAAAAAACTCTACTTTTGTCTCATCTGACCAGAGAACATTCTTCCAAAAAGTTTTTGGCTTTCTCAGGTAAGTTTTGGCAAACTCCAGCCTGGCTTTTTTATGTCTCTGGGTCAGAAGTGGGGTCTTCCTGGGTATCCTACCATAGAGTCCCTTTTCATTCAGACGCCGACGGATAGTACGGGTTGACACTGTTGTACCCTCGGACTGCAGGGCAGCTAGAACTTGTTTGGATGTTAGTCGAGGTTCTTTAGCCACCATCCGCACAATCTTTCGTTGAAATCTCTCGTCAATTTTTCTTTTCCGTACACATCTAGGGAGGTTAGCCACAGTGCCATGGGCTTTAAACTTCTTGATGACACTGCGCACGGTATTCACAGGAACATTCAGGTCTTTGGAGATGGACTTGTAGCCTTGAGATTGCTCATGCTTCCTCACAATTTTGCTTCTCAAGTCCTCAGACAGTTCTTTGGTCTTCTTTCTTTTCTCCATGCTCAATGTGGTACACACAAGGACACAGGACAGAGGTTGAGTCAACTTTAATCCATTTCAACTGGCTGCAAGTGTGATTTAGTTATTGCCACCACCTGTTATGTGCCACAGGTAAGTAACAGGTGCTGTTAATTACACAAATTAGAGAAGCATCACCAGATTTTTCAAAGGGTGCCAATACTTTTGTCCACCCCCTTTTTTATGTTTGGTGTGGAATTATATCCAATTTGGCTTTTTGACAATTCTTTTTGTGGTTTTCCATTGAAGACAAATTAAATGAAGATATTATTACCAAAGCATTTGTGATTGCAATCATTTTCTGGAAGAAATTGAGTATTATCTGACAGAATTGCAGGGGTGCCAATACTTTTGGCCAGCACTGTATATCCACATATATGACGTCATGCCACTTTTGCATTGCCAGTAAAGTGGAATCCTCAGACACGTGACCCCATTTTTTAAACTACACCACTCAAAAGATTTATCAAATGACATAGAGAGCATTTTTAACGCTTTAATAAATGCGCAGCTGATACTGAAAAATAAAAATATTCATTTTAATAGAGATACACCATTTAAGTGCCTGATATGTTGTGTCTGCAGAGACACATACTCCAAAAACTGTTGAGCGGGTATTCCTGAAACAACAGCTTTTGGAGTGTTCGTCTCAGACAAAAGTTGGGCACAACATACTGCTCACTTAAATGACATATTTCTGGAAAATTGCCATTTTCATTTTTCACCTTTATCTGCACATTGATTTCTGGAAAATAAATTAATGCAACACTTGGGGGTTATAAATGTTCACTGTAAGCTCTGTAGTTTCCAAAATGGGGTCATGTTTCAGGGAATTTCACTTTACTGGCATTTCAGGCAGTGTTTGAGGAAGACACCCCCCTATCCCCCACTGGTTGTGCCTGACTGTGCCACATGCTGCTGTACTAGACACAAGGGATTTCAATAGTACAACACTAGTGTAAAAGTTGTATAAGTAGACATGGAATCCCTCGTCTAGAAGGGTTGAAACAAGTCCCAAACAATTTTGTCAACAATACACAGGGAAAGGGACATTCTGGTGGCTCTATACAGGTGTTTTTCCTCTCATAAATTTGAAATCGGCGGTGTAGCCTGTGGAAATATCACAGAGCTTGTACAGTTTCACACCATACCTTGCTCTCTTATTGGGCAGGTAATGGCAGAACTGTAGCCTCGCCTTAAAATAAATGATGGTATACAGCTGGGAAAATTTGGAATTAAAGTGGGATATTACAAACCTAATTTTATATAAGTCTGATGAACTCAGGGTAATCTTGTGGGGGACAAAAGTAATGAAGAAATTTTAAAATTATCTTGAACCTTGGCCTGGTCATAGCCATACGGAACATTGGGGAAAAATAGATTACATCTCCAATAGTCCTGTATGGCTGTTTTTTTTTGTTTGTTTGTTTTGGGTTTTTTTTACCAGGCCCATGGCTAGGATAAGGCCCTAAAAAATGAATTAAATATATTCCAGAACATGCATGCCAGTGAGGTTGAATTGTAATCCCAAATTGCCTGCAAATTCAGGTATTTGGGGTGTATATGAATCTGGGGAAACCCACAAAAGGTCGGTGAATATAGGGGCCACTGCAGTCTCACTTCTGCAATGCCTTGTAGGAGGCTGCTCAGAGTCACTAGAGGAGGATGAAGAGGATGTCAGGATAAAATAAGAGTTACCCTCCCTCCAGGACTCTGAATCGGACTCTGAAGCAATTATAGCACCTCCTCTGTCCCTGAGACATCTCTAAGAGTGGTAATGAACGAATTAGTATTTGGGTGCAGAAATGAAATCTGTAACAAGGTGTGCACGAATGAAGATTACAACTTTCGGCATACCAATTTATATGCTATAACTAGTTGTGCAGCTGGTAGAATTACAACTTGGGGCATACAAATTTATTTTCTAGAACTATTTAAGCACCAGTGTAGATTACAACTGGGGAGCACAAATTGACATGCTAAAACAATCTGTGCCCCTGGTAGAATTACGACTTTCGGTGTACAAATTTGTGGTCGCGCAATTGCGGATTATAGGGGTGACATTGCAGCTGATGGGCATGACAGTGAGGCTGATGAAAGAAGGCACTGCTGATGATGGAGGTGATCACTGCAGCTGATGGGAGTCACAGTACGGATGATGGGGTGATCACTGTGGCTGATGGGTGTCACAGTGTGGCTATTTAGAGTCACAGTGCATCTGATGGGGTTGATCGCTATGACTGATGAGTCACAGTACAGATGTTGGGGGTGATCAATGTGGTCAATGGGGGTCACAGTACGGCTCATGGGAGCCTGGATTGCTAGGTATGAGTTGCTGGGTATACAGATTATTCTCTGTGACCAACAAGTCAACCCAGTTTTTGTAAAAAAAAAAAATTAAATATAATCCAGTTCGTGTATGCCAGCAGGGTCGAATTGTATTCCTGAATTGCCTGGTAATGACCAAATTTGGAAATTGGGTGCAGAAATGAAATCTGTAACAAGATGTGCACGAATGAGGATTACAACTTTCGGCGTACCGATTTATATGATAGAACTATCCGTGCACCAATGTGGATAACAATTTGTACAAATTGATATGCTAGAACTACTGTAAGCAGACATGTTTTTCTTATTCTGGAACCAATCCTAAACCAGAGCTTGAGGAAATTACGGAGAAGGTGAGTACTGTTTTGTTATGTTAGGTCTACCATGTTTAAAGTGAATATATCCCCCTTTTTATTTATAAAGCCAGATAGTCAAATACACACGTGAACAAAATTGTTGGTACCCCTCATTTAATGAAAGAAAAACCCACAATGGTCACAGAAATAACTTGAATCTGACAAAAGTAATAATATATAAAAATTCTATGAAAATGAACAAATGAAAGTCAGACATTGCTTTTCAACCATGCTTCAACAGAATTTTTAAAAAAAGAAAACTCATGAAACAGGCCTGGACAGAAATGATGATTCCCTTAACTAAATATTTTGCACAACCTTTTGAGGAAATCACTGCAATCAAACGATTCCTGTAACTGTCAATGAGACTTCTGCACCTCTCAACAGGTATTTTGGCCCACTCCTCATGATCAAACTGCTTCAGTTGTCTCGGGTTTGAAGGGTGCCTTTTCCAGACGGCATGTTTCAGCTCCTTCCAAAGATGCTCAATAGGATTTAGGTCAGGGCTCATAGAAGGCCACTTCAGAATAGTCCAATGTTTTCCTCTTAGCCATTCTTGGGTGTTTTTAGCTGTGTGTTTTGGGTCATTATCCTGTTGCAAGACCCATGACCTGTGACTGAGACCAAGCTTTCTGACACTGGGCAGCATATTTCTCTCTAGAATCCCTTGATAGTCTTGAGATTTCATTGTACCCTGCACAGATTCAAGACACCCTGTGCCAGATGCAGCAAAGCAGCCCCAGTACATAACAGAGCCTCCTCCATGTTTCACAGTAGGGACAGTGTTCTTTTCAACATATGCTTCATTTTTCCGTCTATGAACATAGAGCTGATGTGACTTGCCAAAAGTTTCAATTTTTGTCTCATCTGTCCAAATGACATTCTCCCAGAAGCTTTGTGGCTTGTCAACATGTAGTTTGGCAAATTACTTTTGTCAGATTCAAGTTATTTCTGTGACCATTGTGGGTTTTTCTTTCGTTAAACGAGGGGTACCAACAATTTTGTCCACGTGTGTATATTACTTTTTCTAATCTGTTTTTATTTTCTAAGTGTAGATTTTTAATTATATGTAAATGATTATGGGGGCTGCCAGTACGTCTGAGCTTCCCTTCTGTTCTATTAACAGTGATATGCTTCACAGCAGTGTTTCTCAACCTTTTCAAGTGATGTACCCCCTAGGGAAAAAACATCCCAACCGAGTACCTCCCAAGTAGCAACCTTTTATAAAAACTTTTTTTTTATTTTTTTTGTTGATGAAGCTGTGGGAGGCTCTTTTTTGTAGGACAAGTTCTAGTTTTGAATATAATTTTCTGGTATACACAGCTTTTCGATTACTTTTTTTGGGGTGGGGCCATAAAGGATAAATAACATTATTTTTGAGTAATGCAGATTTATATGCGAATGATGATACCTAATATGTTTATTTTATTGGTCCACATTGTTTTTTTTTTAATTGTAAAGTTTTTTTTTTTCCCTTTTTATTTTCTATACTTTTTAAAAACTTTTTCAACTTTTTATTGTTGCCGTCCCACAAAGGGACTTGAACCTTGAATCTCTGGATCTTCTGTACTATGTACTGGAATGCATCTGTATTGTAATACATTTCCCATAGATTCCCTAAGTGTTATAGGGAAATAGGAAAAGCAGCCAGAAGGACGTTAATTTGACTCCTGACTTCCATGGTAAACCCCCAAACAGAGGAAGCAAGAGATTGAAAGAGGCGGCGATCCTGCCTCCTAACCACCCAAATGACATGATCGCTATTCATCTCAGCATCTGAGGGGTTCAGCTGCAGGAATGTAATACAGCTGGGAATTGGAAGCCATGTAGCGGGCATAGCTCATGTGCCTGCTATAGCTCTGTGCTGTACTATTACAGCTCTGAGCATTAATCCTTTTCTGAAATCCACCATAATAGTATGGCGGATGTTGGGCGCACACTTACCTTCCCACTGGTGACATTTTTTTTTTTACTCCACACCTTCCAAACCCCATAACTTTTTATTTTTCTGTTCACGTAGCCATATGAGGGCTTATTGTTTGCAGAACAAATTGTTCTTCAAAATAGTACCATTAATTATTCTGTATAATGTACTGGGAGCTGGAAAAAAAATTCAGAATGGGGTGTGGAGAAAAAGTGCATTTGTGCCACTTTCTTACGAGCTTTGTTCACTATGCAACCAAAATGACATGTCACCTGTGTTCTATGTTTCGGTACGATTCTGGAGATACCAAATTCATATAATTTTATTTACATTTTAATAAAAATTCTAAACTTTGAAAAAAAAAAAAATTCTTAAAGTCGCCATATTCTGACACCTGTAAGTTTTTTTTTTTTATTTAAAGTTTTTATAAAAGTTTTGCAAAAAAGGAAAAAACAACATAAATCAAACTGAATATGGAGGGGGGAGGGAGAAGGGTAGTCAGGGGGTACAGTTGCTGGGAGGGTAAGCGAGGGGGAGAGGGGGAGAGGACAAGCAGATACTCTGATGGAGCAGAGTAAAACATTATATCAAAAAATGAAACAATCAAAACAAAGGATGAACAGTAGAAGGTGTGTAACCCAACTAGAAATAAGGGAAGAAAGGAGGAAGGAGGCATAGCCACCCGCCCTAGAATCCAGGGAGCAGCTGGAGAACAGGAGTATAGGAAAGAGTCAGTGGGAGTAAAAAACAGAGGGTATAGGGATAGTATAGGAGGGAGGAAAGGGAGAGTTACTGAGGGTATCATGAGGGAGTGGGGACAAAGGCGGACTGAAAGTCAGTAGAGTAGTAGAAAGTATCCCAAAGGAGCCATGTCTGTTGGTGGGCTCTAACATTGTGTTTCAGCTCAGCCAGCAGGTTCTCCATACTGTGAATGCAGAGTAATTCCTGCAGCCAGGATACCAGAGAAGGCGGGGACCAGGGGCGTAACTATCGGGGTAGCAGCGGTAGCAGCTGCCACAGGGCCCCCGATGCTTTTTTTTTTTTTTTTTTTTTAATAGGCCGTTACCTGCTGGAGAAACCCCAGCGGGTAACGGGCCCTATATACTTGCCGTTCCCCGGGGTCCTTCTCACGGCCGCCTGCGCTTCCGATTCTGCAGAGGCGGCTGTGAGCAAGAGTGGGGATCGGTATGTGAGGCTGCGGGCCGAACACCATAATCTCTGCATTATAATTATCGGAGGCCCAGAGTTGGTGAGGGAACATAAAAAACAATGTACTTACCTCTCCTATGCTTTTCCAGGCTTCGGGCCTGTTTGGTGACGTCCCAGACGTCAGCGGACGTCATTTTGCGTCGCGACGCTGGCCCGGATCACGTGACGCCGGCTTGGACCAACATTGAAGTAGGCCGAAGTAGCAGGGAGTGGACCGGAGCGAGGAACAGGTAAGCAACGTTGTTGTTTTTTTGTTTGTATCCTCCCCTGGTTCTCCGATCATTATACTCTGGGGTCTGAAAAGACCCCTGAGTATAATAATTTGTTCATGGGTGGTCCACAATGGGGCATATAATAGTGTGTGCAGGGGCCACTATGGGGCAAAATATTCAGTGCAGGGGCCACTATGGGGAATAATAGTGTGTGCAGGGGCCACTATGGGATATAATACTGTGTGCAGGGGCCACTATGGGACATGATACTGTGTGCAGGGGCCACTATGGGACATGCTACTGTGTGCAGGGGCCATTATGGGGCATGATACTGTGTGCAGGGGCCACTATGGGACATGATACTGTGTGCAGGAGCCACTATGGCACATAATAGTGTGCGCAGGAATGCGTTTTTTTTTTGGAGGGGGCGGTCTGGGGGGGGGCGATTGGGGGCAGCGGTTCGGGGGGGGGCCCCATGTCAAATGTTCGCCTTGGGGCCCAGCCATTCCTAGTTACGCCACTGGCGGGGACGATGATTTCCACAATCTGGGAATGACCGTTCGAGCAGCAACTAGCAATATGCCAAGTAGCCTACGGGTATGTCTCTTAAACTTCCTGGGAAATATGGAAAGGAGAAGAAGGGCAGGGTCATCTTCCAGAGTGATACCAGTCACCATCTGAATTATGTGTCTTACCTCTGTCCAGAACGGGCGCAAAAGAGAACATTCCCACCAGATGTGCGCCATCTTACCCCGATCAGTATTGCATCTCCAACATCGATCCAAAGTGGAGGGATAGATTTCGTGGAGGACAGAGGGTACTCTGTACGAGCACGAGAGAATCTTATAATTAGTTTCTTGCGCCTTACAAGAAATGGAAAACTTGTGGCACACCCAAAAGGCAGAGGACCACGCATCCGGTGGTAACAAAATCCCCAACTCCCACTCTCAACTCCCCATGAAGGCTGGTAGTTGGTTGGCAGACTCCTCCAGTAACATGTTATAGACCAGCGAGATGGCATGTGACGGAGCCACCAAGGAGAACCTGTAGCTGTTTTATATTTCCATGCACATCTTTTTTTTGAGGAGCCAGGTGTACTTTTTAGTTATACCATTTTAGGGAGTGTCAATTGCTTTGATCGCTTTCTATTTATTTTTTTTTCAGATGTGAAACAGCAAACAAATGGCAGGAAAAATATTTTTATAAGTTTGTAGAATGGGTGTTTTTGGACACAGAGATACCTAATGTGTATAAGTTTCACAGTATTTTTTTTATCTTTTATATGTATTATAGAGAAAAGGGGGTGGTGATTTGAATTTTTAAATCTTTTTATTTTTTTTTTATATTGTATTTATTGGACCCCCTAGGGGTCTTATCACTAATGCAATGCATTACAATGCTAATGCATTGCAAAAATTGGCATTTGTGTGACAGGCTGCATGGAGCAGTCTGGCCCCGAATCTCGCTCCGGGTGCTGGAGATCTTCCCCAAAATGGTTAAAATGGCACCTCGGTCAGCGTTGACCGAGGTGCCGGGGGCTTTGATGTCCACAATCAGTGCCCACATTGCAGTGGGCAATAGCGTCAGGTCTCTATTGTATAATACAGCAGAGACCCGGGATCTAGGTCGGCTGCTCAGGAGCGGTATTTAAGTACCTAACTTCTACCGTACTATTATGGCAGATGTCAGGAAAGGGTTAAGTAACAATTAATTTATTTTTTCAGATTAGTGACAGCTTTTTTTCAGATTAGCACAGGTTAGACTGTATATTGGGTGAACACACAAAACCCCCCTCCCACTGAAATAACAGAGATTCTTTTTTTAGCAGAAGATGGACTAATAGTACCACTACTACTGTGCTGTGTGTAATGTAGCTCTAGAATTATATATGCGCACTTGCGCATACAGAGAAACGTTTAAAATATTTTGTTCAGGTTAACAATAATGTGATGATTAATACTGTGTATGGGTCAGATCAGACCAGAGCGTGAAAAAAAACATGGAATTCCCAAATGTTTAAGTTTAAAGATATTTTTAAGATTTGCGTAAGCTAGACTTTATATTGGGTGAACTGACAACAAAGAAACACTTATATATAAGTTTCTTTTTTTTTAGATTTGCGCAGGCAAAATCAGCAGCACCTTCCTGTTAAAACAGCAGTATGTATTTGATGAAAAAATGTTAACTGTTGCCCAAAAAAGTTGTTAACAAAACATTTTTCACTAATAGGATTGCCTTTAGTAAAAAGTATGTTTAAAGAATGTTCACACAGTTGAAATTGCCTTTCCTTGAAGCGGTGTTGTCCCCCTGTCTGCTCATATGGGTGAATAGCCAGCCACCTCCAGCCCCACGTGATGGGTGCCAATTTCTGTGAGTGCAATCTGCTTTAAGTATCACCGTATTGAAGTCCAAATTAGTACAAATGGTATATGAGTCAGCTAAGAGAAACATACACAGCCGCAAGGTGCAATTATGTGACTAATATCGATTCTGGTCTTTAATGGGGGATGGTTAGTCTTTAAAACATTGTAGGTATGGTTATACATTGCATAGAAAAATAGAAGGTACATTTAATATAATTAAAATAACATGATTGCGTATAGAGTTGTTACATATGTTTTAGCACAGGAGGGGATGAGCTCTGGGCAGCGCCCGAGAAAGGAATGCAAGATGGAGAAAGGCACAAGCTGGCATCCTTCACAGCTGTACTGCCTATAGCCTAGATATGCAGTGAGATAGATCACAGATCTGTTTGCATTACACCAACTGCAGCTGATCAGTACAGTGTCCAAGTGTTTAATACTTCATATGACATCAGCACTGTAAGGTCCACCTACCACTGACTATTGGATGAGAGACAGAAGTTGCTATCACGTGTGTGAGTCACTGCACATATGACATTGTCTGTTCTGTATTACCTTGTCAAACATGTGGTGGTGGCCAATTTGGAATATACTAGATGAACCCGACCTGTTATGAACCAATCCTCTCATCTCTAGCAGATACCCATCGGTAATGCTTGCAATCAGAGTTCTCTCTGATCACGGGCATTATGTATTTGTGGAGCCCCCAATCTTCCTCCTTGCTCCCCCAAATGTGTCCCCACCCCTCCGATGCCTCTCTGATTGATGAGATCGCAGGAGCTGCCTATTAGTATGACAGTCCTAGATATTTACCTATAGAGAGTTTACTGTGGCAGTGATTTTCTGACATACTATCTAATCACAGGTTCAAGCCCCCTAGGGAGCTAAAATGCAGTAAAAACGAACCAGAAAAATTCACCCACCTAGACCTCAAATGAAAATAAACAAAAACAAACAAGTTGGGTATCCTGTGTCCAAAAATACCCAAACTACAAACGTATAAAAATGTTTTTCCCATACAAACATACATTGAGCGCCATAGCAGAACAAAACATGAAAATGGCAGAACCGCTGTGTTTTTGCTGCTTTGCCTTCCAAAAAATATTTGAACAAAAAGTAAACAAAACATCACACATTCCATAAAATGGTATAAATAAAAAGTACAGCTGTTACCACAAAAAAAGATACCTTATGACCCGTAGATTTTGTTCCCCAAAGTTTTTTGTTTTTTTTAGGTATTAAAACATAGCAGAAACTATGTTTGGTGTCTCTGTAATTGTAACCACCCATAGAATATAGGTAACATGACATTTTGGCTGCACAGTGTGTGCTGTAAAAATATAACTGCAAATACTGTTTTTCTTCTAATTCCACCCCATTTTTATTTTTTTTTTGCAGCTTCCCAGTGCATCATATTGAAAATTAAATAGTACCACTGTGAAGTGCAATCTGTTCTACAACAAATAAGCCCTCATACAAGTCTGTGAATGAAAAAAATAAAAAAGTTATGGCTTTTGGAAAGGGTGAAGTAAAAACCGCAAATCAAAAAAGCAAAAATAGCTGTGGCAGGAAAGGATTAACTATACACTCAGCATGATGTAATAGTAAAGTGTAGAGCATTAAAGGGTTAAAGTGTACCAGACCTTTCAACAAACTTTGCATAAATCAGTAGTAAGGTGGGTATACATCACAAATAACATAATTTCTGTTCAGTATATGACTATACAGGAGCATATAAAATATTATAGAAAAATACTGACCTCTGTTGATGTGTAAAGTCCCATCTTTATCTTCAATGAAGATTAAGCAGAGATTTCAGAGTTAATGTATTTAACTAATTTATATCTTTGCTCTCTCTATGCTTAGATACAGTCATCTAGTCATGTGTGCCTTCCTATCAGTGATTGAAAGCTGTCCTATGACTGGATGACTGTTCCTAAGCACAGAACAGGTAAACATAAAAATGAAAACTATTCGAGTAATACAGAATCTTCTCCCACAACGCTATATATCAATCTGCTCAGCCCCATTCTGTTCTATAATATGAAGCCTGCAGATTGGACTGCATTTTCCATGTAGCAGGTTCCCTTTAACCCCTTCCTGCTTTTTTGAATATATGTACGTTAGGGAATGCGGTTAATTACATGATCACATGGCTCAGAAGCAGATCCCGTGCAATCACTGCAGGAACCTGGCTGTCAGTTACAGCCAGGCTCCCGCGGTGATCACATGGGCTCTGCACGGGTGCTGCTAAAGTCGGGATGATGCTAACACCAATCCTGGCTCTTTAACCCAATAACAACTGCTACATCTTAGGTGTTTATCAGTGTAACTGACACCTTCATCGGCCCCCCATTGTGATTTTGAGATGCCACTGGAGATTGGGGCATAAGCCCGCCATGAAAGAAATCACTTTTACGGTCCCTAGCACCTAAGGTGTCCCTCAATGGCCCCACTCGGCCTCCACCTGATGTGCACCCTGCAACACCTTGCGCCAACCTGCAAACTCCATCTGCATCCCGTACCTACAGTACCTCCGCAGGATGAGGCCACACACACCCTACAGGGACACCCTGAAGTTCAAACTCTACTGACCCTTCTTCCCAGCAAGAGAGATATACATGACCTAGCTTTTGACCTGAAAAAAGCCTGGCGTCATGATCTAAAGGAGGTCAAGTCGGATATAGCAACTCTGAACCAGCGAGTCAACCAGGGCTGTTTTAACCCATTGGTGGGCCCAGTGCAAAGTTTTCATACGTGGGCCCCCCAATCACCACCACTTAAACATACCTGACCCACCCAAATTAAAATGGCCCCCACAGAGTATAATTCCTTCTCACTGGCCCCATACAATATACGTGGCCATGCCCCTGCACTTATAAATAATAGTCCCCCCTTATAAATAATATGTCCTGTTCACAGGTAACTGCCCCCTTATCAATAATTTTTATAAGGCGGTCATTATTTATGAGCAGGGACTATTATTTAAAAGAGGGGCTAAGATTTCTTCCTTATAAATAATAATCCCTGTTTATAAATAATAATCCCTGCTTATAAATAGTGCCCCTTATCAGTAATTGTCCCTCCTTATAAATAATAGTCCCTCTTATTACTAATAGTTCTCCCTTCTAAATAGTTCCCTCTTATACAGAAAATAATAGTCCCCATTTATAACTAATAGCCCCCCCTCCCTGTTATAAATAATAGTTCCCCTTTATTTATAAAGAAGGGAACTATTATTTATAAGGGAGAACTATTATGAGGGGAAAACTTATTTTTAAGGAGGGCTTTTTTAAGGGAGAACTATTGTTTATAAGGGGAAAACTTTTATTTATAATATTTCCCCATTATATTCCCCACTTATAAATAACAGTTCCTACCTTATAATAACCCTCCTTAAAAATAATAGCTCCCCACTATAGCTAATACCCCCTTATTCATAATGTGTCCATGTTCAGAAGTAAGTGCCCCCTCAGCAGTAATTGCCCCCTTTGTCTTTAAAAACAAAAATAACAATAAATCTTATTATCACCTTACCATGATCCCCCGATGACTGGAGCAGCTAACATTTTCTGCTGTTGTTGCACTCTGATGCAGGTTCGGGTCCAGCGCAGGTGACGCGATGCAGTGACGTCATCACCTGTGTCGGGACCTCCTACACAGACTGTAAGACTTCTATTGCAGAGCAAGGAGTTTACAGCTCCCTGCTCTGTCATAGGCTTCAACTGTATCTGCGTGCATAGCACGTTGCTACAGTTGTGAGTGGAGCTCTCCCGGGCAGAAAGTCTTGTGCCTGGATCCGGGGGCCCCCCGCAAACATAGGGCCTGTGCCCTATGGTTACAGTGGCCCTGGAGTCAACGGCCAGGAGCTCTTCCAGGCTTCGGTGTCTGCCTCTATCCAAGCTTTAAAGCAAACAGGATCAATTACAACAATATCAGGATCAGGAGCCTCCCTGAGGCCACACTACCCTCTGAACTCATTCCCCACCCTCACGGGCATCTTCAATATGTTTTTGGGCCGTGCGGCTGACACCTGCATTGAAATTGATCAAGCCCATCGTGCCTTCTGGCCACGGAGCTCAGATCCAGCAAAACCCTGCAACGTTATTTGCAGGGTTCATTACTATACCCTCAAGAAGGAGATCATGCAAAAGGCCAGAGAACGTAAAATGATTGACTTTATTCTATGTCAGAGGGCTGCTCTTAAACTATTACTTGCCCTCCTCCAAGAGCAGAAAATCCTGTATCTCTGGGGCATCCCATTTGCCCTCAGGGTCCATCTCTGAGATAGACTGTGCTTTCCACCCCAGATGAACTTCCGGCCTTCTTTCAAGCCTTAGATCTTCCACCGCTCCTCCTTCCCGATTGGAACCTGCTCCTAGATGACCTAGAAGCACCTGAACCTCGCTCTACTTAAGGTGACACCGATGATAGTCACCGCCAGAGTTCCCCTCAACCTCAACGGTCCCGCCACAGACCACACTCTACTCCTGATCATAGAAACTGTGTTTGTGATATCCTTGGTCAGGTGACCTCTACTTCCAAGACTGTTATTGTGTTACACCTGTTTTTTGTTACAATGCCCATGGTAATCCATTTGCCTTTGTTATCCCCTCCCCGCTCACTCTACTTTTCATTCTTTCCCACACTTGGGCCTGGACTGATCGTGTTGTGCTTTTATCATGTTTCTCACGATTAGGCCCTCCCTGTGCCACCCACGTCACCAGATAATTTGGTGGCCTGTACTGTTGGCTCAACTTGAGACTAGTGCTCTTTCCTCATAGTCTCTATTGTGGGCAGATATCTGGCCTTCTGTTCTCTCTCCCTGTCCTACTCCTATTTTTCTCTTGTAACTTTGCACTGTTCAACTCATCTGCGTTACCACCCTTACCTTTAACCTCTAGACCCTCCCATTCCCTATAGCCCTCTACCTCTCCTGATGGCGGTCATATCCATCTCCTCCTTTAATGTTAAAGACCTAAACACCCCTGAAAAACGCTCGCAAATCCTGCATGATGCACACAAACGCAAGGCACACATTCCTTGCTCCTTACACTTCTGCGCACTCCTGTATGGGCACATAGCAGTGCGGTGGGCAAGACCAAAGGGGTTGTCATCTTTTTCCACAAGGATCTATCTCTGAAAATAATTGACTCCCTCTCAGATCCCAATGCTCGCTATATTTTCGTTATTTGTGAAATTTATGGTGCCACCTATACAATAGATAACATTTATTCACCCAACTCCAGACAGGAACCTTTTCTCCTTTTCACTCTCCACAAGCTCCAATCTTTCACCTGAGGCAATATTGTCCTCTGTGGCGACTTTAACATAACCATCAACCCCTTGATTGACTCTTCCATGGGCAATTCCTCTGTTTCCTATTCTGCTCTAAATAAACTCTGTAAGGTTTTGCACTCCATGCTACTGTGTGATGTCTGGCGCTTCCTATACCCGGATACGAGAAACTATTCCTTTTTTTCCACTGCCCATAACTCATACAGCAGACTGGACTATGTCTTTGTTCCTCATGCCCTCTTGCCGCAGGTGACCACAGCCAAAATAGGTAACATCTTTCTCTCTGACCATGTGCCTGTCTCTTGCTCTCTACTTCAGCCGTTCTTCTACTACTTCAGGTCTCCCCAACTCCTGGAGACTGAATGAGTCACTGTTGCTGGATGTTCAATGTCTAACAGATCTCAAACAATCAATAGCTCTTTTTGAGCAAGACCACCTACATTGACACTACATCTCCACCCAACCAATGGGAAACCCTGAAATGTGTTTTGAGAGGGGTCCTCATGAAACATGGAACCAGACTCAAACGGGATGCAGGCCTAAAACTGAATGCTCAGCAGGATGCTCAACACAGACAAACCCTCCAGCGCTCTACTCTCACTGCCCTGATGACAATTTGTCATGAGATTAAATCCCTCCTTGAGCAGGGATTTCGCCTTTCATGCCTCCAGGCAGCAGCGACTTCACCTTTGATGAATGGGGCAAAAAAGCAGGCCACCTTCTGGCCCATGTGGTCCGAGAGAGGCAAGCTGCCTTGCATGTGATGTCTATCAAACCAAGTATCCCATCTAAATCCTGATATTGCCTCAGCTTTCCAGGACTACTATGAGTCTCCCTATATAGCCTACCCCCACCCCATACCCTTAACCAGAAACTGGACCCCCAATCTCTCTCTCTCACTACATTACAAAAACAGTGTTACCTTCTCTTGCAATGGAAGACACCACTCAAATGGATGCCCTATTTCCCTTGCAAGAACTAGAATTGGGGATATCCAACCTCCCTACTCAGAAATGTCTGGGCCCAGATGGTTCCACGGCACGCTTTTATAGGACCCTTCGATCAGAACTTACGTCCTTCCTGCTTAAGGCTTTCAACGTGGTATCCACCGACGCTCTCTTACCCCCTCCTTCCTTCATGCCCATATTACAATCCTACCCAAAGAGGGTAAAGACCCCCAACTCTGCCCTAGCTACAGACCCATTTCTCTGATAAACATTGATGCAAAATTATTCGCTAAACTTATCGCTAACAGACTATGCATTCACATGCCCGATTTAGTACATCCGGACCAGGTGGGTTTTATCCTTCAACGAGAGTCCCGGGATAACATTATGAAGACCTTCTCCACTATTCACTACAGACAGCACTCTCAGACACCAATGATGTTACTCTCACTGGACGCAGAGAAGCCCTTTGATAGAGTAGATTGGAATTTTCTCAAGAACTACCATATTCACAGGGGCGTAAATACCGGGGTATGACCGGTAGCGGCTGCCACAGGGCCCGGAACATTATGAGGCCCGGAGCCCTGTGGCAGCCGCTACCACGAACCCCACAAACACTGCTATCGTTATACTCCGGAGTCTTTTCAGACCCCGGAGTATAACGATCGGGGGCCCAGGGGAGGTGAGGGAACATAAAAAACACTGTAACTCACCTCTCCTACGCTCCGCAGGCTTCGGGGCTGTTTGGTGACGTCCCAGACGTCAGCCAACGTCATTATGTGTCGCGACGCCAGCCTGACTCACGCAAGATCCGGTCCAACATTGAAGATAGCCGAAGTAGCACACCGGAGTACATCGGAGCCAGGGAGAGGTAGGTAACATTGTTTTTTTATGTTTGTATCCTACCCTGGGTCTCCGATCATTATAGGTCTGAGTATAATAATCATTCAAGGGTGGTATAATACTGCATAATACTGTGTGCAGGGGCCACTATGGGGCATAATACTGTGTGCAGGGGCCACTATGGGGCATAACACTGTGTGCATGGGCCACTATGGCGCATAATACTGTGCGTAGGAATGCGGTTTGTGCGGGGGGAAGTTGTTGGCGGCGGTTCAGGGGGGCCCATGTCAAATGTTCACCTTGGGGCCCTGCCATTCCTAGTTACGTCACTGCATATTCGCTTGCAATCGTGGATTGTATGCTTCTCCACAGAGTCAGATCTGAGTGAATGGCACTGTCTCATCACCCTTAACTATCCAAAATGGCACTCCTTTCCCCACTACTTTACTCCCTGGTAATGGAACCTTTACTAGTTGCCATCCGACATAATAAGGATATTATGGGACTGCAGTTGGGGGACTCCCTTCTTAAGATCTTGGCTTTCGCAGACAATGCTTTTTGTTACCCAACCGCTAACTATGCTCCTTTCCCTCCTACGAGAAGTTGCTACCTATAGCTTCTTTAGTAACTATAAAATCAATCTCTTCAATAGCACCATGCTTAATATGTCTCTACCTGATTCTTTGATTCTTTAGTTCGCTCACTTCATACCGTATTCCCCTTTACCTGGTCACCAAAGGCCATTAAATACCTGGTTATACACCTCCCTGGCTCCTATCGACACATACATGCTGAATTTCCTCCCTCTACCATGTATGCGCCAGGCCAACCTTATTCGTTGAGGCGTGAAAGGATTCTCATTGCCTCATCAACCTCTTAAAAATGAATGACATCCCTAGGCTCCTCTACCTCTTCCAAACGATTCCCATCACTCTCCCTAAAGAATTCCTCTCCACACTCCAGAAAATATTTTCTAGATTCATATGGGCCTCAAATCCCCCTAGAACATCCAAATAGACCTGGGTTAGACCTAACCAGAGAGGTCCCTGATTGCACACAGTACTACCTTGCTGCGGTAACTGCGCACATCCTAGACTGGCACCACTCCTTACATTCTAAACTCTGGGTTGCCCTGGAGAGTTCTCAGTGCCCTCTTGCACTCACATCTCTCCCTTTTCTTCATAAATGCCTTTGGTCAGACAAGGCTCTCTCTACCCTTCCATACGTTGCTCATCAAATCCTAGGCACATGCCGACTATACTGTGCTGTTTCATTACTCTTTACCAGTGCTGGATTACTGATGGGTAACCCAAACTTCCCCACGGCCCTTAATTCACGTTTTTTTCCCCGCCTCACTGACCAGATGCCCCTCACATTCTATCATGTACTTGCCGGGTCATCCCTAGCCCCCTATACAGAACATTTACCCCTCAGTAACCGTAACACAGCCTCCCCCTGGCAATACCTACAACTTCATTATTTCTACATATCCTTGAAAAAACACAGCAAAATCTTCACAGAACACTGACCCCATTCAAACTCCTCTGCACCTCCTCATCCATGACCCCTCACCCAATCTCAGTTATCTATGGCCCGTTTTTTTACCTTAGAAGTGACTCCTTTCCTGCCTTTGCTGCCATTTGTGAGACAGACCTTGAGACCTCCTATTCACCAGATGTGTGCCTCTCTGCTTTCCAGATGTACCACAAGTTCTCTGTTTCATGCAGAGCTCAAAGATGATCTATAAAATTCTCTCCCATTGGTATAGAGTCCCATCTGTTCTCCACAAGATTTTTCCCTCCACCTCTGATCGTTATTGGAGGTGTGGTACTGCTTGGCATATGATGCTACACATCTGGTGTAACTGTCCTCTCCTACACTCCTTCTGGCATGAGGTTCGCAGAATAATCCAGTTAGTTACTGGTGTCACTTTGGCAGATGATCCAGCCCCTTTGCTCCTCTCTATCTTCTCCCGCAAACTTAAAAAACACATTTGCAAATTGATTTCTGTTGGTGGAGGCCAGGTCCATCATACCCAGATTGTGGAAATCTACATCTACCCCATCTATGTCGGCCTGGCCTTAGGAGATCCAGATTGCAGAACTCAGGTCAAACGATAATGCATATCAACAGGTGTGGCTCCTGTGGAACACTTTCTACTACCCTGCCGATTTTCAAACCTCCTTCCTCTCCTCTTCTTCCTGAAATTACCCTACTCAGTTTTCTACCCTGTACCCTTCTCTTTACTCTCCAATACTCAACTTTCCTCTCTCCTATCCTTTAGCTCATCTACCGCAGGTTTATTTGTATTTTCACATTTTCACCGTATTGTGTTCTCAATTGTATTGCTCTGCTGCGACAGTGATTTTTGCCTCCCTACCTATTTACCCTAGTGTGGTGCCTTCCCTGAGTATTGTCTCCCCTTCTAACCTTCCCCAACTCCCTGTACCTCGACCTAGTTATAATTGTTTCTTGTTTCACTTTATTCGATTGTACGTTTGACAAAACTTAATAAAACTTTTAATGAAACTAAATAAAAAGCAATCAATAAGTCACTTGAATCCTAAAATGATACCAATTAAAACTTTACTTTATCCCGGAAAAAAAAAAAGCCATCACACAGCTCTATTGATGGAAAAATAAAAAATATATGGGTTTCAGTATATGGCGACTTAAAAACAAATGCTTTTCTTAAAAAAAAAGAGGTTTTTAGTGCCAAAGTAGTAAGACATTAAAAAATCTAAACATATTTGGTATTGCCATAATCGTACTGACCCAAAGAATAAATTAACCCCTTAAGGACTGGGCCTAAAAGTGCGTTAATGACCAGGACTCATTTTTCAAAACTGACATGTGTCACTTTATATGGCAATAACTTTGAGATGCTTTAACTTAATCAAGTGATTTTGAGATAGTTTTTTCGTGACACATTGTACATGTGAGTGGTAAACATTGATTAATATTTTTGTATTTATTTATAACAAAAAAATAGAGAATTTGATGGAAATTTTGAAAAAAAATCACAATTTTTCGAAATGTGAATTGCTCTGCTTATCAGACAGATAGTGATACAATATTATCTACTATATCTCTGCTTTATAGTGGCATAATCTTTTAATTATCCTTTAATTTATTTTGGATGTTAGAAGTCTTACAAGTGTAACAGCGATTTTCCAGATTTACAAGAAAATTTCCCAAACTAATTTCTTAGGGACCACTTCAGTTCTGAAGAGGATTATAAAGGCCTATATATTAGAAACCCCATTTTCAAAACTGCGCCCCTCAAATAATTCAAAACAGCATTTCGGAAGTTTGTTAACCCTTTTAGCATTTCACGGGAATTAAAACAATACGGAGGTGAAATTTAGACAGTTCATTTTTTTTTAAATAATACATTCATTTAGCCCTAAAATTAACACATCCACAAAGGGTTAAATGAGAAAATGCATCTCACAGTTTGTCACACAATTTCTCCTTATAAAACAGTTTTTAAGAATTCTTCTTACTGCATTACTTCAGTATCAGATCAACATGGCATTAATAATGAAAGTAACTTCACACATCTTCTGCTTGGTGGATGGACGAGTCCACGTGGCCCCCATTCTCTATAATAGGAGCGCTGCAGATAGCTGAGTACTGTACTTCAGCTTCTTTGGCACTCCCATTGAAGTAAATGAGCCACTATGGAGCATAATTCCATGTGCAGGGGCCACTATGGAGCATAATACTGTGTGCAGAGGCCACTGCGGGGCATAATACCATGTAATACTGTGTGCAGGGGCTGCTGTGGGCCATAATACTGTGTAATACTGTATTAAAAAAAAAAAAACACCTACTCGCCTGTCCCTTGTGTTCCGAATGTCTCCTACCGCAGTCTGGTTCTGCTGCTCTGGTGTTTTCTTCTGGCGGAAGTCCCCACCGCACATGACCGCTGAGGTAGCTGACATGGGACATCTCAGTTCTGTGGGGAAGAAAACACCGGAGCAGCAGGACTGAAACATGCTGGGAGACACTGGAGCACCTTCCCCAGCCTCATATAAAAAAAGTGGTTATCCTGGACAACCCCTTTAAGGTGGCACTTGGGCTTTATTAAAGGGTTTTTCCAGCTCATTTTTATTGATGTTCTATCCTTAGGACAGATTATCAATAAGAGATCAGTGGACCCCTCCTCTGACCAGCTGTATGAAGGGGCTATGGTGCCTGTTTATATCACACGCTGTCTGTTTATAGTGACCGTGTGATGTAATTCCAGCCTTGTCACATAGACGTGTATAGGACGAGGCTGTAGTTACATTACAGGGCCGCTATGAGATCAATGACACTATGTAAACAGAGAAGGGATCACAGAGCTTATACAGGTACCACAGTTCATTCAAACAGCTGATCAGTAGGGGTCCTGGGTTTTTGAGCCCCACTGATTAGTTTATTAATGACCTGGAAAACCTTTTAATTAGTTAACACCTGGGGCATTATTAATAAGGGGCACTATTTATACAGGGTACACACGGACAATATTAATATAAATATGCACTTGGGAGTATTATTCATTATGGGGGGTTATATCATATATTTTATAATTGGGGTAGCAGCAGGATGGGTGTGCAGGTGAGGACAATGTGGGTTGGATGCCTGGAAAAGTGAGGAGCCAAAGATGTCTGTGTTGCAAACTTTACAGAGACAAGTCACAGCTGGAAGAAGTGGTCATGGCGGTCCAAAGGGAAGAGAAGGGAAATGTGAAGGATTAGTCAGAGACGTCACCTGTAAGTCACAAAATGTTACTGCCCTGTATTCACCTAAATGATAGAGGATAAATACCTGATTGATGGGGGTCTGTCTACTGAGACCCCCACTGAGCCTGAGAATTGTTTTTTTTTCCCCCCCACTGGGTGGGAATTCACCCTGACCGCAGCCAGGCTGAATATAAGTGTGTCACTTGGTGGATGGACGAACCCGCGTGGCTCTCATTCACTTCGATGGGAGTGCCGAAGATTTATTATTATTTATTATTTATTTATTATGCTTACTTGTATAGCGCCATCATATTCCGCAGCGCTTTACAGACATTGACAGTCACTGTCCCATATAGGGCTCACAATCTACATTCCCTATCAGTATGTCTTTGGAGATACCTGAAGTTCAGTACTCAGCTATCTGCGGCGCTCCTATTATAGAGAATGGGGGCCACGTGGGCTCGTCCGTCCACCAAGCAGAAGATGTCTGAAGTTACTTTCATTGTTAATGTCGTGTTGTTGATTTCTGATACTGAAGTAATGCAGTAAGAAGAATTCTTAAAAATTGTTTTATAAGTTTGTGTATGTTTATTGTACGACAATAACAGCGTGTGACGCTAACAGCATGTAAACGCAATTTTATATTTTTTTTTTGGGGAGGGGGCATCTTTTCATAGTCCGCCTCAGGCAGAAAAGAGTCTAGGTTCACCACTGACTTACAGGTGACGTCTCTGACTTATCCTTCACATTTCCCTTCTCTTCCCTTTGGACCGCCATGACCACTTCTTCCAGCTGTGACTTGTCTCTGTAAAGTTTGCAACACAAATATCTTTGGCTCCTCACTTTTCTAGGCATCCAACCCACATTGTCCTCACCTGCACACCCATCCATAATATAACCCTCCATATTGAATAATACTCCCAAGTGCGCCATAGCCCCCATTTATAACGCCCCATTTACTCACACTATAATGTTCCATGGCAGCCCCTGCACACAGTACTACACAGTATTATGGCCCGCAGCCGCCCCTGCACACGGTATTATGGCCCGCAGCGGCCCCTGCACACGGTATTATGCCTCACAGTGGCCACTGCACACTGTATTATGCCCCGCAGCAGTCCCTACACACGGTATTATGCTCCATAGTACCATAGTAGCCCCTGCATACGGTATTATGCTCCATAGTGGCCCCTGCACACAGTATTATGCTCCATAGTGGCCCCTGCACACGGTATTATGCCCCGCAGCGGCCCCTGCACACGGTATTATGCTCCATAGTGGCCCCTGCAGACGGTATTATGCTCCATAGAGACCCCTGTACACTGTATTATGCTCCATAGTGGCCCCTGCACATGGTATTATGCTCCATAGTGGCCCCTGTACATGGTATTATGCCCCGCAGTGGCCCCTGCACACGGTATTATGTTCCCCAGCGACCCCTGCACATGGTATTATGCCCCACAGTGGCCCCTGCACATGGTATTATGCTACATAGTGGCCCCTGCACACGGTATTATGCTCCATAGTGGCCCCTGCACATGGTATTATGCCCCGCAGTGGCCCCTTCACACGGTATTATGTCCCACAGCAACCCCTGAACACGGTATTATGCTCTGCAGCAGCACCTGCACTCGGTATTATGCTCCATAGTGGCCCCTGAACATGGTATTATGCTCCACAGTGGCCCCTGCACATGGTAATATGCTCCATACTGGCCCCTGCACACGGTATTATGCTCCATAGTGGCCCCTGCACTGGTATTATGCTCCACAGTGGCCCCTGCACACAGTATTATGCTCTACAGTGGCCCCTGCACAAGGTATTATGCCCCATAGTGGCCCCTGCACACAGTATTATGCTCCATAGTGGTCCCTGCACATGGTATTATGCCCCGCAGTGGCCCCTGCACACGGTATTATGTCCCACAGCGGACCCTGCACATGGTATTATGCCCCGCAGTGGCCCCTTCACACGGTATTATGTTCCACAGCAACCTCTGAACACGGTATTATGCCCCGCAGCAGCACCTGCACTCGGTATTATGCTCCATAGTGGCCCCTGCACACGGTATTATGCTCCACAGTGGTCCCTGCACACGGTAATATGCTCCATACTGGCCCCTGCACACGGTATTATGCTCCATAGTGGCCCCTGCACTGGTATTATGCTCCACAGTGGCCCCTGCACACAGTATTATGCTCTACAGTGGCCCCTGCACAAGGTATTATGCCCCATAGTGGCCCCTGCACATGGTATTATGCCCCGCAGTGGCCCCTGCACATGGTATTATGCCCCACAGCGGCCCCTGCACATGGTATTATGCTCCATAGTGGTCCCTGAACACGGTATTATGCTCCACAGTGGCCCCTGCACATGGTAATATGCTCCATACTGGCCCCTGCACACTGTATTATGCTCCATAGTGGCACCTGCACTGGTATTATGCTCCACAGTGGACCCTGCACACAGTATTATGCTCTACAGTGGCCCCTGCACAAGGTATTATGCCCCATAGTGGCCCCTGCACATGGTATTATGCCCCGCAGTGGCCCCTTCACACGGTATTATGTCCCACAGCAACCCCTGAACATGGTATTATGCTCTGCAGCAGCACCTGCACTCGGTATTATGCTCCATAGTGGTCCCTGAACACGGTATTATGCTCCACAGTGGCCCCTGCACATGGTAATATGCTCCATACTGGCCCCTGCACACGGTATTATGCTCCATAGTGGCACCTGCACTGGCATTATGCTCCACAGTGGCCCCTGCACACAGTATTATGCTCTACAGTGGCCCCTGCACATGGTATTATGCCCCATAGTGGCCCCTGCACATGGTATTATGCTCCATAGTGGCCCCTGAACACGGTATTATGCTCCACAGTGGCCCCTGCACATGGTAATATGCTCCATACTGGCCCCTGCACTCGGTATTATGCTCCATAGTGGCCCCTGCACACGGTATTATGCTCCACAGTGGCCCCTGCACACAGTATTATGCTCTACAGTGGCCCCTGCACATGGTATTATGCCCCATAGTGGCCCCTGCACACGGTATTATGCTCCATAGTGGCCCCTGTAAACGGTATTATGCTCCATAGAGGCCCCTGGACATGGTATAATGCTCCATAGTGGCCCCTGTACACGGTATTATGCTCCATAGTGGTCCCTGCACATGGTATTATGCCCCGCAGTGGCCCCTGCACACGGTATTATGCCCCACAGCGGCCCCTGCACACGGTATTATGCTCCATAGTTTCCCCTGCACTGGTATTATGCTCCACAGTGGCCCCTGCACACGGTATTATGCTCTACAGTAGCCCCTGCACACGTATTATGCCCCATAGTGGCCCCTGCACATGCTATTATGCTCCATAGTGGCCCCTGCACTGATATTATTCTCCACAGTGGCCCCTGCACACGGTATTATTATGCCCCATAGTGGCCCACCCATGAACTATTATTATACTCTGGGGTCTTTTCAGACCCCAGAGTATAATGATCGGAGACCCAGGTGTTGACAAATATAAAAACCAGTGTTACTGGACACCGGTGCACTCCTTGCAGCTTTCGGCCCTGTGTAACTGCGCACAGACGTCACGTAGATCAGGTCGGCGTCGTGACCTGATGACGTCACCAGAGGGCCGAAGCCTGCTGGGAGTTACATCGACCACAGGTGAGTTGAGTAACAATGGTTTTTATGTTCCCTCACCTCCCCTGGGCCTCCGATTATTATACTCTGGGGTCTGAAAAGACCCCACAGTATAATAATAGTAGTATTTGAGGCCTGCAGCCTCACTTACCGATCCCCACTCCTGCTCACAGCCGCTTCTGCTTCCCCCTTCTGTGTCCCATAGCAGAAGGGGAAGCGGAGGCGGTCAAGAGCAGGTGCGGGGGTAGGTAAGTAAATAGGCTGTTACCTGCTGGGGTTACTCCAGCAGGTAACGGCCTATTTATAAAAAAAAAAGTTATCCTCACCTACCTGCGATCCATTGATGTAGCCACCACCTCCTCTTCTTGTCCGTGCTTAAGACTTCTGCGTCTCAGTGCAGGAGGCGCAATGACGTCATTGTATCGCCGATTGCGCTGAGATGCGGATGTCTCATAAGCCAGACCAGGACAGGCCCTGCTCAGCTTTGTTTTTTTTAAAGCGGCCTGTCCTGGGCTGGTTTACGGTAAATAAATAGTAAAAATGCCGCCCCTCCAAACAGTGACAGATAGTGCCGCCTGAGGCGGCCGCCTCACTTCGCCTTATTAGAGGTGCGCCACTGCATGTCTCATTTGCAGAGCCCCTAGAGTACCAAAACAATGGAAACCCTCCAAAATTGACCCCATTTTGGTAACTACACCTCTGACAGAATTTATCAACGGTTATAGTGAACATTTTGACCCCATAGTCGTTTCACAGATTTTATTAACATTGGGATGTGTAAATGAAAAATTACTAAAACGTCACTTTATTCCCAAAGTTTTCATTTTCACAAGGGGTTAAAGGAGAAAAAAGCACCCCACAGTTTGTTAAACAATTGCTCCTGAACACGTGAATACCCCATATATGGTTACAAACTGCTGTATGGGTACATGGCGAGGCTCAGAATGGAAAGAGCGCTATTTGGCTTTTGGAGGGCGGATTTTGCTGGAACAGTTTTCAGGTGCCATGTCGCATTTGCAGAGCAACTAGAATACCAATACAATGGAAACCACCAAAAGTGACGCCTTATAGAATGTATCAAGGGGTATAGTGAGCATTTTGACCTCACAGCTGTTTCACAGATTTTATTAGCATTGGGACCTAAAAAATTAAAAATTATTTTTTTCCTATAAAACGTCCATTTATTCTCAAATTTTTCATTCTTACAAGGGGTTAATGAAGAAAAAGCTCCCCACAGTTTGTTACACAATTTCTCCTGAACACGGAAATACCCGATATGTAGTCGTAAACTGCTGTATGGGTACATGGCAGGGCTCAGAATGGACAGAGCGCTATTTGGCTTTTGGAGGGAAGATTTTGCAGGAATAGTTTTCAGGTGCCATGTCGCATTTGCAGAGCCCCTAAAGTACCAATACAATGGAAACTCCCAAAAAGTGACCGCATTTTAGAAACTACACCCCTTAAGAAATTTCTCAAGCTGTATTATCATTTTGAGCCCAAGACTGCTTCCCAAAAATTAATGTACAAAGTGAAATTTGAAATTTTTATAGAAATACAGATGCATCTCAATAAATTAGAATATTTTTGAAACGTTCATTCATTTCAGTAATTCAGTAATTCAATGCATAATCAGCGTCTTCCATGATTGTGTGTCCTACTGAACCAGACTGAGGGACCATTTAAAGGCTTAGGAAACCTTGGCAGGTGACACACTGAATTTACAATACTGAACGTTTTTACAATATTCTAATTTTCTTAGATTTGGGTTTTCATTACCTGTAATCCATGATCAACATTTACAGAAATAAAACACTTGAAATAGAACACTCTGTGGGTAAAGAATCTAGAAAATATAGGAGGTCACTTTTTTAATTTAATTACTTAAATAAACAAACGGTTCAAAGATATTCTAATTTATTGAGATACACCTGTATCTGCAAACGTTACATGGCGTCCAAAAACGAACAGTCTAAATTAGTGGTCTAAAAGCACATAGGGCTCATTCACATGTGTGCCCTGTTGTGTGCCCAAACAGCAGTTTATGCCCACATGTATGAAACTGTTGTACCCAGGATAACATACTTAACAATGTCATGTGTGGGTATAAACTGCTATTTGGGCACAGCCGGAAAGGAGCGCTATTTTGGTTTTTGGACGTCATGCCACTTTTGCAGAGCCCCTGAATTGCTAGTAAAGTGGAATCCACAGACATGTGATCCCACTTTGGAAATTACACCCCTCAAGGGATTTAAATGGGGTAGCGAGCATTTTTAACCCTTGAGCGTTGCATTAATTTAATTTCCAGAAATGAATGCGCAGCTGATAATGAAAAGTGAAAATTGCAATTTTTCCAGAGATACGCCATTTCAGTGCCCGATATGTTGTACCCAGCTTGTGTCAGCAGAGACACACACTCCAAAAACTATTAAGTGGTTATCCCAGACTCAACAGCTTTTGGAGCATTTGTCTCTGATACAAGTTGGGCACAACATATTACGCACTGAAATTATGTATTCCTGGAAAAATTGTCATTTTCACCTTTCACCATCAGCTGCGTATTCAGGGGTGTAGTTTCCAAAGTGGGGTCACATGTCAGGGGATTCCAATTTACTGGCATTTCAAGAGTTCTGCAAAAGTGTCATGGAGTCCAAAAACCAAACCGTCTAAATCTGTGCACCAAAAACCAAATTACGCTCCTTCTTTTCTGTGCTTGGTTGTGTGACCAAATATCAGTTTATACCCAGATATGACATTAAGTACGTTATCCTGGGTATACCAGTGTCATACATGTGGGCATAAACTGCAGTTTGGGCACACAGCAGGGGGCAGAAGGGAAGGGGTGCTGGGTGACTTTTGCAGTGCAGATTTAGATGTTTGGTATCTGGACGCTATGTCATGTTTGCATAGCCTCTAAGGTGCCAGAAAAGTGGAATCCCCTAAGGAGTGACCCCATTGTGAAAACTGCACTCCTTAAAGAATTTATCAAGGGGTGTAGTGCGCTTTAGTATCCCAGGCGGGAGTGCACAGCGGATGGTGAACAGTAGGCTGTGCGGAGTGCATTGGGAACACCAAATTCCCTACTATTTCCCCAGTAGTTCCTATGATTGGGGGGGTCACCCTGGAGGTCACTTCTGGTGTCTTTACTCTTGTGAGCTCTAAATCTGGGGTGTCCCCTGATATACGCTCACACAGCTTATACATTCCTTCCTGCCACAGACAGTTTTGTTCTAATGATTTGGCGATTTTTGGGGGTTTTGTCTTCACATTGTACAAGCTGTATTTTCTTTATTTTTTTGGTGATGTAGCCATATGAGGGCTATTTTTTTGCGGGATGAGATGCATTTTGTAATGACACCAGTTTTGGGGACCTATAACTTATTGAATACATTTTATTAACTCTTCATTTGGTGGATTAAAAAAAACCCCATCAATTCTGGCATTGCGTTTTACCTTATAAATTTTCTGCTATGCAGCGTACAGCATAAATAACATGTTACCTTTATTCTGCAGGTCGGTACGATCACGGCGATACCTAATTTATTTATTTTTTTGCGCTGCTAATTCTGTAGAACAAAAAGCCATTTGGGGAAAGAAATCAATTATTTTTGCATCGCCATCTTCTGAGAGGAGTAACATTTCAATTTTTCGGATTACAGAGTTGGTTGAGGGCTTATTTTGTGCAGGACAACCTGTGCTTTTTATTGGTACTGTTTTGGGGTACATGTGACTTTTTTATCACTTTTTATTGCATATTTTGTGAGATGACGAAAAATCATTACTTTCGGCGTTTTTTTCAATTTTTTTTTTCCGACGTTCACCGTGTAGGTTCAATATTGTTTCAGTTTTATTGCATGGATTGTGACGGATGCGGCAATACCAAATATGTATTGTTTTTACTAATTTTGAGGGTTTTTTTATATAATTCATTTTACATAGGAAAAGGAAATTTTGGGGGCTTTATTCATTTATTAATGTTTTTCACACACTTTATTTTTTTTTTTTACACTTTTTTTAACTTTTTTTTATATGTCCAATTAGGACACCTGAACCAGTTATGTTCTGATCGCTGGTTCAATACGTGTATTGCAGTCTATAGAGGAAGTCAGACTATGCTGAGTGGGTGACATTAAAATGACATACTGGAATGTCCTTTTGTGCTTAGGTACTCCTTCCAATGACGTACCAGTACGTCATTTTTCGTTAAGGGGTTAAGAATGTTATTTTTTTTTACCATAGAATGAACAGCGCAAAATTTATAGTGCAAAAGTCAATGGCAAAATTACTGTTTTTCCCATTCTCTCCCAGAAAAAAAGAGTTAAAAAATGTTATTTATTAAATTATTTATGATGTAAAAATGACGCTGTTAAAAAAAAATTAACTAATCCCACAAAAAAAGAAGCCCACCTATCGCTATGTCAACTTAAATATAAAATGTTATGGCTCCTGCAAAATGATGATGAAAAAATGAAAAATAAAGCTATGTCCCTATGGTGTTAAGGATCGTGTCCCTAAGGGGTTAGAAAAGAGGATTTCATAAAAGATTCTTTCACAAAATGAAGGTAGAGTGAGACTACAAGAATACACTATACCCTTTCTTTTGTAATAATCACTCAGAGCCCTTTCTCTAGGAGGCAACCACTTTAGCAACAGGATTACATGGACAATAAGTAGTGATAGAATTGAAGTATGAAGTAATATAATTATTATTATTTGATTTCACAGCACCATTGATTCCAAGGTGGTTTACATTTGAAGAGGGGTTTGCATACAAAACACAAACTACACAAGAACAAGTGCAATAGACTAACATTGTAACTAGCTGTTACAGTGGGATACAGGTGTATCTCAATAAATTAGAATATCTTTGAAACGTTTATTTCAGTAATTACATTAAAAAAGTGACCTATATTTTCTAGATTCTTTACACACAGAGTGTTCTATTTCAAGTGTTTTATCTCTGTAAATGTTGATTATGGATTACAGGTAATGAAAACCAGAATCTAAGAAAATTAGAATATTGTAAAAAAGTTCTGTATTGTAAATTCAGTGTGTCACCTGCCAAGGTTTCCTAAGCCTTTAAATGGTCCCTCAGTCTGGTTCAGTAGGACACACAATCATGGAAGACTGTTGATTATGGATTGTATTACTGAATTACTGATATGAATGAACGTTTCAAAAATATTCTAATTTATTGAGATGTACCTGTAGAGGGCCCTGCCTGCAAGGGTTTACAATCTATAGGGAAAGTGGGATAGAGACAGAAAATGGGCATAGAAGCTGATGAGTTGGTGGAAGCAGGGTTATTGAAGGTTTTAGGCTTTCCTGAAGAGATGAGTCTTTATGGTCCTCTTTAAGATTGTGATTGTGGGGGACAGGCTTATGTATATTTATTTAAAGCCAAGCCAGCTTGAATATTAAAATTGTTATATCCGTGTGATTCATAATTCACTATATGACGTGACTATAAATGTAGAATTGCAGCAATGATCAAGATAGATGTTTTGCGCATCAGAAGTGGAAGTCCCTATAGGAAAAGGTTTTGTAACCATAATTTTTTTTATTGTTTTCATACAAATTATGACTCTTTCTAGGCAAACTCATACATTGTGCTGAGTGCCCTTAACATTAAGGTCATCATCATATATGTTTTTTTTATATAAATACCTTTGACTTCATTATTGAACCAGTGCAAAGGCGGCATTACTCACAAGTTCTAAAAGTCTTCAAAATATATAAAGAAACAAGAGCCCAGTCTTACTGGATTAAGCTAAGCCATCCTGCGTGGTTTGCAGATCCGATGAAATGGAGCTTCTCACAGCCAGAGACACCAGCAGGACATCCTGTTTCAGTTAAGAATGAGCCAACTTTCTCCCCCACCCAACCATAAAACAAAGAAACCTGAGAAGCAATCTCAGACAGAGGAGACTGTTCAGGCAGTGATTGTCACACTGGCAGAATGCCAAGGTTAGTGTGCCAAATACACAAAAAAAAAAAGCCAGAGAGAGAGAGAGAGAGAGAGAGAGACTACTGCAAGTCTGTTAAACTAAACCTAGTCAGACCATTAAAGCTCTCTCCCGATCTTAAATATACTACTGTTGTAGTTGTCAGTGTTGTAACTATCCCTGATACTATTGTATTTAGAATGTACATACCCTAATAGTCATGACTGCAGCTGACTCAGTACATTTGCATATTTTCAGCTTGTAAAGTATATTAGACTATTATATCATCCAATATATATTAGGTTTTTATTCATTTATTTATTATGCTTACTTATATAGTGCCATCATATTCCGCAGCGCTTTACAGACATTGTCAGTCACTGTCCCATATAGGGCTCACAATCTACTAAATTGCATCTCATGTGAGATACAAACTAGGAAAATCTTCCAACCTATATGTCTAGAGGGCCCAAAGAATTTAATAGCCCAGACATATGCTAGAAATGTGAACTTTTGGCATAGATTTGGTCAGCATATGTGACTGTACAATTAGTTCAGCTGTATTGAAAAGCAATTTTTTTTTTTTTTTTTTACTGAGAATCAATGACAAACATACGCAATTGTATAGGCATAAAGTTGAATACATCTGGAGTATACATTCAAGTGGACCATTTCAAATGATACTGTCGATCACAAGCACTAAAATACAGTGGGTACGGAAAGTATTCAGACCCCTTTAAATTTTTCACTCTTTGTTTCATTGCAGCCATTTGCTAAAAGCAAAAAAGTTCATTTTATTTCTCATTAATGTACACTCAGCACCCCATCTTGACAGAAAAAAAACCCAGAAATGTAGATAATTTAGCAAATTTCTTTAAAAAGAAAAACTGAAATATCACATGGTTATAAGTATTCAGACCCTTTGCTCAGTATTGAGTAGAACCTTTTGAGCTAGTACAGCCATGAGTCTTCTTGGGAATGATGAAACAAGTTTTTCACATCTGGACTTGGGGATCCTCTGCCATTCTTCCTTGCAGATCCTCTCCAGTTCCATCAGGTTGGATGGTGAATGTTGGTGGACAGCCATTTTCAGGTCTCTCCAGAGATGCTCAATTTGGTTGAGGTCAGGGCTCTGGCTGGGCCAGTCAAGAATGGTCATAGAGTTGTTCCGAAGCCACTCCTTTGTTATTTTAGCTGTGTGCTTAGGATCATTGTCTTGTTGGAAGGTGAACCTTCGGCCCAGTCTGAGGTCCAGAGCACTCTGGAAGAGGTTTTCTTCCAGGATATGTCTGTACTTGGCTGCATTCATCTTTCCTTCAATTGCAACCAGTCGTTCTGTCCCTGCAGCTGAAAAACACCCCCGTAGCATGATGCTGCCACCACCATGTTTCACTGTTGGGATTGTATTGGGCAGGTGATGAGCAGTGCCTGGTTTTCTCCACACATACCGCTTAGAATTAACGCTAAAAAGTTAATTCTAAAGTTAAAAATCTTCGTCTCATCAGGCCAGAGAATCTTATTTCTCATAGTCTGGGAGTCCTTCATGTGTTTTTTGGCAAACTCTATGTGGGCTTTCATATGTCTTGCACTGAGGAGAGGCTTATGGAGGCCACTGTGCTCTTAGGAACCTTGTTGTGCTGCAGAAATTCTTTTGTAACCTTGGCCAGATCTGTGCCTTGCCACAATTCTGTCTCTGAGCTCCTTGGGCAGTTCCTTTGACCTCATGATTCTCATTTGCTCTGACATGCGCTGTGAGCTGTGAGGTCTTATATAGACAGGCGTGTGCCTTTCCTAATCAAGTCCAATCAGTTTAATTAAACACATCTCAAGGAGGATCAGAAGGAAATGGACAGTATGTGAGTTAAATATGAGTGTCACAGCAAAGGGTCTGAATACTTATGACCATGTGATATTTCAGTTTTTCTTTTTTAATAAATTTGCAAAAATATCTACATTTCTGTTTTTTTTTCTGTCAAGATGGGGTGCTGAGTGTACATTAATGAGAAATAAAATGAACTTTTTTGCCTTTAGCAAATGGCAGCAATGAAACAAAGAGTGAGAAATTTAAATGGGTCTGAATACTTTCCGTACCCACTGTAGTTACTTTATTTTAAATAAAATGTCTTTCAATGCATATGAAAAAATCATAACTCATAAATTACATGGCTAAAACTTTAGAAAAATAACTAATTAGGGTTTCCAGCCTCTCAGTCTTGTTTTTTTTTTCTGAAAAGATCACGAACACAGACTATGGGGGGAATTTATCAACCCATCTACAACAGTTTCTTTTTGGCAACTATGGGTGTTAATTCGGGGGCATCCTTGGCGCACGTCCCTTTCTTGCACCAAAGATAAAGATGCGCCACATCCCATGTACTGCATCTTGCTCTTCACTTTCTGTGAATGTGGGTGGAGAGCTGGACATGCTGAGGCGGGGGTGCCTCAGCCCAACATATTTATTGCAATCCATTCCAGAAAACTGACATTCGTTATACAGAAAATCCTGGGATAGATTTACAGTGGGGAAAAAAAAGTATTTAGTCAGCCACCAATTGTGCAAGTTCTCCCACTTCAAAAGATGAGAGAGGCCTGTAATTGTCATCATAGGTAGACCTCATCTATGAGAGACAAAATGGGAAAACAAATCCAGAAAATCACATTGTCTGATTTTTAAAGAATTTATTTGCAAATTATGGTGGAAAATAAGTATTTGGTCAATAACAAAAGTTCATCTCAATACTTTGTTATATATCCTTTGTTGGCAATGACAAAGGTCAAACTTTTCTGTAAGTCTTCACAAGGTTGGCATACACTGTTGCTGGTATGTTGGCTCATTCCTCCATGCAGATCCCCTCTAGAGCAGTGATGTTTTGGGGCTGTCGCTGGGCAACACGGACTTTCAACTCCCTTCAAAGGTTTTCTATGGGGTTGAGATCTGGAGTCTGGCTAGGCCACTCCAGGACCTTGAAATGCTTCTTACGAAGCCACTCCTTCGTTGCCCTGGCGGTGTGCTTGGGATCATTGTCATGCTGAAAGACCAAGTCACGTTTCATCTTCAATGCCCTTGCTGATGGAAGAGGTTTGCACTCAAAATCTCATGATACATGGCCCTATTCATTCTTTCATGTACACGGATCAGTCGTCCTGGTCCCTTTGCAGAGAAACAGCCCCAAAGCATGATGTTGCCACCCCCATGCTTCACAGTAGGTATGGTGTTCTTTGGATGCAACTCAGCATTCACTCTCCTCCAAACACGACGAGTTGTGTTTCTACCAAACAGTTCTACTTTGATTTCATCTGACCATATGACATTCTCCCACTACTCTTCTGGAACATCCAAATGCTCTCTAGCAAACTTCAGACGGGCCCGGATATGTACTGGCTTAAGCAGGGGGATACGTCTGGCACTGCAGGATCTGAGTCTCTGACGGCGTAGTGTGTTACTGACGGTAGCCTTTGTTATGTTAGTCCCAGCTTTCTGCAGGTCATTCACTAGGTCCCCCCGTGAGGTTCTCGCCGTTCTTGTGATCATTTTGACCCCACGGCGTGAGATCTTGCGTGGAGCCTCTGATCGAGGGAGATTATCAGTGGTCTTGTATGTCTTCCATTTTCTAATTATTGCTCCCACAGTTGATTTCTTCACACCAAGCTGCTTGCTTATTGCAGATTCAGTCTTCCCAGCCTGGTGCAGGTCTACAATTTTGTTTCTGATGTCCTTCCACAGCTCTTCGGTCTTCACCATAGTGGAGCTTGGAGTGTGACTGTTTGAGGTTGTGGACAGGTGTCTTTTATACTGATAACAATTTCAAACAGGTGCCATTACTACAGGTAATGAATGGAGGACAGAGGAGCCTCTTAAAGAAGAAGTTACAGGTCTGTGAGAGCCAGAAATCTTGCTTGTTTGTAGGTGACCAAATACTTATTTTCCACCATAATTTGCAAATAAATTCTTTAAAAATCAGACAATGTGATTTTCTTGATTTGTTTTCTCATTTTGTCTCTCATACTTGAGGTTTACCTATGATGTCAACTACAGGCCTCTCTCATCTTTTTAAAGAGGACCTTTCATGTTCTCAGGCACATGCGGTTTTACATACCGCTAGAAAGCCGACAGCGCACTGAATTCAGCTCACTTCCGGCTTTTCCGGTATGTGCCCCGGCGCTTGAGATATCGGTGGTGTAAATTTCACGGTTTACTGTCAGAAAGGCGTTCCTGACAGTCTAGCTGTGCTGTGAGGAGCGCCCTCCCCGACAGTTCTCGTTCATAGACTTGTACTGGGGGGACGTTGTTACAGCTGAGCGTCTTCGCCCGGCAGTAAGGAATGCCCCCTCTGACAGTACAGTGCTATAGGCGAGTACAGAGAGAGGGTGCGTTCCTTACAGCGCAGTGATGACGCTCAGCTGCGAGGAATGCCCCCCCAGTACAAGTCTATGAACGAGAACTGTCAGGGAGGGCGTTCCTCACAGCGCAGCTAGACTGTCAGGAACTGTCAGGAACGCCGACAGTAAACCGTGAAACTTACACCGCTGATATTTCCAGCCCCGGGGCACATACCGGGAAAGCCGGCAGTATGCTGAATTCAACGTGCTGTCGGCTTTCTAGCGGTATGTAAAACCGCATGTGCCTGAGGACATGAAAGGTCCTCTTTAAGTGGGAGAACTTGCACAATTGGTAGCTGACTAAATACTTTTTTTTCCCCACTGTACATATTGGTGCAGCAGTATGTATCTGATTTATAAAGACGCCGGAGACTCTTGATAATTCAGATGTGCCTTGAGCCAATCAGGGCCTTTATTCCTATGCTAGTCTTAATAAATCTTCCTCACCCTCTATATGTTTACAGATATATTGGTAAGCCAAAAATGAATCATAAACATTTTAAATAATATATACCTATAGCTCTTGGTAACATTAGCAATCAGGGCTGGTTTTACACTTGATGATGTTTTGTGTGCTACCTTTTGTTGGAGCCCCATCGTTATGGTGTGCTCAGGGCCGGCGTTGGGTGGGGGGCAAATTGGGCAATTGCCCAGGGCCCCGTCCCTAAAGGGGCCCCCGTGATCCGGAACCTGATGACTCCGGATCCCGGAGTCAGGCCCAGACAAATCAATAGCAGAAAGACCCCTTTCCGTGGTGAGTAAAAATAACAAACATTTTTACTCACCTGTCCTTGCGTCCGACGTCATCTTCTGGCGTTCTGGACATCGCCGCTGAGGCCAGGCCTCAGCCTTAGCGATCACATGGGGAGTGCTGACAGCGTGCCTCACGTAATCGCTGAGGCCCAATCAC
Source organism: Leptodactylus fallax (assembly GCA_947044405.1). Lineage (NCBI taxonomy): Eukaryota > Metazoa > Chordata > Amphibia > Anura > Leptodactylidae > Leptodactylus > Leptodactylus fallax. The sequence goes on from CAMRHE010000096.1 coordinate 3,866,320, forward strand.
AGGCCTCAGCGGTGACGTCCACAACGCGTGACGTCAGCCGCAGAGAAGAAGAAGCCAGTGCCGGCGGGGATAGCGGAGCTGCGCGAGGAGGCCCAGCAGAGGTAAGACAAGGTGAGTATAACTGTTTGTTATTTTCCCTCACCTCCCCCGGGCCTTCGATTATTATACTCTGGGGTCTGAAGAGACCCCAGAGTATAATATAATAGCACTGTAGGGCCCCTCTGGATAGCATATTATACTGTGTGGGGCCACTGTGGAGCATTATAATGGGGAAGGGACCCTCTGGATAGCATGTTATATTCTGTGGGGCCTCTGTGGAAAATTATAATGTGGGGGGGGGCTCTGGAGATAATGTTATATTATGTGGGGCCACTTTGGAGCATTATGCTCTCCAGAGGGGCCCCCCAGTATAATGCTCCACAGTGGCCCCACACAGTATAATATGCTCTCCAGAGGGGCCCCCTAGTATAATGCTCCAAAGTGGCCCCACAGAATATAACATGCTCTCCAGAGCCCCCCACTTTATAATACTCCATAGAGGCCCCACAGAATATAACATGTTCTCCAGAGGGCCCCCTCCCCAGTATAATGATCCACAGTGGCCCCCACACAGTATAATATGCTCTCCAGAGCCCCCCCAGTATAATGCTCCACGGTTTCCCCACACAGTATAATATGCTCTCCAGAGGGGCCCCCCAGTATATTATACTGTTTTGGGCCACTGTGGAGCATTATACTGGGAAGGGGGGGGGGCTCTGGAGAGCATGTTATACTGTTTTGGGCCACTGTGGAGCATTATACTGGGTGGGGCTCTGGAGAGCATATTTTACTGTTTTGGGCCGCTGTGGAGTATTATACTGGGGAAACCTCTCTGGGCAGTATATTATATTGTGTGGAGGCCATTTCTGGAGCATGTTATACTGAGTGGGGTCACTGTGGAGCACTATTCTGGGGGGAGGCATCAGCAGAGCATTTTATATTGTGTGGCGCCACTGTGGGGCATTATTCAGGGGGGACTAGTGAGCATTATACTAGGGGGCTCTCTGGGGAGCATATTATACTGCGTGGGGCCTACTGTGGAACATTATACTGGGGGGACGCTCTGAGGAGCATAATATATTGCGTGGGGCCACTGTGGAGCAAAATACTGGAGGGGGCACTGTGGAGCATTATACTAACAGGGGCCCTCTGGGGAGCATATTATACTATGGGCCACTGTGGAGCTTTATACTGGGGGAAGGGACAGTGTGGGGAGCCTGTTATACTATGTGGGGCCACTGTGGAGTGTATTATATTGTGTGGGGCTTTTCGGGAGCATATGATACTCTGTGGGGCCATTGTAGAGCATTATACTGGGGGGGACTGTGGGGAACATATTATACTGTGGGGGACCACTGTGGAGCATTATACTGGGGGAACCCCTCTGGGGAGTATATTATACTGTGTGGAGGTCATTATGGAGCATGTTATACTGTGTTAGGCCACTGGAGCATTGTGGGGGGGCATTGTGGGGTGCATATTATACTGTATGGAGCATATTATATTGTGTGGGGCTGCTGGGGAGCATATTGCACTGTCTGGGGCCACTAAGGGGTAGTATACTGTGTGGGCCACTGTGGAGTATTATACTGTGTGGAGCCTTACATACCATGTGGGGCCACTATGGGGGGCTCAGGGGAGCAGTTTATACTGTGTGGGGTCACTGTGGAGCATTATATACCATGTGGGGAAACTGGAGGGCTCAGGAGAGCATTTTATACTGTGGAGCATTATATACCATGTGGAGCATTATACTGTGGAGGGGGGGGCTCACAATTCCTGCTGGCAGCCCTGTGTGCTATGTCTGCATCCCAGCTCCCTCACTATAATCTTGCACATATGTGTAGTGCCCCATGGCCATGTCATTCCCCATACAGTACTGTGCATGAACCGGCCCTGGAGTTATTGGGGCCTGCACAGTACTATAGGGGCTGACTATACTGGGAACATACTCAGTAACACCTGATAGTCATCACATATGTAAGACTTCAGTGAAGGAGCCGTGGTGTAGGCTATTAGCAGGAAGCTGTTGGGTGGGGCCCCAGAACAAGTTCCTCTGGTGGGCCTAAGGCCCTTCAGTCCGACACTGTATAACGGAGAACTATTATATATAAGGATTGGTTACTATATATAATTGGGAAACTTAAGTATGAGGGGGCTATTATAAGGGGGAACTATTATTTATAATATGGGCTATTATTTATAAGGGGGGAACTATTATATATAAGGCATCCAGTATAAGGGGGAGCTATTATTTATAGGAGGGGAACTTTTTATAAGGGGGGTATAATTGTTAAGTGGGCTTATTTATAAAGGGGGCTATTAGTGATAATGTGGACTATTATTTATAAGTGTTACTATTATTTATAAGGGAGCAGTATTATTTTTACGGGGTGACTGTTACTGATAAGGGGGAATATTACTGATACAGGGCACTATTTATCATTTATAAGGGAGCTATTACTGATAAAGGTGTAATATTATTTATAAGCAGAGACTATTATTTATAAGGAGGCGCTATAATAACTGATGACTGGGTGCAAAAATCTATTAGGTGCTCATTTGAATTGTGTGTGGTAAAATGGGGCTTTTTTTTCTTTTTTGTTGGCAGAAAGGAGGCGTTATTATAGGGATTGCCACTGGAAGACGATGGTGTTGTTTGCATATCAGCATTTGGGGCCCCGCTTTTAATTTTGCCCAGGGCCCCACTTTGTCTAAAACCGGCCCTGGGTGTGCTGTCATATATTGTGTATATACCCATGCCAAAGTGTTCAAAACTATATGTGGAATGCAGTGTAGCGTGGGATGTGCCAAATAACAGTTCCCAAAAAGACATGTCTTGTCCATGAGAATAAATACCAAGATATTTTCAGATTGCAATTGGAGTACCTCTTCTTTTTGGGATTTGTCTAGCTGAAGTCCAGGAACCTGGGCTCAAACAGCAGTTTTATTCTTTTATACTTTGACCGTTATATTGGTACTATTTTACTTTTCATACCCAATTAACATTTTGACACAGTTACGTAAAATAGTTTCTAGATAATACCCCTGTACAGTTAATATTAAAATTCTTGGTGGTATCAAGTTGCCAGGCCATCTGAGGCATCTCCTTCTTTGAATAGTGTGCACAGGTCACAGACATTAAAGGCTGGCATTTTTAGTAGCAGTGAACTGTGAAATTATGATATTTTAATGATAATATTCTGAACAAGCTCCGACAGCTTCAATAACATCACATTATGTACTGTATGTACCTATCTTTTACTATAGAAACTATCCTACAGGAGTTTATAAAGGAGTCTGTCCTAACCAGGATCTTTGGTATAAGAGTGGGATGCCTGGGACCCCACAGCAGATGAACTGAATAGTAGTTTTTACTCAAGTTTTTTTGTGGGACCAGATGTATTTTTTATTTATACCATTTTGGGGAATGTCTGATGTTTTGATCGCTTTTTATTTAATTTTTTATGGAGGCAAAACAGAAAAAATATGGCGGTTCAGCCATTTTGATATTTTCTTTCCTGCTACAGCGTTCACTGCATGGGAAAAATATTCTTATATACAGTACAGACCAAAAGTTTGGACACACCTTCTCATTCCAAGAGTTTTCTGTATTTTCATGACTATAAAAATTGTAGATTCACACTGAAGGCATCAAAACTATGAATTAACACATGTGGAATTATATAATTAACAAAAAAGTGTGAAACAACTGAAAATATGTCTTATATTCTAGGTTCTTTAAAGTAGCCAACTTTTGCTTTGATTACTGCTTTGCACACTCTTGGCATTCTCTTGATTAGCTTCAAGAGGTAGTCACCTGAAATGGTTTTCACTTCACAGGTGTGCCCTGTCAGGTTTAATAAGTGGGATTTCTTGCCTTATAAATGGGGTTGGGACCATCAGTTGTGTTGTTCAGAAGTCAGGTGGATACACAGCTGATAGTCCTACTGAATGGAGTGTTAGAATTTGTATTATGGCAAGAAAAAAGCAGCTAAGTAAAGAAAAACGAGTGGCCATCATTACTTTAAGAAATGAAGGTCAGTCAGTCCGAAAAATTGGGAAAACTTTGAAAGTGCCCCCAAGTGCAGTGGCCAAAACCATCAAGCGCTACAAAGAAACTGGCTCACATGAGGACCGCCCCAGGAAAGGAAGACCAAGAGTCACCTCTGCTGCGGAGGATAAGTTCATCCGAGTCACCAGCCTCAGAAATCACAGGTTAAGAGCAGCTCAGATTAGAGACCAGGTCAATGCCACACAGAGTTCTAGCAGCAGACACATCTCTACAACAACTGTTAAGAGGAGACTGTGTGCAGCAGGCCTTCATGGTAAAATAGCTGCTAGGAAACCACTGCTAAGGACAGGCAACAAGCAGAAGAGACTTGTTTGGGCTAAAGAACACAAGGAATGGACATTAGACCTGTGGAAATCTGTGCTTTGGTCTGATGAGTCCAAATTTGAGATCTTTGGTTCCAACCACCATGTCTTTGTGCGACGCAGAAAAGGTGAACGAATGGACTCTACATGCCTGGTTCCCACCGTGAAGCATGGAGGAGGAGGTGTGATGGTGTGGGGGTGCTTTGCTGGTGACACTGTTGGGGATTTATTCAAAATTGAAGGAATACTGAACCATCATGGTTACCACAGCATCTTGCAGCGGCATGCTATTCCATCCAGTTTGGGTTTAGTTGGACCATCATTTATTTTTCAACAGGACAATGACCCCAAACACACCTCCAGACTGTATAAGGGCTATTTGACCAAGAAGGAGAGTGATGGGGTGCTATGCCAGATAACCTGGCCTCCACAGTCACCAGACTTGAACCCAATAGAGATGGTTTGGGGTGAGCTGGACCGCAGAGTGAAGACAAAAGGGCCAACAAGTGCTAAGCATCTCTGGGAACTCCTTCAAGACTGTTGAAAGACCATTTCAGGTGACTACTTCTTGAAGCTCATCAAGAGAATGCCAAGAGTGTGCAAAGCAGTAATCAAAGCAAAAGGTGGCTACTTTGAAGAACCTAGAATATAAGACATATTTTCAGTTATTTCACTTTTTTGTTAAGTATATAATTCCACATGTGTTAATTCATAGTTTTGATGCCTTCAGTGTGAATCTACAATTTTTATAGTCATGAAAATACAGAAAACTCTTGGAATGAGAAGGTGTGTCCAAACTTTTGGTCTGTACTGTATTTTTAACTTAGGGAAATTCAGATGTTGGGGATCTCTAATTTGTTTATGATTGGTTTTATTTATTTTTATTTGAGATCTAGGGAAAGGGAAGTGATTAGAATTTTTAGGTTTGTTTATTTACTTTCACTGTTTGTTTGTTTTTTTAACTCCCCCAGGGGGCTTGAACCTGCATTCATAAGATTGTTTGTCCCATAGACTGCAATAGCACAGCATTGCAGTCTATGGGAAAATCACTGCATAACTATAGAGGCCTGCCTGACTGTCATAAGGCTCCTGACTAACACAACAGCTCCTTTGATATTGTCACATGGCAGTTGTCCTGCGACATATAAGGTAGAGGATGGATGGGGATACATCCGGTGGGGGGGCACAAATGGGGGATCAGGAACTATACAATAACAAAATTCACACGATCAGAGACTCTGATAACGGGCACTAGTCTCGGGTCTACGATGTGTAAAATGGAATTTGTTACTGCCTTCAGTAATCTGCCCCTTTTATATTGGGAAAAAGAGATGGCAAAAAGAGGAGGCAGAGGGAGTGGAGTAATACATGTGGCATAAGACACAAAGGGTCTGCACAGGAACTGTCAGTAATAGATTTGTAATCAAGACTGTTGTAAAGTTGCTTTTTTTATTTTTAGATGTGTTGGAGTAAAGAAATTGTTTGAAAGACGCTATACCCTTTAAGGAACACACACAAATGATGTACTGTACAGTAAAAGAAATGTCCAGCTTTGCAGTAATTAGTAATAATAAGCAGTATGGCAAGAGGACCAAGTGACAGTTTATAACAGAAGAGAGAGAATGCCTCTACTTACATCTGTGTATGCTGAGCATTTGTCCTTGATCAATAGCTCTGCATAACTTTAGTATCAACTAATTTGTAAAAATGTCAGTTTGTTGCACAGATATCCAAAGTTTAAATTGCTTTACATTTTTATCTTATTTCAAACAGATGTTTCATGGGGATTTTTTTTTAACAAAATGTAAAGCAGCAGCTTCTTATTTATGTCTGCATGTTCAGAGAAACCTAACTTATGAACAGTCTGTCCATCAGACTGAAGTTGTAGTCCAAATAAAAAAAACAAGCATTTTCATATTAATCTTGTTTGCCAGTACCCATTTATGCAATTTAAGGGAGATTCCTCCCTTAAGTAATTAGGCTTCATGTACATGACCATAGTCATATGCAAGTCCATTGAAAAGGAACGGATGGCACATGGATAGTATCGTGTGCCATCTGTGTTTTTCACTGACCCAGTTATTAGACTAGAGGGACCTAGCTGCAAACACGGGTAGGAATAGGACCTGCTCTATATTTTGGGGGTGGTCCTACGGACCATACACACATCCAAAAATACTGTGGGTGTGTATATGGGACTCTAGACATGAATGCGTCCATATACTATCTACAGTGCAATTACGGACCCTTGCATTTACAAAAAAAAAATTATATATATATATATATATATATATATATATATATATATATCTTATTTATTGTCCTGTATGGCATTGCACATTATCTGAGACAATTATATGACTTAAGGGGACACTAATGTCACATTACAGACTAAATCTGCTACTTAACATCTTTATTATGTTGACTGTTTACTTATGTATACTTTGTACCCAATTTGTGAAGAATAACTTTTCTTTTATTATTTCTACCACATCATGGAGATGGTAAATCAGAACATAGCATAAAATAAATAAATATATTGGTCCATCTATCCAGCTATCAAAGGTTGATTCATGCTGATGTGGTGTAGAAAAAGTTTTCTTGGCAGAGAATGGTCCAGAGACACACATGGAATTTTTGTTGCTTTTTTGGAGTAGATATTGCTTCTTTTTTTTTTAAATCAAAGCAAGAGTAGATTCCGCAGAATGAAGTATGTCCTTTTATATCTCCCATTTCTTTTGAATCAACAGGATAAATCCTGTTTGTTTTCTGTGGATAGGGGCCAGAAGAAGTGATTTTTAGTGCGAAACGGCCATCACTTTGAATGCTACATATGAATAATTGGAATAAAGCAACAATTTTATAAGAAGTTTGGTGAGTGTCCCCTTTCTTTTCTTCAATGTTGGATTTATGCTTTTGGACTTTGTCTTTACTTTATGGGGAGAGCACCACTAGATTCTTCCTAGTGCAGCTTATTATTGTATTTGAGGACTTTGAATTTTTTGGGCCAGTGCCACCTTTTTCTTTTTTTCTGCTATCCTATTATTGAATCTGCAGAAATCCATGTGTTTAAGGGGCAAGGCTGATGGTCAATACTGGATACTCGTGATCTACAGGCCCTCAGGTGGCACTGCATTAAAAACAGACATGGGTCGATGATACATAGCACTGCATGGGCTCAGGAATACTTCAAGAAATCATTCTCAAATGCAAATTAACATGCAATGAAGAATCCATATATCAACACAATCCAGAAATGCCACCATCTTTGAGACTGCTGTCATATTCTCAGGCTTGGCCATATTGGCCATCGTTATGTATGGAGGAAAAAGGGAGAAGCTTGCAAGCCTGAGAACACCATCCCAACTGTGAAACATGGTGGCGGCAGCATCATGTTTTGGGGTTGTTTTGCTGCAGGAGGGACTGGTGCACTTAACAAAATAGATGGCATCATGAGGGAAGAACATTATGTGGCAATACTGAAGCAACATCTCAAGACATCAGCCAGGAAGTTAAAGCTTGGGCACAAATGGGTCTTCCAAATCGACAATGGCCCAAAGCATACTGCCAAACTGGTTACAAAGTGACTTAAGGATAACAAAGTCAATGTTTTGGATTGACCATCACAAAGCCCTGATCTCAATCCTATAGAAAATTTATGGACAAAGCTGAAAAGGCAGGTGCGAGCAAGGCGGCCTACAAACATGGCTCAGTTACACCAGTTCTGTCAGGAGGAATGGGCCCAAATTCCTGCCAACTATTGTGAGAAGCTTGTGGAAGGATATCCAAAACGTTTAACCCAAGTCATACAGTTTAAGGGCAATGGTACCAAATACTAATGAAATGTATGTAAACTTTTGACTTTGCAGAAAGTAATAAAAATGCCTTAGAAAATTCTATCTCTCTCATTATTCTGGCATTTGGCAAATATAAATAATTTTGGTAATCCTAATTGACCTAAAATGAGAAAGGTTTATTCTGATTTCATGTTAGAGAGTGAGAAAAACATTCATATGTGTCTTTTTATATAGTGTATGTAAACTTTTGGTTTCAACTGTATAAATGAGAGCTTGTTTCAAAGTACAGCACAAAACCTTAAACAACTATACTGATGCAAAAATAGAAAAGTTAAGGCTGTTATAGTTATGAACATGGGAAGGCAAAAACAAAAATTTAATCTGAGCACTAAAAACACTGTGCTTTGAGTCTATTGTGAGAAAAGTGCATTACAAATGTTTGTTGTTGTTAAATTACAAATTTTGCAGTTTCAGTAGATACCATAAAAATGAATGGAGAGAATTGTGCACATGTGTGAACATCTCTCCAATAAATACCTGGTTTGTAGCCAAATTGGCAAGTATAATATAAAATGTAACACATTACTAATATATAGGTTTATATATAAGCTATATAATATGTATGCTTTGCTATATACATATTGAAGAAGGAAACAGTCTATCCATATTTATAAAGGAAAATGCAATACCAACATCAAAGACTCTACCACAACTTTCCACAGTAGAATGATAAACTGCAATATAGCAACTTGCAGTGCCACAAAAACCACAGGTGTGCACCACACGAGACAGTGAAAATGTGATTCCTGGAAGCAAGACAATTCTGTGCCTATATCACGTTTATCTCCTATTGTAGTAAGACATCTGTTACAAATTGAGTTTGAAAGTTCCTGTTTAACCAACACAAATTTACGGTTGTATTGCTTATATGTGGTTCTTTTAATTTTCATACACGGTAGTAAAAATCAAGAAGATATGAATGATTGTAGTAATTGCATATATTTATATGATCAAATAACAGCAATTAGTGCCTGTTAAATATTCAGATAAAAAACACATTCACAGGCATATATTGTGCTTTATCCAAATGATGTTTCAAACATATAAAGGCCTTTATCAAATGGGAGTAAGAACCCCCATCTAATAACTGAAGTAGAGAATGGTTAGAAAAAGCATCACTAAATCTGGAAGACCCAACATGTCCATGTCTATTACATGGAGATCATATTTATTTAAATTTGAAGTGTGTAATGCTTCATTTATCCTGCAGTGGCGCTGCAGTCCAAAATATATTACAGCTTACCACAGCAGTGGGAATATCCATTGATAATTCACTGAGGAACCTTTGAATGGTTGTAAGAGAGAATAACGTGAAAGTTAACCTGTATAAACATACTGTATGTGATAGACATAAGATAAAAGATTATATTTTATCTACCACTAGTGCCCTTTCATATTAATACTAATTAATGTCTAATTGATAATTTATTAATAACTTCTTAATGTCTTATAATACTCTGATAATGGTCTCTTACTCGGTCTCAAAACTAGCATGGGGCTTTAATAAAGTTATACTTCTACTGTTAGAAAGATTTTCTCATGTATTGTACTGTATGTCATTTTAAAGAAATGTAGTAGTTTTGTTTCTAACAACTCTATGAAATATTTTGAGGTGCAGTTAAAGTCAGAAGTTTACAGACACATAGTTCATAGTGATAATAACTCATATTTAACCCCTTCACATATTCTGTGTCACAAACTATAGTATGAACATTTTTTTCTAACAAATGTTTACAAACAGATTCATTTAAAATTCACTATATAAAATTCCAGGGGTCAGAAGTTTACACACATCAAATTGACTTCAAATAACTTGGAAAATTACAGAAAATTATTTTATGGATTTAGAAACGTTTGATAATCTAAATGACATCACATGAGTTAATTGGAGCTATACTTGTGGCTGTATATTAGGATATACATCCAAGGCCTGCTTGCACCTTTGCTTGACATCAGGGTGAAATCAAAAGTAATCAGCCAACTGTCATCATCCTATACTACCCTATATTCGGTTAACTAACCCCGGCTTTTTTGTGACCTCCGATAACTGCTAGATAAATGGCGTCCCTTGCATATTTCCCTGATAGGGCGAATCACTGCTGTTAAAATGACGCTCCTCCCTAAACTCCTCTACATCTTTGTAACCCTTCCAGTGGCAGTCCCCTGCTCAAAACTGTGCTCTCTCCAAAAGGCTGTTTTCCAATTCATTTGGAATGGGAAGAGGCACCGCATTCCATGCTCAGTCTTGCTGGCTGGTAAGGCAGAGGGGGGCCTAGCAGTTCCACACCTGCTCCACTATTATGTTGTGGCCCATCTATGTCGTATTCCGTTTTGGGCATCGGCCTGGGCCTACACTAAATGGGTGGAGATAGAAAAGCTCTGACTGGCTCCTATCCATCCGAATGCTTTCTTATGGTCTCACTCATCACCTCTGCCTCCCACCCCTCTTTTAGAACCCATCCGCTTCATTAGAGCCATCTGGATTACCTGCCATAAGCTCTTCCCGCTCGCCTCCCACCACTCCTCCATGGTTTCTTTCATTTTTAACCCTCTCCTCCTGTTTCATGTCGCTGACCTGATTGCCTCGTCATCCTTGGAGCTCAAACCCTTTGACTATTTTACCTCTAATTTGCACTTGCCTTCTACTGAGTGGCTTCACTATAGGCAGATAGCTCACTTTATGACCACTTTGTTTGGGGCCCTGCGAGTGTCTATCCCTACTCTTTTTGAGAAGATCTGTCGAGCGGGTACCACTACGAAGGGCCTGATTTTACCGTATCCTCTCTTCTCCAGAGGGATTCACTCCCCTTGTCTACAAATACATGATGAAGTGGACAGAGGCTCTGGGTAGTCAGATCTCCCCAAAACAATGGCAGATCATATGGTCCCGTGTAGCCAAATCATCCACATGTATTACATTCTGTGAAACTCAGTATAAGTTACCCATGTTCTGGTACCATACCTCTGGCTTCCTACACATCTCCAGCATTCCCTCGGCCTGATGGAGATGCCTCTCTGATTAGAGCACATTGTACTACATCTTTTGGAGCTGCCCCTTGATCCGTACTTTCTGGAAAGAGGTTAAGGTATTAACTGACGAGTTCTTTCTCCAGGTTGTCCCGCTGGATCCTCTTGTCTGTTTACTTATTTTGACTCCCCTCCCCTTGGCAAAAAGACCTCTAAACTCTTCCTGTATCTTTGCACTGCTGCTAAAACACTGGAAAAGTGCACACCCTCCTACTAGTCCTGCCCTTGTAGCCCGTATCAAGGATGTGCGCAGCCTGGAGTATCTTACTGCCACGCTCAACAACACAACGGATGCGTTTCAGTCAATCTGGTCCCCATGGGATTCGTTCTGCACTCTCCATGGTCTCTGATCTCACTCTTCCCTTCCTCCCCCCTCGTTGTTTCCCAACGCTGTGTATGTTGTGTTTTAAGTTTTGTGTTCTGTTTGTCCTTGTTCAGACAGTTTTTTTCTTGGTTGATTATGATTTTAAGATTTTTCTCTTCCCTCTTTTTCCCTTCCCTAACTATCTTTGTATTTTGCTTATATTATCTCATTGTTTGTATTATAAAACTTTTGTTAAAACCTAATAAAAATTACAGTAAAAGAAAAGTAATCAGCCAAGACATCAAAAAAAGAATTGTTGACCTCTACAAGTCTGGTACATTCTTGGACGTAATTTACAAAAGCCTGAATGTACCATGTTCATCTGCTCAAATAATAATGTGCAAGTTTAAATACCATGGGACCAGGTAGCCATGATATCATTCAGGAAAGAGATCTGGCTAGTAGAGATGGGCTTACATGGATGCAAAGGATATAAATCAATCCAAGAACAACAGCTAACCTTCTGCTATCGTAAACTGGTATAAAGTACCTACAGTGCTGGCCAAAAGTATTGGCACCCCTGCAATTCTGTCAGATAATACTCAATTTCTTCCAGAAAATTATTGCAATCACAAATGCTTTGTTAATAATATCTTCATTTAATTTGTCTTCAATGGAAAACCACAAAAAGAATTGTCAAAAAGCCAAATTGGATATAATTCCACACCAAACATAAAAAAGGGGGTGGACAAAAGTATTGGCACCCTTTGAAAAATCAGGTGATGCTTCTCTAATTTGTGTAATTAACAGCACCTGTTACTTACCTGTGGCACATAACAGGTGGTGGCAATAACTAAATCACACTTGCAGCCAGTTGAAATGGATTAAAGTTGACTCAACCTCTGTCCTGTGTCCTTGTGTGTACCACATTGAGCATGGAGAAAAGAAAGAAGACCAAAGAACTGTCTGAGGACTTGAGAAGCAAAATTGTGAGGAAGCATGAGCAATCTCAAGGCTACAAGTCCATCTCCAAAGACCTGAATATTCCTGTGTCTACCGTGCGCAGTGTCATCAAGAAGTTTAAAGCCTAAGGCACTGTGGCTGACCTCCCTAGATGTGGACGGAAAAGGAAAAATTGACGATAGATTTCAACGAAAGATTGTGCGGATGGTGGCTAAAGAACCTCGACTAACATCCAAACAAGTTCTAGGTGCCCTGCAGTCTGAGGGTACAACAGTGTCAACCTGTACTATCCGTCGGCGTCTGAATGAAAAGGGACTCTATGGTAGGATATCCAGGAAGACCCCACTTCTGACCCAGAGACATAAAAAAGCCAGGCTGGAGTTTGCCAAAACTTACCTGAGAGAGCCAAAAACTTTTTGGAAGAATGTTCTCTGGTCAGATGAGACAAAAGTAGAGCTTTTTGGGAAAAGGCATCAACATAGAGTTTACCGGAAAAAAAAAGAGGCCTTCAAAGAAAAGAACACGGTCCCTACAGTCAAACATGGCGGAGGTTCCCTGATGTTTTGGGGTTGCTTTGCTGCCTCTGGCACTGGACTGCTTGACCGTGTGCATGGCATTATGAAGTCTGAAGACTACCAACAAATTTTGCAGCATAATGTAGGGTCCAGTGTGAGAAAGCTGGGTCTCCCTCAGAGGTCATGGGTCTTCCAGCAGGACAATGACCCAAAACACACTTCAAAAAGCACTAGAAAATGGTTTGAGAGAAAGCACTGGAGACTTCTAAAGTTGCCAGCAATGAGTTCAGACCTGAATCCCATAGAACACCTGTGGAGAGATCTCAAAATGGCAGTTTGGAGAAGGCACCCTTCAAATCTCAGGGACCTGGAGAAATTTGACAAAGAAGAATGGTCTAAAATTCCAGCAGAGCATTGTAAGAAACTCATTGATGGTTACCGGAAGCGGTTGTTCGCAGTTATTTTGTCTAAAGGTTGTGCTACCAAGTATTAGGCTAAGGGTGCCAATACTTTTGTCCGGCCCATTTTTGGAGTTTTGTGTAAAATGATCAATGATTTGACTTTTTTTCATTCTCTTTTGTGTTTTTTCATTGCAAGCAAAATAAATGAAGATATTATTACCAAAGCATTTGTGATTGCAATCATTTTCTGGAAGAAATTGAGTATTATCTGACAGAATTGCAGGGGTGCCAATACTTTGGCCAGCACTGTATATGAACAGTAACAGTCTCCTGCATCGACATGACTTGGAAACTGTTCAGCATTTAAAAAGCTACTACTCCAAAACCGCCATAAAAAGACAGATTACAAATGACAACTGCACATGGAGACAAAGATGTTGCTTTTTGGATAAATGTCCTTTGCTCTGATGAAACAAAATGGAATTGTTTGGCCATAATGACCATCAATACGTATGGAGGAAACAGGGGGAAACTTGAAAGCCAAAAATCACTATCCCAACTGTGACACACAGAGGTGGCAACAACATATTGAGTGGGGGTGGTTTGCTTCAAGATGGATAGGTACATGTCAGAAAATAGATGGAATTATGAGGAAGGAAATTACATGGAGATATTGAAGCAGCATCTGAAGATATCAGCCTGAACCACAAGGAAAGTCAAAACTGGTCTAGGAATTTAGAAGTGCAATACGGCTGGAAGCGCTTATTGTTATTACAGAGCCTACCAGGAAGTGAGTGGTGGGTAAGAATTCTTTATTCACTGCTCTGCTCCCTGCTTCTCAGCAGAAGAAGAGAGCAGAGCTATGAGTAATGAATCCAGCCCACTCCTGATTACTTTGTAGGTGGAAGCATAGAGAGGGCCTACTTTGCTGAGTATGGGGGCACTGAGATGGCCATTCCATTGGGTGTTGAGGTACTGAGGGGACCATTCTATTCTGTGTAGGGGTACTGAGCAAGCCATTGTACTTCGAGTATGTGTGGAGGGACTGAGAAGGCCATTGTAGTGTGTGTGGGGGAACTAAGGGGTGCATTATAGTGTGTTGGGTCACTACGGGGGAATCATACTGTTTGGGGCCACTAAGCGGGCATTATTCATACTTTCCAACTCTCCCAGAAGATTTGGAAAGGTCCCAGTAAAAAGGATGCCCTTCTGGAGGCCCAGAAGAGTGGGCAAATCTCCCAAACTTCGCGGAACGCCCCCCTATCTGCCAATCTTTTGGATGGTTTATATGCAATGTGGGCATATTATGTGCCAGTAATTTCTCAAAAAAGTGGCCAGTCATGTCTCACAAAAAGAGGTGTGATATGCACAAATCGGAGTTCAGCAACATGAAAAGGGAGTGTGGTCACTCCAAAATTTTTACTCCCCTCTTTACAAGTGTGACCCATCGCATGATGGATGTCATATAATGGACCTCATGCCCCTCAATAGTACCTTCCTTCACAGACCCAATTGCCATGGTTACATCATGGTGTCCATCACATTGATGGGTAGGATAGTAGTGCATGCTTCTTCCCATCAAATCTGACATTACTGTTGAGAGAGACTCCAAATAAAGCCTTATTTTGTTAACATTTAAAATTGGGACTTGGATGGAGCTTTTTCACTAAGGGGTACTTCAGTTGAAATGGTTCAGAAACACTGGTCTATAGTATTGTTCTCATATTTTGCATATTTGAAATATGATTCTATGAGAAGAGAGGGAATGTTAGGAATTATGAAAAATTAAGTTTTAATAATTGTGATTGGCTTTGGTGTATGTAAATTTATGTCTTCAACTGTATGTTCCTTATTGCACCCATATTATCTGAAATGCAAATTGAATATATAAAATCTCTGTACCACAGCTTTTACTAATAATCTGACTGCTTTTCACATTCCTATCACTCTTTCTCCTTGTATATTTACTCCATGACCTCTCAGTGTAAACTTTACCCTGCCATGACCAATGCATTACCCTTGACCCAGATGAGGTGATCCATTCATATATTACTTCTGTCACCAGGGTACAAAAAAGCATGTTATGGGTAGTATTAACCAAGGGTCACCATGCCGTGTCAGGGTGCAAGAACTCCTCAAGCACTGCAATAGCTTGTAGTGGTAGTTGCAGCAGTTTTTATCAGCATGATGTCAATGGTCAAGCAATATAGAAGCTTTCTTGCTCAGAACATTTACTTATCTAAGGAAATAAACGTGATAATCTTAATTTATTGTAATCTCTGTAAGCAACAAAATCATAATAGAAAACGTTTCCAAAGAAAATTCCACTGTTGTAGAGTACAACATGTTTACAGTTTCCTACAGTTTAAAGTTACATCACATGTTGAAAATCTTCTGCTTTAGTTATCTTATTCTGCTTTTATCATATACTCTATTTTGCATTTGCACAGAACATCACTTTCAAAATTGTGCTGTATATATATATATATAGTGCCATGCAAAAGTATTCATACCCCTTGAACTTTTTTAAAATTTTGTCCCCTTACTACCACAAACTTAAATGTATTTTATTTAGATTTTAAGTGTTAGGCCAACACAAAGTAGCAGATAATTGTGAAGTGGAATGAAAATGATACATGGTTTTCTAAATTTTAATCAAATAAAAATCTGAATAGTGTGACATGCAAAAGTATTCAGCCCCCCTATATCAATACTTTGTAGAGCCACCTTTCACTGCAATTACAGCTGCAAGTCTTTTGGGGTATGTCTCTACCAGCTTTGCGCAACTAGAAAATGAGATTTTTGCCTATCTTCTTTGCAAAATAGCTCAAGCTCAGCCAGATTGGATGAAGAGCGTCTGTGAACAGCAATTTTCATGTCTTGCCACAGATGCACAATGGAATTTAGGTCTGGACTTTGCTGGGCCATTCTAACACATGAATATTCTTTGATCTAAAGCATTCCACTGTAGTTCTGGCTGTTTAGGTTCATTTCTTGCTGGAAGGTGAATCTCCTTCCTAGTCTCAAGTCTTTTGCAGCCTACAACAGGTTTTCTTCCAGGATTGCCATGTATTTAGCTCCATCCATCTTCCCATCAACTCTGACCAGCTTCCCTGCTGGGAAAAAGCATCCCCACAGCATGATGCTGCCACCACCATGTTTCACAGTGGGAATGAAATGTTCAGGGTGATGAGCAGTGTTACTTTTTCGCCACACATAGCGCTTTGCATTTAGGCCAAAAAGTTCAACTTTGGTCTCATCTGACCAGAGCACCTTCCTCCACATGTTTGCTGTGTCCCCTATAACTACAAATGGTACTTCTTATTTCTTTCTTTCAAGAATGGTTTTCTTCTTGCCACTCTTCCATAAAGGCCAGATTAGTGGAGTGCACGACTTATAGTTGTCCTGTGGACAGATTCTCCCACCTGAGCTGTGGATTTCTGCACCTCCTCCAGAGTGACCATGGGCCTCTTGGTTGCTTCTCTGACCAGTGCTCTCCTTACCCGATCTCTCAGTTTAGGTCCACAGCAGTTCGCAGTTGTAGAAGACTTTTTCCATTTTTGGATGATGGATTTAACAGTTCTCCTTGGGATGCTCAAAGTTTGGGATATGGTTTATAACCTAACCATGCTTTAAACTTCTCCACAACTTTATCTCTGACCTGTCTGGTGAGTTCCTTGGTCTTCATGATGCTGTTTGTTCACTAGTGTTCTCTATTTATTTATTATGCTTACTTATATAGCGCCATCATATTCCGCAGTGCTTTACAAACATTGACAGTCACTGTTTCATATAGGGCTCATAATCTATATTCCCTATCAGTATGTCTTTGGAGTGTGGGAGGAAACCCAGGGAGAACATACAAACTCCTTGCAGTTGTTGTCCTTGGCAGGGTCTCCTGGGTCTCCTACCATAGCATTTGATTTCATTCAAATGTCAATGGATAGTTTGCGCTGACACTGATGCACCCTGAGCCTACAGGACAGCTTGAATTTCTTTGGAACTTGAGTGGGGCTGCTGATCCACCATCCAGACTATCCTGCGTTGCAACCCGTTATCAATTTTTCTCTTCTGTCCACATCCAGGGAGATTAGCTACAGTGCCATGGGTTGTAAACTTTGTGATTATGTTGTGCACTGTGGACAAAGGAGCACCAAGATCTCTGGAGATGGACTTGTAACCTTGAGATTGTTGATATCTGTAATATGCTGAATTAAATGGGGTCATCCTGGCCTTTAATAGATCTAAAATGCTCACAAAACCGTACATATATTCTCCTGATAGTTTTTTCTATGTAAAATCTCTACTGACTAAATGATTTCTAATCGTGCCACTCCTCCTAAATGTAATCATAGGTTGATTTTCTGACCCTCTCACCAACGTCAGGGTCCTTTTGAATAATGCATCGTGTTATCTAAAAGAGCAGTCCGATATAAAATGCTATTTCAAAAACATCATCTATTATATTGACAGGGTAGCTTTCTATAAATTTTTGTTTCAATTTACTAGCCTTTCTATAAAAGATATTATCACTAGAGATGAGTTCTCAAAAGTTCGATTCGGCACTTCTATTCGAAGTTCCAAAAAAATTTGCTTTGATCCAAATTACTTTGCTGCGAATATCTCTAAAAAACACCTATTTCCTAGCTTCAGAGAGCCTGTATAGTGGAGTAGAACACTGTGCCTTGCAGTAACACACATAGGGAGTCTACTGTGGTAGTCAAACAATACTGTGAGTCCGAATGACACATACATGACAGGCGTCGCTCTTAGAATCGATGCACACTTCACTTATTTGGACAGTTATGGGGCCAAAACTGACCATCTAACTAAAGAGGGAACCCAGCCTTTCAGGTCCATGTTAGTGTCAGGTAGAAAGAGCACACTCCTTTTACACCGTCGTCTGTCGATTCCACATATATGTCTACAGAGTGGCAAGGCGACATAATGTGGAGGTGGCAGCAGCATGAGGAGGCCATACAGTGACCCAGTGGTAGTGGCATTAGGAGGACATACAGTGACCCAGCAGTGACTGTGGCATGAGGAGGGCATATAGTGACCCAGTGGCAGAGGTGGAGGTAGTAGCAGCCTTAGGAGGGCATACAGTGACCCAGTGGCTACGGCATGAGGAGGGCATACAGGGACTAAGTGGCTGTGGCATGAGGAGGCCATACAGTGACCCAGTGGCAGTAGCATGAGGAGGACGCAGAGTGACCCAGTGGAAACAGCATGAGGCTGCCATACAGTGATCCAGTGGCAGCGGCATGAGAAGGCCATACAGTGACTCGGGGCAGTGGCATGAGGAGGGCATACAGTGACCTGGTGGCTGTGGCATGAGGAAGGCATACAGTGACCCAGTGGTAGCGGCATGAGGAGTCATACAGTGACCCAGTGGTAGCGGCATGAGGAGGCATACAGTGACCCAGTGGCTGCGTCATGAGGAGGGCATACAGTGACCCAGTGGCAGCGGCATGAGGAGTACACAGAGTGACCCAGTGGAAGCGGCATGAGGAGGACATACAGTGACCCAGTGGCAGAGGTGGAGGTAGTAGCAGCCTTAGGAGGGCATACAGTGACCCAGTGGCTGTGGCATGAGGAGGGAATACAGTGACTCAGTGGCTGCGGCATGAGGAGACCATACAGTGACCTGGTGGCAGCAGCATGAGGAAGACGCAGAGTGACCCAGTGGAAACAGCATGAGGCTGCCATACAGTGATCCAGTGGCAGCGGCATGAGGAGGGCATACAGTGACTCGGTGGCAGTGGCATGAGGAGGGCATACAGTGACCCAGTGGCAGCGGCATGAGGAGGGCATACAGTGACCCAGTGGCTGTGGCATGTGGAGGCCATACAGTGACCTGGTGGCAGCAGCATGAGGAGGATGCAGAGTGACCCAGTGGAAACGGCATGAGGATGCCATACAGTGACCCAGTGGCAGCAGCATGAGGAGGGCATACAGTGGCAGCGGCATGAGGAGGGCATACAGTGACCCAGTGGCTGTGGCATGAGGAGGGCATACAGTGACCCAGTGGTAGTGGCATGAGGAGGCATACAGTGACCCAGTGGCTGTGGCATGAGGAGGGCATACAGTGACCCAGTGGCAGCGGCATGAGGAGTACACAGAGTGACCCAGTGGAAGCGGCATGAGGAGGACATTCACATTCAGTGACCCAGTTCCTCCCCTGTGTGACTTTGTTCGCCCAGGCAAACGAGATGTAGAACAGTGTGACACCATTGTGCCCTACACATTTGGTATGCTGGAGGAGCACTGTGAATTGTCCCTGCAGTGAAGGATGAGGTGGACATTGTTGCAGGACCAACGGCGTCAGAACGTGGAAGCGGCGCCACCTGGCCAAGTTGCTGGTGGCAAGGTGACAATGTGAAGTTGGCAGCAGCATGAGGAGGGCATACAGTGACCAAGTGGCAGCAGCATGAGGAGGATGCAGAGTGACCCAGTGGAAACGGCATGAGGAGGTCATGCAGTGACCCAGTGGCAACGGCATGAGGAGGCCATATAGTGACCCAGTGGCAGCAACATGAGGAGGCCATACAGTGACCAAGTGGCAGCAACATGAGGAGGCCATACAGAGACCCAGTGGCAGCGGCATGAGGAGGCCATACAGTGACCCAGTGGCAGCAACATGAGGAGAGCATACAGTGACCAAGTGGCAGCGGCATGAGGAGACCATACAGTGACCAAGTGGCAGCAACATGAGGAGGCCATACAGTAACCCAGTGGCAGCAACATGAGGAGGGCATACAGTGACCAAGTGGCAGCGGCATGAGGAGTACACAGAGTGACCCAGTGGAAGCGGCATGAGGAGGCCATACAGTGACCCAATGACAGTGGCATGAGGAGGCCATACAGTGACCTGGTGGCAGCGGCATGAGGAGGCAGCAGTGTGAGGAGGCCATACAGTCACCCAGTGCCAGATTGCAGAGGTGGCAGCAGAGTGAGCAGGCCACAGAGTGGCAAGGTGATATCATGTGTAGGTAGCAACAGTCTTAGGAGGCCATACAGTGACCCAGTGACAGAGTGAGGAGGTGGCAGCAGCGTGAGGAGGCCATACAGTCACCCAGTGGCAGAGTGCAGAGGTGGCAGCAGAGTGAGCAGGCCACAGAGTGTCAAGGTGATATCATGTGTAGGTAGCAACAGCCTTAGGAGGCCATACAGTGAACCAGTGGCAGAGTGTGGTGAGGCAGCATGGATCATTTAATCTGCTGCATCAGGCATTGGTGGGTGGAAGTCCTGGCTGATCCATGCCTGATTCATTTTCACAAAGGTCAGTCTCTCAAATTTTGGGTGGACAGGTGAGTTCTACTTGGGGTAACTATCCGCACTAAACACCCGCTCTGATGCCACACTACTGGCTGGGCAGGACAGCTTTTCCAGGGCAAACTCAGCCAGTTGCGGCCTCAAATCCAGTTTGGCTGCCCAGTAGTCCAGCGGATCTTCGATGACGGGTGGCAGGGTGTACTCTAAATATGTCACCACCTGCTGGTTGAACTTCTGCTCTGTGCCTAGCTGCTGATGAGCAGATTCTTCACTATGCGGCTGAAGAAAGCTGCTCATCAGCGACTCTAGGCTCAGGCTGCTGCTGATGGAGCCGATACTGCTCCTGCCACCCGTACTCCCTCCCACAGCTGCCATGCCAGTGCAAGTTGAGCGCTCAGGGCCCCCCCAGTCAGACATGCGAGAGGATGGACGATGGCACAGGTAGGCAGTGGCCAACTTGCTACATAGGATGTCTCTATAGTAGTTCAGTTTGTCCTCCCTCTCAGAGGGTGTAAAAAAAGGTCCCCATTTTTCCCCGGTAGCAAGGTAGCAAGGGTTCAACATGGTGGAGAGCCAGTAGTCATCCCTGTGCCGAATGGTGACAATTCGGCTGTCATTGAGCAGGGAAGTCAGCATGCATCGGGCCATTTGCGCAAGTGACTCCAAGGGACTCCCTGCATCCATCTACACTGCATACTTCCACGGTGTGTCTGAGTCATCTGCCTCATCCTCTGGCTGTTCTGGTTGCTCCTGCTCCTCCTCTCCACCCATTTGACTACACATTGTTTGGGCTCCAATGTCCTCCTCATCCTCCTCCTCCTCCAGTTAAGCCCCCACAGGGCTCATGTGGCCTTGAAATGTAGACACCACATCTCCAGTCCCCTGACCAGCCAGATTGATAAGCATCTTTTCCAGGATGTGAATCAGTGGAATGACGTTGTTCATCCCGTAGTCCTGGCGACTGACTAACAAAGTGGCCTCCTCAAAGGGAACTAACAAATGGCATGTGCCACGCATGAGCTGCCACTGGGTAACGTTAAAATTGCACAGGGGAGTACCTCTGTCCGCTTGGATCATCAAGAAATCGTTTATGACTTTTCTCTGTTCATATAGTTGATTCAACATATGGAGGGTTGAATTCCAACGAGTGACTGAAGTGCATGCAAAATTTCCTTGACATTTTTAGGATGTCTTGAAGATGGGTGGAACACTTAAGGAAACGCACGACAACCAGATTGAACACGTGCGCCATGCAGGGCGAATGACTCAGCCCTCCTTGACGCAGCGCCGACACCATGTTCTTCCTGTTGTCGGTCACCATTGTTCCGATTTTAAGTTCTCTTGGAGAAAGCCAGGATTCGATTTCTTGATAGAGGACGAGGATCAGTTCCTCCTCATGTGTTATGCTGGAGGAGAACTGGGAATTATTCCTGCAGTGGAGGCTGAGGAGACAGTGGAGGATGTGGCGGACATTGTTGCAGGACCAACGGCGTGAGAACGTGGAGGCAAAAGCTGCGTCACCTGTCCAAGTTGCTGGTGTGTCTGGGCAGGCACCACATTAACCCAGTGGGCCGTAAATGACATATATTGTCCTTGACCGTAGTTACAGCTCCACACGTCGGCGTTGCCGTGCACTTTGGCAGACACCGACAGTCTCAAGGACTGGCACACCTTCTCTTCTACATATTTGTGCAGGGCTGGTACTGCCTTCTTGGCAAAGAAAAGACGGCTTGGGACTCTCCACCTTGGCTTGGAGCAAGCCATCAGTTCTCTGAAAGGTGCAGAGTCCACCAAGTGGAAAGGGAACAACTGCAGCACTAGCAACTTGGACATGAGCACATTCAGCTTCTGCACTGTTGGATGAGTGCACGCATACTGTTGTCTCTTAGATATAGATTCTGTGATCGATTGCTGACGCAATGACTGACTAGGAGGAGGAGGAGGAGCAGGAGCATCACGACCAGCAGATGATGGGAAGGACACACAGCTTCCTTCAGCTGAGGTGGTGGAGCCTTGACTGCTTGAAATGGGATGCATGCCACTGGGTGCTGCAGCGGTTGCTGTGACTGGCTGGACCACCACATTGGAGCCACAGCTCTCCCAGGCCACTTTATGGTGATGCTGCATATGTTGGTGCAGGGCTGTGGCGCCAACATTGGCACCCTGACCACGCTTCACCTTCCCACAGATTAAACATATGGCCATATTCACCTCCCCCGGGGGCTTAACAAAAAACTGCCACATCGCCGAGTAGGTGATTTTACCCCCAACACTCCACAATAACTGACTGCTACAGCCACTGCCTCCGTGAACCCCTGCACCACTGCTTTCCGGGCAGGTAGGCTGCTGCGAAGTGGGTGGTCTACCCCAGGCACGTTTAGCTCCCGACCTCACATTGCTGCCACCCTGCTGACTTCCCCGCTGCCTCATGCCCAAGCTGCAACCCTTTTCTCCTGATGACGATGAGGCCCCTTCGTCACCCGGCTCCCAATTACTATCGGCTACATCGTCATCCACTACTGTCTGCAGGTCACTGATGTCCTTCTCAACATGCCACTCTCCTCATCACTACTTGCCCGCCTACCGCAGGAAGCGGCGGATGTCTCCTCCACATCTTGGCTGGGCAGTAGCTGCTGAATGTCCTCTAGTACCTCCTCCTCACTGTACAGTGGATCTGAGTCCACAGCATAGAGTAGTTCTCTAGCTGAGGGAATAGAAAAGGACAGAGGCAGGTTGAGGACAGGTGAGGGCACAGGGTCTGCTGCCGGGCCATGCCAACTAAGGGTTGTGTCTGACGAACCCACCGACTCTTGGCTGGGGGTGTCTGATGTGACTTGGGATGAATTGGATGACTGAGTCAACCAGTCTACAACCATTGGGTTGCTGGTCAAGTCACGACCACTACTTGACACTGGGAGCTCAGGCCTCTGTAACTGACCCCTGCTGCCACGCCCCCTTACTCTAGTGCGACCTATGCCTGCACCAGAAACATTTAGGCCTGTGGCCCTCCCCTGTGCATGGCCTCTCGCTTCTCTGTCTGACATACTGTTTGATGAAAAAACTTAATTGTAAAGGGCAAAAAGGCCTGTTATTTTCTACTTTGAAGAGAACGGCAAATATGCCCCTTATTTCTTCACCCACTAATGAACACCAATAAAAAAAAGCGTGATAAAGGCAGAGATTTGTGACTCAGAATTATTGAATTATTGACAATACTATTTATAAATCGCCAGCAACTTTATACTGGTAACAAAATGGCAAATATAGTCCTTTTTATGTGTTTTGACACTAATAAACACCTTTAAATAAGTGATAACCGCTAAGAATTATTGAATTATTGAATTTTTATTGACAATACTGTTTTTAAATATTTCCTGCAACTTTATACCGGTAACAAAATGGTGAATATGGTCGTTATGTCTTTCCCCACGTTAAAGGCCTTTATTACAGATAAGTGCAGATATTATTGGATGATAATTCAGTTTTCTTTGCTACAATAGTACTGAATAATGTTATGCCTTGTAAGAACAGTGAATAAGACCCTTATAATAAACACCTTTAAAAAGGCTTTTTTTACAGATACATGCAGATATGGCTTTGGCACAATAGTACTGAATAATGTATTGCCTTGTAAAAACAGTGAATAAGCCCCTTATAATAAACGCCTTTAAAAAGGCTTTTTTTTTTTACAGATACGTGCAGATATAGCTTTGGCACAATAGTACTGAATTATGTTATGCCTTGTAAGAACAGTGAATAAGCACCTTATAATATAGGCCTTTAAAAAGGCTTCTTTTAGAGATGCGTGCAGATATTAGTGTATGATATTTCACTTTTTTTTGCTGTACTGCACTGCAAAAGGTTTGTTGTGTTCCACCTTGATGACACAGATATGAGTAATGAGCAGCAGTATAACGGCAGTGAGTGATGCAAAGTGAATTATTCTGCAAATTCTTGCTGTAAATGAGCCTGCAACCACCCCAAATTCTTCTCTCAATTCCTCCCTATCCTTCCCCTACACTTTGTAATCCTCTTTCCCTGAACTTCTATCTGTTTTCTAAGTCTTTCCCTAGCTCCCGCCGACGCCTGTCCCTTCAGTAAGAGCGATGTGGAATGACTGTACCTAAAATGGCCGAGGATTTTTATAGGGCTGTGACATCATAGGTCCTGCTGGCTGCTGATTAGCTGCACGCTTGGCATTGTGGGTGATCTCGCGCTCCCAGAGTCCCTTCCCCCTCTGTGACGACCGTTTTAAAATTTTTTTTAAAAAAATGCGATTTGATGCATCGAAGTGTGAGGAAATCCGGAATCATGGCGAATCGAAGATTTCCTGAAATTCGGATCGACTTCCACTTCTGCAGAATCGATTCGCTCATCTCTAATTATCACAATTATAAATTTGCTTTTAGCGGACAAATTGTCCAGAAGGGATAGCTTTTTTTACCATAATAGGGATGCAAACTAGAATGCAGAAAATAATTTATCACTGATGGTTTCCTAACTATTTGACCTTCCATAATAGACACTGCTACATTTAGGAAACCAAGTTGTTGATCTCCAAAAATGGATGTAAATGCCATATTCATCTTTTTGCTTTTATTGGTTGAACACCCAAAATCTCTGTTCTAAGCAGCTGACCATTCACTCTGAAAATTGAAGATGGGGCGGAATATACCATGTGAGGATATGAGATTGCTCTGTCACTGCCATGGATTAAAAATCAATCAATCAATCAATCAATCAAAAGCCTTCCTAAAACATTTAGGTGCGGCTGAACATGGCTGAAATCTACCACTGCCATGTTTCCCCAAAGTACAGCCTTCACCTTTACAGCAAAATCCTTGTCATCTGATGGCATGAATTAGAGATGAGCGAATTTTTAAAAAATTCGATTCGGCCGGGTCACCGAATTTTCCAAACCAATTCGATTCAAATTAATTTGTGGTGAATCATGTTAAAAAACAGCTATTTCCTGGCGGCAGAGAGCCTGTATAGTGTGTAGAACTCTATGCCTTGCAGTATCACGCATAGGGAGTCTGCTGTGATACTGAAACAATACTATGAGTCAGTATGACATGCACATGACAAGGACTACTAAGACCTCAATAATTTGAATTACACAGGTATGATCTATTGCAAACCTGCAATGAGCAGCAGTATAATGGCAGTCAGTGCAGCAAGGTGTAGTAGGATTGTTGCTATTACCCAGGCTGCAAACACCCCAAATGAACCCTGTTCTGCTTCAATACTCTGTATAAATTTCTCCCAGTGGCGTACCTAGGAATGGCTGGGCCCCAAGGCGAACATTTGACTTGGGCCCCCTGAACCACCGCCGGTGTTACTTCAGCAGGTAACGGCCTATTAAAAAAAAAAAAAAAAAGCATCGGGGGCCCTCCAGCCCCCCTAATGTCCCGGGCCCTATGGCAGCCGCTACTGCAGCTACCCTGATTCCTCCCTATCCTTTCCCTACACTTCTAATGCTCTTTCCCTGAACTTCGTTTGAGCAAAATATCAGTTTTCAAGTCTTTTCTACCACTTTCCCTAGCACCTGCTGACGTCTCTCCCTGCACTAAGTACAATGGAAAATGCCTGAATCCAAGATGGCGGAGGGTATTTATAGGGCTGTTACATCACAGGGATGGCTGGCTGCTGATTGACTGAACTAACATGTGCAGCAGCCATTTTAGGAAAAAATGCGATTCGTTACCACGAAGCATGAGGAAATCCGGATTCAATGCGAATCAAATATTTTCTGAAATTCAGATCAAATTCCACTTCGTCAGCTTCAATTCGCTCATCTCTGGCATTGATGCTGATAGGGCAATCCTAAAAAGAAAAGGTTTTCCCCTTTCACATGACCAAATCCCATCTGTAGCAAACAGTCCATGTGTGGGCTGTATTTCCTGTACTGAACTTGGCTGTGTGCATAGGAGACTCTGCTCATAGTCAGTTCATTACTTCCACGGACGGGACTCGGTCATGTAAAAGGGGGCTAAGACCTTTTCTTTTCAGGATTGCACATTCGGTATCCATGTCAAATGGATTTGAGGAATGCTCAGGTGTAACACTGGACCTGCATGAAAAAGTCTGGAACTAGTGAAAGACTACAAAAGTTCCCTGTTCATAAATCAAGAAGAAACAACTGTAGGTGTCCCCCAAGGCTCTGTCCTAGGACCCCTCCTGTTCTCCATCTACACTCTCGGCCTTGGCAAACTCATAGAATTGCATGGTTTTCAATACCATTGCTATGCTGACTACACTCAAATATACAGTGGGGAAAAAAAGTATTTAGTCAGCCACCAATTGTGCAAGTTCTCCCACTTAAAAAGATGAGGCTGGCCTGTAATTGATATCATAGGTAGACCTCAACTATGAGAGACAAAATGAGAAAACAAATCCAGAAAATAACATTGTCTGATTTTTTAAGAATTTATTTGCAAATTATGGTGGAAAATAAGTATTTAGTCACCTACAAACAAGCAAGATTTCTGGCTTTCACAGACCTGTAACTTCTTCTTTAAGAGGCTCCTCTGTCCTCCACTCATTACCTGTAGTAATGGCACCTGTTTGAATTGTAATCAGTATAAAAGACACCTGTCCACAACCTCAAACAGTCACACTCCAACAAATTGCCCAAGGATATTAAAAATAAGCAGGGAAAAGGCAGACAGTCACCACAATAATATTAACAAGCATACCAGAATGACATCCTAGAATATGAAAATGAAAGAAAGACCTCACTGCATACCACAAGGAACACGCACCCCAACGCGTGTTTCGGCAAAAATGGCTCCGTCAGGGGGTAGGGCCAAGAAGAAATTATGACGTTTGTATAGAAAGATGACTTGCCAGCTGTATGTAATATTAATAAATAGTAAAACTACCTACCAAATAGCTCTAGCCACCAATGGCGAGACTCAAGGTATAAGAATGAGAGCATCTTGGAAAACATGCATGTGCAGAAAGATGAAAATATCTTGTAGTAGTCGAGTAAGAATACTGAGCATGCGTGTCAACCAGATCGATAATAAACACTGAATAACAGTATACAGTACCTTGCGAAAGTATTCGGCCCCCTTGAACTTTTCAACCTTTTGCCACATTTCAGGCTTCAAACATAAGGATATAAAATTTTAATTTTTTGGTGAAGAATCAACAACAAGTGGGACACAATCATGAAGTGGAACGAAATTTATTGGATATTTTAAACTTTTGTAAAAAAATAAAAACTGAAAAGTTGGGCGTGCCAAATTATTCGGCCCCCTTAAGTTAATACTTTGTAGCGCCACCTTTTGCTGCGATTACAGCTGCAAGTCGTTTGGGGTATGTCTCTATCAGTTTTGCACATCGAGAGACTGAAATTCTTTCCCATTCTTCCTTGGAAAACAGCTCGAGCTCAGTGAGGTTGGATGGTTTTGAACAGCAGTTTACAGCTCTTTCCACAGATTCTCGATTGGATTCAGGTCTGGACTTTGACTTGGCCATTCTAACACCTGGATACGTTTATTTGTGAACCATTCCATTGTAGATTTTGCTTTATGTTTGGGATCATTGTCTTGTTGGAAGATACAGTCTCAGTCTCAGTCCGTCCCAGTCTCAGGTCTTTTGCAGACTCCAACAGGTTTTCTTCCAGAATGGTTCTGTATTTGGCTCCATCCATCTTCCCATCAATTTTAACCATCTTCCCTGTCCCTGCTGAAGAAAAGCAGGCCCAAACCATGATGCTGCCACCACCATGTTTGACAGTGGGGATGGTGTGTTCAGGTACATGAGTATACAAATAATAAAACAACATGCTAAAACCAATAAGCCAAAAAGAATTTTTCAAAAAAATTTTTCAAAAAAATATTGGCCAAAATCAAAATCAAATGATAAAGAGAGAGAAAAAAAAAAAAAAAAGAGAAAAAAATTAATTATTTAAATAATTATAAGAAAGGGGCAAAACTTACATGTTCATTAAGTCCTTTAGGTGAAACCGTATTCAGAGTAAATATCCATCTACTTTCTTTCTGGGCTAAATGTTGTTTCCACTTGCCTGCTCTAGGTTCCGCCATTACCTGATCAATGGCCCATATTCTGAAACCAGTTGGGTCTGAATTGTGGTAGGTTTTGAAGTGTTTGGGTATGGTTTTTAAATTGTTAATATCATTGGTGGTAGCTGTGTTTGTAATCCCAAGAACGTGCTCACGAACACGCCATCTGAATTCTCATGTAGTCAAACCTACATAAATGAGATTACAAGGACATAAAGCTAAATAAATAACTCCCATTGATTGGCAATTAAGTCTATGGCAAATTTCATAAAACCGAGAACGATCAGAATTCCAAAATTGAGATGAAGATTCAATATTACAGCATGCCACGCATTTACCACAGGGTCAACAACCCAAATTAGGTCCCTGTCCATCAAAAAGAAATTCAGGTGGATCAGGCACTTATGGTGCTCTATAAATAAATAATAATAAAAAAACAGAAACAGAAACCAGCTTCTGTTTATTTTATTTGTTACACTTACAGTACTTATAGAGCACCATCATATTCTGCAGTACTTTACCATATAGGGCTTACAATCTATATTCCCTATCAGTATCATTTTGGAATGTAGGAGGAAATCCACACAAGCAGAGGGAGAGCATACAAACTCCTTGCAGATGTTGTCCTTGGCAGGATTTGAACCAAGGACGCCAGTGCTAACCACTGAGTCACCATGCTGCCTGTTAGGACAGTATGGAGCAATTAGAATCACATATCTGTGTTCTTCTTTCACCTTTGCTAAGGTTCTTTGAAACAGGGAGTAGGGAGGAAAGACAAATAGAAGACCCCTTGACCAGTATTGGGATAGGGTATCTACCTGAGGAAGATGATCTAGGTGGGAAAGGGGTAGAAGAAATCCATAACGCTATCAGTTCATTAC
Source organism: Leptodactylus fallax (assembly GCA_947044405.1). Taxonomy (NCBI): domain Eukaryota; kingdom Metazoa; phylum Chordata; class Amphibia; order Anura; family Leptodactylidae; genus Leptodactylus; species Leptodactylus fallax. The sequence goes on from CAMRHE010000096.1 coordinate 3,895,992, forward strand.
TGTAGTGATTGGGCTATTCGGAAGCTCACTGCAACATAACTGACTATGATGCAGTGACTCCTATATACATGGCCTAGTTCAGTATACACGGTTCCATACACGGACCGTTTTCCACAGATGGGACATTTTTTTAAGTCGTAGCACCAAAGAGACACCAGAGTATAATAATGGTTTGTGGATGGCGATCCTGCATTTGTGCCAGTTTGAGTTTTGGCACCTTTGCTTTATAAGACTCCCCCCACCCCCACTTTGGATGGAAAACGTGCATCTTATAAAGTGAAAAATACAGTATATATATTTTATCTTATATCTTGTTAAAACTTAAAATAAATAAATAAAGGAAAAATCTGGAGGTCTGCCTCAACACAGAGGCCAGGTCATCATGGACACTGCACGAAAAACAAGCATGTGAACAGGTGTCTTCTGGTATATCTCAATAAAACAAAGGACACCAAGAAACCTAGCAACCTTCTGCTTCAGTTTAGAGGAGAAGAACACAGATTGTGGGGCTAACAAAACTACAACAACTTGCCATTGCCTACTGGTACCAAAACAGGAGAATTTCACCATATTTGGGTCTCAGGGTCCATTCTGCAATTGCAGCTACTTGGACTGAGAGGACATTAGACTCCATTAAAAAAATCTGCTTGGCAACCACATGGGAAACTCCTCTAATGTTTTTCCAAAACTATAAGCAGGATATGATTTCTAATCAGGGCTTGTCTTTTGGCCACAAATTGCTATCCACAACTGTTCCACTCTAATATGTCTAACTCTGTTTATTTTCTGTTAATCTCCACTACAGAATGGGGTTTCTTTAACCTTTTTATTCCCCCATTTGAAATTGAGCCTGTGTGTAGTGTAATGTTATTCAATAACTTACTGACAGCTTTATTGTAAAATTATGTACTCCTGTCTGGAGCAATGACCTCCTTTCTTCTTCCTTGATGCACAGTGTTTGCTGTGTACACTGTCAAAGCACATAACGTCACTATAAATCTGTCTGTAGGTTTTTCAATAGTATTAGACTACAGACAGGCTCACTTTCTTTTTTTAACTTTAATTTCAAATTTCACATAAACAATGATCTTATCAAACATATAACAAAATATGTAATAACAGTTTCGAAAAGGGAAAAGAATGTCGCTAACTGGAGCAGGTAAAGGGGAAGAGTATTTTATTTCTGTCTTCCATGTTGTTTCCTGTCTGTGGAGGTGGGCAAGATGTAGCCTATGAGCCTTATGGAGGGCTACTGCAGGACAACCCACACTAGAATGCAGATACTAGCCACTGGAAAGGAGATGCTAGAAGTTCGGTCCCCAGGAGGTCATGAGGCTGACTAGTGACTGCAGATCGGGGTTTAAGGTTAAGATAAAGAAAAGGGGGCAAAACCCTCTAAGATGAACATGAACAATGTGAGCTCTATAGCTGGATGAGCTGTAGGTGCTTGTTTAAATGAGGAAAGAGTTTCAGCAGTGCAGTTTATTATTTCAGGAAATCTTGGTTACACAATGACATCCCGGACCCATTCTTCACCATTCCAGGCTTTGCTACTATAAGAAGAGATAGGAGAGGTGGTTCTACAGGGTAGAGGTGTGGCAGTCCTTGTTAATGAGAGGTGTTGTTTAAGGGCAAATGTAATGGTAAGGTACCACAACTGTTGCAAAGGTATAAAGATACAGGTCATGGCCATGCGACCGCTGTACCTCCCAAGGGTATTCCTGATGGTTATTTTGGTGGTGGTGTACGCTCCACCACCATCTTCTTGTGACAAGGAGGGTGTGGTGCTCTCTAGTGAGGTGGCAGTCTTGAGGAATAGGTACCCCAGCACCCTTGTGATTGTATTGTAGGATTCAACCATGTGAGTAAATTAGTTCTGCTCCACAAAACAATTGACTTGGCATTTGTGAATGTCTATAAGGGATACAGGTCTGTAGTCCTACCCCCACTTGGCAGATCTGATCACAACTTGATTTTTTTACCCAGTGTATAAGCCAGTGGTTTCACGCTGCCCTGTCGGAGTGAAGAAGATCCGACATTGGTCCAGGACCGTGGAGGTTGACCTGAAAACATGCTTCGAGATCATTTCCTGGATTGTGCTCCTTAAAGTGATGTGGATGACGTTGATCAGGCAACCAAAGTGGTGACTGACTACATTAACTTCTGTATGGACAACATTGTGCCAATCAAGGAGGTCAATTGCCTAACAACAAGCCATCAATCACATGAGAGCTAAAATGTCTCCCGAATGAGAAGAAGTGGGCCTTTTTGAGCAGGGACACAGGAGTACAAAAGGCAGTGCACAGTGAACTCAGGGTTAAAGTCAGGGACTGCAGACTATCATACATAAGGAAGGTAGAGAGTAAACTAGCTAGGAATGACATGAGAGGGGTATGGGCTTACATCAAATATGTGGCAGGCTATAAAACTGTTTAGAGTAGGACAAAGGACAACAAGGATTATGCTGACCTTTTGAATAATTACTTCAATAGTGAGGGTAGACCCGAACCTAATGTGGAAGGGAGCAAGAGGGGTGTGATTCTGCAAAAGAGACTTGAGCAATAAGCAATAAGAGGTCCCTTGGTCAATAAAGCATGCTTAAGTGACGACCCATTTGTGCAAGGTGAGAGCCAGCAAGGTGGTAGGACCACACAACATTTCCCCTAGAGTTTTGAGGTGCAATGGTGACCGGTTAAGTTGTATTTACACATGTATAACATGAGTGTTCGTACACAGCCTGTGCCAGTGGTAAAAAAGAGCTCGTGGATCATCCCCATTCCAAACGTAAAAGGCTCTAAGGACATGAGTGTGATGAAATAGTTTATATCATCTCCTACAAATTATGTGTTTTAACTATTTTGCTAAGTGTCGCAGAGGAATTTGCTCCAATGTGTCAGTGCAGAATATGCAATTGGTCATTGTAATGCACAGTTTCGGAAGCTCAGAGAGAGAACCAGTGTTAATTCCATTAGTGGTTATCTAATTAGCAGCCAAGGTTACTGACCATTGCAGACATTGAGGCAAAGGACATTGTGGGAGGTGCTAACTTCATTATGGTCGGTCTAATTAAAAAAACAGTATTCCTGACCATTGCAAACCTTTCAGCACCGGAGCATGCAAATCAAAAGCCCTACATTTCCAAAAAAAGGAATTTATGACACAAAAGGTTGGAGGTAACAGGAAGTGAGGAGATCTGAGGATCAAGAAAAGTGAAGATACACGTCCTCTGCGTTAGAGTCTTCGGAGCCATATCTAGTGTGGGATTGGTCCATTATGCTAAAACTCCCACACAACAAATTAAACAACAGGTCTGTAAGTTATACCCCTTTTATTTCATATTGTTTTTAAATCGGTCTTTGTTTTTATTCCATTCTGTTGCTGTTATTAAACTATACTTTTTTATGTACAGTGGGGAAAAAGTATTTAGTCAGCCACCATTTGTGCAAGTTCTCGCACTTAAAAGGATGAGAGAGGCCTGTAATTGACATCATAGGTAGACCTCAACTATGAGAGACAAAATGAGAAAACAAATCCAGAAAATCACATTGTCTGATTTTTAAAGAATTTATTTGCAAATTATGGTGGAAAATAAGTATTTGGTCAATAACAAAAGTTCATCTCAATACTTTGTTATATATCCTTTGTTGGCAATGACAGAGGTCAAACGTTTTCTGTAAGTCTTCACAAGGTTGGCACACACTGTTGCTGGTATGTTGGCCCATTCCTCCATGCAGATCTCCTCTAGAGCAGTGATGTTTTGGGGCTGTCGCTGGGCAACATGGACTTTCAAGGTTTTCTATGGGGTTGAGATCTGGAGACTGGCTAGGCCACTCCAGGACCTTGAAATGCTTCTTACGAAGCCACTCCTTCGTTGCCCTGGCGGTGTGCTTGGGATCATTGTCATGCTGAAAGACCCAGTCACGTTTCATCTTCAATGCCCTTGCTGATGGAAGGCGGTTTGCACTCAAAATCTCACAATACATGGCCCCATTCATTCTTTCATGTACACTGATCAGTGGTGCTGGTCACTTTGGTTTCATCTAACCATATGACATTCTCCCAATACTCTTCTGGAAAATCCAAATGCTCTCTAGCAAACTTCAGACGGGCTTAAGCAGGGGGACATGTCTGGCACTGGCAGTGTAGTGTGTTACTGACGGTAGCCTTTGTTACGTTAGTCCCAGATTTCTGCAGGTCATTCACTAGGTCCCCCCGTGTGGTTCTGGGATTTTTTTCTCACCGTTCTTGTGATCATTTTGACCCCACGGGGTGAGATCTTGCGTGGAGCCCCTGATCGAGGGAGATTATCAGTGGTCTTGTATGTCTTCCATTTTCTAATTATTGCTCCCACAGTTGATTTCTTCACACCAAGCTGCTTGCCTATTGCAGATTCAGTCTTCCCAGCCTGGTGCAGGTCTACAATTTTGTTTCTGGTGTCCTTCCACAGCTCTTTGGTCTTCACCATAGTGGAGTTTGGAGTGTGACTGTTTGAGGTTGTGGACAGGTGTCTTTTATACTGATAACAATTTCAAACTGGTGCCATTGCTACAGGTAATGAGTGGAGGACAGAGGAGCCTCTTAAAGAAGAAGTTACAGGTCTGTGAGAGCCAGAAATCTTGTTTGTTTGTAGGTGACCAAATACTTATTTTCCACCATAACTTGCAAATAATTTCTTAAAAAATCAGACAATGTGATTTTCTGGATTTGTTTTCTCATTTTGTCTCTCATAGTTGAGGTCTACCTATGATGTCAATTACAGGCCGCTCTCATCTTTTTAAGTGGGAGAACTTGCACAATTGGTGGCTGACTAAATACTTTTTTTCCCCACTGTATATTAAATCTAAAATTTAATAAGATTGCCCTTTGGCTCTAATGTCCCCCAACATTTCCGAAGACAGTGAATATTGCTACCCGTGTTACTCTGTTGTGTGCTAGATGTGCATGGTGTGAGTATACTGGTGTCTCATCTTACTGTAAAGTGGTAAGTGGTGGCAACTTTGTGTGGATGCATGACTGTAAAAGGGCTCTTCACTCCTGTGTAGCCTAGTATGATAGGTGAGCTGAAGGGAAGTGTGGAAGCAGAGTCCCTTTTATGATTGCATCTAGAGTCAAATGTGTGTGAGTAAATAACCCCCAGGAGTGGTATACATTGAGTGGATATATCATGGAATGACCTTCAACCCCTAACATTGTAGTCATTCTGTGTCAAGTGGACCAATTTTAAAGGTCGTCCCCACCTCACCATCTCAGATTTTGATGAAATTTGGTACATAGTTTCTCTATGATATAAAACTAAGCTGTGCAAAATTTGAGTTCAAAAGACTAAAAATTGGAGGTTCTAGGGGACCTCAAGTAAAGGGTTGCAAAACGTCACCTGAGCAAAAATGACATTTTGGGCCAACTTCCAGAAGCTGTAAACATGGAAGTTTTAGTAGTATAAGGGGGATATTTGGAAAACCTGAAAAACTTTTAGGGCTTAATGAACTGGCAAAACCCCATGTTCCTAGTCCTCTTACTCAGTGTCGGACTGGGATGTCTAGGGCCCACCAGTGGAATTGTTTCTAGGGGCCCACCATCAGGACCTCTGCAGATCAGCGGTACCGAGACAGGGCGGCTAAAGGTAATAACATGCTGGGAGCCATGCTGCTCACCCACTATACCATGTGCACCACTGCACTACCTAAACCTACTGCTACACCTTGTATGGCAAGTGAACAGTGTGGCTCCTAGAATTGTTACCTTTACCTGTAGCTGCATTGTCCTGGAAAAGCTGATCTGCAGAGGACCTGGCTGTTGTATCATCACAGATGTAATATTGATGGCCTATCCTAAGAACACGCCATCAATATTAGGAAGATGGATAAATCCTTTAAAGAGGTTGTCCAGGAATTGGAGCAACCCATGTAGCTGTCGGGAAGTGTAAAGTAAAAAATAAGTAAATTAAAAAGCATACTTACCTGTCCCCGACGCTCCGTTGTCCGTTGCCAGTGTCCATTCAGTCTCATGCCGGCAACTCCTTGCTGGGAGTCCTGCACCTCATGTGATCGCTAAGACCAATTAGGTACAGGATTTCCAGAAATGAGGCGCCGCCATGAGACCGAACAGACACAGGCAGGGGACAACGGGGTGCTGGGGACAGGTGAGTATGCTTTTTTTAAAATGTTCTTATTTTTACACCTCCCTGGCGGCCGACACCGTGGTCGCTCCAGTTTATGGACAACCTCTTTTAAGGGGTTGTCTGGGCCAAATTTTTCTATGGTCACTTCACTGGTCCCCCCACATAGTGGCCTCTTCACTGGTCCCCCATACTGTATGGGGAACAGTGATGGGGTCATTATATTGTGTGGGAGCAGTGATGGGGGCTAACATCCTGTGGGGGGGGGCATTAAACTGTGGGGCATATTAAAGGGGTTGTCCAGGGTTAATCTTTTTTATGGCCTATGCTCAGGATAGGCCATAAATACCTGATCTGTAGAGGGCTGACACATGGCCCTATCAGCTGTTCAGAGCCACTTCCGGCACCTGTTCTGTACACAACACAGGACCGGAAGCAGAAAGCTCCATCCGCTGTATAGCAGCTCAGCTCCTACTGACTTCAATAAGTGCTGAGATACAGTGAAGGTGCCCAGCCCCTATACAGTGGACAGAGCTTTCTGCTTCTGGCCCTGTATTGTGTACAGTACGGGCATCAGAAGTGGCTCCATACAGCTGATCGGTCCGGGGTCGGCCCCCTACAGATCAGGTATTTATGGCCTATCCTGAGGATAAACCATAACAAATTATGCCTGGACAACCCCTTTAATATACCCCCCTAATGCACAACACTTTAAAGAGATTGTTCAGTATAATTTTTTTCTTTTTTATAATTAGTCCGGGGAAAGTGAATCCCCCCTACCCCCCCCCCCCCCCCCAAAAAAACCATACTAAACATACTCACCTGTCTCCGGTGCTCCGGTGTCCTCCCAGCACGGTCCGGTCCTGCAGCTCCACTGTCTTCTTTTTGCCGGAATTCCTCACTGGCTGTGACGTCCCAGGTCCCTTCCCTTAGGCCACTGATTGGCCTCAGGGGTCACGTGACATCACAAGTAGTCACGTGCAGGGGGAACTTGCACTGGAAGAAAACAACAGAACTGCAGGACCGAACTGCTCTGGAAGACACTGGGGACAGGAAAGAAAGTTTGTGGGGTGTTTTTTTGTTTTGTTTTTTTCACCTGCCCGGCGTAATTAAAAAAAAAAAATGAAGGAGCCACTGTATGGAGTATAAACTCCACAGTGGCCCCCACCCAGTATTATAAGCTCCACAGTGGCCCCCACCCAGTATTATAAGCTCCACAGTGGCCCCCACCCAGTATTATAAGCTCCACAGTGGCCTCCGCCCAGTATTATATGTGCCCAATAGCCCCCTCCGCTCCGCTTCAGTGCTATTATTATACTCTGGGGTCTCCTCAGACCCCAGAGTATAATAATTGGAGGTCCAGGGGAAGTGATTACAAATAACAAACTCTCATACTCACCTTGCCTTACCTTTCCTTGGCATCCTCGCTCCATCCTGTCGTCTTTAGCGTCTTCAGGCCCTTTTCCGACGTCGCTGCTGAGGCCTGTGATTGGGCCTCAGTGGTCACATGGGGGCGCACTGACGTCATTACGCGGTCGCGCCCCATGTGACCGCCGGGGCCTAATTACATGCCTCAGTCACATGACGGAGGAGCGCCGGAGAGGACGCTGCGCCCAGGAGAGGTGAGAATATGTATGTATTATTTTCAGTCACCTCCCCTGGGTGTCCTGCCCTGCCATCTATTGGAAAGGGGCCTGCAATATGCCAGGGTCCCTTTCCAATAACAGTATGTATAGCGGTCAGGGAACCAGGCTTTCCCCGACCGCTATCATAGTGGTACAGGGCCCCAGCCATCTCCAGCTGGCCGTGGGCCCCGTACCCTGCCAGGTCCGGTTGCGGTCGCGCCCCCTGCCACCGCGATCGTAACGCCACTGGTCAGGGGCCAGATCGGGATGGTCAGGATCCCGATCGGGCCCCCATGACATGAGGACTAATAGTCGGGGCTTGGGGCCCACCGGTGGATTCACCAGTTCCCCGGTGGGCCAGTCCGACCCTGCTCTTACTTTTTGCATGGTTTAGGCTCAAAAAACTGCAAAAATGAATTTACATCGATGTTGAGGCTGCTGTAGTGTCAAAACTAGTTGGCCTTTCCGGTTGATTTTTGGTAGGTGTACTAAATACACGGCTGTAATGAGGCCTTCCAATTTGCAGCACTTTCCTTCAAGTGGTTGAAAAAATATAAGCGTTCAAAGTTGGTATAAAGCGCATTTTTGCCTAATTTTGGCTATCTTTGATGCCCTATATCTCCAGGTGAGGTGGGGATCCCTGGTCCACTTGATATGGAATGACTATCGCTCTAACCTCTTAGGTCATGAAGGTGTATGAGAGTGTGTGGCTCCATTTCTTGACCACTTGCAGTTTACCTATTTTTGCTAAAGTGGGGGTGGATGCACAAATTCCGATATTACATAGAGTATACTCCCATTGACAGCGTAGAGGAGCGAGTGTGCGAATTACCTTCTTTAACAGCAGAGCTTTTAACAGTACTCAGCCTAGTCTGTTGAAGCAGAAAATCTACATAAAATAAAAGTTGCCAAATCTAGTTAATTGGATAAGTGACTACCTCATGGGATGATCACAGCTGGTCAGTTTAGAACCTACCTTCTCAGGTAGCCTGGTGAGTGATACTGGAGCACCATAAGGCACTTTAAGGCCCATTTTCCCACGCCTGGTGAAAATGAAACAAAAAAGAAATACTCACCTATCCCTTGCGCTGCAGTCCATTTGGGCATGAGCTGTGTGGCCGGAGAGGACCCAGTGACATCACTCACATACATCACATGGTCTTTCCTGCAGCTGCTGAGGCCACTGATTGGATTCAGCGGTCACGAGCGGCACATTAATTCCAGTGTCGAAAGCACAGCCCGAACAGAAAGTAGTTGTGGACACCAGAACAGGTGAGTATAATTTATTTTTAATATTTCACCTATCCCAACCTCCTCTTTGATTTGTCCAAATCCTGGACAACCCCTTTAAAGCCCTTTCTATAGCTGTGGAGGTATAACAGCAAGAGTCGTTGAACTAATCCTGTAGGATATAGTTGTTGGCAGTGAGATTATAAAGTCTGGAAAGTTGATTCCTCCATTCAGTTTGTACTGTATGCTGATATATTCAGCAGGAGGAGATCATTTTGGAGAGGTAAGCGTGTGGAGTTTTCCAAGCCACCAGGTCAGCCTACAGTTGGTTGTAAAAACTATTTAGATTTGTAGAATAGAATTTGGAGGGGATCTGTGTGATTTGGACACCTAGATATGTTAGTGATTGGGCTTGCCATCTAAGGGGAAAGCTATGGTTTGAGGTTGGCTGGGGGGAAGAGAGATTAGTTAGAAGCAAGACTTCATACTTGTTTACATTAATGGTGAATCCCATCACACAATGAGTTATCGTGTATGAAATTGCCTCAATGAACATTAAGATATTTTTTGACATGAAGGGACTATCTCCAGTTCCTACTCACCACTCCTGGGGGACCCACTGTGAACATAAATGTGGTAGGAGCATGGTCTAAAATAGTAATGAATTCCACAATAGATCGGGTGACTGTATGGAACAGGGTGTCTGAAATAAAGAAGTAATCAATTTGTTAGTGAGTATGGTGGATTAGAGAGAGAAATATGTGTAATCATGCCCTATGGTGTGGAAGAGGCACCAAGGGTCACAAAGGGAAAACTGCTGTAAAATAGTAAGTATGAGTGCTGATGCTCTATGGTCATGGGCAAAAGCTAATGATTGGTCCAGATGCGGGGAGAGTGTAGTGTTAAAATCGCCACCCAAAATATGAGGTTAGTTTTTGTGTAAGAGGAATTGGTAGAGGTCAGAGTAAGTGATCTTATTAGGGGAGTTTGGGGAGTACAAATTGAGGGATGTGTATTTATTGGGGTTGATGAGAAAAGAGACATACAGAAATCTGCAGATAAGGTTGGCATGTTCCTCCAGTATGGCAATTTGAAGATAGGGGTTTAGAAGTATGGTTAAACCACAGGGTTTGGATTTGTATGTGTTGGTGAGACAGTGGCCCTAAGTGTGCAGGGGTCACCAGTTTGCCAGTGTGTTTCTTGCAGAAAGGTAATGTCTGAAATCTCTAGAGCTGTGTCAGGAGGTGTCTCTGGTTAACTGTCAAATTCAACCCTGCCACATTCCAACGCAAGAATGTGATGGTGTTAGCTGTCAGGTGAGTGAGTGTTAGGGGGACTATAATTTATAGTAGGAAACTATTTATATGATCAACTATTATTTATAAGAGGAACTTTAATGGAGCACTAATACTTATAAGGCAGCTATTATTGTTAAGGGGGCTATTATTTATAAGGGGCAACTATTTATAATGGAGTGAACCTATTACTGATAGGGGGTCAATTTCTGATAGGGGGCACTATTTATAAGCAGGGACAATTTTTTTTTTTTTTTTTATAAGGGGACAATATTATTTATAAGCAGGGACTCTAATTTACAAGGAGGTCTATTACTGCTGAGCAGTTACTTATTAACAGGAACCATTATTTATAAGAGGAGCTATTACTGATAAAGGCCACTATTATTTATAAGCAGGGAGTATTATTTGTAAGGAGGCAATATAATAACAGATGAGAAGGTGCAAAAATTTATTAGGTGGGGGTTGTTAATGTTTGGTGGCAGAAAGGTGGTGTTTATAAATCTAAATTTTAATTTATTACATTTTTCTTAGGATAGAAATATGTAGACATTATTATTTGGTGTACACAACGTAGCCCTTTTACTTTGTGTGTACCCAATTATTGTCTTTGTGTTACTATGTAGTGGTAATGAAGGTAGTCATTGCTAGGAGGTAGTGTTCTATGTGGGCCTTGTATAGAGGTATTATTGGTACTAGTGGTCTTTATATGATGTGTTTGCTTCAGTAATTCTCCGTATAGTAGTAATAATTCTTTCCATGTATGTGTTTATAAATATTTTAAGACCCTAGCAAAGGCCCTGGAAGTGCTGCACTGCTTTCTGAATACAAACACAAAGGTACACAAGTTACAAACACAATCCTTGAAACCCATAATAGGAAGGTAATATACTGAAGATATACAAGTATTAATATGATTTCCATTTTTTACTGCTTTCATAGGTCAGTATACAGGTCTTGTAAGTAAGTAGTTTTCTTACTATATTCCAATAGTCTTTACTAGGAAACTCTCATATGGAATTGTGGGTGGCATTATCTACACAGACTGAATACAAATGAGCCTGTGAAAAATGGCATCAAGTTTGGAAAAGAACAAAAGCAAACTAACTTCAAAGGGAGTGGGCCAAGAAGAATCTATAATTTTCTAACATAAGGGATTTAACAGGGTTGGGTAAATAGGTGACAGTGTAAGCAGTTATTGACTCCTCTTTTTTCACCTAACATCTGCATCACACAGAAGAAGCTTTTAGGAGAAGCTGTGATCAAAACCTTAACTCTTTGATATTGGTCTGTGCCATGACTGTTGCACACTGCACTTTGTGCTGATTTTCCTCAGCGGGTCGTTGAGGCGTGAGAGTTCCCTATGCCCTGTGTCTAGAGCAGCTCACTACAAAACACACTGTGAAATAAAAAAAGAAAAGGACTGAAAAAAGAAAATCACTCCTAGCTGAACTCCGCTGGGCTGCTATACATACATTTAGCCTGGTGATTTCCCAAAGATTAGATGACTGGTCTAGTTTCCTCAATTCTTATTACATTTTCACACTGTTTCTGTTTGGGCAGTGATGTGTAGCTGTCCTGTGAAGAGCTGGTGAACTTGCAAACTGGCAAGCAGACGTTCTTTTCTTGCATATTATTCCCCTTACTTAAAATGTACATAAAAGCAAGGGAAAGCTAACAAGATTTTTTTCCCTTTCACACTATGATACCACCTATTTATAGTTAATTGCACCAAAGAGAGAGAGTTAATGAAGAAGCCCAGTGGGAAATGAAGTACAGCCTTGTGATACACAGAAATCGGACTGCGGTAAGCAAAACACGAGATCTCTTCATAATGATACGCTCGTAAATGCAATTCAGACTTAGCATCACAATGTCGTAATATATAAAACTGGTTATTTATAAGGTTTTTGTTGTATTAGTAAAAAATGTTCTGAGTAAATTCTGAATTAAGGTTCTGCAGAATATATGTATAAGACAAATATATATAAACAAAACAATAAAATGCCAGCGGACAAATCTTATGGTGAATTACAGATTGTAGTTAAATAAATGGCAAGAATCCAGAACAATCAAAATTTTCATCTGGAAAAACTCTGTCATATACCAAATATGTCATTACACTTATATTCTAAAAGATTGTCTAAAACTACTGTACCTACTGTGGCACAGCCAGACCTCAGGTCAGGAGTGTGGACCTTCTATGACACTACTGGATTTGGAGAGGGCTAAAATGATGACATAGTCACATAGTCACAAGTGATTATGGATTTTGGGCAGAGACTTCCCTGGAAAAACCCTTGGAATAGACCTCCATTTGAAACTGCTGACTGGATGAAGATGATATTTTCAAAGTAGGTTGCAAAAACTGCTAAACATAAGCAAAGTTGTGCTCATGCAACACAATAAGACAAATTCAGATTAGTGCAGGCAACAATCCAATGTCACTAAACAGTCCTGGTCAAATCCAAAACAAATTCCCTGAACAGAGGCTTAGCTGTGGAGGAAGGGGAGGGAGGGGGGGTGGTTTGGCCTGGACCTACTGATTTTGCCCCACTCCAAGGCCGTTGGAATGACATGCTGCACTATTGACTATACAAGTGTCTGCGACTGTATCAGTGTCTGCAGTTGTACTATACAGTTTGCCTTCTGCTCTACTGTTCCGTAACTTGTAAGCCACAAGGTACTTCATGCCTGTGACTTACAAGGTGCCCTGAAAAGCTAAGCTAAGGTTTCTGCAACCTGGTGTAGGCAGACACGATAATGTCACTGCATTATGCCTTTCATTCCAGAACACAGAGGTTTGTAGTTATGATGCTTTGTAGGTCGCAGGCCTGAAGTGGTTTGTACCCTACAAGTAAGAAACTTTTTATTATTTTTATTACACACTTTGGGGGGCATTGTTTATGTGAGAGGGTAAATGGGGGCAGTATGAATACCAGGGGCAATAACAATATAAAAGACCAGTATTAATACATGAGGGCATTATGGACAATATCTACATAAAGGGCAAGAGGGACATAGTATAAAGGGGGCAAAGGGGGTATTAATACAAGGAGACTTATTTATATTAGAGGATAATATATGTGAACATTGAGGCAGTATTAAGAGGCACTATTAATACAAGTGTGCATTAGGAGCAATATTTATGTAAGGGATATAATGGTATTATTCCCTGGGGAATTGGACAGTATTAATTTAAAGTGTCATTATTGATATAAGGGGTACACATGGGGCATTATGAATTAAAGTGAGCACACTGGAGGTATTATTATGCCTACTTGTGTAGCACCATCATATTCCATAGCACATTACAGATATTGTCACTGTCCCATATAGGGCTCACAGGGCCCCATCTACATTCCCTATCAGTATGTCTTTGGAGAGTTAGAGGAAACCCACACAAACACAGGGAGAACATACAAACTCCTTGCAGATGTTGTCCTCAGCAGGATTCGAGTCCAGGACTCTAGCACTGCAAGGCTACAGTAGTACTAACCACTGAGCCACTGTGCTAATTGAATTGGCATATAGGAACATTATTAAATTAAGAACACACATGGAGGAATACTTCATTTCAAGGGGATTTTTATATTTTATAATTAGGGGTAGCAGCAGGATGGCTGATGGATAAAAAAACTGTTGATGGAAAAGTGAGGAGCCAATGATGTCTGTGCTGCAAATGTTAAAGAGACAAGTCATTGTGTTCTGGTCCAGATGGAAGAACTAAGGAAAGTGAACAATTTTTCATGTACTGTTTTCAACTAAATTTTCTACAGTGCCCTGTGTAGAACTGGTATCTACCACTAAATGGTCATTGTATAGTAATGATATTGGAATACCTGGCTAAAAGTGTCCACTCAGATGTGTTTTCCCCCTGTATTAAACCCCCATCTATGCCTCTGACCCTGAATTAAGAAATTGCAAAGTTAAAGCAAGTTTGAGAAGTTCTTAGTAAGCTTATATTATGAGAGGTTTATATTATGGTCAGGTTTACAACTGACCAGTTGACATACAGTAGGTTTGTCCCTTTAAGATGTAGAAGAGATTGCACTCTGCACAAAAAGAGGCTAATCGACATAAACTTCTCAGTTATTCTGAGTGGCCAGCATCTTGTTATATGTTGTTACTCATATTCAATGGATCCCATATTGATTGTGCAACTGACAGTTCCAGACATATTTTCTCAGTTTGTGTCCAATTATTTATATCCCAATAATTGAATTGTTTGTTCTAGATTCATTTTGCACCACAGAAACAGCTCTCCTCTATTATAATTTGCTGACACACGTGTACGTGTATTCTGTCCCTTAATATATATTTATAGACGTATAATTATTGAGCTGCTGTTTGCTAATTGATTACCATTTCTATTGCCTTTGTGGAATGCTCATGGAGCTTACTTTGTGAGGTCTTTCATAGTGAACTAAATAGTGAGGATCACATGATTATAAACTTATACTCTATTTTTGGCTCGATGCATATTTCCGACTAATATAGTAAATCCATGTAAAAACACACATCATAAAAACAATACTTTTCAGAATGCTGTAATTTAAACAATACCCTTACTTTCTCCTGCTGTTCAGATGATCAGTATCTTTCCTAAAGTGAGATACTGGGTACTGTTAAGAGTATGTTAGATGAAAGGGAGGCTTGTTTTAGTTTATTTATTTTTTCATATGTGAGTTTGCAAGATTTTAGGTGCCCTAATACAGGAAGCATGACTTATGCCTCAGTTTGTCCATAGACATAAGATGACATTTGGTCATGTGATCCAGTGCTGGCTTCAGGTCTGTGTGGGCCCTTAGGTGATAGAGAGTCAGTTGGCCTTTTTGAGGTGCAACTCATGTGGCGGCAGTGTGTCTCTCTAAAAGATGCAGAGGCAAAAACCACCTAAAATTGGATGTTTTTTTTGCTACAGCACATCTGCTGAAATAGCTGCAAGTCTTATGCAGCTTTAAAACTTTGTATCCCAAAAGTTAAAAACTGAGGCTGAACTACTGTCGATGGTTCCCCCTTTATGCACCCTCACACTATATATTGTCCCCTTTATACTCCCCACATGATATGCCCTCCACACAGTATAATGCCTCCCACACAGTATAATGCCCTTTACACCCCTACATAGTCTAATGGCCTCCTATGCCCAAGATGCCCCCACATAATATAATGCCCTTATGCCTGAACAAAATATAATGTCCCCTTATGCCCCCACATAATATCATGCTTCTATGCAAACCCTCCTCCAATGTTCACATGGCTCTGTGGAATGGGTGGCGAGTATCGATTTCTTTAGTACTCACTGGTTCGCCTGGTGCTGGCTCTGATGTGTTCCCAAACTAACTAGTCGTCTAGCTATACTTTCAATCTTTAGCATTATAAACATTTACGATCATGCAGATGTACTGTTGAGAGATCATTTAGCTGATCATACTCTAGGCTCCAGGCATCCATCAGCTATTAGCCTAAACAATTTATCATAGCGGATCAAACTTTTGATAGGTTGTAAATTTTCAAATATTTGCATGACACGCCATTAAAAATTCATTGCTGGGGATTAGATATAAACAATTGAAATTGACCATAAAAAATGTTATTAACTTGCATATAACACCTGGCCACCAGAGTGACAGTGAATGGTGTGAGTACAGATCATAACAGTGAGCTGTCTTCTCCCCTAGGCATCACTATGATTTATTACAAGGAGCAAATGTGATAATTGATATTATCTATGGGTTTGCTATAGAGGAACCTGTAGAATCACAGGCCATTAATGAGCTCTTGGGACAGTGGGTTAATCAAGGATGAATAGGGGGCATGTGCCCCTGTAGCTGCGTGCCAGGGTAAGTGACAACTTGAAAGCAGGGTAGGGCAGCTAGTTAAACTCCCTGATGCTGCTTTGTTGATCCTCAACAGACTTTGCTTACTTTGATACATCAATCAAAAGACCTCTAAAGTTTTTAGACGCATATTGGCACGTACATAGAATTGTTCAGTCACCCCTGAGCTGACCTGGATTGTTATTATGTTAAATTGTCAATGCGTGCTTTTCCTTATGTGCTTCACTCATTCAGGTATTTCCCTAGCTGTGGTTTTTACCTTAAATTAAGCATTTTAAGGCTAAGGCCCCACGTTGCAGAAATGCAGCTTATCAATTTTACCTGCGGAAACGTTTGCATTTTGCATATAGATTTAATAAGGGAAGAAAAACTGCAGAGAAAAACATGGCAATAACACAATGAAAAATTTAATGCTTATAAAAGTAACACAAAAATAATCTGTGTTGTAATTCTAGGCAATAGTTAAATTCTTACATTTTTCTAATGTAAATGTAAGCCACATTGATAGCTCTGAAAAGTCTTATTGGCTTTTCTTTGCAATATGTCAAACACTATAAATTAGCAAAGAGAGACCTCTGGCCTAAGAATAAAAGGTGACTTCAGTACATACAAGATGAAACTCAAAAAGAGAGCAGCAGATTTGTATAGTCAAACTCCCCTCTGATGGACACAATCCTTCAAGTTACTTGTTAACACCTTGGGATCCAAAGAAGCAAATGAAAGCAGCAGCAACAGCATATGTGTTATACAAAATCCTCTCTCATGTGTCCAGCCAAGGGTAGAAAATAAGTCAGCTCTTATAAAAAGGCTGCTTTTCATAGCCATTGGGAGTCTGCTAATGCTGAATTTTAGTAGCTTGTTAAACTGTACAGAGAATAAAAAAAAAGATTAAAGAAAGCACACAATCCGTGTGAAGAAATGGCTGTGACTCCAAAGAAATAGATGATCTAAAGCAAGGAAGAGATTCCCTTTAAACTACATACTTGGAGAGCAATGCAAATGATCCCACATGCAGCTGGCATTGGCAGACAGCCACCCGCCTGTATATGAATAAAGTCAAAGGGACAGACCCTTTAGAATAGTCTTTAAAAGACAGAAAGAATAGGAAAGAAGACATTTTTGTTAACATTTTTCCTCAAATAATTGCAATGGTGATGTCATACATGTCTCATCAATGTCCTGAAGATGTTCTTTTAATTTCCCATGTGTGTAAACCTGCTTGTAAAAATAATTAACTTTATTCATTGGACGGGACGCTGTGACTTGACATACTTTGTGGGACTATTCCACAAGTGGGCTTATGCATAATTGTACACTGATGCTACACAATCTTTTAGTGATACTGAAATGCATAATTAAGACTCATAATATTTTAGAACATTTGGGGGGAATTTATAAACCCCTCTATACCAGTTTCTGGTGTAGAGGGGTGATATTGTGGTGTATTTGGTACAAGGCTCTTTCCTGCGCCAAATGCGCAACACATTCCCCATTCTACGCCCAGCTCACTACTTTCCATGAGTGAGAACAGATTAGGTCGGAGAGTGGCAAGGGCTTGGGTGGGGGCACCTCATCACGACATATTTGTTATAGTTCATGTTTTCTTACATGCGTTATACTGGAAATTTACACCAGTTCCTAACTGCAGTAGGTCTCTGATATGGTGCATGGAAGTGCCTTGCACCTGTTGCGTCCTATTTTTGAACTGGTGTAAAATACAAAACACCTGTCGTAATAAATCATAATTATATACATTGATACCAATTTTAAACTTCTATTTCTCTTATCAATATAAACTCAAATACACTATATGTACCAGACTTGTAGAATGTGTATGGAATAGCAAAGTCTACATTGTTATTCTATAAAGTAATAAAACACCAATATATACCAATATATTCTGGCCTAGCATATCCTGAGAGTACACTTTTTTTTCCATACACTGCGTGAATATGACTCTGTGGATACAATTAGAATATGTGCATGGAAGAGGGCTAAGAACTTCTTGGAATGAAAGAAACCACTATTTCCAGGGGAGCAAAATTGCTTTTCTGAGAGAATGATCTAACTCATTTAGCTATACTAGATTCTATGAAATGTAGTGCAAATACAGTAACAGGATCTATGTAATTGTATTACATACACAATACAGTAGCTGTCATGGAATTTACACCTTCCCACATGTATATTGTTTGACTTTACCCCTGGTTACCACAGAATATTAATATTGTTGTTAGAATTGAACCTTACTACAAATACTATAAGGTAGAGGATGCTGAAAAATTGAAAGACTATCAGAAAACTCTCAGTCATCATGCTCAGTATGCTATTCTATGTACAATATATAGCTTGACAATACAGTAGCGACGATAGGCTTCCTGAGACTGAATGTCTTTTCACTAGCACATAACTCCTAGTAACTAAGCTTATTGTCTCATGCTACTAGGTTGTCTCAAGAAATGTTAACTGTAAAGCTTGGAAAAGTCTGTCTTTCATGAGATCTTTTGAAATTTAGAGAAAGATTCATGGAAAGAAAAAAATAATGCCAAGAAAATTTCATGGCAGGAACAGATCTGACATAGCTTCCTTTCTTGAGGAGCAGTGCCAGTTTTTACCATGCTGAACGTTTCTACAGTTCGTATTACAGAAGGGATTAGATCATAAAGAGGTGGTGGAGCTTAGCACTGTCTGCTACCCCAGGAAGTTTCATCTCATTGCTATGACTACTTGTTTCCTGCTGAGATGTTTAGTTCATAAGGTTGCTAATTTACTGAGAAGAAGACATCTTAATAGGAACCTCCAGAAATCTTCTCTCCTTTGTCATTTTACATGTGTTTGTATGTGCATTTATTCTGCTGCATCAATACGATTGTGAGGATCTTTTCCACTTAAAACAATAGAAAGACAAAAGATGGAAATATGTGCTCAAATAAATAGGAAGTAGTCATTTAGTGTAAATGTGTTAGATGTTTGACTTAACTCCAGGAGAGAGGACTTAAAGGGGTTGTCCGGGATAAAAATAAATTTATACATTAAACTAAACCCCCCCCACCACCTACTTTATAAATTAGTTTATTTACAAAAAATTCATAATTATCATTATCGCTGGGGCGGTCACGTGACTGCCCCAGGCACATTTTATGAGGATCCTGTTACGTTCTGTTTCGCCACTTCTGGAAATAGAGCATCACATACAATATCCCCGTTCCATCCCCACCCCTCCCCGTCCTCTCACTTCACTTCCCCTCCCCTCACTACACCCCTCCCCATCATACTTACCTTTCTTCCTGCTTCAACATCGTGTCTCGGATCAGCGACGCGTGCGCAGTACAGCTTAAAACAGCTTAAAACCGGGCATGCGCAATAGAGTTCCCGAGCCGATCTACCATATTGCGCATGCGCAGGCTGCCTGGCACATGTGCAATAGACAACAAAAGCCGGCATGTCTTACATATTGGATGTACTTGCAATTCCCCTGTGCAGCAAATTAGGCAATGAGCAATATGTAAGACATGCCGGCGTTTGTTGTCTATTGCATGTCTTATTTTTATTGGCTTATTTCATTGGCTTATTTTCATTTGGTGGAAAACAATAAACAGGGAGGAGGTCAGTGAGTGAGAGAGGGAGGTGTGGTGAGTTAGAACTAGGAGTCTACATATGGCTGTTGATGATGTAGTGGGCGAGCTAGCTAGGGAAACAGGGAGGGGGGAGTGTGTGAGAAAGGGAGGGGGTCAGTGAGTGAGAAAGGGCGGAGAAGTGAGGCATCATGGAGCTTGTAGGAAACAAACCACAGGAAGTTAGGGATGTAAACAAATGTAGAAGATGCCAGGAGCTCACTGAGATCGCCAGCAATCACTCAAAACACTGATAAAGTTATTTGGTTGCACTTATTAACCTATTAATAGCACTAAGAGACCTTTTTTGAAAAATGATTTTTTTTTTTGCCTGGAAAACCCCTTTAATCAAATTGTAGAAGCTTTTACTGTTTTCCTCATACAGCTAGCTACAGTCAGGATTATTATCCCCAGACCTGAGGGGCAGTAAAACGTTTTTCAATATGTAGATGTTGTTTACTGTTGTTTACAGGGTCATGTATAGGAATTATTTGCAATAATGAAATAAGGTATTTCCTTGCCTGAAAGCTGAATACAATGTATGATCACAACACTTATTGGGAATCTGTCTTTGTGACATACCCCTCTAACTTAAAGGAGTTTTCCAGTCTAAATATATTGATGACCTATCACATCTGTGGTGGGTCTGACACCAGACAGCTCCATTAATTGCCTGTTCCCATGTAGTGGCTGAACTGAGACACTGCAGTTTAGGTTGCAGTCAAGAGACTGGGAGCTGATCTGCAGTACCTGGAATGGCCATTACCCAGAGAACAAAGCTGTCTGCTTCCTGCTCCATTCTCTGTGTATCAGGTGCTGAGAAATGCTGATTAGTTGGGTTTATTGTTTCAGCCCCCCTATAATCTGATAATGATGACCTATCCTCAGGATCGGTCATCAATATTTTAAGCCCAGAAAACTCCTTTATGTCATCTAATTTATGAAATGGATTTATGACATCAGCAGATTTATGAAATAGTAAGTTGCCATCGAAAATACTTTTTTTTGAGAGACCACAACAAAACACACCATGTATGTAAATGGTCTAGCTGTTATTTCTAAGAGGAACCATATGACCCCACCTACAGAACTTTAGTGATAAAGTTGCCATGGATTTGGCAACATGATCCCTATCTCCCCCAGGCAAGTCAGCACAAAGGACTGCACGTATGGAAAGTGTGCATTTCTAAAAAAACAAATACTGGAGCAGTCTTGGAATTATTTTTATATATTGAGTTAACTTCTAAATATAGAATACAGAAGAGGACCCTTTCCCCATTGCCTTCGGTTGGTGGAAAATCTACATGGAAAACATGTAGATAGCAGCTTCTGTGTAGCTTATCCTGCATGAGAACCAAGGCAGAGAGCACCATTGGGCCTAGGACTTGCCCAACCTTGCCAGGTGCTGACCCAAGTCTTAGATTTGTTCAAAGCATTAATTGGACTCATTTGCTTTAGTATCATGGGCATAAGTTTTCTTGTTTTTCTTGCCATTTATGCTGAAATTGTTATTTATTTATCTTTTATCATAATGTTTTCCATGGAAAAAATTTGTCCCATACACAACCAACATTCTTATAGTTCAAGGCCATGTGCTAAGTGAATGTTAACATTTTATGCAGTAATGAACTAAAAACAGTAATAATAATAATAATATATAATAATAATAATAATCAGTACATTATTTTATAGTTATGCTGTGATTGGATCCTACACTGTTTACACATTCCCAGACTTAAATATTAGTGACTTAACGAGGACCTTTCATGTCCTCATGCACATTCGGTTTTATATACCGATAGAAAGCAGATAGTGCGCTGAATTCACTTTAAAGGGTATGCTTTAATATTGATGACCTATACTTTCAATATTTCATCAATGTGAGTCCAACCTCTAGGAGTTCCATTGATCTGCATAATGAAGGGGTCAATTCACTCAGCAATCTCCAATGGATAGTTGTGCATGGAACTATAGCGTGGCCCCCATCTTAAAGAGTACCTTTCATGTCCTCATACACATGCGGTTTTATATACCGATAGAAAGCCGACATTGCACTGAATTCAGCACACTGTCGGCTTTCCCGTTATGTGCCCCGGGGCTGGAGATATCGGTGCCATTAGTCAAAAGGGCATTCCTGACGCCCACCCTGACAGTACTCGTCCATAGACTTGTACTGGGTTGACGTTCCTCATAGCTCAGCGTCATCACTGAGTGAATTCTGCGCACTTTCGGCTTTCTAGCAGTATATAAAACCGCATGTGCATGAGGACATGAAATGTCCTCCTTAAGATGCGGGCCACGCTGTAGTTCCATGCACAACTATCCATTGGAGATTGCTGGAGTGAATTGACCCCTTCATTATGCAGATCAATGGAACTCCTAGAGGTTGGACTCACATTGATGAAATATTGAAATTATAAGTCATCAATATTAAAACATACCCTTTAAAGTGTAACTCCAATTTTATTTACTTATTTGAAAATTTTTGTAATATACTTTATTAATCTATCAAACTTTCTTTTAATAGAAAACAGGCTGTAAAGTTTCCATTAACAATGATCTAACTAAGCATTACCAGGGAAACTCTGTCTGTACACCTATACTCAATGCAGCATATAGAGCTGAAACGTTTACCAAAGGAGGATGGTCATTTCAAATGGCTGTATCTCTGGTTTTATACCATCTAGAAAAATGGTTCTGGTATCATAAGAAAGCTGGTACTCAAGTACTAACTGTAAATTAGAGATATTGCTAGTTACAAACACAGTCGGGAATGTGATTTTAAATGCAGCATTAACTGCTGTATATTAAGTTTGAACTCCCGACTGTGCTTTAACTAGTGATATCTCAGGTTCTGTTACAGCTAGTACTTAAACTTTAGCTTTCTTGTGATACCAGAACCAGGTTTCTAGGTGGTATAAAACTGATACAGCCATTTGAAGTGACCATCTACCCCTTTGGCAACTTCTTCAGCTCTGCATGTTCATAATACAACTGTGTATGGACTTTCCTTAGTACAGTAACAGCTCAGTAACAGAGTTGCTACAGTTACAGGAGAATGTTGCAAAAATGGTCACCAAATATGCCCCGACACAACAGTGAAAAAGAAATGGGAGTTACACTTTGAAAAATGCCTTTAGATGTAACTCAGATGTGAGCTAAACCAGACATTCATATGTACAGTCATGGCCAAAAGTTTTGAGAATGATACAAATATTAATTTTTACAAAGTCTACTGCTTCAGTTTTTCTAATGGCAATTTGCATATACTCCAGAATGTTATAAAGAGTGATCAGCTTAACAGCAATTACTTGCAAAGTCAATATTTGCCTAGACAATGAACTTTATCCCCCAAAACACATTTCAACATCATTGCAGCCCTGCCTTAAAAGGACCACCTAACATCGTTTCAGTGAATGCTCCATTAACACAGGTGTGGGTGTTGATGAGGACAGGGTTGGAGATCAATCTGTCATGATTAAGTAAGAATGACACCACTGGACACTTTAAAAGGAGGCTGGTGCTTGCCATCATTGTTTCTCTTCTGTTAACCATGGTTATCTCTAAAGAAACACGTGCAGTCATCATTGCACTGCACAAAAATGGCCTAACTGGGAAGAGTATTGCAGCTAGAAAGATTGCACCTCAGTCAACAATCTATCGCATCATCAAGAACTTCAAGGAGAGAGGTTCCATTGGTGCCAAAAAGGCTCCAGGGCGCCCAAGAAAGACCAGCAAGCGGCAGGACCGTCTCTTAAAAGTGTTTCAGCTGCGGGATGGGGCTACCAGCAGTGCAGAGCTTGCTGAGGAATGGCAGCAGGCAGGTGTGAGTGCATCTGCACGCACTGTGAGGCGGAGACTCTTGGAGCAAGGCCTGGTCTCAAGGAGGGCAGCAAAGAAGCCACTTCTCTCCAGAAAAAACATCAGGGACAGACTGATATTCTGCAAAAGGTACAGGGAGTGGACTGCTGAGGACTGGGGGAAAGTCATTTTCTCTGATGAATCCCCTTTTCCATTGTTTGGAACATCTGGAAAACAGCTTATTCGGAGAAGAAGAGGTGAGCACTACCACCAGTCTTGTCTCATGCCAACTGTAAAGCATCCTGAAACCATTCATGTGTGGGGTTGCTTCTCAGTCAAGGGAATCGGCTCTCTCACAGTCTTGCCTAAAAACACAGCCATGAATAAAGAATGGTACCAGAATGTCCTCCAAGAGCAACTTCTCCCAACCGTCCAAGAGCAGTTTGGCGCTCAACAATGCCTTTTCCAGCATGATGGAGCACCTTGCCATAAAGCAAAGGTGATAACTAAATGGTTCAGGGAACAAAACATAGAGATTTTGGGTCCATGGCCTGGAAACTCCCCAGATCTTAATCCCATTGAGAACTTGTGGTCAATCATCAAGAGACGGGTGGACAAACAAAAACCAACAAATTCAGACAAAATGAAAGCATTGATTCTGCAAGAATGGACTGCTATCAGTCAGGATTTGGTCCAGAAGTTGAATGAGAGCATGCCAGGGAGAATTGCAGAGGTCCTGAAGAAGAAGGGTCAACACTGCAAATATTGACTTGCTGCATTAACTCATTCTAACTGTCAATATAAGCTTCTGTTACTCATAATATGAATGCAATTCTATTTCTGTATGTGATAAAAACATCTGACAAACACACATAAAAACCAGAGGGCAGCAGATCATGTGAAAATAGAATATTTGTGTCATTCTCAAAACTTTTGGCCATGACTGTAGACAGCTGTTTCATGGTAACTTTCCTTCACAAAACCAGTGCTCTGTTTTGCATTAATGTGGCCCCCTCCCATAGTGGCCCATCCACACAGTATAATGTCCCATAGCGGCTCCTCCACACAGTGTAATGTCCTATAGCAGCTCCTCCACACAGTATAATGTCCCATATTGGCTCCTCCACACAGTACAATGTCATATAGTGGTCCCACCACACAGTATAATGTCACATAGTGGTCCCTGCACACAGTAAACTGTTCCATAGCGGCCCCTCTACACAGTATAATGTCAAATAGCAACCCCTCAACACAGTATAATGTCACATAGTGACCCCTGCACACAGTAAAATGTTCTATAGTGGTCCCTTCACACAGTATTATGTCCCATAGCAGCTCCTCCATGCAGTATTATGTCCCATAGTGGTCCCTATGTTGTTCGTTGCAAATATTGCAAAAATTTAAGGTTCAGTAGAGACCCCACAATATAACGTCTGAAGAGACCCCACCGTATAATAATAGCACTTTTCGTTCGGACATATTCGGTCTGAACAGAACTGTCAGGCGAACGTCACAAGATGAATCTCTTGGGGTTCGCCCATCAAATCCTGTTGCCGTGGGCCCACGGCCTTACTTAAGGTTCCCGGTCTTGCTCATGATAGCCTCCACTTCCTCTTCTGCCCACGAGGGGGCCCTGTGTGCAGTGACGGACTGGGATGTCTGAGGCCCACCAGTGGAATTGTTTATAGGGGCCCACCATCAGGACCTCTGCAGATCAGTGGTACCGAGACAGGGCGGCTAAAGGTAATAACATGTCGGGAGCCATGCTGCTCACCCGCCATACCATGTGCACCACTGCAATACCTAAACCTACTGTTACACCCTGTATGGCAAGTGAACAGCGTGGCTCATAGAATTGTTACCTTTACCTGTAGCTGCATTGTCCTGGAAAAGCTGATCTGCAGAGGTCCTGGCTGTCGTATCATCGCAGATGTAATATTGATGGCCTATCCTAAGGACAGGCCATCAATATTAGAAAGATGGATAAATCCTTTAAAGAGGTTGTCCAGGAATTGGAGCAACCCATGTGGCTGATGGGAGGTGAAAAGTAAAAAATAAATAAATTAAAAAGCATACTCACCTGTCCCCAGTGCTCCGTTGTCTTCTGCCAGTGTCCATTCAGTCTCATGCCGGCCCCCCCCCGCGGGGGGCCCCCCCCCCCCCCGCGCCCGCCAGCCAAATAAGGAAAGGAATACAAAAAAAAAAAGAAAAATGAGACCAAACAGACACAGGCAGGGGACAACGGGGTGCTGGGGACAGGACTTAATTTTTTTTTTTTTTTTTTCCCCCCTGTCTTCTTGCCAGTAGACCTCCATTCAGGGGTTGCTGGGCCAAATTTCTCATGGCACTTCACTGGTCCCCCCATACAGTGGACTCTGCACTGGGCCCCCATGCGATGGGGAACAGTGATGGGGTCATTACATCGTGTGGGAGCAGTGATGGGGGCTAACACCGTGGAGGGGGGACATTAATCTGTGTGATGCATATTAAATGGGTTGTCAGGGTTAATCTTTTATGGCCTATGCTTAGGATAGGCCATATATACCTGATCAGTAGGGGGCTGACACACGACCCCATCAGCTGTTCGGAGCCACTTCCGGTGCCCGTTCTGTACACAACACAAGGCCGGAAGCAGAAAGCTCCATCCTACTGACTTCAATAAGTGCTGAGATACAGTGAAGGTGCCCAGCCCCTATACAGTGGACAGAGCTTTCTGCTTCTGGCCCTGTATTGTGTACAGGACGGGGACCAGAAGTGGCTCCGTACAGCTGATCAGTCTGCGGTCGGCCCCCAACAGATCAGATATCTATGGCCTATCCTGAGGATAAACCATAAAAAATTATGCATGGACAACCTTTAATATACCCCCTAATGC
Source organism: Leptodactylus fallax (assembly GCA_947044405.1). Classification (NCBI taxonomy): domain Eukaryota; kingdom Metazoa; phylum Chordata; class Amphibia; order Anura; family Leptodactylidae; genus Leptodactylus; species Leptodactylus fallax. The sequence goes on from CAMRHE010000096.1 coordinate 3,922,390, forward strand.
GCCACACTTTAAAGAGGTTGTCCAGTATAATTTTTTTCTTTTTTATAATTAGTCCGGGGGAGGTGAATCCCCCCCCCCCCCCCCAAAAAAAAAAAAAAAAAAAAAAAAAAAACACACTCACCTGTACCTGGTGTTCTCCCAGCACGGTCCGGTCCCACAGCTCCGCTTCTTTTTGCTGGAAGTCCTCACTGGATGTGACGTCCCAGGTCCCTTCCCTTAGGCCTCTGATTGGTCTCAGGGGTCACGTGACGTCACAGATAGTCTGAGGGAACTTCAGCTGGAAGAAAACAACAGAACTGCAGGACCAAACCGCGCTGGGAGACACTGGGGACAGGAGAGAAAGATTGGGGGGTTTTTTTGTTTGTTTTTTTTTGCCTGCCCCGGCGTAGTTAAAAAAAAAAAACTTTATCCTGCACAACCCGTTTAATATCCTCCAGGCTATTGGCCTCCATCACTGCCCCCCCCCAACAATATAATGGCCCCATCATTGGTCCCCATACAGTATAGGGGACCAGTGAAGGAGCCACTGTATGGAGTATAAGCTCCACAGTGGCCCCCACACAATATTATAAGCTCCCAACAGCCCCCCTCCGCTTCAGTGCTATTATTATACTAATAATCGGAGGCCCAGGGAAGGTGATTAAAAATAACAAACATTCGTACTCACCTTGCCTTACCTTTCCTTGGCATCCTCGCTCCATCCTAACGTCTTCAGCATCTTCACCCTCTTCTGACGTCGCTGCTGAGGCCTGTGATTGGCCCTCAGCGGTCACATGGGGTCGCACTGACGTCATTACGTGGCCGCACCCCATGTGACTGCTGGGGCCTAATCACAGGCCTCAGTCACATGACGAAAGAGCGCCGGAGAGATCGCTGTGCCCAGGAGAGGTGAGAATATGTATTTATTATTTTCAGTCACTTCCCCTGCCCTGCCATGTATTGGAAAGGGGCCTGCAATATGCCAGGGCCCCTTTCTAATAACAGTATGTATAGCGGTCAGGGAACCAGGCTTTCCCCGACCGCTATCATAGTGGTCCAGGACCTCGGCCATCTCCAACTGGCCATGCACACCATACCTGCGACCGCTGATCAGGGGCCCAATCGGGATGGTCAGGATCCCGATCGGGCCCCTGACCAATGCATCTGCATTGGCAACATGAGGACTAATAGTCTGGGCTCGGGGCCCACCGGTGGATTCACCGGTTCCCCGGTGGTCCAGTCCGACCCTGCCTGTGTGTCCCATATAACGTTGCTGAATTTATTTGGGACGCTCGGTGGTCCACTGGAGGGCAGAAGAGGAAGCAGAGGCAGTCGTGAGCAGGAATGGGGATCGGTAAGTAAATAGAGATTGTTACCTGCTGGAGTTACTCCAGCAGATAATGGCCTATTTTTTTTTTTTTAAATGTGGCAGGGACCCACCAGACTCCCTAAAATCGGAGGCCGTGTAGCAGCCGCTATGGCTGCTATGGCAGTAGTTACTCCACTGATCCTAATTGTGTCTAAAGACCTGTTTAACCCACCTACAGTTTTGGATGAGCAGGACTCGGGTCTTGAGCTAAGTGCCCGAGTATGAGTACCCCGAGTACATTCAGAGACACTGTAAATTTAAATGGCTCTAACTCCAGAGCCGCGGAGACCAAGATCATGTCTGTAGCCCCCATAGATTTCGAGATATCACTGGTTAAAGTAGAGCTGCATATACTGTACTCCCACTTTTTGTTTAACCAGTGTGCAGGAGAACACAAACAGCTGACATTGCAGGGAGAGGAGAAATTATTATATTATTTCCCTGTCACTTCAGAGAGGAGGGGGTACTATGGACTTTTGTTCATGATATCACCCTCCCCCATATCAGTCAGATGCATACTTGCCATTTTATCCCTTATATGCTGCAGTCAATGCTGAGTCGTTTTACAGAAAAAAAGTAAAATTAGACCTTTTCCCCCTTGTTAATGAAAAAAAAACAAAACACAAAATTGGTATCGCCACATCTGTAACAACCCATAAAATAAAATTAGTATATGTTATTTATTTACATGATAAACACCATAAACATTAAATTCAGATACCAGAAATGATGTTTTCTGTCCATCTCACATCTCAAAAGCAAAAAGTAATAAAAACTGATCAAAAATGTTATGTACGCACAAAATACAAGGTCTCATAAAGCTACACTGAAATAAAATGTAAAAAGTTACGAAAGCAGGAATGCAGAGGGGGATAAAATGTAACTGGTTTAAGGCTAAATGTGTTAAAATGCACATAAGGCACCAGAGTAATGTGCCAGTAATATATATTTCAACCATAGATTCAAAATTTGCAATAAAAAAAAAGTCACAATTTTGGGAGGGTTTTTGCAATTTTAATGTGACTGCTAGGGGGTTAAAAGGCATTGACCTATAAAATTGCTGTCTTCCAACAGGTGGCACTAGAAGCAAAGCTTTATGTTTCCTAGAAAGAGACCTACTTTGCATACTTTTTTTCCCTAGGAATACTGCATGGCCTGTAAGAAATTACCCCTTCATGGCACTCTCCCTAAGGAGAAACAGTACCCCTTATATTCAAAGTTTGAAAGCTATTTTCAACATCTGTCAAGATAACTCAGGCTTGACCTTGACCAAACATGTTTTGGGGCTTTATTATTAAATGTTAACAGACGATCCAACATGGGTGCACAAAGATAAGGAGATGGGGTTTCTCAAATGCATATTCCAGAAGAAGTATGTGACGTTTTCTTAAATGTATGTTTAGATTAGAGTAGTAGCTTGCTGGTGCCAGCTGCTTCATATCAATTGTAAAGCAAATAGAGAGCAATGACTGTCACCTATTGATGGATCCAGCATGTTGTTTAAATGTCTGTGGTTTCTGCCTGATTTAGTTTCGGGGGGGATATTGTAGTTATAAATAGGTTTTTAATCAAAAAAGGAATTTTTGACTTTCCAAGTAAAAAATGTGCCAAGTTCTGGATTTGCCAATATGCATGCTGCATTTATGCCATCACAATGATTATTTTTTTGACATTAGGAATTTTTATTAAAGTTTTTGCTTAAAAACAGTAAACAAATCACAACACAATACCAACAAAGGTGGTGCATAGAAGGAGGGTTAAGAAAAGGGGTGGGAGGAGCGGGAGAACAAGGTACACTGCTGGCCAAAAGTATTGGCACCCCTGCAATTCTGTCAGATAATACTCAATTTCTTCCAGAAAATGATTGCAATCACAAATGCTTTGGTAATAATATCTTCATTTATTTTGCTTGCAATGAAAAAACACAAAAGAGAATGAAAAAAAAGTCAAATCATTGATCATTTTACACAAAACTCCAAAAATGGGCCGGACAAAAGTATTGGCACCCTCAGCCTAATACTTGGTAGCACAACCTTTAGACAAAATAACTGCGAACAACCGCTTCCGGTAACCATCAATGAGTTTCTTACAATGCTCTGCTGGAATTTTAGACCATTCTTCTTTGCCAAATTTCTCCAGGTCCCTGAGATTTGAAGGGTGCCTTCTCCAAAATGCCATTTTGAGATCTCTCCACAGGTGTTCTATGGGATTCAGGTCTGGACTCATTGCTGGCCACTTTAGAAGTCTCCAGTGCTTTCTCTCAAACCATTTTCTAGTGCTTTTTGAAGTGTGTTTTGGGTCATTGTCCTGCTGGAAGACCCATGACCTCTGAGGGAGACCCAGCTTTCTCACACTGGGCCCTACATTATGCTGCAAAATTTGTTGGTAGTCTTCAGACTTCATAATGCCATGCACACGGTCAAGCAGTCCAGTGCCAGAGGCAGCAAAGCAACCCCAAAACATCAGGGAACCTCCGCCATGTTTGACTGTAGGGACCATACTCTTTTCTTTGAAGGCCTCTTTTTTTTTCCTGTAAACTCTATGTTGATGCCTTTTCCCAAAAAGCTCTACTTTTGTCTCATCTGACCAGAGAACATTCTTCCAAAAAGTTTTTGGCTTTCTCAGGTAAGTTTTGTCAAACTCCAGCCTGGCTTTTTTATGTCTCTGGGTCAGAAGTGGGGTCTTCCTGGGTATCCTACCATAGAGTCCCTTTTCATTCAGACGCCGACGGATAGTACGGGTTGACAATGTTGTACCCTCGGACTGCAGGGCAGCTAGAACTTCTTTGGATGTTAGTCGAGGTTCTTTAGCCACCATCCACACAATCTTTCGTTGAAATCTCTCGTCAATTTTTCTTTTCCGTCCACATCTAGGGAGGTTAGCCACAGTGCCATGGGCTTTAAACTTCTTGATGACACTGCACACGGTAGACACAGGAACATTCAGGTCTTTGGAGATGGACTTGTAGCCTTGAGATTGCTCATGCTTCCTCACAATTTTGCTTCTCAAGTCCTCAGACAGTTCTTTGGTCTTCTTTCTTTTCTCCATGCTCAATGTGGTACACACAAGGACACAGGACAGAGGTTGAGTCAACTTTAATCCATTTTAACTGGCTGCAAGTGTGATTTAGTTATTGCCACCACCTGTTATGTGCCACAGGTAAGTAACAGGTGCTGTTAATTACTCAAATTAGAGAAGCATCACCAGATTTTTCAAAGGGTGCCAATACTTTTGTCCACCCCCTTTTTTATGTTTGGTGTGGAATTATATCCAATTTAGCTTTTTGACAATTCTTTTTGTGGTTTTCCATTGAAGACAAATTAAATGAAGATATTATTACCAAAGCATTTGTGATTGCAATCATTTTCTGGAAGAAATTGAGTATTATCTGACGGAATTGCAGGGGTGCCAATACTTTGGGCCAGCACTGTACATCAGGTGGGCAACAGGGAGGACAGAGGGCGGGAGGGAATAACAAAGACTCTGTTGCAGCAGAGTCAAGCAGTAGATTCAATAAAAAAACAGGCAGATATACATCATCAATAAAATGAGAACAAGAAAAGAAAAAAGAAAAGGAAAAGTTATGAACGTACAGAGGGGAAGGCAGACTGAAACTCGGCAGAATAGTGGTTCTTCAGGAGTCACGTTTGTTGGGCTCTATCGTCTTGTTTCAACTCTGCATGTTGCGAATGTGCAAGACCTCCTGAAGTCAAGACAACAGAGAGGGGGGCATTGGGGATTTCCACAGTCTCGGGATAACAGACCTTGCTGCTATCAATAAGAAGCCTAACAGTCTACGGGTATGCTTTCTGAACTTTTGCGGAAAGATAGAGAGGAGGAGGGGAGCAGGGTCATCATCCAGAGCGACTCCAGTGACCGTCCGAATTATTTGGCGGACATCTGACCAAAAAGTGGTGTAGGAGTGTACATCCCCACCAAACGTGTGCCATCGTGTCCCGGTCAACGTTACATCTCCATCATCGGTCCAATGTGGAGGGGTACATCTCATGAAGGACAAAGGGGACTCTATACCACCGAGAGAGGATCTTATAGTTCGTTTCATACTCCTTGCAAGATATGGAGAATTTGTGTCACGCCTGGAAGGCCGATGATCACATGTCTGGTGAGAACGAGACCCCCAATTCTCTCTTCCAACCACTCGCAAATGCTGGCAAGCAAGTATCGGACCCCTCCATTAGCATGCCATAGACAAGCGAGACATTATGAGCTTGAACACTGGGTGAGACGCACAAGCGTTCAAAAGGAAACAATGCCCTATGAAGATTATGAGACGTTTTAAGAGAGGCATAAAAATGAGAAAGCTGGGCATACTGCCTGTGGGAGGTGATGTAGTCAGGGTTTGAATCTGGGGCGAATAACTCAGAGCAGGGAAGAAGGGAGGAGGGTAAGGTCACCTAATGGAATCTGAGAGTAGGCTGGTCCACGATATGGGATAATGATTATTTTAATGCAGACTCATAATTATTGCAAGAAATGTATTTCAACGTGAATAACATTAAGGCTAAGGCCACACGTAGCAGGATGCAGCAAAAAAGAGCTGCAGGAAAAACTGTGGTGGCAACGTATCGCCGTTTTTCCCACAGCGCTTCTCACAGAAAGTCTGCGACTTTCTGTTTCAATTATACCTATATGGAAGCCACCAGCGTTTCTGTAGGTATAATTGAATTGCTGCGATTTTCAAAACTGCAATGGTATTGGAAATCACAGAGTGTCTGCTGTGCATATTTTTCTGCAAAGTGGGGATGGGATTCACTAGAATCCCATCCACTTTGATGTGACTGTAAAACGCTGCGTTTTTTTTTTTTTTTTTTTAGGCTGGGCCGGAAATGCCACGGCAAAAAATACTGCATTTTACTTTATTTGCAAAGTGGATGGAATTCTGGTTAATCCCATTCAAACATTGCAGAAAAAAATCCATAGCGGAAATGCTGCGATTTCAAAAATGCTGGCGTTTTTGAATGTTGCAGCATGGCAATTAAACCTACAGAAATGCTGCCGTTTTCCGTATAGGTATAATAGGAAAACTCTGCAGATTTTCTGTGAAAAATGGTACGGAAAAAAGTGTTGTGTTTCTGACACAGTCTTTTCCACAGTGATTTCCAAATGTGACCGCGGCATCGAAAGTGTGCAGCCGCCACGGGTGCCGCCATCTTTCGCCGATCGCCGCCCTCCTGAACGTCATCGGAGGGCGGTGATCGGTTGTTATGACAGCCGGGAGCCTATTGAAGGCTCCCAGGCTTGTCATTACATTATATCTATTATACGATGCCAGAGGCATCGTTTAATAGAAGGGAATGAATTTTCGCTATACACTTCAATACATTAGTATTGCAGTGTATAGTGTGAGCGATCAGACCTGCTAGGGTTCAAGGTCTGATAGTAAAAGTATTAAAAAAACACATAAAAGATAAAAGTTCAAATCACCCCCCCTTCCCTAGTTCCCATATAAAAATAAATAAACAAAAGTAAACATAAACACTTTAGGCGTCCCCACTCTCCAAAATGTCCGAACTATTAAAATATTAAAATATTTCTCCCATACGGTGAATGGCGTAGCGGGGAAAAAAAAATCAAAATGGTCAAATGGCTGTTTTTTCAACTTTTTGCTTCCTATAAAAAATGGAATAAAAAGTGATCAAACCATCAGACCTTCCACAAAATGGTATCACTAAAAATGCCATCTTGCCCCGCATAAAAAGACGCAATACCCAGCTCCAAAAACAAATATATATAAAAGTTACAGGTATCACAATATGGCGACACCAAATTTTTTTTGTATTTTGCAGTTTAAAATTTTTTAAAAAGTATCAAAACATTACAAATACTATATAAATTTGGTATCGCTGCGATTGTACTGACCCGCAGAATACAGGTAACTTGTCATTTTTACCATATAGTGAATGCCATAAAAATTAAACCCATAAGAAATTGACGTAAATGCATTTTTTTTTCCAATTCCATCTCATTCTTAATTTGTTTCCAGTTCCCAGTACATTGTACAGGATATTGAAGGGTGCCATTACAAAGTACAATTAGTCCCGCAAACAATAATCCATTATATGACTCTGTGAACTGAAAAATGAAAAAGTTATGGCTCTTGGAATGGGGGGGAGGGAAAAATGGAAATGCAAAAACGAAAATTGGCTGGGGTATGAATGGTTTAAAAATCTTGGCTAAATATGAAATAGTGATTATTTGCAATATTATTTATTTTAAGTGTAGAAAAATATAATCTTGTACATTGAAAATGTCAGCAAGCACTATAGTTTATAATGCACTATAGTCTTAAAAGACTACACTGTTATTGCAATTATGATTCGTGTCTCTGTTTAGACACACTTTGGGGAAAATCCATCATGACTGGCTTTATGTTCCCTGCAACAGTTCAGAGAGTGCTTTATTCATGATGTGGCAATACTTCATCATAAATTAGGTGCATTTTACTAGTGCCTAGGCCAAATCTACACCAGCCAGTTTCTTGCATAGATTTTGCCATCCTTGGTGCTCCTGTGTGCCAGGGCGCTTTATAGTCCCTTCTGCGCCCCAAGGCTTTTCCAGCAGAAGTCCCCGCAGCACATGACCACTTGACCAGTCAGCGGTTTCCGCGACCTTAGGAAAGGACATCACTTGTGGATGTCACAGGTGAAATCCCAGTTCCTTTCCTTAGGCCGCTGATTGACCTCTTAGCATCCAGGGAGTCCAGGGGCAAGATCACCCCCTGTCCCCTCGGATCCCCCACAATAAGATTGCGGGTTCCGAAGGGTTGCCATGGCAGCCAGGAGGCCAAATAATGGCCTCCTGACTGCCTATGCAAATTCCCCATAGGGAATCTACGTACAATGTTCAGCAATACTAAGTATTGCAATACATTACACTGGGGGTCAGAGATTTCAGGTTCAAGTCCCCTTTTGGGACAGGAAAAAAAAAGTTTAAAAAGTTAAAAATAAATAAAAAATAAACAAATAATAAAAAATTCAAAAAAAAACGTAACATAAGCAAAAAAATAAACAAACATGTTAGGTATCCCCATTATCCAAAAATAACATTACTTATCCTGTACGGTGAATGCCATAAAAAAAACTATACCGCAATGCACAAATTAACATACTGTATTTTGGACACCTCGCTTTCCTCAAAAATAGCAATAAAAGTAATCAAAAAGTCATACATACCAAACATTGGTACCAATAAAAAGAACAACTTGCCCCGCAAACAAAGAGCTGTCATATACACACGTGGACAAAATTGTTGGTACCCCTCATTTAATGAAAGAAAAACCCACAATGGTCACAGAAATAACTTGAATCTGACAAAAGTAATAATATATAAAAATTCTATGAAAATGAACAAATGAAAGTCAGACATTGCTTTTCAACCATGCTTCAACAGAATTTTTAAAAAAAGAAAACTCATGAAACAGGCCTGGTCAGAAATGATGGTTCCCTCAACTTAATATTTTGTTGCACAACCTTTTGAGGAAATCACTGCAATCAAACGATTCCTGTAACTGTCAATGAGACTTCTGCACCTCTCAACAAGTATTTTGGCCCACTCCTCATGAGCAAACTGCTCCAGTTGTCTCGGGTTTGAAGGGTGCGTTTTCCAGACAGCATGTTTCAGCTCCTTCCAAAGATGCTCAATAGGATTTAGGTTAGGGCTCATAGAAGGCCACTTCAGAATAGTCCAATGTTTTCCTCTTAGCTATTCTCGGGTGTTTTTAGCTGTGTGTTTTGGGTCATTATCCTGTTGCAAGACCCATGACCTGCGACTGAGACCAAGCTTTCTGACACTGGGCAGCACATTTCTCTCTAGAATCCCTTGATAGTCTTGAGATTTCATTGTACCCTGCACAGATTCAAGACACCCTGTGCCAGATGCAGCAAAGCAGCCCCAGAACATAACAAAGCCTCCTCCATGTTTCACAGTAGGGACAGTGTTCTTTTCAAGATATGCTTCATTTTTCCATCTGTGAACATAGAGCTGATGTGCCTTGCCAAAAATTTTGATTTTTGTCTCATCTGTCCATAGGACATTCTCCCAGAAGCTTTGTGGCTTGTCAACATGTAGTTTGGCAAATTCCAGTTTTGTCAGATTCAAGTTATTTCTGTGACCATTGTGCGTTTTTTCTTTCATTAAACGAGGGGTACCAACAATTTTGTCCACGTGTGTATATCTCTGTCAACAAAACAGTAAAAAAGTTATAGGCGTCAGAATACAGTGACTCCTGGAAAATCGTTCATTTTCAAAGGGCAATTTTTATTTGTAAAAGCGGTAAAACATAATAAAACCAATACAAATCTGGTATCGCTATAATCACAATGACCCGCTGAACAAAGTTGCCATGTCATTTTTAATGCAGAATGAACATCATAAAAACAAAATGCAGAAAATTATGATAGAATTGAGGGTTTTTTTTTTTACATGGACCCCAAAAAACGTTAATAAAAGCTAATAACACATTATATGTACCCCCAAATGGTGCCAAATGAAAGTACAACTTGTCTCGCAAAGAAAATGTCCTCACTTAGCTATGTTGACAAAAAAATTTAAAAGTTATGAATTTTTGAAGGTGGGGAAGGAATATATGAAAAAAGTCACCAAGCATTTTTAACACCCCAGAGTGGTATTACCACTCCTACGCCATGCTGCTATCTTTATCTGCTAACCCAATGTCATCTTATGTACTTTCTTTCCAGGTCCTCCACCAATGTGCATTCACTATAATGTTATGTAACTATATTACATGTAGTGTGCCTGGTTCACCAGAAGGTGGAAGCAAACTGGCAAAGTTATCTTAGAATGGAACCTCCCATTCCATTAAAAATCCCCCTCTAGAGTGAAGTAGAGGAGTCCTTTCCCCTGCAGCTAAGATGATGAGCAGTTAGAACCAGTCAAGTTCTAGTGCTGTTTGAGAGAGTCAGACTACAGACAGAAATGCAGCTCACCGAAGAAACAAAGATATAGTCAGCTTGCCAGCATAGCAGAGTTGAGTTTTGATGAAGCAGAGCTTAGTTTGTCTCCCAGTTATATGCTAAAACCTGCTGGAGCCAAGACAAAGCCTGAATCTGTTTGGAAAACTGTTTATTCAAGTAAAGCAGCTGTTCAACTTCATCTCAAGGTCTAGACTCAAGTTATTCCTCAATCCCTCAATTATTCCTCCTATTTATTGCATCGGGGCCAAAGCCTGGGGTCTAGCCATATCCAGGTAGGAGCACTGTGACCCACAATAAGACTCATATAGGGCTGCAACATACCACTCGGCACTCCTACATCTGGGACGAGTGACATAGAAGGCCCTAGGGGGAGGTGTCACCATTGCACATTAACGTACAAACTACCCTGTGTCCTTAACCCCTTCCTGACATCCGCTGTAATAGTATGCCAGATGTTGGGTATTTAAATATGGCAGCAGACACTCGGCGCTAATGCTCACGATCAGTGCCCGCACTGCCTATTGAAGGCTCCCAGGCTTGTCTGCCATTATCTTCTATTGCAGGCAGTTCTATGCAACTTGCAATAGAAATGTCGTTATTTTGCAATGCATTGCATTAGTGATCAGACACCATGGGTTTCAAGACCCTTATGGGGTCTAATAAATGTAAAAAAAAATAAAAAAATTCAAATCACCCCCCTTTCCCTAGAACACATATAAAAGTACTTAAATACTGTGAAACAAATACACATTAGGTATCCCTATGTCTGAAAATGCCAGGCCTACAAATCTATAAAAATATTTTTCCCGTACGGTAAACGCAGGAAAAAAAAAAAAAAAAGTGCCAAACCGCCATTTTTCACTGTTTTGCCTCTGATAAAAATTTGAATAAAAAGTGATCAAAGCAATAGCAATTCCCCAAAATGGTATAACTAAAAAGTACACCTTGTCCCACAAAAAAGGCGCCCTATGCCCCGTAGATGGAAGTATAAAAAAGTTACGGGTGTCAGAATATGGCAACTTTTAGAAAAAACATTTTTTTGCACAGTTTTAGATTTTTGTTAAATTGTTAAAATGTAAATAAAACAATATAAATTTAGAATACAGGTGACATGTCATTTTGGCTGCAGAGTCAACACCGTAAAAACTAAGCCAGTAAGAAAGTCGCACAAATGCACTTTTTCTTCAAATCCACCCAATTCTGAATTTTTTCCAGCTTCCCAGTACATTGTACAGAATAATAAATGGTAACATCATGAAGAAAAGTTTGTCCCGCAAACATTAAACCCTCATATGGCTCTGAGAGTGGAAAAATATCCATCAGGAAGGGGTTAAAGATGAATTCCCCAGAATCTTCTTAATAGTAGTCCACCATAATATTTTGCACACAGAAAGTATTTATCTGTTATTCAGCCAATGTGATCCATTTCAGTATTAATGTATTACGATGGCTATATACTTTAGATATAGAACAACTGTGATGCAGTCAGGGCTGCACCAGCCATGAGGCGACTTGAATCAGCATCCTCAGACAACAGGCTGCTAGTTCTCTGAGGGAGTGGAACAGCAGCTAAGGGTGCGTTCACATATGTCCGGTGTACACAAGCCAGAGGGAAACTGATGCCAGGACGGGTCCCATAGTTTTCTATGGGATCTGTTCTGGCACAAGAGGCATCAGTTCTGGCGCCGTATGGCACCGGATCTGTGCCTCAACCTGATGGAAAAACGCTACCTACAGCGTTTTTCCATCCGGCTTCCTTAAAATTTCATTAGCGCCGGATGCCGCCGGGTGCTGCCTGAAGATGGATGCGGCAGCACCCGGCTTCTGCACAGTTTCTGTACAGTAGTGAAGCCGGCAATTGACAGCTTCACAACTGTACCTGAGCGAATTGCTCAGGATCGAAAAGCTGACTCCCACGGGCGGAGTTGGGCTCCAATCGTTGGTGTTAACCCCTTAGATGTCGCGGTCAAACATGACCACGGCATCCAAGGGGGTTGTGCTATAGTAATGACCCCCGAGGCACCCCCTGTGGCGAGATGGGGGGATGCCGTTATGCCGTTTCGGCAGCCTGGGGTCTGGCCAGTGACCCCAGGCTGCTAGGACCCCCAAGTACCTGGTTGATCCTGCCTGCGATGGAGAAAGTCAGTCTATGCATCTGCATAGGCTGACATTTGTGAACCGAGAGCAAGGCAGGTGGTTTGGACTCCGCAACCAGAAATGAACGCACACGCGGTAGTTCAAGAAAAAAAATATATATTTACTATAAGTTAATAAAGGCTAGTTAAAGGTAAAATGACAGGGCTAAAGACAAGCAAAATATACAATATAGCATGAACAATTTCAAGGCAAATTCTGCAATGGTTTCTACTTTTACTCTGTCCACTTCTGCAGTATGGACACGGAATGAACAATATACTCAAAACTATCCCTAACTGACCCTGACTTCACATTTGGGTGCACCCCCTTTTCCCCAGTGGTCCAGGTGGACCGCTTACAGTCCGTAGAAGCGCGCGGTGGGGCCCAAAGTCGGTCCTTTCTTTTATAGTGAAGCGTCCTCTCCTCACGGTTATCAGGATCTTGGGAGAAATGAAGTCCTCTTTAACAGACAGGGAAACCAACTGAATGCAATGTAATCCAACAGCAGATTCCACTCAGCACACTGACAGTCCTGCCGAATCCATACACTGAGCTGGGATGTAAAGCGGGATTTAGCAGGTGCCGTCCAGTACATCAACAGCACTGCGAGTCTCTATCTGTGGTATCCATATACACAGTCACAATGTCAGTCTCACTGATCAGCCACTGAGCACAGTTCCTTTCACGTGGACTCACTAGTCCTGTTGTCTCTTTACACTCTGTTTGTCTCTGGACCAAGATACAGCTTAGCTGTACAGAAAAATCTCCACACCAGTTCAATACAACACTTGCCAAGATGGCTGCTGCTCTCTGTCTCGTCACTTCCTGCTTCTCTGCTCACACTCTGTCTGTAGAACAGGCAGGCTGACATAAAAGGGGGGGGGGGGTCTCACTCCAGCATCATGTCACAATTACAATGGCTGCTGTCTTAAAGGAACAGAATCACAGAAATACATTCAACATTAACAGTTTATACAGACAAATGAAGCTTAAGACAACATTGGCTGTCTCTTACACTTTCTCTATAGACTGAAATACATGTGTATGCTCATGTATTGCTGTCTATAGTACTGAACCAGCGATCAGTGTATCGGTGGTTCAGATGTCCTTATAGGACAAGTACAAAATGTAAAAAAAAAGTAAAAAAATAAAAATAAAGTTATTAAACCCCAAAAATTCCCTTTTCCTATATAAAATGAATTATATAAAAAACCCTAAAAATTTATAAAAACAATACATATTTGGTAACTTCGCATCCGTAACATTCTGTACAATAAAACTGAAACAATATTTAACCTACACGGTGAACGTGGGAAAAGAAAACGGAAAAAAACGCCAGAATTAATGATTTTTCACCATATTACCTTACAAAATATGTTATAAAAAGTGATCAAAAAGTCATATGTACCCCAAAATAGTACCACTAAAAAGCACAGGTTGTCCCGCAAAAAAATAAGCCCTCAACTAACTCTGTAAACTGAAAAATAAAAATGTTATGCCTCTCAGAAGCAATGCAAAGATAATTGATTTCTTTCCCCAAATGGGATTTTGTTCTGCAAAATTAATAACGCATAAAAAAATTATATAGATGAGGTATCACCATAATCAAACCGACCCGCAGAATAAAGGTAACATGTTACTTTTGCTGTATGCTGCATGGCAAAAAATTTAAAAGGTAAAATGCAATGCCAGAATTTATGTTTTTTTTATAATCCACTAAAAAATTAGTTGATAAAATGTATTCAATAAATTATAGGCACCCAAATCTGGTGTCAATACAAAATGCATCTCATCCCGCAAACAACAAGCCCTCATATGGCGACATCACCAGAAAAATAAAGAAAATATAGCTTGTACAATGTGAAGACAAAACCCCCCAAAAATCGCCAAATCATTACAACAAAACTGTCTGTGGCAGGAAGGGAATGTATAAGCTGTGCTAACATATATGAGGGTACACCTTAGATTTAGAGTTTACGAGGGAAAAGACACCAGAAGTGACCCCCAGAGTGACCCCCCCCCACCCCGCCATCATAGGACCTACTGGGGAAATAGGAGGGAATTTGGTGTTCCCAATGCACTCCGCACAGCTTAGTATATTTATTTTTCCCAATCCGCTGTGTATTCACGTCTGGGATACTAATGCTCACTACACCCCTTGATAAATTCTTTGAGGGGTGCAGTTTTCACAATGGGGTCACTGCTTAGCGGATTCCACTTTTCTGGTTCTGCAAACATGACATGGCATCCAGATCCCAAACATCTAAATATGCACTCCAAAAGCCACATAGCGCTCCTTCCCTTCCCTGCTGTGTGCCCAAACTGCAGTTTATGCCCACATGTATGACAATGGTGTACTCAGGATATCATACCTAATGTCATATCTGTGTATAAACTGATATTTGGGCATACAATCAGGCAGAAGGGAGGGAGTGTTATTTGGTTTCTGGTGCACAGATTTAGACGGTTTGGTTTTTGGACGTCATGACACTTTTGCAGAACTCTTGAAATGCCAGTAAATGCCATCTCCAGAGTCTCCAGCTCTCTGCATCAGGGGTTCATTTCTCAGGTAAGGACCAAGAGGGTTGTACTATACAGCTGTAACTCAACCTGAAAGTAAAAAGTGATAGTAAAAACTGATGTTAAACACTGATGCCAACTTATGACAACTGATGGTTTTGGAGTAGAAATTTGTGAAAAAGCCAATGACAACTGATGCATTTTCGCATAGTTTTGGCATCAGTTGTAATGACTAAAGGACAAAAAAACTGATACTGTTGCAACATATATACGTGAACCTACCCTAAGAACCCTCTCATCTTTATCAGAAGCTGAAGATATATGTGCTGCTTCTTTAACTCAAGTTTGCCTGGGTCTCTTTAATAACATTCCCTTCCCACCTCCCTCTGCCTCCCCCCCCCCCCCCCATATTCCTCACTACTTTCCAGCTGTTTAAGCTAGTTTGGAGGTGCAGGGTGGGGGAAGGATGTTTTACTGCACTGCCTGAGGGAAATCTTTGCTGTGTATTTAACCTTCCTGCCTCCTGTGGCCACCTGGAGCCTCCCTCCACTTCTTCATAAAGAGCAATTTAACCTGCCTAAAAGGTCGCACAGTGTGTATAAAGTATACCTGTCTGTGTAACACATATGTGTGCTCTCTGTCTGAAATATTGTGGGGAGCTCCTGGTTGTGGCTGGTTTATGGTGAAATGATGTTCTTTCTACTTCTGGGTTATGGCCCCAGCAGTGCTCACTGGAACATTCAGTAGTTTAGACATTCTTCTGTAACCATTGCCATCAGTATGTTTTGCAACAAGGTTGCAAAGGTCTTGAGACAGCTCACTGGTTTTACTCATCATGAGAAGTTTCTTGAGTGGTACCTTAGTTATGTGACACCTTTTTATAGGCCATCAGTTGAACCAGCTGATATTATTTTTCACGAATTGCCAGGATTTCTTTCTAATTCAGGGTGGGTTCACACTTGTGCCCGGAGTCCGTCCGCCGCGAATCCGACCTAAAGGTCGGAACAAAGGATAGGCAAAGGATTGGGAAAGGTTTGAGACACATTGCTTAAAAACCCATTCACTTCAATGGGTTTTTAAAGAAATGCGCGGGTGTCCGATTGCACTCTCTGCGCCGTGAAGCCGGTTTTATTCATCGGATCCAAAGTCCTGCATGTCGGACTTTGTTTCCGATGAAAAAAACCTTTCCCAATCATTTCCCTATCCTTTTTTCCGACATTTAGGTCGGATTCGCGGCGGACGGACTCTGGGCGCAAGTGTGAACCCACCCTCATAATAATAGGAATAATAATAATAAAAATAATAATAGATTTCAGCTGGTGTCAGGACTTTCCATGAATTTTTGCTCCTCTCTTTCTGCATGTGTTTAATACTTATTCCCTGTGTCATTTCTCATTATTACACATAACTAAATTTATGGACATCTATGGTTTGAATGTTTAACCCCTTCCCGCCGAATTTTTCAATTTTCGTTTTTCGTTTTTGACTCCTCCCTTCCAAACACCATAACTTTTTTATTTTTCCGCTCTCAGAGCCATATGAGGTCTTAATGTTTGCAGGACAAATTTGTCTTCATGATGCTACCATTAGTTATTCTGTACAATGTGCTGGGAAGCTAGAAAAAAAAATTCAGAATGGGGTGGATTTGAAGAAAAAGTGCATTTGTGCGACTTTCTTACGGGCTTTGTTTTTATGGCGTTCACTGTGCAGCCAAAATGACATGTCACCTGTATTCTATGTTTCGGTATGATTCCGGGGATGCTAAATTTACCCCTTAACAAAAATCCAAAACTGTGCAAAAAAAATTTTTTTTCTAAAAGTCGCCATATTCTGACACCCGTAACTTTTTTATACTTCCGTGTACGGGGATGGATAGGGCGTCTTTTTTTGCGGGACTAGGTGTACTTTTTATTTATACCATTTTGGGGAATTGCTATTACTTTGATCACTTTTTATTCAAATTTTTATCAGAGGCAAAACAGTGAAAAAATGGCGGTTTGGCACTTTTGATTTTTTTTTTCCGTACGGGAGAAATATTTTTATAGATTTGTAGACCGGCCTTTTTGAACACAGGGATACCTAATGTGTATGTGTTTCACAGTACTTTTATATGTGTTCTAAGGAAAGTGGGGTGATTTGAACTTTTAATATTTTTTTATTTTTTATATAAATATATATATATATATATATATATATATATATATATATATATATATATATATATATTTTTTTTACTTTTTTTTTTTTTTTGCATTTATTAGACCCCTGCAATATAAACTAATGAAAGACAGGCCTGGGAGCCTTCAGAAAGCTCCCGGCTGTCATAGCAATGCCCGATCTCAGGCATTAACGTCGGGTCTCCACTGTATAAAACAGCAGAGACCTGGCGGCTATGGAAGCCGCACGACTCCCGAGTGGCCGCCATCTTTAAACACTATTACGGCGGATGTTGGGAAGGAGTTAAACAGCTGCAGATCGCTTGCAACCAATATACATAGAAAACAATGCTAAATAACTGTTGCAGATCTGTGTTTTTTAAAGGACAAAAAAAACGTGGAAGTACACACTTTTCTGTCCGTATAAAACAGTGGACGGGAACATACAGAGTTCATAACTGAACGTTTTTTTTTAATTGGAGGCAATGGGTGTGCAGACTGATACATTTTTATAAGCTAAACAGCTATAAAAATGTATCAGGCGGACCTCAATAACGTGATGTGAATGGCCCCTAACTCTGCTACATCTGTGTGTGTATATAAATATATATGGTATATATGTATGTGTGTATTAGAGATGGGCGACTCTCTCTAAATTCATTTTGTTTCAGGTTCAGTTGGTTCGGTCCCAAGATTTGTTTTGTATCAAATAAGTTTGGTACAAAACACACCTTAATTTGGTGTAAAACATAGTGTAGAACACTCTTGTGGCTCCTAGGAACCTAGCTATCCAATTTCTAGCTCTTTAAAGAGGACTTTTCATGTCCTCAGGCACATGCGGTTTTACATGCCGCTAGAAAGCCGACAGCACACTGAATTCAGCGCACTGCCGGCTTTCCCGGTATGTGCCCTGGGGCTGGAGATATTGACGGTGTAAGTTTCACGGTTTACTGTCAGAAAGGCGTTCCTGACAGTCTAGCTGCGCTGTAAGGAACGCCCTCCCCAACAGTACTCATTCATAGACTTGTACTGGGGGGGCGTTCCTCACATCTCAGTGTCATCCCCGGCCAGTAAAGAACACCCTCTCTGACAGTACAGCGCTATAGACGAGTACAGAGAGAGGGGGTGTTCCTTACAGTCCGGCGATGACGCTCAGCTGTGAGGAACGCCCCGCCAGTACAAGTTTATGAATGAGTACTGTCGGGAGGGCGTTCCTAACAGCGCAGCTAGACTGTTAGGAACGCCTTTGTGACAGTAAACCGTGAAACTTACACCACCGATATCTCCAGCCCCGGGGCACATACCAGGAAAGCTGGCAGTGTGCAGAATTCAGCGCGCTATCGGCTTTCTAGCGGTATGTAAAACAGCATGTGCCTGAGGACATGAAAGGTCCTCTTTAAGGCGAACACAGCTGAAGTTATGGCTGTATAGCAAGTTGAAAAGTGATAACGTTATGAATTGGCTTTTCAAAAAAAAAAAAAAGAAAGAAGATATGAAATCAAAATTGTTTTGATTAAGTGGAAGTGCACCAGGCCACAGGACAGTGGCGGTAGCTGTAGTAGCTGTGGCAACATGTGTGGCAGTGCAGCAGGGCATAATATGATGGGCCAGGCCGCAGTACATGTCTGCCTGAGTGGTGGCAGTGGTGGTAGGCATTAGGCAGTTGTGGCAACATATGTGGCAGTGCTGCATAACATAATATGATGGACCAGGCAGCAGGACATATCTACCTGAGTGGTGGTAGTAGTAGTAGCTGTGACAACATGTGTGGCAGTGTGGCAAGGCTGCCATATGATGGACCAAGCCACAGGACATGTCTTCCTAAGTGGTGGGAGTGGTGGTAGGCAGCTGTGGCACTGTGTGGTGCCTGGGCATAATATGATGGACCAGGCCACAGGACATGTCTGCCTGAGTGGTGGTAGTTGTTTAGGAGTAGCAGCCATCAGCAGCAACAGTACAGTAAATGGAAAATGATGATAAAGGGAGACAGGTCTGGCCTGGCAGCTGAAAAAGTTAGAATATCTTACCTACCAGCACTACCATCAGTAGCACACCCCTTGCCACTACTACCTCCACCAACACTCATGTCTTCCACCTCTACATAAAAAAAAACACTGGGAGTTCTTATCCAAGTCATCAAAAAGAGGAGGAAGAAGAGGAAGACTTGGTATATGAGGAATATCTCTCTCAGCAGATGCCACATGACTACTAGAGCATGGGATCTGTGTCAGTGAAGGCAAAGAAGACATGGTTGACTGTACAGAAAGATAGCATGGTAAATTACATGTTGAGGCAGAGCACACAGAACCCTCACTCAATATTTATGTTCACTGCTTTCAAAAAAGTCAACAAATGACAACACTGTGGGTACTGGTGGAGCTGTCAAGATCAGAATTAGTTTTGCTGTTGCCATTCACATTTTTATTGTTAGTAGTAGTACTTGAACAAGTGTTTCCTCCTCCTTTTGCCTGTCCCCTGACCTGTTTTTTTCCCAGTCATTTTACTGCACACTGCCCAGTGATTTGGCACCAATTCTGGCACAGTTTTTTTTTTTGTTATTTTTAACAAAAAATATTTCAAGAAAAATTGCAAAGCACTAAAGGAGTGACCTCCTGGTCAGTGAGTATTAGACTAGATCACTAGAACTGCACATATAGAGAAACACTTAAAATATTTAGTTCAGATTAACAACAATACTTCTTCACACTCTGTATGGTTCAGTCACCAGAGCGGAAAAAAGCCCCATAAAATGACAATTATTTTTTTTTTAAGATTAGCGCAGGCTAGACTGTATATTGGGTATGCAACAAGAAACTGCTTATATATAATGGAGTTATTTTTCTAAAGATTTGCGCAGGCAAAATCAGCAGCACTGCTATTAAAACAGCAGTATGTATATAATGAAAAATGTTAATTCTTGCCCAAAAAAGTCCTTACCAAAATATTTTTTACTAAGAGGATTGTCTTGTCATTAAAAAAGTATGTTTAGAGAATATGTATACTGTCAGTCAATATTAGATTATTGGCAATGAAAGGGTTAACTGTCTGTGTAAGCAAGCAGCAGCACAGACTCCAGTCACTGTCTTTGAACCTGTCCTGTCTATTGAATTCTAGCACTATTCTGTCTGTTCAATTGTTTGATTCTCTAAGTTCTTCTAGTCTCCTAATTATGTCTTGAATTCCTATTGCTTTTTCTTAACTGTGACATAGCCTATGATGCAGTGGGATGGATCACAGATTTATTTACATGTCCACCATTTACAGAAACTAAATGCTGAGAACAAATGCACAAGTTTGACATCAGCACTGTAAGGTCCACCAACCACTGTCTATTGGCTAAGAGGCTGCCAGATGCTGCTACCATGTCACAGACATGTGTGAGTCATTGCACACATGTCTGCTCTGTATATCCTGGTCAAACATGTGGCAGTGGCCATTTTCTCATTGCACAGCCATTTTTGTTTGTCCGAAGCAAATCACCATCTGTTCGGTTTTGTTAAAAACTGAACAGTTTGGAATATTCGGGTCACACCCAACTTGTAACAAAGTGGTTTGCCCATCTCTAATGTATGTGTATGTATATAAATACATTTCCTGGTTGTCCGCCGCCAGCACACACATGGGAATTAATAGTTGCCTGGATACAATCAGAAGAGACAGGTTAATAAGCAGTAATTAAGCTCAATTAATCAATTAATCAATTAATCACGGACCGCCTATATAAGGCTGGCGTGACCACACCACACTTGTATTTTATTTTCTCTTCAGGCACGTAAGAAGAGTACAGGTTGACTTTTCTGAGTCCCTTTTATTTTGTATATATTCCGGGATGTACATCATGAAGTACCCGGTCCTTCTACTCTGTGCATGTCTACGAGGATCATCATGGCATCTCCTGCAGGCTTCTACTTGGTTTGTTTCAGGCTGCATACAGGGCTGGGTTCCTGTCCCTCTGCCCGAAAGTTTATAAAAATGGCGCTGGGCCTTGTTGCAGGCTATATACAGGAGTGGATCCCTGTCCCTCTGCCTGAAGATGTACCAAAATGGCACTGGGACTTGTTCCGGGTTGCATACAGGGCTGGGTTCCTGTCCTTCTGCCAGAAGGTGTACTAATATGACCCAAGCACTCGACTTTCACTTGGTACACAATTCAGCCTGCCGTTACTCTGACCGACCTGGATATCAGCAAGGAAATCCTTTCGAAGTCCTGGGTCTTGGGAAGGTGTGCACGTGTTTAATATATTGCACTAGTGCACTTACAGCAGGATTCATGGGCACCTGTGCCAATTAAGGTAAGAAGTTTTATATCCAGACATACCAGGTGTATATATTGCTAATGCTAATGCTTGTCACTCCTCAGATGAGCTAAGTTACTTTCTGCCTCTGCTCCAAAACCTTGCACCACATAGTGCATGTAAAGCAGAGAAGTCATGTGATCTCTACCAAGCAGCAGATCATCTGCTAGACAAGGTAAAATCATGACTTACCTTCTGCAGGCATTGTTTACTCTGCAGAGCTTAACTCTCTTTTGGCCAAACTGTGTTGCTGTTGTTTGCCTTAGCCCTTTTTGGGTTAATGAGTGTATAACCCATGTGATAAGGCAGCATGACCTTACAGAGCTCTTACAGTGTTAGCTGCTTTGCTCTCTGGCGTCAGTTGTTATAGCACATAACCTGTGTATTCATATATAGGTCATATCATGCTGGTCTCTGGTATTGCGCCACATATTACCGGTGCTATCATGCTGGTCTCTAGTATTATAGAGCATATTAACGGTACTATTATGCTTGTCTCTGATATTATACAGCATATTACCGATGCAATCATGCTTGTCTCTGGTATTATGTAGCATGTTACTGGTGCTATCATGCTGGTCTCTGGTATTTTTTTTTTTTTTTTTTTTCCAAGATGGCGCCGCTGAAGTGGCTGCCTGTTAGGCAGCTCTGAGACTCTCTCTCTTATTTTTTCTTTCTCTGTCTGTTTTTTATCTCTCTACTTAATGGACTTTACACTATGAAGAAATGAAGAAACAAAGACTTGGAATTGGACCTTTGTGATCCTTTTTTTTTTTTTTTTTTTTTTTATCTGTCTTTTTGTCCTGCTGAAATGGAGACTCTTGTGTCTGCAGGCATTTCTTTTGTCTACACAAGAGAGAAATTACTGCAGCTTAGAGTCACAACAACAGGGCTGCATACCATTTGCCCACCCATCCCCCAAGAACTCTGGAGAAAGAAAAAGCGGGGGAGGGGCTGCAGAGCAGGAACTCTTCAGAGGATTAAAAAGAGGCGTTACCGACCAACTGTTCCCTCCATCATTATGGGCAATGTGAGATCTCTTGCAAACAAGATGGATGAACTAACAGCGCTCACCAGGCATCATCAGGAGTTTCGGGTGTGCAGCATGATGCTACTTACAGAGACTTGGCTCACTGAAGTTACTCCTGACTCTCTGGTCTCCTTGGATGGTTTTAAACTCCTTCGGGCAGACAGGACAAGGGAGAGCGGTAAGAGGAAAGGAGGGGGGCTGGCAATGTTTGTGAATAATAGATGGTGCAATCCGAGGCACATTGTGATTAAGGAGCAAACTTGCTGTAAGGACATTGAACTATTAGCTGTGAGCATGAGACCTTTCTATCTACCAAGGGAACTATCACATGTCATCGTGATAGCTGCATATGTCCCCCCCTCTGCGAAAGCTGACGCTGCCTGCGAGGTCCTACAAGCCACGCTGAGCCAGTTACAGTCTCAGCACCCCCAGGCCCTCCTTCTTGTGTCTGGCGATTTCAACCACGCCTCTCCATCATCCACACTTCCCAGTTTCACACAGTATGTAACCTGCCACACAAGAGACAACAGAACACTGGACTTGTTCTTTGCCAACGTGAGGGAGGCATATAACTCATCAGCCCTACCGCCCCTGGGAAGATCGGATCACAACCTAGTACATCTCCGACCTGTGTACAAGCCACTTGTACGTAGAGAACCAGCTGTCACCCGCACAGTGAGGATATGGTCCGAGGAGAGTGATGAGGCTCTGAGGGATTGTTTTGACACAACCGCATGGGAAGTTTTGCAGGATTCGTATGGAGAAGATATAGAAGGACTCACACACTGCATAACGGACTACATTAATTTTTGCGTGGACAACACAGTACCCACAAAAGTGGTGAGGTGCTTCTCCAACAACAAACCATGGATTAACTCTGATATAAAAACACTAGTTAAGGAGAAAAAGATGGCATTCAGGACAAGAGATAAGGAGGGGTTGAGGGAAGTACAAAAGGAGCTGAGGCATCTAATCAGGCAAGGAAAATCCAGTTATAAGGAAAAAATGGAAAAGCAAATGGAAAGAAAAGACATAAGGGGGGTCTGGGAGGGGCTTAAGTCAATTTCGGGTCATAAACAGTCGGTCTGCCAGATTGAGGCAGATGTTAACTGGCTTAATGAACTAAACCTATTCTTCAACAGATTTGATCACACACCAGCTCCTCCCACCCCAGCATGTCCTTCAGCTCCCCTCACCACAATGACTTCACCCCATGTGGCTACTTCCCAACAGACCAGTAAATCCAGAAATCTGTCTTTATCTGACCACAGTCTGACCTTCACACGGGCCCAGGTGAGGAAGGAGATGAAAAAGATCAAGGCGAGGAAAGCCGCAGGGCCAGATGACATCAGTGCAAGGCTAATTAAGACTTGTGGGGACCAGCTGTGTGGTATAATTACATATATGTATAATATGAGCCTGAGGCAGAAAATAGTCCCTGAATTATGGAAATCTTCTTGTGTGGTACCAGTTCCAAAGAAACCTCACCCTATGGACCTCAACGACTACAGACCTGTAGCACTGACATCCCACTTGATGAAGATCTTAGAGAGATTGGTTCTCACAAATCTTCGCCCTCTAGTGAGCCCCGCTATGGACCCTCTCCAGTTTGCTTATCGACCGGGCATTGGGGTAGATGATGCCATCATCCACCTTCTGCACAGGGCTCTGTCTCACCTGGAAAAACCAGGGAACACGGTGAGAATAATGTTCTTTGATTTCTCCAGTGCTTTTAACACCATACAGCCCAGGTTACTGAGAGACAAGCTGGACCTTGCTGGAGTGGACCACCACCTCTAAAACTGGATCCTAGACTACCTCACAAATCGACCTCAATACGTGAGAGCCCAAGACTGTGTGTCAGGTACCGTGATCTGTAATACGGGGGCACCTCAGGGTACGGTTCTCGCCCCTTTCCTCTTCACACTGTACACTGCTGATTTTAGGTGCAACTCATCCAGCTGCTACCTACAGAAGTATTCTGACGACTCTGCAATAGTAGGCCTCATCACAGACGATGATGACAGGGAGTACAGAGAACTGAACCGGTTTTTTGTGGACTGGTGCCACCAGAACCACCTGAAGATTAACGCGGGGAAGACCAAGGAGATGGTGGTGGACTTCCGTAAAGGCAGATGCCCTCCAAAACCAGTGGACATCCTGGGGACGGGCATCGAGATTGTGAACACCTATAAGTATCTGGGTCTGCTCCTTAATAATAAGCTGGACTGGGCAGATCATATGGAGGCCCTGAACAGGAAGGGCCACAGCAGGCTCTACCTGCTTAGGAAGCTGAGAGCCTTTGGAATCCGGGGGGCACTTCTTAGGACTTTCTTCAACTCAGTAGTGGCATCAGCCATCTTCTTTGGAGTGGCCTGCTGGGGGAGCAGTATATCAACCAGGGACAGAAATAAACTTGACAAGCTGATTAGAAGGGCCAGCTCTGTCCTGGGGAGCCCACTGGACCCAGTGCAGGTGGTGGGTGACAGAAGGATACTGTCCGTGGTGAGCTCCATGCGGGAGAATAACTCCCATCCCATGCATGAGACTGTGATTGCGCTGGGCAGTACTGTCAGTGACCGACTGCTCCACCCTAAGTGTGAGAAGGAGCGCTATCGGAAGTCTTTCCTCCCCACCGCGGTTAGGCTGTACAACCAACACCGACCTAAGCGGAGATCATTACATACAGAGAACTGAAATATCTCTCTGCCTGTTAAATCCCCCCCCCCCCCCCCCTCTGCTACGTCCTATCTGTCTGTCTGCTATTAATGTAATGCCTCTCACCTTGGAACATTCCTGTACATGTTGTATTTGTATCTGCTTATCTTATCTTTGCTGCTGTAACACACTGAATTTCCCCACTGTGGGACTATTAAAGGACTATTATTATTATTATTATTATTATTGTGCAGCATATTACCATGGCTATCATACTGGTCTCTTTGATGAAGCATGCAATAAAGAGTTCTGATTCAGAAAAATCGTTATTACATAGTGGACTTATTACAGGTGACCTGGATCCTCACTACAACACTACACTGGTCTCTTATATTATTAGCATATTTTGATCTGCTGGTTTGGCTGCTCGACACTCTGGTATTAGTACATATCACCTGTGTATTCATATATCCTCTGTGATCGAATTATCTCTGGTCAGACATTCTACAGCACATAATCTCTGGTCATGCATATTGCCCCTTATATATTGCAGGTTATATTGGCTGCGATCCACCTCTGGCATAGGTATTATAGAGTATATATCCTGTGTGACCATGGATTATGTGATATACACAGATGATGATATATACTGTGTTTTAGTGACTTCTGGTCTTGGGCTGTATTGGTCATATAACCTGTAACCAGGTATTATGTCATGTATTTTGCAGGTGATATCCAAGGTAGTTGGTTACCAACACTTTCAAACGATGTATACTGTGATCCTTGTGTTCACCTCTGGTATCATAGAACATATAACCTGTGTGATCCTGTATTTTGTCATATACACTACTGATGATATATGTTATGCTCTGACCACTTAAGCTGCATGTTCATATGTTATAGCTGCATCTCAATAAATTAGAATATCTTTGAAACGTTCATTCAGTTCAGTAATTCAGTAATACAATTCATAATCAGCGTCTTCCATGATTGTGTGTCCTACTGAACCAGACTGAGGGACCATTTAAAGGCTTAGGAAACCTTGGCAGGTGACAAACTGAATTTACAATACTGAACTTTTTTACAATATTCTAATTTTCTTAGAATTACCTTAGAATTTCATTACCTGTAATCCATAATCAACATTTACAGAAATAAAACACTTGAAATAGAACACTCTGTGTGTAAAGAATCTAGAAAATATAGGATGTCACTTTTTTAATGTAATTACTGAAATAAATAAATGTTTCAAAGATATTCTAATTTATTGAGATGCACCTACATGTCATATATTTTTCAGGTGATGTCTGATTTAGTTGGTTGCCTCCACTTTAAGGCAATATCTGCTGTGATTTGGTTGTCTCTGATCGGGTACTCTAGAGCACATAACTTAATAATTAATAATAATAATAATAATAATAATAATAATAATAATAATAATAATAGTCCTTTAATAGTCCCACAATGGGGAAATTCAGTGTGTTACAGCAGCAAAGATAAGCAGATACAAATACAAATACAACATGTACAGGAATGTTCCAAGGTGAGAGGCATTACAATAATAGCAGACAGACAGATAGGACGTAGCGGGGGGGGGGGGGGGGATTTAACAGGCAGAGAGATATTTCAGTTCTCTGTATGTAATGATCTCCGCTTAGGTCGGTGTTGGTTGTACAGCCTAACCGCGGTGGGGAGGAAAGACTTCCGATAGCGCTCCTTCTCACACCTAGGGTGGAGCAATCGGTCACTGACAGTACTGCTCAGCGCAATCAACTTGTATGTTGCCCTATATATTTGTAATATCTGTTGTGATCCATCTGTTTACCTCTGGA
Source organism: Leptodactylus fallax (assembly GCA_947044405.1). Taxonomy (NCBI): domain Eukaryota; kingdom Metazoa; phylum Chordata; class Amphibia; order Anura; family Leptodactylidae; genus Leptodactylus; species Leptodactylus fallax. The sequence goes on from CAMRHE010000096.1 coordinate 3,949,319, forward strand.
ATTATAGAACATATAAATTGTGGGTTACTATAATATGTCATCTACACTACTGATGATATCCTATGAAAGCTCTCATAGTGGGCATATAATAATTTCTGTGTCTTTACACCTACATGTCATCTCTAGACAGGAGTATACTGTAGAGGAAGAAAGTGAAGCCCAGTCTATGAATCTGCCTATTGGCCACCTCTGTCAGATAGCTGAAGAGTGTTGCAGATGATGATGATCATGGTCCCCCATCAATATGCAAAAATCAGATCTTGTATCTTTTCTGGTTTACAGATCAGCTCTCAGTCACTTTCCATGGTGTCAGATTCTCACATAAAAAGGAGAAATCTAGGATGACTCCTTAAATGTCATTTAGTTTTATGGCAGCTTTCACTGTAGTAGGAGCTACACAATATCCCATCATAGACCACTTCTCTGTTTTACCTCTCCAGACTAAAAATCTATTCAGCCTTTGACTGGAGAAACCTCTGGAAAACTTATCAGAAGCCAATGGCCATGTGTTTCTACACCTATCCTTCAATCGCCAACATGGGACATCTGGGAAGTCTAGAGAAGCAGTCTGTTTCCAGAACAAATAGGGATAGAAGTCATGAGGGGAACAATGAAGCCAGGCTCCAGGGGCCATCAGCAAGCATTCTTCTACTATGGTGAAAGGATATTCTCTCAAGTTCAACAGAATTTCCACCAAACAGACTTCAGATAAGATGAATTCAGTCCAAGAATTTTCCAGCAAGAAGTTCCTCACTTCCGAGTAGGCGAGAAAATCTTTACCTGTTTTCTCCTATGCCAAAACCAGGCAACAAGTGAAGACTCCTCAAGGAAGTAACAGGTCTGAACTAGTGTTTAATGGAGAAGGTGAAAATGGAAACCATCCAACCAGTTACAGCTCTTGTATAGACAGATATCATCTATACTCTTACCTGAAACATGCCTCCATATGCCTCTATTGTCAGTTCTAATGACTTGTGTTCTGCATCACTTCCACTCTGAGTGTCTTCAATAAGTACTATGGTTCTGACAGCTAGACTTCGCCTGCACTGACTCTCACTTCTGAGGTTCATGTGTCTTGATTTAGGAAAAATTCTGACCTATTTCAGGCTCAAAGTATAAAATATCCAGATGCAGAAACCATTCTCAACTCTCTCAGATGTCTATCAAGTTATCCACAGAACACATGGATGAAATATTTCAGATAGGCAGTTTGAGTGAGATGAACTGAGGCACTAACAGCTCACCTACAAGTGTGTTGATCAGCCATTGCTGCCATCCCTTGGACCAAAACTCTCATTCATTCCCATCAAGCCAACATCTTGTCTAGATGGAGCAGACATCAAACTTCCTAAATAGACTGGTTTTTCTCCCATCACATGTGGAGAGTTAATGGTGACAACAAAGCCAGACCTTGCCAGAAATTATTTTCTGATCTGATAGACATCAAGCTGATCCTTGCTCACTTTTGTCCACTCCAGCACAATCACATTGTCCTTATTCATATGGACAATCTTAGCTTCATTTTACTACATAAGCAGAAAGGAACCAGAATTTTCTCTTTTCAGAGAATGAAGTCCTTGTCCTGGTTGAAGGTCAATCTCAGCAACTATTCTGATTTCAACATTTGGCCGCACATAATGGGAAATCTGATTGGCTCACCTGCAACGTCCTCCACTTTGCAGAATGAAGTCTGAACCTTCTGGTCTTACCACAAATTGTCAAGATAATGGAGTCTCCTGCTCTCTAGGAAGATGAGCAAGCCAGTGGGTGCCATAGCTAGAATTCTATTGTCTCTTATGGGTTTTTTTTTTTAAACATTATATCTTCACAAAAAAAATGTTTTATACATTGAGTGAAGAAAACGTTGACATAAGGTCATACAAATTCAAGCAGGAATAGTCCTGACGCAGCAAGAACAACCATATCTGAAACATACATGAATTCAGAAGGACTGTATATACAGAGGAGTAATGTCAAAAAAACAAAATGAGGGGAGGTATACAATGGGTCGGGTGTTGGTAGGGTAGGTGTGGGTGGAGGGGGGGTACAGTTGCTTATCAGAGATAACTATTCTTCGGAGGGAGAGCAAGGTCAGGGAGATGTCAGAAGTGTTGGAAGGCTTCAGAGAAAGGCATTAAAGTCCAGGGAGTATTGTAACACGTCCTATAGATGCCACATCTGGTGTGAGTGGAAGAATTCTGGTCTGAGTTCAAACATCATGAGTTCCATGCGATGAATGTAAAGGATCTCCTGGATCCTTTACATGTATTGTAGGGGTGGAGGTGCTCTTCCATAGTCTGGGATATCTGTGGATTCAGCAATCAGTAAGAAGCTGATGAGGGATTGAAGGTGCTTATTGATTTTGCGGGAGAAGGTGGGGTGGAGTATGGTGGCAGGATTGTCAACCCATTGAATGTCAGTGACTTAATGAATCGTCTTTTCTTAGGGTCATTTTTATATCAAGGTGCAGATGTTGAGGACTTCCATTTCAACAGGACCATCTCTTCCAGTAAGGGTTGGTTATACTGTTGGCAGCGGATTATTCTTTGCACTGTCCAGACGTTCACCAGTAACCATATATTTATTCAGGAACAAGAATAATACACTTTACAATTAGTATTTCTTAGCTTATGATCTCAGCTTCTTGACTGTGAACTCCATGTTCTCTGCTCTGTGCTACAGTTACAATCACAGAGAGGAACTTCCTAGATTGCTACTTTGACCCCCTCCTTTTTTCACAATGCTTTATTAACAACATAACACTATCCTTAGAGATAGAATCTTATGCAGTAATAAACATATAAACAGTAGTTGTTGCAATACAGGCAATAATAAACATTATTCCAACACCCCCACTCAACAACTACTTATCCAGTTAGTCCCATTGTGGTTCTTAACTCTTCGAACTTGGCTCTTGGCAATGGCTTTGTCATAATATCAGCCACCATCTTGTCAGTTTCGCAATAAACAAATTCGATGATGCCACGTTCTATCAAATCACGCAGGTGGTGATGTTTAACATCGATGTGCTTGGTTCTTGCATTGATCTTTTCACTGCATGCAAGTTTAATGCATCCTTGGTTGTCTTCATAAATCATCGTTGGCTGAGTTGATGGCTTGCCAAGATCCTTTAACAATTGGTTTAACCAAATGATTTCTTGACTTGCATAGGCTACAGACACATATTCTGCTTCTGTAGATGATAAGGCAACAGATACCTGTTTTCTGCTGGACCAAGAGATAGAACTTTCTCCAAGCTTGAACAAGTACCCGCTTGTTGACTTACGATCACTTGAATCACTAGCCCAGTCTGCATCCACATAGCCTGTGAGTTTTTGATCTCCTGTTGACGACATTCTTAAACTTATGTTTTGAGACTTTCAAATATTGGAGAACTCTCTTAACAGCATTCCAGTCTCTTTGGTGCGGTTTTTCCACATGTCTGTAGCGAATACCTGCTGTTGCAGTAGTTTCAATAACAGAGAGGACCTTCCTAGATTGCTACTCTGGCCCCCTCCTTTTTTCACAATGCTTTATTAACAACATAATACTATCCTTAGAAACAGAATCTTATGCAGTAATAAACATATAAACAGTAGTTGTTGCAAGACAGGCAATAAAAAACATTATTCCAACACATACTCATGTCAACCATCTTCAACTGTGTTCAGGTCACCAAACCATTCTGAGGCTCAGTATCTTAGCACAGTTAATGATCAAGAATTCCAGACTCATCTCAGAACCATGTGTTACATCACTGTCTTTGCCAGAATTACAGTCTTCACATCTTTTAGGACCAGTTCTACAGAACAGCGACCTGGCATCACCTTCAGCGGTTTTATCCTTTACACTGTGAAATCTATAGCAAATGATACATGCAGATTTTGCTGCAGATTGGCCACTGAGTTTGAATTAATGCAAAAATCTATGGCGGAAAATCATCAGCAGAATATTATGTGATGTTCTGATGGAACACGGGTGACCTAAATAGCTGAGGGTCGATGATATTCAATAATACTGAATTCACACGTCTGCATGTTGTGGACGTTGTTTTTTTGTTTGTTTTTTTGACTTTGGGTTGTGAAAAACTGATAATACATGGAATGGAGATGATGGATGACACATGAAATGTAGATGTGTGAATATAGCCAAAAGGTTTCACAAGATTGTGTACAGCTCTTGAAAACCAGTTTGTGTATTAGATGCACTTACCAGCCCGAATGCAGCTCTGCTGAACTGACATACCTGGACTGTTTTTTCCTGGGTCAAACATGGCTATCTTCAGATTGTCAAACAGCAAAGGAGAGATTTTATGCTCTTGCATAATTATCTGTAGATGCTGTAGCCTCTGTCCAAATTTCTTTTTACAATCTAGGGACTTTTTTGAGCGGAAGGACGCTAATTCTTTTTTCGCCTCAGGCAACAGAAAGGCTTGGTGCACCCTTGTATGTAGTTATCCAATCAATGATGGGATCAATTTTAAAAATGATCCCGCCTTCAAACATAAACAAATATAGTGCCCAATCAGTTTAGTTGTGAAAAAAGTGCAGTGTATCTACTCATGTTAGATGATGATCTGCCAAAAGTGGCCAATCATGGCAAACGCTGATATTTATGGCTGACCGCTGGCCAAAAATATCCAGCATAGCAGAACTATTTTTGGTAGACTAAAGTTTGCATTATTTGTCTGGATGTCCAACGACTGAAATTGGCCAATTTGGCTTCTGAAAATATAATGTGTATTTTGTCAGTCTGATCATGGGGTTATTAATTTTTTGACAAGCTAGTAACACAGACCGTCTGATCACAGACAATCTATTAAATGTTCCTGACATGACAGGAGACTTTTTGATGTTGTAAAGAGTAAAAGGAACTTAAAAAATAAGTGAAAAAATAGATAATCAAAGTGTACTAGACAAATACTAGATTCTACCCTTTTTTTTTTAATCAGAATTGGAATATCTCTTTTAATGTGTGCCACCTGGTCAAAATATTTAAAAATGTTTCTTTGCATGTGATGTAGTTTTCTGTGCCCCAAGACAAAACACGGGATGTAGTTCACATTAGTAGACAGCTGTTGATTGAATGGTATTGTACATCTGTAATTCAGCCGTAGTTTCACATTGCTAAATAAAGTACAACTTTTCAACATGTGCTTCCTCGTATATTCTTTGTACATGGACACATGCTTTTCAGTTTATAAATTTTGCAAATTGAGACTTTTTGACATCTAACCTGTGGCTGCTATTGTAAAAAAAAAGTTTAGCATTTTTTATCTTTTTTTTTTTCCAGAAACCTACATTTAATCTCAAGGGATGTATCATCAAAGGTAATCAACATCTATAAATCCTGGATATCTGCTCTCCTACCAGAATCATAATATCTAAGCATATATGTAGAAATGAAGCTGCTCTCCAGATGTGTACCTCATTCTTACACATGTATTTGTCTCTTTATTTAATACTGTCTGCTTGGAATGCTTTTAAATGCAATGGCTAAAACATTTTACCAGCATAGACAGTCTTTGATACAAGAAAAATAGTGCAAAATATGTCAGTGAACCTACACATTTAACTTTCACACAGAGTTTTTTGGCAGCGGATTTTGAGGCGGAATCAGCCTCAAAATCCCCCTGAAAAAATGCCTCCCATTCATTTCAATGGGAGTCAGTAGCATTTTTTTTTTCTCTAGCGTTTTTTTCCGCTAGCGGAAAAAAAAAAGCGACATGACCTATCTTCAGGCGGATTCCGCCTGGAAAAAACAATGGAATTCAATGGGAGGAGGAAAAAACACAACATGGTTTTTGGACGCAGTTTTCGACGCGGTATTTGCAAACACCGCGTCAAAAACCGCGACGTGGTTTTTTGAAGCTGAGTTCCTAGGCCCACACCAAAAGGGGTGTAAACTACATCCTACATCCGCGTCGAAAAACCACGTCAAAAACCGCATCAGAAAACCTCGTCAGGTCAAAAAACGTGTCCCAAAACCATTTCCTAAATCCTGAAGCTGATTTTTTCTGCCTGCAAAAAACTCCGTGTGAACATACCCTAAGAGGCCGCTGGACATGCTTATTTTAGTAAATACTTCCATTCTTCATAAAGTAACAATTCTGAAGCATCGTTTCACATAATTTATTTATTTATTTTTAAATCTCTGCAGTGACAAAACTAGAGTCCTATGGGCCCCAATACAAATTTTCAACAAGGCCCCCTACCCCATCCTTACGACATATTCTTGATAGCGCCGGTTATGGGTGTTGCAGCAGGGTCCCATAGAGTTGAATAGGAAACCACTGTAGCACTCACAACTGCTGCTATCAAGAATATGAAAGGAGCTGCATGCGCTGGAAAACAACTGATCTGCACTGGTCTTGACAGTCAGGTCATCAATATTAGATCGATGGGAGTCTATCTTAAAGAGGTTGGCCACTTTCAGACCAATATTCAGAGACCATATGCTATTGTTTTTATTATACAAAGTTGTACAATTTTCCAATACATTTTATGTATCAACCGCTCATGGCTTTCTAGATCTCTGCTTGCTGTCATTCATTCTGCTTACACCCAGTGAATAAAAATCAGTCCATGGTCATGTGATGTACACAGGTGCACAGCTCGTTACCAAGCAGATGTCTGATTACTGAGCTGTTACTATAACGATCTATGCACCTGTGTGTCAATCACATGACCATAGACCGTACATCACATGACCATGGACTGAGATTTATCCACTAGGAATAAGCAGAATGAATGACAGCAAGCAGAGATCTAGAAAACTGTGAGGAATTGATATAGAAAGTATGTTGGAAAATTGTACAGCTTTTTAATTATACAAACAATGACATTTGTCTCTCAATATTGTCTGAAAGTAACCAACTTCTTTAACCTCTTCCTGCCAAAGCCTATTCGTTTTGTTTTTTTCACTCCCAGTCTTTCAAAAACCATAATGTTTTTATTTTTCCATTCACAAAGCCATATGAGGGCTTCATTGTTGTGGTACCTACTATACTTTGTTATAGAACTATGTAATATGCCATACATTTTAATTACACCCTATTTAGAAATTTTTTCCAACTTCCAAGTAAAGAAAAATATTCTTATGTGTTTTGTTTTTACAGCGTTCACTGTGCCAAAATTACATTTTCTATTTTTTCACCTTAAGGCTAAGAACCACGGCAGAAATGCATCATGGTTTTTCCTACAGTGCTTTTCAGAAAGTCCACAGAGTTTTCCTCTGCAGACTTTATGCTTCCATTATACCTATACGGAAACTACCAGCGTTTCCGTCGGTATAATTGACATGCTGTGTGAGTGTTTTTCAAATCGCAACATTTCCGCTGTGGATTATTTTTTTGCAATGTGTGGACGGGATTAGCCAGAATCCCATCCACTGTAAAACGCCACAGTTTTTACCGTGGTGTTTCCGCCGTGCCAGAATTGCAGCATTTACGATACATGGGACCCCAGCCTAAAAGAATCCAAATCTTGGAAAAAAAAAAATTCTTTGAGGCACCATATTCTGATACCCATAACAGTTTTATATACAGGGCTGCATAAGAGTGTTCTTGTGGTGCTAAGATGTACTTTTTACTTATACTATTTTGGGGAATGTACGATTTTTATTTAAAATGTTTTTGGTAGGCAAAACACATATTCAGCCATTTTTTTTTCCTGCTACAATGTTCATTATATGGAAACATATTTTTATAAAAGTTTGTAGTTTGGACATTTTCAGATGTGGGGATGCTTAATGTACTGCATATGCAATTTGAATTTAGTTTTTTAAACATTTTTTTTTAACTTTAATTTTTTTACTGTTGTTTTTAGACCCCCTAGGGGTCTTGAACACCAGGGGGTCTGATCATTAGTACAATATACTGCAATTCTAATGCATTGAAGTATATTGGGAAATCCAACAGGTTTATTATAGTCTGTCTAGCATAGCCTGTAACAGAATTGTATTTAAACAGGCCTGGGAGCCTTCAATAGGCCCCCAGCTGTTAAGGCAACCTCACTAAGCATTTTGGCACTCCGCCACTAAAAAGATACCTTGGTCACGTTTGACTGATGCATCCCTTAAATAATAATAATAACATTAATAATAACTTTATTTATATAGCGCCAACATATTCTGTAGCACTTTACAAATCAGAGGACACATGACCAGACAATATGAGACATTATAATGTGATAAAGAAATAAACATATCAAACAATAGGAGTGAGGGCCCTGCTCGCAAGAGCTTACATTCTATGAGGAGATAGGGGGACACAAGAGGTCAGAGGGCTTCTTTGCTACCATGGTCCAGCCATCTTTTAATAGAAAAGGTTATGTAACTGAAGCTGTATGAACCTGTCACCAGCCTGTATCTGTGAATAAACATATACTAAGTGCAAGGAGTGCAGGGTAACTTCTAGATGGAGGGGCCAGGATCTGAGGAACAGAGGAGGAAGGATAAAAGGTGTTATTGTTCTACACCTCCGCACACTACACTGTGATCAGGTCACTTGATAAGCCTGACCATACAGATGTGATTTTAGGGTACTTTTGAAGCTGCTGAAGTTGGGGATTAATTGGATTGTCTTGGGTAAAGCATTCCAGAGCACCAGTGCAGAAAAGTCTTGGAGGCAGGAGTGGGATGATCGGATAACAGGGATGCAAGTCTAAGGTCATTGGCAGAACAGAGAGGACGGTTAGGGCGGTAGACAGTGACGAGAGAGGAGATATAGGGGGGTGCAGCACTATGGATGGATTTGTGGGTCAGTGTGATAATTTTATATTGTATTCTGTGATGGATGGGCAACCAATACAGCGACTGACACAAGGTAGATGCGTCTGTATACCGGTTTGACAGAAAGATGAGTCTGGCGGCTGCATTCAGGACAGATTGTAGTGGGGAGAGTTTAGTAAGAGGAAGCCCAATTAGAAGAGAATTGCAATAGTGAAGACGAGAGAGAATCAGAACGACAATGAGGGTTTTTGATGTTTCCATGGTGAGAAAAGGGCGAATTCTAGAAATGTTTTTAAGGTGCAGGTGGCAAGAGCATGCAAGTGTCTGAATATGTGGGGTAAAGGTGAGATCTGAATCAAATACAACCCCCAGACAGCAGGCATGCCGCCTCGGGGGAATGGGTTATTTCCTGACAGATGTTGTCGATTTTGTCTTTAAAGTACGTGGCCATGTCTTGAGCACTGAGGTCTGTGACAAGTACCCGCACCTTTGGCGTGAGGAGGGAGTGAAAGGTGTCAAAGAGTCGTTTAGGGTTATTGGAGAGAGAAGAGATGAGAGAGGTGAAGTAAGCTTGTTTGGCGAGGTGAAGAGCAGAGTTATAGGCTTTGAGCATAAACTAAACTTTTAAACAACTTTTGATTTTCTAGCAGCTTTTGTGTCATTAATAAATTTTGTAGTATGCTTTATTAACATATTTTTGCTTCTTTCAGTGAAATCCTGTAAATTTTTTTTTTTTTTTTTTTATTCTCTCCCTTCCTTCTCTATTGAGAGCTGTTCTCTGCTTTTCACTGTGTAAAGTCTACAGGGCTGTGTGAAATGATGAGAAAATGAACTTAGGGGAGGGTAACTTCGAACAGCTATCACTGGATGAAAACACAGTCAGGATTGGGATATTTACAGTGCTGGCCAAAAGTATTGGCACCCCTGCATTCTGTCAGATAATACTCAATTTCTTCCAGAAAATGATTGCAATCACAAATGCTTTGGTAATAATATCTTCATTTATTTTGCTTGCAATGAAAAAACACAAAAGAGAATGAAAAAAAAAGTCAAATCATTGATCATTTTACACAAAACTCCAAAAATGGGCCGGACAAAAGTATTGGCACCCTCAGCCTAATACTTGGTAGCACAACCTTTAGACAAAATAACTGCGAACAACCGCTTCCGGTAACCATCAATGAGTTTCTTACAATGCTCTGCTGGAATTTTAGACCATTCTTCTTTGGCCAATTTCTCCAGGTCCCTGAGATTTGAAGGGTGCCTTCTCCAAAATGCCATTTTGAGATCTCTCCACAGGTGTTCTATGGGATTCAGGTCTGGACTCATTGCTGGCCACTTTAGAAGTCTCCAGTGCTTTCTCTCAAACCATTTTCTAGTGCTTTTTGAAGTGTGTTTTGGGTCATTTTCCTGCTGGAAGACCCATGACCTCTGAGGGAGACCCAGCTTTCTCACACTGGGCCCTACATTATGCTGCAAAATTTGTTGGTAGTCTTCAGACTTCATAATGCCATGCACACGGTCAAGCAGTCCAGTGCCAGAGGCAGCAAAGCAACCCCAAAACATCAGGGAACCTCCGCCATGTTTGACTGTAGGGACCGTGTTCTTTTCTTTGAAGGCCTCTTTTTTTTCCCTGTAAACTCTATGTTGATGCCTTTTCCCAAAAAGCTCTACTTTTGTCTCATCTGACCAGAGAACATTCTTCCAAAAAGTTTTTGGCTCTCTCAGGTAAGTTTTGTCAAACTCCAGCCTGGCTTTTTTATGTCTCTGGGTCAGAAGTGGGGTCTTCCTGGGTATCCTACCATAGAGTCCCTTTTCATTCAGACGCCGACGGATAGTACGGCTTGACACTGTTGTACCCTCGGACTGCAGGGCAGCTAGATCTTGTTTGGATGTTAGTCGAGGTTCTTTAGCCACCATCCGCACAATCTTTCGTTGAAATCTCTCGTCAATTTTTCTTTTCCGTCCACATCTAGGGAGGTTAGCCACAGTGCCATGGGCTTTAAACTTCTTGATGACACTGCGCACGGTAGACACAGGAACATTCAGGTCTTTGGAGATGGACTTGTAGCCTTGAGATTGCTCATGCTTCCTCACAATTTTGCTTCTCAAGTCCTCAGACAGTTCTTTGGTCTTCTTTCTTTTCTCCATGCTCAATGTGGTACACACAAGGACACAGGACAGAGGTTGAGTCAACTTTAATCCATTTCAACTGGCTGCAAGTGTGATTTAGTTATTGCCACCACCTGTTATGTGCCACAGGTAAGTAACAGGTGCTGTTAATTACACACATTAGAGAAGCATCACCTGATTTTTCAAAGGGTGCCAATACTTTTGTCCACCCCCTTTTTTATGTTTGGTGTGGAATTATATCCAATTTGGCTTTTTGACAATTTTTTTTGTGGTTTTCCATTGAAGACAAATTAAATGAAGATATTATTACCAAAGCATTTGTGATTGCAATCATTTTCTGGAAGAAATTGAGTATTATCTGACAGAATTGCAGGGGTGCCAATACTTTTGGCCAGCACTGTATTTATTTATTTATTTATTTTTTTCCCATTTTGTTGATATTTTTATTGGATTTTACACAAACAAGCAGAATAACCGAGGAGATCAAAAAAGCAAAACATATTATGTCATAGCATATCAGCTAACATATCATAAGAGCCTGAGAAAATGTAAGTACAATAGAAGTACAATATTTGATGATCAAAGCAAAAACAGACAAACAATCCATTAATACTGGACATGTAGTGGGCAATTGATGAGAAGTAGAGGCAGAAGGAGAAAAGAAGATGAAGAAGAAAGAAAAAAGGGGGCAGAGAGAAGAAGAAGAAGAAGAAGAAGAGGAAGCAGAAGCAGAAGACAAGAAAGAAGTAGAAGAAGGAGGAGGAGAAAAGTACACTTGGTAGTTGGTTAGTAGGGAGGGACCAGATGGAGGAGAAGGGGAAAAGAAGGGGGGAGGGGCGGAAAAGGAGTATATATATATATATATATATATATATATATATATAGTGCCTTGCGAAAGTATTCGGCCCCCTTGAACTTTTCAACCTTTTGCCACATTTCAGGCTTCAAACATAAGGATATAAAATTTTAATTTTTGGGTGAAGAATCAACAACAAGTGGGACACAATCGTGAAGTGGAACGAAATTTATTGGATATTTTAAACTTTTGTAAAAAATAAAAAACTGAAAAGTGGGGCGTGCAATATTATTCAGCCCACTTAAGTTAATACTTTGTAGCGCCACCTTTTGCTGCGATTACAGCTGCAAGTCCCTTGGGGTATGTCTCTATCAGTTTTGCACATCGAGAGACTGAAATTCTTGCCCATTCTTCCTTGGAAAACAGCTGGAGCTCAGTGAGGTTGGATGGAGAGCGTTTGTGAACAGCAGTTTTCAGCTCTTTCCACAGATTCTCGATTGGATTCAGGTTTGGACTTTGACTTGGCCATTCTAACACCTGGATACGTTTATTTGTGAACCATTCCATTGTAGATTTTGCTTTATGTTTGGGATCATTGTCTTGTTGGAAGATAAATCTCCGTCCCAGTCTCAGGTCTTTTGCAGACTCCAACAGGTTTTCTTCCAGAATGGTCCTGTATTTGGCTCCATCCATCTTCCCATCAATTTTAACCATCTTCCCTGTCCCTGCTGAAGAAAAGCAGGCCCAAACCATGATGCTGCCACCACCATGTTTGACAGTGGGGATGGTGTGTTCAGGGTGATGAGCTGTGTTGCTTTTACGCCAAACATATTGTTTTGCATTGTGGCCAAAAAGTTCGATTTTGGTTTCATCTGACCAGATCATCTTCTTCCACATGTTTGGTGTGTCTCCCAGGTGGCTTGTGGCCAACTTTAAACAAGACTTTTTATGGATATCTTTGATAAATGGCTTTCTTCTTGCCACTCTTCCATAAAGGCCAGATTTGCGCAGTGTACGACTGATTGTTGTCCTATAGGACGCCGGCCCTGGAGCTTGCTCCGGGTGTCGGCGATCCCCAGCAAAATGGCAGCACCTGCACGCCGCCGGTAAAATGGCGCCTCGGTCAGCTTTCAATGAGGCATCAGAGGGGTTAATGCCCGCGATCAATGCGGACACCGGCGGCTATGGCGGCCACACGACTGCTGAGCAACCACCATCTTTAAACACCCGACATATGCCGTACTATTATGGCGGATGGGGTTAAATATTCAGTTGCATGACGTGTATTAGCCAATATAACTTCACATTTAATTTACCAGGTTTCTATAACAACACAGCCATAAATAGACTGTACTTATACTGGACTGCCATACTGGATGTCAGCATTCTTATAAATTGAAACGTATTTAAACTACACACAAATGATATATAATATAGACCAGTACCAATTCTTATGGGGCCACTACACAAACAAAAAATGAAATATACCCGTGCAAAGCCGGGTCCTTCTGCTAGTATTATATAAAAATTCAAATCACTCCCCCCTTTCAATAGAACACATATAATAGTACTTAAATACTGTGATACATATACATATTAGGTATTCCTGTGTCCAAGAACGCCCGGTCTACAAACTTACAAGAAATATTTTTCCTGTTTGTTTTATGGTAAATGCCATAGTGGGAAAAAACGTCAGAAGTGGTGAACCAACATTTTTTTTTCACCGTTTTGCCTCTGAAAAAAATTTGACTAAAAAGCGATCAACGCAATAGACCAGGGGTCAGCAATCTCCGGCACTGGTGCCGGAGTCAGCACCCAAGGTATATCTACCTGGCACAGGACTCTCTCTCTGCTGTTTTAAACAAATAGCAGTGCTGCTCCATGTGGCAATCTCTCTCTATGTAAATGCAGTCAGACTGGAGGGTGCACTGGGAGGTGGTGGTAACATGAAGCACCATGTCTCAGTGTCCAGGCCAGTAGCCTAGTCAAAAGTCAGCAATTACCTGTGTAAAGTATAATATGGCAGCTAAATTTGCCTTCATTCATTTCAATAAGACTGTAAAAATTTGTTTGGATTTCTTCAACAAAAAGACTAGGCTGTGTGATGGGCACCCTCTGCCCCCATAAAGTTGGCTTACTGCAGATTACACTTAGCCCCATGTCCAGTCCAAATATGAATCAATTTGCTAAAGGACCACATTGAAATGTAAGCTCAATCGACTAACTAGTTGCAGTTATGTTTTGCGTTATATGATTTTCATGTAGGACAGTGTTTCCCAACCTTTTCAGACTCAGGGTCCCCCTGGAAAAAAAAATTCCTTTTGGGCACCCCTAACAAAAAATTTTTACCAAAAGTCAAAAAACATCCTAAGGACGCAGATAACATTGCATAACGGCATGGGATCATCCTTATAAATACTTCTAGAGTGTTGAGGCCCCCTGTTGGTAATCAACAATGTAGGTGGGCGACACCATTACAATCATTACATGGCACACTGAGTACTTCATCTTTTAACTTTTTTTTTCCAAATCGGCACCCCAGACTAAAAAGGTTGCTGACCCCTGCAATAGACATTCCCCAAATTGGTATAACTAAAACGTACACCTGGCCCCGCAAAAAAAAAGACGCCGTACGCATCAACGTACATGGAACTATAAAAAAAAAAAAAGTTATGGGTGTCAGAATATGGCAACTAAAAAAAAATTTTTTTTTTTTTGCAAAGTTTTGGATTTTTGTTAAAGGGTTAAAATGTAAATAAAACTACAGTACAGACCAAAAGTTTGGACACACCTTCTCATTCCAAGAGTTTTCTGTATTTTCTTGACTATAAAAATTGTAGATTCACACTGAAGGCATCAAAACTATGAATGAACACATGTGGAATTATATACTTAACAAAAAAGTGTGAAACAACTGAAAATATGTCTTATATTCTAGGTTCTTCAAAGTAGCCACCTTTTGCTTTGATTACTGCTTTGCACACGCTTGGCATTCTCTTGATGAGCTTCAAGAGGTAGTCACCTGAAATGGTCTTCCAACAGTCTTGAAGGAGTTCCCAGAGATGCTTAGCACTTGTTGGCCCTTTTGCCTTCACTCTGCGGTCCAGCTCACCCCAAACCATCTCGATTGGGTTCAGGTCTGGTGACTGTGGAGGCCAGGTCATCTGGCGTAGCACCCCATCACTCTCCTTCTTGGTCAAATAGCCCTTACACAGTCTGGAGGTGTGTTTGGGGTCATTGTCCTGTTGAAAAATAAATGATGGTCCAACTAAACGCAAACCGGATGGAATAGCATGCCTCTGCAAGATGCTACCTCTCCTTCATTCCCCTTACATAACGGAACAAGACAGGGTTGCCTGTTGTCTCCCCTATTTGCCCTTTGCATAGAACCTGTAGAATTAACACTTCTAAAACCGAGGCCCTACCGATCCAAATTTCCCCAGCCCTGACGCAATTACATTTTTCCTCTTGATATAGCTGGCAGGAGTCCTCTCTAAAATACAAGTATTTGGGTATCTGACTAACCAAATCTTTTTCTTCACTGTACCAGACCAACTTCCTTCCAATCTTTAAGCAAATTAGAGCTCTAAATGGATGACGCTGTCCCTCTTCAGCCAGATTTCTGCAGTTAAAATGACTATTCTCCCAAAACTCCTCTATTTTTTTTAAGACCCTCCCGATCCCAGGTTACATTGCAGGGCTCTAAACTATGGTTTGTCTGGGCCAGAGGCAGGCACCAGCTCTATGGATTGATAATGATGACCCCGAAAGCTAAAGGGGGCCTTGCTTTTCCTAACCTCGTCCTCTATTACTGGGCTGCCAAGCTACAGAGGGTACCAGCGTGGTCCATGTTACCAGCTCGCTTCGAGAGAGTGTGCAAATCTGATTGATCCACCACAGGCCTTACAATGAGGAAAACAATTATTTAGTCAGCCACCAATTGTGCAAGTTCTCCCACTTAAAAAGATGAGAGAGGCCTGTAATTGACATCATAGGTAGACCTCAACTACGAGAAACAAAATGAGAAAACAAATCCAGAAAATCACATTGTCTGATTTTTAAAGAATTTATTTGCAAATTATGGTGGAAAATAAGTATTTGATCACCTATAAACAAGTAAGATTTCTGTCTCTCACAGACCTGTAACTTCTTCTTTAAGAGGCTCCTCTGTCCTCCACTCATTACCTGTAGTAATGGCTCCTGTTTGAAATTGTTATCCTTATAAAAGACACCTGTCCACAACCTCAAACAGTCACACTCCAAACTCCACTCTCTCATAGTTGAGGTCTACCTATGATGACAATTACAGGCCTCTCTCATCTTTTTAAGTGGGAGAACTTGCACAATTGGTAGCTGACTAAATACTTTTTTTCCCCGCTGTATATCAGATATATATGGGATTCTTTCCAATCTGAATCTAAAGATACTGCCCAACCATCCATATATGTGTAAATGGGAAGGCTAGCTGGGCAAGCCTATATCAGACCTGTTGTGGACTATGATCTGGAGACAAGCGGCTAAGACTTCAGGCTGTGTTACTTTTAGAGAAAATATTTACAATGTGTTGATGGTATCATACCCCAGCCTTTTTTCATTCCTTAATACATCCATTCCTGACAGTTGCTGGAGGTGTGGGGCTGGTGCAGCTAACATATTTCACCTATTCTGGTTGTGCCCCAACCCTTCTGGAGACAGGCCCAAACTGTGAGTGTGTGTTAGGGGTTTGCCTCCCACTGCCCTCTGCCCCCTGAATGCCTACACAAGCATACCCTGTGTGGTAACCAGGGGCAACGGGTAGTGTAGTGTCACTTGGCTCGAGGGGTAGTCCCGGTGTAGTCCCTGATTCTCCACTCCCTTTCACTCATCTGTGTTACCCAAGTGCAGTGTGCAGGAACATCGACCACACAGAGTTAGGATAACCAGGTAAAGTCTTTACTTAGTGCAAAAGTCAGTTTACAACAATACAGTGCTTCAGCAGCTGGTCAAGTAGTGCAAAATCTTATGCAGTTCAAGGCACGTTCAAGTATGTGATTCACCAATGCACCAAGTCTATAATTCCCCTTAAGGCAGATGTTGGGGGCAGTAGTTGGACGGTTGCCAATAGCAACGACAGAGTTGAGAGTCTATTAGGAGATTGAAAATAGAAGAAAAACAGAGTTCCAGCCCGTGTGGGTTACAACAAGCGTGAGGCTTCGTGGTTTGGCTCGCCACGGGAAAATGAACTTACGGTTTTGCGCAGAGTCCTTGGGGTGCGGTAGCTGAGTGACTCATTAAAGGCTACCAGCTTGCAGGGAGGCCCAGAAGAAGTAGTGTAATCCTCTCTGTCTGCGGAAGGAAACCTTTGGAAGGCAAGTAGAAGGTTCTGGAAGAGATAATCCTCAGCTTGCGGGGCTAGAGTAGATACTTGGCTGGACAGACCCTTGGTGGAGTGCAGGCACTTCAGTACGGTTGCCCTGGCGGGATACAGCTTCCTGGCCCAAGGTACAACTGGAAACCAGACCTCAACTGAGACCTGGAAGGGACCTGCAGCTTCTGGATTGAAGAAGAACGCTCAGAAAGGATGATGAGAGCAGTAGTGGTAGTTTTGGGGCCTGTACAGGCCTGAGAGCAGAGTACAGGATCTGTCCTCCTTGGACTCTAGGTCCACACACACTGAACAACAGGGGGAGACTAGCTCCTCCCTAGGGGTGGAGATAGACTGGTGATTGGTGGAACCAACTTAAGGTAGCAATGTACAATATCACATGTGAAATTCTTAAGGAGGAAATGCAGTATTAACCATTTAGTACATGTAATACACAATATACTTCAGAACCCAGAAAATGACAGAGAAACATAGGGGAAGTGCTGTTGGCAGCGCCCAGGTGGAAGTCCATGGCCACAGGAGCAGGAGGGCCCTAGATTAACCCTCAGTGGCCGCTCTGGGTCACTGCACCTGCAGCTTTTAATTTATATTCTCACATCTGCTAGATGCCTCATTGCCTAGCATTGATGAGCTAGATTAGCTATATGTGAGAATAAAACAGACTAGGACACTTGAATGTCTCACGGATCTTCTGAATAACGAAAAGGAAGAGTTGGACAATGGGATAATTTCTGGGTGCTTCTACTGCTTCCCACTCATTCTGATTAGATGATGCTGTGATAGTGTGTCCTCCCCTTCCCTCCCTTTTGGTTCTTCTCCTCCGTCTCCCCCTGTATGTTTTTATATTACCTGCATAATTGACTATTTGTACACATTTCCTCTGGCTCTCATGTTGTGGGCCTCTATGCTTTGTGGATATTTATTGCATTTTTTTTTTCTTCCTTTAGAAAAATCACAAAAATTAAAAAAAAAAAAAAAAAAAAAAAAAAAAGGAAGTCTACCACCTCCCCTAAGCATATTCAACTGTCACAACCATACTTTTGTTATATATGTCACTTTTTCACATTTTGAGAAATGCAACTTTAGCCCCTTCCTGCTGGCGACATTTTTCAATTTTCGTTTTTGACTCCCCACCTTTCAAACCCCATAACTTTTTTATTTTTCCATTCTCAGAGCCATATGAGGGCTTAAAGGGAGTCAATCATTGCCAAAACACGTTTTTAACTAAAGCCACGTTGGAATATCCTTTATAAAGGCTATTCTACTCATACCTTTATTTCTATTCTGCTCACTGCCGTTTCTCCGAAAAAACGTTTCTTTCCATATGCAAATGATACTCAGGGGGCATTCCTCCTGTGCTCCGAGCACACCAGCATCATTCCCCTGCTTGCCGCCTCCAGTACTTCATAGTCACTCCCACCTTCATCTTCTGCTCTTCATCTTGCTTGCGTAAGCATCCAACGCTGTTTTCTTCTGGATCGAAAATCCCGCGTATGTGCCGTTGGCTCTGCCACTTCGGGTTTGGGCAGAGCCGACTACACATGGTCTGTCGGCCATTTTTCTTACATTTCTTACACAAGCGTACTGCGCCTGCAAGAAAGCAAGATGAAGAGCAGAAGATGCAAGGGGGAGTGACTATGAAGCACTGGAGACGGCGAGCAGGGGATGACGCTGGTGTGCTTGGAGCACAGGGGGGAAAGCCCCTTGTGCTTCCTGAGCATCATTTGCATATGGAAAGAAACATTTTTTCGGAGAAATGGCGGCGAGCAGAATAGAAATAAAAGTATGAGTAGAATAGCCTTCATAAAGGCTATTCCAACGCAGCTTTAGTTAAAAACGTGTTTTGGCAATGATAGACTCCTTTAATGTTTGCAAGACAAATTGTTCTTCATGATGTTACCATTTATTATTCTGTACAGTGTACTGGGAAGCTGGAAAAAAATCAGAATGGGGTGAATTTGAAGAAAAAGTGCATTTGTGCAGCCAAAATTACATGTCATCTGTCTTCTATGTTTCGGTTCGGTTCTGGGGATACCAAATTTATATGATTTTATTTACATTTTAACCCCTTAACAAAAATCTAAAACTTTGCAGAAAATGTTTTTTTCTAAAAGTTGCCATATTCTGACACCCGTAACTTTTTTTTTATATTTCTGTGTACAGGGATGCATAGATTATCTTTTTTGCAGGGCAAGGTGTACTTTTTAGTTCTACCATTTTGCGAAATGTCTATTGCTTTCATCGCTTTTTATTCAAATTTTAATCAGAGGCGAAAGAGTGAAAAAACAGCGGTTTGGCATATTTTTTTTTTTTCCAGCTATGGTTTTTTACCCTACAGGAGAATATTTTTAAAAGTTTGTAGACCGGGCGTTTTTGGACACAGGGATACCTAATTGGTATGTGTTTCACAGTAATCTTTTACTTTTATATATATTCTAGGGAAAGGGGGGGTGATTTGAAGTTTTAGGTTTTTTACTGTGTTGTTTTTTTTTTTTTTTTTTTTTTTTATTTGGCGGGAAAGGGTGGATGGGAGTCCTGGCCTGCAATGCCCGCGATCTGAATGAACTCTGATCGTGGACATTAGCGCCAGGTCTCTGCTTTAGAATACAGCGTACAGTGGAGACCCGGTTGCTATGGTGACTGTGCTGCAACAGAGCAGCTGCCATCTTTAAAGACCCGGCACCACTGTACTATTTGGCGGATGTCGAGAAGGGGTTAAAATCTTATGCAAATAAGGTAGTTGGTGCACTAGGAGGCTGATTCAGTGCAGAATTTGCCCCTGATTTTAATGTGGAATCACCTCAAAATCAGCGCCAAATTCCCATGTGTGAACATACCATACTGCCTCCACACGGCATAAACTACCCCTTTACTGGCCCTCACACGTTGGCCCTGGCCCTCACACCCTTTACTGGCCTCCACATGGTATAACACACCCTTTTCTGGCACCCACATTGTATAAAGCTGCATATACTTGCACTCACACGGTATAATGTTCCCTTTACTGGCTCCCACAGGGTATAAAAGCCTCCTTTCCTGATCCCCATTCGATACAACGCTCCCTTTTCTGGCCCCCCACATGGTATAATGCTCCCCTTACTGACCCCTCACACAGTTTATTACTCCAGCAGGTATTGGCCACTGTTCACTTAGCAATCCCTGCTCCTGCTCACAGCTTCCTCTGCTTCCCCTTCACCCTCCAGGCCCTTAAGGGTCCTGTACCTCACTCATCACATTCTGACACTTATCAGTGACATCCTGAGTTGTTAGGAGTCAGTACATGATTTTCTGCACACTGGGCCCCTGGAGGCTGAAGGGTAAAGAGGGAGTGGAGGAGGCTGTAGGGATGAGCAGGGATCAGTAAGTGAATAGCGGCCATTACAGCCTATTAACAAACGCAGTGGGTGACCAGTCAAGCCCCCTAAAGGTGCGGGCCACAGTTCCTGTAATTGGCTGGCAGAGGGGCCCTCTGGGGAAATCACTGCTACCCTGGAGGGCTAGTCCAAGTCTGTTTAAAGGATTCATAATATTCTTTTGTTTATGCTTTTCCTGGAGAGTAATGTGTCTTGATTTCTTTATATTAAGTATAATGGTTTTGTCATGTATCTGGCTTTCAGATTTTAGGTCATAGGATTAGAATGATAGTTGTAACTTTTGTTCTTCAATTATAATGTACATGAGCATTTAGGATTTTGAACAGAGCTGATCTGCAGTAACCCTTCACAACCACTACACAGTGAAAGGAGCATTCTGCTTATAGCTGCATCGACTGTGTAGGTGAAGCACCAGCAACTGTGTAGGTGAAGCCCTGTGTTGGTCTCCTACCAATCTGATATTAATCATCAATATCAAGAGCCACCAAAACCCCTTTAGGCTAATTTGCCAGCTGTTGGGTACTACCCACAGCAAAAACCAGCCAAAAACAGCTGGTTGTTGCTGAGTCTTTCAGACGCAATTCCCAGGTAGCAGGGCCTGCCTTTTAATCTTTGCATTGCAAATACTGCAGGTGAACACAGTAGAAATAATTGATATGGATGGGATTTCTTTAAATGGGTATTCCCATCTCAAGGATTTAAACTGCTAGCTTATGTAAAATCAAGAGTTTTTCTAAATACATTGCTTTAGAAATGCTGCTCATATATCTGTGATGTCAGAGATTTCCACCCCCATGTTCACAGTTGATTGCCTCAAATCCCCAGCCTGCTCTTTCATCTAGCATCAGGCTGGGTGATGTCACTCCTTGCTCTATGGAGGGGAGGGAGTTTTTGCTCTTGATCTGATGTTGTTATCTCCTGCTCTTAGATCCCAGGGAATCAGGTCAGCAAGTTGCATTTTGCTGATGACCTGATAAGGGCTCTGCAAAGCCCTGGCAGTGGGTTTGTTCTTTGCCTGTTATCTCGGTATGTAAATACCAAGATAAAAATGTTGAATTCAGTGCAAGCCCATTAGTGACTACCAGTTTTGCCATAGTTGGTTTGTCATATCCAGGAGAATGGTGCAGGTAAACACAGTACATCCTGATGCTGCTGTGAATGCAGATGCTGCTATAAATGATTTGCCTAGCAGCATAGGGATCTGGTATTGTCTGTCCATTAAACAGTCAAAGCATGCCCACCAGCTTGCTGGAGAAAACAGGAAGCAACTGAGCAGGCAAGTTGGTGAGCAAGGGAGATGGGAAAATCCTTTAAATCCTGTTCACTGCAGTGCTACTGTACTTTGCAGCAGGTTAGCCTTTGGCGATTGTGAAGTGGCTAACTCGCTGCAAGTACACAACAGGGATCTTTAGCCTTAGATTGATATCACACATTGCGGAAAAGCATAATTTTTAGTTGCAGATGATACTGTGGTTTTTTTGAGACAAAGTCAAGAGTGGCTTCAGAGGGATTGGGAAGTATATACAGTAAATATACTTCTCCCTTCTGCTATATCCAATTCTGACTTGGCTCAAAAGAGAATGGCAAAATCTAAAAAAAATAATTTAAAAAATTGAAGCTTTTCTGTAACATGTGGTATTAGCCTTAAGTGTTTTTATTTGCAGAGTACACAAATTCAATATATAGTTCTTAACATAAAGTATATTTTTACATCATTTCTTACATTTCAAAAGGTTAAAAGGAAAGCAAAAGCATGACAAATGCCCTTTATCTAAGACAATAGAGACTATGCCACATATACAGTGCCTTGCGAAAGTATTTGGCCCCCTTGAACTTTTCAACCTTTTGCCACATTTCAGACTTCAAACATAAGGATATACAATTTTAATTTTTTGGTGAAGAATCAACAAGTGGGACACAATCGTGAAGTGGAACGAAATTTATTGGATATTTTAAACTTTTGTAAAAAATAAAAAACTGAAAAGTGGGGCGTGCCAAATTATTCGGCCCCCTTAAGTTAATACTTTGTAGCGCCACTTTTTGCTGCGATTACAGCTGCAAGTCGCTTGGGGTATGTCTCTATCAGTTTTGCACATCGAGAAACTGAAATTCTTGCCCATTCTTCTTTGGAAAACAGCTCGAGCTCAGTGAGGTTGGATGGAGAGCGTTTGTGAACAGCAGTTTTCAGCTCTTTCCACAGATTCTCGATTGGATTCAGGTCTGGACTTTGACTTGGCCATTCTAACACCTGGATACGTTTATTTGTGAACCATTCCATTGTAGATTTTGCTTTGTTTGGGATCATTGTCTTGTTGGAAGATACATTTTTCTTCCAGAATGGTCCTGTATTTGGCTCCATCCATCTTCCCATCAATTTTAACCATCTTCCCTGTCCCTGCTGAAGAAAAGCAGGCCCAAACCATGATGCTGCCACCACCATGTTTGACAGTGGGGATGGTGTGTTCAGGGTGATGAGCTGTGTTGCTTTTACGCCAAACATATCGTTTTGCATTGTGGCCAAAAAGTTCGATTTTGGTTTCATCTGACCAGAGCACCTTCTTCCACATGTTTGGTGTGTCTCCCAGGTGACTTGTGGCAAATTTTAAACAAGACTTTTTATGGATATCTTTGAGAAATGGCTTTCTTCTTGCCACTCTTCCATAAAGGCCAGATTTGTGCAGTGAACGACTGATTGTTGTCCTATGGACAGACTCTTCCACTTCAGCTGTAGATCTCTGCAGTTCATCCAGAGTGATCATGGGCCTCTTGGCTGCATCTCTGATCAGTCTTCTCCTTGTTTGAGATGAAAGTTTAGAGGGACGGCCGGGTCTTGGTAGATTTGTAGTGGTCTGATACTCCTTCCATTTCAATATGATCGCTTGCACAGTGCTCCTTGGGATGTTTGGGAAATCTTTTTGTATCCAAATCCGGCTTTAAACTTCTCCACAACAGTATCACGGACCTGCCTGGTATGTTCCTTGGTCTTCATGATGCTCTCTGCGCTTTAAACAGAACCCTGAGACAATCACAGAGCAGGTGCATTTATACGGAGACTTTATTACACACAGGTGGATTATATTTATCATCATCAGTTATTTAGGACAACATTAGATCATTCAGAGATCCTCACTGAACTTCTGGAGTGAGTTTGCTGTACTGAAAGTAAAGGGGCCGAATAATATTGCACTCCCCACTTTTCAGTTTTTTATTTTTTACAAAAGTTTAAAATAACTAATAAATTTTGTTCCACTTCACAATTGTATCCCACTTGTTGTTGATTCTTCACCAAAAAATAAAAATTTTATATCTTTATGTTTGAAGCTTGAAATGTGGCAAAAGGTTGAAAAGTTCAAGGGAGCCGAATACTTTCGCAAGGCACTATAAGTAGGGTTATACTTATACATGGCATAATCTACTCTCTGTAGTTTTCAGATTTTAATATTTTTTCTTTGTATGTGAATTTAAAAACAGTCACAAGCAGTGGTAAATGTAAGTGTTTTTTCTGTGTTTTTTCCCACTGCAGTCTGACCGCATTTTTTTTTCTTGCAGCGCTATTTACCTGCGTTTCACTACATACGGATTTAGATTCTGGAGGCGAATCATCTTAATAATATACCACACCAAATAGATAAAGTAAAAACTAATCTATTGTTGGGATTTTATTTATCTCATCAAACCATACTCAGTAATATAGAAAAGAGTTTCCTCAATATTTTTTGTAGAATGTCAAGCAAGTCCAAACGTACTATAGTTTGCCAAAATTGGGTATGTGAGTACGTGTTATAAAACTTGGTGGCTTTAGTGTGGGAAAGGCTTAATCTACCATATATCTTTCCCTCTAGTTACATTATCTTGAAAGTTTGAGGGAGGTCAACCAGAAATATGATATAGAGTGCATGTTATGGACACTATAGCGTGCATTTGTACATCCTGTCACTAATTCTGTAAGGAAGCAGGATAGCTGAGAAGCAAGGAAAGAATTACTGATAAGTAAATAAGCAGGAAAGTTGAATAGGACTTTTGTTGAAAATAGTAGATATCGTTAAACTGGACATAAACATTCAATAGATAGCCATGTGTCTAAGTCATTTGCCTGGCAGATGATCAATCCAACTAATAGCAGTGCAATCCTACAACCCCAATTCCAATGAAGTTGTGTAAAACATAAATAAAAACAGAATACGATGATTTGCAAATCCTTTTCAACCTATATTCAATTGAATACACTACAAAGACAAGATATTTCATGTTCAAATGGATAAACTTTATTGTTTTTTTGCAAATATTCACTCATTTTGAATTCGATGCCTGCAACATATTCCAAAAAAGCTGGGGCAGGGGCAACAAAATACTGGGACACTGTGTTAAATCACCTTTCCTTTTAACAACACTAAATAAGCGTTTGGGAACTGAGGACACTAATTATTGAAGCTTTGTAGATGGAATTCTTTCCCATTCTTGCTTGATGTACAACTTCAGTTGCTTAACAGTCCGGGGTTTCCGTAGTCGTATTTTGCGCTTCATAATGTGCCACACATTTTCAATAGGAGACAGGTCTGGACTGCAGGCAGGCCAGGCTAGTACCCGCACTCTTTTACTATGAAGCCACGCTGTTGTAACACGTGCAGAATGTGGCTTGGCATTGTGGCTGAAATAAGCAGGGATGTCCATGAAAAAGATGATGCTTGGATGGCAGCATATGTTGCTCCAAAACCTGTATATACCTTTCAGCATTAATGGTGCCTTCACAGATGTGCAAGTTACCCAAGCCATGGGCACTAACACACCCCCATACCATCAGAGATGCTGACTTTTGAACTTTGCGCTGATAACAATCCGGACAGTCCTTCTCCTCTTTGGCCCAGAGGACACCACGTCCATGATTTCCATAAACAATTTGAAATGTGCACTGGTCAGACCACAGGACACTTTTCCACTTTGTGTCAGTCCATCTCAGATGAGCTCGGGCCCAGAGAAGCCGGTGGCGTTTCTGGGTGTTGTTGATATATGGCTTTCGCTTTGCATGGTATTAACTTGCACTTGTAGATGTAGTGAGGAACTGTGCTCACTGACAATGGTTTTCTGAAGTGTTCGTGAGCCCATGTGGCAATATCCGTTACAGAATGATGTCAGTTTTTAACCTCTTAAGGACTGGGTCATTTTTCATTTTTGCATTTTCGTTTTTCCCTCCCCACATTCCAAGAGTCATAACTTTTTCATTTTTAAGTTCACAGACTCACATGATGGCTTATTGTTTGCGAAACAAATTGTACTTTGCAATGGCACCATTCAATATGCTGTGCAATGTATTGGGAGGCTGGAAAAAAATTCAAAATGGTGCAATTGGAGAAAAAATGCATTTGCGCCACCTTCATATAGGTTTAATTTTTACGGGGTTAACTGTGTGGTAAAAATTACATATTAACTGTATTCTGCGGGTTAGTACAAATACAGCGATACCAAATTTATATAAGTATTTGCAATTTTTGATACCTTTTAAGAAATGAAAAACTTTGCAAAATAGAAAAAAAAATTTGTGTCGCTATATTGTGACCAGAGATGATCTGCAGAAGTGGAATTCGATCCGAATTTCAGGAAATCTTCGATTCTCCATGATTCCGGATTTCCTGATGCTTCGTGGTAACGAATATTTAGTAAGGACCTTTGGGGAGGCGTGTCTTTGCTTGTTAGCAGATCCATGAATAAAAGTTGTCGGTGCTGAAGAGAGAGAAAGAGAAACATGACCGCGGCATCCAAGGGCTTCCAGCATTTTGTCACCTACCTGCCCACCCCGGCTCTCTGTAGCCCGGAAATTGCTGTTTATTCTCCACGAAGTAATTTGGATCGAAGCAAATTTTTTTGGAACTTCGAATCGAACTGCTGAATCGAACTTTTGAGAAATTCGCTCATCTCTAATTGTGACCAGGGGCGCGCCGCTAATGAGGCGAAGTGAGACGGCTGCACCAGGCGGCACTGTCCGGGGGGCGGCATTTTTACTATTTAATGTAAACCAGCCCAGGACAGGCCGCTTTAAAAAAACAAAAAAAAACCAGAGCTGAGCGGGGCCTGTCCTGGGCTGCTTTACAAGACATCGCATCTCAGCGCAGGCGGCGATACAATGACGTCATCACGCCGCCCATGCTGAGACACAGACGTCGCGGACAAGAAGAGGAGGCGGCGGCGGCTGCATCAAGGCATCGCAGGTGAGTATAACTTTTTTTTTATATATATAAATAGGCAGTAACCTGTTGGAGTATCCCTGGCAGGTCAGGGCCTATTTATTTACCTACCCCGGAGTATAATAATCGGAGGCCTAGGGTAGGTGAGGGAACATAAAAACATGTGTTACTCACCTCCTGCGATCCGATGTAACTCCGAGCAGGCTTGAGGCCTCTGGTAACGTCATCAGGTCGCGTCGCCTGCCTGATCACGTGACGTGTGTGCGCAATTAAACAGGGCCGAAAGCTGCAAGGAGTGCACCGGTGTCCAGGATAGGTAAGTAACTCTGGTTTTTATGTTTGTATTCTCCCCTGGGTCTCCAATCATTATACTCTGGGGTCTGAAAAGACCCCAGAGTATAATAATAGTTCATGGGTCGGCCACTATGGGGCATAATACCCTGTGCAGGGACCACTGTAGAGCATAATACCATGTGCAGGGGTCTCTCTGGAGCATAATACAAGTGCAGGGGCCACTATACAGCATAATACCGGGTGCAGGGGTCACTATGGAGCATAATACAAGTGCAGGGGCCACTATGGAGCATAATACCAGTGCAAGGGCCACTATGGAGGATAATACCAGTGCATAATACCAGTGCAGGGGCCACTATGGAGCATAATACCGTGTGCTGGGGCCACTGTGGAGCATAATACCGTGTGCAGGGGCCAATATGGAGCATAATACCGTGTGCAGGGGCCAATATGGGGCATAAAACTGTGTGCAGGAGTTGCTGTGGAACATAATACCGTGTGCAGTGGCCAATGCGGGGCATAATATCGTGAGCAGGGGCCACTATGGAGCATAATACCGTGTGCAGGGGCCGCTGAGAGGCATAATACAGTGTGCAGGGGCCGCTGCGGGCCATAACACTGTGTAATACTGTGTGCAGGGGCTGCTGTGGAACATTATAGTGTGTGTAAATGGGGCACTATAAACATGGGCTATGGCACCTGTTTATATTATACGCTGTCTGTTTATAGTGACCGTGTGATGTAATTGTAGCCTTGTCACATACTGTAGACATGTACAGGACGAGGCTGTAGTTACATTACATGGCCGCTATGAGATGAATTACACTATGTAAACAGAGAAGCGGTCACGGCGCTTACACAGGTACCATTCAAACAGCTGGTCAGTGGGGGTCCTGGGTTTTTGAACCCCACTGATTAGTTTATTAATGACCTGGAAAACCTTTTAATTAGTTAACACCTGGGGTATTATTAATAAGGGGCACTATTTATACAGGGTACACACGGACATTATTAATATAAAGATGCACTTGGGGGTATTATTCATTATGGGGGGTTATATCATATATTATATAATTGGGGGTAGCAGCAGAATGGGGGCTTTGTGTAGGTGAGGACAATGTGGGTTGGATGCCTGGAAAAGTGAGGAGCCAAAGATGTCTGTGTTGCAACCTTTACAGAGACAAGTCACAGCTGGAAGAAGTGGTCATGGCAGTCCAGAGGGAAGAGAAGGGAAATGTGAAGGATTAGTCAGAGACGTCACCTGTAAGTCACAGAATGTTACTGCCCTGTATTCACCTAAATGAAAGAGGATAAATACCTGAGTGATGGGGGTCTGTCTGCTGAGACCCCCACTGAGCCTGAGAATTGGGTTTTTTCCCCCCACTAGGTGGGAATCCAGCCTGGATGCAGCCATATATATAGGTGTGTCACTTGGTGGATGGACGAACCCGCGTGGCTCTCATTCACTTCAATGGGAGTGCCAAAGATAGCCGAAGTCCAGTACTCAGCTATCTGCGGGGCTCTTATTATAGAGAATGGGGGCCACGTGGGCTCGTCCATCCACCAAGCAGAAGATATGTGAAGTTACTTTCATTGTTAATGCCGTGTTGTTGATCTGATACTGAAGTAATACAGGAAGAAGAATTCTTAAAAACTGTTTTATAACTTTGTGTATTGTGTATATTGTGCGACAATAACAGTGTGTTAAACTAGTAGCATGGAAACTCAGTTTTTTTTTTTTTTTTGTTTTTTTTTGGGGGGGGGGGGGGCGTCTTTCTATAGTCCGCCTCAGGCAGCAAAGAGGCTAGGTTCACCACTGATTGTGACACCTGTAACTTTTTCATATTTACATGTATGGAGCTGGGTAAGGCATCTTTTTATGCGGGACAAGATGACATTTTTACTGATATCATTTGATCTGATGGTTTGATCACTTTTCATTAAATTTTTTATAGGAGGCAAAGTGTTGAAAAAAACGATATTTGGCTATTTTGATTTTTTTTTTTTCGTCGCTACGCCATTCACTGTATGGGATAAATATTTTAATATTTTAATAGTTGGGGCATTTTGGAGTTCAGGGATACCTAATGTGTTTATATTTACTTTTACTTTTATATCTGATCTAGGGAAAGGGGAGTGATTTGAACTTTTGTGTTTTTTTTTATTTTTTTTATACTTTTAAAAACTTTTTTTTTTCTTCTTTCACTTTTATGATCAGACCCCCTAGAGACCTTGAAACCTAGGGGGTCTGATCGCTCATACTATTCACTGCGATACTACTGTGTGGACCATTTGTTCACTGCGACACTTTCCACTTGTATTTGCTTGCTAATCACTGCATGTATTCTCTGTATGTGTTAAGTGTCTAGTGTCGACCCTTTTAGGAGTTAATAAATATCTAAAATGTAGAAAGCTTGGTTCGTATTATCCTATGGGCCCAGAACACTCACTGGAGGTGGGTGTGAGGTGATTGAAATGATCTCAGGTGTGCTGGAGGCGGCTTCGGTAGGACAAGATCCTTCACAATCTACAATGCCATGCGTGCAGCCACTCAGCAGTCAGCCAGCCCTGTGATGTCACAGCCCTATAAATACCTTCCGCCATTTTAGATTCAGTCATTTTACAGTGTACTTAGTGCAGGGAGAGCCGTCAGCAGGCACTACGGAAAGTGGTAGCAAAAACTTGAAAACTGATATTTTGCTCAATCGAAGTTCAGAGAAAGAGCATTAGAAGTGTAGAAAAAGGATAGGGAGGAATTTTCTACAGAATATTGAAGCAAAACAGGATTCATTTAGGGTGTTTGCAGCCTGGGTAATAGGAACAATCCTACTACACCTTGCTGCACTGACTCCACAGCTATCTGTTCTAATACCTTTTCTGGGGGTTTATTAGTGGGGAAAAAATAAGGGGCTTATTCGCCGCCGTTGTGTGTTGAAGGTAGAAAATTACAGGCCTTTTTGCCCTGTATTATTTTCCTTTTCATTTACTGATTTGATCTAACGGTATGTCAAACAGAGAAGCGACAGACCCTGCACAGGGGAGGGCCACAGGCCTAAATGTTTCTGGCGCAGGCACAGGTCGCAGCAGAGTAAGGGGGCTTGACAGCAGGGATCACTTCCAGAGGCCTGAGATCCCAGTGTCAGCTAGCGGTCGTGTCTTGACCAGCAACCCAGCAGTTCTAGAATGGTTGACTCGATCATCCACTTCATCTCAAGTCACATCAGACACCCCCAGCCAAGAGTCGGTGGGTTCGTCAGACACAATCCTTAGTTGGCAAGGCCCTGGAGCAGGTCCTGTGACCTCACCTGTCCTCAACCTGCCTCTGTTCTTTTCTGTTCCCTTAGCCAGAGAAGTACTCTATGCTGTGGGCTCAGATCCACTATACAGCGAGGACGAGCTACTAGAGGACAGTCAGCAGTTACTGCCCAGCCAAGATCTGGAGGAGACATCCGCCGCTTCCTCCGGTAGGCCGGCAAGTAGTGATGAGGAGAGTGGCATGGGAGCTGGTGTTGCGAGCGGTCAGGCTCCTGGCTCAGAGACCATTGAGAAGGACATCAGTGACGTGCAGACAGTACTTGATGATAATGTAGCCAATGGTAATTGGGAACCGGGTGACAAGGAGGCTTCATCATCATCAGGAGAAGAGGGTGGCAGCTTGCGCATGAGGCAGCGGCGTAGCCAGCAAGTCAGTAGTGTGGCCGGGAGTCAGCAGGTTGGCAGCAGTGGGAGGTCGGGAGCCAAATGTGCCTGTGGTAGACCACCCGCTTCACAGGAGCCTACCTGCCCGGAAAGCAATGGTGCAGGGTTTCACGGAGGCAGTAGCAGTAGCAGTCATTCAGTGTGGAGTGTTGGGGGTAAAATCACCTACTCAACGGTGTGGCAGTTTTTTGTTAAGCCGCCAGGGGAGTTGAACATGGCCATATGTCGAATCTGTGGACGGGAGGTAAACCGTGGCCAGGGTGCCAATGTTGGCACCACAGCCCTGCGTCAACATATGCAGCGTCACCATGAAGTGGCCTGGGAGAACTGTGGCTCCAATGTGGTGGTCCAGCCTGCAGCAGCAACCGCTGATCACCAAGTGGCACTCAGGGCCGGCGTTAGGGGGGGGCAAACTGGGAAGCTGCCTAGGGCCCCAAAACCCAAAGTGGCCCCCAGTACATCCGGGACACCCAATGTTTCACTTGGTGCCTCCGATCCTGAGAGCACCACTTTCAACTGAAGTGGAGTCCTCTCAGGACTCTGATCCAGTTGAAACCTGTCACCTATGACAGAGCATGGAGATTCTCCATACTCTGTCATGCGGTAAGCCACAGTATAGTGCGCACCTAACGTCTTGACTCAGGCCGCACGATGACATCACTGCATCGCGCAGCCTGTGCCGGACCTCTTATGGAGCAGGGGAGACTTCATCAGCTTCAGTTGTTACGGGCAGGGCTGCTTTAACTATAGGGCCAACCGTGCACTTGCACCAGGGCCTATGGTACTGGGGCCCCCGTTGGGCATACCTCCCAACCGTCCGGGATTGTGGGTCCTGTCCCAGTCGGCGGGAGGTATGTCCCGGTATCAACCCATCTACGTCCTCTCCAGACGCAGATGAGTTAAAGACAGTGATGAAGCAGGAGCCATCATGGTCGCTGGTAGGTGAGTATAACTTATATTTGTTTTGTTTTGTTTTAGCTTAGTTGTGGGTAATTTAATAGTATAAGGGGTTGTTAGGAGTGGGAATTATAACTATAAGGGAGGGGGCATTATGAACATAAGGGGGGTCATTTATATAAGGGTTATTACGGGGTACAAGGGGGGAGGTTATTTATATTAGGGGTCATTATGAACATAAGGGGGTGGTCATCGATATAAGAGGTATTAGAGGAGCAGTATTTATGTCAGGGGGAATCAGGAGCATAATATGAGGGAGCATATTTAACTGACTTTTTCTCAGAAAAAAAAACAGCAAAAAAAAAAAAACACAGCTAATTTGAAACTAGCCCAGGTTTCAGAAAAGATTGCTTTTGATGCCGATTATACTGTATTTTTTTGAGCCAAAGTTAAAAACGGCTTGAAAAGGAATGGAAAATATGAAGGAAACATTTATACTTTTCTCTTGTCTGAAATACATTCCTGGCTTTGGCTCAAAAATCTGCAGCAAAATCTGTAACAAAAAAAGCAGCTTTTCCTCAATGCAGCAACTTAGGCTAACCCTAGATTCACACAACCGAGTTTCACCCATGAAACTAGGTGCGGGTGTTCGCCAGATTTACCGACCAGAACATCATGCCAGGAGAGGGACTCCTAACATAATAGTTACCTATGCTGCTAGGAGTCCCTGCCTCCCAGCGACATACTGTCCTTTACTATAATCCAGAAACAATAATTGCCCAGTGTAAATGAACAATAAGATCAATGATAAATATCTAATGTTTATCAGGGATCCATGGGTCATTTTACACAGCCAGTTAACAGTATGTTGAATGGCGATTGATTGCGTCAGATGCAATTGTGAATATGGGGGTGAATAGTAATACAATGAATCATCCCCATACAGTTCTATTTTTTTGGCAGCATTCCTTGTTTATATGGAGCATGTTGCCAACAAATATTTTTTTTTGCCCATGTAAAAGATGCAATCAACCAGCAAGCATGGATTTGCTTGTTGGTCAACTGATTGCTGCCTGGTTTAGATGGGACAGTAATTGGGTAGCTTATGTAAGAACCAACATACAAGAATGCTTAGCACCTGAATCACTGTTGTTGCCCTACTTCCCTAAAAGTGACTCTTCAACCTCGAACCATCACAGTTAGTAACACAATCTTCATATCTCCATCTGTTCTACTCTACCATCTGACCTTCTCTACAGAGTTACTCCCAAACCTTCAAGCTTTCCACCTCAGACACACACAATCACCTCACACGCTCTCCTATGCACACGTGCTATCCCTCTCCCTGCTTCTCCTTACTGCCGGTGACATATCTCCTAATCTCAGCATATCCCTACTTTCAGATCGTTTTGTCCCGTCACCCACAACAGCACCCAGAGAGAGGATATGCCCCCAGGGACATGAAATCTCTCCTACCACTCAGTTGTTTCCTGTCTCTGGAGGGAGACCTACGTGCCTGCTTTGAGGCAGGTTTAACTGATAGCATAGGGAAGAGTTGGTCCTGGTAGGGGTTGCTTCTCTTCTTCCACAGGTGGCTGTTAGCTGTGGCCCGGTCTGGAGTTGGTACCATCCCCCCAGCTATGCGCCGCTGGTGTTTCGGGCGCAGGGGTTCCAATATCCAGGCAGAAGGGGTGTGTTTCTTCTGCTTTAGGCCACAGGAGTTCCAGGCCTGCAGGGAGACACATGGAGGTGCCAGCCAGGAAGGAAGGGGCGTGGCTTCCGGTGGAAGGGGCACGGCTTGTTAGAAATTAGGGCATGGCTTCCGGTGGAAGGGGTGTGGCCCAGACACTGAATGGCCATATAATGCAGGCTGAGGGACGGTGGAGCTGCTAAGCAGTTCCTGGCCCTCCCTGCACTGAGAAGACTTCTCTACAGATGGAAGAGCAGCAGCAGCTACAGCCACAGCCGCAGTCACAGTCCCAGCAGCTGCCGGCAAGGGGAAGACCCCAAGATGGACGGAAAGATGAAGGTCCACCTCTGCCTTCCTCTGTATTCTAGGAGATGTAAGTGGCTGTGTGCCAACCCTTTATTATTTTTTATTGATTAATTGGTCCTCCTTTCTTTTGTAGGATAGACCTAGGAAAGCCCTGGCGAAATCTAAGAATAAGGAATGTGCCATATATAGAGCTAAACTTTCTTCTTCTTATGAGAAAAAGCTCTGCCCATCATGCATTGATAGAACTATTGCTGAGGCGTCCCCGTCATTCTTACAGGGTATCAGATCTATGATACAGGAGGTAGTCAGGAGTTCCCTTAAGGGTAAAAGTGGCCAGAAAAAGAAGTCCAGTTCCTCTACCTGGGGTCATGACTCCTCTTCTGAGGGGGAGTCCATTCAAGTCGAAAGTGGAGAATTATCTGATGACGCCTCTTCATCCTCTATATCTGATGTAGAGGGAGGTCAGTCGTGTTTTCCAGTAGAGGAAACTGACAAGTTGCTCAAAGCCTTTCGAGTGACTATGGGGATTGAGGACTCTAGACCCTCCCGTTCTATGCAGGACATTATGTTTGGAGTTTTGGAGGTTCGTCAAAGGAGACACTTTCTAGTCCACAAAAATATTACATTGCTTATCAAGAGGGAATGGAAAAAGCTGGACTAGAAGAGTTTTATCCCTAGAGGAGTTAAGCGTAAATACCCATTTGAAGAGGGAGCTTGCTCTTCTTGGGATAATGTACCAAAAATTGATGTTGCCATAGCCAGAGCCTCCAGGAAGTCAGTACTGCCTTTCAAGGACATGGGTACCCTGAAGGATTCCTTAGACAAGAAAGCAGAAAGCTTCCTAAGGCGTTCTTGGGAGTCAGTAGGAGCGTCCCTCAAGCCCAATATAGCGACTACCTGTAGTTCAAGATCCCTTATGATCTGGCTAGGGGAGCTGGAAAATCAATTAAGGGATAAAGCCCTAAGAGAGCGGATTCTGTCAGCCCTGCCGACTATTAGAAAAGCTGCAGATTTTTTTGGCAGATGCTTCAGCGGGCACTGTAAGATTATCAGCTCGCACCCTTTCCCTGACCAACTCTGCCAGAAGGGCTATATGGCTGAAGAGTTGGACAGGTGATGTAGGGTCTAAGACCTGGCTGTGCAATTTGCCCTGTGACGGTGAATATCTCTTTGGACCAGCCTTGGATGACATCTTAGCAGCAGATAAAAAGAGAGGTTTTCCGGTGCCTTTCTCTGGTCGTACACGGAGGTCCTTTCGTTCCTTTGGAGCATATAGTAGACAGGAATTTGTCAAGTCCAGAGATAATAGCTGGTCGGAAACCAATTAGAAACAAAAGGTGTTCTTATTTAGCAACTCACCCTGTAATAAAGATCCAAGACCCAATAGGCAATGATGCCAGGCCCCGGTTAGGGGAGAGACTGAGGAAATTCCTTCCTGTCTGAAGGAAAATTTCATCAAGCCCTTGGATCCTGGATACGGTGGGAGTAGGCCTGAAGTTGGAGTTCTCTTCTCCTGTGCCTTCCAGTTTTCAGATTACCACAACTCAGACTTCCCTAACCTCTCAATCGGCTCTGGAATTGGAAGTGAAGAGCCTGATCTTGAAAGGGGTGCTGATTCCAGTTCCCCAGGAAGAGGAGAGGCAGGGGTTTTATTCCAATCTGATCTTGGTAAGGAAACCCGATGGCTCCTACAGAACCATAATAAATCTAAGGAGGTTAAATCAGTTTCTTTCTTACAAAAAATTCCGGATGGAGACAGTGCAGTCAGCAGTGAGATTGTTAACTCCCAATTGCTGGATGGTGGCGATAGACCCGAAAGACGCATATTACCATGTTCCAATTTTTCCAGGTCACCAGAGGTTCTTGCGAGTAGCAGTAGAGATGGGAAGGGGGGTGGTACAGCATTACAAATATCAGGCCCTACCCTTTGGAATCTCCATGGCAGCAAGAGTCTTTACCAAAATAGTGGCAGAAATGGGGGCACATGTAAGAGAGAAAGACGTTCTGTTTATTCCATATCTAGACGACGTTCTCATTGTGGCAAGATCCAGAATAGAATGTTTAGAAAGTGTCAGAGTAGTACTGAGCATTCTGGAGCAATTAGGTTGGATGGTGAATCTAGAGAAGTCAAGTTTACCAAAATAGTGGAAGAAATGAGGGCACATGTAAGAGAGAAAGACGTTCTGTTTATTCCATATCTAGATGACTTTCTCATTGTGGCAAGATCCAGAATAGAATGTTTAGAAAGTGTCAGAGTAGTACTGAACATTCTGGAGGAATTAGGTTGGATGGTGAATCTAGAGAAGTCAAGTTTAGTTCCCTCTCAACAGAAAAAGTTTCTATGGATCATTCTAGATTCCACGGCTCAGAGATGTTTTCTCCCTCCAGGGAAAATAGAAGGGGTTCTGTCGTCTAGTAAAAACCCTGAACCAGTCCCCCAGGGTCACTATAAGAAAGGCTATGTCCATTCTGGGGATTCTCACGGCCTGTATTCCAGCAGTACCTTGGGCTCAGAGCCACTCCCGAGACCTGCAGTGGAAAATCCTGGCAGCCTGGCATCAGAAAGAGAAAATTATGTGGGTGTCTCGGCCAACAAGAGAAACCCTGGGTTGGTGGTTAGTCAGGGGTCACCTAGAAATTGGAGTTCCATGGGAGATCTCAGACCCCCTAATTATTACCAGTGATTCCAGCCCTTGGGGGTGGGGTGCCCACATGGGGATCAGGTGTTCCAGGGCTGCTGTCAAGGAGTCTTTCTCAGGCCTCCTCGAATCAGAGGGAACTAATGGCGGTTTTGGAGACCTTGAAAGCCGTAGGTCAGGGTATTCGTAATCGCCATGTAAGGATTATGTCTGACAATATGACTACAGTTTCAAATATAAACAAGCAAGGGGGTACAAGGTCCCTTCCCCTTATGAAAATAATGGCCCGGATTCTACATCTGTCAGAGCCTCTGGTTCTCTCCTTGTCCGCTCTGCATCAGGGGGTCAGACAATTTCAGGGCAGATTTCTTGAGCTGTCACAGTCTGAATCAGAGAGAGTGGGAATTGAACCCGTCCATCTTTTTAGAGATCACCAGGGTTTGGGGGGTCCCGGAAATAGATCTCTTTGCCAGTCGGTCAAACAAGAAGGTAGAGAAATTTTTTTTCCCTAAACCCAGAGGAATCCCCCTTTGGGGTGGACGCTCTGTCCCACAAGTGGGATTTCAATCTAGCTTATGCTTTTCCTCACTTCTTTCTCATTCCAGAAGTTCTGAGGAAGATCAGGGAGGATCAAACAAGGGTCACTCTAATTGCCCCCTTTTGGCCGAGGAGAGCCTGGTTTACCTGTCTAAGGATCCTATCCGTTTCGGACCCTTGGATTCTCCCAGTTAGCCAGGACCTTCTATGTTAGCACCCCATTCTCCACCCGAAGTGCAGCCACTTACATTTGAAGGCCTGGAATTTGAGGGGAGGTTACTAGCCTCAAAAGGTTTTTCTCAGAATCTCATTACCGCTCTTCTAAAAAGCAGAAAACCCGTCACTACTAAAATATACGCTAGGAATTGGTTCAGTTTTTTTTTCATTTCAAGGGAGTTCTCCAGGGGGAGCTTAGGGATATACAGTGGGGAAAAAAAGTATTTAGTCAGCCACCAATTGTGCAAGTTCTCCCACTTAAAAAGATGAGAGAGGCCTGTAATTGACATCATAGGTAGACCTCAACTATGAGAGACAAAATGAGAAAACATATCTAGAAAATCACATTGTCTTATTTTTTAAGAATTTATTTGCAAATTATGGTGGAAAATAAATATTTGGTCACCTACAAATAAGCAAGATTTCTGGCTCTCACAAACCTGTAACTTCTTCTTTAAGAGGCTCCTCTGTCCTCCACTCATTACCTGTAGTAATGGCACCTGTTTGACATTGTTATCAGTATAAAAGACACCTGTCCACAACCTCAAACAGTCACACTCCAAACTCCACTATGGTGAAGATCAAAGAGCTGTGGAAGGACACCAGAAACAAAATTGTAGACCTGCACCAGGCTGGGAAGACTGAATCTGCAATAGGCAAGCAGCTTGGTGTGAAGAAATCATCTGTGGGAGCAATAATTAGAAAATGGAAGACATACAAGACCACTGATAATATCCCTCGATCAGGGGCTCCACGCAAGATCTCACCCCGTGGGGTCAAAATGATCACAAGAACGGTGAGCAAAAATCCTAGAACCACACAGGTGGACCTAGTGAATGACCTGCAGAAAGCTGGGACTAACGTATCAAAGGCTACCGTCAGTAACACACTACGCTGCCAGGGACTCTGATCCTGCAGTGCCAGACGTGTCCCCCTGCTTAAGCCAGTACATATTCAGCCCGTCTGAAGTTTGCTAGAGAGCATTTGGATGTTCCAGAAGAGTATTGGGAGAATGTCATATGGTTAGATGAAACCAAAGTAGAACTGTTTGGTAGAAACACAACTCGTCATGTTTGGAGGAGAGTGAATGCTGAGTTGCATCCAAAGAACACCATACCTACTGTGAAGCATGGGGGTGGCAACATCATGCTTTGGGGCTGTTTCTCTGCAAAGGGACCAGGACGACTGATCTGTGTACATGAAAGAATGAATGGGGCCATGTATCGTGAGATTTTGAGTGCAAACCTCCTTCCATCAGCAAGGGCATTGAAGATGAAACGTGGCTGGGTCTTTCAGCATGAAAAATACCGCGACGCAATGAAGGAGTGGCTTCGTAAGAAGCATTTCAAGGTCCTGGAGTGGCCTAGTCAGTCTCCAGATCTCAACCCCATAGAAAACCTTTGGAGGGAGTTGAAAGTCCGTGTTGCCCAGCGACAGCCCCAAATCATCACTGCTCTAGAGGAGATCTACATGGAGGAATTGGCCAACATACCAGCAACAGTGTGTGCCAACCTTATGAGGACTTACAGAAAACGTTTGACCTCTGTCATTGTCAACAAAGGATGTATAACAAAGTATTGAGATGAACTTTTGTTATTGACCAAATACTTATTTTCCACCATAATTTGCAAATAAATTCTTTAAAAATCAGACAATGTGATTTTCTGGATTTGTTTTCTCATTTTGTCTCTCATAGTTGAGTTCTACCTATGATATCAATTACAGGCCTCTCTCATCTTTTTAAGTGGGAGAACTGGCACAATTGGTGGCTGACTAAATACTTTTTTTTCCTGACTGTACCTAGGAAACAGATTCTACAGTTCCTTCAGAAGGGGCTAGAAAAGGAGCTTTCTACCAGCACTTTAAGAGTCCAGGTTTCGGCCCTTAGTGCTCTGCTAAGCGTTAAATTAGCTGACGATCCCTGGGTGATTAGGTTCATTAGACCTGCTGTTATGTCCAGAGTTCCTCCCTGGGACTTGAACCTAGTTCTGTCTGCCTTAACTAAACCTCCCTTTGAACATTTGGACTCTATCCCTATTATAAATTTATCCCTGAAAGTGACTCTTTTAGTGGCCCTTAACTCGGCACGTCGCATAGGGGAATTACAGGCTCTATCAGTTAATCCACCCTTTACTGTCATTACAGATGACAGGGTAATAATTAAACCAGACCCAGCTTTTTTGCCTAAAGTAGCCTCAAAATTTTATAGATCTCAGGAGATAGTTCTCCGCTCCCTCTGTGCTAACCCAAGTAATACTAAAGAGCAGAAATACCACTGTTTGGTTGTAAAACGTTGCCTAATCCAGTATTTGTCCTCTACTTCCTCCTGGAGGAAATCTTCTTCCCTTTTTGTTCTCTTTTCAGGTCCCAACAAAGGGAAGTTGGCCTCTAAATGTAGTCTGGCTAGGTGGGTGAGACTAGCATTCTCCCTGGCCTACAGTTATTTGGGCCTCACCCCACCAGTAGGGCTCAAGGCACATACTACTAGGGCGATTGCCACCTCTTGGGCCGAGAGAGTTGATGCTTCCATAGAATCTATATGCAAAGAGGCAACCTGGTCTTTACCTTCTACCTTTTTTCGCCATTATATGCTGGTCAATGGGGCTTCTGCTGATCTGTCTTTTGGAAGGAAAGTTTTACAAGCAGCGGTCCCTCCCTAGTTTTTTCCTATTTTATTCTCTCTGGGTGCTGTCGTGGGTGATGGGAAAAAATAGTAATTACTTACCGGTAATTGGATTTTTCAGAACCCATGACAGCACCGTCCTTTATCCCTCCATTTTTTCTTGGTGATGGACTTTTGTTTGGCACCGGGTGTAGCAAACACGCAACAAAGGGCTCATATCAAAACAATTATAAAAAATGTAGAATCGTTTAACCAAAATTAACAAAAGAATCCTACACAAAACATATTATAAAAAAATACAGAACGCGTTCTACTCGTGGTATGTGAGGTTTTCTTTTTGTTTATACACTTAGGGACATTGCCTTGGTCTGTTCTTTGATTTGTTATAAGTGGTGTCTTTATGCCTGTTTATTATTATATCATTTTGATCCCCTTTTCTTGGGAATATTTCTTTATTATTTTTTGTATCATGGTTTTCAGTCTCCACTTTATTTTAATACATATGACCTTAAGTTAGGTGGCCATGTCCCTATGTATTTATATATTTAATATAATACCTCTATTACCACGTGTATTACGCTTTACTGTGGATGTATTTTGTAATTTCCCTTTATTATTATGTATTTGTTTTGTAATTTTTGTGTAATTTTTGTATTTAATAAATTATATTTTTTATAATATACCGGGTGTAGCAAGCAAGAAAAAAAATGTTTTGATGTTAGGGTCATGAGTTACAAGTTAACTGGAGTCTCTCTCTCGCTTCTATAAAACAACTGAGGGGTAGGAGAGGCTCCACCTTTTTATACCGTAGGTTTCTTGTCCCTGAGGGCGGATCCTCTCTCTGGGTGATGTTGTGGGTTCTGGAAAATCCAATTACCGGTAAGTAATTACCATTTTTTCTCTCACCACACAAGCAGCACCAGCACATGAAGCCCCTTAAATATTAAATCTATCTTCCTTGCTTGTGCCCCTCCCCCCACCTCTACGGTGAACTATGGAATGCTCATTCCATATGTAATAAACTAGATTACACCCACAATCTTTTCATTTTTCGGAAACTCTTTTCTTGGGATCACAGAAACTTGGCTGACACCCTCAGACATTACCTCCCCTGCTGTGCTGTCCTATGGCTGTCTCCAGTTCTTGCACACTCCCTGTCCCAACAACAAACCTGGTGGAGGTGTTGGTCTTCTGTCTGACAACTGCTCCTCACCTCAATTCAACTGCTACCTGCTCTCACCCTCCCCTCCTTTGAAGTGCACTCTGTCCTCATTTACTCACCCTTCACCCTCCAAGTGGCTGTCATATACCAACCACCAGGACCTATCACTGCCTTTATCAACCAAATCAGCACCTGGCTCATGCACTTCCTCTCCACTGATACTATCTCCACTAACATCATGGGCGATTTCAACATTCCCAGTGGCTCTAACCATTCTTCTGCTTCCAAAATTTCTGCCACCACTGTCTATCTCTTTCCCTCAGATTTTAAGCCCTTGCAGGCAGGGCCTTGTGTATTTTATAACAGAGAAGGGGTCAGGACGCTTATAACAGGTACCAAGGTTTATTCAAACAGCTGATCCTGGGGGTCCCAGGTATTGGAACCCCACTACATTTTTTTTTTACCTTTTGTTTACCTTTTAATTGGGAAATGTCTGTGGCATTATTAATAAGGGTCAATATTTAAAGGGGGTACACAGGGAAGTTATTAATTTAAAGATGCACTTGGGGGTATTATTCATTATGGAGGGGTTATATTATATATTTTATAATTGGGGTAGCAGCAGGATGGGGGCTTTGTGCAGGTGAGGACAATGTGGCTCAGGTGCCTGGGAAAGTAAGGAGCCAAAGATGTCTGTGCTGCAAACTTTAGAGACTGAAATAAATGGTCATGGCGGTTCAGATGAAAGAGACAGAAAATATGAGCCATTAGTCAGAGACGTCACCTGTAAGTCACTAAATGTTACTGCCCTGTATTCACCTAAATTGTCTTCAGAGCCCTGTGTAGATATATATACCACTATATGGTCACCGTATAGTGATAGGTATACCTAAGTTGGGGGCCCACTTGGACATGTTCACCCCACTGTGCTGAACCCCTAGCTATGCCTCTGATGTAAACCCTCAAATGTACAGCACAATGGAATTAATGGTGCTCTATAAATAATAATAATTGTTCTCATTCACTAGAGGCAGCAAGGAATGCCTGTAG
This sequence comes from Leptodactylus fallax, assembly GCA_947044405.1. Taxonomy (NCBI): domain Eukaryota; kingdom Metazoa; phylum Chordata; class Amphibia; order Anura; family Leptodactylidae; genus Leptodactylus; species Leptodactylus fallax. The sequence goes on from CAMRHE010000096.1 coordinate 3,991,009, forward strand.
GTTTCAGCAATCAATGAATTAGGAAAACAGCTCAGTACAGTCCTCATAGGCTGTTCTATAGTATCCATTAATCTGCTCCAGCTGTCTGTAGTTCTAGCACTGTATTTCTGTACTCTTGATCAAACTGACCTCTAAATACTGTATACCATTTTCCTTTAGATGTTGCCTGTGGATAAGAAGATGAATTGTTTCCACTTTGCTGCTGTGTTTTTCAAATCTCATTTCGGCAGTAGCTTATTATGTGGTTTTTGTGGACAAGATAAATATTATACTAGAAATGGCTCTCTTTTATTACACTCTTCACATTTTTCCAGAGGACAATTCTTCAAAGGATAACTGGTGATTATTATTAACATTTTTCCACAAGCAAAAGTGTGCTTCAAATACTATTTCTTTGTTAAAGAATAGCAATAAAATACACAATAGTTGATGTGAAGCCATTAAACTAATAATGAGAGAAGAATAATGTGAGCAGGTCAAGTTTCATAACAAGTTTGCCCGCTCTTTAAACTTTTGATGGTTTTATAAGAAGTCATTTCTATTTCATTTAACTTTGCTCTTTTATTATCTTCTTTTTGCATCTACATGATTCTTGTTAAGTCTATGGAGGGATTCCCTTGGGAAACTAAGGTCACATGTCTTCCATTTGACATTTTTTTTTTCTTCTTCAGTCTAGATTTCAGGTTCCGCGTGATTAATCTGTCGTTCACATATGCCTTATATGCATATTATGCGAGCTATTAGATTTTTTTTAATATACTTTGTTTAGGATGAAATTAATCACTGCAAGATAAAAGATCTTTATGGTGCAGGGAAAATATGTGCAATCACAAAGCCAAAAACATTGACATAACTCCAGTGTTATTGTCTGCATAAATCAAAGAAAAATGTGCACATTGCCACACAATGGTAGCATAATTATAGTATCACAGGCATGCATCAAAATTGTGAACAGCATATGCATATATAGGGAAGCACCGCAGGTAACTAGAACATTATAAAGTGTAAGTTGAAACTGGATCAGCTACACCATTTCTGAATTTTCCTTAAAAGGCAGTGTTCTAAAGGTCAATTTGTGTACACCTACTTGTATACACCTATTGCAACTTACTAAAAGTCACCCCACATCATCATTTATTTGCTACAGCCACTATCTTGGTGTTACTGAACTCTGAACAGGAAACCCTAAGATAATGACAATTACCATTGACAATTAAAGGCCAGGGCCCCACGTAAAAAAAAAAAAACAAAAAAAACAAACAAAAAAAGAGGCATTCTACAGTCCCTGCAAAGTAGAGAATCCCATCCACACATTGCAGAAAAATACACGCAGCGAATATGCGTAATGGACACGCTGCGATTTCCAAAACCGTTGTTGTTTTGGAAAGAGCAGCATGTCAATTATACCTATAGAAACGCTGGCGGTTTCCCTATAGGTATAATGAAAGCAGAAAGCTTGGACCTTTCCCCCTTTAAGATCTGATATTACTGACTTATCTTTAGGATAGGTCATCAATATTATTAGCCTGTAAAAACCTTTCAAGGTGCTCACCTCTATAACCTTCGTTGTTTCAGAGAACAGTGACTCACAAGTCCATGTTCCTGGCTGGGGAATTCACAGCACATATATTGTGGAATTCACATAGGCTGTTATTAGAAGAGTTTTAATTAAGCTTGGCTCTCAATTTAACCATAAGTGGCAACAGGAATTTCATGTACTGGTCTCCAATATAAATGCTATGGAAAAGAAAAATAAAAAGTCCCCTTCATTTTCACTGAACTTGGGTCCCTTAGACTTCGGCTGCAAACTCTCCTGACCATACAGTATGATAGAACCTTGAAAAGGTTTCCACTCCAGTCATTTTTGCATAATAACAGAGCCTTGAACTGTGCCTCACTAGATTGTGTGAATGTGGACAGTGAGGGGATTGGGGTGGCAGAAGTGGATGCGACTGATGATTTATAATAATTCACACCAGTGTTCTGGCATGAGTTACAATGGAAAGCTATGCCAGTTCCAAAATGCCATAGATTTCCATTCTGGCACAGGGACGGCAGACAGATTTATGAAGAGATCTCAGCCCCTTCATAAATCTCCCATTCCCTGTGCCAGTCAGGCAGTTTATTAAGACTGGCGTACCATATGCAAGTTTTAATAAATTTCCCCCAATGTGTACAGCTGCACTCATAGCACTCCCGCATTTATGGTTATAGACACAAGAAAGTATTGATAGTTTATACAGACACAATTGATATGTATGCACTCTGCTAAAAAATACTGCAGGTGTCAGGAATCTAAACATCTTCTCTCCTACTTCTCTCCTTAGCAGTCATCATTATCTTCTGTGCAGCACTGCTGGGGGAAATTCTGTGTGGCATCTGCATTTGCCAGATGGAGATTGCTTTAATGTTGCTATGCCTACTAGTCAAACTTTCACTGAGTCTACTCAGCCAGTCAGAGGTTTGATATGCAGAGCCAGTCTGAGCTGTAGTTCAGCATGCATTCAAGTATTGAGGAATGGCATTTTAACCTGACACTTACCTTAGGTGCACTTCAGGTGCCTGTAATTGTTTTAACTGTTTAGCATCTGTGTTCTCGTAATTCACTTCAAGTACCTTTCCGTGTTTTCTCCTTATCTCCTGGTTTACCCTTCACTTGCTGATTTGGCTTTATCTGTGACCTCTGGGATTTCACCATGGCCTGGACTTGTGATATTCCTCTCCTTTCGTTTTAACCATTTGTATACTCTCCTCTCCTCGTTTTTGACCCTGGCTTGTGCATTACTATCTTTCCATCTTTCCTACAATAGGGGTTCTGGTCTGGTTCCTTCGCCTACAAGTGCACCCTACTCCATAACCCCCCGGTCGGAACTGAGTTCCGATCTGAGTTTTTTACCCCTTGGATGCCGCGGTCAAACATGACCGCGGCATCCAAGGGGTTCCGTCATGTTGCCGCTACCCTCGGCTCCCCCCGCGGCGAGATGGGGGGGGGGGTGCCAATATCTATAATCTGCAGCCCCGGGTCTGCCCAGTGACCCCAGGCTGCCTGGAGAACCCACTACCTGGTTGATCCTGCCGAGACCTCCGGAAGTTAGGCTATGCGTCTGCATAGCGCTAACTTCCTGTATAGACTGCAAGACACTTGTATGCTCATGTCTTGCAGTCTATAGTACAGAGCCAGCAATCAAAGCATTGCTGGCTCAGGTGTCCTACACATGAAAAAAAAAAAAAAAGTGAAAAAAATAAAATAAAGTGTTTGAAAAAAAATTAATAAAAGAATTAAGCCCCAAAAATTCCCTTTTCCTATATAATATAAAATGAATTATATAAAAAAAACCTAAAAATTAATAAAAACAATGCATATTTGGTTTCCCCGCGTCTGTAACAACCTGTACAATAAAACTGAAACAATATTTTACGTACACGGTGAACGTCGGGGAAAAGAAACGGAAAAAACCCGCCAAAAGTAATGATTTTTTGCCATCTCACCTTACAAAATATGCCATAAAAAGTGATCAAAAAGTCATATGTACCCCAAAACAGTACCAATAAAAAGTACAGGTTGTCCCACAAAAAATAAGCCCTCAACCAACTCTGTAAACCGCAAAATAAAAATGTTACGCATCTCAGAAGATGGCGATGCAAAAGCAATTAATTTATATCCCCAAATGGGTTTTTGTTCTGCAAAATTAGTATCGCATAAAAAAACAATATAAATGAGGTATCGCCGTAATCGTATTGACCCGCAGAATAAAGGTAACATGTTACTTATGCTTTATGCTGAATGGTGAAAAATTTAAAAGGTAAAACGCAGTGCCAGAATTGATGGTTTTTTTTTTTAATCCACCAAGAACTGGCTGCGGCAGGAAGGGAATATATAAGCTGCGCGAGCATATATCAGGGGACAAACCAGATTTAGAGCTTATGAGGGAAAATAAACCAGAAGTGACCCCCAGAGTGACCTCCCCAATAATAGGAAAATAGTAGGGAATTTGGTGTTCCCAATGCACTCCGCACAGCTTACCTATTCACTTTTCCCCCATCTGCTGTGCAGTCACATCTGGGATATTAATGCTCATTACACCTCTTGATAAATTCTTTGAGGGGTGCACTTTTCAAAATGGGGTCACTCCTTTGGGGAATCCAATGTTATGGTACCTTACAGGCTCTGCAAACATGACATGGCACCCAGATCCCAAACATCTGAATCTGCACTCCAAAAGCCACATAGCGCTCCTTCCGTCCTGCGCCCTGCTGTGTGCCCAAACTGCAGTTTATACCCACAAGTATGACACTGGTGTACCCAGGGTAATGTACTTAATGTCATATGTGGGTATAAACTGCTGTTTGGGCACAGCCGGGCACAGAGTGGAAGGAGCGCTATTTGGTTTTTGGAGAACAGGCTTGGATGGTTTGGTTTTTGGACGCCATTGTAGTTTTGCAGAGCTGAAACGCCAGTAAAGTGGAATCCCCTGACATGTGACCCCATTTTGGAAACTACACTCCTGAAGAAATTTATCCAGGACTACAGTGAGCATGTTTAACCCCCAAGTGTTGCTATAATTTATTATCCATAAATGAATACACAGCTGATTGTGAAAGGTGAAAATGACAATTTTTCCAGGAATACATCATTTCAGTACGTAATATGTTGTGCGCGGCTTGTATCAGAGATGAATGCTCCAAAAGCTGTTATGCCCGGGATCCCCGCTTAACAGTTTTTGGAGTGTATGTCTATGCAGACATAAGTTGGGCACAACATATTGGGCACTGAAATGGCGAATCTCTTGAAAAATGTTATTTTTAACTTTTTATTATCATCTGCGCATTCATTTCTGGAAATTAAAAGAATGCAACACTTAAGGGTTAATAATGCTCACTACCCCACGTGATAAATCCCTTGAAGGGTGTATTTTCCAAAATGGGGTGACATGTCTGCGGATTCCAATTTACTGGCAATTATTGGGCTCTGCAAAAGTGACATGGTGTCCAAAAACCAAACTGTGCTCTAAAAACCAAAATAGTGCTCCTTCCCTTCTGTGCCCGGCTGTTCCCAAACAGCAGTTTATACCCACATATGGTGTTGCTAAGTACATTATCCTGGGTACACCAGTGTCATACATGTGGGCATAAACTGCCATTTGGGCACACAGCAGGGTGCAGATGTGAAGGAGCGCTATGTACTTTTGGAGCGCAGATTTAGATTGTTGGTTTTTGGATGCCATGTCACATTTGCAGAGACCCTAAAATTGCCCCTACAAAATGGGGTCACTTCTTGGGGAGTTCCAGCTTACTGGCACCTCCAGGGCTCTGCAAAAACAACATGGCGTTCAGAAAGTCCCTCTAAATCTGTACTCCAAAAGCTAAAAAAACACAGTGCTCCTTCCCTTCTGAGCCCTGCTGTGTGCCCAAGCAGCAGTTTACACCCACATATATAATTTTGTTTTCCTGGGATAGCCCACTTAATAGTTTTAGGTGTGCATGTCTCTGATGCCACAAAGTGGTTGCAACATATTAGGCACTGAAATTGGATATTTCTTCAAAAACTTCAATTTTCACTTTGTACATTAATTTTTGGGAAGCATTTTTAGGCTCAAAATGATAATACTCCTTGATACATTCCTTGAGGGGTGTTGTTTCTAAAATGGGGTCAATTTTGAGGGTTTTCCATTGTATTGGTACTTTAGGGGCTCTGCAAATGCGACATGGCACCTGGAGACTATTCCAGCCACATCTGTCCTCATAAAGCCAAATCTCGCTCTTTTCATTCTGAGCCCCACCATGTACCCATACAGCAGATTACAACCACACATGGAGCATTTCTGTGTTCAGAAGAAATTGTGTAACAAACTCTGGGGTGTTTTTTCTTCTTTAACCACTTGCAAAAATTAAAAATATGACACTAAATGGACTGTTTATTGGAAAAAAAAAAGTAATTTTTCATTTTTACGTCCCAATGTTAATAAAATCTGTGAAACAGCTGTGAGGTCAAAATGCTCACCATACCCCTATATAAATTCTATGAGGGGTGTAGTTTCCAAAATGGGATCACTTTTGGGAGTTTCCATTGTATTGGTACTTTAGGGGCTCTGCAAATGCGACATGGCACCTGAAAACTATTCCAGCAAAATCTGCCCTCCAAAAGCTAAATAACGCTCTTTCCATTCTGAGCTCCACCATGTACCCAAACAGCAGATTACAACCACATATGGGGCATTTCTGTGTTCAGGAGAAATTGTGTAACGAACTTTGGGGAGCTTTTTCTCCTTTGTCAATTTTTGGGGGTTTCCACTGTATTGGTACTTTGGGGGCTCTGCAAATGCAACATGGCACCTGAAAACTATTCCAGCAAAATCTGCACTCCAAAAGCAAAATAGCACTCTTTCCATACTGAACCTTACCATGTACTCAAACAGCAGATTACGACCACATATGGGGTATTGACGTGTTCAGGCGAAATTTTTTAACAAACTGTAGAGAGCTTTTTGTCCTTTAACCCCTTGTGAAAATGAAAACTTTGGGAATAAAGTGACGTTTTAGTATTTTTTTATTTATACATCCCAATGTTAGTAAAATCTGTGAGACAGCTGTGGGGTCAAAATGCTCACTATACCCCTTGATGAATTCTGTGAGGGGTGTAATTTCCAAAATGGGATCACTTTTAGGGGGTTTCCATTGTTTTGGTACTCTAGGGGCTTTGCAAATGAGCCATGGCACCTGAAAACTACTCCAGCAAAATCTGCTTTTCAAACATCCAGTGTCGCTCCTTCCCTTCTGTTTACTGCTGAATGCCCAAACATCAGTTTATACCCACATGTGGGGTATTTCTGTGCTCTGGAGAAATTGTATAATAAACTGTGAGATGCATTTTCTCCTTTAACCCTTTGTGAATGTGTTAATTTTAAGGCTAAATGATGGGATTAGTGGAAAAAAATGAAATGTCTAAATTTCACCTTGATATCGTTTTAATTGTGAAATGCTTAAAGGGTTAACAAACTTCCCAAATGTTGTTTTTAATTATTTCAGGGGTGCAGTTTTGAAAATGGGGTGATTTATGGGGGGTTTCTAATATATAGGCCTTTATAATCCCCTTCAGAACTGAAGTGGTCCCTAAAAAATTAGTTTGGGAAATTTTCTTGTAAATCTGGAAAATCGCTGTTACACTTGTAAGTCTTCTAACATCCAAAATAAATTAAAGGACGATTAAAAGATTATGCCAATATAAAGCAGAGATATGGTAGATAATATTTATTAATGTATTTGGGTGGTATGACTATCTGTCTGAAAAGCAGAGAATTTCACATTTTGAAAATTCCAATTTTTTTCCAAATTTCCATCAAATATCCTATTTTTTTTATAAATAAATACAAAAATATTGATTAGCGTTTATCACTAACATGAAGTACAGTCATGGCCAAAAGTTTTGAGAATGACACAAATATTATATTTTCACATGATCTGCTGCCCTCTGGTTTTTATGTGTGTTTGTCAGATGTTTTTATCACATACAGAAATATAATTGCATTCATATTATGAGTAACAGAAGCTTATATTGACAGTTAGAATGAGTTAATGCAGCAAGTCAATATTTGCAGTGTTGACCCTTCTTCTTCAGGACCTCTGCAATTCTCCCTGGCATGCTCTCAATCAACTTCTGGACCAAATCCTGACTGATAGCAGTCCATTCTTGCAGAATCAATGCTTTAATTTTGTCTGAATTTGTTGGTTTTTGTTTGTCCACCCGTCTCTTGATGATTGACCACAAGTTCTCAATGGGATTAAGATCTGGGGAGTTTCCAGGCCATGGACCCAAAATCTCTATGTTTTGTTCCCTGAGCCATTTAGTTATCACCTTTGCTTTATGGCAAGGTGCTCCATCATGCTGGAAAAGGCATTGTTGAGCGCCAAACTGCTCTTGGACGGTTGGGAGAAGTTGCTCTTGGAGGACATTCTGGTACCATTCTTTATTCATGGCTGTGTTTTTAGGCAAGACTGTGAGAGAGCCGATTCCCTTGGCTGAGAAGCAACCCCACACGTGAATGGTTTCAGGATGCTTTACAGTTGGCATGAGACAAGACTGGTGGTAGCGCTCACCTCTTCTTCTCCGAATAAGCTGTTTTCCAGATGTTCCAAACAATCGAAAAGGGGATTCATCAGAGAAAATGACTTTACCCCAGTCCTCAGCAGTCCACTCCCTGTACCTTTTGCAGAATATCAGTCTGTCCCTGATGTTTTTTCTGGAGAGAAGTGGCTTCTTCGCTGCCCTCCTTGAGACCAGGCCTTGCTCCAAGAGTCTCCGCCTCACAGTGCGTGCAGATGCACTCACACCTGCCTGCTGCCATTCCATAGCAAGCTCTGCACTGCTGGTAGCCCGATTCTGCAGCTGGAACACTTTTAAGAGACGGTCCTGCCGCTTGCTGGTCTTTCTTGGGCGCCCTGGAGCCTTTTTGGCACCAATGGAACCTCTCTCCTTGAAGTTCTTGATGATGCGATAGATTGTTGACTGAGGTGCAATCTTTCTAGCTGCAATACTCTTCCCAGTTAGGCCATTTTTGTGCAGTGCAATGATGACTGCACGTGTTTCTTTAGAGATAACCATGGTTAACAGAAGAGAAACAATGATGGCAAGCACCAGCCTCCTTTTAAAGTGTCCAGTGGTGTCATTCTTACTTAATCATGACAGATTGATCTCCAGCCCTGTCCTCATCAACACCCACACCTGTGTTAATGGAGCAATCACTGAAACGATGTTAGGTGGTCCTTTTAAGGCAGGGCTGCAATGATGTTGAAATGTGTTTTGGGGGATAAAGTTCATTTTCTAGGCAAATATTGACTTTGCAAGTAATTGCTGTTAAGCTGATCACTCTTTATAACATTCTGGAGTATATGCAAATTGCCATTAGAAAAACTGAAGCAGTAGACTTTGTAAAAATTAATATTTGTATCATTCTCAAAACTTTTGGCCATGACTGTACAATGTGTCACAAGAAAACAGTCTTAAAACCACTTGTGTAAGTTAAAGTGTCTCAAAGTTCTTGCCCTATAAAGTGACACATGTCAGTTTTGAAAAACAAAGCCTGGTCCTAAACGCACTTTTGGGCTGTGTCCTTAAGGGGTTAAATAATCCTATAAAAAGGCAAAAAAAATTATAAGACATTATTTTATGCTAATGTGAACTTGCACCAGCCAGCATATTTCTGGTGTATTCATGAACTAACTTGTGATGTTTTGAACTAGTTTTTTGTATTGTCTTGCATCTCTACACCAGAAACCAATAAGGATCACACTACCAATGTGACTGTAGCTGTCTAAACTGAATGCACCTTGATTTGTATACCATCTTTAACTTGTTTACCTTGTGGAGTCTCAATTTACATATATATCTTCACCTATATCTTGCTGTGATCTCAACCCCTAGTATGAATCGTCTACCTATATTGTGCATACATGTTAGATAGGTTATCAAATGTATTATATCTATAGTGGCATTAGACTAGGGATATATACAGTGCCTTGCGAAAGTATTCGGCCCCCTTGAACTTTTCAACCTTTTGCCACATTTCAGGCTTCAAACATAAGGATATAAAATTTTAATTTTTTGGTGAAGAATCAACAAGTGGGACACAATCGTGAAGTGGAACGAAATTTATTGGATATTTTAAACTTTTGTAAAAAATAAAAAACTGAAAAGTGGGGCGTGCCAAATTATTCGGCCCCCTTAAGTTAATACTTTGTAGCGCCAACTTTTGATGCGATTACAGCTGCAAGTCGCTTGGGGTATGTCTCTATCAGTTTTGCACATTGTCAAGACACTTTCTATATCCAGAAACAGGGAACTGCTATGGGTTCAAACATGGCACCACCATATGCAAATGGATATATGTCTTTTTTTGAGGAAAATTTTATTTATGTTAACTCTCTTTTTTTGCAATATTCTATGATTTGGAAGAGATATATTGATGATATCTTCTGTATTTGGACAGGCCCACAGAATACACTTTTGGAGTTCACAGAGTATTTAAATAACATCTGGCCGGAATTACAATTCACTTTACATTTTGATTCTAGTAATATCAGCTTTTTGGACACAATGGTATATAAAAAATCGGATAATTCTCTTGGCACAGACCTTTACACTAAGGACACAGATAGAAATAGTCTTCTTCATTATGGTAGCTTTCACCCTGTGGCCACAAAAAGATCCCTACCCAAGTCTCAATTTTCTCGTATCTCCCGCATTGTAGATGATTCTATCAAAAGAGAGGCAAGACTGTCGCAAGCGAGTAATAAATTTTTAGAACGTGGCTACCCATCATCAGTACTGGAACAATCACGGAGGGATATCAACACACCACATACCACCACTTGTACCACAAAACCTAAACGACTGGCTTTTGTACATACTTACCACCCATTTGCATATCACATACATCAGATACTCAGGAAACATTGGAAATTGTTAGGTGTAGCTTACCCACAGATAAGCGAGTTCCAGACTCCATTTCTCCCTTGTTACAGACGACCAAGAAACATTCAAGACAGACTGGTCAGAGCAGACATAGGCTCTGAGGTCAAACCCTTGAGACAGGAATTTTTGAGCACCCCGAGAAATGGTACTTTTGCATGTCTTTCATGTAATCAGTGCTCTAATATCATTAAGGGCGACAGCGTGCATCATCCTCTCAATGGAGAACGGATTCTAATTAAAGACTTTTTTACATGCAACTCCAATTTTGTGGTGTATTTAATTAAGTGTCCTTGCGGTCTCGCATATGTTGGGGAGACAACCCAGCGTGTGCGAGACCGCATCAAACAACACAAGTCTAACATACGGTGCCAGAATTTATTATTACCCATACCTACCCATTTTATCAAACATAAACACACAGTGGCACAACTTAGATTCCAGGTTTTGGAACATGTCACTTCCTCTAGGAGAGGTGGCAGTAGAATTATGCTCCTTAAAAAGAGGGAGGCATATTGGATTCACAGGTTACAGACCTTGGAACCTCAAAGGTTAAACCGTGAATATGAAATTTCGGCATTTATTTAAGTAGATTGTTGTCAACTATATTATGCACATTTTAGAACTGTACTGTGATTAAATTGCTTAACAATATGTCCTACTTTCTAGATACGTTGATTGGGTGGAATCCCTACATTATCTTCATCTGGAATCTCTACCACAGTATCCTTATTTACACTATATGGGTTTGTAGCCTTCTCATAGTCTATCTGTGACTCCCCTATCTACCTTATTCTCTCTCTTTTTCTTATTCTTTTCTTTTCCTTTCTCTTATTTTTTATAGTTTATTATTATTAATTTTTTTTTTTTTTTTGTCCCATAGTTATTCCTGAACTAGTGGTATTACACTTTGCATATCGTGCGGTTTTGTAGGATAGTAGTTATCTCCTTTTTCTATAATTAGCTCCATACTGGTTCAATTATAATAGATTAAAGGCTTTAGCATATTCATATAGTTTAGACCATTTAACAGGCTTTTATTCTACTTGTATTACCGCTATTAGCACTATTTGCATAAATGGATTAAGTTTGTCCTTTCTATTTTGCCATATAGACCTTTTTTGACCTTCTTCCTGTTTCAAATGCCCCACTTCCGGTGGGAACGACGAACTGCGCATGCGCGAAACAGCGGTGACGTCATCGGCGTCTCATGCGCTTATTATAAGTATCCCAACATCACACAACAGCGGCAGCGCCATACATATAGCAGATTCTGCTGCCGGATGCATCTTATGCGCCTTATATCTCTCTGGGAACATTTCCTGCATACTACTTTTCAAGGTTGGTCTACCATATGCCTCTTCAACTTTACTCTGCTGTTTTATGATAGATCTGGATTACTTATTGAATAGGTGGAGTGTTCCACCCCTCCTCTTTTCACCTCCTATAATCTATTTCAGATATATAAGTAGTGCTATCTATTTATGTTCACATACTATCCCCCCTTTTCCATCTGGATACCACTTTTTCCTTTACTTGTTATGCAGAACTGTTATGGATATCAGCACTTCTCCTCACATACTTCGGTTCACAACTTACTTATTTTTTGTCATAATGATGAAATAGGTAACATTGTTCCAGGTGATCACCCCAGCTGGGCTATGTGATCTCTTGATTCTGCTATATAATGAATATGATGCGACTATTGTTGATATATACTTGATGTATATTTGATGTATGTTATATTTTTTAACGTTTGTCACTATTTGGTTTACTGTCATTGTAGAGTCTGATAAAGGTCAATGAGACCGAAACGTTACAACTTGAATTGTACTCTACTCGTTATATTTTGGAAATAAATTTCACTATTCAAAACGCTTTCTAGTACGGAGTCCATTATCTATGACAAGTTAAGGGTTGGGACCCTACTCCTTACGTACTGGTGGTACTATCCACATCTACTGCATCACAATTATCTGTGTTACTATGAAATTTTGGGGTTAAGGTTTTTGGTCTTTTCATGGGATTATTAAAAGATATATTTTAATAGTGTTTGTTATCTTTAGATTTTGATCTCTTCTGGAATATCTAGGGGTAGCCTTAGACTCAGTGGTATAGGAATATACAGTGCCTTGCGAAAGTATTCGGCCCCCTTGAACTTTTCAACCTTTTGACACATTTCAGGCTTCAAACATAAAGATATAAAATTTTAATTTTTTGGTGAAGAATCAACAACAAGTGGGACACAATTGTGAAGTGGAACGAAATTTATTGGTTATTTTAAACTTTTGTAAAAAATAAAAAACTGAAAAGTGGGGCGTGCAATATTATTTGGCCCCTTTACTTTCAGTGCAGCAAACTCACTCCAGAAGTTCAGTGAGGATCTCTGAGTGATCCAATGTTGTCCTAAATGACTGATGATGATAAATATAATCCACCTGTGTGTAATCAAGTCTTCGTATAAATGCACCTGCTCTGTGATAAGTCTCAGGGTTCTGTTTAAAGCGCAGAAAGCATTATGAAGACCAAGGAACACACCAGGCAGATCCATGATACTGTTGTGGAGAAGTTTAAAGCCGGATTTGGATACAAAAAGATTTCCCAAACTTTAAACATCCCAAGGAGCACTGTGCAAGCGATCATATTGAAATGGAAGGAGTATCGGACCACTGCAAATCTACCAAGACCCGGCCGTCCCTCTAAACTTTCATCTCAAACAAGGAGAAGACTGATCAGAGATGCAGCCAAGAGGCCCATGATCACTCTGGATGAACTGCAGAGATCTACAGCTGAGGTGGGAGAGTCTGTCCATAGGACAACAATCAGTCGTACACTGTACAAATCTGGCCTTTATGGAAGAGTGGCAAGAAGAAAGCCATTTCTCAAAGATATCCATAAAAAGTCTGGTTTAAAGTTTGCCACAAGCCACCTGGGAGACACACCAAACATGTGGAAGAAGGTGCTCTGGTCAGATGAAACCAAAATCCAACTTTTTGGCCACAATGCAAAACGATATGTTTGGCGTAAAAGCAACACAGCTCATCACCCTGAACACACCATCCCCACTGTCAAACATGGTGGTGGCAGCATCAAGGTTTGGGCCTGCTTTTCTTCAGCAAGGACAGGGAAGATGGTTAAAATTGATGGGAAGATGGATGGAGCCAAATACAGGACCATTCTGGAAGAAAACCTGTTGGAGTCTGCAAAAGATCTGAGACTGGGACGGAGTTTTCTCTTCCAACAAGACAATGATCCCAAACATAAAGCAAAATCTACAATGGAATGGTTCACAAATAAACGTATCCAGGTGTTAGAATGGCCAAGTCAAAGTCCAGACCTGAATCCAATCGAGAATCTGTGGAAAGAGCTGAAAACTGCTCTTCACAAACGCTCTCCATCCAACCTCACTGAGCTCGAGCTGTTTTCCAAGGAAGAATGGGCAAGAATTTCAGTCTCTCGATGTGCAAAACTAATAGAGACATACCCCAAGCGACTTGCAGCTGTAATCGCAGCAAAAGGTGGCGCTACAAAGTATTAACTTAAGGGGGCCGAATAATATTGCACGCCCCACTTTTCAGTTTTTTATTTTTTACAAAAGTTTAAAATAACCAGTAAATTTCATTCCACTTCACAATTGTGTCCCACTTGTTGTTGATTCTTCACCCAAAAAATTTAAATTTTATATCTTTATGTTTGAAGCCTGAAATGTGGCAAAAGGTTGAAACATTCAAGGGGACCGAATAATTTCGCAAGGCACTGTAGGTAGCTTGTTTACTTGCTGCCTGTTCGTCCTGTCAGTTACCTGCTGCATATTGGGAATTGCCTATCAGCAGTAAAATGAGTATCAAACTAATCACAGTAGCTTGTAGGGTTGCTTTTACACTTTCCAAAAATGCCTTTCTTATTCTACATTGTAGCTCCATTTACATGAAAATCAGAATTTTATTCTTATGCAAATTAGTGCAGCCCAGCTCCGCCACCCATTGATTGAGTGATATCTCCCCCCTATGCTCTATATCTAGTTTGGTTGAGGCAAGTGCAGTACTGACTTTATTACACATGCCTGATGACACCAGGCTGCACCCAGAAGAGAAGGAGGCTGGCTTCAGACAGAAGCATCTGTAGACAGTGTGTGATGAAGTGAGAGATATTACTCAAGCAATGGGGGACAGAGCTGGGTAGCAGTCTTCTAGCATGGAGAACGAAGAAATGGCCCAAAGCACTTTTCAGCTAATTTGCAAATTAGTTATATTGGGGAGGTACAAATAATTTACCAACCAACTGAGTTCCGATTAACTATGTCAGCCACCTTTTTAGTGAGGTTAGTTATAGATTTTGCTATGGAAGAAAAATTACAAATACATTTCCTATAGTAATTAGCAAAACTCTAAAAAAAATCTGTGTAAGGCTTTTTAAAAGGTAGGGCATGTCCAATCAACTATAGCCTGGACCCTGGCTGGATCTATGCGGATCTCAGGAGGAAATAGAATATAACCTAAAAAGTAAGCTCCTGCACACCTGCAAACAAACACTTTTCCATTTTAGCATTCAAGTGGTTTTTCCTGAGTACAATTCTTAAATGTTTGACTTAAGAGGCCCAATCAGGGGCCCAATCACATGTTATCAAGATACACAATTACAAAATGTACGATAAAATTCAGAAAAATATCATTAACTGAATTTTGAAAAGCAGCAAGATCATTACTCAAACCAAATGGCATTACCAAATATTCATAGTGACCTTCTGGCTGTCTCCCACTCATCCCCCTTACAAATACATATGAGATTATAAGCTCCCCATAGATTGTGTGATGAGGGGAAGAGGTTATTGGTATCCTGTCTTTTTTCTTAACACAAAAAAAAAACAGCACCCATCGGAGAAGTAGAAGGGCGTATATGAAAGACTATCTCTACTAATCTCCTCCCACTCTGCACCGTACTATTATTTTGTGCTGAGCGTATAGTTAACGCTCAGTGCCGTAATAGTACAGCCCTGTAATGCTGCAGGCACAGGAGCTGTGCCATTACTTCTGGCTCTCAGCTGTGTAACACCATGCCATCCAGGGGCAAGATCACGGCCTTATGACTGCCTATGCATAGTTCCAATAGGAACTACTGTGCGATGTTCTGCAATACTGAGTATTTCAGTACATTGCACAAGGGATTTGTGATCCCAGCTTCAAGTTCCCTTGTGGGACATGTAAAAAGTGAACACACGCAAAAATAAATAAACAAATAAAAAGTTAAACACCTTTTATATTTAAAAAATATATATAACGTAAACAAAAATAAATAGGTATCGACACGTGTGTATAAGTCTCTACTATCCAAAATTAAAGTTAATTATCCTGTACGGTGAACGCCGTAAAAAAATAAAAAATTTAAAAAAAAATTGCAAATTAACGTATTTTGGTCATTTTGCTTTCCCAAAAAAAGTATAAAAAAAGTGATCAGAAAGGCATACATACCAAACATTGGTACCAATAAAAAGTACAAATTTCCTAGCAAATAAAGAGCCCTGACATAGCTCCGTCAATAGTACAGTAAAAATGTTATAAGCATCACAATACGGTGACCCCAGGAAAATCGTTCATTTTAAAAAAAGTGACTTTTTATTTGTAAAAGCGTTAAAACATAATAAAACCCAATATAAATATGGTATCGCCGTAATCGTAATGACCTGCTGGAGAAAGCTGCCATGTCATTTATAATGCAGAGTAAACACTGTAAAAAGAAAATGCAAAAAATTATGATAGAATTGTGTTATTTCACATGTACCCCAAAACATAAATAAAAGCTAATGAAAACATTATATGTACCTCAAAATGGTGGCAAGTGAAAGTACAACTCATCATGCAAAGAATAATCCCTCACATAGCTATGTAGACAGAAAAATAAAGTTCAGAATTTTGGAAGACAGGGAGGGAAAATATGAAAAAAGTTGCCGAGCATTAATGTACAAACTACCGTGCGTCCTTAACCCTTTCCCGACATCTGCTGTAGTACGGCAGATGTCGGGTTTTTAAAGATGGCGGACGCTCTCCTGCAGCGCAGCCACCTAACAACCAGGTCTCTGCTGTATTCTACAGCGGAAACCCAGCACTAATGCCCACGATCAGAGCTCACACTGATCTCGGGCATTGCAGGGCAGGACCCCTCCCCCCTCAAAGTTAAAAAATAGCCCCCAGGGCCGGTCCCCACCAGCCCCGTAACTTTCTTGTTGCAGGCTGGCCCCCGTGCGGCAAGTTCGCGGGAGCTGACCTGTTCAGTTGACAGCTGGGAGCCTTATGAAGTCTCCCAGGCTTGTCATAGCATTATATGCCAAAGGGTCGGTTATACAATCTTTCTGATCCAGACAGACAGGCCATGAAGAATTATATTAACCCTTTATCTCCTTCCCGCCAGTGACATTTTTCGACTTTCGTTTTTGACTCCCCATCTTCCAAACCCCATAACTTTTTTATTTTTCCATTCTTAGAGTCATATGAGGGCTTAATGTTTGCGGGACAAATTGTTCTTCATGATTCTACCATATATTATTCTGTACAATGTACTGGGAAGCTGGAATACAATTCAGAATGGAGTGGATTTGAAGAAAAAGTGCATTTGTGCGACTTTCTTATGTTCTTCGTTTTTTCGTTTTTCACTCTGCAGCCAAAATGACATGTTACCTGTATTCTATGTTTCGATATGATTCCAGGGATACCAAATTTATATGATTTTATTTACATTTTAACCCCTTAACAAATCTAAAACTTTGCAAAAAAAATTTTTTTTTTTCTAAAAGTCAACATATTCTGACACCCTTTGTCCCTATATAACTGGTATGTACTCTAAGTTACTAATACAGTAACTCTAATTGATCACTCTGCCATTATACTTGTTTTCCACACTGCATGTGCTTTGATCACTTATTATCAGAGACGAAATGGTGAAAAAACGGCGGTTTGGCATTTTTTATTTTATTTTATTTTTTTACCACTATGGCGTTTACCATAAGGGAAAAATATTTTTATAAGTTTGTAGACCGGGCATTTTCAGACACAGGAATACCTAATGTGTATGTGTTACACAGTAGTATTTTACTTTTATATGTATTCTAGGGAAAGGGGGGTGATTTGAACTTTTAGTTTTTTTTTTTTTTTTTTAATATTTTTGAGGCTACGGCCCTATGTTGCAGAAACACAGCTTTTTTTGTTGCAAATTTTGCTGCGATTTTTTGAGCCAAAGCCAAGAATGGCTACAAAAGGAATGGGAAATATATAGGAAGTTCTTATACTCCTACCTGCTGCTAAATCCACTCCTGGCTTTGGCTTAAAAAAACACAGCAAAATCTGCAACAAAAAAAGCTGTGTTTCCGCAACGTGGGGCCGTAGCCTTAAAAGTGTGTTTTTTGGTTTTTTTTTATCTGTGTGTGGAAGAGAATCAGCCCCAGACTCAGAAAACGTCACCGAAAATCTTAAAATGGTCAGACAAAGATGGAATAACAGAAGAAATGGTTACAGATATATAAGACATATATATATAAGCCATTCAGAATTCCATTTACCCACATCCCTCTGTCTCCAATCAATAATAGGATTATGCGTCTGTAACCAAGGAAACCCCACAACTGTATCTGTAGGTAAGTTCTCAAGTATATAAAAGGAAATGGATAGTGTATAGTTCCTACAACTATAGTCACCAGAGGTGTAGTAAATTTAACTGTACGCTGGGAAAGAAGTGTATTATTAATTGCGATCACACTGACTGGACTTGCAAGAGGTATTAACCCCTTCCCGCCGGAGGAATTTTTCGATTTTCGTTTTTTACCCCCCCCCCCCCATTCCAAACCCCATAACTTTTTATGTTTCCACTCTCAGAGCCATTTGAGGTCTTGATGTTTGCAGGACAAATTTTTCTTCATGATGCTATCATTAGTTATTCTGTACAATGTACTGGGAAGCTGGAAAAAAATTCAGAATGGGGTGGAGTGAAGAAAAAGTGCATTTGTGTGACTTTCTTACGGGCTTCGTTTTTATAGCGTTTACTGTGAAGCCAAAATGACATGTCACCTGTATTCTATGTTTCGGTACGATTCCGGGGATACCAAATTTATATGGTTTTATTTGCATTTTAACCCCTTAACAAAAATCCAAAACTTTGCAAAAAATGTTTTTTACTAAAAGTTGTCATATTCTGACACCCGTAACTTTTTTATACTTCTGTGTACTGGGATGCATAGGGTGTCTTTTTTTTTGCGAGACCAGGTGTACTTTCTATTTATATAATTTTGGGGAATTGCTATTGCTTTGATCACTTTTTATTAAAATTTTTATCAGAGGCAAAACGGCGGTTTGGCACTTTTGATTTTTTTTTCCTGCTACGGCGTTCACCATATGGGAAAAATATTTTTATAGATTTGTAGACCGGGCGTTTTCAGACACAGGGATGCCTAAGGTGTATGTGTTTCACAGTATTTAAGTACTTTTATATGTGTTATAGGGAAAGGGGGGTGATTTGAACTTTTAATTTTTTATTTTTTTTTGCATTTATTAGACCCCCTAGGGTTCTTGAACCCAAGGGGGTCTGATCACTAATGCAATGCATTGCAAAAAAAATGGCATTTCTATTGCAGGCTATATAGAGTAGCCTGCAGTAGAAACTAATGAAAGACAGGGCTGGGAGCCTTCAGAAGGCTGTCATAGCAATGGGACGCCGGCCCAAAAGCTTGCTCCGGGTGTCGGCAATCCCTGAAAAATGGTGGCGCGCTGCCGGTAAAATGGTGCCTTGGTCAGCTTTGACTGAGGCGCTGGAGGGGTTAATGCCCATGATCAATGCGGGCACTGATTATGGGCATTAGTGCCAGGTCTCTGCTGTATAAAATAGTAGAGATCTGGCGGCTTTGGCGGCCGCATGACTCCCGAGCGGCTTCCATCTTTAAACAACCGACATCCGCCGTACTATTACGGAAGGAGTTAAAGGTATAGCTAATGTCTGAGCAACCTGCGAGTCCAGAAAGTTAGCTGCTGACTCACAGTCAACAAAAGTGTTACCAGAAAGAAGATGACGAAACTGAATTTTAACTGGTAAAGATCATTTAGTTTTTGGAAATGATGGGAAATACCTGACCGCCTAGGTGGTCTTTTCGAGAACCACCTAAGTGCTGGAGTTTTCCAAAACAGGATGTTTGGAACAGTCTTTTAGAACATGACCAGCATCTCTAAAGTAAAAACACAGACCCCGCTGTCTCCAGAATCTATTGTCTCGAATCGACATAGTGGATCCTAGCTACATAGGTTCTGGGTGTAATTCTGGACTGGTCTCAAGTGGAGTCAGAGAAGTGGATTCCAAAGAGCACTCCTTGCATTTTTTTTTATAGCGTCAGATAGGCCTTGGTGAAATCAACAGCAGAGAGAATGGGGTAGCAGATGAAAATATAGCTGGCAAGTATCCCTAAAGGTGGCAAAAGTTTTCCGATTACCAGAAAACCTGACAGGAAGATTTATTTTGCGGTACTTTGGGACAGCGGAAGCAAATGAAATTTGAGATTGTGATCTCTCCTGCTGTTGAACCCTATCAGACAAATCCTGAAGCAGCTGGGTAATACCTTGCATCTGGTTTAAGAGTTTCTGCACATGTTCCATAATGGAATAATAGCTATTCCCTTTTGTCCAACAGCAGCACAATATGGGGTATTTCTGTCCCTGTGTTCTGGTATGACACGTGGAATTTTTAATGTACATAATTAATTAAGCGATACTCCCCTAAAAGAGGCAAAAGAGACCTCCCCCCACTGTTTTTTTTTTCTGTCCTGTGTGGTGGGACAGGTGGAGGGAGGCTCTTTTGGCCTCCCATTTTTTCCTATAAGGATTTGGAGGGTTAACTACATTCTAGTAAGTTTTCTCCTCTTCAGTTGTTCATCTCTTTCCTTGGGAGCTTTTTACTCCTGAGGCTTCCTTGTTTCTCCCTGCTGCACTCTGTCAGTGGCCATTCTGGGCTGGGTGTGCCTACCCTTGTCGGATTTCAGGCTGAGATGTTGGCGGCTTCTGAGCCTTGGAGGCTGTGTTGCAGGGTTAATATAAACCACTATGCAGCTCCTGGCCTGGCTGAGCGCTTCAGCATAGCTTATGCTTCAGGTGTTTGTGCTCAGCTACAACAGATCCAGCGTCTCTGACACAAGTTCCCTACACTGCCTTTCTATTGCAGTTATGGCTCCATCCCAGACTGCCACAAAAACACACCGCACTTGTTATAGCAGTGGAATCAAAGCGAAGAGGAAGAGAAAGGTTTTAAAGCCAGGGGAAGTGATGTTGTCACTTCAGGCTCCGGAACCTTTTTGCGGGTCCTGTTTTTCTGGGACCCTTTTTTTCTGTTACACTTTTATGGCCTACTTCCTGCACCGCTGGATTGTGCTACCGGACTAGTTTTAGGCCATTCTCTTTACCGCTGTAGCGGTATTAAAGAACCCATTGTTAAGGGTCTCTAAAAGAGTTTGTGTATATAAGTTTTATGGGTAAGTATGGTCTTCTCCCTACCTATTTAAACTTTCCTCCTGAGACAATGGTTGTCTCTTATATAGGGGAAGCCTTTATACGCTTCCTTTTGTTTGCTACTATCTGCATTTTTTCCAATCTCCTGATACTTTTCTGACTGATGTCCTCCTTTGCTTTCTGTAGCAGCGGCAACTCCAGGAGGGAAAGGTCCTCTAAGCTGAAACATTTTGCTTATACAGAGTGCAACATTCCTCTGCCTGATTGTATGACTATACCTGCTGTCGCCAATGCCGTGGGACCCCATCTGAGGACTCATCCAGCCGTGACATAATTGTGTGGGTCAAGGAGCATGAAAGAAATCTGGGACTTGATTTCTCAGAGCTCTAAGAAGCCTCGTGCTGAGAGACATTCTCAGCCAGTTCCATCAGAGGAGGAATTTCACATACTCAATGAGACGCACTCGTCTGATGAAGACACTTTGGAAAATCCCAGCAGTCCTCTTTTTCCCTTGGTAAGGATGCTTAGGCTACTGAAGTCCATCTGGTCAGAGACTGTGATGTTGAACTTGGGGAAGCCTCTAGTTCCACCAATAGGGGGCCTAGGGCCTTCCAAGTGGACGTGACACTGGATAAAACTTTGACAGGGGATTGGAGACATCCCAAAAAGGGCAACCTATTTTATCCAGGAGGTTTAGGACCCTATTTCCCTCAGACCCTATTTCCCGGTAGCTAAGTTGTTCCACCGTACGACGGAAGATGGCTCCAATCCCCAAGTCTCTATACATAGACGCATGGAGTGCACCCTTAGGAGGGCTTATTCCTCGGCCTCTGTACAGGCTTCTGTGGGCATCGCCTCCAACGAGGTAGCGAATAAGCTGCGCTCCGACCTGGCCCAACTGGAGTGGGACATTGACTCCGGAGTCTCCAGACGATCTATTATCCTTTATGGGTGCGTTTTCCTTGACGGCAGGCTATCTAGCGGAAATTTCCATACACCAAGTCAAGATGGCCGCCAAATCTATGGCCCTCTCTACAGCTGCTAACAAGCCATTATGTTGAAGCCTTAGAGAGTGGACAATGCGTCCAAATATAACTTATGCTCCCTATCCTTTGAGCTGGGTAAACATTTTAGCAAAGGCCTGGACAACATCATGGAAGGTC
Source organism: Leptodactylus fallax (assembly GCA_947044405.1). Taxonomy (NCBI): domain Eukaryota; kingdom Metazoa; phylum Chordata; class Amphibia; order Anura; family Leptodactylidae; genus Leptodactylus; species Leptodactylus fallax. Next base: position 4,013,109 of record CAMRHE010000096.1, read on the forward strand.
TTGTGATTAAAAGGATAAGTGCCTTTCGCAGTCTTTTAGAGGAAAAGCAGGACCTTTTGTCTAGGGCAGAAGTTATCAGCAACTGCCTCAATCTACGCTCCAATATCAGAGGCGTGATAGATACAGGTGCATCTCAATAAATTAGAATATCTTTGAAACGTTTATTTCAGTAATTACATTAAAAAAGTGACCTACTATATTTTCTAGATTCTTTACACACAGAGTGTTCTATTTCAAGTGTTTTATTTCTGTAAATGTTGATTATGGATTACAGGTAATGAAAACCCAAATCTAAGAAAATTAGAATATTGTGAAAAAAGTTCAGTATTGTAAATTCAGTGTGTCACCTGCCAAGGTTTCCTAAGCCTTTAAATGGTCCCTCAGTCTGGTTCAGTAGGACACACAATCATGGAAGACTGTTGATTATGAATGAAGTTTCAAAGATATTCTAATTTATTGAAATACACCATATCAGTCCAGAGGGGCTGGACGTAAGTTCCCCAAGGAAGGGGACAGAAAGAAGCCTGGCTTTTGACGCCAGTTTCTCACCTCCTGTAGCGGCAAATACTCCTGTTGGGAAGGCCTCTCCCCTTTTCTCTCTCCTTCTGGCAGGAGAAGATCCAAGACCTTTGGTCTTACAGGTAATACAGTGGGGTTATGCGGTCGATTTTCTTCGCCCACCACAAGACAGATTCATCGCCAACTCGCTTTCTTCCTGCACTAAAGCAGGTTATACTGGAAAATTCCATTCTGGAATACCTGGGCAAGGGGCCTTGAAAAAAAATTCCCCCCTCAGAAGAAGGTTTGGGGTCTACACTCCAGACTCCCTGCTACCAATATAATCTATGATTATAGTCCTAAGTCATAAGGAAGAGCAATTCCGAATGGAGACTGGGAAGTCGGTCACATCCTTTGTGCAAAGCGATGTTCTTGTCACTCTCGACCTAAAGGATGTATACTTACATGTTCCAGTTATCCTTCTCACAGAAGGTACAGTGGGTATGGAAACTATTCAGACCCCTTTAAATTTTTCACTCTTTGTTTCATTGCAGCCATTTGCTAAAAGCAAAAGAGTTCATTTTATTTCTCATTAATGTACACTCAGCACCCCAGCTTGACAGAAAAAAAACTGAAATGTAGATATTTTTGCAAAATTATTAAAAAAGAAAAACTGAAATATCACATGGTCATAAGTATTCAGACCCATTCTTTGGATGGAGAACGTTGGTGGACAGCCATTTTCAGGTCTCTCCCGAGATGCTCAATTGGGTTGAGGTCAGGGCTCTGGCTGGGCCAGTCAAGAATGGTCACAGAGTTGTTCCGAAGCCACTCCTTTGTTATTTTAGCGGTGTGCTTAGTGTCATTGTCTTGTTGGAAGGTGAACCTTCGGCCCAGTCTTGAGGTCCAGAGCACTCTGGAAGAGGTTTTCTTCCAGGATATCTCTGTACTTGGCCACATTCATCTTTCCTTCAATTGCAACCAGTCGTCCTGTCCCTGCAGCTGAAAAACACTCCCATAGCATGATGCTGCCACCACCATGTTTCACTGTTGGGATTGTATTAGGCAGGTGATGAGCAGTGCCTGGTTTTCTCCACACATACAGCTTAGAATTAATGGCAAAAAGTTCAATCTCCATCTCATCAGACCAGAGAATCTTATTTCTCATAGTCTGGGAGTCCTTCATGTGTTTTTTGGCAAACTCTATGCGGGCTTTCATATGTCTTGCACTGAGGAGAGGCTTTCTTTGGGCCACTCTGCCATATAGCCCCGACTGGTGGAGGGATGCAGTGATAGTTGACTTTGTGGAACTTTCTCTCTTCTCCCTACTGCATCTCTGGAGCTCAGCCACAGTAATCTTTGGGTTCTTTTTTACCTCTATCACCAAGGCTCTTCTCCCACGATTGCTCAGTTTGGCTGGATGGCCAGGTCTAGGAAGAGTTCTGGTCATCCCAAACTTCTTCTATTTAAGGATTATGGAGGACACTGTGCTCTTAGGAACCTTAAGTGCTGTAGAAATTCTTTTGTGGCAAGGAACAGATCTGGCCAAGGTTACAATTCTGTCTCTGAGCTCCTTGGGTAGTTCCTTTGACCTCATGATTCTCATTTGTTCTGACATGCACTGTGAGCTGTGAGGTCTTATATAGACAGGTGTGTGCCTTTCCTAATCAAGTCCAATCAGTTTAATTAAACACAGCTGGACTTCAATGAAGGAGTAGAACCATCTCAAGGAGGATCAGAAGGAAATGGACAGTATGTGAGTTAAATATGAGTGTCACAGCAAAGGGTCTGAATACTTATGACCATGTAATATTTCAGTTTTTCTTTTTTAATAAGTTTGCAAAAATATCTACATTTATGTTTTTCTTTCTGTCAAGATGGGGTGCTGAGTGTACATTAATGAGAAATAAAATGAACTTTGTTGCTTTTAACAAATGGCTGCAATGAAACAAAGAGTGAAAAATTTAAAGGGGTCTGAATACTTTCCGTACCCACTGTATCTGAGAATTGCGGTATCAATTGCCGGCCACAGGTGGCATTTCCAGTTTGCAGCTCTGCCCTTTGGCATTTCCTCGGCCCCCACACCTTTACCCAGGTGGTGGCTCCAGTAACAGCTGCGCTCAGACTTCAAGGTCTGTTCATAGTGCCATATTTGGATGACTGGCTAAAAAAAGCCTAGGCAGAAACCATCCTGCTCCAGCACCTGCAGACAACTGTGTCTTTTCTCCAGCATCTAGGCTAATAACCGGGAGAAGTCAGAGGTGATTCCTTTCACATGGAAGAAGTTTCTAAGAGTCAGCCTGACTTTGTCCCCCTAGAAATTTCTTTACCTCCGACAAGGAGAGAAAAGATAATCAGAGTGCTTCAGTAACTTCTCAAGACACGTCGGATGTTCATCAGAACAATTACAAGAGTCCTAGGCCTCATGTCAGCCTCAGCCGATGCAGTCCCTTGGACTTTATGGCATATGCGTTCCCTCCAGTCGGAAGTGCTAGAGGTCTGAAATCATGGCCCTCTGAGTCTTGACAAGAGGATCAGACTTTCTCCCAGAACCCGTCTTTCTCTCAACTGGTGGATGAACCTGAAAGTCGGATGTCCACGGTCCAACCTCGTTGGACCCTGTTGACAGATGCATCCTTTTCAGGATGAGGAGCTCATCTGTACGAGAAGACCGTACAAGGAGTCTGGAGCAGGCTAGAAAGGATGACATCATCCATCTGGAGGGAATTCAGAGCAGTTTACCTGGCACTCCTCTATTCCTCTCCTCTTCTCAGAGAAAGAGCTGTCAAGATCTGGTCTGACAACTTGGTGACTGTAATAAACAGGGAGGCACCAGATCGTTATCCCTCCTCAGGGAGGCAGGTCTGATTTTCATCTAGGCAGAGAAAAATCTGACCCATCTCTCCGCAGTTCACATCAAGGGCTCCTTGAACATTGTAGCGGATCAGTTGAGTTTGGGGTCTTACCGTATCAGGAGAATGGTCTCTCAATCAAGAGTGTTCCACCCGATCACCCTGAAGTGGGGTCTTCCAGAAGAAGACCTTATGGCGACCAGACTCAACGCCAAGGTAGAGACGTTCTGCTCACTGTATCAGGAGGACTATCTCTTGTCAGTGGATGCCCAGTCCATCCCTTGGAGGTTCAGGCTGGTGTACATCTTCCCTCCACTTTCCATGATACCAAAGATATTGATGAAGTCAGACAGGACCAAGCCTCTGTAATAGCCAAAAAGAGCTTGGTGTTCCCAATTCATGCTCATGAGTTGAGGGATCTATTGAAGGCTTCCCCCAATCCAGAACCTGGTTTCCCAAGGAAATCAGAAGTGCCAGGATCTGAGGAGATTCAACATGACAGCCTGAAGGTTGAATCTAGAGGACTGTCAGAAGTCATCCTGAAGACCCTTTCCTGCGCAAGAGCAGAATCCACTAATAAAAGCTACCTAAGGATAGGTAATATCTTCAAGGAGTGGTGCTCCAGACAGGAAGTGAATAGGTCAAATCCTTCTATGAGAGTGATTCTAAATTTTCTTGAGGACCGCTTGGATAAGGGTCTTTCCTCTGCCACACTTAAGGTACAGGTTTCAGCCCTATCTACCTGCTTAAGCAAAAGATTGTCTCAGAACCCCTTAATTTCCAGATTTCTTAAGTGTGCTATGAGACTTAGGTCAGTAGTTGCAGCTCCCGTTCCACACTGGGATCTATCCACGGTTCTTTCTGGCCTCTGCGGCCCACCATTTGAACCATTGGAGGAGGTGGATCTTAAGTTTCTGGCCTTCAAAACCACCTTTTTGCTAGCTATCACCTCAGCAAAAAGAATATGAGAGTTGCAGGCTTTTTTCTGAAGAGCCATATATTTTTTTTTCCATTAGGGTCCAGCTCAGATTTCTTCCTGGGTTTAACCCTAAGGTGCCCTGTCAGGCTAATATCAACCAGGTGGTCTCCTTACCAGTTTTCTTTCCCAGCTCCATCTTCCAAGGAGGAGGGAAAACTCCATACACTGGATATAGTATGGTATGGTCTCCAAAATTTATCTTCTGCTTACATGGCCATTCAGAAGATTGAAAAACCTCTTAATTATATATGGAGAGACAAAGGTCTCAAGGCTTCCAAACCCTCTTTATCAAGATGGATTAAGGAAGCAATTAAAATATCTTTTTGCTCGCGGGTTAACTCCTCCGATTTCATCAGAGCCCATTCAACCAGGGCTGTGTCGGCCTCCTGGGCTGAGAGTCGGTCTTGCCTTTTGAGCAGACTTGTGCACCCGCTTTTGGTCATCCCAACTAATCTTTGTTAAACACTATTGGTTAGATGTCTGTAGTTCAGAGGCTATTGCCTTTGGAAATTCATACTGTACTGTAGTTTGAGAGAACCCTCCCTACTTGCTATGTCCCCATATTGTGCTGCTGGTGGATGTAAGGGAATCGTTGATTATATAGGTAATCTGTTTTCCCTTAGTCTGAACAGCAGCACAAACTTTCCCCCCTTAAGAAGGATTGTTGTTTTTTTCATTGTTCTCTACAACTAACACAGTGGGGGGGAGGTCTCTTTTGCCTCTTATAGGGGAGTATCGGTTAATTAATTATGTAAATTTAAAATTCCGCCTGTCCTACCAGCACACAGTAGCAGAAATACCCCATATTCTGCTGTTCGGACTAAGGGAAAACAGATTAACTATATAATCAACGATTATAGGCCTGCTGTTCTGTTATAACAGGAGGCCTGGATCAAATATCAGAAAATGCAGGAACTGGCTAACAACACAGAGTAGTAGAACTAGCTGTTTAAATCTTATACAGCGCTGAGAAATAGATTCCAGACATCCAAATGCCTTCATGGACATGTGAATAAATCCATAGTCATTTTAAAAATAACTGTCACATAGCTGTTTTTCACTGCCATGTGAATAAGGCCTTTGGTTAGATGGCCAACAGTAGGTGAAGCATTGATTTAGCAGCAATTTGCTGACAGGTTGATGGTATTACAAATAGGTAAGTCTGATCAAAAGTCTTGTTGTCTTGCAGAAGCTGGACTAGTACGGCAGAATCCTACTTATTTAGACCTATGACATGGATCTATATTTACATTATTTTTTTCAGCACTATAAGGCAGGGCCCCACGTGGACTCTGCGGACTTTCTGTGAAAAGCGATGCGTTGCTTCTGCGGTTTCTCCGCTGTGGCCCACTACATGGGGTCTTAGCTTGAAGGGGCAAGATCTGAATGTCAGTAACCAAGCCACAAAGGGCTTGCTGCATTCAAAACTGGCAGGAAAAAAAGAGCTGCCATTTTGCACCACAAAATACTGTTCTCTAATACTCTGCACCATAAGATAACAAATCTAAATATAAATCTTTTATACAGTAAAATTTTTATGCACACTTTAAAAAAGGATAAGAAAATGAATTAACAAAATATGAGTGCTTTTCTTTGCTGCACTTGGTATTATCATTTATTTTTATAGCGCCATCATTAGTTTTAAGAAGGAATGAAATACAGTGGTTTAAACAAGTATTTCATAGAGTCATGTCATGGAAAATATCTGATTTTTGCTATGTTAAGAAACCATTGTGGCATATGTTAGTGGTTGTTTTCATTTTCTCTACTAATTATGGGTCAAAATCCAGGTCAAGGGTAACCACAAGTAAGAAATACATAACATTTTTAAGCCACAGTAACCCATACCCCCACCGCGGTAGGCGACAACCAACACCGACCAAGCGGAGATCATTACACACAGAGAACTGAAAATATCTCTCTGCCTGTTAAATCCCCCCCCCCTGCTACGCCCTATCTGTCTGTCTGCTATCAATGTAATGCCTCTCACCTTGGAACATTCCTGTACATGTTGTATTTGTATTTGTATCTGCTTATCTTATCTTATCTTTGCTGCTGTAACACACTGAATTTCCCCATTGTGGGACTATTAAAGGACTATTATTATTATTATACTGAAGTAGGGAGGAAAAGAAACCATGGCACATAATTGTCTACTCTTGCTTCAGTATGTATGCATTAAGGAAATATATTTATATACATTTAATTAACAGGAGAATTAGATGTGTATTCAATGTATAGAGCAGAGTTGTATTTTATATAGTTATTCTAGCTAGAAATATAGATCTCTTTTTATTTACTAGGCTGGAGTTTAGAACAAAAATGATATATTTCAGATAATAGGCATTTGTTCTGTTATTATAGTTTCTTATGTATCAGACATGTTGAATTTAAACATGCCCAATCCTTTATTCTCAAGGCTGGTAGCTTTTGAAGACGTGAATGGTCAGCTAAGGCCCCATGTAGCGAAATGCAGCAAAAAAAAATTATTTGGAAACAACTGTGGTGGTTTTTTGTCCGGAGCGTTTTACATCCCAGTGGCGAATCCCATCCTCACATTGTAGAAAAATATGTACAGCAGAAATGCCGGGATTTCCAAAACCGTCTATTATTTATCGTCAGTTATATCTACGAAAGCGCCAGCAGTTTTCCTATAGGTATAATTGAAGCAGAAACTTTCTGTGAAAAGCGCTGTGGTTTTTAATGCAGTGCTCTTTGGCTGCGGTACGCTATGTGGGACCTTAGCCTCATTGCGTTTTCTTCTGCAGACTTTCTGCCCTTATACCTATACCTATACGGAAAACACCAGCGCTGCAGATCTTTTTCTTCAATGTGTGGATGGGATTAGCCAGAATCCCATTCTTTTTGCAGGTACTGTAAAATGCAGCATTTTTCACTGTGACGTTTCTGCAGCGGGAAAAAAGGCTGTGTTTTCGCAATGTGGGGTTTCAGCCTTAAAGGGGTGGTCCGGGATAAACTAAAAATTTAACATTAAGCTAAACCACTCCCTCCATCTAGCTTTAATTTACTCCCTTCTGCACAGGTGCGGGCAGAAGAGGAGACAGCAGCACCGACGAAAGTGATCTCCAGGACAAGAAGACAGGTAAGTATGATGGGGTGGGGAGGGGGACTGAGTTAGATAGTTAGGTAGGTAGGGCTAGTAGTTCGCGGGTTAGTTAGGGAAACAGGGGGGGGTTGTGAGGGAGGGAGGGAGGGGGAGGGAGTGAGAGGGGGATCTGAGTGAACAGCAATGCATCATGGTAAATGTAGGAAGTTACTATACATTTCCCATTCCTTTTGTAGCCATTATTGGCTCTGGCTCAAAAAACCGCAACAAAATCTGCAACAAAAAAAAATCTGCATTTCCTCAATGTGGGGCCTTAGCCTAAAGGGATTTTCCTATGAATATAACGCCATTTAAAATTGTAAATTAAAAAAAAAATTGCAGAGTTTTAAAGATCTTCTCTAACCATCTTAGTGGTGACAGCCTTTTACCTTGATAGTTTGCCAACTGATCTGACAATGAAAACAGGAACTTTCTATGGTCTGGCACTCTGACATCCAGCCATGGTTTACACATTCTTTACACAGATGCAGGCAGCAACAGTGCATGCACAAGATAATAACCTGGCCACAATAGGGATATAATAGGGTTTCTGACCATAAAAAGTTCCTGTGTTCATGGTTGTATTCCCTGGCTACATATTAAGGCAAAAGACTGTCACCACTATGATGGGTAGAAAAAAAAATCTTTAAAACTCTTCAACAATTTTAATTATTTGAAAAATGTTTAACTTTTAATTGTTTACAAATGTAAAAGACCATGGCAGAAATGCATTGTGTTTTTATCCGCAGTGTTTTTCACAGAAAGTGCCCCTATTATACCTATATGGAAATCACCAGCATTTCTGTAGGTATAATTGACATGCTGTGATTTACAAAAACACAAGTGTTTTTTTTTTTTCTGTTTTTTTTTTTTTAAATCACAACTTTTCTGCTGTGTATTTTTTCTGCAATGTGTGGATGCGATTAGCCAGAATTTTCTCAATGTGTGGCCCTGACCTTATATAGTTTTTTTGTATACAGAGCTGTGGTAGGGCTCCTTTTTTGTGGGTCAAGTTGTAGTTTTTATAGATACTGTTTCAGGAAATGTATGAGGTTTTGATCACCTTCTATCTAACTTTTTGGAGAGGCAAAGTAGTGAATATTTAAACATATGTTTTTGTTCTATTTATGTTTAGAATGGAAAAAAGGGTGATTTTTATTTTTAAACTCTAATTATTTACTTTATTTGTTATCTATTTCACCTCTCAATAGGGCTACATAACTCCTATTACTGGTAGATATATTGTCATTAAAATGCACGTGCCAAGTCCTTTTTGTAGCCATTCCACACTCTGACTAATAGATGGGATCAGTATTTGAAAAGGATAGTGACAGAAATCAAGCCCTGAAGTGTTCTTATGTGAACATATGTGCTCCAAGCTCTGGCACCACTGTTAACATGTTAGTACTTTATTGAAAGAAAAACTTTTCATATTTGACATGCACACTAAATTTCATTTTATAAACAATAACATATGACATATATAGATTATTCAAAGCAATCCACAATGTTGTTACCCTTGTTTTAGTGTCTGGAGCATAATAACTTATAAGACAGTCTCTTTTTTTTTCTGGTGCAATAAATCACTAGTTAAATTACTTCTTTGTTAGATTTTAATTAGGTGGAAGAGGTTAGTAAACACTTTTTTAGGATCTAATGGAAAAGGCACTTTACATTTCCAGAAAAACACTAGTTTCAAAATTCATTTATAACACATCATTTCTATTTCAATTTCCAGTGATACATTTGAAAGGGTCAATGAAAATAGCAGGGAAAAAAGTGTTAATAAAATTACTATATTTTGGGAATAGTCCAAGAACAACATATACATTTGAATAAATATTTGAATTGGTTAATAATATATTTATTCACTTGCATAAATATTTCTTTAAATATATTTATCTTGGGCTCATATGATATGAGACCTTTAATTTCTAATAACCACACTGAGGTACTGAATCCATATATTAAGAACAGTATTAAATACAGACCCTTGTCAAATTAAAGCACATTTTGCTTCAACTATTGTGCCAAGCTTCTACTATGACTGGCACATTTCTGCATACTTTGTATGTGATCAACATATTGTTGTTTTATTTAATTCAAATACCTCTTGGAAAGACTTAAACACAAGACCTGTGTGTTACAAAAATACCCACTTCTATTGTAAAGTTACATTGGCATTCTAAACATTCTGCTTTGGCCAAATCTCTAAAATTAGAACACACAATAAGGCTAAGGCCCCATGTAGCAAGCCACAGCCAAAAAACTCTGAGAAAAAGACTGCGGCAGAAACACATCACGTTTTTCCACAGCACTTCTTTCCTCTGCTGACTTTCTGTCCCTGTTATGCCTATATGGAAAACACCAGGTATAATTGACATGCTGTGATTTACAAAAACGCAAGCGAGCGATTCTTAGGCTAAGGCCCCACGTGGCAGCAACACATCGCAGTTCTTCCCGCAGCACTTTGGACAGAAAGTTTGCAGAGGTTTCTTCTGCGGACTCACTGCTTCAATTATACGTATAGGGAAACCGCTGGCGTTTCCGTAGGTATAATTGATATGCTGCGATTTCCAAACCCGCATGTCCGCAGCGATGTTTTGCCACAAAGTGGGGATGGGATTCACTAGAGTCAATTATACCCGCTGAGACGCTGAAGGTTTTCGTATAGGTATAATAGGGGCAGCCATAAAACTCATTTTTTGACTGTGGCTCGCTACGTGGAGCCTTAGCCTAAAATGGGTTTTATTTTTTGGATCATGTTTTCACAATGATTCATGGAAGAAGTTCATTGCTGTGAGCCATCCAATAATTTCTATATATTTAAGAAACACCTGAATAAAGTCTACCCATAATTGATTGTGATATGGTCTTGTAGACTGTTAGGGGGCGCTCACACTATCGTTGGTGACCGTCAGTAGTGTTGGTTGCTATTGTCCGTTACAAGATTTTAGCATCGGACACTAGCTGAACCGTCAGAAATCTGTTAAAATTTCCATTCATTTCAATGGATTTTTATATTGTGTCTATTAGTGTCCGTTTGTGTCCGTTTACACCAAATCCGTTAGAAGTCCGTTTTTTTTTCGCGGACAAAAAATCCTACATGCAGGACTTTTTGTCCGTTTGAAAAAAACGGATTCTTGACGGAGAGCAAGTGTCCATTATTTTTTTAACATTGAAGTCTATGGGTAATGGACTTATAATGGACAGTAACTGATAGCCATCAGTTACTGTCTGTTATTTTATGTCCGTTTTTTTCCTGCACATGCTCAGAAATGAGAAACAAACAAAAAAAAACGGACAGTGTTAAAAAACGGACACTAACTGATGCTAACAGACACTAACTGATGCTAATGTGTCCGTTTTTTTAACTGAACCATTAATTGGATCAGTTAAAAAAATGGACACATTAATATCAGTTAGTGTCTGTTATGTTAGGTGTCCGTTTTTTTTTTTTTTTTAACGGACACCTTCATAACTGACTCCAACGATAGTGTGAACCCTGCCTTAGAATGCATTTAGCAGTTTCTTTATATTTTTATTATCAATCTTTAGATCAGTACATCTTTGGTTCTTGTTTTGCAACAAGTATAAATACAGAAGTTAAGACTAATATTTTATGCCCCGAGATATTTTCTTGGCTTTCAATGCTCCTAAAATGTTCTGCCTTTGAAAGAAAGTTCACCATTTTCTTTTCAAATACTTGGTGGGTTAGTGCTTGGGATCCAAGATTCAAAATTAAGACATGCAGTATATTTGATATTTTACTACTGATAGGTCAATAGAATTCTGTGAGGATTAGCGTCAGCAAAGATGGGCAAAGTAGATTCACAACAGGCAGAGAAAGTGCAACTGCTTGGAGGAGGCAAAACAGTCCACAAATAAACAAATAGCCTTCTCTGGCAAAACAGAGAAAACAAAATCTGCTCTGCTGATCCCAGCAGGTCAATTATGCCTATGGAAACGCTGGTGGTTTCCATATAGGTATAATTGAAGCAGAAAGTTCACAGAGGAAAACTCTGGGGACTTTCTGTGAAAAGCGCTGCAAGAAAAACCGCAATGCGTTTCCGACATGTTTTTTCCCGCAGGGCTTTTTGTCTGTGGCCTGCTACATGGAGCCTTAGCCTAAAGACTAAGGTCCCATGGAGAAAAATGCAGTTAAAAATGCTGCTGAAAAAAAAACAGCAAAAATGCAGTGTTTTTTTCACTGTTAAATACCCTGTATATCAGGAAAATACTTGCAATTCCACAACTAAAATTAACATGCTGAGTTTTTCAAAAACACATGCATGCAGTAACATGCAGCTTCCCCACAGCTCTTTTTTTCTGGAATATGTGCGTGAGATTAATGAAATCTCATTCACTTTGCTGGTACTGTAAAACACAGCGTTTTCTCTGCTGCTTTTCCGCAACTTCTTGCCGCAAATTCTGTGCAAACTCTGTGTGGTAACTATGTTTCGGATCTACATAAAGATTTCCAAATACTTGCCATCTTTTCCTTACAAATGTAACTTGACTTCAAAGGAGATTATTTGTAGTCTGGATCCTGTAACACAAGTAAAAAAAACACAAACAAAAAAGTGAATATGCTAAATAGTGGTATATTTTATAGCCTTTTATAGGCTTTGTCCTGTATGCACTTGTAGGGGTCTTTTTTGTTACTGTTCCTTTGGTTAATTTTAACTCAGTTATAGCTGTAAGCAGTTTATGTGGCAGTTTTAAGAATTTTTTTGTGCTAAGCACAGAAATGGAGTCAATGGGAAAACATGTTTTTAGTATTTGACACAAGCATTAACCAAATTTTATAGTCAACAAAGGTTATAGTTTCTACTATGAAATCACTTCTTTTCTAACCAGTTCTAGTAATTCAATCCAAATCTAAATGAATACCTCTTTCCTCTCTGCTGCTTTTTGCTTTTGTAGTTGACTTAATGCCATAAAAACCCAGATGGTCAGTCTGGGAAACAGACTTTGGCTTTTTTCCTGCAACAAGACAGTCTTGATTTTCTGTAAACCACTATTGATTTTCTCCCTTCAATAGAATCTTCACCTAGCACAACAACAATCATATGGGGTGCCTGAAGAAAGACTGACTCATAGCCTGGGATCAAGTAAATTGGGCGAATAAAAACCTGTAAGTATACTGGCACAGAAACCCACTAGGCCTGATGCCTCTTTGGTTATCGCCAGCTGTTCCTACTATGCTTCACTGAAAATTAGACAAAGGAGGATTATTTGGGACGATATAAAGGTTGATTTAAACAGCTGAATATTGCAGACTAAAATATTAGGAAATGGAATATTTGCTAGTAGCTATAATTGAAAATTTACACGAAATATTATTCTATATATAAAATAATGAATTTTGTAATTTTGAAAGCATTTTTATATACTATTAAATTGTGTACTCCAATGTTGGTTTTTATCCAATTGTCCATTTATAGTCTAGGCAGTTTAGAATCCTAAAAACTATGAATGTGCTTTGTCAATTTTGCTTCTTCTGTCTGTAGATCTTTGTTAAATTAAGTACATGTTTATTTGTACTTTCCGTGAATTGTGAGCTGGTTAAGAGCATTGGTTATACATGCTACAACTTTTAAATAAAGCACATATAAACAGAGATGGGCTGGATGATTTATGTCTATCTCTGATCAAGACGTTCAAAGACTTTTGTCTGGCACTTATGGCTGGGGCCCCACATGGCGTAAATGCCGCGGAAGAAAAAAAGGCGTTTTACAGTCACAGCAAAGTGGATGGAATTCTAGCGAATCCTATCCCCACTTTGCGGAAAAATACATGCAGCAGACATGCTGCAATTAACAAAACTGTTGCGGTTTTGGAAATCGTAGTATGTCAATTATACCTACGGAAACGCCTGTGGTTTCCCTATAGGTATAATTGAAGCAGAAAGTTGCAGAGGAAACCTCTGTGGACTTTCTGTGTAAAGCGCTGCGGGACCCTACATGAAGCCTTAACCTATAGCAGTCATTCACAAATACTGTCACACAATGTAGTAAATTTGGTATTTCAAAGTGCCAGAGAAATTGGCACCACATACTGTGTGCAACTGATTTAGATACATGATTTACCTGGGGAGTAAACAGATTAATCGGGGTACAGACAAATCTCAATTGCAATTTTGTAATAACAATGTAACAAATAAAGAAAGAGTATGTGGTTTTGACACTGCAAATGCACACACCCCTGACACTGTAAAAAATGGTAGCTTGTAATCTACAATGCACAGGGACACTACTGTCTTCAAAACTTTTTATCATTACTTTGAAGTGTACACGTATCTGCTATATACTGTAGTACAAACATTTTAAAGGGAACCTGTCAGGTTTACAGTATTTTCACTATAGACTGGCCTCATCATGTGCAGGATGAAGTAATTTCCTTTCTATTGGTACCTATTTATAATCTTTCTTCTGCAGCAAACTGAAGCTATGTGTGAAAGCATAAAAAGTCATATGGAAGGAGTCCAGGTGGCCAGGGATGAGCCTAGTCACACTGTCGATTGTTTATCACTCCTCTTGGCATGATTGACAAATTCTGTACAGTCCCCTCACTCCCTGACATCACAAGGGAGATGTCAATCTTGCCCAGGAGGTGTGATTAGCAAGTGGACAACATGACTAGGCTGAAGCTGCTCCCCGTCACTGTGACAACTAAAGCTAGGTTCACACATAAACCTCATCCGCTTAAAAAAGTGGTTACCATCGGAAACCCACGGACCCCATAGACTAAAATGGGATCTGCCCGGTTTCTACCCGAAAAGGGAGGAAAAATGCGGAAAGAGAAATCCTTAAAATGTAAAAAGCAATGCTAGAATTGATATTTTTTTTCAATCCACCTGGAAAGAGTTAATAAAATTTAGTCAGTAAGTTATAGGCACTCCACAATGGTGTCATTGCAAAATGCATCTTATCCCACAAATAACAAGATAGAATAGAAAAATAAAAAAAAACATAGCTTATACAATATAAAGACAAAATCCCCCAAAATCTCCAAATCATTTGAACAAAACTGGCTACGGCAAGAAAGGAATCTATAAACTGTGCAAGCGTATATTAGGGTACACCCCAGATTTAGAGCTTACAAGGGAAAAGACAACAGAAGTGACCCCCAGAGTGACCCCCCCCCCAATCATAAGAGCTACTGGGAAAATAGTAGGGAATTTGCTGTACCCAATGTACTCCACACAGCTTACAAATTCACTTTTCATCATCTGCTGTATATGCATGTCTGGAAGACTAATGCTCACTACACCCTTTGATAAATTCATTGAGGGGGGTGCAGTTTTGAAAATGGGGTCTCTCCCTAGGGGATTCCACTTTACTGGTACTGCAAACATGACATGGTGTCCAGATACCAAATTAAATCTACCTGCTACCTCTTGTGTCACCCCCTCTACCTCATAGATTGCAAACTCTTGCGAGCAGGGCCCTCAGTCCCAGTGTGTGAATTGACTATTTCTTTGTAATGTATCTTTTTTGTCTGTACTTGAACCCTACAAATTGTAAAGTGCTGTGGAATTTGTTTCCGCTATATAATAATATGTATTATTATTACCACTAACATGAAGTACAATGTGTCAAGATAAAACAGTCTCGAAATCACTTGTGTAAGTTTAAGTGGCTCAATGTTTTTGCCATATAAAGTGACACATGTCAGTTTTGAAAAATGAGGCCGTGTCCTTAAAATACTTTTAGGCTGTGTACTTAAGAGGTTAACTTGTTGGGTACTGAAAATAACAACAGTGATTTCTCAGGAATGGTAGCGGCTAGAGAAAAAATACCAATTGCACTGAAATCTGTGGCGTGGCATCTATTGGATGATGAAAAAGGTTGGAGTTGGTACAAGTGAAAGGTGAAAGGTCCTCTTTAAAAGCTACTCTAAATATATACTCATCAACATGACAATGAGTGATGAAGAAACAATGTACCTACAAATGTAGCAGAATAAACCTGAATTTCTGTAATTTGTTAAACTGCTGCAGTATAATATGTTATCACAAAAGACAACAAAAAAAAGCAATGAAAAGTAATCGGAAAAAACATTTTTCAATGATTTTTCATTGGTTTTGTTGTCTTCTGTGATAAGCACAGGCGTAGCTAGGGGTTCAGCACAGGGGGGGGGGCGAACATGTCCAAGTGGGCACCCAACTTAGGTATACCGATAGTATCACTATACGGTGACCGTATAGTGGTATATATCGGATCTACACAGGGCTCTGCAGACGATTTAGGCAAATACAGTGCAGTAACATTTAGTGACTTACCGGTGACGTCTCTGACTAATCGTTCACATTCTCCATCTCTTTCATCTGAACCGCCATGACCATTTCTTCCAGTCTCTGTAAAGTTTGCAGCACAGACATTTTTGGCTCCTCACTTTTCCAGGCACCTGACCCACATTGTCCTCACCTGCACACTCATCATGCTGTTACCCCAGTTATAAAATATATAATATAACCTGTTCTGACTCAATAGCTTGGCTGCAAATGTGAGGTTGTGAGAGTGTCCTGTAGTCTCTATGCTAACCAGCAATTTACACCAAGATATTTATCAGATAGTGTTCAACTCAACTGAGGAGGCGTAGATAAGATTCCAGATGCTTTAATCCAGGTAAATCTTGTAAAACCTCATACAGCAGTAGGTGAAAAATGATGATGAATCACCAGGAGCTGAGCAGACATGTTGCTTACAAAGAATTGAAACTAAACTGAGGGAGAGAGAGGAGGAGCTACAGCATCACAGCTAAGGATACAGAGAGAGAGAGGGGACAAACTACAAAGACAAATACAGTATCACAGATGCATATCAGTGAATTAAACCAAGTCCTGGGAGATGACACTCCCCGCCTGAAATCTTTAGATTTCACTGAAAACAAACATTAATAATGTCCTGAGATGTCCATAAAGTCCTCTTCAAACCTGAAAAACAAAAAAGAAACATGCACAACAAACGATAATCAACAGTTAGTCCAAATAAACCAATCTTCAGATCGGGAAGCCGCAATTTGCCAACACCTCCACCGACCCACACTGTAATCCACAAGAATATGTTAGACATACGACACGGTTTTAGTTCATGGGAGGAAGCTCCCCGCCATGAGCTGTGAATGGTGTCCATATCTTCTTTTATGTGACGTCTCCTCTTGGAAGAAGAAGCACCAGTTCATTAATTGGGCGGAAGAAAACTCGCACTGAGCCTCCCTTCGTTACCTTGACCTCCACTTTCCGAGTCTTCCCGTCATCACTAGGGACAACTTTAGTGATGAGACCCATAGGCCATTCATTCCGATGGACTTCTTTATCCCTTAGAAGGACGAGGTCACCCACCTGGAGATTAGGTTTTGAGGTCTGCCATTTGTGACTGCTCTGTAGCATGTGGAGGTACTCTGTTTTCCAGCGGTGCCAGAACACATTGGACAGGTGTTGAACTTGTTTCCATTGGCGTCTGTAAATGTCACTGTGATCTAAGGTACGTGGAGAGGTAGCAGCAGTACCAATTTTCTGAGTAAGAAGCGTTGCTGGGGTTAAGATAATTGGAGATTCAGGGTCTGAAGATACTGGGACAAGTGGCCTTGCATTGATTATCGCAGACACTTAAGCAAGAAAGGTTATTAACGTCTCATGGGTAAGCAGTGTCGACTTGTGGTCCATCAACATAGAGTCAAGGATTCTGCGTGTGATCCCAATCATACGTTCCCAGGAACCTCCCATATGGGATGAATGTGGAGGGTTAAACGTCCAAGTGCACCCATTGTTGGATAAGAAGTTGTCTAACTGCAGTTCTTTGCAGGCTCCAACGAAGTTAGTGCCACAGTCAGACCTCAGTTGTTTGGCAGGTCCACGAATGGAGAAGAATCTTCAGAGGGCGTTGATAAAGCAAGATGAATCCATAGATTCAATTACTTCAATGTGTACTGCTCGAATGCTGAGACAGGTGAACAGCACAGCCCACCGTTTACTGTTTGCAGCTCCACCACGGGTTCTTCGTGTGATAACTGACCATGGACCAAAGACGTCCAACCCAACGTAAGTAAAGGGCGGATCAGTACTTAGACGGTCTGGAGGAAGGTTTGCCATTTGCTGCTGTTGGTGTCTTCCCCTTAACTTGTGGCACTTAACACATTTATGGATCACGGAGAAGATGTGTCTCTTCATTCCTACAATCCAGAAACCGGCTGACCTGATGGCACCTTCAGTAAAATGTCTTCCTTGGTGCTGTACCTTCTCGTGGTAATGTCGGATCAGCAGAGCAGAAATGTAATGTCCACCTGGAATGATCACTGGGTTCTGTTCCTTGCTACACAAGTCAGACTTTCCAATCCGGCCGCCCACTCTCAATAATTCGTGGTGGTCGATTACGGGGTTTAGTTTGTAAAGTGCACTGTTCCTGGACAGATCGATGCTCCGTGAGATACTGTCAGAACACTCCAGATGATAACTTGCTCAGTGTGTTCAATGTCCGCTGCGGTAGGGTGTTTCGTACACATATGCCAGCCATGACACTCCGTTGATCTGTCCTTCGCAAAGCACTGAACGATGTGAAACAGTCGGGCGACAGCTCTCACAATGGATGACCAGGTTGAGAAACGTTCAAAGCGATGTGGCTTCAGCTTCGCCTTTGGAATCAGAGAAGTGTAGAGTGTGGAGGTCATAGGCCTGATTTCCTTGTCAGACTCGAGATCCACTAAATCGTAGACAGCATTGTTAGGAGACAAGCAGGGATCTTCATACAGGAAACTTGGAGGGGACAGCCACATATGGTCTAAAAGGTGCACTGTCGGTGCAGGCCTTGTACCACGGTCAGCTGGGTTAAGTTGTGTGGAGACGTAATGCCACTAATCAGGCGCAGAGAAACTTCAGATACGTTCCACTGTTTCCAACATACACATAAAATTGTTTTGTTTGATTGTGTATATAGCCAAGGACAACTCTGCTATCAGTATAGAATGTAAATGAATCAATGGCAATGTCCATTTCATCTCTCATTGCTTCAGCAATTTCTACTGCAAGCACAGCTGCACAAAGTTCGAGTCGCGGAACAGAGTGTGCAGATTTTGGGGTCAGTTTGGCCTTACCAAGAACAAATCCACAGCGTAGCTCATGATTGGCTCCTAATATCCTCAGATAGGCCACTGCAGCTATAGCTTCCACTGACGCATCAGAGAAGATGTGGATTTCCTTCCTTACTGCCGCTGAAAGGGAGCTGGGTACATAACAACGTGGAACCTGGAGTTGTTCCAATACTTGCAAAGAGTTTTTCCATTTTTCCCACCTTTGTTGTTTCTCAGCAGGCAGTGGAGTGTCCCAGTCCATGTTCTCAGTGGTAAGCTGTCTTAGTAGTAGCTTGCCTTGAATGGTGATGGGAGCTATGAAACCAAGAGGATCATAAATGCTGTTCACAACAGATAAAACTCCTCGTTTGGTGAAAGGTTTGTCACAAGAAGACACTTGGAATGTGAATGTGTCTTGTTCAGTGTTCCATAGCAATCCTAGGCTGCGTTGCATAGGAGAAATATCAGAACTGAGATCAAGATCCTTCAAGTTGATTGCATGATCATCAGAGGGAAATGCCTTCATTACTTCCATATTGTTGGAGATGATCTTGTGAAGTCTGAGGTTAGCTACAGACAGCATTTCCTGTGTTCTAGAGAGGAGATCAATCACTTCTTCACTTGTAGGTAAGGATATAAGACCATCATCAACATAGAAGTTCCTCTAAACAAACTGACGAGCATCAGAGCCATACTCTCTCTCACCTTCATGGGCGGTCCTTCTCAGTCCATAGATCGCTACTGCAGGAGAAGGGCTATTGCCAAAGACATGTACCTTCATCCGGTAATCTATGACTTCATTGTTGACATCATTGTCCATATGCCATAGGAACCTGAGATAGTTTCTGTCATCATCCTTAACAATGAAGCAATGAAACATCTGTTGGATGTCGGCCATCACTGCAACTGGTTCCTGTCTGAAACGGATTAAGACTCCTATGAGGCTGTTGTTTAGGTTAGGACCAGTGAGGAGCAGGTTGTTAAGAGAGACGCCTTCATACTGAGCACTAGAATCGAACACGACCCTGATTTGGTCAGGTTTGCGAGGGTGATACACGCCAAATGATGGAAGGTAACAGCATTCTTCTTCCTTTAGTGGAGGTGCAGGTTCTGCATGATCTCTCTCAAATACCTTCTGCATGAAACCTACAAAGTGTTTCTCCATCTCTGGTTTCCCCTTGCGGGTACGTTTTAAAGAGGAAAATCTAGAAACTGCTTGCTTCAGATTGTTTGGCAGTTTTGATCTCGGGGAGCGGAAAGGTAAGGGTGCTACCCAGCTGTTGGAATCATCTTGAATGAATTCCTTGTCCATAAGTTTGAGAAATTCTTTATCAGCTATTGCCGGTGCCAGCTTGTTGTCATCACTTGTTGTATTGAACACTGTTAATCCAAGGGTGTCGTCCCCAGGCAGGAAAGTATTCACGTTGTCTCGGTGATTATGCAGCCACTTACTGTTGCTTATATTCTCTTTCACTTGGTAGTGATGTGGACATGGCTGAAAACAAGTGCTGCGACCATTTGGTAACATATGCGCCTTGAATGAAGAAATGTTGGTGGGCCTTTTCATCCTACCTATGCAGACGTTGCCAATGATAACCCATCCTAGATCGAGGTGCTGGGCAAATGGTGCATCATGTGGTCCATTAATTTGCTGGCGTATTTTGTGCAGTCTGAGAATGTTTCTACTTAGCAGAACTAGAATGTCTGCATTTTTCGAGGGATGGTATTTCACTGGCTATAGCCCTTAGATGAGGGTGATGGAAAGCCGCCTCTGGTGTGGGTATCTCTTCTCTGTTTGATGGTATCTGGTTGCACTCAACAAGTGTGGGCAAAGGCATCTCCAGATTGCCCTTGAGAGAAGCTATTACAAGACCACTGGCCCTTCTTCCAGAAACCTCTGATATGCCACTACAAGTACCCAAGGTATACGGATAAGTATCACCCTTTAAGTTAAACAGATCAAAGAGTTCTGACCTTGCAAGTTAGTGGTTGCTCTGGTCGTCCAAGATGGCGTACACCCTCAGAGCCCTCTCTGGTTGGCCCTTGGGGAATATATTGACTAGGCATATCCTTGCACAGGACTTGTCACAAAGGTCTTCTCCGCAGACTTCTGTACATGAGGAAGATACTGTGGTAGTATTTGCTGCTTGATCTGTGTTCTCCCCGCCATGCTTAGTTGGGGAAGGGGAACCTCTAGGTGGTGTGGCACTAGGCTGGGATGGATGAAGAGCTTGTACATGGTCCTCACTGCCACACTCTATACACTTAATAGCAATTTTACAGTCTCTAGCAACATGTTCGGTAGAGGAACAACATTTGAAACATATCCCTAGTTTCTTTAGAAGCTCTCTACGTTCCTGGATTGGTTTCCTCCTGAAGTCAATACACTTCTTGAGGGGATGAGGCTTCTTGTGAATAGGACACAGACGGTTAGGATTTTCTACCTTTTCATCTTGGTTGTTGTTGCAACTGCTTTCTTCTGGTGATGATGTAGGTGTAGGAAGAATATCAGTCTTTTTCACCGAAACTGGGCCTCTGCGGTTTCTGTAGTTAGAATGTGAGCTGTCATACTTAATAGGAGGTGAACCAGGAACACTGGGATCCCCATAGGAAAAGCTTGGGTCATTCTTGGATTTTGCAATGTTCTTGATAAACTCACAGAAGTAGGAAAATTGAGGAAAGGAGACTCTATTCTCATTTTGTATCTTGACCCAACTGTGGTCCACCTTTCTTGAATATTAAATGGCAACTTGGAGACTATCGGGTTTACCCCACGAGCAGTGTCCAGGTAACTGAGGCCCGGTAGGAGAGTGTCCGCCTTAGCCAATAGGAGCTCCATGAGTAGGTCACTAAGTTCTTGAAATTTCTGATGATCCTTACCAGATATCCTTGCAATCGTTTGAACAGAGCATTCTCTATGTTTTCAGGACTGCCATAGGTTTTCTCCAGTCTTTCCCAAGCAGCGGTAAGGCCTGCTGTGGGGTTGTAAATGTGGACGGATCTGAGTCTTTTAGCACGTTCTGTGGACTGTGGGCCAAGCCACCGGATAAGCAAGTCTAGTTCTTCAGCTGCAGTAATGCCAAGGTCACTAATTGCAGTTTTGAAGGCACATATCCAGCCTCTGTAGTTCTCAGGTTGGTCATCGAACCTTGTGAGTCCAGTCTTAGTAAGCTCACGGCGCACCATGTACCTTGCAAACTCTGACATGTCTATTCTCTCTGACTTTAAATATTGAGTTGCTGGCTGAGTAGTGGTGATTACGTTGTTAGTGGGGTTCTGGTTAACAGAGGTAGGTAGTGTAGGGGCTGCGTAGGCATTCAGCCTAGGAGCTAGCTTAAAGTCCATAGGTTTAGCCACATATGGATGTGAAACTGGACTGTTGTTTGCAGTCTGGTGGTATGGTGGCACATTGGTGTTTACCTGAGTATCAGTATATTGCATTTGCTGAGGTGCAAGGCTTTGGGAATCCATGAAGGAAGAAGAAACTGGATGCTGGACAGGCAGGGCATTGTACTGACCTTGAATGCGGTGTGCTGCAGAAGATACTGTGCCCTGTTGCTCTGGAGAAATGTCGTCCCTGACAGGAACATTTGTGGCAAATAGGGATTCACTGCTTTGGCTTAGTACATAGTCTCTTGTGCGCTTGAGGGGATCCTCTGCTTCCACATCACACAAACTGGTGCTGTCTCTTTCACTTCCACTGATGGCTTGTTCTAAAATGCTTAACCTTGCCATGGCTGCAGCGTGCTCATACTGTTTCTCTAGAGCTTCTAGTTCTGCCCTTTTTTGAGCTGCATTAGCTTCCATTGCTGCTGCATTAGCTTCCATTTCTGCTGCATTAGCTTCCATCTCTGCTTTCTGTTGTGCAAAGGCTGCCTGTATCTTAGTAGCTTCCGCCTCTGCATGTGCTTTTATAAGTTGCTCACTGAGTGTGGAAGATTTTGAGGAACGTGACTTAGATGTACGCTTTGAACGCTTGGTAGACTCAGAAACATGGGATGCCATTTCCTGCAGTTGCGCAATTCTTGCCTCTGTCCTTAACTTAGTTTCATGTACTAAGCTGTCTCGTTCTGAATTGAGATGCTGGAAGCTTTGCAATTCAGCTAAAGAATTGTCTGTATGAAGTTTCCTCAATATGCTTTCATAGTCCTCAGCTTTCATTTTATAATGTCCATGCATAGAACAAAGCTGTCGCAGAGCTCCCTCTAGTGGTGATACATGGTATGCAGGCAAGCACATGGCAGATATCTAAGTCTGTATTTTCTGCCACCATTTTGAGAGTTCACAGGAAAGTTCATGCTTTAAACCTTCTAGATTGTCTCTAACCTTCCACGTAGGTTTCATTGAGCGTCTAGCCTTCTCACTGGGCTGCAGACTGAGGTCCATGCTACCTTGTGCTTCAGGGTGCCCTTCAGCCATGATGCAACACAAACAGGATAAATATAACTTTGCTGGAGTGAGATGGCTGCTTGATAGAATCTTCTATGCTGAGGGGGTCTGAGCTGCAGATGCAACTTACGCAATGCTGATTCCTTCTGGCTTCAGGTAAATTGCTGTGACTGACTGTATGTCAGAAGTTGGTGAACTGTCTTACAGCCGTATCTGGCAGTCTTTATGCATCATTTTTCACTGTTCTGACTCAATAGCTTGGCTGCAAATGTGAGGTTGTGAGAGTGTCCTGTAGTCTCTATGCTAACCAGCAATTTACACCAAGATATTTATCAGATAGTGTTCAACTCAACTGAGGAGGCGTAGATAAGATTCCAGATGCTTTAATCCAGGTAAATCTTGTAAAACCTCATACAGCAGTAGGTGAAAAATGATGATGAATCACCAGGAGCTGAGCAGACATGTTGCTTACAAAGAAGTGAAACTAAACTGAGAGAGAGAGGAGGAGCTACAGCATCACAGCTAAGGATACAGAGAGAGAGAGGGGACAAACTACAAAGACACAGTATCACAGATACATATCAGTGAATTAAACCAAGTCCTGGGACATGACATAACCCCCCATAATAATACCCACAAGTGCATCTTTAAATTAATAACTTCCCTGTGTACCCACTTTAAATAGTGCCCCTTATTAATAATGCCCCAGGTGTTTCCTAATTAAAAAGTAAACAAAAGGTAAAAATAATTAATGGGGTTCCAATAATCGGGAACCCCAGGATCAGCCGTTTGAATGATCCGTGGTACCTGTGTAAGTGCCGTGACCCATTCTCTATTTACATAGTGTCATTTATCTCATAGCGGCCATGTCATGTAACTACAGCCTGGTCCTATACACGTCTATGTGACAAGGCTGGAATTACATCACACGGTCACTATAAACAGACAGTGTGTGATATAAACAGACGCCATAGCCCCTTCATACAGCTGGTCAGTGGGGAGTCACTTATCTGTTATTGATGATCTATTCTGAGAATAGATCATCGATTAAAAATGAGCTGGAAAACTCTTTAAGCCTAAGGCCCCATGTGGCGTCCCGCAGCAAAAAAGCGCTGTTCTTCCTGCTGCGCTTTGCACAGAAAGTTCGCAGAGGTTTCTGCTTCAATTACAGGGAACCCGGGAGCTTTTCCATAGGAATGCTGGGATTTCCAAAACCACAACTGTTTTGGAAATCACAGCATGTCCACTGTGCATAATTTACCACAAAGTGGGGATGGGATTGGGCCCCACGTGGCAAAAACACCACAGGAAAAAAAAATGCGGCATTTTACAGTTCCTGCAAAGTGGATGCTAGCAAATCCCATCCACACATTGTGGAAAAATGCGTGCCGCGGACACTCTGCGATTTCCAAAACTGTTGCGGTTTTGGAAATCACAGCATGTCAATTATACCTAAGGAAACACTGGCGGTTTTCCTATAGTTATAATGGAAGCAGAAAGTCTGCAGAGGAAAAATCTGTGGCCCTTCTGTGAAAAGCGCTGCGGGAAAAACCACAATGTTACTGCCGCAGTTTTTCCTGCAGCGCTTTTTTGCTGCAGCCCGCTATGTGGGGCTTTAGTCTTAATAAAGCCCAAGTGTCACTTTTATTAAATTAATTGCCCCCTCATATTATGCCCCTGGTTCCCCTGACATAAATACTGCACCCCTAATGACCTCTTATATCGATGACCACCCCCTTATGTTCATAATACCTCCTAATATAAATAACCTCCCACCTTGTACCCCGTAATAACCCTTATATAAATGACCACCCTTATGTTCATAATGCCCACTCCCTTATAGTTATAATTCCCCCTCCTAACAACCCCTTATACTATTAAAATACCCACAACTAAGCTAAAACAAAACAAATATAAGTTATACTCACCTAACAGCAACCATGACGAACGGAGCTGCTGCTTTCTCTTCTTGACCCGCGCTCCGTGCGCAATGTCCACGCACAGGAAGTCAGCGTCTCAGCGTAGGAGGCGCAATGTTGTGACGTCATCGCGCCGCCTGTGCTGATGACTGTGTTTTCATTGTCATGTAAATCGCAGGCCTGAAGTGGCTTGCGGTTTACAAGACAGCAAGTGGCAGGAAGCGTTTTAACTAGATCGGTGTCTGCAGACACCGATGTAGTTAAAAGTAAAAGATGTATTAATGGTGGCCCCATGGTGGGCCCTACAATGTCAGTGGGCCCGGGGCAGCCGCCCCCTCCCCCCCCCCCCCCCGCTAGCTACGCCTCTGGTGATAAGATATAACATACAGTAGTTTAACCAATTGCAGAAGTTCAAGTTAGCTCTACTAGATCTGTTTGTATATGCAAGGTACAATAATGCAGTATATACTGCTATTATCAGTGCATCCCACAATATTGCACACTATAGTTTATAAATGTGATCTACCTTTGATGAATATAGCCTTCTAGGTCAGAAGAACCATAGACAGTAATGTCTTAAGTGCAAAAAGTTTGCAAGTGGTTAAAGTGGTTTATATTTTTTGAGGCATGTATTGGTTGGTTTAAGTGAGATTATAGGCAATATGGTGATTCTGAAAAGAAAATAACAAAAAAATCCTTCAGACAGGGAATTTAACAAGATAGACAAAATATAAAACAACTAAACAACTAGGTTCTTATACTCATACTATTGAGAATCAACAGCTAATCTAAGTAATTATCCATGATTCCCACTCAAGGAAATCAGACACCTTATTTTCTTTAAGGGAAAATTCTTTCTAATATCATAACACTTGAAAATTTTAACAGCTGAATATTGCACAATGGTACTCGAGGGGTCATCCAGCACTTAAGTAGTAGAATTCTCGTGAGCAAAAGTAAATGTGCAACTGCACTTTGGTGAGACATGTACCATTTAAAAGTGGCACATCTGAAAGAATACAAATAGATAGATCCAAGTCCAGCCCTGCCAAGTACACTCCCTCCAAGCAGTCTACAACCATCTGCCAATATCTAAATAGCTTTGGACAAAACTAATACATATGAATCAGAATAGTATCCACATAGTGACGCTTAGGACATATACATTAGCTTCTGAGACTCATAGTGTACAGGTGTTGAGGGGAGTTTGTGGGACAAATTGTACTGTACATAATGATACCATTTATTTTTCCATCTGAAAAAAAATTCAGAATGGGGTGGAATTGGAGAAAAAGTGCGTTCACACAACTTTCTTATGGGCTTTGTTTTTGTGGTATTCACTGTGCAGCCAAAATGTCATATCACCTGTATTCTATGTGTCGATATGATTCCAGGGATACCAAATTTTTATATATTTTTTTTTCTTTTATGTTTTCACCACTTAAAAAAAAATCCAAAACTTTGCAAAAAAATGTCGCCATATTCTGACACCCAGAACTTTTTATATTTCCGTGAATAGGATTTTTTACAGGGCCAGATGTACTTTTTAGTTATACCATTTTGCGGAACGTCTATTAATTTGATCACTTTTTATCCAGATTTTCATGGATGGCTAAATAGCGAAAAAATAGCAGTTTAGCACTTGGGAAAATATGTTTAGAAGTTTGAAGATACCTAATGTGTATGTGTTTTATTTTTCTTGTACTTTTATGTGTTCTAAGGAATTTTTATTTCTTTTTAATTAAAAAAAAAATTTTCTACTGTAATTACACAGAACAACAAATTTTTACAAAAGTTTTGCTTCCTTGAAAATTTCAGGTGATTATGATAAACCCATTCAAGCTAAGCAGAAATATAATTTCGGATAGTCTGTATCACGTAGAAATTTTGAGAAACATGAGATTAAGTGTTAGTGATTATGAAGCATGTAAATGTTACCAGCAGCATTAGTTCAAATGAACGAAAAGTGTTTTGCTGCTGATTTTCTTTTGTACTCAATGTCTGGCGCATCCCGTATTAGTGTCCAGCAATAGTCAGCTAGCATTGATGGATTCCAGTAGCCTTGATAACCCCTTTACCATCATGGCAATATCCTGGTGAAATCGTTTGCCATGTTCGTCACTGACTGCACCAAGATTTGCAGGAAAAATCCAAATGAGAATGCAGAAAATGAATTTTCAATGAAATGTTGCACTACATCACTTTGTAAGCTTCAAGAAGGTTGTCAACCAATTCGATGTAGTTTGGTGCTCGATAATTGCCAAGGAAATTCTCTGAGACATCCTTGAAAAATTTCCAAGCAATTTTCTCAGGCCTCATCAGCAGCTCTTCAAAGTGCTTGTCATTCATGATGTGTTGGATTTGGACCAACAAAAATGCCTTCTTTAATCTTGGCATCGGTTATTTCTGGGAACATTTGTATCAAATAACGAAAACCTTCTGCTTCCTTGTTCATTGCTTTCACAAAATTTTTCATAAGCCCGAGTTTTAAGTGAAGTGGAGGCAGAAATATCATTGCTGGGTCCACAAGTGCTTTATGTGCAAGATTTTTCTGCCCAGGAGTCAACTGGTTACGGATTGGCCACTTCTTTCTACTGTAATGTGACTGCTTAGCATGGCTGTCCCATTCGCAAATGA
Source organism: Leptodactylus fallax (assembly GCA_947044405.1). Taxonomy (NCBI): domain Eukaryota; kingdom Metazoa; phylum Chordata; class Amphibia; order Anura; family Leptodactylidae; genus Leptodactylus; species Leptodactylus fallax. The sequence goes on from CAMRHE010000096.1 coordinate 4,040,562, forward strand.
AACAGCAGTACTTGGTATATCCGAGCTGCAATCCAAACAGCAGTGCCACTACTTTTAAAAGGGTATTCCCATCTCAAGGATCCTATTTATACTGCTAGCTTAAGTAAATTGAAGACTTTTCCTAAATATATTGCTTTAGAAATTCTGCTTTGTTTTCCTGTTATGTGAAATTATATCTCCCATTGTTTACACAGCGTTTCCATAACCATGGATCTGTGTAATAGGACAAGTGACGTCACTCACTGCTCTCACTGTTACAGTGGGGAAAAAAAGTATTTAGTCAGCCACCAATTGTGCAAGTTCTCCCACTTAAAAAGATAAGAGAGGTCTGGGTAGACCTCAACTAGGAGAGACACAATGAGAAAACAAATCTAGAAAATCACATTGTCTTCACAAGGTTGGAACACACTGTTGCTGGTATGTTGGCCCATTACTCCATGCAGATCTCCTCTAGAGCAGTGATGTTTTGAGGTTGTCGCTGGGCAATGCGGACTTTCAACTCCCTCCAAAGGTTTTCTATGGGGTTGAGATCTGGAGACTGGCTAGGCCACTCCAGGACCTTGAAATGCTTCTTACGAAGCCACTCTTTCGTTGCCCTGGCGGTGTGCTTAGAATCATTGTCATGTTGAAAGACCCAGCCACATTTCATCTTCAGTGCCCTTGCTGATGGAAGGAGGTTTGCACTCAAAATCTCACGATACATGGCCCCATTCATTCTATCATGTACACGGATCAGTTGTCCTGGTCCCTTTGCAGAGAAACAGCCCCAAAGCATGATGTTGCCACCCCCATGCTTCACAGTAGGTATGGTGTTCTTTGGATGCAACTCAGCATTCACTCTCCTCCAAACACGACGAGTTGTGTTTCTACCAAACAGTTCAGTCCGGGGTCTGAAAAGAGTATAATGATCGGGGGCCCAGGGGAGGTGAGGGAACATAAAAAACACTGTAACTTACCCCTCCGGTGCTCTGCAGGCTTTGGGCCTATTTGGTGACGTCCCAGACGTCAGCCGACGTCATTATGCGTCGCGACACCGGCCTGGATCACGCAACATCTGGTCCAACATTGAAGATGGCGGGATCGGGGGGGAGGGGTGGCCCATGTCAAATGTTCGCCTTGGGACCCAGCCATTCCTAGTTACGCCACTGTGTATCAGTTTCTCTCAATGATGGTATAAGTTGAAAAACTGGTATATTAATCAAAAGATAGAACCTGTGGATGTACAAGCCACCGAAATAGCTCATGACTAGCCAATCAATCTACAAAGACCAATGACTACAATGATGTAAAATAGTCAGGTCCAATTTACTTATATGAACACCCCAGTATATAAAATACAAGTATGGGACATCTGAGGCAAGTGCTTCTCATATGCTGCTCATCTAGAAACATATAGAGAGGGACTCATGAAATCCCTATGTCCGTGATGGCGAACCTATGGCACGCGTGCCAGAGAAGGCACGCAGAGCCCTCTCAGTTGGCACGTGCGCCGTCGCCATGATCGCTCACTAATGGGGAATCCGGCACAGGATTCCGTGTTAGTGAGCGATCTCTTCTTTCAGCTGTATATGCATATGCACTGTACATACAGCTGGAAACTGTCAGTGTAGGCCGCGGTCCACAGGATAATTGTAAGTCTGACGACCCCTGCACACGGTATTATGTCCCATAGCGGCCCCTGCTCACGGTATTATGTCCCATAATGGCCCCTGCACACGGTATTATGTCCCATAGCGGTCCCTGCACATGGTATTATGTCCCATAGCGGATCCTGCACTTGGTATTATGTCCCATAACGGCCCCTGCACACGTTATTATGTCCCATAGTGGCCCCTGCACATGGTATTATGTCCTATAACGGCCCCTGTACACCGTATTATATCCCATAGCGGTCCCTGCACACCATATTATGTCCCATAGTGGCCCCTGCACATGGTATTATGTCCCATAGTGGTCCCTACACATGGTATTATGTCCCATAGTGGTCCCTGCACATGGTATATGTCCCATAACGGCCCCTGCACACGGTATTATGTCACATAGTGGACCTTGCATACAGTATTAATCCCCATAGTAGCCCCTGTACATGGTATTATCCTCCATAGTTGCCCCTGCACACGGTATATGTCCCATAACGGCCCCTGCACACGGTATTATGTCCCATAGTGGCCCCTGCACACAGTATAATATTCTGACTTTTATAATATTCCAATTCTCACCACTCACTAGCTATTATTATACTGTGGGGTCTCTTCAGACCCCAGAGTATAATAAGTGGAGGGCCAAGAGAGGTGACAAACATAAAAAACAAGGTTACTCACCTTATCCTGCGCTCCGCAGTCGCACTGTTATCTTCGGGGGCTTCTGCCTGTAGTCAGCGACCTCTGATTGAGTCTCAGGGGTCACGTTGCGTCATTATGCGTAATGATGTCGGACGTGACCCCTGAGGCCCTGTCAGCTGTCTCTTATGTCAGGCAGAAGCGCCCGAAGAGCACACAGCGGCTGCAGATCCAGGTAAGGTGAGTTAATGTTATTTTTTATGTTTGATCACCTCCCCGGGGGCTCCGCTTATTATACTGTGGGGTCTGAAGAGACCCCACAGTATAATAATAGCAGTTTCGTTTTGGCCGTGTTTGGTCCGATCGAAAATGCTGGGGGGAGGACTCGGGTCGCCGTGCCAGGGAAATAAGACTCGCGTGCCACTCTTGGCACGCGTGCCAGGGATTGCCGACCCCTGATATAGAGAGAGAGACTCATGAAATCCCTATGTTAGGAAGATAATATGGGCAATTCACTAAGTTATACGTCAGATTAAGCAGACTATAAGTGAGTGTGGATGTGGTATCGCCCTCCTTATGTCTCCTAATGTTAAACTAGGGATCTCAGTCTCACACTCAATGCCAGAGCCCTCTATTTCTGGCGGGCTCCAATGGGCACAACACAAATAGATGGAGGCAGTGCTCAGATACCCAGGGCAGCTGGAGACACTGGATCTCCCAGATATATCTTCCTCAGCAAATATAACACCCTTGTGTCAGAGCAAACTGCAAATATAATTATATTCAGCAGCAATGTGAAGCACCAGCTCTCATCCACTGCAGCACTCAGGTGCCTAAGTAAGCCAGTGGCCTGAGCTCCAATCAATGGCTATGTCTCAGCAAATATAACACCTAAGTCCCTGAGTTAGCTGCAGGCATTGAGCTTCTATTAGATAGTAATAGGTCAGGTAACAATGACTTATAAGTCAAATAGTAGCAACTCTATCACTAGATAATATTCCAGATCATCAGGATTCTATTAGATTGAAGGAGAAAAACAATGCCCCAAAAAGCCCAGATAAAGGCAGTAAAAACCGCCGTTCCCAGAGCCCTGATGGTGGGCTCTGGTACTTAATAGCCAACCAATGTCCCATATTTGTATTTTATATACTGGGGTGTTCATATCAGTAAGTTGGACCTGACTATTTTACATCATTGTAGTCATTGGTCTTTGTAGATTGATTGGCTAGTCATGAGCTATTTTGATGGTTTGTACATCCACAGGTTCTATCTTTAGATTAATATACCAGTTTTTCAACTTATACCATCATTGAGAGAGACTGATACACAGTGGCGTAACTAGGAATGGCTGGGCCCCAAGGCGAACATTTGACATGGGGCCCCCCCGAACTGGCCATCTTCAATGTTGGACCAGCTCTCGTGTGATCCAGGCCGACGTTGCAACACATAATGATGTCCGCTGACGTCTGGGATGTTCTATCTTTGGATTAATATACCAGCTTTTCAACTTATACCATCATTGAGATAGACTGATACATAGATCTTAACATGATTGCACCCCTTCATCTTTGTATTCACACCGTTTGTCCTTCTTTTTTTATGTTCTAATAATAAAAGTTATGTTTTATTTTTATCTGTATTTTTTTGAGGGAATCCTCTTCGATTTTCATGATCAGCAGCTCAAATTACATAAGAAACACTCAAAAGTGTTCAAGAAGCAAAATCTTCGTTGTCCAGTGTTATTAGATCTGGGCACTAATTCAGTGCATTACAATGCTAATAGATTGCAATGCATTGTAAAAAAAAAAACAAAAAAAAACCAACATTTCTATTACAGGCTGCATAGACCCCGCGATCAGGCTGCATTAATGCCCACGGTCAGGGATCAAAATATATTTAACCCTTTCCTGACATCCACTGTACTATTATGGTGGATGTTAGGAAAAGGTTAAATATATTTTGATAATTTTTTAAGGACTAACAATTTTTTCAATTAAAATCCATACTGATCCCCACATGATTGGTCCTTTTTAGTATTAATAGGGTGTCTTCTTGATGTGATAAAGTATATTTCATTTCAAATATGCAGTAGTAGTACGTGCAAAAATGTCATGGTCATATCATTTCAAAATTGCTTAGAATGTTACAAAATACAAATAAGTAATACACACTTTACCAATCCCACGCCACTTGTGCTCTAAAGTTGCACGGTTTCTCTATGATCTATGTATTTCTTGTTCCAGTAATGACATCCAAACAAGGTCATTTGACCACTGGAGTCAATCACTGTAGCCAATTAACCCATTTACATTATAAATACAATAAAGAGGAAAGGTAGAAACAGGGTTTAATCTAGTTTATTGAAGTTATCATTGTAATATATACAAAAGTCCATAACAATAGCTGCGTTTTTAAAAATTGTTTGGTAATGTGCTTATAAAAAAAAAAAAAAAAATCATGGGTTCCCTCAAGCAATTGTTTTATAAACCTTTAGATAGTCCACATAGTGTGTGAACTGTTTTACTGGCATGAAAAGATGAGATTAGAAAATGCCAGTAAACATTCAGATGCGTAACCGAATGATATCTAGAGTAACTTAGATCACACAAAGGAATGTCCAAGTTCATGTGGCCTTTCATTATTAGAGCTACTCCACAGGCGCCTGAATCCTTCACTAAATGTCAGGATTAAGTGTCGTATTTTATGGGAGTTAGATTGTCGCCAAATACTACCATTGACAAGTCATATGAAACATTAACAAGCAAAATCTCACAGAAGCAAATTTTTCACATTAACTACAATGAATACTACTTGCACAGTGCATTAGTGAGTACAACAATGTGTTCCAAAATAGTAAGCCATTGCTAGTGTTTTATTTATTAATGATTAGTTTTTATTCATGCATCATCTTTTTTTTATTCAGGTTTTGCTCTATGGTAGCATAATATTTCATCTGCATACCTTCCTAACTATTCCAAAATGTAGGGTTATTATTGCCTTTTAATTTCTTACTGACTCTGTGGAGAAATATAGTGTCAGATAGGACTTAAAAATGTGGGTTTGCAAATAACAGTTGTCTTATTGTTTACAGAATCCCATGGCGATCGCCAGGCCCATCTCCATTAGCAGTATGTATAGCGGTCGAGCAACCAGGCTTTCCCCGACCACTATCATGGGGCCCCGGCATTTGCCCGGATACTCCGCGGGGGGGTGCCGAGGGGGACATGTAGTATGGCGGCACCCCTTGGATGATGCGGTCATGTTTGACTGCGGCATCCAAGGGGTTAAAACCCCTGATCAGAGCTGTGCGACTCGATACCACGAAGTATGAGGAAATCCGGAGTCGATGTGAATCGAATATTTCTTGAAATTTGGATCGAATTCCACTTCGTCACCTTCGATTCGCTCATCTCTACAGATAACCTATCCACAATATGTGATCTGTAGGGGTTCAGGCTGTTGCAGCAGCCTCAAAGTGCCCAAAGCTGGTAGTGGATGGGCAGTACATGCAGCCCAGTCTTATTCAAGTTGGCCCAGCTGTTCATTGCGGGGGGCCAGGTGTCGGACCCCCACAGATCACATACTAATGACCTATCCTGTGGATAGGTCATCAGTGTGAAAAACCAATTTGGGTCCGGGGAAGCCTCTTTAAATGTATTTTATAATGACGTCCTAAAACAACTTGATTGGAGTTATACAACATTTAAACATTTTTGACATCCTAAAATTGCTTTTTTACCCTAGACATTCAAATATATTTAAAAAAAAAAGTTTTATTTAATCCAATAACATACAATATACTGACCCCAGCAAATCACACTTTTATTTAAAAAAGGAGGCATAGTTACATAGTTAGTATGGTTAAAAAAAAGACATATGTCCATCAAGTTCAGCCAGGGGATGGGAAACGTCATGACATTCTATACATTTCCATAACCATCAATGTTATTTTGCTCTAAAAAGGCATCCACACAGACATTATTAATATAAAGATGTACTTGGGAGTATTATTCATTATGGGGGGTTATATCATATATTTTATAATTGGGGTAGCAGCAGGATGGGTGTGCAGGTGAGGACAATGTGGGTTGGATGCCTGGAAAAGTGAGGAGCCAAAGATATCTGTGTTGCAAACTTTACAGAGACAAGTCACAGCTGGAAGAAGTGGTCATGGCGGTCCAAAGGGAAAGGAAGGGAAATGCGACCGATTAGTCAGAGATGTCACCTGTAAGTCACAAAATGTTACTGCCCTGTATTCACCTAAATGATAGAGGATAAATACCTGAGTGATGGGGGTCTGTCTGCTGAGTCTCCCACTGAGTCTGAGAATTGGTTTTTTTTCCCCCCACTGGGTGGGAATCCAGCCTGGCTGCAGCCATATATAGGTTTGTCGCTTGGTGGATGTACGAACCCTCGTGGCTCTCATTCACTTCGATGGGAATGCCGAAGGTACCTGAAGTCCAGTACTCAGCTATCTGCGGCGCTCCTATTATAGAGAATGGGGGCCACGTGGGCTCGTCCATCCACTAAGCAGAAGATGTGTGAAGTTACTTTCATTGTTAATGCCGTGTTGTTGATCTGATACTGAAGTAATACAGGAAGAAGAATTCTTAAAAACAGTTTCATAAGTTTGTGTATGTTTATTGTACGACAATAACAGCATGTGACGCTAACAGCATGTAAACTCAATTTTATATTTTTTTTTTTTTTGGGGGGGGCGTCTTTCGATAGTCCGCCTCAGGCAGTAAAGAGGCTAGGTTCACCACTGGTGCCACCCCCCCAAAATGCTGCAATTGGTCAGTCTGCACAGGTCTCCGCAGACCAACCAATTGCAGGCGCGCAGGGAAGTGTAAAGTAATGGTCACTGCTCTGCTCGCATCACTCCCTCTGGGAATTGCGAGCAGAGCAGTGTCTGTACTGTCCTGTGCGCGTTTTGGTGCGTTACCGCAGCGGTTTACTGTGGTCTTCATCTGTGTCTCCTCCAGCCTCTGCCAGCCCTCCACCCTCCTCTGCCAGCTCTCCAACCTCCTCTGCCACCATCCAAAATCCTCTGCCACCCTCCAGCCACTGTCCATCTGTGCAGACCTCCCCCCTTCCTTACCATCAGCCCTTTTTTTTTTTGGGAAAGCCAGTTTTTGCTGTTTTCCCTCTAGTGCAGCTGTTGGCAACCCCTGATGCTTATTTCCCTGGCACGGCAGCAGAGTCCTCAACCAGCATTTTCGATCGGACCAAACACGGTCAAAACGAAACTGCTATTATCATACTCTGGGGTCTCTTCAGACCCCCGAGTATAACAAGTGGAGCCTCAGGAGAAGTGATGTTTGTCACCTCTCTTGGCCCTCCACTTATATTCGGGAAGGGGGGGGGGGGGTTGAAGAGACCCCAGAGTATAAGAATAGCTAGTGAGTTGGGACAATTGGAATATTATAAAATTGGAACATTATACTGTGTGCAGGTGCCGCTATGGGACATAATACCACGTGCAGGGGCCGCTATGGGACATAATACCGCGTGCAGGGGCCACTATGGAACATTATTCTGTATAACTGTGTGTTTTCTGTATTAAGGATGTGTTTTTGCACAGAAAACACAGGTATGTGAACGCAGTTTTACATCAAAGTAAAAGTTCCAGTGACCTAAGAATATAGCTGAATCCAGATACATAAAGTGTATTCACCATAAGGATGCTGCCATACAGTGTTCCTGGACACATACATTTACCACTAATTGGGGGCTGCACATGTACTTTCATTGCTTCTAATCCGAAAGTACAGGAGCGTCCCAGGAAATAGCAGTAAACGCATGTGTCCTAAAGCATCTGGTGGCAGCACTTCTGTGTTATGGTTTGTGGTATATGGCTTTAGTTTAGGGGTCGTCAGACTTACAATTATTGACCGGCAATCCGAGTACCTCATCTTTGATTTTTTTAATTAAAATCGGCACGCCAAACAAAAAAGGTTGCCTCCCCCTGGTCTAGTGTATACACATATACACACACTTTCAAGTTTCAATAAATAAAGTTTCAAGAAATAAAGTTTTATATACTCGTGTAAAATACTGCAAACACAAAAACGTCCCAACAATCCCAATCATCCCAATCATCCTAAAGAAGGTATTCAGTAGAAGAGGCATATGCCTTACTGGCCTCTGAAACTGATACCGCCAGCGAGAGAGAAGAGGAAAATGCCCCATTCCTTTATTTTTCCTCTTCATCCTCCTTCTCATCCAGTGATGAGCAACCCCAAAGAAGGCGCCCCAGAACTATTGCTGAGGTAGTTGCCGAAGGTGCAGAGCCCATGTGGACCCCACCCCCAGAAAATTATGAGCCTCAGCTTCCTGACTTTGTGGGCAGGTCAGTAATACAAATGGGACTGAAGGCTTCAGAGAAAATAAATTTTTCAAAATCTTTTTCTCTGATGACTTTATAGATTTTATGGTGGCCCAAACTAATTTGTATGCCCAACATTTTATGGAACAAAATGACACCTCTTCATATGCCAGATCCCAGAACTGAACCCCAGTAAATGCAGCAAAAATGAAGATTTTTTGGGGTCTTATTCTGCATATGGCCATAGTGAAGAAACCTATAATTCGACAGTATTGGAGTACAGACGTCTTGTATAATACTCCAATCTATCGAATGGTCATGACCAGGATACACTTTGAAATGATCCTGAAATTCACACACTATAATGACAATGCACAGTGCCTGCCCCGAGATGCCCCAAATTTTGACCGCCTATACAAAGTTAGGCCAGTCATTGACCACTTGACCACTAGTGCCAAATTTGCAGAGTCCTACTTCCCTGATCAGAACATTGCAATTGATGAGTCTCTGATCAGTTTCAAAGGGAGGCAAAAATTCCACCAATACCTGCCCAGTAAGAGGGCACGGTACGGCATTAAAATGTATAAACTGTGCGAGAGCAGCTCAGGGTACACCTACAAGTTTAAGGTTTATGAAGGAAGGGACACAAGGATTGAGCCCCCAGAATGCCCCCCAATCCTAGTAGTTAGTGGGAAAATAGTGTGGGATTTTCTGCACCCACTGCTGGACAATGGTTATTACCTATATGTGGATAATTTTTACACCAGCATCCCACTCTTTAGGTGCCTCAGTTCCAGAGGAACTGCAGCTTATGCGACAGTGTGCAGAAATCAAAGAGGCCTCCCTAGGGCACATATTGCGCAGCGCCTCAGAAGGCGTGAGAGTAGGGCCGTCTGCAATGAAAATATGTTGCTGGTCAAGGACAAGAGGAATGTCCTTGTACTGACCACAATTCATGGCAGCGGCAGCACCCTTGTCCCTCTGCATGGCACCAGTATCACTGCCCCAAAGCCAGACTGCATCCTGGCATACAATAAATACATGGGAGGGGTCTGATCTATCTGATGAAGTCCTGAATCCATACAGTGCCATGCGTAAAACAAGAGTGTGGTACAAAAAGCTGGTCGTGCACATCGTGCAGATGGCAATGTATAATGCTTACGTGCTGTCACGATGTGCAGGCCAGACAGGAACCTTCCTTGAGTTCAGGAGACAATTATCAAGACCCTGATATTTGGGGACCTAGAAGTACCAGGCCCCAGTACTTCTGGAACTGAAGATTCCTGTATTGTACCAGGGCAACATTTTCCCAGTGAAGTTCCCCAAACTGCAAAGAAAGGGAAGAGCCAAAAAAAGTGCAGAATGTGTTCCAAAAGAGGAATAAGAAGACACCACTTATCAGTGTGACACCTGCCCCGAAAAACCTGGCTTGTGCATGAAAGAGTGCTTTAGATTGTACCACACTTCCATGGATTATTAATTTTAGAATTTATTTTCCATGGAATATCACCTCCTTATACCATCATGTACTCTGCACATATTTACCTTTCATCCTGTTATGCAGTAATTTCTGGAAAATAAATTACTGTCATACAAGTGGCGTCCAAATGTTTGCTATACCCCTTGATACATTTTTTTAAGGGGTGTAATTTAACACTGAAGTCATTTGTTGGGGGCTTCCACTGTTCTGGCACTTCAGGGCTCAGCACAAGTGAAATTGTACCTGAAAACTATTACAGCAAAATCTGGCCTCTAAATATTGTTCTCTCCCACTATGTGACCATACGGCAGTTTACACCCGCATGTGAGGCATTTCTTTAGTTGGGAGAGATTGATTAACAAATAATGGATGCTTTTTCTTCTTTAACCCCCTGTGAAGATGAAATTGGGGCTAAAGTGATATTTTATTGTAAAAAAAAGTAATTTTTCATTTTCATATCCCAATTTTTAAAAATTCTGCGAAACTCCTGTAGGGTCAAAGTGTTCACTATACCCCTTGATAACTTCCTTGAGGGGTCTAGTTTCCAAATTGGGTCATTTTGGGGGGAGGGGGGGGTTTCTACTGTCTGGCACTTCAGCTTCTCTCCAAATGCAACATGGTGCCTGAAACAGATTCCAGCAAAATCTACCCTCCAAAATCCCAGTAGTGCTCCTACCGTTCTGGACCTTTCAGTGTGCCCATACATCACATTTCATCCACATGTGGGGCATTTTTGTAGTTGGGAGAAAATGCTTAACACATTGTGGGGTGTGTTTTCTCTTTTAACCCCTTGTGGTAATGCAAAAATTGAGGTTAAAAAAAAGGTCGCTTTCCCTTTTCTGGCCCAATTCTGTGAAACTCCTGTAGGGTCAAAGTGGTCACTATACCCCTTGATTAATTCCTTGAGGGGTGTAGTTTCCAAAATGGGGTCAAATTTTGGGGGCTTCCACTGTTTTGGCACCTTGGGGGCTCTGCAAAAGGAATATGATGCCTGAAAACTATTCTAGCAAAATCTAGCCTCCAAAATCCAATTAGCGCTCCGTCCGTTCTGAGTGCTGCCATGTGCCCGCACGTGAGGGTACCAGCACATATGGGGTATTGTTATGTTCAGGAGAAATTGTGTAACAAAATTTGGGGTGCAATTTCTCCTTTAACCCCTTGTGAAGATGAAAAATTTGGGGCTAAAGTGACATTTTATTGTAAAAAAAAGTAATTTTTAATTTTCACATCTCAGTGGTAACACCTGTAGGGTCAAAGTGTTCACTATACCCCTTGATAAATTCCTTGAGGAGTCTAGTTTCCAAAATGGTGTCATTTTGGGGGGGTTTCCACTGTTCTGGCACTTCAGGGGCTCTCCAAGTGCAACATGGTACCTGAAGCAGATTCCAGCAAAAACTGCCCTCCGAAATCCCAATAGCGCTCCTTCCGTTCTGGACCTTACAGTGTGCCCATACATCAGTTTACATCCTCATGTGGGGTAATTTCACTCGGACAAAGTGCATCACAGATTGTGGAATGCATTTTCTCTTTTAACCCCTAGTAAATGTGCAAATTCTAGGGCTAAATAAATATATTAGTGACAGAAATTGAAAAGTGTAAATTTGACCTTAATTTTGTTTTAATTGCTGTGAAATGCTGAAAGGGTTAAGAAACTTTCTAAATGCTGTTTTGGATTCTTTTGAGGAGTGCACCTTTGAGAATGGGGTGATTTATGGGGGTTTCTATTAGAGAGGCCTTTCAAGGCCCGTTAAGAACTGAACTGGTCCCTTGAAAAATGTGTTTTGGAAATATTCTTGAAAATTTAGAAAATTACTGCTTGACTTGTAAGCCTTATGATATCTGAAAAAAATGAAAGGGTGATTAAAATTTGATTGCAACGTAAAGCAGAGACATGGCAAATGATATTTATGAAGAAATTTGGGTGATATGACTTTCTATATAAAAGGCATGCAATTTTAAAGTTTGAAAACTGCATTTTTGTTCCAAATTTTCACCAAATTTCCTATTTTTTCATAATCAAAGACAAAACATATCAACCAAAATTTACCACTGACATGAAGTACAATGTATCACAAGGCATTATGGGAAAGGAGCTGGGGAGCTCATGCGCCCTCTATTGGATGTAACAAATCCTCAATTTGCTTTTGACTCACCGAGCCTTGAGACAGCAAAAGGGATTTTAGCCAAGCCAATTTCACTTATCTGCATACAGCGCTGTTTCCGGATCGTTGTCCTTCATCAGTACAGAGCAAAGTGAATTGGCTGGCTTAGTGGGAGGCAATGAGTGGGTTAGGGACAAGAATCTCTCACATTGAGGAGAGCACCAGTAAAGGTGTGTAGAGATTTTAATTGCCTTTTGCCCTCTACTTAGCATCTACATATCACAAGGCATTCTGGGAAAGGAGCTGGGGAGCTCATGCGCCCTCTATTGGATGAAGTACAATGTGTCATGAAAAAACAATCTCAGAATCACTTTGATTAAAGCGTTTCAAAGATATTGCCACTTAAAGTGACACATGTCAGATTTGAAAAATGAGGCCTGGTCCTTAACGCACTTTTGGGCTGTGTCCTTAAGGGGTTAAATAATTTTTGGGGGTTAGTTTTGTTTTTCATAGCCACCTGCCTTTCATTATGTATTGTAGCTAATTTTACAGATTGTATTAGGCGCTTTGTAATTCTCAAAGGCTACAGCTGACTCTTCTTGATATATATTTTTTAAATGCCCGTTTTTTATTGTTTATTGCCCTTTTAACCAGAGCCGTAAGCCATGGGGCAGTTAATTTAAGACATTTATACTTGTTCCCTTAACCTGGGAAAATTGGCCTTTTTAAAATTAAGACATTTTGCCCTCCCAACCTTTGTTTGTTTTTTTAAAATTTAAGTGGAATCTGATTAGATTATGGTCACTATTACCAAGATTTTCACCAACAGTGACAAGTCCCACATTATTAGAAATGAGCAGATCCAGCAGACCATCCCCTCTAGTTGCATCTTCTACAAGTTGGACAAGTACAAGTAGATGAATTTCCTCCCTTTTACAGACGATGCAGAACAATGACCCCAGTCAAGATCCGGGTAGTTAAAATCTCCCATCAAGACCACTGTACCTGCCTGTGCCGCCCACTCAATTTCCTTATACAACTGATTCTCTAAATCCTCGGTTATGTTGGGGGGATCTATAGATTATACCAAAAAGTATTTTATCAATGGTCATATCCTTATGCAATTCCACCCACAAGGATTCCACATCTTCACAATCTTCACATTTTCACCCACATTTGCCTCTTTCACAATCACTTTCATGCCACTTCTGACATACATACACACTCCATCTTATCATCATGTGAGGAATCTAGCCACGTCTCAGCCACGCCAACTATATCAATGTTTTTCTAATGGACCAGGTCCTCAAGCTCCCCCTAGTTTGCTTTCTAGGCTTCTGGCATTTGTGAACACACACTTTAAACTGACATCCAAGTTCACAAATTCATTACCAGAAATGTGCGTTCTTGAAGTTTTATGGCCAGATTTGTCTATACTGTTTAGATGGATCTCTCTATCAACTATTCTAATCCCCCCACCACAATCCACTTCTCCACCCACCACGGTAGCCTCTGACCTTTCTACCCCTATATCTGCTTGGCCCTCCCACCGCGTTCCTAGTTAGTTGTGTAGTGTTCATTACTTTCTGTTTATAGCTAAATGTAGTGTACAAGTACTTTATAAATGCCTGATAATTTAACAAGGCTTTCTATGGTACACCTACTTTCAGATGCACAATATTTCTATAAAATGAGAGCTCCCACTATATATTAAAATAAAAATCTATATATAAAATCAGTATGTACTATATGAAGGCAGATCAGTATAACTACATATGGGATTATTAAAGTATAGAGAAACATCTGAAATTCACAATTTTACAAAATACATATCAAACACTTTATCAAATAACTACTTATTTTGTAAATACAATACAGAATAATTATTTAACTATTGAGGTCATTTGAAGACTTCTATATATAATACTGCACAATGATATAACAATATAAAGTAGCTAAGTAAAATGGTAAATTTTACTTGGCTATTTTGTGGTTTGTAAAATGACAGCTTGTAATTTTCTAAGGCTTTTGACATACTGTAGAAGATAATCAAAGCATGCGCAACTTAATAACCATTTTACTCTCTTTATACAATTCACTCCTATTAGTCAACAGAAAATATTTTCACAGCGATAAAATGTTTAAAGCTGTTAAACAAATGGCAAGTAAAAGATTAAAAGAAATCTTTTGAATGTAACATGTTCTTGCCCTTTACTCTTCATGGCCCAAAGATTCATCCAAACTTTCCTTCAGAGTAGAAAGAAAGAAGAATTTCATTTGGTCTTCCAATAAAGTTTGAATAGGTTGTAGAATAACTTCTTTAATTCTCAGTCGTAAAACGTGGGTGGGCAGATTTCCCTCCATCCTTAGAGAGTTGACTGTTTTGAGGTTTTTATGAGGATGGATATAGTGATCTGCCTTTAGAAAGTGCTATTTTATGCAGTGACCCGTCTTTCTCTATAGACAGTACACATCATCCTTCAAATCTTCCTCCCCCAACTTTAAACATTTATGGAAGCAGGCTGGAGGGCATTGACCTATATGGTGAATTCTAAATGATGGCAGCACAACAACTACACAATTCATGTATATATCTTTTGTATTTTCCTATTTGTCTTTTAGAGAACAAAATATAATCACCAGAATAGGCAACTAGGGAGTTTTCTTTTCAAAGGCTTCACAATATCATTTACTTGAAACATAAAATTTTAAATTGTACTACCTTGGTCTGTTTAGAAAATCAGAAATTCAACAAGCCAAATAACCTAACAGTGTCAGAGGACTATACTCAACTGTTACAGTATGCTTTTGACACTACTATAATTTTGTACTTCATATATACATTATGTTAAACTATTTGATTTAGTTTAAATATCTAATTTGAGATATACAATGGGGGAAAAAAGTATTTAGTCAGCCACCAATTGTGCAAGTTCTCCCACTTAAAAAGATGAAAGAGGCCTGTAATTGACATCATAGGTAGACCTCAACTATGAGAGACAAAATGAGAAAACAAATCCAGAAAATCACATTTTCTCATTTTTAAAGAATTTATTTGCAAATTATGGTGGAAAATAAGTATTTGGTCAATAACAAATGTTCATCTCAATACTTGGTTATATATCCTTTGTTGGCAATGACAGAGGTCAAACGTTTTCTGTACATCTTCACAAGGTTGGCACACACTGTTGCTGGTATGTTGGCCCATTCCTCCATGCAGATCTCCTCTAGAGCAGCGATGTTTTGGGGCTATCGCTGGGCAACACGAACTTTCAACTCCCTCCAAAGGTCTTCTATGGGGTTGAGAGCTGGAGACTGGCTAGGCCACTCCAGGACCTTGAAATGCTTCTTACGACGACACTCCTTCGTTGCCCTGGCGGTGTGCTTGGGCTCATTGTCATGCTGAAAGACCCAACCACGTTTCATCTTCAATGCCCTTGCTGATGGAAGGAGGTTTGCACTCAAAATCTCATGATACATGGCCCCATTCATTCTTTCATGTACACGGATCAGTCGTCCTGGTCCCTTTGCAGAGAAACAGCCCCAAGGCATGATGTTGCCACCCCCATGCTTCACAGTAGGTATGGTGTTCTTTGGATGCAACTCATCATTCACTCTCCTCCAAACACGACGAGTTGTGTTTCTACCAAAAGGTTCTACTTTGGTTTCATCTGACCATATGACATTCTCCCAACACTCTTCTGGAACATCCAAATGCTCTCCTGAGAGGGATGCATCCTGAGAGGGATGCATCGGTAGTCAACAGGGTCCAACTAAGTTGGACCGTGGACATCCCATCTTTCAGGTGTATCCACCATCTGAGGGAAAGACGGGTACTGGGGAAAAGTTTGATCATCTTGTGGAGACCGAGAGGAGTATGATTCCAGGCCTTTAGAGCTTCCATCTGAAAAGAACGCATATGCCATAAAGTCCAAAGGACTGCCATGGCTGAGGATGACATTAGGCCTAAGACTCTCATAGTTGGCCTGATAGACAACAGGCAAGTTCTGAGAAGATACCGGACCACTGTGGTTAACCTTTCTTTCCTTGCAGGAGTTAAGGAAATTTTCATGTGGTTTGAGTCCAGGAGAAACCCCAGGAACTTTCTCTGAGTAGAGGGAATCACCTCTGACTTTCCCCGATTTATTAGCCAACCTAGGTGTTGAAGAAAGGACACGGCTATCTGCACATGCTGGAGCAGGATGGATTTTGACTGAGCTTTTATTAGCCAGTCATCCAAGTATGGCACTATGAATAGACCTTGAAGTCTGAGTGCGCTGCTTCTGGAGCCACCACCTTGGTGAAGGTGTGGGGAGCTAAGGGGATGCCGAAAGGTAGAGCCGCAAACTAAAGATGCTTCCTGTGGCTGGAAACTGAGACAGCGATTCTGAGATACCTTCTGTGAAGAGGATAAACTGGAATGTGTAGATAGGCATCCTTTAGGTGTAGGGTGACAAGGACCTTGCCCTGCTGTAGAAAGGATGTGACGGATTTCACGGTCTCCATTCGAAAAATGCTTTATCCTTATGAAGAGATTCAGATATATTAGATCTATAAGAATGATAAGAGGTCATCGCTGAAGACTCCAGAGTCTATGTCCCTCTAGTTGGGCTAGACCAGAGCGCAACTTGTTTGATACCTCATTAGAGGCAATGGCCACCGAGGTCTGAGCAGAGGCCATAGAATAAGCCTTTCCCTCAATGGATGAATGTTCCCTCCATGCTCCTATTCATAGGGTCCTGGAGGTTGGAGCCATCATCCCCGGGACCACTGTACGGCGGGACAATTTGGCTACTGCCATATCGACTTTAGGTGGGAGACCCCATCGGTCCAGCTGGGATTCCACAATAGGAAATAAGGCCTTAACCTCCTGATAAAATAGTGGCCTTGTCAGGATGTTTCCACTCCAATAGCATGAGCTTATCAGTGTTACGACCACTTGGAAGGCCACCTATTGGTGGAAGTGGAGGCTTACCCCGTCAACGTCTCTTGACCAGATAGACTTCAGCAGCCTATTTATCTTCTCTAGAGGAAAGAGCGTCTCATTAATCACATGGAAGTCCAGTGAAAGAGTATGTTTCTCAGATCGGGACTTTTCGAAAATCTGAGAAATGGAGTCCCGGCTCTCCTTCATGTACTTACTTTGACCCCTACAACAACGTCTCGTATAGACGGTTCATCAGAGTAGGGTCCATGCACTGACGGCAGCAAGTAATTTCATGCCCACAGTGTGTTACAGTCCACACAAACTAGGCCCCTTTTTTTTTTTTTTAAACTCCTTGCAGGATCTGAACCCAGGACTCTAATGCTGCAAGTCTGCAGTGCTAACCACTGAGCCACCGTGCAGCAGCAGCAAAAACAGTGGTGAATCCAAGTGGTGAACTGAGGCCTTCTTCACTAAAAGACAAACCATCTCCTGCAGTGAGATGAAGGCTTCTATAGGAGGGGAGGAGGAATGAGCAAGTAGTGCACCACAAAAATCCGTCTCCCCCGCAAATTTTGCGAACCTTATTTCCATGTACACAGAATTAAGCTAAAAATATACATACCAATGCCAGAAAAGATGCACAGCAAATCTAACCTTGCAAAAGGAGGAAAAACTAAGCCACAAAAAGTCTGTCCGGGAATTCAGTCTTCGGAAAACTGGAGCACAAACAAAGGTTCCGGAGGAACAAAGTGACCGACATCACCTCTGGTGGCCGCGGAGATTGTAAGGTAAGTGAAACGGCAATGCTCCACATCAAGGCCGCACAAGTGGCCTGCATTACAGGTCTTTGAACATGTGGCATACAACCACCGCTGCATGTTCTGCTGAAATCAACCTTTTCAGAGCGAAGGTTGAAAGCTTGGCTAGGCACAAAAACCTGCTTAAGTAAAGCCCCCCTTCTTTTCCACAGAAGCATCCAGTGGATGAAAGAAGAGAAGAGAGGTATAAAGATGACTCCCCAAAGGAACTTAACAAACTTTAGGGGAAAAAGCAAATATGGGAGGACAAAAAAAGACCTCCCTCCACCTGTCCCACCACACAAGACAGAAAAAAAAAAACACAAGGGGGGAGGTCTCTTTTGCCTTCTTATAGGGTACCAAAGTCATGTATAAATTATGATAATTAAAAATTCCGCCTGTCCTATCAACACACAGAGGAAGAAATACCCCATATTGTGCTGCTGTAGGACGTAAGGGAACAGGAACTGTGCTGCTCACACAATCCTGCAAAAGGGTAGAACATTTTCACTTGGTCTCAATTAAAAAAATGTATACTATTCAAACCTTGGAAAACCCCTTTAAGATCCTACGTTGAGCCATAGTAAAGAACTGCTAAAAAGTAGCAGCTCTAACTCTAGCAGATTGCATGTCCAGATATTACATCAACATTTATTACTTGGCCATTCATGTGACTAGCTACATTTAATGGTACATTTTTTGTGAATATATTCCCCCTTTAAAACATGCAGTAATATTTAAAATCAGATAGAAGCCTGTTACTAAAGTCTATCTAGTTATGAAACATTCTTCAAGTGCAGCTTCTGTACTTTATACTGTATATCCAAAGAATGACTGTTGATGGAATCCAGCAATCTTGCTTGAGAATAATTCTCCTTTGCAAAAGGTTCTTGTAAAATATAACTTTTATTTACTCCATGAAAAATTAAAAATAGTTTTGTCAAAAGGTGAGAGGTGACATCTGTAGAAGCCTACGCGTTTCGGGACTAGGTTTGTGTTAAATAATATTTGACATGCAATATTCAAGACCTTTAAGGGTTAAATTGTATTCTGCTGACATAACTCTTGTAACTTATGGTGCATGGGTGTGGATAGCATATGACTATTTTAGTAGTGTCCAAATACAGTAGTAGAAAGTATAAGGATGTTGGGAAACACCCCCTTTCATGAATATAAATGACTGACAGACACACATGTCTGGGGCTCACTACTCGGTGGGGGTCTCCCTCTCCCTGTGGGAACCTGTCTCTGTCTCTCACTTTGGGTGTCTCTCTCACCAACCCTGGCTACTTCTTCTAAGACCTTGAGAAGGATGGCGGAATCGTCCTGCAGAAGATCAACACACATTGATGAATAAGCAAGAGCCAAGATGTCTGCAAGGGATCCATCTTGAAGAAACCTAATTCCTATGAAATGTAAGACACTGACTGATATTTCTGTTATGCTGGAAGATTTCCATTTATCTGTTTCCCATAAAGGCTTCAATAAATCTCCACGTTTTATAAGAAGCTGAGTCCTCCAATAATGTTACCTTAGGGGTCAACACGTGAGTAAGGATTTCATTCAATTGTAGACTATTTTATAGTTTACGGACAATTATTATTTTACAGTTTGTCCCTTACTCATGGCATACAACCAGAGGCGTAGCTAGAGGGGGGGGGCAGAGGGGGCGGCTGCCCCGGGCCCACTGACTCTTTGGGGCCCACCCCGGGGCCGCCATTAATACATCCTTTATTTCTAACTAGATCAGTGTCTGCAGACACCGATCTAGTTAAAACGCTTCCTGCAACTTAACAGTATTGTAAACCACAAGCCAATACAGGCCTGCGGTTTACAAGACGCTGAGACCACAGACCGATGTCTGCTTCTCAGCACGGGTGGCGCGATGACGTCACAACATTGCGCCGCCTGCGCTCAGACACAGACGTCCTGTGCGTGGACAAGGAGGAAGCGGCAGCTCCATTCATCAGGATCACAGAAAGGTATTACTTTTTTTTTTTTTTTGTGGGTATATTAAGAGCATAGCTCCCAGTGGGGGAGT
The DNA here is from genome assembly GCA_947044405.1 of Leptodactylus fallax. Classification (NCBI taxonomy): domain Eukaryota; kingdom Metazoa; phylum Chordata; class Amphibia; order Anura; family Leptodactylidae; genus Leptodactylus; species Leptodactylus fallax. The sequence goes on from CAMRHE010000096.1 coordinate 4,060,516, forward strand.
CCTGATTTTACACAGCTGTCCTGCATACCTTACAGTTTGTCCCACTATGCCCCTGAAGTGTTTTGCTGTTAACAAACTTTATTAGGGTAGTGTAAAGGGTATATGCTAAATCCTAGTGGGTAAAGGACCTTTGATGACGTCATGACCATGTGATCAGACTCTTGTGTGGGTGGAGCTATTCTGGATACTGCGTGACAGACTGTGATGTTACACAGAAAGCTGGGAAAAGAGAGTGATCGAAGAGACAGAGAGACAGCATGTGTGAACAAAAGGGGGGAACTGGGGGCAGATGTAGGGGCCAGTTAAACTGAAGGCAGATGAAGGGGGCAATTAAACTGCTGGCAGATAAAGTGGGACATTAAGCTGGTGGTAGATGGAGGGGGCAATTAAACTGGGGGCAGATGAAGGGGGGCATTAAGCTGGTGACAGATGAAAGGGGAAATTATATTGGTGGCAATAAAGGGGAACATTAAACTGGGGGCTGGTGAAGGGGGCATTAAGCTGGTGGCAGATAAAGGGGGACATTAATCTGGGGGAGGAGATGGAGGGTGACATGTCTGCCTCTAGTTGCCCCCAGTTTAATGTCCCCCTCCAACTACCCCCACTGTTTAATGTCACCCTTCAACTGTCCCATAGTTTAATGTCACCCTACAACTGCCCCAGTTTAATGTCCCCCTCTAATTTCTGACAGTTTAAACTGGGGTACGATTAGAGGGACTTAATACTGTGGGGCAATTGGAGGAGAACATTATAATGTGGGGGCATATAATGTTAGGGTTACTGTAGGAGCATTATACTGTGTGGGGGCACATGGAAAAATAAATAATGTGAGATCTACTGATCACGTGACCTTATTCATGCGGTCAAAATTTTCTTGGGTGGCAATTTTGAATTCCATTATACATACATTTTTTCTATTGGTTGGGTATTCATTTGATGTTCTCCGCTTGCTTTTACACCAACGAATCAGGAATAGACAACTTTAATTTAAAAACTTTTTTGGTCCTCCGCAATTGTAAGGGGGAGGAAATGTTTCTCCGATCACGTGACCTAGATCACGTGACCTGACAAACATCTTTGGAGGTAATTTTAAACCATCATATTGTATACATAATTATATATAGCGGAACACATGATTTTTGTCCTTCCCATTTTTTCAACTAACGAATCAAAAATACAGACAACTTTGATTTGAAAACTTCTTTTATTTTCCGCTATTACAAGGGGGTGGGAATGTTTCTCTGATCACATGATCTTGGTCATGTGACCTGTCAGATTTCTAGGAGGCAATTTTAAACCAACGTACTAGGTCTAATTACATCTAGCTGGGTAGGAAAAAATCCAAAAAAAGGAGGTATGTAGACCACGCTTCACTCAAGATGCTTTATTAAACTCAATATCACAATGCGTTTCGAGGAAATAAAGTCCTCTTTATCAAGTGTATATGAGACTGAACAAAAAGGAAATAAATACAAATGAATAGATGTAAAAAACAATACTCATAGAATAATGGGAAGCTAGTTAGGACATAAAGTCCTTATTATCAAGTGTAAATAAGAATAAATAAGAGAGATTGGATATATACAAATAAATATCAAATTCTGATTAAAAAATTCCAAAACACACGGGAAATATACAAACAATAATTCAACCCCCAAAACCCCGATTACTTCACTACTCAATACCAAACCTTGGAATTCCAAAATCACAACCAAACCCAGAACCCCTTTGAACACCAAACCTAGAAATCTTCCACACAAACCTCTATTTCCTAATGGAAATATCCCAACCAATAAAACTAAGACTTCACCTGTTCTAGCTAACAGTGTTGTCATCAACAATACCGACAACACCAATTCACAACTCATATCCAATCCATCCAGTGATCCGTTCTGCAAACCAAATTCTAACAATTCTAGCACCAACAAGTACTAACCTCCCTTTCTCTCCCCCCTACTCAATTTACACCTGATAAACCCAAACATACACACCCTACTCCCCCGAAAGTGAATCCTACAATCTCCACCAATGGTACCCTTCTAAACACTCGACTTTCACATATGAACCCGACTCCCCAGTTAACAACTCCCACTTTACCAACCAATTTGGTTCATTCTGACTTTCGACTTTCCAGCAATACATCTGTTGAAGAATTACTAGATGACTCTCTGACTACTATCTACCGGTATAATACCCCCCTATCCGCTTCACAGATACAGAAAGCTCTCACAATACCCGATACTACTGATATTCTCAACTCGAGCAGACCTCCCCTATTGAATACCTCAGAGTCTTTTTTAGGCCTTCCTCCAAAACTTACACCTCTCCACACGTTTCACACAAAAGAGAACCCAATATATACAAAAATATCATACTATTACAGCCCAATAAGTCAATTGGAACACTCTCCCATCCAGGAAACCATAATAAAAGATCTAGAGGCTGCAGAGGAGGCCTTAAACATAGGACTAGGAATAGGACTAAGTCCGGAAGCAAAGAGGAACAAAAATTCAATAATAACATTTTCAACCTCTCCAGCTACTCATTGACATCCAAAGAGACTAGCCTATTATCCAAAGGTTTATCTTTTTGTCCAAACCAAAAAACGGATGATCTTGATTTATTCATTGATCTCCATACTTACATAAGGAAACTTACACTTACCTGTCATTTCGCTATTACTGCAAATAATCCAATGACTGCTAACCATTCTAAATCCCCTTCCGTATCTAGTGCTACTCCTGTACTTAACCCAATTCCTCATACAACCACTTTGAAACCCAAATCTAATTTTTACCCTCTCCAACACAAGGGTCACCATATCGAAACATTTTATTCTCTGGTGGCCAATGATTTTCAAAATCTTAACCAACATCATGACCCCAAAGTAAAATCCAACCTCCTTCAACCCGAGAAATTAGCCATTAAAACTCTGATTAATAATAAGTCTATCGTTATTAGAAATGCGGATAAAGGAGGGGGTTTGGTCATACAAGACAGGGTTGATTATATCAGAGAGGCCGATCGAATTTTATCTGATTCCAATTATTATCAAATTTTGCACAAATACCCTTCTGATTTACACTACATTGAGTATTGTGAAATCATTATCAATGCCTATACGAAAGGTATCATAACAGATAAAGAAAAGGGCTTTCTACTAATCAACGACTCCTCAATTTCACAGTTTTACCACTTACCCAAAGTTCACAAAGATCCAATTAATCCACCTGGAAGACCCATTATTTCCGGGGTTAACAGATTAACAAGAAATCTTTCACAAAACATAGACTAACAGTTACAAAAATATGTAACCAAGTTTCCATCCTATTTAAAAGACTCCACCCATTTAATCACTGAACTGTTAACCATCCAGTGGAAACCCAATTACATTTGGGCATCTCTCGATGTCTCTGCACTATACAGCAATATACCTCACTCTAAAGGCTTAGAAACGATAACTAAGACACTACTTATGGATCATACGATGCCTATCGAACAAAAAACCTTCATTAGAGACAGTATTCAGTTCATTTTGGAACACAATATATTCACATTCGAGTTAAAACTTTATCTACAGAAACGAGGTACAGCCATGGGTACCCGATTTGCACTTAGTTACGCTAATATTTACATGGGGCGTTATGAGGAATCCTTTATACAAAACAAACATTGTTGGTCACACAATATCGTTTTCTATAAAAGATACATTGATGACCTCCTATTTATATGGGAGGGCACTGAACAGTCCTTCCATGAGTTCACCAAATACCGGAATAATAACGATTGGGGAATCACGCTAAGTGGCTTACCCAAAACAAACAGCATTGACTTCCTCGATCTAGAACTGACTGGTGGCCCCGATGGTATCAACACTAAAACCTTTTTTAAGAAAGTAGACTGTAATAGTCTACTAGATTACCGGAGCTCTCATTATAGAAAATGGAGGGACAATGTACCGTTCAGCCAATCTAAACGTATTCGACGTAATTGTACCAATGACTCAGACTTCAAAACACAGAGCAAAATTTTATCCCAACGTTTTCAAGAAAATTACTATCCGAAACGTATCATCCAAGCAGCAGAATTAAAAGCACAGACTCTATCCCAGTCTGATTGTCTGGTTCCCTCCCAAAAGAATAACAACAGAGAGTATAAACACAATTTCATCACTACCTTCAACAATGCACATAATAGAATCAGAAGTATTCTTGATAAACACTGGCCAGTACTTTTAAATGATCCACTACTCAAAGCAAATATTCCGTCCAAACCTTCTATCACTTTTAGAAGAGCAAAAACCCTAAAAAACCTGTTGGCTCCCAGTAAACTGAGATCACTCACCAAACCTAAGGATCACAGCTCTATATGCCTACAACCTAATGGAGTATATAAATGCAAACGTAAGAAATGCAAATGTTGCAATACAATCAACCATCTAGCGAAAAGCATCAAAAGTTTTGTAACAAGTGAAAGTTTTCAGATAAATTATTGTTTAAACTGTTCATCTTCATACGTCATTTATGTCCTTGAATGCCCCTGCGGACTCCAATATATAGGAAGAACCATAAGACCTTTAAGGGAAAGATTAAATAAACATAGATCTAATGTAATGAACGGTTTTCTTAAGCACAGTGTCTCCAAACATGCTCTGCTAACACACAATTCCAACTTCGATGGGTTCAAAATCACACCAATAGATCATATCCCTATGCATACTAATAATCGATTCGAAAAATTAAAAAGAAAAGAAATGTTTTTGATATATAAGTTCAATTCTCTAACACCAGCTGGTCTCAATGAGGCCCTTGAATCTGTGTATGATTAAATTAGGCACTGTGAAATTCTGTAGTTTGTGATATATGCATATTTGTGCATGTGTATATATATATGTAGGTATGTGTGTATATATGTATATATACATGTAGGTCTTATGTGTGTGTACATATATGTGTGTATATATGTATGTGTCTATTTTATTTTTTTACTATTTACCATTCTCCAGAATCCCCCATATACATTCAAGCGTTTACAAATTTTCCTCACGTTTGGCTACTCTTTATCATGAGCTCTCTATTTCTTATTATACATATCATGTGCTCTCTGTCTTTGTAATTGTTTTTATTTTTAGGTTCATTATTTATTTTCTTCACCATAATAGTTGTTTATCCTTCCCAATGTACAAATGCCCCCCCACCCCATATAGCGCTCCACGTGCATTTGACGCTTCACATTATTTTATGCGTTTACAAAATTTCCCTCTTGTACGGCCATTCATTCATATATCCTTCGTTTCCTGTTGTATAAACCATTCACTGTATCTTCCAAATATTTGTGTATCCATCAATATCCTCTTTTTTTTGTTTTTCAAGTTATGGTCATAAACAATATGGCCCCATCCAGCCAGCCTGTTATTGCTATAATAGTCCACTACCTTGAAACATATTGATATTGTCCTTGTTTTGCGCTATTGTTTGCTGTCCATACACTTGCCTTCTATACTTGTGAGAGCAATCGTAGCGATGCATTATCCCGGCTCCATATTCAGTATGCACATGCGCATACCCAACTTCTAGCGTCCCTGCTCGACATGTCATTCAGTGCGCAAGCACGCAATGAACACTTCGCTTCACCACGGACATCACTAACAGATTGGTTTTCAATGCGCATGCGCGATCTCTCAACCTCCACGCTACTATACAAGCTAAGTAACGAGCGGGAGATGACAGCGCGCATGCGCATTCACATCTAATAGACGCCACTCAGTGTATTCCTTTGTTTTACCCCCTTATTTATACATAACCATGTCATTTATTTATATATTTAATTATGGCTATAAACCCTTAATTCCCAACAACTTCCAGACCAGTTTTCAATTCCTGAACTCCTTTTTATAGCTAAACTGCTCCCCCCCGTGGGCAGTACCTGCCATCTATACCTATATATACCTTCTAGCAAGCGGTCCCCCCATACACTTCAGCTCCTACAGCCTTTGGCTCCAGGCTGGTAAGTACTATCTGCTTCCTACCCTTATTCCATTTTTGGCGCCACAATCTTATTTATATTTTTTAACAATCTGGATTTTATTTCATGTGTTTTTTTACTCTGCAACATACTTTCCTTCTTTTAGATTAATGTTCTCATTTGTACTGTATATTTTAATGTGATTGACAGCTTTATATTGTCATTTCAACTAATTTTACATATTTATTATAGTTAACATATTTTTAACTGACACACCTTTTGAGTCTTAACAAGTTTACCATTTATTTATAAATATAGCTTGTATATGTAGCTAACATATTTTTCTACTGATACACCCCTTGAGTCTTAAGAAGTCTACCATCTTTATAATTTTAGTTTGTCCTTATTTATTTATTTGTATATCCAATCTCTCTTATTTATTCTTATTTACACTTGATAATAAGGACTTTATTTCCTAACTAGCTTCCCATTATTCTATGAGTATTGTTTTTTACATCTATTCATTTGTATTTATTTCCTTTTTGTTCAGTCTCATATACACTTGATAAAGAGGACTTTATTTCCTCGACACGCGTTGTGATATTGAGTTTAATAAAGCATCTTGAGTGAAGCGCGGTCTACATACCTCCTTTTTTTGGATTTCTTCCTACCCATCTATGTGCTGCCTGGATCCTAGAGATCCTAACGCTTAGAGGTTCCGCAGCTCCCACATGCCGTGACGTACATTGGACCAGTCCACTTTATCATTTGTGATCACACTTTTTTTAACAAGGTGAGAGTCCATCAATACAAGTGTTCTAATTTACAGGATTGTCATCGCAGGAGCGGACCAATTGAGGGGACATTGGTACACACCAGACCCCATCAATTGTATGCTCGTATACTGTGAACCCACATCCTATGTTCATCCACCAACTCTCAACCTCTAATAGTGGACATGTCCTAGTCACCCTATATATTCCATCTTATAACACAATTTCATTGTGTCATTTATCACTATTATCATCATAACTTTTTGAAAAACAATATTACCCTATGTGCCGTTCGGCGTTGTTGTTTTTGTTTCTCTATTAAAGCGTAATTACATCTAGCGGAATTTATGATTTTTGATCGTGTAACTACAGTTACAAAATTCTATGTGAATTATGGGCGGTCAATTCATCAAGACCAGTAATATACATACTGATCTTGAAAATTGATAACTTGTAGATATAAAAATATATTTTTTTTTTCTCAACATATTCAGTTTTGTATAGTATTATTTTATTTTGTCTTTGCTAGGTCTCTCTAATACATGCCTTATAATAGTGTTCTTCATTGTATACATATATACTTAGATAATGATTCTCTTCACATAATTGTAAACTTTGTAATATGTCTAAATGCTCACATTTGAAATTTAGTGTGTCGGTCATGTGATAGCATCACATGACTAATAAGATGTTTTACAGCGGTAATTTCAAATGATGAATATGAAATTCAGCAAATTTCTACATTTTCTTAAGAGATTTTTTTTAATAGTTGTTTTCACTTGATATGTGATTTTATTTTAACATCAAGAAATCTTTATTAATGAGTAGAAACATGTTCACAGATGCATATTGTTGAAGTGATTAGTTAAGGGGTGTGTCTGAGTTGTTTTCACATTTTTAAACCGTGGTTGTATTTGTGAGTTTTATGCAATGAGTAAGGGACAAACCTAGCCCCGAAACACATAGGCTTCTACAGATGTCACCTCTCACCTTTTGACAAAACTATTTTTAATTTTTCATGGAGTAAATAAAAGTTATATTTTACAAGAACCTTTTGCAAAGGAGAATTATTCTCAAGCAAGATTGCTGGATTCCATCAACAGTCATTCTTTGGATTAATACTGGTCTCTAAACGTGGGGACAGGTTTCCGTGCAATTAACTGAAGGACTCTTCCACCTGAGACGAGATTCTACAGTCATGGCCAAAAGTTTTGAGAATGATACAAATATTAGTTTTTACAAAGTCTACTGCTTCAGTTTTTCTAATGGCAATTTGCATATACTCCAGAATGTTATAAAGAGTGATCAGCTTAACAGCAATTACTTGCAAAGTCAATATTTGCCTAGAAAATGAACTTTATCCCCCAAAACACATTTCAACATCATTGCAGCCCTGCCTTAAAAGGACCACCTAACATCGTTTCAGTGATTGCTCCATTAACACAGGTGTGGGTGTTGATGAGGACAGGGCTGGAGATCAATCTGTCATGATTAAGTAAGAATGACACCACTGGACACTTTAAAAGGAGGCTGGTGCTTGCCATCATTGTTTCTCTTCTGTTAACCATGGTTATCTCTAAAGAAACACGTGCAGTCATCATTGCACTGCACAAAAATGGCCTAACTGGGAAGAGTATTGCAGCTAGAAAGATTGCACCTCAGTCAACAATCTATCGCATCATCAAGAACTTCAAGGAGAGAGGTTCCATTGGTGCCAAAAAGGCTCCAGGGCGCCCAAGAAAGACCAGCAAGCGGCAGGACCGTCTCTTAAAAGTGTTTCAGCTGCGGGATCGGGCTACCAGCAGTGCAGAGCTTGCTGAGGAATGGCAGTAGGCAGGTGTGAGTGCATCTGCACGCACTGTGAGGCGGAGACTCTTGGAGCAAGGCCTGGTCTCAAGGAGGGCAGCAAAGAAGCCACTTCTCTCCAGAAAAAACATCAGGGACAGACTGATATTCTGCAAAAGGTACAGGGAGTGGACTGCTGAGGACTGGGGTAAAGTCATTTTCTCTGATGAATCCCCTTTTCGATTGTTTGGAACATCTGGAAAACAGTTTATTCGGAGAAGAAGAGGTGAGCACTACCACCAGTCTTGTCTCATGCCAACTGTAAAGCATCCTGAAACCATTCATGTGTGGGGTTGCTTCTCAGCCAAGGGAATCGGCTCTCTCACAGTCTTGCCTAAAAACACAGCCATGAATAAAGAATGGTACCAGAATGTCCTCCAAGTGCAACTTCTCCCAACCGTCCAAGAGCAGTTTGGCGCTCAACAATGCCTTTTCCAGCATGATGGAGCACCTTGCCATAAAGCAAAGGTGATAACTAAATGGCTCAGGGAACAAAACATAGAGATTTTGGGTCCATGGCCTGGAAACTCCCCAGATCTTAATCCCATTGAGAACTTGTGGTCAATCATCAAGAGACGGGTGGACAAACAAAAACCAACAAATTCAGACAAAATTAAAGCATTGATTCTGCAAGAATGGACTGCTATCAGTCAGGATTTGGTCCAGAAGTTGATTGAGAGCATGCCAGGGAGAATTGCAGAGGTCCTGAAGAAGAAGGGTCAACACTGCAAATATTGACTTGCTGCATTAACTCATTCTAACTGTCAATATAAGCTTCTGTTACTCATAATATGAATACAATTATATTTCTGTATGTGATAAAAACATCTGACAAACACACATAAAAACCAGAGGGCAGCAGATCATGTGAAAATATAATATTTGTGTCATTCTCAAAACTTTTGGCCATGACTGTACTATACGTGAGTGGGGCTGTGTACACAATTTTTTGTTTTTTGGTCTGTACTTTATACTCTGTAATAGCTTCAGACAATACTTTCAATGTCTCTGTATGACCTTTTGTTGACTGTAAAATGTGCTGTGCCACAAGAATTTAGTAACTTCTGCCTTTGTTTAAACTTTAATGGAAACATTAGGTATGGTATGAGTTAAAATTGGATGACTATTTAGTTTCAAAGAAAAAAAATATGGAACAAAAGCCTCATGGTTTTAAACTGCAGTGGGCTAGGGTTAAGTGCATATTAATGTACTGTATGTCAGTGCCTTAAAGGGGTGGCTCATAGTGACAACCCCTATTCATGTGCAATACAACAAAACATTACAAAATGTAATAAAAATAACAAAGCTACTTAAGGCTAAAGCCCCACCTTGCGGAAACGGAGCTTTTTTGTTGCAGATTTTGGTGCGGTTTTTAGAGCCAAAGCCAGGAGTGGATTGAGGAAATGGTAGAAGTAAAAGACCTTCCTATATATTCCCCATTTCTTTTGTAGCCATTCTTGGCTTTGGCTCAAAAAACGCAACAAAAAAAGTTGTGTTTCCGCAACGTGGGGCCTTAGCCTAAGGAAAGAATCAGAATTTGAAAAAGTATGTACAACTGATAATTCATATAACTTAAGAATTAAATAGTTAAAGAGTTAAGAGTTAAGTAGTTAGAATACATTGAATAATGTGACATCCAATAGATGAGTAGGAATAACAAGGAATTACAATTAATATAAAGAGGAATAGATTAAGTTGCCTGGACAGTCAACTTAAAGAGGATCTGTCATCAAACACAAAATATACAGTAAATCCCATATGGGGTGGCACAGTGGTTAGTACTGCAGCCTTGCAGCACTAGAGTCCTGAGTTCAAATCCTGTCAAGGACAACATCTGCAAGGAGTTTGTAAGTTCTCCTTGTGTTTGCATGGGTTTCCTCCAGGTACTCCGGTTTCCTTCCACACTCCAAAGACAAATTGATAGGGAATGTAGATTTTGAGCCCTATATGGGACAGTGACTGACAATATCTGTAAAGTGCTGCAGAATATGATGCCGCTATACAAGTAAGCATAATAGTAATACATCATTTGATTCTTGCTGTGCTCCTGTTCAATTTGGGGCTTTTCTTTTTAAAATCAATTTACCGGTTCAAAAGATATGGCCCTGGAAAATTATAGCTCTGATTCTCCAAGTGGGCGGTAATCTTTTGCTTTTCTCTGACAGAAAAAGGTTCCCGCCCACACAAAGAATCAGAGCTAGTTTACATATAATCTTCCAGGGACCATTTCTTTTGGAATGGGTGGGCAGATTTTAAAGAGAAAAACACCAGATTCTTGAGGGGCACAGCAAGAATCAAATGATATATGTTATTTAGTATTTCTACTTGGTGAAATGTCCTCTTTAAACTTTGCTACATGTGACTGTCCAATTTATACATTTCTCAACATTGAAACTGAAAAAAGGCCAAAAAAACTAAAAATCTGCCAGGGTATGTAAACTTTTTAGCACAACTGTAGCTTTGTTTTAGTTTTTTTTAAACTTTAATTTCAATTAATGCCTATTCTGTGCAGTTTGGACTTATTTTTCAAGTGATTGCCTCCTTTATTTAAGTAGTTTCATGAAATACAGAAAACAAAAATCAAGTTATGCGGTGCTGTGGAGATATTTAGGTTTAGGTTGTCTCTTATGCCAATCATTTTCATTGACTATACATTTACAAGGCTGGCAAGTGGTAGGCCTAGGTCTGATGTGGAAATGATGCTATATAGCCAATAGACTGTCTGTCAGTATAACACAAGAGTACTTCAATGTATTACAGTAGCAGTCAAACAAATGCCATAATGGGACTACAAAAAATTGTCATCATCCAGTGAAGGCCACCTCCTCTTTCTTTGTGTGCCGACTCCCCATGCCCGCTCAATAGTGCCTGGGAAGCTGGCTCACAATACTTGCTTGCTCCTCTTGCTTCTGGTCTGGAGCTTCCGGAAGTGACGTCGGGCCCGGTCCCAGACAGCATGGGAGGCCTGCAGCGCAGAGCCAGCATCTCCTCCACTCTAGGCAGACGTCAAGAAGAGGAGGAGACATGAAGACAGGTAAGTATGATGCGGGAGGGGCTTAGTTAGTTAGGTGGGAAGGGCTAGTAGTGGACGGGCTAGCTAGGGAGACAGGGAGAGGGTGTAAGGGAGTGAGAGAGCAAAGCATTATGGTAGTTGTAGGATAGAAGCACAGGAAGCTACACCATGTAAACAAATGCAGAAGATGCCAGGAGCACAGAGAGAAAACCAGAAATCACTCACTGCTAAAGGTATTTGGGTGCACTTATTAACCCATTAATAAAACTAACATACCTTTTTTTTTTATACAAACCAACCTGGTCCTATGTGAAAAAGTAATTGCCCCTAAGCCTAATAACAGGTTGTGCTACCCTTGGTGGGAACCACTGCAAGCAAGTGATTGCAATAACTGTCAATGAGTTTTTTACATCTGTGGAGGAATTTTGGCCCAATTTTCTTTGCAGAATTGCTTTAATTCACCCGCACTAGAGGGTTTTCGAGCAAGAATGACGTGTTTAAGGCCATACCACAGCATCTCAAGACTTTGACTAGGCCATTCCAAAACCTTCATTTGTTTTTTTTGCAGCCAGTGGTGTAATGATCACAAACACTTCAATGCACCTTTCCTGGGGTTCGAATAGTACACAGGCCCAAAGAGGATGCTGGAGAGAGCTGGATGTAGAGAGGATGCCTAGGAAAGGTGAGGCAAGGTGAGTATAAGTGTTTGTTATTTTTACTCACCTCCCCATGGCCCCTACTTATTATGCTCTGGGGTCTGAGGAAACCCCAGAGAGCAATAATGACACCAAAATGAATTGGTGGGCTGCACCTAACAAATATTCAGCTAAATGAATTTCATGGTTTTCACCTGAAGTGGCTCGAGGCTTTCAGTGCATATTATACTGGGGGAGGGGGCCCTTGGGAACATTGTATACAGTGTGGGTCCACTGTGGAGAGCATATTATTCAGTGTGGGGCCACTGTGGAGTTTTACACTGTGGGGTTGAGGGTTCTGTGGAGCATATTATTCTGTGTGGGGCCCCTTCACTATTTACATCACAAGCCATGTATTTTATACCAGCTGTGCAATGTTATTACAGGCTGTAATTACTTTACACAGTCAATATAATACTGTGCGATATAGTGAAGGGGTCAAAGTAATCGCAAAAGCATAATGGTCCCTTCAAACAGGTGATCAGCAAGGACCCTGGGCGTTGGACACTCTCTGATCTGTTAGATCTTAGACTGTTAGGACTCTGCAGATCAGTTGTTTCCCAGAGTAGGCAGCGTCCATGGTCTACATGCTGGGTGCTGCACTGCTCACTCACCATATTCTTGATAACCATAGTTATGGGTATTATAGCTGTATACCTTTCAAGTTTCTGAGATACTGCTGCAGTACCCATAATCTTTGCTATCAAGAAGATGCTGTAGGGAGGTGGCCCCCACAAGACTTTGCATATGCCACTTTTTTTAAGCCATTCTGAGGCGTACTTGCTGGTATGTTTCGGTCATTGTCCTGCTGCAAAACCCAAGTATGCTTGAGCTTAAGGTCACAAACTTATGGCTGGGCAATCTCCTTCAGCATTTCCTGGTAGAGAGTAGAATTCATGGTTCCATCAATTACAGCAAGTCACCAAGGTCCTGAAACAGCAAGGCAGACCCAGACCATCACACTACCACCACCATGTTTAACTGTTGGTATGATGTTCTTTTTCTGAAATGCTTTTGTAAGGGAATTGCCAGTTGAGCAATTCCCCAGTGCTGCTGCAGAACCCTGGGGGGAGAGGCACAACAAGACAGTGAGCCCTAAAGCTGAACCCTGGCTAACTTGCCTGATCTGTCCTAGATGACAGCCAGCAACTGGTCGACAGTCCCTTCTTAATATAAGTGGCAACACAGAATGCAGATAAGACAAACAACGAAAAGGGAGGTCGGCTAGCCAAGGAATCAGTAACAGACGAGCTATGCAGTACAGAATCAAAATCCAAGAGAATAGTCAAAGTAAAAGCCAGAGGTCAGAAATAGGAATACCAGTAACAAACAGCAAGGAGTAAAGGCCAGTACGCAAAAGCAATAGCAAGCGCCAATGTGAATGTGAGCAAAGATTATATAGGAAGGAAGAACCCGCCCCAGATTTGATAGGACGAAAGGCTGTCAATCACACAGGCAAGGCCGAGATTAACTATTTGAGGAGCAGAGAGAAACAAAAGTGCAGGAGACGGGTGTGGCGGAAAATCAATTACATAGTCTAGGACAGTGTTCAGACTGAGCAACAAGAATCTTAAACAAGGAATCAAACTGAACACACCTCCTACGCCAAAGTGTGCGGGCGGAGGCAGCGGCATAACTAGGAATGGCTGGGCCCCAAGGTGAAAATTTGACATGGGGCCCCCCTGAACCGCCCCCTCCCACCCCCCCCCAAAAAACGCATTCCTGCACACAGTATTATGTCCCATAGTGGCCCATGCACACAGTATTATGCAGCATAGTGGCCCCTGCACACAGTATTATGCCGCATAGTGGCCCCTGCACACAGTATTATGCCCCATAGTGGCCCCTGCAAACAGTATTATGCCCCATAGTGGCCCCTGCACACAGTATTATACCACCCATGAACAATTATTATACTCTGGAGTCTTTTCAGACCCCAGAGTATAATGATTGGAGACCCAGGGGAGGATAGAAACATAAAAAAAACAATGCTACTTACCTGTTCCTCTCTCCGGTCCACTCCCTGCTACTTCGGCCTTCTTCAATGTTGGACCAGGCCGGCGTCACGTGATGCGGGCCAGCGTCGCGATTCAAAATGACTTTTGGCTGACGTCTGGGACATCACCAAACAGCCCCGAAATCTGGAGAAGCGTAGGAAAGGTAAGTACATTGTTTTTTATGTTCCCTCACCTCCCCTGGGCCTCCGATTATTATACTCCGGGGTCTAAAAAGTGGCCGTGGCCTTACCTACCGATCCCCGCTACTGCTCACAGCCGCCTCCACAAAACGCTATAAGCAATGATGAATAGCATAGTAAAGACAAAGCATGGTAATAAAGTGTCAGTGCATATTAAAAGTGCCTAAATATACAGAAGTGTATAGAAAATAGGAACCCCAAAATCCGCCGCCACCCTTTCCATCGTCCGCAACAACAAAGAACAAACCGAGGAATCCCGTGGCCCAACACAGAGAAAGTCATCCAAATAATGAATTATAGATGGACAACCCGAAACATCCCTCACCACCCATTCCAAAAACGTGCTAAATGCTTCAAAATACGAAAACGACAGCGAACAGCCCATGGGAAGGCAACGATCCACATAAAACTGGCCCCCCCCCCCCAAAAAAAACAACAAACGCTGGCTCTCCGGGTGTACCGGCAGTAACCAGAATGCCGCCTCCACATCAGTTTTTGCCAGCAACGCCCCATATCCAAAATGCCGGACCCATGAATTAAAAGCATCAAAGGATGTATACACCCCTGAGCAAAGCGCGGGATCAATGCCGTCATTAACCAACCCGCCCTCTGGGAATGACAAGTGGTGAATCATCCGAAACTTTAAGGGCTCCTTCTTCGGAACCACCCCCAGCAGCGACACAACCAGGTCCGGCCAAGGAGGGTTAGAAAAAGGGCCTGCCATCCTCCCCAACTCGACCTCTTTCCTAATCTTCTCCAAAACCACTTCCGGATGCTCCCGAGCCGACTTCAAATTCCGACCCCCCAACATACCCCCAACCCTCACACTGGGAATCCAAAACCCTTCTTGGAGACCCACCACTAACAGAGCTGCCGCCTCCCGATCCGGGTATCTATCTAGAAACTCCCGCATCCTTTCCAGACGCACTGGCGTCACCCCCTTTTCCAGTTGACTCCGCCCCCTTTTGTTTTCCCTTAAAACATCAGTTGGCCCCATGACTACCTCCGCAGGAGGAGCACTCGTTCTTAAATTTGCATTTGGAGCCAAATTTACAGCTCCCCTCATTAAATAGGAGGCAGAGTCCCTTTTGTGCGGCGACCGAGCACCCCAGGGCCTCGGTACCCCCGATCCCCCCTGGAAAGGGCTGCCCCGACTTACCCTGCGCCATAATGCGCAACCACAGTCCTATATCTTTATGGTCCCAGCGAATACTGGACAGAACTGCCTTTCGCTGCCTAAATTGTTCGTCATATCAGAGACAAGCCTGACCCCCGTACACCCGATAAGCCTCCCCAATAGCATCTAAATAACAGAAAAGGGAGGAACAATTGTCCAGTGCCTTTTCCCTAATCACACTAGCCACAATGGCGAATGCCTGAAGCCAATTGGAAACAGTCCTGAGAATAAGGCGATATCGCCTCTTCTCCTCCTTCTCCTCTTTCTTGGCCCTATCCAAATTGAAACGTTCCAATGGCAACAAGGAAAATATGTCAACATACTCCCCTTTCCATATACACTCTAGTACCTCCTGCTTCAGATGGGCCCCCAGCGGGCCCTCGAGGCATACATACACCTCCCCTTTCCCCTTGCATCTGTACAGACACCTACACACCCGTGGAAGACGAAGCCCCCGACACTGAAGCCCCCTTTGAATTATTCACCCCCCAGGCTGCCACAGGAGACAACGTCACCGCCGCCCCCTCCCCAACCCCCTAACCATATCCGCCAACGCTCTCATAAAATTATCTAAACCCATGCTAAGCTCCCCAGGGTGCCCCACAACCTCTCCTCCCCCAGGAGCAGCTAAAAAGGTCCGAGATAAAAAAGTTGTCGCCTCACCTGGTTGCTTGGGTGCTTTGTCCTCAGCAACTGCACTATCCGAGCCCGATGCGGAGCTGGATCCTCGCTGTAGTCGGATGTCACGTCCTTCCATCCGCCATCTTGGGAAAGGTCGAAGTCCCGCCTCCCAGGCCTCACTGCTCCGGAAGCGCCGACATCATCCTGCACCTCCGGGCCGACAGCAGACATCGAAGGCGCAAGCCCTGCAGGCAAGGCAGAAAGGGCTGCGCCGTCTCCCCCCACGTACCTACAGCCGCCGGGCCTGCTGTGCAGCTGAAGGCCCGCTCATCACCCTCGCTCCGGACTTCCTGATGGAAGAGGGAAGGGGGGCTCCCCTCTCTTGTCGCGGGTCCCACCGCAGACGTGGATTCCTCCCGGCCCGGAAATGGCGCGCAGTGGCATGTCGCGCGGGCCCTGAAGCTGGAGGGTCCCTGGAGGGGCTCCTAATGCGGTACCGGACTCGGGGGGTCACCTCGGGGCTAAGGCGCGCCGGAGGCCTAACCTAATCTGCCAGATGGGGAAGGGCGGCTGTCCCTATCCCCCCGACCTCGGGACAAGGCCCTGAAGTTGGGCCTGAAGCCACTGAGGCCCACGGACATCAGCTTCAGCCCGGAGCTGCGAAAGTAAGGACTCCACGTCCGCCATCAGGAGAGGTAGACTGGAAGCTGTGTGGCTGTTGACTCGTCCACTTCTCCCTCTGAATGGTGCCAATACTCCCCCTCTCTTTGTTTAACTACCACCCCCCAGCATGCTCCCCTCCCCTCTGCCCTCCCCTAACGACCAATTTAACCCTCTTTCCCTGTCTATTCATCCTCTCCTGGCAGCCCTGTCATGAGGCCTACCTTTTAAGTCTTAGCCTTTTAGTCCGGCCTTATTTTATTGTTATTTCATTTAGTTTTCTATAATCAACACAAGGCCTTAAGGTACCATCTTTCTTTTTAACAAAAAATATTGGTGCACCTGCTGGTGAAGTAGATGGGCGAATAAATCCTTTAGCTGAATTTTCATTTATGTATTCTTTAAGTGCTTTCAGTTCAGGCTCTGACAATGGATATATGCTTCCAAAAGGTATAGCTGCCCCTGGCAACAGTTCAACGGGACAGTCATAAGGTCGGTGTGGGGGCAACTTGTCAGCATTCTTATTATCACATACATCAGCAAATACTTTATACATAGACGGCAGTTTAGGGGATGTTTCAAGGTCCTCGGTACCGTATGCATGAGGTTGATTAGATGAAGTCTATTCTGAGTGAACCTTTGGTTGGAAGGACACTACTTTGGTTTCCCAGTTGATCTAGGGTTCTGAATTTACAGCCATGGAAGTCCCAAGATGATTGGAAAATGTGGAGATGAAATTAGTAAGAAAGATAAAACCTCTTGGTGATTAGGTTCCATAATTATCTCCAAGGGTTCAGTCTCTTGATTAATTGGGCCTGAGTTCAGTGGGAACCCATCAACCGTTTCCATCAGAATTGGTGAAAGTCTCCCCTGGATCTTCACTCCATGCTTATTAGCAAAAGCAATATCCATAAAATTTCCATTTGCTCCAGAGTCCAACATGGCAGAGGTAGATATCCACTGTGAGCTGGTATGAAACTTGATGGAAATGAAGCAATGATAGTCCTTTCTTTACTTCTTAATGTTAGGTGCAATCGAAGAAATTGAGCGGATGACTGCATTCACTGGTGGCACTGGTTCAGAAAAAACGGATTCATCCTCGGATAGGTCAGGATCCGCTATAACCGCCACTGACTTCTGTCGACGACTTGGACAATTACTGAGAAAGTGATCAGGTTTACCACAATAGAAGCATTGATTTTCCTGCAGTCTGCGTTCCCTTCTATCGGCACTTTCACGTTTTTTTTGTATACTGTCAATCTGCATAGGTTCAGCATCAACTTCAGAGTACTTCTTAGTTTCAGAGTCTCTGGAGGTGGAAGGTGGAACAGATAAGTACCGATTATTACAAAGCTAGGTAGAACTCCACTTTTCTTGCCTCCGTTCAGACAGTCGAGTATCAAAATGAACACAATGATGTACAAAATCATCAAAATTTGTTGGAGCGTCAGCACATGCTAATTCATCTTTAAGTGCATTAGATAATCCATTCTTGAAAAATGTTAATTTTGCACCATTATTCCATTCAGTGTCAATGACCCACCTTCTGAATACTGTGGAATATTTAACAACCGAGTGTCTGCCCTGACGTAGAGCCAATAATGTTGCTTCAGCTGTTGCACATCGATTAGGATTATCAAATACCTGGCTTATACCCAGTGGCGTAACTAGGAATGGCTGGGCCCCAAGGCGAACATTTGACATGGGGCCCCCCCAAGCCGCCGCCCCCAACCCCCCCAAGTCGCCGCCCCCAACCCCCCCAAGCCGCCGCCCCCAACCCCTCCCACACACAAACCGCATTCCTGCGCACACTATTTTGCCCCATAGTGGCCCCTGCACACGGTATTATGCCCCATAGTGGCCCCTGCACACGGTATTATGCCCCATAGTGGCCCCTGCACACGGTATTATGCAGCATAGTGGCCCCTGCACACAATATTATGCCCCATAGTGGCCCCTGCACACAGTAGTTTGCCCTATAGTGGCGCCTGCACGCAGTAGTTTGCCCCATAGTAGCCCCTGCACACAGTAGTTTGCCCCATAGTAGCCCCTGCACACAGTAGTTTGCCCCATAATGGCCCCTGCACACAGTAGTTTGCCCCATAGTAGCCCCTGCACACAGTAGTTTGCCCCATAGTAGCCCCTGCACACAGTAGTTTGCCCCATAGTGGCCCCTGCACACAGTAGTTTGCCCCATAGTGGCCCCTGCACACAGTATTATGCCCCATAGTGGACCACCCATGAACGATTATTATACTCTGGGGTCTTTTCAGACCCCAGAGTATAATGATCGGAGACCCAGGGGAGGATAGAAACATAGAAAACACTGCAACTTACCTCTTCCTCGCTCCGGTGCACTCCCGTGCGCTACTTCGGCCATTTTGTCGGATCTCGCGCGATCCAGGCCGGCGTCGCGACGCATAATGACGTCGGCTGACGTCTGGGACGTCACCAAACAGGCCCGAAGCCTGCGGAGCGGCGGAGAGGTGAGTTACAGTGTTTTTTATGTTCGCTCACCTCCCCTGGGCCCCCGATCGTTATACTCCGGGGTCTCAAAAGACCCCGGAACCCCGGAGTATAACGATAGCAGTGATTGTGGGGTTTGCGGTAGCGACTGCCACAGGGCCCCGGGCCCCGTAATGTTCCGGGGACCTGTGGCAGTCGCTACCACTGCTACCCCGGTAGTTACGCCCCTGCTTATACCTGCAGGAAAGGCTTCTAAATCATCAAGACGTGCATCATTGGTCTCAATAAGGGGATTAGCCCAGGCTACGGCCTTATGAGTCAGAAACATAATAATACACAGCACCTTAGATCTGTCAGTGAGGAAGTGAGAAGGGTGTGCACCAAAATATAACTTGCATTGATTAATAAATCCACGGTATTTATCACAGTCCCCACCAAACCTGAAAGGTGGAAGAGGCAAGGTGGATGCAGAAGCTGGAACCACAGTCCGCGTTTGAAGTTCCTGTATTGCTCCGCATGTTGAGCCACCATATTTTGTAAATCCTGAGTTGCTTGTCCGAATATTTGCACATTATGAGATATCTGGTTTTCAAATGCCAAATACTTTGTTTTCAAACTTTGCATTTCAGCGAAGATGTTAGTAAGTAAACAGTTCTTATTATTTACACAAACCTCAAAACTCCCTACCCCCGGCGGATTCCATAGTTCAGGCTCAAGTATCCCATTACGATACTGGTACTCACGGCTGGAATCCAATGGCCAGATGGAAGAAATCCAGGCGCAGTTAGATGTTGTAGAGTAGTAGTCCAGGGTATGGCTTGAGGTGTAGATCACAAGGGTAATACAATGAGGAGTAGCAATAATTTGGGAAAGACAGTTCAGAGGAGCTGGAGACTGGAAGCAAGTCACAATACTCAAGCAATGGTTGAATTGCCTCATGGGTAAAAATAGGCCCAAACAGGAAACAAGAAGGCTTCAAATTGGCACACATCGGTCATCTTTGTTAAGGGCAAATCCTAGGATAACACAGCAGCCTCCAGTGGTGAGGAGTGGAAGTGCAACACAATTGTTCAGAGTGAGAGAAACAGAGGCCATTGGTGGTAAATTAGAAAAATACACCAGGATTCTGACACCTGAGTTAGAGATGGAATCTGCTAACACATCTAATACACCTAACTCTAGACTGCAAGAAACTGGTTGTGGGTAGGCAGTATTGTCCAAATGTGAAATTTGAGACTATGGAGACTGGTAGATAAATGTGACTGGTTACTAAGAGACCAAGTTCTTGCAGCCCCAGAGTGCTGGAGATTGCGTGTGACAATTGTCACTGAGTCTACATGAACAAGTGCCTATTAAAGGATCTGTATGGTAACCAACCAGCCTGCTGTCTTGAAACACAGATGCAACTTGGGTGTGGAGACTAAAGGGTACTGCACAAAAACCAAAGTTGTGTAATGAGCAATGGCCATGTCTCACGACAAAAAGCTTTGAGGCAAGAATATTACAAGGCTGCACATGTGACACCACCGGATAAACCTGCTGATAGAAATGGATATATTGTGTGGGACTGCTTCCACACAGGTGGGCTAGCTTGCTAGATTGAGTTTTCTGCATTTCTAATGTATAAAGGTTGAATACAGAACCATTAATCCGCATTTAAACCATTAAGACAGCATGTTGTAAAGGCAGCCTTAAGAAGTCTCAGTCTGTTTGTTTGTGCCAATCAGAACTACATCCAATGGTAGTGTGAACAGCCCCTTACTCTGCAAAGAGTGAAATTGACAGGAATTATGCCTCTGTAAGACATGGAACTGCCAATCCTGTGCCCTCTTTGAGAAACTGTCATAAACACCAAGTTAGTTGCCTTTTGTAAGATTCTTGTAACCACTAAGCTTGCTGTCTCTTTTAAAACATGTAAACACCGTGCTGCCTCAAATCTCGGTGAACAATCTTTCTAGTTCAGCTGCTTTGATACCACATTTTAGAAATGAGGAAAAGAATCTGTATGTAATAAAGACTGGATCAGACTTAAAAACAAATGCAAATATTTTTCAGTTTTTATGATGGATGCATCAAATAAAACGATTCAAGTGTATAAGTATGCATCTGTTTGTATGTGTTTTTGTTGCAAAAAAGATGCTTTTTTTTTTTTTTTGCTCGATGGAACATCGCAAACACCATCATTATTCCATGTAGTTAAACAGAAAGAAACACAAACTATAAAAAGTGCATTACACTTTTCGATCCATTTTTTTTTTCTATGTATATAGATTTATATTGTGTACTGCATTGCACCAATATTTCAAAGGCATAGCCTGGGAGACGCAAATTTAGTTTTGCGGCTTCCTCTGATAATGAATCGACTCAGTCAACAGAACATACTTGGTCTCCTACCCAACCTGCTCTGCTCCAAGGAAAAGCAGGAAGAGTACAGTGGGGTCAGTCTATCCAAGGGCATAACTACCAGCGTAGCAGAGAAAGCAGCTGCAACTAAGGGGACCCATTTTTATTGAGGCCTAGGGTGCAATTAATGATAACTATGGATGATGGAATGGGATGTGGAAAAAAAGCTCAGTATTGGCAGAATGCAGATGCAGCACAGCAAATATATATGTAATTGGGACATTCTGCTACATGTAATATAATGCTGGAAAATTTAGTTCCCTGGCAACTCCAAATTATTGTGCCATCCTTGTGTGGAGCCCTAAGACAAAACACTCATGGGGGCATGAATCCTGGTAAATACTGACCCCCTTACAGTGTATAAGATGTGTATGTTTTATGGCAGATGAAATAAATGAGAGTCCCGGTCGGCGGGAGGTATGTCCTCCGGACGCAGATGAGTACAATGATGAATGAAGCAGGAGCCGTCTGCAGACAGCTCCAGATTCACCACTGTGCTTCCCCTGTGCTCTGGCCCGGGAGCTGTAGGCGTGATGTCACTCACATTGCGCCTTCAGCTCTCAGAGCACTCTGTGACTGAGACTGCAGACAGAGCAGCAGGGTAGCAAGGAGAGTTGAGTGCTTTTTATGTTAAACTTTGGGGGCAAATTGAGGGGTAACATGAAACTGGGGGCAGATGAAGGGGGCACATGAAACTGGGGACAGATGAAGGGGTCACATTAAACTGGTGGCAGATGAAGGGGGGCATTAAACTGATGGCAGATGAAGGGGGGACATTAACCTGGGGGCAGATGAAGGGGGGGACAAACTGGGGGCAGATGAAGTGGGGACATGAAACTGGGGAAGATGTAAGGGGGACATGAAACTGGGGGCAAATGTAGGGGGATATGAAACTGGTGGCAGAGATGGAGGGGGAGCATGAAACTGGTTGCAGAGATGGAGGGGGAGCATTAAACTGGTGGCAGGTGAAGGGGGGACATGAAACTGTGGTCAGATGGAGGGGGGCTTTAAACTGGGGGCAGATGAAGGGGGACATTAAACTGGTGGCAGATGAAGGGGGCATGAAGCTGGGGGCAGATGGAGAGGGGCATTAAACTGGGGGCAGATGAAGGGGGCATGAAACTGGTGGCAGATGGAGGGGGGCATTAAACTGGTTGGCAGATAAAGGGGGGACATTAAACTGGTGGCAGATGAAGAGGAGAAATTAAACTGGGGCAGATAAAGGGGGGACATTCAACTGGGGGCAGATGAAGGGGGGACATTAAACTGAGGGCAGATGAAGGGGGGACATTAATCTGGTGGCAGATGAAGGTGGGATATTAATCTGGTGGCAGATGAAGGTGGGATATTAAACTGGTGGCAGATGAAGGGGGGACATTCAACTGGGGGCAGATGAAGGGGGGACATTAAACAGGGGACAGTTGGAGGGGGACATTAAACAATGGGGGTCACTGGACGGAGACATTAAGCTGGGGGCAACTGGAAAGGGATATTAAACTGGGGGCAACTGGAGGAGGACATTACACCATGGGAGTAGCTGGAGGGGGACATGTCCACCTCTAGTTGCCCGCAGTTTAATGTCCTCCTCCAGCTACCCCTACGTTTTAATGTCCCCCTCCAGTTGCCCCAGTTTAATGTCCCCCTCTAGTTGCCCCTGTTTAATGTCCCGCTCTAGCTGCCATTAATTTATTGTCCCCCTCCAACTAGCCCCACTGTTTAATGTCACCCTCCAGCTACCCCAGTTTCATGTCCCCCTCTAGTTTCTGCCAGTTTAAACTGGGACACCAAGAAAGGGACTTAATACTGTGGGGCAATTGGAGGGGAACATTATAATGTGGGGACGTTATAATATAAGGGTGACTGTAGGAGCATTATACTGTTTGGGGGCACAAAGAAAAATGGATGTGAGTGGGTGAAGTCAATGTAGAAGTGTCGCACATTTTGTCCCTCTTTCTGTTCTTTGAAAGTTAGGAGGTATGGTTACATGACAGAAAAATGTATAAGTTTGCAGTAAGTGATAGATTTGCATACAAAGCCTTACCAGTGTGTTTAATGTATAATGCATGCTTTCAGCAAATAGCAGTAGTAATAAATCTGTCAGTAAATATCCTTTTTGCTGAAAGACCTGCTTGTGGCAATAACTGGTTTTCTATTCGGGTTTAACCCCTGCAGCAGGAGTGGTTTTCAACCTTTGCATTGCAAGGATTGAAAACTGCCACTTTGCACTGTAGGTTTGGATGGATTTTTTTTTTTAAAAACTGTCACTTTACTGTTACTGTAATTTGCAGCAAGTTAACCGATGTCAATTCCGCTAGTAGTTAGCCTGCTGCATACTCACAATGTGTGGGCCTGGCCCATGACAGGTCTTCAGCCAGCAAAAATGTATATGGTCTTAAAGTCACTTAAAGAAGTCACAAGATTTCAAACTAATGACTTGAAGAATGCGAGCAGAGAACACTTACAGTTAGTTTATTCATTTTTATTACTTTACATTTGAATTGCTACTTTATTCTTAAATGTAGTTAACACTAATGCTTAGCCAAAAAGCAAAACAGCTTCATTTCACCAAAAAAAAAAAAAATCACCAAACTTCTAACAATCTATTTATACTACAGTGTAATATTATACAAGTGAATAAATGAATGGTGGTCTTTAATAAAAAATGTATCTACTACTACAAGGTGTCAGATTAGTAAAGGTTTAAATATAAAAAATACAATACAAATAAATAATTCATAGGAATAAAATAACAGATAAGTAGTAAAATTCATTTACAACAGTATTTTATGAAATAATTACAGATTGAGCTTTCTTTTTATGCCTGGAGATTTTTATCTTTAAATTATGTTCACTCTTATAACAATAACAATGATAATGTGCATTGTCATGTCTGAAGTGTGTCCTCTACTGTCACAGATATGGTATTGCAGCACAAATAAATAGCCATGGCAGACTGTATTATCTACAATACAATATTAGTTGTGCAGACACTCTATATAACAACAAATATAGACAGGGCTGCCATTCAGAAGTTAAAATGCCCCTGAATCATGCAGAGGAAAGAGACTTGTATCGAGAGAGAACTTGATGAAGAATGTATATCAACTATCATGTTAGTTTTTTACAATACCAGGTTAAGTACATGCAATGCAGTTTATTAATTTATAAATAAGGCATGACTCAAGACTCCTAATAAAACAAAGATATTACATTTAGCAACCTGGATAGTCATTGTACTGTATATTGCCACAAAGTACAAGCATCCACCTCTGACCCCAGCAGGCATTTTGCACTTGTCTTGATTTCTTATGTACAGTGGCTTGCAAAAGTATTCATATCATATATCACATTTTGTCACCTTGCAACCACAAACTTAAATGTATTTTATTGAGAATTTAAGTGATAGATCAACACAAAGTAGCAGATAATTGTGAAGTGGAATGAAAATGATACATGGTTTTCAAAATTTTAATCAAAATAAAAATCTGAAAAGTGTGACATGCAAAAGTATTCAGCCCCCTGTACTCTGATACCCCTAAATAAAATCCAGTGCAATCAATTGCCTTCAGAAGTCACTTAATGAGTTAATAGAGTCCAGCTGTGTGTAATTTAGTCTCAGTATAAATACACCTGTTCTGTGAAAGTCTCAGTGGTTTGTTAGAGAACACTAGTGAACAAACAGCATCATGAAGACCAAGGAACTCACCAGATAGGTCAGAGATAAAGTTGTGGAGAAGTTTAAAGCAAGGTTAGGTTATAAAAACATATCCCACGTTTTGAGCATCCCAAGGAGCACTGTTCAATCCATCATCCAAAAATGGAAAAAGTATTCTACAACTGCAGACCTACCAAGACATGGCCGTCCACCTAAAATGACAGATGGAGCAAGGAGAGCACAGGTCAGAGAAGCAGCCAAGAGGCTAATGGTTACTCTCGAGGAGGTGCAGAAATCCACAGCTCAGGTAGGAGAATCTCTCCACAGGACAACTATAAGTCGCGCACTCCACAAATCTGGCCTTTATGGAAGAGTGGCAAGAAAAAACCATTGTTGAATGAAAGAGATAAGAAGTGCTGTTTGCAATTTACCAGAAGCCATATAGGGGACACAAAAAACATGTGGAAGAAGGTGCTCTGGTCAGATGAGACCAAAGTTGAACTTTTTAGCCTAAATGCAAAGCGCTATGTGTTGCGGAAGAGTAACACTGCTCATCACCCTAAACACACCATCCCCACTGTGAAACATGGTGGTGGAAGCATCATGCTGTGGGGATGCTTTTCTTCAGCAGTGACAGGGAAGATGGTCAGAGTTGATGGGAAGATGGATGGAGCTAAATAAAGGCAATCCTGGAAAAAAAACCTGTTGGAGGCAGCAAAAGACTTGAGACTGGGAATGAGATTCACCTTCCAGCAAGACAATGACCCTAAAAAAAAACAGCCAGAGCTATAGTGGAATGGTTTAGATCAAAGAATATTCATGTGTTAGAATGGCCCAGTCAAAGTCCAGACCGAAATTCCATTGAGCATCTGTGGCAAGACATGATGTTGCTGTTCACAGACGCTCTCCATCCAATCTGGCTGAGCTTGAGTTATTTTGCAAAGAAGAATGGGCAAAAATCTCAGTCTCTAAATGTGCAAAGCTGGTACAGACATACCCCAAAAGACTTGCAGCTGTAATTGCAGCGAGAAGTGGCTCGAGAAGTATTGATATAAGGGGGCTGAATACTTTTGCATGTCACACTTTTCAGATTTTTATTTGATTAAAATTTTGAAAACCATGTATCATTTTCATTTCACTTCACACTTCATCTGTTACTTTGTGTTGGTCTATCACTTAAAATCTCAATAAAATACATTTAAGTTTGTGGTTGTAAGGAGACAAAATGTGAAAAAGTTCAAGGGGTATGAATACTTTTGCAAGCAACTGTATATCAGTGACACTTGTGACCAGTATATTAAATTAATTAAATTACTATGGAATAGTATGTCATTGTGAAGCACGGTCTGCAAGCATCATAGATAACTATTATGTTAGAAGTCCCTCTCCCTGCATACTGTTCAGAAATCCAGCACTCACATAAAACTGAGTTTCTCATATGAATCTAGGCTTAGTGAATTAGGCCTTATTCACATGTCAGTAATGGGGTCAGTGTTTTGCATCAGGAATTGTGAACTGGAATCAGGAGTACAGACTGCAAACTATAGGTACATCTCAATAAATTAGAATATCTTTGAAACGTTTATGTCTTTCAGTAATTAAAGTAAAAAACTGACCTCCTATATTTTCTAGATTCTTTACACACAGAGTGTTCTATTTCAAGTGTTTTATTTCTGTAAATGTTGGTTATGGATTACAGGTACTATGCACTATGTGTATTTCTTCCTCTCCCTGATAGTATTGCTTCCTATACTCATTCTTTATTGCACGAGCAATTAAAAGCAATACCTAATAAAGTGTTGTTAATAGCAAGTAAGGGTAGGTTCACATCAGTGTTATCTACAACCCCAATTCCAATGAAGTTGGGACGTGTAAAACATAAATAAAAACAGAATACGATGATTTGCAAATCCTTTTCAACATATATTCAATTGAATACACTACAAAGATAAGATATTTAATGTTCAAACGAATAACCTTTATTGTTTTTTTGAAAATATTCACTCATTTTGAATTCGATGCCTGCAACACGTTCCAAAAAAGCTGGGACAGGGGCAACAAAAGACAGAGAAAGTTGAGAAATGCTCAAAAAACACCTGTTTGGCGCATTCCAGAAGTGAATAGGTTAATTGGAAACAGGTGAGTGTCATGATTGGATATAAAGGGAGCATACCCGAAAGGCTCAGTCATTCACAAGCAAGGATGTGGTGAGGTTCACCACTTTATGAACAGCTGAGTGAGCAAATAGTTTAAGAACAACGTTTCACAACATACAATTGCAAGGAATTTGGGGATTTCATCATCTACAGTCCATAATATCATCAAAAGATTCAGAGAATCTGGAAAAATCTCTGCAAATAAGCGGAGGGGCCGAAAACCAACATTGAATGCCTGTGACCTTCAATCCCTCAGGTGGCACTTCTTTAAAAACCGACATCATTCTTTAACGGACATTACCACATGGGCTCAGGAACACTTCAGGAAACCAAAAACATCTACAAGTGCAAGTTAAAACTCTACCATGCAAAGCGAAAACCATATATCAACAACACCCAGAAACGCCACTGGCTTCTCTGGGCCCAAGCTCATCTGAAATGGACGCAAAGTGAAAAAGAGTCCTGTGGTCTGACCAGTCCACATTTCAAATTGTTAATGGAAATCATGGACGTCGTGTCTTCCGGGCCAAAGAGGAAAAGGACTGTCTGGATTGTTATCAGCGCAAAGTTCAAAAGCCAGCATCTCTGATGGTATGGGGGTGTGTTAGTGCCCATGGCATGGGTAACTTGCACATCTGTGAAGGCACCATTAATACTGAAAGGTACATAAAGGTTTTGGAGCAACATATGCTGCCATCCAAGCGTGGCTTCGTAGTAAAAGAGTACGGGTACTAGACTGGCCTTCCTGCAGTCCAGACCTGTCTCCCATTGAAAATGTGTGGCGCATTATGAAGCGCAAAATAAGACAATGGAGACCCTGGACTGTTGAGCAACTGAAGTTGTACATCAAGCAAGAATAGAAAAGAATTCCACCTACAAAGCTTCAACAATTCGTGTCCTCAGTTCCCAAACACTTATTGAGTGTTGTTAAAAGGAAATGTGATGTAACACAGTGGTAAACATGCCCCTGTTCCAGCTTTTTTTGGAACGTGTTGCAGGCATCAAATTAAAAATGAGTGAATATTTGCAAAAAACCAATAAAGTTTATCTGTTTGAACATGAAATATCTTGTCTTTGTAGTATGTTCAATTGAATATAGGTTGAAAAGGATTTGCAAATCATCGTATTCTGTTTTTATTTATGTTTTACACAACGTCCCAACTTCATTGGAATTGGGGTTGTAAATGTAAGTTTGCGCTGAGTTTTTTGTAGGTGGATTTTTGAGGCAGCAGGATCAGGAATAATAGCACAGTCAGTAATCAGGACTAGGTCAAAATAAAAATCCAATAGTACCATAGTGACATGGAACCCTCACAGAATTTGTAACACAATATCCAATATCAGGCACTGATCAGAGGAGAGAGCAGACTTAGGGCCCGTTTACATCACCTTTTGATCATCATTTTAACTGATCAGTTTACTGGAGACAAAACTCTGATGCAAATAACAGACGCAAACGGATGGCCAACCATTTACATAGACATCAATGTTAAAAAAAAAAAAAAACGGATCTATCCATTTTTTTTGAAGTACAAAAAACGTAGTATACTATACTTTTGTGTTCCTACAAAAATACGTACAGCAACTATTCGTTTTTTACATCCGTAAAAGGGGCTGTTCACATCACATTTTAATCATCAGTTTAACTGATCAGTTTTGTGACTACAAAAAACTGATGCGAAAAACAGATGAAAGCGGATGGAAACTTATGACCATCTGTTTACATAGAGGCTATGTTAAATAAAAACAGATCAGTTTTTGACTGTTTTTTTGTGAGATATAAAAATGTGATTTGTCCTACTTTTCTGTCCAAAAGTAACTGATCCGCAAAACTGATAAGTAAAACTGATGACCCAAACGTGATGTAAATGGTCCCTTAGATGGATGAGAAAAAATTGATCTGAATAAAGCCTATAATAGGCAAGAGAGATTTGTGATTGTCTGACGAGACCTCACAGGTGTACAGGATCCCAAGAAGAAGGACACGCTACGGGCTGGGCTAGGTACACAAACAGAAGGAAGCACACAGCAGCATAGAATGTAAGATAACAGGCGCAGACTGTTACACCTCCCAATTATTTATATTTTTATTTCAGAGGTAAGACTAAGGTGCTGGGATCAAGTGAATGTGCATTAGTCAGATCTTCATCTCTTACACATACCCTTAGACATTGGGCCAGATTTACTAGTACTATCTAATAGTTAGACAGTGCAAATTTAGACTAGATAGTCTTATACTGTGCCAGATGTATTACAGTGGCTGATGCTGAATGATAAATCTAGTGCTTCTTTATACTGCCTCATCCAAGTTTACAGTACCTTTTAGTTGGCTATTTACATCACCTTTTAAAAAGGACACCACTTATTAAGAGGAACTGCACACTGTCTTCTTTGGTGGTAACTGAGCACTTATGGAGGAGTCATACTGGATTGGCTATTATTACCAGATTATGCCCTTAAATTTCTTTGAAAATCAGGTATTAATATAGGGAGCTACCTTCCAATAGGTGGCACTTGGAGCAAATTCCTCTTTTTCACTAATGAGGTCTTATCCATTATAGACAGAAGAACATGTGAAAAGGTTTCTGTCCAGAAGATGGCACTACAGTTGTAATTATTATGTGTTTTGTGTGTTCACATATGAATTTGGATTCAGCTTTTGTTACATTTAGCACAGTTTCAAATATAGTATATAGCTTAGGACAACAAAGTCTTAAGAACAACATCAACAACTGTTTCACAAGTACATAGTACATTTGTAGTCAGTGGTGAACCTAGCCTCTTTGCTGCCTGAGCCGGACTATGGAAAGACGCCCCCCCACCCCCAAAAAAAATAAATAAATAAATAAATAAAAAATTGAGTTTACATGCTACTAGCTTCACACACTGCTATTGTTGCACAATATACACAAAGTTATAAAACAGTTTATAAAAGATTTCTTCTTCCTGTATTACTTCAGTGTCAGAGATCAACATCACGGCATTAACAATGAAAATAACTGCTTGGTGGATGGAGGAGCCCAAATGGCCCCCATTCTCTATAATAGGAGGGCCGCAGATAGCTGAGTACTGTACTTCGGCTATCTTTGGCACTCCCATCTAAGTGAATGAGAGCCACGCGGGTTCGCCCATCCACCAAGCTACACGCCTATATTCAGCCGGGCTGTGGTCAGGCTGAATTCCCACCCTGTGGGGGGAAAAAACCCAATTCTCAGGCTCAGTGGGGGTCTTAGCAGACAGACCCCCATCAATCAGGTATTTATCCTCTATCATTTAGGTGAATACAGGGCAGTAACATTTTGTGACTTACAGGTGACGTCTCTGACTAATCCTTCACATTTCCCTTCTCTTCCCTCTGGACCGCCATGACCACTTCTTCCGGCTGTGACTTGTCTCTGTAAAGTTTGCAACACAGATATCTTTGGTTCCTCACTTTTCCAGGCATCCAACTCACATTGTCCTCACCTACACAAAGCCCCCATCCTGCTACTACCCCAATTATAAAATATATGATATAACCCCCCCATAATGAATAATATCCCCAAGTGCATCTTTATATTAACTTCCCTGTGTACCCCCTTTAAATAGTGCCCCTTATTATTAATGCCCCAGGCATTTCCTTATTAAATATTAAAAAAAAAAAAAAGAGTGGGGTTCCAATACCTGGGACAACCAGGATCAGCTGTTTTAATGAACCGTGGTATCTGTGTAAGCGCCGTGACCGCTTCTTTGTTTATGTAGTATCATACATCTCATAGTGGCCATGTAATGTAACTACAGCCTCGTCCTATACACGTCTATGTGACAAGGTTGTAATTACATCACACAGTCACTATAAACAGACGGCGCCATGGCCCCTTCATACAACTGATCAGTGGGGAATCACTTATCTCTTATTGATAATTTATTCTGAGGATAGATCACCAATAAAAATGAGGTGGAAAACTCCTTAAGGCCCTGGCCTCATGTGGCAGAAATGCCGTGGTGTGGCCATGGTTTAAACGTCGCGGAAAAAATGCAGCGTTTTATAGTTCCTGCAAAGTGGATGGGATTCTAGAAAATTCCATCCACATATTGCGGAAAAATACACACAGTGGACATGCTGCAATTTTCAAAACCGTTTTGGAAATCGCAGCATGTCTATTATACCTACGGTAACACCTGCAGTTTCCCAATAGGTATAATGGAAGGAGAAAGTCCACAGAGGAAACCTCTGTGGACTTTCTGTGAAAAGCGCTGCGGGAAAAACTGCGATTCATTACCGCTGCGCTTTTTCCTGTAGCGCTTTTTTGCTGCTGCACGCTACGTGGAGCCTTAGCTTTAATAAAGCCCAAGTGCCACCTTAATTAAATGAATTGCCCCTTATATTATGCCCCTGATTCCCCCTAACATAAATACTGTGCCCCTAATGACCCCTTATATAAATGACCTCCCCCCTTGTAATGCCTCCTAATAGTCCTTACATAAATGAACCCCCTATCATCATAAAGCCCCCTAATGAATCCTCCCTTATATTTCCCCCTCTTAACAACCCCTTATACTATTAAAACACCCACAACTGCACTAAAAGTTATACTCACCTACCTGCGATCCTTTGGTGAATGGATAAAAACAGTAGCACAAGATTTTGTTTTAATCCTTAGTATCTGTATCTAGAAAAAAATCTAACAGTCCTGGATTCCGGCTCCTGTCCAGCTGTTCCAGTTGGTGGGAGGTATGTCCCAGCTTCAACTCATCTGCTGTCAGAGGACACAGATGAGTTGAATACAATGGTGAAGCATCGCACCTGCAGCTCCCTGAACCTATGAGACAGAAGTGAAGAATAGCAGGGGAATGGGGTGAGGTCAGTATTAGTTTTTTGTTTTTTTGTTTTTTTTTTTATTCTGTGGGGGCAAAAGGAGAGGACATTAAATTGGGTACAACTGGAGGGGACATTAAACTGGGGTACATATAATTGTTAAAATTAGCTTTTATTAACGTTGTATTGGGGGTCCATGTGAAAAAAACCACAAATCTATCTATCTATCTATCTATCTATCTATCTATCTATCTATCTATTTATCTATCTATTTTTGCCTTTTGTTTTTACAGTGTTCACTCTGCATTAAATATGACATGCAACATGCTCATGATTACTGCTAGAGATGAGCGAATCGATTCTGCAGAAGTGGAATTCGATCCGAATTTCAGGAAATCTTCGATTCACCACGATTCCAGATTTCCTGATGCTTCGCGGTAACGAATATTTATTAAGGACCTTTGTGACATCAGACAGTCACATGATATTCTCTAGTGATGTGATTGGGTAGGCGTGTCTTTGCTTGTTAGTAGATCCTTCCACATGAATAAAAGTTGTCCGCGATGGAGAGAGAGAGAGAGACATTACCGTGGCATCCAAGAGCTTCCGCAATTTTGCTGCCCACCCGGGCTCTCTGAAGACTGGAAATAGCTGTTTATTCGCCGCAAAGTAATTCGTATCGAAGCAAATTTTTTTGGAACTTCGAATCGAACTGCCGAATTGAACTTCGCTCATCTCTAATTACGGCGATACCATATTTATATTGGTTTTATTCGGTTTTACCGCTTTTACAAATAAAACGTCGCTTTTTGAAAATGAACGATTTACTTGGGGTCACCATATTCTGACGCCTATAACTTTTTTACTGTTTTGCTGATGGAGATACAGTAACTATAGTGTCTACAAAGAAACCCCTCCTGGTTAATAGAATATACCAAGAGTCTAGGCCCTCACTAAACTCCTATCTCGTGCACATGCACAAACACAGCCCTATGATAGAGACCCTATGTGTTTCTAATTAAATATTATCATCATGGGTCACATAAAAATAAAATAAACAAATGTACAGAATGAATAAATAAATGTTCCGCCCATTGCAGGGATATGGGCCAATTTCCACAAGGCCTCCGCCCAATGTCCCGAGCGCCGGCCTATCCAGGAAAAGGTGTACAGGGGCTTGGTCCGTTGCTTAGGAACCTGACGAAGCTACAGCTAAAGTATCCCAGCAACTCAAGCCTTTGCATAATATAGTGCCAATGACTCAGTGATTTTGTGAAAACAAACTTAGCGATTTATGATTAATGAAAACAGGTAAGTATGCCGGGACTGCCCAAATCATATACAAAGATCCCCTATTATATATGCACTAAGATCTTAAATTTCCTGGTTGTGATGTATTACATACTATACTATACATACTATACATGGATGATGCAAAACCATCATGAGCTAGGAGTAACAATGATACCCCCACTTAAAGGGATATAGAGATACTCTTTTCTAGCCTAGAGTATGGCACAGCCAATAATATAATATTGTACAACCTAATCTAAAATACTAATAGTGTAAAACAACAAGAGGATACAAATATAGGATTTATAAATTATAATGAATCAAATCTAATCTCCCCCTAGTACCTGATGTGTAGTATAGCCCAGTTCTGAATGTTGTATGGGGGGCAAAAAAACCTCTCTGCTTAATATACTCGCATTAGTATATCCAATGTTAGTGTATATATATATAGAGAGAGAGAGAGAGAGAGAGAGAGAGAGCCCCAAATCAGGGAAGACCAGCTGTTAGCACTTTGGACATTGTGCCAAGTGACAGGAGGTGTTTTCCTGGCACCTTCTATAAGGTAACCAGACCCCTGTCAGGATTACCCTGGAAGAAAGCCCCAGTATCGGCTGCTGAAGGAGGCTGAGGAGTGGAGTTAGCTTTGGAATGGAGTATGGCACTAGAGACTTAACATCACTGGGAATTCCCCTCAAGACCAAGGCTGGGGGAGTTGAATAGTGGGAGACTACAACCCTCATTTGGAAGCTGCTTGTTTCACTGTTCAGCTGCTGAAGTAAAGTTCAACCTGTTTCAACTGCACAACTGACTTCCTGAGTCGCTCCTGCATTACTATCAGAGCCCTTCCGAACACTATCACACTATCACACTATCACACCGGCTCAGAGTAGTACCCCCGGGGGAAACTACTATCACCACCATCAGGTAGTACAGGTAGTACAACAGGGCCCCCCTTCATCAGTGTCCAGCCTAAGTAGAGCTGGGGAGAGTGGTTGAGCATACTCGGCCTATCTGGTGGTGCATCATCCGCCACTACTACTGCCACTCTCCGGTTCCCTCCATTTGGGCTGCAGCAGTATAACATATATTATCGTTCGAACCCTGAGGATGTACACAAGCCATCCTATATATCCATTCGGCTTCCTTCCTAAGGATGAAGTTATCCCAATCCCAGGGCACAGGATGAGGTTATCTCTAACCACGGTTATGCAGACAAACCAATTCAATAGCTTGGAATTGAAGGCAGAGAGTTTAATCTACCAGAGAGCTTATCGAGTGTATGTTTTGCAATTAGAGTGTCACGTTCATTCTCAACATCCAATATGTGTACTCTGATCCTTCGGTGAAACTGTCTAACCGTCTTGCCCACATAATTTAGTGGGCAAGCACAGGTTACCAAATA
The DNA here is from genome assembly GCA_947044405.1 of Leptodactylus fallax. Taxonomy (NCBI): domain Eukaryota; kingdom Metazoa; phylum Chordata; class Amphibia; order Anura; family Leptodactylidae; genus Leptodactylus; species Leptodactylus fallax. The sequence continues at coordinate 4,095,634 of CAMRHE010000096.1, forward strand.
CACAACATCAGCCGTTTAACAATTTACAAAGTCATGAGTACAATATTCGTGACCTGTAGAGACACTCTTAAAAGTCTTGTTCATCTTAATATAGGCACAGGCTGAGCAAGTACAACAGCGATATTTGCCTGAGACCTTCCGATCTAACCAGGTCCCTATGTTTTTTTTGGTTCAAGCTAACTACGTATCATGTGATCACCAACATTTTTGTCTCTTCGGTACTTAATTGAAGGGGATTTTGGGATTTGTGTATTAATATCCCCATCCATTTGGAGGATGTGCCAATATTTTTTCAGAATCCTCATGACCTCACCATGTCTCTCATCAAAAGTTTCTATCAATCTTGTAGTCCATCCCTCCAGTCTTGGGTTTAGAAACCAGCAATTCATTTCTGCTTGTTTTCCTGGCTGAATCACAGGCAGTTTGATCACTTTCTGAGGGATCCCTCTGGCCTTGAACCTATCTGCCAGTTCAGAGGCCTGTTTATTAAAGTCACTGAATGAGGAATAGTTCCAGCCAATTTTTAGGAACTAGCCTCATGGAATCCCGCATTTAAGGGGATACGGGTGACAACTTCCCCACTCCAGGAAACTGTTTGTCACCGTTTTCTTGCAGTGGACTTTAGTCTCAATGGTCCTTCCATTGCTGATTTCTAAATTTAGATCAAGAAAGGTCAAATTGGAACTGCTAATTTTGCTCGTGAATCTGAGCCCTAGTGAACTGATATTAAGGGATGCCACAAATGCCTCAAAGTCCTGAACAGACGAGATCCACAGAATAAGGACATCGTTGATGTATCTTCCGACTCAGGCGGAGTGCTGGGAGTAATGCTGCAGGCACAGCCTCTGTGCCTGCGGCATTACAGCGCCGTCCTTTTACGGCACTGAGCGTTAACTACCGTGTTTCCCTGAAAATAAGACAGGGTCTTGTATTATGTTTTTCTCCAAAAAAAGGACTAGGGCTTGTTTTCGGAGTACAGCTTATTTTTGGAGAAACGGTATACGCTCAGCGTAACATAATAGTGTGGCGCAGAGCAGGAAGGGGTTACAAATTTAGCCTTTATGTAACGTCTCTGCCTGTTCGGGTCTCTGTGCCACCCTCCTCTCTGGTCACCCAGATCCCCCTACTCTTAAGCAGGCTATGACATTAGCTGTCCGTATTGACCGTAGGATCCGGGAAAATATTAAAGAGAGAATAGGGTCTGCTTTTTCCAAGTTTTCTGTCTCTCTCTCTCTCTCTCTCTCCCTGAAAAACCTGTTATTTCTCCCATGAGGAACCCATGCAACTGGGAGTTATAGACACCAAGACGCGACGAGAGCATAGTCTCAGGAACAACCTCTGCCTGTACTGTGGTGCTTCCGGTCATTTCACCCGTGACTGCTCGATCAGACCTTGCAGACCAGCAGAAAAGCTTCAGTGCCTGAGTGGTAATCAGAAGAACCACTCAGGCAACCAGGTATTTGCCAGAAATAACAATAAGATGTTGCTATCTATGTCTCTGTCCTCTGGGGACAGATCTGTTTCTGGCCAGGCGAATAAAAAAACCTTTGCCTGCTACACCAGCACCTCTTGTTGTTCAGGGAGATCTGGAATTGAAGGCAGAGAAAATACTGGGTTCTACTAAAACTGGTTTATCTAGTGAGGGTCCAGTGGCCCCTCATAAAGGGGGGGGTACTGTAACGTCTCTGCCTGTTTGGGTCTCTGCGCCACCCTCCGCTCGCACGCTGCGGCGAAGGAGGCGTGTTCAGTTTGGTTCCTTGCGTAGGTTTCTTGTTGCTCAGTCTGAACACTGTCCTAGACAATGTAATGGATTTCCAGCCACACCCGTGTTCTGAGCATTTCTCTCTGGACCGCATATAGTTAATTTCAGCCTTGCCTGTGTGATTGACAGCCTGTCTACCAATCCAGTCTGGGGCTGGCCCAGACTTTCTATAAACAGGTTGTCAGCCCTCACATGGTCGCTGGTTATTGCTTTGTGCGTTCTGGCTATTATCCCTTGCTGTTTTGTTGCTTGTATTCGTATTCCTGACCCCTGACCCCTGGCCTTGACTTTTGACTATTCTCTTGGATTTTGATTCTGTACTTCATTGCTCGTCTGTTACCGAACCCTTGGCTTCCTGACCTCTCTTTTTGTCGTTTGTTCTGTCTGTGTTCTCACTTACTCAGTATAGGGCTCGTCTTCAGGTTGTCCTTTTACCGTTTCGGAAACTGAGGCAATTGGAAGGGACAGTGGCTGGGGTGAGATTAGGGCTCACTTGTCTCTGTCCTTACTCCCAGACCCCTGCAGTAGTGTAGGGTATTGCTATGTCTGGCAAGACCCTAACACTTTACCATTAATTACTTAAAAGACAATGTACCAAAGCTATGTACTGTTATAAGGTATCCTTGCCAGCTTCTTAGGATAGGTCATCAATATAACAATGGAAGGGGTATGACACTCAGCACCCACACAATCAGCTATACAGTGTATGGCTCCGGAAATATTAAACTCCATATACTGCGTAGTAAGTACATTAGCACTGCTCTCATTCAAGTAAGCAACAAATCACTGCCCTCAGCAGTCCTTTAACCCTTTCCTGCTCTTCACCGTACTATTAAGTATCTCTCATGCTGCTGGATCAGAGGCTGTGCCTGTGAAATGACTTCTGGTTCTTGGCTGTATTATACTTGTAGGATCTGAGACTAGCCCTTGGGGTAGGAAAATACTCAGACTCCAGCAGCATTACCCCTCTGATGTGCCAATCAATTACGATCACAACATCTGAGTGCTTGAAGGGCAAGATCGCCTCCCTTAAGTCCATTGGATGCATGCAATGAGATTGCGAGGTCTAAGGTATTGCTATGGCATCCAGGAGACCAAGTAACAGCATCCTAACTATCTTTCCCTATTGCACATACAGTGCCTTGTGAAAGTATTCGGCCCCCTTGAACTTTTCAACCTTTTAACACATTTCAGGCTTCAAACATAAGGATATAAAATTTTAATTTTTTGGTGAAGAATCAACAACAAGTGGGACACAATCGTGAAGTGGAACGAAATTTATTGGATAATTTAAACTTTTGTAAAAAATAAAAACCTGAAAAGTGGGGAGTGCCAAATTATTCGGCCCCCTTAAGTTAATACTTTGTAGCGCCACCTTTTGCTGTGATTACAGCTGCAAGTCGCTTGGGGTATGTCTCTATCAGTTTTGCACATCGAGAGACTGAAATTCTTGCCCATTCTTCCTTGGAAAACAGCTCGAGCTCAGCGAGGTTGGATGGAGAGCGTTTGTGAACAGCAGTTTTCAGCTCTTTCCACAGATTCTCGATTGGATTCAGGTCTGGACTTTGACTTGGCCATTCTAACACCTGGATACGTTTATTTGTGAACCATTCCATTGTAGATTTTGCTTTATGTTTGGGATCATTGTCTTGTTGGAAGATAAATCTCCATCCCAGTCTCAGATCTTTTGCAGACTTCAACAGGTTTTCTTCCAGAATGGTCCTGTATTTGGCTCCATCCATCTTCCCATCAATTTTAACCATCTTCCCTGTCCTTGCTGAAGAAAAGCAGGCCCAAACCATGATGCTGCCACCACCATGTTTGACAGTGAAGATGGTGTGTTCAGGGTGATGAGCTGTGTTGCTTTTACGCCAAACATATCGTTTTGCATTGTGGCCAAAAAGTTGGATTTTGGTTTCATCTGACCAGAGCACCTTCTTCCACATGTTTGGTGTGTCTCCAAGGTGGCTTGTGGCAAACTTTAAATGAGACTTTTTATGGATATCTTTGATAAATGGCTTTCTTCTTGCCACTCTTCCATAAAGGCCAGATTTGTGCAGTGTACGACTGATTGTTGTCCTATGGACAGACTCTCCCACCTCAGCTGTAGATCTCTGCAGTTCAACCAGAGTGATCATGGGCCTCTTGGCTGCATCTCTGATCAGTCTTTTCCTTGTTTGAGATGAAAGTTTAGAGGGACGGCCGGGTCTTGGTAGATTTGCAGTGGTCTGATACTCCTTCAATTTCAATATGATCGCTTGCACAGTGCTCCTTGGGATGTTTAAAGTTTGGGAAATCTTTTTGTATCCAAATCCGGCTTTAAACTTCTCCACAACAGTATCACGGACCTGCCTGGTGTGTTCCTTGGTCTTCATGATGCTCTCTGCGCTTTAAACAGAACCCTGAGACTATCACAGAGTAGGTGCATTTATACGGAGACTTGATTACACACAGGTGGATTATATTTATCATCATCAGTCATTTAGGACAACATTGGATTATTCAGAGATCCTCACTGAAGTTCTGGAGTGAGTTTGCTGCACTGAAAGTAAAGAGGCTGAATAATATTGCACGCCCCACTTTTCAGTTTTTTATTTTTTTAAAAAGTTTAAAATAACCAATAAATTTCGTTCCACTTCACAATTGTGTCCCACTTGTTGTTGATTCTTCACCAAAAAATTAAAATTTTATATCCTTATGTTTGAAGCCTGAAATGTGGCAAAAGGTTGAAAAGTTCAAGGGGGCCGAATACTTTCGCAAGGCACTGTACATAGCTTTGTCAACAGAACAGCAAAAAAGTTATAGACGTCAGAATACGATGACCTCAGGAAAATCATTTATTTTCAAAAAAATGGTGTGTTATTCAGTAAGAGCGATAAAACATAATAAAACTGATATAAATATGGTATTGCTGTAATCGTAATGACCCACCAGAAAAAGTTGCCTTATAATTTTTAATCATTAATCATTAACACTCAAACTACCCTCCGTTATTAAAGGGTTAACTTTGTTTGAAATATTACTGTTAAATGGTATATATGTAGTATTAAAAAACAGTCAAGGATTCTCAAAGAAAATAACAGATTGTTTGAATTTGTTTTAATATACTGTACAATATAAGGTGGAAAAGTTTTAGACAGGCGTGATAAGTAAAAATGCTTTAAAAAATAGACATGTTAATAGTTTATTTTTGTCAGTTAACAAAATGAAGTGAATAAACCAAAGAGAGAACTAAATCAAATCAATATTTGGTGTGACCACCCTTTGGAGGAGAAGTCTGGGAAATCATGATATGGCCCCAACAGTGCCCTGATCTCAACATTATCTAGGCTGTTTGGGATTACATGAAGAGACAGAAGAATTTGAGCATGTCTACATCCACAGCAAATCTTTGGTTACACCTATCACTGGATAGGGAATTAAATTATATTACCCTCCAGTAAGGGAAATGGCACAACAACTAAAAATGACCTATCAAAGAAACAGTATAAAAGAAGTGCCTAAAATATAACTTTTAATATTATTCATTAAAATTATCTTTAAATATCAACATGGCATGGCATAGGTTGCTGTTCAGACTTTCTAACACATTTCAGAGGGATAGAACTGCTGTGAGGCTAAGTGAGGGATTACAACCACCTCACATTACACCCTTGGCAATAGTAGTTGGACGTTATTCACACCAGTCCTATTTAGACCATCAATTCTGATTGCCAGTGGTAGTTTCCCATCAATTAAGTATTCAGTTGCCTCAGGGCTAGTATAAACCGTATTAATTCACAGCTCTCTATCCCCAAGATATCAAACAAACAATAGCCTAAACCTATCCCTTGCTATCTAATTCTGTCCCATATGGCATATCATAGGTCACTGTTCAGATCTTCTAGTACATTCCAGGAAGATAGAAGTGCTGTGAGGCTAAGTGAGGAGTTAAAATCATACAACCACCTCACATTACACTGTGTAGCTTGATGTTATTCACACCAGTCCTGTTTAGACCATGTATCAATTCTGCTATCCAGTAAGTAAAATAAACCTGATGCAGAAGAAAAATACCAGCCATTATTGATGGTCTTCCCTCAGGTAGATAATTAATTGCCACAGAGTAAATGTGTCTGGTGAGTGTCTATTTAGACTGGATATTGAGAGGGTTTGTGGTGTCCCTACCATCTTACATTTGGGACACCATGGATGCAGTGGTGAACCTAGCCTCTTTGCTGCCTGAGGCGGACTATAGGAAGACGCCCCCCCCCCCCCAAAAAAAAAAAAAAAGTTGAGTTTCCATGCTACTAGCTTCACACGCTGTTATCATCACACAATATACACAATACACAAAGTTATAAAACAGTTTTTAAGAATTCATCTTCCTGTATTACTTCAGTATCAGATCAACAACACGGCATTAACAATGAAAGTAACTTCACATATCTTCTGCTTGGTGGATGGATGAGCCCATATGTCCCCCATTTTCTATAATAGGAACGCTGCAGATAGCTGAGTAATGTTCTTTGGCTCTCCCATCGAAGTGAATGAGAGCCACGCAGGTTCGTCCATCCACCAAGTGACACACCTACAGTGCTGGCCAAAAGTATTGGCACCCCTGCAATTCTGTCAGATAATACTCAATTTCTTCCAGAAAATGATTGCAATCACAAATGCTTTGGTAATAATATCTTCATTTATTTTGCTTGCAATGAAAAAACACAAAAGAGAATGAAAAAAAAAGTCAAATCATTGATCATTTTACACAAAACTCCAAAAATGGGCCGGACAAAAGTATTGGCACCCTCAGCCTAATACTTGGTAGACAAAATAACTGCGAACAACCGCTTCCAGTAACCATCAATGAGTTTCTTACAATGCTCTGCTGGAATTTTAGACCATTCTTCTTTGGCAAATTTCTCCAGGTCCCTGAGATTTGAAGGGTGCCTTCTCCAAACTGCCATTTTGAGATCTCTCCACGGGTGTTCTATGGGATTCAGGTCTGGACTCATTGCTGGCCACTTTAGAAGTCTCCAGTGCTTTCTCTCAAACCATTTTCTAGTGCTTTTTGAAGTGTGTTTTGGGTCATTGTCCTGCTGGAAGACCCATGACCTCTGAGGGAGACCCAGCTTTCTCACACTGGGCCCTACATTATGCTGCAAAATTTGTTGGTAGTCTTCAGACTTCATAATGCCATGCACACGGTCAAGCAGTCCAGTGCCAGAGGCAGCAAAGCAACCCCAAAACATCAGGGAACCTCCGCCATGTTTGACTGTAGGGACCGTGTTCTTTTCTTTGAAGGCCTCTTTTTTTTCCTGTAAACTCTATGTTGATGCCTTTTCCCAAAAAGCTCTACTTTTGTCTCATCTGACCAGAGAACATTCTTCCAAAAAGTTTTTGGCTTTCTCAGGTAAGTTTTGGCAAACTCCAGCCTGGCTTTTTTATGTCTCTGGGTCAGAAGTGGGGTCTTCCTGGGTATCCTACCATAGAGTCCCTTTTCATTCAGACGCCGACGGATAGTACGGGTTGACACTGTTGTACCCTCGGACTGCAGGGCAGCTAGAACTTGTTTGGATGTTAGTCGAAGTTCTTTAGCCACCATCCGCACAATCTTTCGTTGAAATCTCTCGTCAATTTTTCTTTTCCGTCTACATTTAGGGAGTGCCATGGGCTTTAAACTTCTTGATGACACTGCGCACGGTAGACACAGGAACATTCAGGTCTTTGGAGATGGACTTGTAGCCTTGAGATTGCTCAAGCTTCCTCACAATTTTGCTTCTCAAGTCCTCAGACAGTTCTTTGGTCTTCTTTCTTTTCTCCATGCTCAATGTGGTACACACAAGGACACAGGATAGAGGTTGAGTCAACTTTAATCCATTTCAACTGGCTGCAAGTGTGATTTAGTTATTGCCACCACCTGTTATGTGCCACAGGTAAGTAACAGGTGCTGTTAATTACACAAATTAGAGAAGCATCACCTGATTTTTCAAAGGGTGCCAATACTTTTGTCCACCCCCTTTTTTATGTTTGGTGTGGAATTATATCCAATTTGGCTTTTTGACAATTCTTTTTGTGGTTTTCCATTGAAGACAAATTAAATGAAGATATTATTACCAAAGCATTTGTGATTGCAATCATTTTCTGGAAGAAACTGAGTATTATCTGACAGAATTGCAGGGGTGCCAATACTTTTGGCCAGCACTGTATATATATGGATATGGCTGGGGTCAGGCTGAATTCCCACCCAGTGGGGGAAAAAACCCAATTCTCAGGCTCAGTGGGGGTCTTAGCAGACAGACCCCCATCAATCAGGTATTTATCCTGTATCATTTAGGTGAATACAGTGCAGTAACATTTTGTGATTTACAGTTGACATCTCTGACTAATCCTTCACATTTCCCTTCTCTTCCCTTTGGACCGCCATGACCACTTCTTCCAGCTGTGACTTGTCTCTGTAAAGTTTACAACACAGACATCTTTGGCTGCTCACTTTTCCAGGCATCCAACCCACATTGTCCTCACTTACACAAAGCCCCCATCCTGCTGCTACCCCAATTATAAAATATATGATATAACCCCCCATAATTAATAGTACCCCCAAGTGCATATTTATATTAATAATGTTCGTGTGTACCCTGCATAAATAGTGCCCCTTATTAATAATGCCCCAGGTGTTAACTAATTAAAAGGTTTTCAAGGTCATTAATAAAATAATGAGTTGGGCTCAAAAACCCAGGACCCCCACTGATCAGCTGCTTGAATGGTACCTGTGTAAGCACCGTAACCGCGGTGCTCATAGCGGCCATGTAATGTAACTACAGCCTCGTCCTATACATGTCTATGTGACAAGGCTGTAATTACATCACACGATCACTATAAACAGCGTATGATATAAACAGGCGCCATAGCCCCTGTTTATAAAGCCCCATTTACACACACTATAATGTTCCACAGCAGCCCCTGCACAAAGTATTACACAGTATTATGGCCCGCAGCGGACCCGGCACATGGTATTATGAGCAGCAGTGGCCGCTGCACACGATATTATGGCCCACAGTGGCACCTGCACACGGTATTATGGCCTGCAGCGGCCCCTGCACACGGTATTATGACCCGCAGCGGCCCCTGCACACGGTATTATGACCCGCAGCGGCCCCTGCACACTGTATTATGGCCCGCAGCAAACTCTGCACACTGTATTATGGCCCGCAGTAGCCCCTTCACACTGTATTATGCCCCACAGCGGTCCCTGCACACGGTATTATGGCCCGCAGCGGACTCTGCACACTGTATTATGGCCCGCAGCAAACTTTGCACACTGTATTATGGACCGCAGTAGCCCCTGCACACTGTATTATGCCCCACAGCGGCCCCTGCACACGGTATTATGGCCCACAGCGGCCCCTGCACACGGTATTATGGCCCGCAGCGGACTCTGCACACTGTATTATGGCCCGCAGCAAACTCTGCACACTGTATTATGGCCCGCAGTAGCCCCTGCACACTGTATTATGCCCCACAGTGGCCCCTGCACACGGTATTATGCTCCATAGTGCACCCTGCACACGGTATTATGCTCCATAGTGGCCCCTGCACACGGTATTATGCTCCATAGTGGCCCCTGCACAAGGTATTATGCTCCATAGTGGCCCCTGCACACGGTATTATGCCCCTGCAGCAGCCCCTGCACACAGTATTATGCTCCATAGTGGCCCCTGAACATGGCATTATGCTCCATAGTGGCCCCTGCACTGGTAATATGCCCCATAGTGGCCCCTGCACACAGTATTATGCCCCATAGTGCCCCACCCATGAACTATTATTATACTCTGGGGTCTTTTCAGACCCCAGAGTATAATGATCGGAGACCCAGAGGAGGTGACAAACATAAAAACCAGTGCTACTTACCTATCCTGGACACCGGTGCACTCCCTGCAGCTTTTGGCCCTGTTTAATTGCGCACAGACGTCACGTGGATCCGGCCGGAGTCGCGACCTGATGACGTCGGATCGCAGGAGAGGTGAGTAACAATGGTTTTTATGTTCCCTCACCTCCCCTGGGCCTCCGATTATTATACTTGGGGGTCTGAAAAGAGTATAGTATATAGTATAGTATTATCTTAGCTGTGAGTGCAGCCCCGGAGGGAAGTGGACCGTAGGCTAGGCCTGCGGCTGTTGGTAGAAGGCGACCAGGGGTGGCTTTGGCAGAGTCCTCCCAGACCTCGTGTTGTGGTGGTGACATAGGGATCCGGTCAACGTCAGCTGCCCATAACCCCTTAGGGCCAACTTTCAGGATGAGCGCCACTCTCTCACCTGGGTGCAGATTATGTACATGTTCCGGCAGCCCAGGCCTCTTCACCGACCAAACACGTTGGCCTGCTCGGAGTCCTCCGCGATATACCCACAGCCATTTCTCTGGTCAAAGTCCATCACGGTACCTCTTCTCCGGTCAGGCACCTCGCCCTCCACAGGTGGTTCTAGGCCAGCCCGTCTACGGGAATACGCCTTCTCTTCCTCTACGTTAAGTTTCTAGCGCCCGACGATGGTAGTAGGCCTTCGGGCGCGAACAGCAGTTGGCGGGACAGCAGCAGGTGAAACGGAGGCTCCAGCCGGAGTCCCGGAGGTAGCTAGCACCGCAGCTACAGGAATTTCTTCCATGAGTTCCTCAGCGTCCATCTCCTCTCCCCAGGTCCAGGCATCAGGGTCGGGGTTAATATCTCAGTCAGATGGGGGAGGTGACATAATGCAGAAGCTTAGAATGGCTCTGCGTGCACAAGATACACAGTCTCTGACTAGCACGACTTCTCTGGAACTTTCCAGGCCTTCTACTGGTGATGGATGCTGGTGGGCGATGCTACTACGCATAGGACAAGTCTGGTGTTGGACTCACCCAAGATGGCGGCGTCCAGGAGACTCCGATGAGGGGCTGTCCCGCTGACGTCAGCGGCCGCTGATTCATCCTTTTTTGAATAGGATGGTGGAGCTTGGCTGATGCAATTCTGATGTCAGTCTTTCCCGCCTGAGCACTGGTTTTGGCGGGCTGGCGGTTAACCTCTGCAGAACTGTAGAAATTTCAAATGATGCAGCTCCGTTTGAGGCTGGAGTTAACTCCTCGTGGGCTGGGCTCACGTGCACCGGTGATGTTGCAGCAGTAATTACACAGTCCAATAACGGCTGGCAGTACTCTGGCATGCAATAAAGTGGCCAAACCTCGCAAACAGTTGCAACTGTCCACAGTCTTTGCAAACAATCCAGGGAGATAGCGACAAACAGCTCCGGGCACACACACAGAGTCCTCAGTATAAATCCACAGGGATAAGTCTCTCACACAGCCAATAAAGGTTTCAGCTCACCCGTTGTAGAGATGAAGTAAGGATCTTGACACCGTAGTCTGTGATGGTATAAGGACACGGGAGTCACGATCCTGCCGACTACACCAAAAATGACTTGCCACAACCCAGTCGGATGAGACCAGAGGATGGGAGTAGTAGTGGCGGATGCTGTGCCATCTAGCAGGCCAAGCACGCTCCCAAACAGCTCCAGTCCCACTCCTAGGCCTGACTAAGTCAAGGGGGGTCCTGCAGCACTACCGGATGGTGGTGGTAGTAGTTCTTTCCCCAAGGGCACTTCCAGTTGAAGAGGGAACTTCTCCTACCTGAGCCGGTGTGATGTTGGTCGGAAGAGCCCTGATGGTAAAGCAGGCACAACTCAGGATTCAGCGATGCAGGTAAACCAAACCAAACAGCCGTTTATTAAGGCAACTGGAACAGTAGGTCAACAGCAGCTTTCAGATGGGGGTAGTAGTCCTTCAGTGTCCAACCCCCAGCGTTGGTTCTAGGTGGGCGCAAAAAGGTGGTATAGGCTCCACGGGATGACTTTCTCTACTCCTCCTCTCTGTCTCTCCCAGCCAGGTACGCTGGGGATGGAGTTACAGGGAGCCCTGACAGGGATCTGGTTACCTGTGTGCTAGGCCCGAGTACGACTCTCCTGTCAGGGTCCTCTCCTGCTCCTCCTGGCACAGCACCGAATGAATCCAGCCACTTGGAAATCTTTACTCCCTTGCTCTGGGCTGTCTTCAGGTGAGCCTGGGGCTGATGATATCCCTCCTGGGGCTGTGAAAGCGGCGGTTGGCCTTCAGTTCAGAGGCTGGTGGCAGGTCATCTCTGCACACCAAGTCTAGTCTGCTGCATGCACTGAACTAACTCACCAACCGTCACCGGGGAGATAATATCTCCCTACAACCCCGCCCAGTGGCCTGTGATAGGCCAGGGCTGAACCAAGTCTGGGTTTGAACACTGCAGGGAGGAAAATGCCGAGGGAAAAGCTGCACAATACATTTAACATGGAACAGAACATACAAACATGAAACCCAGAGGCACAATTACAAACACACAAAAGCAGTAGCACTCTGGGATGCTGCATTATGACCATGTGATATTTCAGTTTTTCTTTTTTAATAAATTTGCAAAAATATCTACATTTCTGTTTTTTTTTCTGTCAAGATGGGGTGCTGAGTGTACATTAATGAGAAATAAAATCAACTTTTTTGCTTTTAGCAAATGGCTGCAATGAAACAAAGAGTGAAAAATTTAAAGGGGTCTGAATACTTTCTGTATCCAAGGTAGATCCAGGGAGGTGAGACAGATATTAGCCACTCACTATGATATTCTCCTAATGGATCAGGCATTGCAAGGGGTAATGCCAACTAGGCCCATGATTATTTTTCAGCAAGGATGTAATCTTAGGGACAGGCTAGTACATAGCTACTTCTTTATGAAACCTGGTTATATGGTTTCAGAGACATTCCGGCATCTACTATTGTGGCACATGCAAAGCCTGTAAATTGATGCGGCAGTACAGGAGATAAATACACCTTCCGATAATTTATTAACTGTAAAACCCAAGGGGTGGTATACCTGGCCTTATGCAGTTGCCCATTTAATTATGTGGGCAAAACAAAATGTGAATTGTGGGGACAAGTACTGGATCATATTAGTGCTATTAATAGAAATTTGGAAACTCCATTCGCCCATCATATGTGGTTTCATCATGTGGGTAAAACTGAGGAAGTTTCCTTCATGGGCATTGAACATGTTAGACCTCATGTATGCCAAGAACTAAGCCAGACTTTACAGAGCCTACATTGTGCTAGCCAAGTCATGGTAACCCTCTCTAATACTATTACTTTGTCATAAACTTACATGGATTATGAGAAATTATAAGACAGCATTCTGAAAGATAGAAAAAAAATGGCCTCCTTAAATTGCATAATGTATTTGGGAGGTAACAGGGAAATATGCAGCCCATAAACCTTAGATGTGTATCAGTCAAACCTTCTAATTTCGATGACCCATTCAACTATCTAATGTGTATGAGGGCCAACTGACTCTCACTCACTGGCAGTTTTCGGGGGAGATAGTGATCAGGCAGTTGAATTTTTGACTTTTGTTCTTAGGGGTATGAACCTTTTTCCTTGAGCATTCCCTGAGACATTACTCCCGTCCAAGTGCACTGTTCAATCATGCTGACCGCGGATGTGCACAGGGAAGTCAGGCAAGATAGCTGTATGCCAAATGAGTGCTCAACCAATGGATATTTAAAGTGTATAGCCAACATTAGTGTGAAGTGTGCGGTTAGGTGGCTTAACTTGAAACCTGTTTTTTTTTCTCTTTTGTGTAATTTTTTTTATTTTGCTTGTTTTTATTTTGTTGCTGTTCCTCCATACTTCTCAGTAGAATTTTCTTATTATTTCTATAATTTCCAACATGGTTGGTAAATATATAATACCTCAGACATAAAGGTACTGCATATGATTTCTGGGATAGACTTAAGGTAATTGAAAGTCTTTGTATGATCTGTGCTGGACCAAACATAAGCCGTAGTTTTTTTGTGTCAGTTAAGTAGCTCAATGGAGAATAAAAAAAAGTATTGCATGTAAATATAACAAGTTCTTCAAGAAACAAGACATTAGTAACTGGTAGATGGTGTGAATTGTATACAGTTTCTATGTCCACTTAGTCAAGAAGCTTTAAAACGATCAAACATATGTCAATCTTATCTTAGCAATGAAGAACCATGTTTCTATTATCTTCATTCAAATGTAGATCTGAAATCCATATGTATTCATGAGAAGTAAACACAAGCTCAATCTGATTGAGTGGACGTTTTATAGGCAAGTGACTTTTTCAATATACCCTACAACTGTTTAGTCACGCATTGCCTTGAACGCACCTCAGATGCCTGACTACAGCTAGCCAGCATCACTTACAAAAACTAAACATTGATTTAATGTCAAAACAAAATACTGAGTTAAAGTAGATTGCTTAAATTAAACCATCAGATACCTTATACCATGTATATGTCGCTAGCAAGTATTTACTTGTAATATGAGGATTTTTTTCTATATTCTGAAAAGTGATAGCTAGTTTCTAGCCTTATGAGATGGATTTTTGGTCATATCAAGCTAATCTGAAAAAAAAAATGATTTACAGTGCACTGTTTGAAGATATAGAGGTTAAGAAAAACCTGAAAGGGATGTGTATTTTTATTAAATGTAGCTAAATATATTTTACATGAAAAATGACATTTTACTAATATATATATAAGATTGGTGTTTCAATCTTAATAAAGGCCCTGACTGGCATAGGACACAAATGATTTATGAAGAGGTTCCTGCCTCTTGTTAAAGAAACACTCTGGTTGCTGAGTGAACCATTTCTGGGTATCCCCATATCTTTAGGTTTAAAAGATCAGCTCTGTTACCCATGTCTTCTATAATAGTGCGAAGGAAACAATTCTGATCACAGACAATTAACTTTTCAAATGCGATGCTCAAACCTGACAACAGGGGCTGAGAGGCTATTATGAGGAAGAGGACTCTCTCTGGCGATTGAATGGTACCCAGGGCAAAATTGCGGGAGCCCTTTGGTTGCTCTGGTTAAAATATCAATAGATAAAGAAATAAAAAAAAAAAAAAAAAAAAGGAATAGGCATCTATAGGGTTTGCATCCATTCTTGCATCAGTGTTGCAGGGCTGCAATGGGTTGCTATTACCATATGGCTGCAATTTTCCTAACCCTATTAGTTGCCTCACACAGCTCCATCGATGAAAAAATAAAAATGTTATGGCTCTTAGAACATGGTGATGTAGAAACAAAATTTACAGATGTAGCCATCAGCAAACACATTGTAGGAATGCTATTCTGTGTGAAACCATGTGTCTGTGGTGTGATCCCTTCTGCAGGTGCCTGCGGGGTTTGTGTGTAGCAAGGTAGGGAATCAGTGCTGGCACTTGTGATCCCCTGTGTTTATTATGTTTGTGACTGTGAAATCATAGCAGGGCTGCCGCAGCTATTAGACATGGTGTTTTGCCAATTTGAATTTAATACCAAAGTTCTGGGCATTTGATGGTAAATTCAAATGGCTCTATAATTGAGAAGCTGCTGGCACTATTAAAAATTAATAGCAGTGGTGGCTTTGAGGACAGTTATTTGAAATAGTGCTAGAGTAGAGTGCTTTGCTTCTAAATTCATATAACCCAATCACTGTGCAGCTGCCACTATTGATTTCAATAGCGGTGGCGACTACTTGGTGATTGATCCTGTGCTTTGGCCCAAAAGTGCAGATAGCCAAAGTACAGTCCACAGTTATCCTGATCAGTGGGGGGTGAGATGTTGTAGCAGCTGGATCTTGTAAGGGTGCCATCTGTGTGTAGCCAGTATCCGACGAATGGACGTTCGACTGATGCCACACTCCAGGGACATACGTCGAATGCTATGCTGTGGGCTCTTGGTAAATGCTGCCAGGACAGCCACTGATGTTTCATCATTGGTGACAGTTTTCACACGTCCGGATTTGGGCTTATCCAACACCGAACCAGTTGCACAAAATTTAGCAAGCAGTTTGCTAACTGTGGCATGGGAGATGGGTGGCCTCGTAGGGTTTCTTGCATTGAAGTCTGCTGCAATGAGCCAGGTAATGCGTTCACCAGACATCAACACAATGTCTGCCCGCTCCTCGCCCGTTAACCTCTGCGACATGTCAATGGCTGTAACAATAAGAAACGTGTGAATGAATAATGCTATGTTAAAAATGAGCACACCATTGTTTTTCTTGTGCAATTCTCCATGTGTTTGATGTGTCACATGACCCCCTTCCCATTGAAAAAAGTAAAGTTGAATCCAAAATGGCAGCTTTGCAGATGGCCGCCATGGGCGTCACCCGGCCTCAAATGTTTCTCCCCTACCATGTACTAATATGCTACAAATGGTAAGGTGATATCAGCAACCACTTCCATTTTATCTGGGTGTATCCATACTTATGGCCCACCCTGTATTACAGAGAGCCCTGGGAGCCTTGAATAGGCTTCTGGCTGTCTAGGCAAAGCTCACCACTAACATGAAGTAGAATGTGTCTCCAAAAAATATCTCAAAATCACTTGAGGAAAGTTAAAGTTAAAGTTAGATTTGAAAAATCGGGTTGAGTCATTACTGTGATTTTTCGTCGTGTCCTTAAGAGGCTAAAGGGTGCTCAGCTCCCATTACATGTTTATGGGGAGTCAGACGATACATATTTATTGACTGAGTAATGTGGTAGACAGTCGGGTAATAGCTTTGCACAGCAAAAATGGAAAATGAATCTACGCTAAGTTTGAAGCAAAGACTTAGAAATATTTATATTATTTCTTACATAACTTTTTAATGTACCCACTGAATATTTTCTTTTATTTATCACCTTGCACATCATGCCTTTGACTTTGCAGCAGTCAATTTCCTTTGAAGACAAAAAATTGTAATTGCAGCTACCAAGTATATTTCTTCTTTCTAAAATCTGGAATTATGTTTTAAAAAAGTGTGATCTGAAACACATCAGGACAGCAAGTACAGCTCCCTTGTCACTTAGAGACACATCATGCCTCTTTCCTTCAAGAGGAAGACTGCTGGGACTGAAATGAGATTAAAGTGCTTATGTAGAATGGCACAGCAAAACCTGTCAAGATGGCACATCAAAGCAATTACAGGATGTCACTGGTCCTCCTACAATCTTGCTCTAAAGTTAAACTAACAAAAGGATTCTCAGTAACATCAAATAAAAGGAATGTTTCTGGCATTAAACGTGTTATTTAAAGGAAACATAATTCTCTTATCTTTGTCTGGATTGTAGTTCTTCTTCCTTGGCCATGTTAAGATTTGATAGGTTTGTTTGCATTTCAAGTCTTGAAACAAAATGAAATAAGACATATTGCACACAGTTGCATTTTGGATATTTTGGAAACTGTAATATACAGGACTGCAAAGATAATACTTCAATAGAATATGCCACCTCTCCTGACATGTCTAGTTTAGCAAATAATTGTAATTCATATGAAATCATTCTCGAGAATCTTCTCTTAGAAATCAGTGTTGTGTTGCTCCTCTTTTATTTCTCCTAGAAATTTATGAATAAATTGACAAATGCTGTCAATCAGTGCAGACAAAATTATAATATGTAGAGCCACACCCCTTTGACAATGGGAATGGTAACTCACAGTTGGACAGTCGTTTCATAAATTTCCAGAAGAAATAATACAGGAACAGCACAATGTAGAGTTCTAAGAAAAAAAGATCTAGAGTAGTCTTTTTATGGACAATATAGGTATTTTATAAAATAGACATGTCAGGAGTTCTGATAGGTCCTCTGTAGAAGGGGTGTAAATGAGAATAGGAAACAGAAATGGGTGAGTCTGATGTTGCAACAGCCCCATTGTCCTATTTAAAATTTTATACAATCTTTTTTTCCACACTACTGATAACGGGTCCTAAATTAATGTACAACCTTTTGCTACATAAAGCTGATGGTTTATTAAAATTGTCAATACAAACATCTTGGAAAACAGTTTTATGTGCAAGATAAATATTTGAGAATGAGCCTCTGTCTGATACTCTATAGTAGCAAAGCTTTTCAAAATTAGTAAATTGGATAAACATGTGGTTTAGGCAAAAGGGTATTCAAGAAGTAAAGTATTTGGAGGGTTTTAAAGACTTCAGTAACAGGTGGAGAATAGCATGAATTAAAATAACGTATAGTATTCTAAGATCGGTATGTTTAGACCAGGCAAAATTAATTATGGAAGAGTGGCATCAGTGGTGAAATAGGGTTGTGTAAGTCATAGTGAAACCTTACTTTTCTCCAGAATTGTAACATATAATTAGTGACTTTCGCCATGGGGTTCACCGGGATCATAGAAGAGTTGGGGGAGCAAGGCCTGATTGTTAGAATGCTGTGGCTGTCCTTCTGAATGGTTCTCCAGCACTGGAACTCTGGAGGTGATAAATATTTGCCTAGGATTTGGCATTGGTTTCTCCCTGTTACATGCCCAGAACCTATCAATTACACCAACATACTGTTTTTCTTCCTCTTGCTGTGCTCTGTTGCTATGTATTAGAATCCATACTCCTGAGCTGATTCTAATTATGTCATCAAAGTCTACTATTTTAATTCTGCAAGGTCTCTCATTCACTGTCTGAGTATCAATTGCACCTTCTGAATTGCTGCATCGACCCATAACTTCATCTGAGTACTCTCCAGTTCAGTCATTACTGATGGGCCATGCTGCCAACCATGGACTATTCTGAGGACCATGACCCTGGGAACCAACCACTGAAGTCCAAAATTCCTTGTAAGTGCCTGGTTAAGCATGGGAGGATCCCTTAGATCTGGGGATTCCAAACAATTGGCATTTAATAATTATGGAGGCCACCCCGTCCTTTTTTTTTTTTACTTTAAAACATACCTGTCATCTCATTTGACTCTTCAGGATAAGCTACTATGTGTGTGTAAAACCTGAACTGGGGTTGGAGAGATGTGTCCCAATTTTAACTTCTCAGATTTCCTGTCCACTGGTAGGAGGTCCTCTCCAGGAATTTGCAAGCAAAAGTTATATTCCCACTTCTCGTTTCTGGGAGTAGTAGTGTACATGGAAGGGACTCTCACACATTTCCAATACAGGGCTTTTCTGTTTGGCATCTCTCAGCCCACAAGGTTATTTCTGAAAATCGTAGAGGAGATTACTTCCTTCATAAGGACAAAGAACATACTATTAGTAGCCTATCTAGTTGACTTTTTAGTGATTGCCAGGTCAAGACCTCAGAAATCACCTATAGATTTTCATTTCTGTTCTTTCCTTGCTGGGGTAGAATGCAAACTTGAAAAACTACAACCTGACCCCTTCCAGATGTTTGTTTCTAGGTATAATGCTGGATTGTCTATCCCAGAGGTTGTTGCTTCCTCACTCCAAACAAGAGCTTGTCAGCAGAAGAGCAAGGAATCTATTTATGTCTGAGACAACTACTGTACAGGTGCATCTCAATAAATTTGAATATTTTTGAAAAGTTCATTCATTTCAGTAATCCAGTTTCATAGTCAGCAGTCTTCCATGATTGTGTGTCCTACTGAACCAGACTGAGGGACCATTTAAAGGCTTAGGAAACTTTAGCAGGTAACACTGAATTTACAATACGGAACTTTTTTACAATATTCAAATTTTCTTAGATTTTGGTTTTCATTACCTGTAATCCATAATCATTATTTATATATATATATATATATATATATATATATATATATATATGCACACTTGCACATACAGAAAAACGCTTAAAATATCAGACACCAGACCAGAGCGGAAAAAAAACCCATGAAATTCCCAAATGTTTTTTTTTTTTTTTAGTAAGATTAGCGCATGTTAGATTGTATTTTGAGTGACCACACTAAAAAAATGCTAAAATAACGGAAATGCTAAAGTAATGGAAATGCACCACTACTACTGTGTGTAATGTATATCTATAATTATAAACTTACAAGCAAAAGGGTAACAATGTATTGAACGTTTGACTTTCAGGCTCCATATCTCACCATCCACTACAGCTTCGAACGCGAGACTGCCATCATTTTATAGACAATCATCTTGGGTATTTCATACATAAATTTGACTTGCAACTATTTAGCATATGATTAGTTATGCAGACTGGCCTCATAATGTCAGCATGCCCCACATGACCAGAGAGCCCCAGTCACAAGAAGAGGAAAGTGGAGGCAGCCAGACGCAGTGAGGATGCTCAGGAGAGGTGAGTGTTTCTTATTTTTACTCACCTCTACTGGATCTCCACTTATTATACTCTGGGGTTTAAAGAGACTGAAGTGGCTTGAGGCTTCCAGAATATATTATACTGGGGGTAGGGGGCTCTTTGGAGCATTTTATATCGTGTATAGTCCCTTTGCTATTTACATCGCAGGCCAGCTGTTTTATAGCATCTGTGTAATGTTATTATAGGCTGTAATGACATTGCATGGTCATTATAAAACAGATACTGTGCAATATAAATAGTGGACGGTTCACATCGCTCATAAAAGCACTACAGGCTCTTCACACCGCTGATCATCAGGGGTCCCGGATGTTGGACCCCCACTGATCTGTCAGGACCCTTGCAGATCAACTGTTTCCAGAGCATGCAGATCTCAGAATTGTGTGCATGCTGGGCTCTATGCTGCTCACTCACCTTATTTGTGATAACTAGAGATGAGAGAATTTCTCAAAAGTTCGATTCGGCAGTTCGATTCGAAGTTCCAAAAAAATTTGCTTCGATCCGAATTACTTTGTGGCGAATATCGCTAAAAAAACACCTATTTCCTAGCTTCAGAGAACCTGTATAGTGGAGTAGAACACTGTGCCTTGCAGTAACACGCATAGGGAGCTGACTGTGGTAGTCAAACAATACTGTGAGTCCGAATGAGACGCACATGACAGGCGTCGCTCTTAGATTCGATGCACACTTCACTTATTTGGACAGTTACGGGGCCAAAACTGACCATCAAACTCAAGTGTGAACCCAGCCTTACAGGTCCATGTTAGTGCCAGGTAGGAAGAACCGTGCAGAGACCCAACATCCTACTGTAGAGTGAAAGAGCGCACTCCTTTTACACCGTCGTCTGTCGATTCCACATACAGTACAGACCAAAAGTTTGGACACACCTTCTCATTCCAAGAGTTTTCTGTATTTTCATGACTATAAAAATTGTAGATTCACACTGAAGGCATCAAAACAATGAATTAACACATGTGGAATTACATACTTAACAAAAAAGTGTGAAACAACTGAAAATATGTCTTATATTCTAGGTTCTTCAAAGTAGCCACCTTTTGCTTTGATTACTGCTTTGCACACTCTTGGCATTCTCTTGATGAGCTTCAAGAGGTAGTCACCTGAAATGGTCTTCCAACAGTCTTGAAGGAGTTCCCAGAGATACTTTGCACTTGTTGGCCCTTTTGCCTTCACTCTGCGGTCCAGCTCACCCCAAACCATCTCGATTGGGTTCAGGTCTGGTGACTGTGGAGGCCAGATCATCTGGCGTAGCACCCCATCACTCTCCTTCTTGGTCAAATAGCCCTTACACAGTCTGGAGGTGTGTTTGGGGTCATTGTCCTGTTGAAAAATAAATGATGGTCCAACTAAACGCAAACCGGATGGAATAGCATGCCGCTGCAAGATGCTGTGGTAACCATGCTGGTTCAGTATTCCTTCAATTTTGAATAAATCCCCAACAGTGTCACCAGCAAAGCACCCCCACACCATCACACCTCCTCCTCCATGCTTCACGGTGGGAACCAGGCATGTAGAGTCCATTCGTTCACCTTTTCTGCGTCACACAAAGACACGGTGGTTGGAACCAAAGATTTCAAATTTGGACTCATCAGACCAAAGCACAGATTTCCACAGGCAACATAATGTGGAGTTGGCAGCAGCATCATTAAACCACAGAGTGGCAAGGCGACATAATGTGGAGGTGGCAGCAGCATGAGGAGGCCATACAGTGACCCAGTGGAAACGGCATGAGGAGGGCATACAGTGACCCAGTGGCCTGCAGCATGAGGAGGCCATACAGTGATCAAGTGGCAGCAACATGAGGAGGCCATACAGTGACCCAGTGGCTGTGGCATCAGGAGGCCATACAGTGACCCGGTGGCAGCGGCATGAGGAGGGCATACAGTGACCCAGTGGAAACTGCTTGAGGAGGGCATACAGTGACCTAGTGGCAGTGGCATGAGGAGGGCATACAATGACCCAGTGGCAGAAGCATGAGGAGGCCATACAATGACCCAGTGGCAGCAACATGAGGAGGCCATACAGTAACCCAGTGGCAGCGGTATGAGGAAGCCATACAGTGACCAAGTGGCAGCAACATGAGGAGGGCATACAGTGACCCAGTGGCTGCGGCATGAGGAGGCCATACATTCACCCAATGGCAGAGTTCGGAGGTGGCAGCAGAGTGAGTAGGCCACAGAGTGGCAATGTGATATAATGTGTAGGTAGCAACAGCCTAAGGAGTGTGGTGAGGCAGCATGGATCATTTAATCTGCTGCATCAGGCATTGGTGGGTGGAAATCCTGGCTGATCCATGCCTGATACATCTTCACAAAGGTCAGTCTCTCCAAATTTGGGGCAAGTTCTCCTTGGGGTATCTATGGCCCCCGCCACACTAAACACCCGCTCTGATGCCACACTACTGGCTGCGCAGGAGAGCTTTTCCAGGGCAAACTCGGCCAGTTGCGGCCACAAATCCAGTTTGGCTGTCCAGTAGTCCAGCGGATCTTCGATGACGGGTGGCAGGATGCACTCTAAGTATGCCACCACCTGCTGGTTCAACTTCTGCTCTGTGTCACTATGCGGCTGAAGAAAGCTGCCCTTCAGAGACTCTAGGCTCAGGCTGCTGCTGATGGAGCCGATACTGCTCCTGCCACCCCCACCCCCTCCCACAGCCATGCCAGTGCAAGTTGAGCGCTGAGGGCCCCCCCGGTCGGACATGCGAGAAGATGGACAATGGTGAAGATAGGCAGCGGCCAACTTGCTACATAGCATGTCTCTATAATAGTTAAGTTTTGTCCTCCCTCTCAGCGGGTGTAAAAAAGACCCCCATTTTGCCCCGAAGCGAGGGTCTAACATGGTGGAGAGCCAGTAGTCCTCCCTCTGCCGAATGTGACAATTCGGCTGTCACTACGCAAGGAAGTCAGCATGCATCGGGCCATTTGCGTAAGTGACTCCGAGGGACTCCCTGCATCCATCTCCACTGCATACTGCCACGGTGTGTCTGGGTCATCTGCCTCATCCTCCTCATCTCCCTCTGGCTGTTTTGGTTGCCCCTGCTCCTCCTCTCCACCCATTTGGCTACACATTGTTTGTGCTCCAATGTCCTCCTCATCCTCCTCCTCCTCCAGTTCAGCCCCCACAGTGCTCATGTGGCCTTGAGATGTAGACGCCACATCTCCAGTCCCCTGACCAGCCAGATTGATAAGTATCTTTTCCAGGATGTGAATCAGTGGAATGACGTTAGTCAGTTGCCAGGACTACGGGATGAACAACAAAGTGGCCTCCTCAAAGGGAACTAGCAAATGGCAGGTGTCACGCATGAGCTGCCACTGGCTAACGTTAAAATTACACAGGGGAGTACCTCTGTCCGCTTGGATCATCAAGAAATCATTTATGACTTTTCTCTGTTCATATAGTCGATCCAACATATGGAGAGTTGAATTCCAACGGGTGGAAACATCGCATATCAGCCTATGTTCTGAGAGGCCATACTGCCTCTGCAGCTCAAGGAGGGTTTGCTTGGTGGTGTACGAGTGGTTGAAGTGCAAAGTTTCCTTGACATTTTTAGGATGTCTTGCAGATGGGTGGAACACTTAAGGAAACGCTTGACAACCAGATTGAACACGTGCGCCATGCAGGGCGCATGGCTCAGCCCTCCTTGATGCAGCGCAGACACCATGTTCTTCCCGTTGTTGGTCACCACTGTTCCGATTTTAAGTTGTCTTGGAGAAAGCCAGGATTCGATTTCTTGATTGAGGACACAGAGCAGTTACTCCCCTGTGTGACTTCATTAGCCCAGGCAAACGAGGTGTAGAACAGCGTGACACCGCTGTGCCCTGCACATGTGGTATGCTGGAGGAGCACTGGGAGTTGTCCCTGCAGTGGAGGCTGAGAGGACAGTGGAGGATGAGGCCGACATTGTTGCAGGACCAAAGGTGTGAGAACATGGCGGCAGAAGCTGCGTCACCTGTCCAAGTTGCTGGTGTGTCTGGGCAGGCACCACATTAACCCAGTGGGCTGTAAATGACATATATTGTCCTTGACTGTAGTTACAGATCCACATTTCGGCGCTGCCGTGCACTTTGGCAGACACCGACACGCTCAAGGACTGGCCCACCTTAACTTCTACATATTTGTGCAGGGCTGGTACTGCCTTCTTGGCAAAGAAATGACGGCTTGGGACTCTCCACCTTGGCTCGGCGCAAGCCATCAGTTCTCTGAAAGGTGCAGAGTCCACCAAGTGGAAAGCGAGTGACTGCAGCACCAGCAACTTGGACAGGAGCATGTTCAGCTTCTGCACTGTTGGATGTTTGCATGCATACTGTTGTCTCTTAGATATAGATTCTGCGATCGATTGCTGACGCAATAACTGACTAGGAGGAGGAGCAGGAGCATCACGACCAGCAGATGATGAGAAGGACACACAGTTTCCTTCAGCTGAGGTGGTGGAGCCTTGACTGCCTGAAATGGGGTGCGTGCTGCAGCGGTTGCTGTGGCAGGCTGGACCACCACATTGGAGCCACGGCTCTCCCAGGCCACTTTATGGTGACGCTGCATATGTTGATGCAGGGCTGTGGTTCCAACAGTGGCACCCTGGCCACGCTTCACCTTCTGCCCACAGATTGAACATATGGCCATGTTCACCTACCCTGGCGGCTTTACAAAAAACTGCCACACCGAGTAGGTGATTTTACCACCAACACTCTGCAATAACTGAGTGCTACCGCTACTGCCTCCGTGAACCCCTGCACCACTGCTTTCCGGGCAGGTAGGCTTCTGCAAAGCAGGTGGTCTACCCCCAGCACGTTTAGCTCCCAACCCTACACTGCTGCCACCCTGCTGACTCCCTCAATGCCTCATGCGCAAGCTTCAACCCTCTTCTCCTGATGACAATGAGGCCCCTTCATCACCCATGCCACTTTCCTCATCACTACTTGCCCGCCTACCGCAGGAATCAGCAGATGTCTCCTCCACATCTTGGCTGAGCAGTAGCTGCTGACTGACCTCTAGTACCTCCTCCTCACTGTCTAGTGGATCTGAGCCCACAGCATAGATTAGTTCTCTAGCTGAGGGAACAGAAAAGGACAGAGGCAGGTTGAGGGCACAGGGTCTGCTGCCTGGCCATGCCAACTAAGGGTTGCGTCTTACGAACCCACCATCTCTTGGCTGGGGGTGTCTGATGTGACTTGGGATGAATTGGATGACCGAGTAAACCAGTCTACAACCGTTGGGTTGCTGGTCAAGACACGACCACTACTTGACACTGGGAGCTCAGGCCTCTGTAACTGACCCCTAATGCCACGCCCCCTTACTCTACTGCGACCTATGCCTGCGCCAGAAACATTTAGGCCTGTGGCCCTCCCCTGTGCATGGCCTCTCGCTTCTCTGTCTGACATACTGTTCGATGAAAACACTTAATTGTAAAGGGCAAAAAGGCCTGTTATTTTCTACTTTGAAGAGAATGGCAAATATGCCCTATATTTCTTCACCCACTAATGAACACCAATAAAACAAGCGTGATAAAGGTAGATATTTGTGGCTCAGAATTATTGAATTATTGACAATACTATTGATAAATGGCCAGCAACTTTATACTGGTAACAAAATGGCGAATATGGTCCTCCTTATGGGTTTAGGCACTAATGAACCCCTTTAAATAAGTGATTACCGCTAAGAATTATTAAATTATTATTGACAATACTGTATTGAAAAATGGCCTGCAACGTTATACTGGTAACAAAATGGCAAATATGGTCGTTATGTCTTTCCCCATGTTAAAGGCGTTTATTACAGGTAAGTGCAGATATTATTGGATGATAATTCAGTTTTCTTTGGCACAATAGTACTGAATAATGTTATAACTTGTAAGAACAGTGAATAAGCCCCTTATAATAAAGGCCTTTAAAAAGGCTTTTTTTACAGATACATGCAGATATGGCTTTGGCACAATAGTACTGAATTATGTTATACCTTGTAAGAACAGTGAATAAGCCCCTTATAATAAAGGCCTTTAAAAAGGCTTTTTTTTACAGATACGTGCAGATATGGCTTTGGCACAATAGTACTGAATTATGTTATACCTTGTAAGAACAGTGAATTAGCCCCTTATAATAAAGGCTTTTAAAAAAGGCTTTTTTACAGATACGTGCAGATATTAGTGTATGATAATTCACAGTTTTTTGCTCTACTGCACTGCAAAAGGCTTGTTGTGTTCCACCTTGAAGACACAGATATGAATAATGAGCAGCAGTATGACGGCAGTGAGTGCTGCAATGTGAATTATGCTGCAAATTCTTGCTGTAAATGACCCTGCAACCACCCCAAATTCTTCTCTCAATTCCTCCCTATGCTTTCCCTACAGTTCAAAGGCTCAGCCTCTTTCCCTGAACGTCTATATGTATTCTTAGTCTTTCCCTAGCTCCTGCCGATGTCTTTCCCTACAGTAAGAGCGATGTGGAATGACTGTACCTAAAATGGCCGAGGGTTTTTATAGGGCTGTGACATCACAGGTCCTGCTGGCTGCTGATTAGCTGCACGCTTGGCATTGTGGGTGATCCCCCGCTTCCAGAGTCCCTTCCCTTGTCGTAACATGTGCGGCGGCCATTTTATAAAAAAATGCGATTCCGTGCATCAAAGCGTGAGGTAATCCGGAATCGTGGCGAATCGAAGATTTCCTGAAATTCGGATTGAATTCCACTTCTGCAGAATCGATTTGCTCATCTCTAGTTGTGAGAGAGAGCTCACAAACCTATTCATCATCTTTATTCTCTTTTTTTCCTGCACTCACTACTCATTCTTCCTCTCTCACTTCTACATAGATGTCTCAGTTGTGTGACCAGCAGTCCATCTCGAAATGAATAAAGCAGTGGGAATAAAGTGGGAACAAGGAAATAGCCTGATAAGAGCAAGTAGAGGTATTTCTCTCTTATAAGATATATGAAAAAGTTTCTTATAACTGTAAGCACTATTCATTTATACAAAGTTTGTTGAAATGACAGTGCCTAAAATTTCATTCTGAGTTTGTTGAAAGTTGGAAAGTTGACAAAGCGTTGATGTTACTCTGAACAAAGTATTAATTGTGTCAGGATCTGGGGTGCTGGGTGGGCTGACATGAACACAGACTCCAAGGTATTAGTCCAAGTATTGAGTTTTATTCACTCAAAACACTCCTTGGTACATGCAACATAAAACAGAAACCGAAAAAAAAAAAATACCTGCCCGTCTGGGCTCTAACTAAACAGAAATAGGTTACCTCACCTAGAATAGGAACAAGTTCAAACAGTCAAATTGTCTTCTAGCAGTAGCCACTTTCTTTGTGGCTTTCAAGCCAAGCTCTGCAACAGTCTTCTCTCTTAGCAGACTTCTTATATTCCCTTAACAAGGAGTTCCCAGTCAGCTGGGTTTCTTCCAGGAGTGTCCACAAGGTGTGGACTGGAGGGGATGGGAATGGCAGGTCCCACTACCAACCTACCTGACATTCCATAAAAAATCCAGCCCAGTGCACAGCACTTAAATAATGCTCAGCAAACATAGTTGTCTGCTGAGAGCAAACTTTCTGGATTTCCCCCATCTCACCTATCTAAGCAACCTGGGTGAGATGTACATCCCTTCCAATATTTTTCCAGTCATCGGCTTACATATCCCCCCCCCCCCTCTTTTACAGACCGGAGGGCTGGGCATCTGTGGCCATCATACAATGTACCCTTGACAGGACATCAGCATTTCCCAACAACTTCCCTGGTCTGTGCTCTACACTGAAAATAACATTTTGCAAGGACAGAAACCATCTGGTAACCCTAGGATCCTTATTCATTTTCATCCAAGTGAGAGGGGCATGGTCAGTTATCAACTTAAACTTTCTGCCTAGGAGGTAATATTTTAGGGCATCCAGTGCCCACTTAATAGCTAAGCACTCCCTTTCCACAATGGCGTAGTTTTTCTCAGCAGGGAACAACTTCCTGCTCAGGTACATCACTGGATGCTCCTCTCCATTTATAACCTGGGACAGCACCGCTCCCAGACCTGCATCAGAGACATCTGTCTGCACCAGGAACTCCTTCCTAAAATCAGGGGTGATCAGGACTGGCTGTTGGCATAAAGCTAACTTTAGCCTCTGGAATGCCTCTTCTGCTTCTGGTGTCCAGTGGATCATCACTGACTTCCCACCTTTCTTCAGGTCAGTGAGAGGAGCTGCAATAGAGGTAAAATTTGGCACAAACCTACGATAGTAGCCAGCAATTCCAAGAAACGCCCTGACTTGTTTTTTGGTTAGCGGCCTTGGCCAGTTCTGTATTGCCTCCACCTTATTGATTTGGGGCTTTATTACTCCTTTGCCAATTACATAGCCCAGGTACTTGGCTTCTTCTAGCCCTAAAGCACATTTTTCATGGTTAATGGTAAGGCCTTCCTCGCTTATGGAGTCTAGAACTGCCTGTAACTTACAGAGGTGACTTCCCCAGTCTGGGCTATGAATGATCACATCGTCCAGGTAAGCCGTTGCGTAGTCACAATGTGGCCGCAAGATTTGGTCCATCAACCTCTGAAAGGTAGCAGGAGCTCCATGCAACCCAAATGGCATAACCTTGTACTGGAACAATCCTTCTGGCACGGCAAAGGCAGTTTTCTCTTTGGCTTCCTCAGACAAAGGTATTTGCCAGTAACCTTTTGTGAGATCCAGTGTGGTTATGTACAATGCCTTGCGAAAGTATTCAGCTCCCTTGAACTTTTCAACCTTTTGCCACATTTCAGGCTTAAAGCATAAGGATATAAAATTTTAATTTTTTGGTGAAGAATCAACAAGTGGGACACAATTGTGAAGTGGAACGAAATTTATTGGTTATTTTAAACTTTTGTAAAAAATAAAAAACTGAAAAGTGGGGCGGCCCATGATCACTGTGGATGAACTGCAGAGATCTACAGCTGAGGTGGGAGAGTCTGTCCATAGGACAACAATCAGTCATACACTGCACAAATCTGGCCTTTATGGAAGAGTGGCAAGAAGAAAGCCATTTCTCAAAGATATCCATAAAAAGTCTTGTTTAAAGTTTGCCACAAGCCACCTGGGAGACACACCAAACATGTGGAAGAAGGTGCTCTGGTCAGATGAAACCAAAATCGAACTTTTTGGCCACAATGCAAAACGATATGTTTGGTGTAAAAGCAACATAGCTCATCACCCTGAACACACCATCTTCACTGTCAAACATGGTGGTGGCAGCATCATGGTTTGGGCCTGCTTTTCTTCAGCAGGGACAGGGAAGATGGTTAAAATTGATGGGAAGATGGATGGAGCCGAATACAGGAACATTCTGGAAGAAAACCTGTTGGAGTCTGCAAAAGACCTGAGACTGGGACGGAGATTTATCTTCCAACAAGACAATGATCCCAAACATAAAGTAAAATCTACAATGGAATGGTTAAAAAATAAACGTATCCAGGTGTTAGAATGGCCAAGTCAAAGTCCAGACCTGAATCCAATCGAGACTCTGTGGAAAGAGCTGAAAACTGCTGTTCACAAACGCTCTCCATCCAACCTCACTGAGCTCGAGCTGTTTTCCAAGGAAGAATGGGCAAGAATTTCAGTCTCTCGATGTGCAAAACTGATAGAGACATACCCCAAGCGACTTGCAGCTGTAATCGCAGCAAAAGGTCGCGCTACAAAGTATTAACTTAAGGGGGCCGAATAATTTGGCACACTCCGCTTTTCAGTTTTTTATTTTTTACAAAAGTTTAAAATATCCAATAAATTCCGTTCGACTTCACGATTGTGTCCCACTTTTTGTTGATTCTTCACCAAAAAATTAAAATTTTCTATCCGTATGTTTGAAGCCTGAAATGTGGCAAAAGGTTGAAAAGTTCTCAATAAGTTCATTTACTCTGGGCATTGGATAAGCATCAAACTTTGAAATTTCATTTAATTTTCTAAAATCATTACAGAACCGCCAGGTACCATTGGCCTTTGGTATCAAGACAATTGGGTTAGACAAGTCACTTTTAGACTCCTCAATCACACCTAACTCCAGCATGCGTTTAACCTTGGCTGACAGTACCTCCCTACGTGCCTCAGGTATTCTATAGGGTTTGAGGTTTATTTTCTGCCCAGGTTCCGTGTCCACACAGTGCTCTACTAGGTGTGTACGCCCTGGAAGATCAGAGAACTTACGTTTATTTCTCTGCAGGAACTCTTTTGCCTCTTGTTGCTGGGGCGCTGACAGAGTCTCATTTATATGGACTGGAGGGATTGGTGGCTACGAATCATCTACTTCTGCATTTGAGGCCACCAAGGTTTCCCTCTGGGTCCAAGGCTTGATCAAATTTACATGGTAAATTTGAAATGGCTTCCTTTTCTCTGGTTGGTGCACCTTATAGTTCACTGGCCCTACTTTTTCCACAATTTCATATAGGCCTTGACACTTCGCTAAGAATTTACTTTCCACCGTCGGCACCAATATAAGTACTCTATCCCCTGGGCTAAATGACTTGACTATTGGACCGAACAAGTCCATAGCAATCCTTTCAAAAGGTACTTCAATGATGGGCAGTGGAACCAAGGGACTATGGAAATGTGGGGTTGGGGCATGTACCTGACATGTAGGACAGGATGCACAGTAGTCCTTCACTTCCTTATACACGCCCGGCCAATAAAACCTTTCGAGAATCCTCTCCTGGGTTTTCTCAGACCCTAGGTGTCCCCCAAGTACATGATTATGGGCCATATAAAGTACCATGCGGCGGTATGGCTTAGGCACGAGAAGCTGCTCCACAATTTCTCCATTACTTTTTGCAACCCGATACAAGAGGTCATTATTTATGGCAAAATGGGGAAATCGGTGGTCAGCATCCGGTTCCTGAGGCACACTATTTACGACTGTCACACTCTCACGAGCATTAGGAAGAGTGGGATCTCTCAACTGTGAAGTACCAAAATTATCTCGGGAGACCTGCAATTCAGGTATATCATGCTCAGGAGCTGTAGAAGGAGTATCATCCTCCTCTCCAGCTAGGTCACACTCATCATGCCCTTTGGGCGTAGGTGGGGTATCCACCTTTGGCTTACAGGCTTTACTTTTTCCCCACAAATCCCAGAACAAAGAGAAATCACGTCCCAAAATCACACTATGCATGAGGTTTTTCACAACACCCACTTCATAATAGACAAGTCCTAATATAGTCTCTATTTTGATATTGGCCATCCTTAGTATCCCCATGGATGCAAAGTACACTCATGTGCTTGTCCGGCATACAGTCCCCAGCTATCAAGCTGGCATGGGTACTAAAGTTACCAAGCTTCCGGAATCAAGCAACGCCTGGACAGGATGACCATTCACCACAATCTTGCAGACCTGAGGCTCAGTCTCTAGACCTGGTGCCGCAGCACAGACAGGTTCTGGGAACAAGGATGGATGCCCACCAGTGTTACACTCCATCAGCTCAGAGCTGAGAGGGCAACGGGCAGCAATATGTCCCTTCTCATGGCATCTCCAGCACTGTACTAGGCCTGGTTTTTCCAGCAGAAAGTCCTGTTTGGGACTAGTGGAGTGCTTGGCAGACATTTCAGTCTTTCGCCCATGAGACCCCTCTAAAACTCTTTTCACTCCGCCTTCAATAAATGGAACAGTCTTACCGGGAGGTGCCCTCCACCTGGTGTTCCTAGGGGGTGATCGAGCTGCAGGGACATCGCGAAGTTCCACCTCAGTCGCAAGGAACCTTTCTACAAGACTGACAATTTGGTTGGCATCTCTGGGGTCTCTATGTCCGACCCAGCGCTGCAACACAGGAGGAAGAGATCTGACGAACCGGTCTAGGACCACCTCCTCCACAATCTGTGCAGGGGTACAGGAGTCTGGTTCCAGCCATTTCTTTACCAGGTGAATAAGGTCGTACATCTGGGACCTGGCAGGTTTGTCCAAATGGTAACTCCAGGTTATGTACCCGCCGGGCACTCCCAGCCGAGGTCACTCCCAGCCGAGGAAGAATTTCTGCTTTCAGTTTATTATAGTCTCTGACATCCTGTTGGCAGAGGTCATAATATGCTTTCTGGGGTTCACATGTCAGATAAGGTGCGATGACATCTGCCCAGTCAGCAGCTGGCAGTCTCTCTCATTCAGCCACCCTTTCAAACACGGTAAGGTAGGCCTCTATATCATCATCTGGGGTCATTTTCTGCAAAGCTCTTTGCACAGCCTGCTTTACATCTTTGAGCTCCACAGTTCTCTGCGGACTAGTGACACCAGTCTCTTTGATGATGGCCAGCTGCTCCATCAACAAACGGTTGGTTTCTTGTTGCTGTATATTAGACTGCACCAGATGCTTCAGTAGCTCTTCCATATTCCGGGTCTGGTCTTGTCTGGCGGCAACAGCCTTCACCCAGGACATAAATTTTTTTTTTTTTTTCTTTTTTTAACAAGGAGTTGTGTTGTTGACCCTAGCAACCCCTGAATGCCAGCATCCTCCACCAATTGTCAGGATCTGGGGTGCTTGGTGGGCTGACATGAACACAGACTCCAAGGTATTGGTCCAAGTATAGGTTACCTCACCTAGAATAGGAACAAGTTCAAACAGTCAGATTGTCTTCCAGCAGTAGCCACTTTCTTTGTGGCTTTCAAGCCAAGCTCTGCAACAGTCTGCTCTCCTAGCAGACTTCTTATATCCCCTTAACGAGGAGATCCCAGTCAGCTGGGTTTCTTCCAGGAGTGTCCACAAGGTATGGACTGCAGGGGATGGGAATGGCAGGTCCCACTACCAATCTACCCGCCATTCCATAAAAAATGCAGCCCAGTGCACAGCACTTAAATAATGCTCAGCAAACATAGTTGTCTGCTGAGAGCAAACTTTCTGGATTTCCCTCATCTCACCTATCTGAGCAACCTGGGTGAGATGTACATCCCTTCCAATATTTTTCCAGTCATCGGCTTACAATTGCTTAAGCATTTCTCTGTATGCGCAAGTGTGAATATATTTAGATATTTTCACAATACACTCAGTAATTCATCCTCCACTAATATAAAAAAAAATCTCTATTATTTCAGAGTTTTTTTTTCAGTGTATTCACCCAATATACAGTCTACTCCGTGCTAATTAAAAAAAAAAAAAAAAACCTGCACTAATCTTAAAAAAAATAAATAAATAATATAAGCTAACTAGTAAATATTGAAGCCCTCTAAAACCAGTTTGTCTGGTGAGGGTCTGGTGGCCCCTCATAAAAGTGGGGGTACTGTTATGTCTCTGCCTGTTCGGGTCTCTGCGCCACCCTCTGCTCGCACGCTGCGGTGTAGGAGGCATCCTCAGTTTGATTCTTTGCTTAGGATTCTGGATGCTTAGTCTGAACACGGTCCTAGTTTCCTTGCTGTATAATGGATTTCCAGCCACACCCGTGTTCTGAGCATTGTTTCTCTCTGGACCGCATAGAGTTAATCTTTACCTTGCCTGTGTGATTGACAGCCTGTGTACCTATCAGGTCTGTGGCTGGGCCCAGACTTTCTATATACAGGATGTCACTTTCACAGCAAGTTGCCGGTTATTGCACTGACTTTGCCTGCTTTCTTTGTACCTTTGATTTTGACCTTGCTGTTATCTCTGACCTTTGGCTTGCCTT
Organism: Leptodactylus fallax; assembly: GCA_947044405.1. NCBI lineage: Eukaryota > Metazoa > Chordata > Amphibia > Anura > Leptodactylidae > Leptodactylus > Leptodactylus fallax. Next base: position 4,129,093 of record CAMRHE010000096.1, read on the forward strand.
GTGACTACTCTCTTGGATTTCGATTCGGTACCAGTATTGCTTGTCTGGTTGTGACCCCTAGCTTGTTTACCATTCTTCTCTGTGGTTTGTCTTGTTCTGTGTGTCACTTTACTCAGTGTAGGGATTGTCTTCAAGTTGTCCTTTTACCGTTTAGGGTAAACTGAGGCAATAGCAAGGGACAGTGGCTGGGGTGAGATTAGGGCTCACTTGTCTCTGTCCTTCCTCCCAGACCCCTGCAGTAGTGTGAGGGTATTGCTACATCTGGCAAGACCCTAACACACTCACTGACCAGGGGGTTACCCTTTCAGTGCTTTGCAATTTTTATTGAAATATATAATTTTTTATAACAAAAAAAAATACAGTGTCAGAACTGTTGCCAAATTACTAAACAGTGTGCAGTAAAATGACTGAGAAAAACAGGGCAGTGGACAAGCAAAAGGAGGGGGAGGAGGAAACCCTTGTTCAAGTACCACTACTAACAATAAGAATATGAATGGCAATAGCAACACTACTTCTGGTCTTGACAGCCCCGCCAGTGACCGCAGTGTTGTCATACTTCTTGAAAATAAAGATTTTTTTGAAAGCAGTGAAGCACAGATATTGAGTGAGGATTATGTGTATTCCTCCTCAGCATGTAATTTACCATGCTGTCTTTCTGTACTGTCAACCATGTCTTCTCCTTTATCTTCACTAACACAGATCCCATTCTCTAGTAGTCATGTGGCATCTGCTGGGAGAGATATTCCTGATAGACCAAGCCTTCCTCTTCTTCCTCCTCTTTTTGATGAGTTGGAAGAGAACTGGCAGTGTTTTTTTTAATGCAGAGGAGGTAGATGTAGAAGACATAAGTGTTGGTGGAGGTAGTAGTTGCAGGGGGTGTGCTACTGGTGATAGTGTTGGCAGGGGCACTAGGGGAGAAATCTATGAAATTGTGAGGGCATACAGGTGTCCCATTGCCATGATGAGTCACAAAAAAGTGAGGAAGGTGATATGGAATCCGAATATGATTCTTTTACCGATAAGACCTGGCATCCGATTCAGGGTGACAGAGGAAGAGGATGGTGGCAGCTGCAATAGTTCCACCCGACATGTAGCCCCAACTTCAAAAAGACCTGCCTGGGATAGGTTTGAATGGTGGTGGCACTGGTTTTGGCGCTAGTAGCTACGAGCAGTCATTTCCTGTATGGGAATTTTTTTGTACATTACTAAATGACAAATCGATGGTAAGATGCAAGATCTGCAAACAGATAATTAGCCATGGGCATGCAGGTACATGGCATCACCAGCATATTTGGCAAAGTCAAATTAGCAGTGGCAGCAGTGAGCAAGACCATTCCATTGCTTCTCCCCATGACCATCTTTGTAGGCAGGCCACATCCATTCTGAACCTAGCACATGGTCGGCAACATTGTATTATCATTCATTATTATCTCCATCTGCTTCTCCTCCTCCTCCACGCAGTCTGCACCCAGTCATCTGGCTGGCCTGCAGGTAAAACTCGCACCTGGCCATGTTACTGGCGGTGCAGCCGATGTTGTGCCACTTAGTGGAATCCACTGTGTTTCACCAACTGATGGCAGCGCACAGTCTCCATGGAGAATACCTAGCCAACATTATTTCTGGAGGAAAGTTGTCTCTGCTTGATGGTTATGAGAAGGGGACAATACATTAGCTGTCGTGGACCACTGGGTCAATGTTTTAAGTGTCAGAGGTCAGATTCTAGAAACACAGCAAGGCTCGGTGTTTTCTAGTACTGACGTTGCCTCACAGGTGCAGGGCAGGCACAGTTTCAACACCATCCACCTCCTCCAGTTCATACACACTAAACCATTTCCCACCCTCAATTTCTCCAGTGCAAGCCATAAGTTCCACTCCCCCTCCCTCCTTTCATGTTTGTAAGGTGAAGTTGAGCGTCAGTTTAAGCAGCACCATACGATTACTGCATGCAACCCACAAACACAATGTTCACTTTTGGAAGATAGTCCAAATTTTTCTGTAAATTTTGTCAATTGTCACTCCACCAATACAATGTTGATGTGGCATCCTCATACAAGGATAATTGGCAGTATCTTTTCTGTCTCTCAAGTATTGTTCTCAGGGTCATAGAATCCTTTCCATTTAAAAAGATATTCTAGCTTTTTCAGTTGCCAAGCCAGGCATGTCTCCCCTTATCATCATCTTCCTTTTACTGTACTGCTGCTGATGTTGGCTGCTATTCCTAAACATCTACCACCACTCAGACAGACATGTCCTGCAGCCTGGTCCATCATATTATGCCCTGCTGCACCGCCACATGTTTCCACAGCTGCCTATTGCCTACCACCACTGCCACCACTCAGGCAGTCATGTCCTGCAGCCTGGTCCATTATTTTAGTCCCTGCAGCACTGCCACACATGCTACCACAACTGCCTAGTGCCTACCACCACTCAGATATGTCCAGCGGCCTGGTTCATTATATTAGTCCATGCTGTACTGCCACACATGTTTCCACAACTGCCTAGTCCCTACCACCACTCAGGCAAACATGTCCTGAGGACTGATCCATCATGTTAGTCCCTGCTTCACTGCCACACATGTTACCACAGCTGCCTACCACCACTGACACCAATCAGGCAGACATGTTCTGCAGCCTGGTCCATTATATTATGCCCTGCTGTACTACTACAGATATTGCCACAGCTCCCACCACTGCCACCACTGAGGCAGACATGTCATGTTTCCTGGTCAATATAACCACCACATATGTCTAAAAAACCAGGGGCAAGCAATTTTCCCCCCAAAAAAGGGTAGTTTTTGGAGCATTTTAAATGTTGAAATGCTTAAAAGTGATTGTCAGCGCAGTGTATGGTTAACCGGTTAAGGACCGGGCCTAAAAGTTCCTCATGGACCAGGCCTCATTTTTCAAAACTGACATGTGTCACTTTATATGGCAATAACTTTGAGATGCTATAACTTACACAAGTGATTTTGAGATTGTTTTTTCATGACACGTTGTACTTCATGTTAGTGGTAAACATTGATCAATATTTTTGTATTTATTTATAAAAAATTAGGAAATTTGAGGGAAATTTGGAAAAAAATAGCAATTTTCAAAATGTAAAATGCTCTGCTTTTCAGACAGATAGTCATACCACCCAAATACATTAATAAATATTATCTACCATATCTCTGCTTTATATCGGCATCATCTTTTAATCATCCTTTAATTTATTTTGGATGTTAGAAGGTTTACAAGTGTAACAGCGATTTTCCAGATTTACAAGAACATTTCCCAAACTCATTTTTTAGGGACCACTTCAGTTCTGAAGGGGATTATAAAGGCCTATATATTAGAAACCCCCATAAATCACCCCATTTTCAAAACTTCACCCCTCAAATAATTCAAAACAGCAGTTGGAAAGTTTGTTAACCCTTTAAGCATTTCACAAGAATTAAAACAATATGGAGGTGAAATTTAGACATTTCATTTTTATCCAATAATACATTCATTTATCCCTAAAATTAACACATTCGCAAAGGGTTAAAGGAGAAAATGCATCTCACAGTTTGTTGTGCAATTTCTCCCGAGCACAGAAATACCCCACATGTGGGTGTAAAATGATTTTTGGGCACACAGCAGTGCAAGGAAAAGAAAGAGCGACACTGGACGTTTGAAAAGCAGATTTAGCTGGAATAGTTTTCAGGTGCCATGTCTCATTTGCAGAGCCCCTAGAGTAACAAAACAATGGAAACCCCCTAAAAGTGACCCCATTTTGGAAACTACACCACTGACAGAATTTATCAAGGGGTATACTGAGCATTTTGACCCCACAGCCTTTTCACAGATTTTATTAACATTGGGATGTGTAAATGAAAAATTACTAAAACATCACTTTATCCCCAAAGTTTTGATTTTCACAAGGGGTTAAAGGAGAAAAAGCCGCCCACAGTTTGTTACACAATTGCTCCTGAACACAGCAATACCCCATATGTGATCGTAATTTGCTGCATGGGTACATGGCGGGGCTCGGAATGGAAAGAGCGCTATTTGCCTTTTGAAGGGCAGATTTTGCTGGAATAGTTTTCAGGTGCCATGTCCCATTTGCAGAGCCCCTAGAGTACCAATATAATGGAAACCCCCAAAAGTGACCCCATTTTGGAAACTACACCCCTCACAGAACATATCAAGGGGTATAGTGAGCATTTTGACCCCACAGCCGTTTCACAGATTTTATTAACATTGGGACATGAAAATGAAAAATTACTTTCTTTCCAATAAACCATCAATTTAGCCCCAAATTTTTCATTTTCACAAGAGGATAAAGGAGAAAAAGCACCCCAAAGTTTGTTACACAATTTCTCCTGAATGCAGAAATGCCCCATATGTGGTTGAAATCTGCTGTTTGGGTACATGGTGGGGCTCAGAATAGAAAGAGCGCTGTTTAGCTTTTGGAGGGAAGATTTTGCTGGAATAGTTTTCGGGTGCCATATCGCATTTGCAGAGCCCCTAAAATACCAGTACAATGGAAACCCCCCAAAAAATGACCCCATTTTGGAAACTACACCCCTCAAGGAATTTCTCAAGGGGTATGGTGAGCATTTTGACCCTACAGTTGTTTCACAGATTCTATTAACATTGGAATGTAAAAATTAAAAATTACTTTTTTTTTTCCAATAAACCGTCCATTTAGCGACATATTTTTAATTTTTACAAGGGGATAAAGAAGAAAAAACCCCACAGTTTGTTACACAATTTCTCCTGAACACAGAAATGCCCCATATGTGGTCATAAACTGCTGTATGGGTACATGGCGGGACTCAGAATGGAAAGAGCGCTATTTGGCTTTTGGAGGGCAGATGTGGCTGGAATAGTTTTCAGGTGCCATGTCGCATTTGCAGAGCCCCTAAAGTACCAATACAATGGAAACCCCTCAAAAGTGACACCATTTTAGAAACTACACCCCTCAAGGAATGTATCAAGGGGTATTATCATTTTGAGCCTAAAAATGCTTCCCAAAAATTAATGTACAAAGTGAAAATTGACAATTTTAAATAAATATGCCATTTTGGTGCCCAATATGTTGTACCCACTTTGTGGCATCAGAGACATGCACTCCTAAAACTATTATGTGGGCTATCCCGGGGGGAAAAAAATTATATATGTGGGTGTAACCTGCTGCTTGGGCACACAGCAGGGCTCAGAAGGGAAGAAGCACTGCGCTTTTTAGCTTTTGAAGTACAGATCTAGAGGGACTTTCTGGACACCATGTTGTTTTTGCAGAGGTGCCAGTAAATTGGAATTCCCCAAGAAGTGACCCCATTTTGTAGGGGCAATTTTAGGGTCTTTGCCAATTTTACATGGTGTCCAAAATCGAACAATCTAAATCTATGCTCCAAAAGCCACATAGCGCACATCTGCCCCCCTGCTGTGTACCCAAACTGCAGTTTACGCCCACATGTATGACACTGCTGTACCCAGGATAACGTACTTGGTATAAACTGCTGCTTGGGCACAGCCAGGCACAGAAGGGAAGGAGCGCTATTTTGGTTTTTGAAGCACAGTTTGGTTTTTGGACACCATGCCACTTTTGCAGAGCCCCTGAATTGCCAGTAAAGTGGAATCCGCAGACTTGTGACCCCATTTTGGGAACTACACCCCTGAAGGGATTTATCAAGTGGGGTAGCGAGTATTCTTAACCCTTAAGTGTTGCATTCATTTAATTTCAATAAATGAATGCGCAGCTGATAATGAAAAGGGAAAATTGCAATTTTTCCAGAGATACGCCACTTCAGTGCCCAATATTTTGTGCCCAGCTTATGTCAGCAGGCACAAACACTCTAAAAACTGTTAAGTGGGTATCCCGGGCACAACATCTTTTAGAGCGTTCATGTCTGATACAAGCCGGGCACAACGTTATGCATTGAAATGAAATATTCCTGGAAAAATTGTCATTTTCACCTTTCACAATCATCTGCGTATTCATTTCTGGAAAATAAATTATAACAACACTTGGAGGTAAAAAATGTTCACTGCACCCATGGATAAATTCCTTCAGGGGTGCAGTTTCCAAAATAGGGTCACGTGTCAGGGGTTTCCTCTTTACTGGCATTTCAGGAGCTCTGCAAAAGTGTCATGGCGTCTAAAAGCTAAACTGTCTAAATCTGTGCTCCAAAAACCAAATAGCGCTCCTTCCTTTCTGTGCCCAAACAGCAGTTTATACCCACATATGACATTGTGTACGTTATCCCAGGTACACCAATGTCATACATGTGGGTATAAACTGCAGTTTGCGCACACAGCAGGGCGCAGAAGGGAAAGAGCGCTATGTGGCTTTTGGAGTGCAGATTCAGATGTTTGGTATCTGGATGCCATGTCATGGTTGCAGAGCCTCTAATGTACCAGAAAAGTGGAATCTCCTAGGGAGTGACCCCATTTTGAAAACTGCACCCCTCAAAGAATTTATCAAGGGGTGTAATAAGCATTAGTATCCCAGACATGAATGCACAGCGCATGGTGAAGAGTGAATAGGTAAGCTGTGCGGAGTACATGGGGAACATGAAATTCCCTACTATATCCCCAGTAGCTCCTACACTGTGTTCCAAATTATTATGCAAATAATATTTTGTCATATTTTCCAAAATTACCTAAATGAATTGCAGTCATTGTAATTTTCCAGTCATCAACTATTCGAGTATAATTGAAAGGTTTTTGAACAAACTGCCTATGATAACAGTATATTTTAAAAAAAAAAATAAACACTCAAAATACATGTTTTAAATTATTATGCACAGCAGAATTTGCAACCTTTTCATTTTTATTAAGAACAAAAAATATGGTCATTGTGAAATTATAAGCATTAGCAGGTTATTACAAACTGAAATCAAACAGTTTTCAAGCCAAAACTTTATTCGAGGTGATGTTACATTTGCACATAGGACCCCTTGTTCGAAAGAAGCTTCTGAACTCTCTCGTCCATTGAATTTGTCAGTTTTTGGATGGTTTCTGCTTCAATTGTTTTGCATGAGGACAGAATACCCTCCCAGAGCTGTTGCTTAGATGTGAACTGCCTCCCGCCATCATAGACACTCCTTTTGATGATGCTCCCGAGGTTCTCAATGGGGTTGAGGTCAGGGGAGCATGGGGGCCACACCATAAGTTGGTCCCCTTTTATGCCCATAGCAGCCAGAGATGCAGATGTGTTATTTGCAGCATGAGACGGTGCATTATCATGCATGAAAATGATCTTGCATGGTTCTTCTTCGTGAACCATGGCAGGAAGTGCTGTTTGAGAAACTCCACATACATTATGGAGTTCATCTTTACCCCTTCAGGGATCCTAAAGGGGCCGACAATCTCTCTCCCCATGATTCCAGCCCAAAACATTACTCCACCTCCTCCTTGTTGGCGCCGTAGCCGTGTTTGCACGGGGTGTCCATCAACAAGCCATCCTCCACTCCTTCCATCTGAACCATCGAGCGTTGCACGGCCCTCATCGGTGAACAAAACAATTTTGAAGTCAGTCTTCATGTATTGTTTGGCCCACTGGAACCGTTTCTGCTAGTGTGCAGTGGATAGAGGAGGTCGACAGGATGGCTTACGCACAGCTGCAAACCTCTGAAGGACCCTGCATCTTGTTGTTCGGGGGACGTTGGAGGCACCAGCAGCTTCAAAAACTTGTCTGCTGCTATGACAAGGCATTTTTGAAGCTGCTCTTTTAACCTGACGTAATTGCCTGTTGGAAAGAGTCCTCAATTTTCCCTTATCAGCACGCACACGTGTGTGCTGTGAATCAGCTACATACTTCTTGATTGTGCGATGATCACGATGAAGTGTCTTGGCAATGTTGATTGTAGTCATGCCTTGACCTAAACACTCCACAATTTGTTGCTTCTCAGCAGCCGACACATCCTTTTTCTTTCCCATTTTGGCTGAAAATGTAGGCTGCTTAATAATGTGGGACAGCCTTCTTACGTAGTCTTGCCTTTAATTGGACACACCTGCCAAACTAATTAGCAAAGGTGTCTGCAATTGCTTTCAGTGATATAAAGAGCCCTGACACACATCACCATCAATGAGTTTAACTGACAAACAAAAAAAATTCTTACCTTATCACTCCTAAACACTTTTTGCATAATAATTTGGAACACAGTGTATGATTGAGGGGGGGTCACTCTGGGGGTCACTTCTGGTTTATTATCCCTCGTAAGCTCTAAATCTGGATTGTACCCTGATATAGGCTCGCACCGCTTATACATTCCCTTCCTGCCGCAGCCAGTTGTGTTCTAATGATTTGGTGATTTTTGGGGTTTTTGTCTTCACATTGTACAAGCTGTATTCTTTATTTTTCGGATGATGTAGCCATATGAGGGCTGATTTTTTTGCGGTATAATATGCATTTTTTAATGACACCATTTTTTTGGGTGTCTATAACTTATTGAATAAATTCTATTAACTCTTTCTGGGTGGATTAAAAAAAAAAAATCAATTCTGGAATTGGTTTTTACCTTTTAATTTTTTTGCCGTGTGGCGTACAGCATAAGTAACATGTTACCTTTATTCTGCAGGTCGGTACAATTATGGCGATACCTCATTTATATTGTTTTTTTTATGCGTTACTAATTCTGCAGAACAAAAACCCATTTGTGGACATAAATCAATTGTTTTTGCATCACGATCTTCTGAGAAGCATAACATTTTTATTTTTCGGTTGACAGACTTGGTTTAGGGCTTATTTTTTGCGGGAAGACATGGGCTTTTTATTGGTATTGTTTTTAGGTACATATGAGTTTTTAATCACTTTTTATAGCATTTTTTTGTAAGCGAGATAGTCAAAAATCATTACTTCCAGTGTTTTTTTTCCGGTTTTTTTTTCCGACGTTCACCGTGTATGTTACATATTGTTTCAGTATTATTGTACAGGTTGTTACGGACGCGGCGATACCAAATATGTGTTGTTTTTATAAATTTTTTTTTTTTTTTTTTATATAATTCATTTTATATAGGAAAAGGGATTTTTGGGGGCTTTATAACGTTTATTAATTTTTTTTTTTTTTTACACACTTTATTTTTTTTTTTTTATTTTTTTTTTACATTTTTTACCTGTCCTATAAGGACACCTGAGCCAGCGATGCTCTGATCCTGGCTCAGTATTATAGACTGCAATACACGAGCATACTCTTGTACTGCAGTCTATACAAGAATGTCAGCCGATGTAGACGCATCGGCTGACTTCTTCACATCCCGGCAGGCTCAGCCAGGTAGTGGGGGCTTCAGGTAGCCTGGAGTCACTGGCCAGAAAATAGACATCGGCAACCCCCGATCTCTCCGCGGGGGTTGCCGGTGGGGGCGGTAACATGGCGGAACCCCTTGGATGCCGTGGTCATGTTTGACCGCAGCATCCAAGGGGTTACAACCTCCGCTCGGAACTCAGTTCCGACCAGGGGTTATGGAGCAGGGTGTTAGCTGTCAGTTACAGCTAACACCCGCTCCCGATCCCGGTCACAGGGTCTCTGAAGTGCAGGCCGTAAATTTACTATTGGCCGGACTTCAGAGACCACGTCCGCAGGCCGTAAATTTTTTTCCATAGACATACATGACACTTTGACATAACTTTGGCTGTCTTTGTCTTGGAGAGTTAGAAATAGATAGGTTCCTAGGAGCCCTAAGAGTGTTCTATACTTTATTTTAAGCCAATTTAAGGTGTGGTTCATACTGAACTTGTTCGACCCGAAAAACGCATATTAGTCCCAAACCCAGAAAGAATCTTAAGAGGTTCGCCTATCTCTCTATCATTACCTGCTTATATCAGTACACTAAAATATAGACCTATATGAATTCTTGATGATTAATTTTAATTTTCCAATTTGTCAGTTAAAAAATACCCAACAGGAACACAAAAAAACATGGATATTGCTGTATGTGCTAAGAAACACCTTAAACTGTAGTTTAGATTACCACTAGGGAGTGCTCCTTCTTTACTTTTTGAGCATTCTCTAATCAAGGGATGTGGGCCACATCCACAGCTCTCCTTGTTAAAGCATTCCCCGTTAAAGACTACTGTGTCAGAAACAAAATGTAAAAAGTGTGCTAAATACAATTAATTTTGCTACTTTTTTTTTAAACTATGTACGCTATTAAAGGAAATGTTTTTGTGCAAAAGGCACTGCATGTAATTATGTATTTCACATTTAATGTTAGAGATAGAGTAGTACAATAAGGTAGTTTCTGGCATAAATGTTCTAAAAGCTATAACTTTTTTTATTTTTCTTTTGGTTATGCTAGTTAAGGGCTTTTGTGAGACACAATGTGCTTTCCATTGGTATTATTCTGAGTTACATGTCATTTTAGAATTAATTTTTATAAAGTTTTTTGGAAAGCAAGGTGACAAGGAAAATTTCCAGTGTTTATTTAATTTTAGCCTTCTTTGTAGCAATGTGAGATAAATAATGGGTTAGCTTTATTGTATGACCCATTCCAGATACAGTGATACCTAATTTATACAGTTCTTTATGTCTAGATAATAGTCATATTCAACATAGTCAAAACTCATAGCTTTTACAGAGTTACAGAGCTAATTAAGGTATTTTTTTGGGAGGGATGAGCTGTACTTTTTATTGGTTCTAATCTATGGTATATGTAGATTTTTGATCACTTTTATTCCATTTTGTTGTAGATGTGGTAACCAAAAACAGCATTTCTGGCATTGTTTTGTTTTATTGTATGGGATTCACTGTCTAGGATAAATAATGCATTCATTTTATAATGCATATCTTTATGGATGTGGAAATACCAAATATGTATTTTTTATAAATTTTTTTAAAATTTCAGATAAAACTTTAATACAGTTGAAAGCAGAAGTTTACATACACTATATAACGTCCTCAGCTCTCTAGGACGTACTGTTCCTGAGATGCAGTATTCCCAAAAAATGACCTGCATTAGTCAATACAAGCCTGCAAGTCTTTCACTCATATTCCAACTGCCATACACACGGTCACATGTCCCTTATCAGCCAATAGAAGCTCTCAGGCGCTTAGTCTCCACAAGCACACAGCTTTACTCCAGGTTTCCATAACAACCAAGCTATTTATGACCTGTATTAGTCAAGCAGTTCGCAGGTCCTTAAATATTCAGTCATATCACGTGCATCACATTTAATTTACCAGGTTTCCATAACAACACAGCCATAAATAGACTGTACCTATACTGAACTCAGTGGCGTAACTAAGAATGGCTGGGCTCCAAGGCAAACATTTGACATGGGCCCCCCCCCCCGCACAAACCTCATTCCTGCACACACTATTATGCTCCATAGTGGCCCCTGCACACAGTAGTATGCCCCATAGTGGCCCCCGCACACACTATTATGCCCCACAGTGGCCCCTTTACATAGTATTATACCCCATTGTGGACCACCCATGAACAATTATTATACTCTGACCCCAGAGTATAATGATCGGAGACCCAGTGGAGGATACAAACAAAAAAAACAATGTTACTTACCTCTCCCTGGCTCCGGCGCACTCCCCGCTGCTTCAATGTTGGACCAGATGTCTCATGAGCCAGGCATGCGTCGCGACGCATAATGACGTCGATCTGGCCCACCGACGTCTAGGCTGTCACCAAGGAGGCCCAAAGCCTGCAGGAGCGCAGGAGAGGTAACATTGTTTTTTATGTTCCCTCACCTCCCCTGGGCCTCCGATCATTATACTCTGGGGTCTGAAAAGACCCCAGAGTATAATGATAGCACTGTTTGTGAGGTTAGCAGACCCCGCTCCTGCTCACAGTCGCCTCTGCAGAAGGTGAAGTGCAGGCGGCCGTGAGCAGGAGCGGGGATCGGTAAGTAAATAGGACCCGTTACCTGCTGCTAACGCACTATTAAAAAAAAAAAACATCAGGGGCCCCCTGGGCTCCCTAATGTCCCAGGCCCTGTGGCAGCTGCTACCACTGCTACCTTGATATTTACGCCACTGACTGGACTGCCATACTGGATGTCAGCATTCTTATTAATTGAAATGGTTTTAAACTACTCATGCCTCCTGCAGCGAAACGCAAGGCTGCTGCTCGAGCTAATGCAAACGCTCAGCAGACCCAAGCCCGTCTCCAATCTGACAAGGTATGTCACAGACAACAGTGAGCTGCTAAAACACCCCAGCAGATCCAAGCCCATCTCCAATCTGACAAGGCATTGTCAGCCAATAGAAGCTCGCAGGTGCTTAGTTTTCACATGCACACAGCTGCACTCCATGTTTCCATAACAACCCAGCCATTTTTCTTCACTGCTGTAGGTCCGCTTTAAAGGGGCAGGGTGCTGTGGATGACACTGATACACAAGGTCACATACACACAGCTTTACTCCAGGTTTTCCATAACAACCGATCGCAGGTTTTTCACTGATATCCAAACTGAGATACACATGATCACACGATGCTTATGGACCAATGGAAAATCGCAGGTTCTTCAGTCTTGACATACACACAGTTTCCATAGCAACCAAGCTATTTATGACCTGAATGAGTCAATAGCAGTTCGCAGGTCCTTAAATATTGTCATATGACGTGTATCAGCCAATATAAGTTCACATTTCATTTACCAGGTTTCCATAACAACACAGCCATAAATAGACTCTACCTATACTATAAGTGCAAAACTGGCCAATTCTTATGGGGCCACTACACAAACAAAAAATGAAATATACTCGTGCGAAGTCGGGTCCTTCTGCTAGTTTATTATACATATGATTATGATGTGATACTGTATTTGTGAGTCTTTTGCACACACCAACCATTATGTGTCTGATATTGATCATTATATGTAATTTTTATACATTCTTATATTAATTTTATATTTTTCACTGCAATTGTCAGTTTCTATATTATGTTATATGGCTTCATTTCATGATCTATATCTGTTTTCAGATAGTGGGCACGCTAACATTATGAGCGCTAGGATTTTTTAGTTTTATATCCACTGCACAGGTGTTTTGCAGCAGTGATATGGCTCTATGTATCTCTCTGGGCATGCGCAGTGGCTTAATTCAGCCACCATTATTCTTCATCCTCACTCGATACTTGTTGTTTCGCGCATGCGCTATTAGCATGGGGACGTTCGTCTCTTGCTTTACATCATCTCACAATATCGGCATTACATCTCGCACATGCACAGTTATGTCGTTATGGCATCCACCATCTTTAGTAGGTATGTCTTATTGATTTGGTATAACCTGTGTCTATGTGGTGTTTATTGGTCACTTTATACTTAAATAGCTCTGTGCCTTATGTGCAAGTTGTCCCTGGATGAAGTCTTGGTTATAGGTGAAACGCACGTTTGGCATCTGCATGGTCTGTGGATGAGTAACTCATAACACCAGTTTATCATATATTCCTTCTGGGGTCCCTTTGTTGGTATACCCAGTATTATAGACTGTCTCTCCACCTTGGGTAACCTTTTTTGTGGTAGAAGCTGTGTTTCTGTGATTGTTTCTGGGTTTACCTGTGTGGGTATTGCATTATTCATATTTATATGATACCTGGATTATTACATTTATATTGTTATCTCACTTTACCATGCACACTATTAGGTATTACTGGTACTTTGTTTGACTCTACAAGTCTTCCCCAAACTGTGTATGTTATTACCATGATTCGTTATTGTTGTGTCCGTGTATGTCTTTTATTGGATACTAATGAATACTTATACATTTTACATTAAGTGTGGATATATTTTCTCTTCATGTCTACTTCGGTGTATTATCCCACTTCTCTTTGTTATATTTGCCTCTTTCGTATTTTGGGCCATTCTAACACATGAATATTCTTTTATCTAAACCATTCCACTGTAGCTCTGGCTGTATGTTTAGAGTAATTATCTTGCTGGAAGGTGAATCTCCTTTCCAATCTCAAGTCTTTTGCAGCCTCCAACAGGTTTTCTTCCAAGACTGCCCTGTATTTAGCTCCATCCATCTTCCCATCAACTCTGACCAGCTTCCCTGTCCCTGCTGAATAAAAGCACCCCCACAGCATGATGCTTCCATCACCATATTTCACAGTAGGGATGGTGTTTTCAGGGTGATGAGCAGTGCTACTTTTCCACTACACATAGCGCTTTGCATTTAGGGTAAAAAGTTCAACTTTGGTCTCATCTGACCAGAGCACCTTCTTCCACATGTTTTCTGTTTCCCCTATATGGCTTGTGGCAAACTGCAAACAATGGTTTTCCTCTTGTCACTCTTCCATAAAGGCCAGATTTGTGGAGTGCACGACTTACAGTTGTCCTGTGGACAGATTCTCCCACCTGAGCTGTGGATTTCTGCAGCTCCTCCAGAATGACCACGGGCCTCTTGGCTGCTTCTCTGACCAGTGCTCTCCTTGCTCAATCTGTTAGTCTAAGTGGACACCATGTCTTGGTAGGTTTGCAGTTGTAGAATACATTTTCCACTTTTGGATGATGGATTGAACAGTGCTCCTTGGGATGCTCAAAACTTGGGATATGTTTTATAATCTAACCCTGCTTTAAACTTCTCCACAACTTTATCTCTGACCTGTCTGGTGAGTTCCTTGGTCTTCATGATTCTGTTTGTTCACTAGTGTTCTCTAACAAACCACTGAGACTTTCACAGAACAGATGTATTTATACTGAGACTAAATTACACACAGCTGGACTCTATTAACTAATTAAGTGACTTCTGAAGGCAATTGATTGCACTGGATTTTATTTAGGGGTATCAGAGTACAGGAGGCTGAATACTTTTGCACGTGACACTTTTCAGATTTTTATCTGATTAAAATTTTGAAAACCATGTATTATTTTCGTTCCACTTCACAATTATGTGCTACTTTGTGTTGGTCTATCACTTAAAATCAATAAAATACATTTAAGTTTGTGGTTGTAAGGTGACAAAATGTGAAAAAGTTCAAGAGGTGTGAATAATTTTGCAAGCCACTGTATATAATCGTGAGGAGGAAATGACCGATTCATTTAACAAAAAGAATCACGTATCTCACTCACGTAAAAATATAAACATATCTCAAACTAAAGAAGATGCTTTGAGAGGGTATAGGTCCATTGTATGATTGTGTAACACAATAAATAATGCTCTACATATTTACATAATAATGTATATAGATAGCTAAGTCAATTCATAATTACCTCAAAGGTCTCGTTAAGTCCTATTGGAGCAAGGGGTATCTAATTTATAAATCCAATACAGTTCCCTTTTATGAAGGGTTTCAAAGCGATTATTGGCATCTGGGTGAATTTCATCAATTGGAATAATGGTAAAGCCCTTGAAATCTCTATTGTGAACGGCTGCATCATGTCTCTGGTACTATGTTTCTGGTACCCATTTCATACATTTGAGCATTGTTTATCGACCCGAACTCTCAAGGATATGATTGTCTGTCTCTTATACTGTAGTCCAGTACATAAATAATATACAAACGTACAAAAGCAAATGACGCCAGAAGTCTTCCAGTGGGTGTCTGTCTGTAAACGTTCTCTCTCTGTTGACCTGAAATTACATAAAACTCCTATATCATATCTACAGTAAAGAGAGGCTGCTCATTGGAACTCAAACCATTACCTCCATACATTTTTTTTTTTTTTAATCATCCAGGCAATCCAATGCTTTTAGAACTACTCCAGGAGTTTATCTGCAAAGGTGCCCTTCAAGATGTCCCCTATCATTAGAAGTTTACTCCAGGGTCTTTACTGTCTTCAAACAAAACCAAGGTTGGAAATTATTGATAGACTTCACACTGCTGATCAAATATACAGTTGGAACCAGAAGTTTACATACACTATATAAAAAGACACACATGCATGTTTTTCTCACTATCTGACATGAAATCAGAATAAACCTTTCCCGTTTTAGGTCAATTAGGATTACCAAAATTATTTATATTTGCCAAATGCCAGAATAATGAGAGAGAGAATTTTTAAAGACATTTTTATTACTTTCTGCAAAGTCAAAAGTTTACATACATTTCATTAGTAGTTGGTACCATTGCCCTTAAACTGCATAACTTGGGTCAAACGTTTTGGATATCCTTCCACAAGCTTCTCACAATAGTTGGTAGGAATTTGGGCCCATTCCACCTGACAGAACTGGTGTAACTGAGCCATGTTTGTAGGAAGCCTTGCTCACACCTGCCTTTTCAGCTTTGCCCATAAATTTTCAATAGGATTGAGAGTAGGGCTTTGTGATGGCCACTCCAAAACATTGACTTAGTTATCCTTAAGCCACTTTGTAACCAGTCTGGCAGTATGCTTCGGGTCATTGTCCATTTGGAAGACCCATTTGTGCCCAAGCTTTAACTTCCTGGCTAATGTCTTGAGATGTTGCTTCAGTATTGCCACATAATGTTCTTTCCTCATGATACCATCTATTTTGTGAAGTGCACCAGTCCCTCCTGCAGCAAAACAACCCCACAACATGATGCTGCCACCCCCCGTGTGTCACTGTTGGGATGGTGTTCTTAGGCTTGCAAGCTTCTCCCTTTTTCCTCCAAACGTAACGATGGTCATTATGGCCAAACAATTCAGTTTTAGTTTCGTCAGACCACAGGACATGTCTCAAAAAATGAAGGTCTTTATTCCTGTGTGCATTTGCAAACATCAATCTGACTTTTTTGTTTCTTTTGTAGTAATGGCTTCTTCCCGCCAGAGTGGCTTTTCACTCGATACAGAACTCATTTCACTGTGGTTAATGACACATTCTTACCAGCTTCAGCCAGCATCTTCACAAGGTCTTTTGCTTTTGTTCTTGGTTTGATATGCACATTTTGTACCAAAGCACGTTCATCTCTGGGACACAGAACCCGTCTCCTTCCTGAGCGGTATGATGGCTGGACATTCCCATCTTGTTTGTACTTACGTATAATTGTTTGTACAGATGAACGAGCACCTTCAGGTATCTGGAAATTGCACCCAAGAATGAACCAGACATTTTGCTGATTTCTTTAGACCTTCCCATGATGTTACACAAAGAAGCAGTGTGTTTCAGGTGTCTCTTAACCACTTCCGGACCGCCCATTGGGTTTTTACGTCCAGAAGGTGGTTGTCTAGTTCTGCAAGGACATACAGAAATCATGCAGCTGCTGAAACGGGGAGCCGGCTGTAACTTCAGCTGGAGCTCCCAGAGAGAAGACAGGGAAAGTTTATTACCTTCCCTGCCTTCCCGAGCGCTGTGTATACAGTGCTATGGGTGCTCCCCAAAGGTCACGCTCCCCTAAAAAAACAGTGATTAGATGTCCTCAAAGGTCTATTATGACTTTATGGGGGACACAATTAAAAAAAAAAAATATAAAAAAATTTATAGAAAAGTTAAAAAAAATGTAAATAAAATAATTAAAAAAATAAAATAATACTCCAATAAAACGCTGTTATTAAAGGTTATAGTCCCACCCCCTACGACACCATACAAAATAAAAATTACCGTAACACTTTGTGTTAAAAAAAAACAGACATGTTTTCTCTCCTCTTTTTTGTTTATAGTTTCCCAGATATAAAAAAAATTAAAACACATGCAAAAGTAAAAACAACATAAAAATAAAGCCTTATGTGTCACCGAAAAAAAACGCAGAAATCAGTTGAATAACACAAATGATAAAAATGTTACAGCCCTCAAAACCGCACATACAAAAAGTCTTGAAAATGTGCCTGGTCTGGAAGTGGGGGGGGGGGGTAAAGCATCTGGTATGGAAGTGGTTAAAATACATCCACAGGTGTATCTCTAATTAACTCAGATGCCTTAAAAAATTCTCTCTCATTATTCGGGCATTTGGCAAATATAAATAATTTTAGTCATCCTAATTGACCTAAAATGAGAGAGGTTTATTCTGATTTCATGTCAGATAGTGAGAAAAAATGGGATTTTTGTACTCACCGTAAAATCCTTTTCTCGTTGTATTCACTGGGGGACACAGCACCATGGGTATAGACCTGGTTACTAGGAGACAGACACTAGGGAAATTAAAGCTGTTGGCTCCGCCTCCAGGCTATACCCTGCCACAGCCACTTTGCATGAATCAGTTTGTACCGTAGCAGTAGGAGAGAGACACAAAGGAACATGGAACCAACAACCACCAACAATTCCTGAACCCGAAAAGGAACCAACACAGTTCAGACAGGAACACTGAAAAACACTGTGTCCCCCAGTGAATACAACGAGAAAAGGATTTTACGGTGAGTACAAAAATCCAATTTTCTCGCTTATTTCACTGGAGGACACAGCACCATGGGATGTCCAAAAGCAGTCCCAGAGGGTGGGAACAACACGGCCATGCAAACCCTTAACGCTCAGACGCTTCCAGAAATTTACAACCCAAACTGGCATCGGCAGAGGCCACAGAATGGATCTGGTGAAACTTAGAGAAAGAGGATGGAGGCCCAGTGGGATACTTACAGACCTGGGAAGCAGAAGGCTGATGCTGGAGGCCCAGGGAACTCCAACAGCTCTAGAGGAGAGAGCCGACACACGGAAAGGCAGAGCCCTACCCTTAAACCGATAATCTCCATAATCTCAGACCAAAGCCATCAGAAAATGGGAGCTCTGGAAGCAGGCAGGCCCTTGCAAGGGCACTCAGGGAGAACGAGCAAAGCGTCCGAACAACAGAAAGGATCCGTGAGAGACAGTATACATGCAAATCGCCTGGGCAACAACAGGGCAGGGAAGAGCAAGCACTCACATGGATGCCTGGGGACTGAGCAGAAAGAGGGCAAGACTAAGTCCTCGATGTGGAAGGAGGAAAACCACCCTAAGAAAAAAAAGTCTGTGGTAGACTAAGGAAAACATTATCCTTGAGGAGGATCACAAAGGGAGGCTGCTGAAAAAAAAAGGGCAGCCAATTCGGGACCCCTGCCTATGGAGGGAATGGCCACAAGAAACTTGATTGACCAGGACAGAAGGCAAAAAAAGGGATATCAAAGGCTCGAAGGGGGGAACCTGAAGCACCTTAAAGACGAGGTTAAGATCCCAAGGATCCAAGGGTTCCAAAGGAGCACAGAGTGGCACTCCTGTAGGAAAGTATTTAAAAGGGAAAAAGACTAAGACCTTGATCCAGACCAGACTGGGGAAGATCCGATGAGAATCGTTACTCTCCCAACGGTGGACGTAAGCATTCCAAGTTTGATGGCAGATCTAAGCTATCTGGAATTTCCAGGCCTTGAGTATGTTAGGATAACAAACTTCGAAAAAACCACTCCGCCTCAAACCTCAGATTCAACAGCGACACCGTGAACGCAGCTGAGCCAAGGTGGGGTGGAACAGCGGTCCTTGAGACAGAAGGTCGACCAGCAGAGGAAGAGGCCAGGAGCCTGAGAAACATGAAGATCCACGTACATGAGATCCACGTACCATGCCTGGCAGGACCAATCTGGTGCCACCAGGATAGCCTGAACCCCCTTGGTCTTGAGATTCTGGAGGACCCGAGGGAGAAGAGGAAGCGAAAAACGAAACTCACAAGAGCGCCAGCGGTGATGGTTCAAGGATCCAGAAACCTGGCAATTTAGCCGGGAACCTTGTGGTTCCGGCGGAGGCGAAAAAGGACGACGTTTGTCACAGCGGGAGCACAGTTGAAGGAAGATCTGCAGATAAAGCGACACTCGCCCAGAGCAATTTTTTCTCGACTCAAGTAGTCTGCCACCCAGTGGTCCACGCCAGAAAAAAGGTTGACCACCGAAAGGGCTGGAACGAGGCACTCCACCCAAGGAAGAGATTGTGAGGCTTCTACTAAGGCCACATGGCTCCTGGTCCCCCGCTGAGGGTTCAAGTAGGCGACCATGGAGGAGAGGTCAGTCTGGACTGTGACCAGATGTCCTTGGAGAAGAGAGGTCCAAGGAGAAAGGGCAAATAAGATAGCCCTGGGTTCCAGCAGGTTGAACCGGAGGGAGGAATCGGCCCTGGATCACAGGCCCTGAACAAAGCATCGAGGACCACTCCCCAGCTGGGGAGACTGGCGACAGTGGAAATCACCTACCAACAGAGGGGAAGAAGGACTTCCCTTGAGAAATTCCTGGAGAGGAGATACACTAAAGAATCTCTCAGTGAACCAAGGAGGAAAGAGAACCAGAATGAGGCTGTCCGGAGATTTGTCCCAGCAGGCCGGAATCGTCAAGTGGAGAGGACGACAGAGTAAGTGAATGAAAGGTACAGCCTAGAAGGTCGAGGCGATCGTGCGCAAGACCCACATGCCAATTTGAAAAGAGCAAGGAGAGTACCTCTGAAGGTGGGACATATTGGACCTCAGGACCATGGCCTCTGGGAGGAGCATCACACCCTGGAGCGAGTAGAGGATCATATCTTGGATTCCATGTGCTTAGAGGGCACGAGACATCTTCATTGATGAGCCAGCAGAATCGGCGAAGAAGGACCAAGGTGAGCCACAAGCTGGTTAGATTGTCTGACCTGGAGGGGCTTCACCAGGAGGTCGTCCAAGTCTGGAAACATGGCAACACCTCTGGCACGGAAGATGGCCATGAGAGACGCCATCACTGAGGAAAAAAACCCAGAGGGCAGAGGCCAGCCTGAAGGGTAGCAGTGGTGAACCTAGCCTCTTAGTCCGCCTCAGGCAGCAATCGAAAGATGCCCCCCCCCCCAAAAAAAAAATATTAAATTGCGTTTACATGCTGTTAGCGTCACACAGTTATTGTCGTACAATAAACATACACAAACTTATGAAACATTTTTTAAGAATTCTTCTTCCTGTATTACTTCAGTATCAGATCAACACGGCATTAACAATGAAAGTAACGTCACACATCTTCTGCTTGGTGGATGAACGAGTCCACGTGGCCCCCATTCTCTATAATAGGAGCACTGCAGATAGCTGAGTACTGGACTTCGGCTATCTTTGGCACTCCATTGAAGTGAATGAGAGCCACGCAGGTTCGTCCATCCACCAAGTGACACGCTTATATTCAGCCTGGCAGCGGTCAGGCTGAATTCCCCACCCAGTGGGGGAAAAAACCCAATTCTCAGACTCAGTGGGGGTCTCAGCAGACAGACCCCCATCACTCAGGTATTTATCGTCTATCATTTAGGTGAATACAGGGCAGTAACATTTTGTGACTTACAGGTGACGTCTCCAACTAATCCTTCACATTTCCCTTCTCTTCCCTTTGGACCGCCATGACCACTTCTTCCAGCTGTGACTCGTCTCTGTAAAGTTTGCAACACAGATATCTTTGGCTCCTCACTTTTCCAGGCATCCAACCCACATTGTTGTCACCTACACAAAGCCCCCATCCTGCTGCAACCCCCAATTATAAAATATATGATATAACCCTCCATAATGAATTTATTTATTATATTAATAATGTCTGTGTGTACCCTGTATAAATAGTGCCCCTTATTAATAATGCCCCAGGTGTTAACTAATTAAAAGGTTTTCCAGGTCATTAATAAACTAATCAGTGGGGCTCTAAAACCCAGGACCCCCACTGATCAGCTGTTTGAACCATAGTACCTGTGTAAGCACCGTGACCGCTTCTCTGTTTACATAGTGTCATTCATCTCATAGCGGCCATGTAATGTTACTACAGCCTCTTCCTATACACTTCTATGTGACAAGACTGTAATTACATCACACGGTCACTACAGTATAAACAGACAGCGTATGATATAAACAGGCGCCATAGCCCCCCATACAACTGATCAGAGGAGGGGGGCGGGTCCACTGATCTTATTGATAATCTGTCCTAAGGATGGAACATCAATAAAAATGAGCTGGAAGGACCCTTTAATAAAGCCCAAGTGCCACCTTAAAAGGGTTGTCCAGGATAACCACTTTTTTAATATGAGGCTGAGGAAGGTGCTCCGATGTCTCCCAGTGCGTTTCAGTCCTGCTGCTCTGGTGTTTTCTTCCCCACAGCACTGTGATGTCGAGTGTCAGCGGTCATGTGCGGTGGGGGCTTCTGCCAGAAGAAAACACCAGAGGAGCAGAACCAGACTGCAGTGGGAGACATCGGAGCACAAGGGACAGTTGAGTACTGTAGGTGTTTTTTTTTTTTTTTAAATACAGTATTACATGGTATTATGGCCACAGTGGCCCCTGCACACAGTATTGCATTGTATTATGCCCCGCAGCGGCCCCTGCACACGGTATTATGCCCCGCAGTGGCCCCTGCACACGGTATTATGCCCACAGCGGCCCCTGCACTCGGTATTATGCCCCATAGTGGCATAGTGCTGTGAGGAGAGTAAGAGGAATCCCCGCTGTCCCAGAAAGCCAAAAAGACAAGAAGCAAATAAAAAGTGATTCTGAGGATAGCAAAGCCCTTCCCCTGGTAAATACAGGCTCAGTAGCTACTGGGCAGGCTGGATGGCTTGCCAGGACAGTCCCCTGGCCAATGGAAGGCCCCAGGCGGAGTCTGGATGCCAGAAAAGCCTGGGAAAGGGGCGGGCCCAGTTATGGCCTAGTTCCCGGCCAGGCCTTGGACTCGCGTAGAAATGCGGCTGACCGCGAGGTACCGTCGGCAGCGAGGCGCGGCCGCGAACTCCGGAAGTCCCGACGGAGGCCTGGAAAAGGTACTGGGGGGGGGCGAGGAAGGTCCCCACACGAAGGGGGGGGGGAAACCAGGTGCTCGGTAGGAGCGACCAGAAGGCCCAAAAACGGCCCAGAAAAAAGGGGCTTATTTGCTAAAATTTAAGGCCTGGTTCTGGGGGACCCTGTGATGCCCCCCTAAACAGGACCCATGCTATTTTCCCCCTGGGAGAGGCACTGAGAAGCTGAGTGGGGCCTGAGGTGAGGAGGAGTGGGGCTGAGGTAACTTTCATACTCACCTGTCTTCTACTCTTCTCATACTCATCTGTCTGGCGTCTACAGGCGCCGCATGGTCACCCCCCTTGGTAGGACCTCGCACGTGGGAGTGGGGTCATCGGTACTCCGGCCGCAGGTGTGGCAAGTGGTGAGTGGGGACTGGGTGACCGGCGAGGCGCTCTTTTGCAAAGCGCCGCGCCTACAGGAGGGTATGACTAGTGTGGCGTACATGCTGACGACCCCCTGCACCTGAAAGAAAAGTAAAAATAAAAACGATGCAAGACAGAAGACCTGAGTCAGGTCGTGTCTGCCTCCTATGGACACTAGGTTTAAAACTGGTTCATGCACAGTGGCTGTGGCAGGGTATAGCCTGGAGGCGGAGCCAACAGCTTTAATTTCCCTAGTGTCTGTCTCCTAGTGACCAGGTCTATACCCATGGTGCTGTGTCCCCCAGTGAAATAAGTGAGAAACATGCATATGTGTCTTTTTATATAGTGTATTTAAACTTCTAGTTTCAACTGTATAAAGAAGACCAAATTGAAGATGAAGTCTGTGAGGGCAGGGATCACTGACCACCGATGTGTCGAATCATGGTTAGGTAGCACACCTAGCCACAGTCCTGGGTTCAATTCAAGTGGCCACCCAGATGTGTGCCAACAGAAGAAAACTTTATGCCCTCCACCTAGCCATGCCCCATTTATCCTTTCTTCTTCAGCATCAAGTGATAGTTTAGTAAGACAACTCAGCCTCAAGGATACCTAGTGGGAGAGGGCGGTATGATACAGAGGTTTTGAACCCTAAAACCCAGCTGCTTAATGGCATGCTGGGGTTTAGGGTCCTGCCTGACAGGTTCCCTTTACATTTACTCTTTCCCTGAGTCCAAAGGCATCACAATTCCCCCGCCTTTATTAAATGTTTGTCATTTTCTTTTGGTAACTGCATCACTACTCATCTTTTTACTGTCTCAAAAGATACTGTATACTGAGAGGACTGCATATCAATTACTTAGCATTAATTGCAATTAATTATGCCTTGTTTTCTTCTGTCCTAGCTGGGAAGAAGCAGAGGGTTGATGCTCTGTGTGCCGCCTCCGGACACAGGGAACGAGAACATTTCAGAGAATAAATGCAAGCTTTCTTGTGAATTGTATTCAAATATGCCGCTTTTGTAGCTATGGCAACCGTTCCATTATCATTTCCTTCACATGATCTGAAGGCAATATGCTGGACGGGGATATCAGAAGCTATTCAGTCACAGCCAGTCATTAGTTTACATGCGGAGCTCAATGTGACCTACTGCTCACAGAGAGAAGGGGCTGCTGGAAAGGACAAAGCATAGCCTGAGGTAACTCCTGTGTGATAACAATGCTGATGGGTGAGAAGCTACAAGTGAGCGCAGTACCTTGCTATGACGTCACACTGGGAATGGGCGGGAAATGAGGATAGGAATGGTCCGGTAAGAAGGACAGAGCTGTTCAGGGGCTGATAACCTCTGTCGTGAAAGGACGAGCACTCTGTCATATGCTTGACATATAGTCATGTTATTTTTTGCCTGTTAATAATACATAGACACAAATACAGATGGCTCTATTGATCTATCTATACGTGCTGCTCCTAGAGCTTTACAGCCTAGGCAATGTGTGATGGGTAAAGAACTCATGGGAGAAGTATGATCATGCAGAGTTTGCCTGCATGCATAGAGGCAAGTCACAGAGGGAATGGCAGTGTGAGGCATAGGAGGGAGGTGTGGATGATGCTCCATAATCAGGCTTGGAGCTGGGCATACAGAGGGTGTGGCAGAGGGAGGTAGCTTATAGACGTTCCCAGTGTATGTGGTGCTGAGGCTGCCCTCTCTGATGTATGTATACTAGGCAGCTGGCAGATCAACCTAGAACTCCTGGTTACAGAGGAAAAGATGAGCAGCATTCAGTCGTGGCACGCCTATCTGCTGTGACTTTACAAGGCTGGCATCGGCCACTGGTGAGTGTTGTGATGTTCCCACTGTTTCCTGGTCCTGATGAAGTGCTGTTTACTGGGATAAATAACAATGACCTGTAGTTTGTAGGGCACAGCTAAACTCAGGATCAGCACATTCACTCTACTTTTTATTGGATGTGGCTTACAAATGAACCTTTATTACATAGAGTATTTAATATTTATTACTATTTTATCTCTCTGTTTATCTATGTAATATCTATCCGTGTCTCATCATAAATCATATATGTTTATCTCACATCTATATTGAATCTCTTTACCTCTATCTATGTCTTATTATCAGTATGCTATCCTGCTTTCTTTGTAGGCAGGGTCATAAACACTTTCATCTGTTTTCTTTGTAGAAAGGGTCATAAATACTCGAATAAGTTATATAGTCAACCATCTTCGTCTATGTATATTTTCCTGTATTTTATTCTGTGACTGTTTGCTTTCACATGTGAATTGTGAATCTCAGGATTTGCTTGTCCTGGATGTCCAGCAAACAACTGACCTGAAGTGAATTAATAATCATTTAATCCCTTACCTCAAAATATTTTTACCCTTTAAACCAAAGTTTTCATTGGTGGATTTCAATCCAGTTTTCCTAATATATAACAATTTATTCTCATGACTTCCCAGCAGATACTTTCATGAAATAAACAAGTTTTTTAGAACTGAGCTTGAGTATTGTTATTGCTTCTTGGGAAAGAAAAGGAGCATGTGGATGTAGTGAAAATGTACCCTCATGGGTGAGAAGCTTTGTGCAAGCTAAAAGTTAAACAGATGAAGATTAAACAGATTGCAGTCAATAAGTAGCTTACTGATTCTGTGCTCTGCAATCCACGTGAGATCAGAGCAGCTCCAGCACTGAATGTCAGAAATCCACCAGTGAATGTATACATATTCATCTAGATTTACCTCGTGTGCTGTAAATAGATACAGTTTTTTAGTTATTATATAAATTATTTAGGAATCAGTAACAGTATTATATCTATTTATCCATACATACCATATATAACCATCTATCCATCTTTCAATCTACTGTATCTTTTCTCTGTGCCTGTCCATCTGTCTTTCTATATATCTTTCCACCTATCTGTCTTATCTACTTATCTGCTTATACCATATTTATATGTCTATAGATCTATACATACAGTACCATGTCTATCTAACTATTCAAATACAGTAAATAAATGCAAAGGTTTGATTAATGTACATATCAACATGCTACATTTCTGTGAACTAAGGAATATATGTACTAAAAGTTAAAAATAGGACACACATATTATGACTATGTAAGATATATATTATTAGAGAAATTGGATTGATCACTGGTCTCCTATCGTTCTGTTTTTCTTTGCTACTAGGTGATAATTATAACTATAGTGAAATGTAACTAGTTTGTGAAAGGTATAAGACTGTTATTATTTTTTTTAATATAGTATGTTTTTTTTTTGTTAAAAAATTACTCATGATGTATCTATCTATATAAGATATTAGTCATTTCTGTTGGACACAAACTGAAAGCATCCGTTTTTACCAGTCTTAATTGGTTTTCATGTGATCAATATTTTAGAGGATCCTTCATAATCTTTTTTTTTTCACACCTGTGGTAAAGGTTCCGTTCTGAGGCCCTCATGGCAGTTACGTCAGATTTGATGTCAACAGTAGCTCTATGTTCATGAAAATGATCTAGCAATTTTAGAGGACTGTATACTTAGCAATAAAAAAAGAGCAAGCATAAGGTTGTAAAAAGAAACTGGCAAAAGTTGATGTATTAAATGGACAGTATAATCTAAGGACCCTTGCAGATGACCGTGTGCTATTTCAGTGTGCTATCTGTGTTTTTTCCGGATAGCGTACTGACCCATTCATTTCCTATGGGCCCAAGCATAGAGTGGGCCGAGAGTCTCTGCCTCAAAACTCAGAGCAGGTCCTATTCCTGTATGGGTACACAGACAGCACACAGTCATGTGCAAGGGGCTTAAGTTAAAAGAAAGCTTTAGGCTGGGGCCCCACGTAGTGTAAACGCCACGATTCGATGTGGCAAAAACCGTGGCATTTTACAGAACTTACAAAGTGGATGGGATTCTGGCTAATCCCATCTACACATTGCAGAAAAAAATCCTCAGCGGAAATCGCAACATGTCAATTATACCTACGTAAATGTTGGCGTTTTCCGTATAAGTATAATAGAAACAGAAAGTACACAAAGGAAAACTATGCGGACTCTCTGTGAAGAGTGCTGCGGGAAAAACCACAGTGTGTTTCCGCTGCGGTTTTTCCCGCAGCGCTTTTTGGCTCATGCTCATTATGTGGGGCCTTAGCCTTAAAGGGTTTCCCATCTCACACTGTTATGGCATACTGACATGATATGCTAAAAATGGTTTAGAGGTGCAGCTCCCACCTCTTACACCTCTCTGAAGAATGGGGGTTGAGGTTTCCCATCACATAGCTTTTTGCATTTATGGCATATCAGCAAGATATGCCATAAATGTGTTATTGCTGTAGTTCCCACCTATGAGACTTATGACTCCAATCTAAAGAATGGAGTTGGGGTCCCCCATCTAGCATCTACTGTGCATGTGATGTAGAGATATTAAATAAGAACGGATCAGTTACTGTAGGACAGAAAAGTAGGACGGACCACACTTTTTTGTCCCTCAAAAGAAGGAACAGAAACTGATTCGTTTTTATTTAACATTGACTCTATTTAAACGGATTGTCATCAGTTTCCATCTATTTCCATCCGTTTTTCGCTTCAGTTTTTGTCTCGGCAAAACTGATCAGTTAAACAGATGATCAAAACGTGAATAGAAATGTTGTTTGTTTTTAAGGGTAGTTTATTATTTTGAAATGTATGTTTATCTTTAAACACCATTTAACAGTTTACATGTAGAATTAAAAGAAACCTACATTTACATAAGAAAAACAATGAAACATCTCTCTCAAAGACGACATACACATGTGGACAAAATTGTTGGTACCCCTCGTTTAATGAAAGAAAACTCCACAATGGTCACAGAAATAACTTGAATCTGACAAAAGTAATAATATATAAAAATTCTATGAAAATGAACAAATGAAAGTCAGACATTGCTTTTCAACCATGCTTCAACAGAATTTTTTTAAAAAAGAAAACTCATGAAACAGGCCTGGACAGAAATGATGGTACCCTTAACTTAATATTTTGTTGCACAACCTTTTGAGGCAATCACTGCAATCAAACGATTCCTGTAACTGTCAATGAGACTTCTGCACCTCTCAACAGGTATTTTGGCCCACTCCTCATGAGCAAACTGCTCCAGTTGTCTCGGGTTTGAAGGGTGCCTTTTCCAGGCGGCATGTTTCAGCTCCTTCCATTTAGGTCAGGGCTCATAGAAGGCCACTTCAGAATAGTCCAATCTTTTCCTCTTAGCCATTTTTGGGTGTTTTTAGCTGTGTGTTTTGGGTCATTATCCTGTTGCAAGACCCATGACCTGCGACTGAGACCAAGCTTTCTGACACTGGGTAGCACATTTCTTTCTAGAATCCCTTGATAGTCTTGAGATTTCATTGTACCCTGCACATTCAAGACACCCTGTGCCAGATGCAGCAAAGCAGCCCCAGAACATAACAGAGCCTCCTCCATGTTTCACAGTAGGGACAGTGTTCTTTTCAAGATATGCTTCATTTTTCCGTCTGTGAACATAAAGCTGATGTGCCTTGCCAAAAATTTCGATTTTTGTCTCATCTGTCCATAGGACATTCTCCCAGAAGCTTTGTGGCTTGTCAACATGTAGTTTGGCAAATTCCAGTCTGGCTTTTTTATGATTTGTTTTCAACAATGGTGTCCTCCTTGGTCGTCTCCCATGAAGTCTACTTTGGCGCAAACAAAGAACAACGACGGATGGTGTGATCTGACACTGATGTTCCTTGAGCTTGAAGTTCACCTTTAATCTCTTTAGAAGTTTTTCTTGGCTCTTTTGTTACCATTCGTATTATCCTTCTCTTTGATTTGTCATCAATTTTCCTCCTGCGGCCACGTCCAGGGAGGTTGGCTACAGTCCCAAGGATCTTAAATTTCTGAATAATATGAGCAATTGTAGTCACAGGAACATCAAGCTGCTTGGAGATGATCTTATAACCTTTACCTTTAACATTCTTGTCTATAATTTTCTTTTTAAGCTCCTGAGACAACTCTTTTTTTTTTTTTTTTTTTTTGCTTCCTCCGGTCCATGTTGAGTGTGGTACTCTCCATGTCACCAAACAGCACAGTGAGTATCTGTAGCCCTATATACAGGCCCACTGACTGATTACAAGATTGTAGACACTTGTGATGCTAATTAGTGGACACACCTTGATTTAACATGTCCCTTTGGTCACATTATTTTCAGGCGTACCATCATTTCTGCCCAGGCCTGTTTCATGAGTTTTCAAGTTCTTTTCGAGATATGCTTCATTTTTCCATCTGTGAACATAGAGCTGATGTGCCTTGCCAAAAATTTTGATTTTTGTCTCATCTGTCCATAGGACATTCTCCCAGAAGCTTTGTGGCTTGTCAACATGTAGTTTGGCAAATTCCAGTTTTGTCAGATTCAAGTTATTTCTGTGGGCATTGTGGGTTTTTCTTTCATTAAACAAGGGGTACCAACAATTTTGTCCACGTGTGTATGTGGGAGGACAACTGATTTAGACTAGATTTTTCAGTGACTGACAGAGGGGTTATCCACCTTTTAAAAATTGATGGTCTTTCTATAAGGGGTCAGGACAACGATGCAGTAATGCATAGTAGCCTGGATTTACTTTAATGTATTGGTTCAATACAACAATATACAGTCAAGGGAAAAGTACCGTAGTAGCATGACTTGAAGCTCCTGAGCCCCAATGCAAAAGTTGTAATGGGGCCACTGCCTACCTTGCGTCATTTGGAATAGTGGCATATTTTATGAGGCAGAGGGACCTTTGGGGCCCCCCTAGGATCCAGGACCTACTAGTGACCTCTAGCTCTGAACCCCCTCTAATTACACCCAGAGGATAACCACCTAAATACTAAAAGGATATGCCACTAGTGACCCAGCCCCTAGCTTACAGGTCCTAAAATCACATCTTCATGACAATAATGCTGAACTGTTGCTGTATATTTTTACAGTATTTTCTCAAGTTTATTAAAAACAATGACTACACAGCTAGTGTCCCCAAAGCAGGTTTTTCTTCACTAGCGGGAAATATCAAAGGTATGAGACACAAACATGAATGTATTTGTATGGACTTCACTCTTGTATCCTTGTACCATGCCCCAATGACGCTGCACTAGCTGTATGTCTTTGTTTTTCATACACTTAAACTAATATTGTAGAAATATATAGGGAAAGAAAAACCCAGATACCTCTGTTTCTGAGCAAAATATAGTGATTTAAGCTCCGCTCAGTGCTATTATCATTGTGAATACAATATTATACAGTGCAAGGTCTGGCATCAAGCTTGGGGACTAACAAAGCCTCTTTGGAGCTCTTCTGTAACAGATGTTCGGGGCTGGCCTTAGGTCGGGCGGTGCCCTGTTTGGAATCTTCTTATGATGCCCCTCACCCGTCATAAGAAAGACTTAATACTCTTGTAGAGTGAAGGCCTTCCATTTGCTGCTTATTGTCTCTTTAGGCATCCTGCATATTCAGAGCTCGGGTCTAATGACCAGAACTTACTTCATGATATATCACTATGATGCTTTAAAAGGTTATTTCAGTACATTTTTATTGATGACTTATCCTTGGGACAGATGTTATCAATAAGAGCTCAGTAGGGGCCTGACAATCGGGATCCCGGCTGATCAGTTGTTTGACAAGGCCTCACCCCTTAAGGAAAAGAACCCCTTAAAACTAAGTCTTTCAAGATGGATGCCATGCTTCCTCCTCAGCAGTGCAGAAGGCCTTGCCGGCCATTCAAGATCAAGTCACAGTGAGTACAGCAGTGGATGATGCAGAGATCTTGACCCTATTGCCCTCCTCGGCTAGTAACCCGACCTCCCTGGCATCTGCAGACTCTCCTCCATGTCCGGCCTTATTAACCTCTCCTGTTCTGACTCTGGTGAGAGCACCATCTATGCCCTCCACACCATGTTTCATTAATATTCCCCCGCAGTCCTCTTCAGGCACAGAGTCCATTGAGTCCGTTAAACCAATCTCTGAGGCAGCCGTGAAGGCTTTATTCATGGACTTCAAGTTAGCCCTACAGACTGAACTGAAAATGTTACTAGGAACTTTGCAGTCTGAACTTCAGTCTCTGGGAAACCGCACCTCACATGTGGAGGAAAAAATGGCAGAGCTGACTGCGGCACATAACGAGTTAGTTGATGTTCATAATGATTTGGAAGAGGAAGTAGAGGCCTTGAAATTAAAAATGGCTGACATAGAGGACCGATCTCACCGCAACAATGTACAGTTTAGGGGCATCCCGGAGTCAGTTAAAAATGAGGACATTATGACCTTCCTAACTGATTACTTTGCTTTATTGCTGCCTGGCGCCAATTCTCAGGATCTGCTCACTGACAGAGCCAACAGGTTGCCTAAACCTAAAAACCTGCCAAGTGAAGTACCTCGTGATATCATTGCGAGAATTCATTTTTACCACATCAAGGACAAAATTATGGCGGCAGCTAGAAATCCTCCTGATTTACCAGACCGTTTTAAGGAGATTGCCTTGTTCGCAGACCTCTCTGCAGCTACCATGGCCCGAAGACGGTCATTTGCAACGATTACAAAAACCTTGCATGATAATGGCATCCCGTACAAGTGGGGGTTTCCGGTACGCCTCATCATTTCTCGTCATGACTCTCAGGTTGTTGCCACCAGCCTTGAAGTGGCTCTCAAGATTTTTCAGAATGGGACTTAAAAATTGCATCTCACAGCATATCAATGGGAAGACGTCCTTCGCCTTCTGTTGTCGAGGAGGAGTGGGCGGTCGTGCAGAGGAAGAGGAGGCACTCGAGACGTTCTAAGGACTGATCTTTGTCCAAATTTTATCCTTTCACCCTTGAAATATATTTCTAGTGGGGTTTTTGGTGGGGGGCACATGGGCCTTTGCCTGCATGGTCCTTCTAAACACCCACCCTCCTGTCCGGTGTGAGTCACCTTTATGCCGGGTGGGGTAGTACGAGTGTGAGTTCTGATCGGTAAGACACCTTTTGGGACGCACAATCTGTATTAGGTTGCAGTTTTTTCAGTGTATTTATTTGTTATTGTTTGTTTTATGTTTGTCCAGTAGATTTCGATCTGCCCACTACTAGTGCAGGATTGTTCCGAAATTCCACGTGGTACTCGGTGTTGCACTCCTCACTTCTTGTCGTCACCCCTGAATTTACAGCCAATTGGATTAGTCACCATGGGATTTAAGGTATTGTCTTTAAATGTTAGAGGTCTAAACTCTCCTTATAAAAGAGTGGTGCTGTGGAAAGAAGCCGGGACCTCCAACTCTGATATTATTTGTCTCCAGGAGACACATTTAAACCAGAAGGATTCTCCTTGACTTCGCCACAAGCGGTATTCGGCTCAGATTTTATCCCGTGCGGAAGAAGTGTGGAGTAGCAATAATAATTAAAGATACTCTAGCCTTCTCTGTAGACCAAGAGATTTCTGACGTTGAGGGGAGATATGTCATTTTAGTATGTCGTATTAACAATGTCCAGTATACAATTGTATCCCTATATGCCCCTAATAAGAGACAATTACAATTCCTCCGTATGGTCCTATCCAAGGTTGAGTAAATGGCTAAAGGTCATGTCATAGTGGGAGATTTTAACAAAGTAATCTGGTCCTCAGTGGACTCTAATGCTCCTTAGAGCGTGTCGGAACCAACACCTATAGTTAACATTCTGCAGTCCCACCAGCTTTTTGATGTGTGGAGACATCAGCACCCCTCTGAATTAGACTTTACTTTTTACTCTAATCCGCATCAAGTATATACTAGAATTGATTACGCCTTAGTGGACAGGTCCATTTTACAGAGGGTGAGTTCTTCCACTATTGGTATTCCGACGTGGTCTGATCATGCACTGGTCTCTATTGTGGTACAGCAACAGTTCTCTTCGCGCCTTGATTCGATTTGGAGACTTAATAACTCTCTCCTACAATATCCTAAGTATGCGCCGGCCACTTCCTCTGCTCTCTCAGATTATTTTGACTTTAACGACAATGGCCAGGTGAGTGATACTGTATTATGGTGCGCTCACAAGGTTACTATGTGTGGTCATTTTATTCAGCAAGCTTGTCATGCTCAAAAACAGAGGATTCAACAGGAACAGGCCATACTTACCCAATTAGAATCTCTACACAGGCTTAATAAGGCCTAACCCTGTCCTGAGAGGTCTCAACAGATCTCTACCCTGCATGCTCAGTTGCACGACCTCAACATATATAAATATGATCTTGCTTTTCGTAAATTTAAGATTCTGTATTACTGGCAGGGTCATAAGCCTAGCGCAGCCCTGGCGAGGCGTCTGAAGACGCATATGACCAAAAGTCGATTTCCCTTTATTTTTAATGAATCGGGCCGAAAAGTGGTGGATCCTAAAGGCATAGTAGATGTTTTAGCGCAATATTACTTGAAATTGTATAAACTGTAGTCTGACCCCTCTGTTCCCCAGCCTACTCAGCCGACTATTGCCGCTTACCTGAAGGCCGTCTCCCTCCCTTATATTTCGGACTCTCAAAAAGCCTCCCTTCTCTCCCCTTTCTCTCAGGAGGAGGTGTTGCAGGCAATTAAATAGTTGAAAATGCACAAATCTGAACCTGATGGCATAACAAACGGATATTATAAAAGTAACCAAATCTTGTTTACTCCCTATCTTACTCGCTTATTTAATTCTATAGCGGCATCTGGTGCGCCTCCAAGAGAAATGTTGGAAGCATTGGTAATCGTTGATTATGTAGATAATCTGTTTTCCCTTAGTCCGAACAGCAGCACAATATGGGGTATCTCTGCCCCTGTGTGCTGGTAGGACAAGTGGAATTTTTAATTTACATAATTAATTAAGTGATACTCCCCTATAAGAGGCCAAGGAGACCTCCCCTCACTGTGTTAGTTATAAAGAATAAAAGAAAAAAACAACAGTCTTTCCTAAAGGGGGGAAAGCTTGTGCTGCTGTTCGGACTAAAGGGAAAACAGATTATCTGCATAATCAACGATTCCCCTTACATCCAACAGCAGCACAATATGGGAGGGTTCTCACTCACTACAGTACAGTATGAATCCACCGGTGGGCCCCGAGCCCCGACTATTAGTCCTCATGTCATGGGGGCCCGATCGGGATCCTGACCATCCCGATCGGGCCCCTGACCAGTGGCGTAACGACCGGACTCGGCGGGGTATGGGGCCCGTGGCCAGCTGGAGATGGCCGGGGCCCCGGACCACTATGATAGTGGTCGGGGAAAGCCTGGTTCCCCGACCGCTATACATACTGTTATTGGAAAGGGGCCAGGGCATATTGCAAGGCCCCTTTCCAATAGATGGCAGGGCAGGGCACCCAGGGGAGGTGACTGAAAATAATAAATACATATTCTCACCTCTCCAGGGCACAGCATCTTCTCCGGCGTTCCTCCGTCATGTGACTGAGGCCTGTGATTAGGCCCCAGTGGTCACATGGGGCGCGGCTGCGTAATGACGTCAGTGCGCCCCCACGTGACCGCTGAGGCCCAATCACAGGCCTCAGCAGCGACGTTGGAAAAGGTCCTGAAGACGACAGGATGGAGCGAGGATGCCAAGGAAAGGTAAGTCAAGGTGAGTATGAGAGTTTGTTATTTTTAATCACTTCCATGGGCCTCCGATTATTATACTCTGGGGTCTGAGGACACCCCAAAGTATAATAATAGCACTGAAGCGGAGGGGGGCTATTGGGCTATTACTGTGTGGGGGCCACTGTGGGGAGTATATAATACTGGGTGGGGGCCACTGTGGGGAGTATATAATACTGGGTGGGGGCCACTGTGGGGAGTATATAATACTGTGTGGGGGCCACTGTGGGGAGTATATAATACTGGGTGGGGGCCACTGTGGGGAGTATATAATACTGGGTGGGGGCCACTGTGGGGAGTATATAATACTGGGTGGGGGCCACTGTGGGGAGTATATAATACTGGGTGGGGGCCACTCTGGGGAGTATATAATACTGTGTGGGGGCCACTGTGGGGAGTATATAATGCTGTGTGGGGGCCACTGTGGGGAGTATATAATACTGGGTGGGGGCCACTGTGCGGAGTATATAATACTGGGTGGGGGCCACTGTGGGGAGTATATAATACTGGGTGGCGGCCACTGTGGGGAGTATATAATACTGGGTGGGGGCCACTGTGGAGCTTATACTCCATACAGTGGCTCCTTAATTTTTTTTTTTTAATTACGCCGGAGCAGGTGAAAAAAAGCAAAACCAAAAAAAAAAAAAAACCTAAACTTTCTCTCCTGTCCCCAGTGTCTCCCAGCGCGGATTGGTCCTGCAGTTCTGTTGTTTTCTTCCAGCTGAAGTTCCCCCTGCACATGACTACCTGTGACGTCATGTGAACCCTGAGGCCAATCAGTGGCCTAAGGGAAGGGACCTGGCAGGTCACAGCCAGTGAGGACTTCTGGCAAAAGAAGACAGCGGAGCTGCAGGACCGGACCGTGCTGGGAGGACACTGGGTACAGGTGAGTATGTTTAGTATGTTTTTTTTTTTTTTTGGGGGGGAGTAGGGGGATTCACCTCCCCCCGGACTAATTATAAAAAAGAAAAAAATTATACTGGACAACCTCTTTAAAGTGTGGCACATTAGGGGGGCCCTGGGGGGTATATTAAAGGGATTGTCCAGGCATAATTTGTTATGGTTTATCCTCAGGATAGGCCATAGATACCTGATCTGTACGGGGCTGACCCCGGACCGATCAGCTGTACGGAGCCACTTCTGATGCCTGTACTGTACACAATAAAGGGCCAGAAGCAGAAAGCTCTGTCCACTGTGTATTAGCCGGGCACCTTCACTGTATCTCAGCACTTATTGAAGTCAGTAGGAGCTGAGCTGCAGTGAAGGCGCTGGGCTGCTATAGAGCGGATGGAGCTTTCTGCTTTCGGCCCTGTGTTGTGTACAGAACGGGCTCTGGAAGTGGCTCTGAACAGCTGATGGGGCCGTGTGTCAGCCCCCTACCGATCAGGTATTTATGGCCTATCTTGAGCATAGGCCATAAAAAAGATTAACCCTGGACAACCCCTTTAATATGCATCACACAATTTAATGTCCCTCCCCCCACAGGATGTTAGCCTCCATCACTGCTCCCACACAATATAATGACCCAATCACTGTTCCCCTACTGTATGGGGGAACCAGTGAAGAGGCCACTATGTGGGGGGACCAGTGACGTGACCATAGAAAAATTTGGCCCAGACAACCCCTTAAAAGAGGTAGTCCATAAACTGGAGCGACCACTGTGTCGGCCGCCAGGGAGGTGTAAAAATAAGAAAATTTTTAAAAAAAGCATACTCACCTGTCCCCAGCACCCCGTTGTCCCCTGCCTGTGTCTGTTCGGTCTCATGGCGGCGCCTCATTTCTGGAAATCCTGTACCTAATTGGTCTTAGCGATCACATGAGGTGCAGGACTCCCAGCAAGGAGTCGCTGGCACGAGACTGAATGGACACTGGCAGTGGACAATGGAGCGCCAGGGACAAAGTAGTATGCTTTTTAATTTACTTATTTTTTACTTTACACCTCTCGCCAGCTACATGGGTTGCTCCAATTCCTGGACAACCTCTTTAAAGGATTTATCCATCTTTCTAATATTGATGGCCTGTCCTTAGGATAGGCCACCAATAATACATCTGCGATGATACAACAGCCAGGACCTCTGCAGATCAGCTTTTCCAGGACAGTGTGGCTACAGGTAAAGGTAGCAATTCTTGGAACCACGCTGTTCACTTGCCATACAAGGTGTAGCAGTAGGTTTAGGTAGTGCGGTGGTGCACATGGTATAGTGGGTGAGCAGCATGGCTCCCGGCATGTTATTACCTTTATCAGAGTATGGAGTTTTCCCCCTTCCTTGGAAGAAGGATCTGGGAAAGAAAACTGGTAAGGAGACCACCTGGTTAATATAAGCCCGAGAAGGCACCTTAGGGTAAACCCAGGATGAAATCTGAGCTGGACCCTAATGAAAAAAATAAAAAAAATATATGGCTCTTCAGAAAAAAGCCTGCAACTCTCGTATTTTTTTAGCTGAGGTGGTAGCTAGCAAAAAAGTAGTTTTGCAAGCCATAAACTTAAGATCCACCTTCTCAAATGGTTCCAATGGTGGGCCGCAGAGGCCAGAAAGAACTATAGATAGATCCCAGGGTGGAACGGGAGCTGCAACCACTGACCTAAGTCTCATAGTACCCTTAAGAAATTCTGGGAATTAAGGGGTGCAGAGACAATCTTTTGCTTAAGCAGGTGGATAGGGCTGAAACCTGTACCTTCAATGTGGCAGAGGAAAAGGCCTTTATCCAAGCAGTCCTGAAGAAAATTTTTGAATTACTCTCATAGAAGGATTCGAACTATTCACTTCCTGTCTGGAGAACCACTCTTTGAAGATATCACCTATTCTAAGGTAGCTTTTATTGGTGGATTTTGCTCTTCCGCAGAAAAAAGGTCTTCAGGACGACTTCTGACAGTCCTCTAGGAACTGAGCAACCTTCAGGCTGTCAGGTTGAATCTCCTCAGATCCTGGCACTTCTGAGTTCTTTGGGAAACCAGGTTCTGGATTGGGGGAAGCCTCTAATAGATCCCTCGACTCATGAGCATGAGTTGGGAACACCAAGCTCTTTTTGTTTATCACAGAGGCTTGGTCCTGTCTGACTTTCATCAATACTCTTGGTATCATGGAAAGTGGAGGGAAAATGTACGCCAGCCTGAACCTCCAAGGGATGGATAGGGCATCCACTGCCAATGGATAGTCCTCCTGATGCAGTGAGTAGAACGTCTCTACCTTGGCGTTGAGACTGGTCACCATAAGGTCTACTTCTGGAAGACCCCACTTCAGGCTGATGTGGTGGAACACTCTTGATTGTGAGACCATT
Organism: Leptodactylus fallax; assembly: GCA_947044405.1. Lineage (NCBI taxonomy): Eukaryota > Metazoa > Chordata > Amphibia > Anura > Leptodactylidae > Leptodactylus > Leptodactylus fallax. The sequence continues at coordinate 4,166,850 of CAMRHE010000096.1, forward strand.
CTCCTGATACGGTAAGACCCCGACTCAACTGATCCGCTACTATGTTCAAGGAGCCCTTGATGTGAACTGCGGAGAGATGGGTCAGATCTTTCTCTGCCCAGGTGAAAATCAGACCTGCCTCCCTGAGGGGAGAATTATCTGGTGCCTTCCTGTTTATTATGGTCACCAAGTTGACGGACCGGATCTTGACAGCTCTTCCTCTGAGAAGAGGAGAAGAATGGAGGAGTGCCAGGTGAACTGCTCTGAGTTCCCTCCAGATGGATGATGTCATCCTTTCTAGCCTGCTCCAGAATCCTTGTACGGTTTTCTCATACAGATGGGCTCCTCATCCTGAAAAGGATGCATCGGTCAAAAAGGTTGGATAGTGGACATACAACTTTCAGGTGTATCACCAATTGAGAGAAAGACGGGTTCTGGGAGAAAGTCTGATCCACTTGTCAAGACTTGGAGGGCCATGATTTCAGACCCCTAGTACTTCCGACTGGAGGGGACTTTATTGGCTAAGACTGACATGAGGCCAGGACTCTCATAATTGTTCTGATAAACATCCAACGCATCTTGAGAAGATATTATTATTTATTATGGTAACCTGTATAGCGCCATCATATTTCGCAGTGCCTTCACAGACATTGACAGATATAGGGCACTGTCCCATATAGGACTCACAATCTACATTCCCTATCAGTATGTCTCAGGAATGTGGGAGGAATCCGGACCCCCTGGAGGAAACCCACAAAACGTGAGGAGAAAATACAGTCTCCTTGCAGATACTGTCCTTGGCAGGATCTGAACCCAAGGCTGCAGTGCTACTACTGAGCCACCGTGCACGAAGTGCTCTGATTATCTTTTATCACCTTATTGGAGTTATAGAAATTTCTAGGCGGACAGAGTCAGACTGAACCTTCTTCTGTGTGGAAGGAATCACCTCTGACTTCTCCCGGTTATTAGCCTAGATGCTGGAAAAAAGACAGTTGTCAGCAGGTGCTGGAGCAGGATGGTTTCTGACTAGGCTTTTATTAGCCAGTCGTCAAAATATGGCACTATGAACAGACCTTGAAGTCTGAGTGTGGTTGTTACTGGAGCCACCACCTAGATAAAGGTGTGGGGAGCCGAGGAAATGCCGAAGGGCAAGGCCACAAACTGGAAATGTCACCTGTGGGCAGCAATTGATACAGCAATTCTCATATACCTGTGAGGAGGATAACTGGAACTTGTAAGTACGCATCCTTTAGGTCGAGAGTGACAAGAAAATTGCTTTGCAGAAAGGATGTGACCATCTTCCCGGTGTCCCTTTGGAAACGCTCTTCCTTATAAAGAGACTTAGATATATTAGGACTGTAACATATATTGGTAGGGGGAAGTCTGGAGAGAAGGCCCCAAACCTTCTTCTGAGGGGGGACCTTTCCCAAGGCCCCCCTGCGCAGGTATTCCAGAATGGAATTTTCCAGTATAACCTGCTCCAGTGCAGAAAGAAAACAGGTTGCGAAGAATCTGTCTTGTGGCGGGTGAAGAAATTGTTCGCATAACCCCACTGTACGTATCTGCAAGACCAAAGTTCTTGGCTCTTCTCCTGCCAGAAGGAGAGAAAAAATGGGAGAGACATCCCCCATCAGGAGTACTTGCCGCCACAGGAAGCGAAAAGTTGGCGTCAAAGCCAAGCTTCTTTCTGTCTCCTTCCTTGGGGAACTTACGTCCAGCCCCTCTGTACTGATATCTAGCACGCCTCTGATATTGGAACGTAGATTGAGACGGCTGCGCTGATAACTTGTGCCAACAGCCAGAAGGTCCTGCTTTCCCTTTAAAAGACTGCGGAAGGCACTTATTCTTTTAATCACAAGACCTTCCATGATGTCATCCAGGCCTCTGCTAAAATGTTTACCCAATTCAAGGGTAGGGAGCATACATTATACTTGGAAGCATTGTCCGCTCCTCGAGGTTTCAACCATAATGGCCTTCTAGCAGCTGTAGAGAAGGCCCTAGTTTTGGCAGGCATCTTGACCTGGTATATGGAAACTTCTGCTAAATACTCTCTTATTCGCAACCTCATTGGAGGCAATGTCCACAGAAGCCTGAGCAGAGGTTGAGGATTAAGCCTTACTTAGGGTACACTCCAAGCGACTATGTATAGAGATCTGGAGATTGCCTGCTTATCCAGTGTCGTGTCCACTTGGAAGGCCCCCTATAGGTGGAACTACAGGCTTGCCCAAGTTCAACATCACGGTTGCTGACCAGATGGACTTCAGCACCCTGGCATCCTTACCAAGAGGCCTGCTGGGATTTAGAGAAGTGTCTTCATCACACGAGTACATCACATTTAGTATGTGAAATTCCTCTTCTGATGGAACTGACTGAGGATGTCTGTCAGTACGAAGCTTCTTAGAGATCTGAGAAATCAAGTTCCGGACTTCTATCCTGCTCTTTGACCCACACAATTACGTCACGAATGGACGAATCCTCAGATGGGGTCCCACAGAATTGGCGAAAGCGAGTGTAATCGTACCATCAGGCAGAGGGATGTCGCACTATGTATAAGCGAAATGTTTCAGCTTAGAGGACCTTTCCCTCATTAAGTCGCCGCTGCCACCGAAAGCAGTCAAAGAGACAAACTTAGGAAGAAGATTTAAATAAGTAGGGAGAAGACCATACTTACCCATAAAACTTATATACATAACTTTTTAAGAGACCCTTAACAACGTTGTCTTTAATACAGCTACAGCGGTAAAGAGAATAGCCTAAACTAGTCCGGCAGCGCAATCCAGCGCTACTCGGAGAAGGCTACAGAAGTGTAACAGAAAAAAAGTGTCCAGGAAAACAGGACCTGCAAAATGGTTCGGAACCTGAAGAGACAAAATCACTTCCCCCAGATTAAAAAAACCTTTCTCTCCCTCTTCGCTTTAATTCCACTGCTATAGGAAGTGCGGTGTGTCTTTGTGGCAGACTGTAATAGAACCATAACTGCAACAGAAAGGCAGTGTAGGGAATTTGTGTCTGAGACACTGTCATCAGTTGAAACTGAGCACAAACACCTGAAGAATAAGCTCTGCTGAAGAGCTCAGCCAGGCAGGAGATGCATAGAGGTTTATAGTAACCCTGCAATACAGCCTCCAAGTTCAGAAACAGATACATACTGAATGCACAGCCTGCCCAGCCAACAACATCTCAGCCTGAGATCAGACAAGGGCAGGCACACCCAGCCCAGAATGGCCACAGACAGAGAGCGCAGCAGGGGGAAACAAGGAAGCCCCAGGAGTAAAAGCTCCCAAGGAAAAAGATGAACAGCTGAAAGAGGAGAAAAAACTTACAAAGATGTAGTTAACCCCCAAATCCTTAGGAAAAAATGGGAGGAAAAAGAGCCTCCCTCCACCTGTCCAACACACAGGACAGAAAAAAACACAGTGAGGGGAGGTCTCCTTGGCCTCTTATACAGTGCCTTGCGAAAGTATTCGGCACCCTTGAACTTTTCAACCTTTTGCCACATTTCAGGCTTCAAACAAAAAGATATAAAATTTAAATTTTTTGGTGAAGAATCAATAACAAGTGGGACACAATCGTGAAGTGGAATGAAATTTATTGGATATCTTAAACTTTTGTAAAAAATAAAAAACTGAAAAGTGGGGCGTGCCAAATTATTCGGCCCTCTTAAGTTAATACTTTGTAGCGCCACCTTTTGCTGCGATTACAGCTGCAAGTCGCTTGGGGTATGTCTCTATCAGTTTTGCACATCGAGAGGCTGAAATTCTTGCCTATTCTTCCTTGGAAAACAGCTTGAGCTCAGTGAGGTTGGATGGAGAGCGTTTGTGAACAGCAGTTTTCAGCTCTTTCCACAGATTCTCGATTGGATTCAGGTCTGGACTTTGACTTGGCCATTCTAACACCTGGATACGTTTATTTGTGAACCATTCCATTGTAGTTTTTGCTTTATGTTTGGGATCATTGTCTTGTTGGAAGATAAATCTCCGTCCCAGTCTCAGGTCTTTTGCAGACTCCAACAGGTTTTCTTCCAGAATGGTCCTGTATTTGGCTCCATCCATCTTCCCATCAAGTTTAACCATCTTCCCTGTCCCTGCTGAAGAAAAGCAGGCCCAAGCCATGATGCTGCCACCACCATGTTTGACAGTGGGGATGGTGTGTTCAGGGTGATGAGCTGTGTTGCTTTTACGCCAAACATATCGTTTTGCATTGTGGCCAAAAAGATCGATTTTGGTTTCATCTGACCAGAGCACCTTCTTCCACATGTTTGGTGTGTCTCCCAGGTGGCTTGTGGCAAACTTTAAACAAGACTTTTTATGGATATCTTTGAGAAATGGCTTTCTTCTTGCCACTCTTCCATAAAGGCCAGATTTGTGCAGTGTACGACTGATTGTTGTCCTATGGACAGACTCTCCCACCTCAGCTGTAGATCTCTGCAGTTCATCTAGAGTGAACATGGGCCTCTTGGCTGCATCTCTGATCAGTCTTCTTGTTTGAGATGAAAGTTTAGAGGGACGGCCGGGTCTTGGTAGATTTGCAGTGGTCTGATACTCCTTCCATTTCAATATGATCGCTTGCACAGTGCTCCTTGGGATGTTTAAAGTTTGGGAAATCTTTTTGTATCCAAATCTGGCTTTAAACTTCACAACAGTATCACGGACCTGCCTGGTGTGTTCCTTGGTCTTCATGATGCTCTCTGCGCTTTAAACAGAACCCTGAGACTATCACAGAGCAGGTGCATTTATACGGAGACTTGATTACACACAGGTGGATTATATTTATCATCATCAGTCATTTAGGACAACATTGGATCATTCAGAGATCCTCACTGAACTTCTGGAGTGAGTTTGCTGCACTGAAAGTAAAGGGGCCGAATAATATTGCACGCCCCACTTTTCAGTTTTTTATTTTTTACAAAAGTTTAAAATAACCAATAAATTTCGTTCCACTTCACAATTGTGTCCCACTTGTTGTTGATTCTTCACCAAAAAATTAAAATTTTATATCCTTATGTTTGAAGCCTGAAATGTGGCAAAAGGTTGAAAAGTTCAAGGGGGCCGAATACTTTCGCAAGGCACTGTAGGTGAGTATCAATTAATTATGTAAATCAAACATTCTGCCTGTCCTACCAGCACACAGGGGCAGAGATATCCCATATTGTGCTGCTGTTGGACATAAGGGGAATTATGCTTCCTAAGCCAGGGAAATCTCCCGATACCCCGCCCAATTTTCAGTCTATCTCCCTGTTAAAAATGGACTTGAAATTGTACGCCAAAGTCATCGCTGATCGAGTTATGGACATTCTACCTACCATTATCCATAAGGATCAAGTGGGCTTTGTAAAAGGAAGGCAAACCTTGGATGGAACAAGGCATTTTATTGACATTGTAGCCTTGGTCCACAGCCGTCAGACGCCTTCTCTGCTCCTAGCTCTGGATGCGGAGAAGGCGTTCGACCGGGTTCACTGGGAATATTTACACGTGGTGTTGCAAAAGTTTGGGTTTTCCCCATTTATTTAGAACGCAGTTATGGCACTTTATACTGTTCCCTCAGCTAAAGTCTATTCTGCGGGTGTTTTATCGAACCCCTTCTGTATTACTAACGGAACCCGTCAGGGATGCCCCCTTTCCCCGTTGATTTTTGCGCTAACCACGGAACCTTTCGCTCGAAGTATTAGGTTCTCTTCTCACCTTTGGGGCATTGAGGTGGGTGCAACTGAGCATCGTATAGGGCTATTTGCGGATGACATCATTATGTCATTATCGAAACCTGAACAATCACTGGCTACTGTGATGACCCTTATCAATGACTTTCATGTTGTCAGTTACTATAAGGTGAACACTTCTAAATCCCTGATACTAAACATGGGCATCCCCCTCCATGCACAACAGCTTCTTCAGCAGTCTTTTCCCTTTCCTTAGGCATCTGGTGCTATTCCCTACCTGGGCATACAATTGACTTACCCCCCTTCACAATTGTGTAGGACTCATTACTCAAAGCTTTTACTGACTATCCAAAGGTACATTAGCTTCTACTCCAAGGTCCACATCTCCTGGCTGGGTAGGCTATCAGCAACAAAAATGTTCCTAGTTTCAAAAATATTGAATTACTTTCGGAATCTCTCCATTAAAACTCCCAAACATATTATTATGTCCCTTCAGCGACTTTTAATGCGATTTATATGGGGACACAGAAGAGCTAGAATACCAACTTCAGTATCACTTCTGTCCAAATCCAGGGGAGGATTGGATTGTCCCAATTTGTTGCATTATTACTATGCAGCCATTATAGATCAACTAAAAGCTTGGTTGCATATGTCTGAGGGGAAACACTGGGTGGACATTGAGAGGTACTCCTCGGGATTAACCTCTCTGACGTCACTACTGTGGCACTTTAGATTCCCTTCGCCTACCATTTCAGTTACATTACCCACTATGCAAGCAGCAGTGGATATGTAGAAGCTGTGTCACACTGGTCTCAATATTCTCCAGCCCAATCTTATGTCCGCCCCACCAGCAACTCTCCAGTCCTTTATAAAAGATTTGGATATCATGACATGGATTGCAGATGGTTTATCAGACTTAGGTCAGCTGTTTGGAAATGATGCTCTGCATTCTTTCTCATATATCTGTGACCAATACCGCATATCTACACGTGACTTTTATAAATATTTACAAATACGCCACCTCTTACATGGAGTTGTTTGCTCCAATGATCCCCCTAGTTCCCAATTTGCCTTATATTTTTCTAACCCCACTAGGAAGACTAAAGGAATTTCCTACGCCTATAAAGCTATAAGGGACCACTCTTCCCCAATAATTCTTGGTTTTAGGTCAAAATGGGAATTAGATTTTAATCGGACATTTACAAATGCACAATGGGATGCAGTATTTTCATTACCTTCAAAGGTGTCTCACTGTATTGATCACCTAGAATCTTCTCGAAAATTTTTGTATAGATGGTACTACACCCCAACCAGACTAGCTTGTATTTTCCCCAATGTTTCTGAAACTTGCTGGAGATGCGACTCGGCAACTGGCTCCCTCATACATATTTGGTGGTCCTGTCCCCGTCTTACACAATTTTGGAACCAAATTTATCAGTTGTTATGCACCATTGTTCAATATTTATTCCCCTTGGGTCCGCACGTGGCTTTATTTTCGTTAGATATTGACTCACTGCCCATTGCCAACCAATGCATTATTTTTCACATGTTAATGGTCACTAGATCCAAGGTGGCCCAATTGTGGAAGAGCCCAAACCTCCCGTGTATCCCTGAGATTACCTCAACAGTTACATTTAATTGTAACATGGAACATCTGATATCGTGTAGATTAGGTAACACTAGTTCTTTTAAAGGACTATGGAGTAAGTGGATCACTTGGTCCGGGTTTGACTGCTGAATGTTCATTCTTTATGAACTGTTATTTTTATTTCACTGAGGCTTTGTAAAGTATTTTTGATTTGTTTATGTATTGACTACTGACTATCGGAACTGTAACTAACTACCTGTTCAATGCTTTAAGAGGAGATTGATTTTTTTTTCTGCTGGATTACTGTTATAGGTTTTTTACCCTGTTTATGTGTTCATTGTATACTGTTTCTTACTTGACCTATGTCCCTCCAATTTGTTCCATTCCTTTTATTTCCCTCCTTTCCCTACCCCTTTCCCCTCTCTCCCCCTTTCTTCCAACAAATCCTCTCTCTTCCTCACCTCATCACCATTTACTACGCTTCATTCTACCTCCCCTTCATCTCCTCTCCCTTTTCCCTTCCCACCACTTACCATTTATAATGTACTGTATTGTACTATGCTTTGCTTTGCACTGTCATATTTTATATTTTTATGGAAAAACCTTAATAAATTTCAAGTTTAAAAAAAAAAAAGGAAAAAAAGGGGGACTGGAATAAACCTTTGAATTAGGGTAATAAAACTGAAGGTCTGAATGAAATTTACAACCACAATACAGTTCAGAATAACAATGTGCATGGTAGATTTTGTGGTGCAACCTTCCATGCAAAATCTGTCCCAGAAATCATCTTTACTTTGACAGAAAGATTTCTACTCCCATTCATTTCAATGTGGGATTCGGGTGGAACTTCCACCACAAAAAATTCTGCCATGTGAACCTACACTAAGGGTACGTTAACATGGCAGAATTTGGTGCTGATTTTGCCTCCCATTTTTTTCAATGCGAGGTAGAGATTGAAGCAGGAAGCTGAAAAAATAAGCATCTTGCTCAATCTTACAGATTCTGTGGTTGATCAGCTACAGAACTGGCAGCACAAAGGGGTGCAGGGGCTAATCAGTGAGTGAAGCAGCGGTGGGAATTAGAGTCAGAAGTTAATTCCTCTTCATCTTCCACCATCGGCCCTTAAGTGTCTCTTTGTTCAGTGCCTACTTGATGGCTGTTTGCCATTTACTGCCTCTTTAGCACCTTTTGTCATAGAACACTAAAGGGGCAATAAATGGCAAATGGGCATCAAGGGGACACTGAACAAAAGGACACTAAAGGGGTAAGTGGCAAAAGTGCCCCCTGCAAAGTGTATGTTCCCACAGCAGAAATAAAAGAGGAATTTGAGGTGGACTTCCGCATAAAAGTGTCTCACACCGCAGGTTCTGCTTTGATCTCTGCCTCTCATACAAAAGGAGGCAAATTCAGGACGGAATTTTGCTCTGTTTTTGACGTGGAATCTGCTTCAAAATCAGCTCCAAATTCTGCCGTGTGAACATACCCCAGTAGTCCTCCTACAGGTGATAGTACCCCTTACATTGGTTCATAGTGACCCACCCGTAATATTCCTCCCTCACATAAATAATAGAATTACTTGTGGGAGGCTACTTCCTTGGGGGACACTATTAGCTATGTGGAATGGGATTATTATCTGTAGGAGGTCACTAATACTGTAATAGTGCCCCCTCAGGTAATAGTCTCCCCTACCTGTGTTAAAGCGCCCCCCCCCCCCCCCACATACCACTTTGGTGCTCCTCCCCCTGCTCTGATGTACTGCATAGTTGCCATCTACCTTCAGAGAACTGATGCGGTGTGTGGGGTCTACAGTGGCGCACAGCCTGTGCACATTGTCTATTCTCCTTCCAACCTCTGTGAAACCATAGACTAGGAGGAGAGTCCAGGGTTGGAGAATAGATTGTGCACACAGGCTGTGTGCCACTGTAAATCACCTGTGCGGCATCACTGCTATGAACGTATATGATAACTATAAAGTTCAACAGAGAGGGGGGAGGGGAACCTGAAGGAACCCCCAATACTGCAGTGAAAGGGGTGCCGCAGGTGAGCTGTGCAGGCCACAGCTTGCGCCAGACAGTAGTGCAGATTGGCATTCACTGTTTGTACCTTATCCATTTGTGCCCCCTTTATTGTGTGGCGGCTGGTGCCCTGTGCAACCATAAAGGTCACACATAGCTAAGACTGGCCATGTACCTGTTGATATAATTTTGCACAGGCGTAATGTTATGGCATACAATAACAGTTTACGTGAATAAAAAATATTGAAAAATTAAATAAAGTTGTGGAAAGTATAATATAACGTCATAATAAGAAATAAAAAATGTTTATCTCGATCTTTGTTATAGATAAAACAAAAGATCCTGGAACACTTCTGGTTTGAAGTCATAAACTCCCAATTTATTGGTAATCCAGCAAATGTAATGTTTCGGTCAAAATAAAAAGCTTCATCAGACTTCGGATTGCAGTAGCGTGGGAGTCATGAGAAATAGAAGCACAATTGAAAAAATGGAGGAACTGCTAAGGGAAAGGTGCGCTAATTAGCACTACTTTCTCTTAGCGGTTCCTCCGCTTTTCCACTTGTGCTTCTATTTCTCATGAGTGAAACATTACATGTACTGCATTTTGTATGAAAACGTTACATGTACTGGATTGCCAATAAATTGAAGTTTATGCATTCCAACTAAAAGCGTGCCAGGATTTTTTGTTTTACCTGTTGTATGGGTTGAGCCTCTTTCCGTGCACCTGCTACTTAACTTTGCCTGAGGACGGTAACACTATTTTCTACAGAAGTACTGTATCTTGACTTGTGGTCCAAAACTAATAAATGGCTACACAAGGAAACTCATAGAAAATGTATGGAATTTTAATAATATTTGCTGACATGTAGAAATAATTTCAATCAAACAAATTAGAGCATATATGTTTTTTTTTTATACTTAGCTAATTTGATCATTTTAGCATTACATACAATTACCTGTGCCGTAGAACTTTTTTGTGATGAAGTCCAAACTAATATCATGTGTCCATTGTTCCAGGTTCTGGTCAAGTTCATCTCTATTTCTAGAAACTCACATAATTGGGTCAGGATGGGTTCACATCTGCGTTAGAGTCTCTGTTTGGAGACTCTATTGCAGTGATCGCCGAAAATATCCGGACGAAAAAATGCTGCAAGTCTGATTTTTCGTCTGGCGGTTTCAGCTTAAAAGAATAGACACCTACTATAGTCAGTCGAGTTCCCTGGGCACTGTTGGTGTCTGCTATTTTAGCAGCCCATGTGTCTGTTGTTTTGGTCTTCCGGCGGACCAGAACAACAGACGAGTAGCACAGATGTGAACATAGTGTCACAGAAACTGTAACTGCTGTACTATAAAACATATGTTATATTTGTCCCGCATGGGATAAATGCTTAAAAAATGCTATAATTGTTGTTTTTGCTTATCCTACTTATTTAAAAAAGGACCAAAAATTGATCACAAAGATGTATAGTATGTGACCCAATATGGTAAAATTACAACTCCAACAAAAAAACAAGCCCTCTCATATCTGTCAGTTTACCTGATATTTAACTTTTACCCTATCTATCTCAGTCTATCTATAAGTGTAATGTCTCTGCTTGTTCAGGTCTCTGCACCACCCTCCGCCCGCACGCGGAGGCGCAGGAGGCGTGTTCAGTTTGATTCCTTGTGTAAGATTCTTGTATTGTCTGAACACTGTCCTATTCCCTCACCTCTTTAATTGATTTTCCACCACACCCATCGCCTTCACCTTGGTTTTCCTCTGCTCCATTAATAACAGCCTTTCCTCCTATCAAGTCTGGGGCAGGTTCTTTCTTCCTATTTATTCTTTGCTCACATTCACAGTGGCGCTGGTTATTGCTTTTGCGTGCCTGCCTTTACGCCGTTCTGTTTTGTTACCTGTATTCCTATTTCTGATCTCTGGCTTTGTATGTGACTATTCTTTTGGATTGTGATTTTGTACTGCATTGCTCGACTGTTACCGACCCCTTGGCTACCTGACCTCCCTTTGTCCATTGTTTGTCCTGTCTGCGTTCTCTGTTGTCACCTATGTTAGGTAGGGCCTGTCTACCAGTTGCTGCTGTCACCTAGGACAGATAGGCAAGTTAGCCAGGGACAGTGGGAGGGTTCAGCTTAGGGCTCACTGTCTTGTTGTGCCCCTCCCCCCAGGGTTCTGCAGCAGCACCGGGGAATCGCTCCTCTAGCGATTCCCTTACAATAAGCCACTTAATGATGATGAAGCTCTTCTCTGCCTGCTAACAGACTACAGTAGCTGAGAGAGGACACAGTCTGCGTATTTATAGGGGGAGTGGTAATAAGGGGATTGGACTGCACACACTAAAACACTTCCAGTGCTTTATATGTGGGCACCTGGAATGCTTATTCCAGGCTATTCATGGTGCTCAGTTGGAAATCATCACTAACAGCATGCTCTGCTGTTCCCATTGCTTTCAATAGAAGTCTATGGACATAACTAAGTATTCTCAGTAAGAAGAGCCCTCTTAGGGGTCTGGCAACAGGAATTAAAATTGCACATTCTCATGCTGCTAAAGGGACTTCTAAGCAGTATGAAAATTTGATTGACAGGCCTCTTCCTGGATTAGGCAAATTGGAAATCTGCAATGTTGCAATATTTTTAATGAAAGTACATTTTTATAAGCAAATAAATCAAGGGCAATTGGTTTTATTGGAAAACCCCTTTAACTTTTATGTCCAAAGGACGCCATTTGATGGGCATCCATCACTCATAGGCTTCCATGGTAAAAAAAAAAAAAGAAAAAAACATACATGTTTAACACACTGTTTATGTTTTTTTTTTTTTTTACTGGATGGAATGACATTTCATTGAATTGGTATTCAGTGCAGTACAGTGAAGAGAGGAGACAAACCAGAATTGCCTTGTGTGAATCTTACACCTATACTAGTCCCATATCCAGCAGAAATTTGTTGAAGACTGAAGTACTCTCTGTGACATTAAAAATAACGCTCCAAAAAGGAGTAGTTGGAATGAAATTAAACTTTCTTTGTGTGAATGTAATGCTATATGTAAGTGATTACAATATTAGAGTGAAAGGATAAGTTTATAGGGGGAAATTGTAAAATTGAAAGGAGGTTCTAGGACACTGTTGGGTCCACCTCTAGTCTGGCTACAAGATGAGATATGATTGGTCATGAAGGCATACAGGTTTCCGTATGATATTGTGTGATACATTTGTCCACAGGTGTTGCTGCTGGACTTGTAGATTCTGCACATTCATATGTTGCCAAATCTGGTATCCCAGCTTTTCCCATAAATACGCGATTGGTGATAAATTTGGGGACTGAGCAGGCCAAGGAGGTGTTGCAACCTGGCAGTGACATTCCTGAGAAACCCTTCCTGTTTGTGGGTGAACATTATTCTGCTCAGGTACAGTGGGGGAAAAAAGTATTTAGTCAGCCACCAATTGTGCAAGTTCTCCCACTTAAAAAGATGAGAGAGGCGTGTAATTGACATCATAGGTAGACCTCAACTATGAGAGACAAAATGAGAAAACAAATCCAGAAAATAACATTGTCTGTCTGATTTTTTAAGAATTTATTTGCAAATTGTGGTGGAAAATAAGTATTTGGTCAATAACAAAAGTTCATCTCAATACTTTGTTATATATTTTTTGTTGGCAATGACAGAGGTCAAACGTTTTCTGTAAGTCTTCACAAGGTTGGCACACACTGTTGCTGGTATGTTGGCCCATTCCTCCATGCAGATCTCCTCTAGAGCAGTGATGTTTTGGGGCTGTCGCTGGGCAACACGGACTTTCAACTCCCTCCAAAGGTTTTCTATGGGGTTGAGATCTGGAGACTGGCTAGGCCACTCCAAGACCTTGAAATGCTTCTTACGAAGCCACTCCTTCATTGCCCTGGCGGTGTGCTTGGGATCATTGTCATGCTGAAAGACCCAGCCACGTTTCATCTTCAATGCCCTTGCTGATGGAAGGAGGTTTGCACTCAAAATCTCACGATACATGGGCCCCATTCATTCCTTCATGTACACGGATCAGTCGTCCTGGTCCCTTTGCAGAGAAACAGCCCCAAAGCATGATGTTTCCACCCCCATGCTTCACAGTAGGTATGGTGTTCTTTGGATGCAACTCAGCATTCACTCTCCTCCAAACACGACGAGTTGTGTTTCTACCAAACAATTCTACTTTGGTTTCATCTGACCATATGACATTCTCCCAATACTCTTCTGGAACATCCAAATGCTCTCTAGCAAACTTCAGACAGGCCCAGATATGTACTGGCTTAAGCAGGGGGACATGTCTGGCACTGCAGGATCTGAGTCCCTGGCGGTGTAGTGTGTTACTGATGGTAGCCTTTGTTACGTTAGTCTCAGCTTTCTGCAAGTCATTCACTAGGTCCCCCTGTGTGGTTCTGGGATTTTTGCTCACCGTTCTTGTGATCATTTTGACCCCACGGGGGTGAGATCTTGCGTGGAGCCCCTGATCGAGGGAGATTATCAGTGGTCTTGTATGTCTTCCATTTTCTAATTATTGCTCCCACAGTTGATTTCTTCACACCAAGCTGCTTGCCTATTGCAGATTCAGTCTTCCCAACCTGGTGCAGGTCTACAGTTTTGTTTCTTGCGTCCTTCCACAGCTCTTTGGTCTTCACCATAGTGGAGTTTGGAGTGTGACTGTTTGAGGTTGTGGGCAGGTGTCTTTTATACTGATAACAATGTCAAACAGGTGCCATTACTACAGGTAATGAGTGGAGGACAGAGGAGCCTCTTAACCCCTTAAGGACCCAGCCCAAAAGTGCGTTAAGGACCAGGCTTCGTTTTTCAAAACTGACGTGTCACTTTATATGGCAATAACTTTGAGACGCTTTAACTTACACAAGTGATTTTGAGATTGTTTTTTTTTTTTTTGTGACACATTGTACTTTATGTTAGTGGTAAACACTAATTAAGATTTTTGTATTTATTAAAAAAATAGGAAATTTGATGGAAATTTGGAAAAAAAAAAATCGCAATTTTCAAAATGTGAAATGCTCTGCTTTTCAGACAGATAGTCATACCACCCAAATACATTAAAACATATTATCTACCATATCTCTGCTGTATATTGGCATAATCTTTTAATCGTCCTTTCATTTATTTTGGACGTTAGAAGGCTTACAAGTGTAACAGCGATTTTCCAAACTTACAAGAAAACTTCCCAAACTTGTTTTTTAGGGACTACTACAGTTCTGAAAGGGTTTATAAAAGCCTATATATTAGAAACCCCCATAAATCACCCCATTTTCAAAACTGCACCCCTCAAATAATTCAAAATAGCATTGGGGAAATTTGTTAACCCATTAAGCATTTCACTGGAATTAAACAATATGGAGGTGAAATTTAGACATTACATTTTTTTCCACTAATCCCTTAATTTAGCCCTAAAATGAACACATTCACAAAGGGCTAAAGGAGAAAATGCATCTCACAGTTTGTTATGCAATTTCTCCTGAGCACAGAAATACCCCACATGTGGTTGTAAACTGTTTGGGAACAGGGCAGCGTACGGAAGGGAAGGAGCGACACTGGACGTTTGAAAAGCAAATTTTGCTGGAATAGTTTTCAGGTGCCATGTCCCATTTGCAGAGCCCCTAGAGTATCAATACAAAGTAAACCCCCCCAAAAAGTGACCCCATATTGGAAACTAAAACCCTCACAGAACATATCAGGGGGTATAGTGAGCATTTTGACGCTACAGCTGTTTCACAGATTTTATTAACATTGAGACATGAAAATGAAAAATTACTTATTTTTACAATAAACCGGCAGTTTAGCCCCAAATTTTTCATTTTCACAAGAGGACAAAGGAAAAAAAGCTCCCCAAACTTCGTTACACAATTTCTCCTGAACATAGAAATGGCCCATATGTGGTTGTAATCTGCTGTTTGGGTACATGGCAGGGCTCAAAATGGAAAGAGCGCTATTTGGCTTTAGGAGGGCAGATTTTGCTGGAATAGTTTTCGGATGCCATGTCGCATTTGCAGAGCCCCTAAAGTACCAATACAATGGAAACTCCCAAAAAGTGACTCTATTTTGGAAACTACACCCCTCATAGAATTTATCTAGGTGTATAGTGAGCATTTTGACCTCACAGCTGTTTCACAGATTTTATTGACTTTGGGACGTAAAAATGAAAAATTACTTTTTTTTTTCCAATAAACCGTCCATTTAGCGACATATTTTTAATTTTTGCAAATGGTTAAAGAAGAAAATACACCCCACAGTTTGTTACACAATTTCTTCTGAACACAGAAATGCCCCATATGTGATTATAATCTGCTGTATGGGAACATGGTGGGGCTCAGAATGGAAGGGGCGCTATTTGGCTTTTGGAGGGCAGAAGTGGCTGGAATAGTTTTCAGGTGCCATGTTGCATTTGGAGAGCCCCTAAAGTACCAATACAATGGAAACCTCTCAAGTGACCCCATTTTAGAAACTACACCTCTCAAGGAATGTATCAAGGGGTATTATCATTTTGAGCCTAAAAATGCTTCCCAAACATTATTGTACAAAGTGAAAATTAAAGTTTTTAAAGAAATATTCAATTTCAGTGCCTAATACATTGCGGCCACTTTGTGGCATCACAGACCGCACTCCTAAAACTATTAAGTGGGCTATCCCGGGGACAAAAAAATTATATATGTGGTTATAAACTGCTGCTTGGGCACACAGCATGGCTCAGAAGGGAAGGAGCACTGTGTTTTTTTAGCTTTTGGAGTATAGATTTAGAGGGACTTTCTGGACGCTATGTTGTTTTTGCGGATCCCTGGAGGTGCCAGTAAACTGGAATTCCCCAAGAATTGACTCCATTTTGTAGGGGCAATTTTATGGTCTCTGCAAATGTGACATGGCGTCCAAAAACCGACAATCTAAATATGCGCTCCAAAAACACATAGTGCTCCTTCACATCTGCCCCGTGCTCTGTGCCCACATGGCAGTTTATGTCCACATGTATGACACTGTTGTACCCAGGATAACGTACTTAATGCCATATGTGGGTATAAACTGCTGTTTGGGCACAGCCAGGCACAAAAGGGAAGGAGCGCTATTTTGGTTTTTGGAGCACAGTTTGGTTTTTGAACGTCATGCCACTTTTACAGAGGCCATGAATTGCCAGTAAAGTGGAATCCGCAGACATGTCACCCCATTTTGGAAAGTACATCCTTCAAGGAATTTATCAAGTGGGGTAGCGAGCATTATTAACCCTTAAGTGTTGCATTAATTTAATTTCCAGAAATGAATGTGCAGCTGATAATGAAAAGTTAAAAATGAAATTTTTCCATAGATACGCCATTTCAGTGCCCGATATGTTTTGCACAGCTTGTGTCAGCAGACACACAGTCCAAAAACTGTTAAGCGGGGATCCTGGGCACAACAGCTTTTGGAGCATTCGTGATACAAGCCGGACACAACATATTACGCACTGAAATGACGTATTCCTGGAAAAATTGTCATTTTTCACCTTTCACCATCAGCTGCGTATTCATTTATGGATAATAAATTATAGCAACACTTGGGGGTTAAAAATGCTCACTGTACCCCTGGATAAATTCCTTCAGGGGTGTAGTTTCCAAAATGGGGTGGCATGTCAGGGGATTCCACTTTACTGGCATTTCAGCTCTGCAAAAGTGTAATGGCATCCAAAAACCAAACCGTCCAAAAACCAAATAGCGCTACTTCCTTTCTGTGCCCGGCTGTGCCCAAACAGCAGCTTATACCCACATAAGTACATTATTGTGAGTACACCAGTGTCATACATGTGGGCATAAACTGCAGTTTGGACACACATCAGGACACAGAAGGGAAGGAGTGCTATGTGGCTTTTGGAGCGCAGATTCAGATGTTTGGGATCTGCACGACATGTCATGTTTGCAGCGCCTCTAAAATACCAGTAAAGTGGAATCCCCTAGGGCAGGGGTGTCAAACTCATTTTCTCCGGGAGCCACTTCAGCCTCACAGGGTACCTTGAAGGGCCAAGATTATTTTACACATGTATAAAAGTCACTTCTCCTTAACAGATAAGCAGTAGTTACATTTGTACATTGCTACTGTTACAATCAGCCCTTTGAGGGCAACCAGGAAGAACATAATGTATTGTTAAAACCTAAGACATTGGCATGTTACATACTATCCTCATCCTTTTCTGAATATATAAAAAATTAAGCACTATACAAATACTGTTTACCCCTGCAAACGGTATTATGCTCTATAGTTGCCTCTGCACACGGTATTATGCCCCACAGCGGCCCCTGCACACAGTATTATGCTCCATAGTTGCCCCTGCACACGGTATTATGCTCCATAGTTGCCCCTGCACACGGCATTATGCTCAATAGTTGCCCCTGCACATGGTATTATGCTCCATAGTGGCCACTGCACACATTATTATGCTCCATAGTGGCCCCTGCACACGTTATTATGCTCCATAGTGGCCCCTGCAATCGGTATTATGCTCCTTAGTGGCCCCTGCATTGGTATTATGCCCCATAGTGGCCCCTCCACATGGTATTATGCCCCATAGTGATCCCCCCCACCCATGAACTATTATTATACTCTTGGGTCTTTTCAGACCCCAGAGTATAATGATCGGAGACCCAGGTGGTGACAAACATACAAACCAGTGTTACTTACCTGGGCCCCGATGCGCTCCCTGCGTTCGGCCTTCTTCAATGTCGCACAGACCGGCGTCGCGAGATAATGACGTCGGCCTGGCTCACGTGACGCCTGGGACGTCACCAAAGAAGGCCGAAGCCGGCTGGGAGCAGCATCGGATCGCCGGAGAGGTGAGTAACACAGGTTTTCATGTTTATCACCTCCCCGGGGTCTCCGATTATTATACTCCGGGGTCTAAAAAGCCCCCGGAGTATAATAATAGTAGTATTTGATGGGGTTCGCCGGCCGCAGCCTCACTTACCATCCCCGCTCCTGCACACAGCCGCTTCTGCGTCCCATAGCAGAAGGGGAAGCGGGGGGCAGCCACGACCAGCAGCGGGGATCGGTAAATAAATAGGCCGTTATGTGCCGGGGATGCTTCAGCAGGCAACGGTCTATTTATATATATAAAAAAAACTTATCTTCACCTACCTGTGATGCCTTCATGCAGCCGCCGCCTCCTCTTCTTGTCTGCGTGTCAGCGTAGGAGGAGCGATGACGTCATTGTATCGCCGCCTGCGCTGACATGCAGAGGCCTTGCAAACCAGCTCAGGACAGGTATCGCGTAGCTTTGTTTTGTTTTTTTTAAGCGGCCTGTCCTGGGCTGGTTTACATTACATAATTTACATAGACAATAAAAATGCCGTGGCCCTGCGGGCCAGATAAGTGCTGGGCCGGATAACAGAAGGCAGCGGGCCGGATTCGGCCCTCGGGCCTTGTGTTTGACACCTGTGCCCTAGGGAATGACCCCATTTTGAAAACTGCACCCCTCAAAGAATTTATCAAGGGTTGTAGTGAGCATTAGTATCCCAGACGTGACTGCATAGTGGATGGTGAACAGTGAATATGTAAACTGTGCGGAGTACATTGGGTACACTAAATTCCCTACTATTTCCCCAGAAGTTCCTATTATTGGGGGGGGGGTCACTCTGGGGGGTCACGTCTGGTTTATTATCCCTCGTAAGCTCTAAATCTGGGGTGTCCCCTGATATTCGCTCGCACAGCTTGTACATTCCCTTCCTGCCGCAGCCAATTTTGTTCTAATGATTTGGGGATTTTTGGGGTTTTTGCCTTCACATTGTACGAGCTATATTTTCTTTATTTTTCTGGTGATGTAGCCAAATAAGGGCTTGTTGTTTGCGGTATGATATGTATTTTGTAATGACATCATTTTTGGGTGCCTATAACTTATTGAATAAATTTTATTAACTCTTTCTTGGTGGATTAAAAGAAAACCCCATCAATTCTGGCATTGTGTTTTACCTTTTACATTTTTTGCCATGTAGCGTACAGCATAAGTAATATATTACCGTTATGCTGCGGCGATACCTCATTTATATTGTTTTTTATGCGATACTAATTTTGCAGAACAAAAACCCATTTGGGGTCATAAATCAGTTATTTTTGCATCGCCATCTTCTGAGATGCGTAACATTTTTATTTTTCAGTTTACAGAGTTGGTTTAGGGCTTATTTTTTGTGGGACAACCTTTGCTTTTTATTGGTACTGTTTTGGAGTAGATCTGACTTTTTGATAATTTTTTATGGCATATTTTGTAAGGCGAGATAGCGAAAAATCATTACTTCTGGCGTTTTTTTTTCGTTTTTTTTTTTTCCCCAACGTTCATCATGTACATTAAATATTGTTTCAATTTTATTGTACAGGTTGTTACGGACGCGGCAATACCAAATATGTATAGTTTTATTAATTTTTAGGCTTTTTTTTATAAAATTCATTTTATATAGGAAAAGGGAATTTTTGGGGCTGTATTCATTTATTAATGTTTTTCACACACTTTATTTTTTTGCACTTTTTTTTTACTTTTTCATGTGTCCCATTAGGACATCTGAGCCAGAGATGCTTTGATCACTGGCTCAGTACTATAGACTGCAAGACACAAGCATACATGTTTCTTGCAGTCTATACAGGAAGTCAGCGCTATGCAGACGCATAGCGCTGACTTCCGGAGGTCCCAGCAGGATCAACCAGGTAGTGGGGTCTCCAGGCACCCTGGGGTCACTGGCCAGACCCTGGGCTGCAGATTATAGATATCAGCACCCCCCAATCTCACCGCGGGGGGCCGTAACATGGTGGAACCCCTTGGATGCTGCGGTTATGTTTAACCGCGGCATCCAAGGGGTTAAAACCAACGATTGGAATTCAGTTCCAACCGGAGGTTATGAAGCAGGGTGTTAGCTGTAAGTTACAGCTAACACCGGTTCCGATGCCGCCCGCCTAGATAGTGAGCAGGCGGCTGGCCTTGCGCCCAGGACGTAATAGTACGTCCAAGATCGTTAAGGGGTTAAAGAAGAAGTTACAGGTCTGTGAGAGCCAGAAATCTTGCTTGTTTGTAGGTGACCAAATACTTATTTTCCACCATAATTTGCAAATAAATTCTTAAAAAATCAGACAATGTGATTTTCTGGATTTTTCTCATTTTGTCTCTCATAGTTGAGGTCTACCTATGATGACAATTACAGGCCTCTCTCATCTTTTTAAGTGGGAGAACTTGCACAATTGGTGGCTGACTAAATACTTTTTTCCCCACTGTATTTATTGGTATTCTGTCTTGTGTAAAGTATGGATGGACAGGCAGTAGTCCTGTGTAAGAAAATAAGGTGATCTTTACTCCTGGCTATAACAGCCTTGTGTAAAATATATTTTGCACAGGACTGCTGCAGCCAGAAGCTTAAATCCCCTTATTTCCTTACGTAGGACTGCTGCAGCCTGCACCTCTTCATTCCTCACACAGCACTGCTGCATCCCCTTCATTCCATACATATGTAAGGGATAAAAAAAGGTAAAGTAGTCCTATGTAAGAGATGGGGGGGGGTGTGATGTATCATAGAGATAATAGAACTATGAAGTCATTAAATGCGCGAAAAAGGTGATAAGCACTGCTTATGAAAATCCTCTCTCATACTCCATAGGCACTATCTATAAAGTCCAAAACTCTCAACACGTTTCACCTGCACTAGTAATCAGTGAGGGCACATCAGGAGATAAGAGCCACACTAGAGTAGTTAAAACTGCATTTGATTCAAGATATTGCAGTTAAAACTTATTTTCCAGGCACCCTAATAATGGGAGCCAGTACTATCACATTCAGGCACTGTCTGTGACCCCACACCTAAGATATAATGCCTAAGCCTTGCTTCTGGTACCTTGACCACACCCACAGGGACATCACACTCGGTGGGCATGAGCAAATGATAGCTCCGCCTCCACCTAGCTCCCATTGGTCCATGAGGGTGTTGTGGGTGGTCATGGTAACGAGACAAAACCACAGAGCAGCTCAGGTAAGTAATAAAATAAGTTGGAGATCTACTCCTAGTGCACATTGAAAAATTTGCTATATAAATCGCTAGATTGAGCAACATAGGACATAGTAAGCACCCCAAACCAAGGGCGTCACGCTGTGTTGCATCCTCTACGGGGTGTTACTTTAAATCACTGGCAGCAAGATAGATAGTAGTCCTCAAAGGGGTGTTGATGCCACTGGCAGACAGATTGATGTGCATATATATTCACCAGATGATGTCTCACTGCAATCATAATAGAAAGAGCATCCCCCAGATCGCATAATGGGGATAGAGATAGACACCATGATATATGAGATGCATCTATCTCCACCTAATGCCCTTACAAACCTCATATTCAAGATGGGACATTCCAGCTAGGATACATAGAGGCCCCTTAAAAAATTATAGGAACCCTAATATCCATTTATTCTGGGGTGAGGAGAGTAAAGAAACAAATGGCCACATTAGCCTCTCCATTTGATGGCCAAAATGTCCCATTTTTAATCTCAGTGAATGCTGTCATCATGAGGGTGACATCATGATTTCTAGCTTCCCAGTAATCCCTATGAAACATAGAATCAAGTTATAGGAGTATTTACTACATGAATTAAATACAGGAAGAAAAGGAAATATAATAATTTAGACCCAGTAGTTTTACAGTTTTTAATCTAAAAATCCACTGGGCCTCTTTACGTAAAATTTTATTGTTTTAGTCTACACCTCTTATTGAAGGGCAGATTCTCTGCTCTGGAACCTCAAACATTTAGGATCCCTGCCATGTTTCTCCCAAAAATGACTTCTCTGTATTATCCCGTCTTTCCCATAATCTTCCAGCGACCTGGGTGACTTCAGCGATCTCAGGGTACAGTTGAGGCCTGTGACATAGGGCACATCCACCTCATGGCGCTTTGATGCAAACTTCATGACGAGGCCATTGATGTCACCCAGGAGGCTGGAAGTGGCTAAAAATGCCATGGTGAAGCACTGGAAAGGTAAGAAAAGGTGAGTCTCAGCTGTTAATTATTTTTCTACATTTCCCTGCGGCCTTCGATTCTTATACTATGGGATTTAAAGAGACCCAAGTGTATAATAACGATTTGTGGTTGGCAAACCTCCAAAATCTTGGGTTCAGAAAACCCCAAAATTTTTTGGAAACTTGTTATGAGCCAGTTTGCTTATTCCTACATATTGCCTTCATACTGTTTCTGAACAAGATACACTATACAAACACTAATATTAGTAATGATATGGTATCAGTAAACAAGGCCCAAATAATACTGAAATAGCATGACCATCAACATTATCACTACATAGTTATTCAATATTCAGAATATAAAAATAAAGTAGTAATAAAAGTGATGAAAGCTATCCACACACGAAGGGTCCTATAACACCAAAAGATTTTTTTGAACAAGAGTTGATTAAATGCAACAATCAGCACTCGTTCACACTGCAGGAGGAACAATCAATAAAGAAAATGTTCCTCCTTTGTGCACTTTGTTTGCTGACAGCACAACCCAGATTACACCAAGTGATGTTCTGCTGGCGAACAAGGATTCTGTGGGCTGCTAAAATCGAACAATCACATGAAGTATGAGCAAGCACAAGCAATCCTGGTCTCTAAACCAGTTTCAGCCCTGGAAATGCAGCCAATATACGGTCTGGATTTTTATGGACCATAGTTGCCCCTGAGCTTGAGGCATAACGCTGTCCATTCAGTGGGGAATGTGTCAAAAAAATTTAAAGGTCTTTTCTGGCCTCAAATCAATATTTCCTACTAATGACCTATCCACAGGACAGTTCATCACTATGTGATCTGTGGGGGTCCAATGCCTGTACCCTGCACAGATCAGCTATTATGGCAGCAGCCTCCAGAAGCTACTAGGGGACGGGCAGTGCCTTTCCTATTCAAATAATGCGAGTGGTACTGCAGTTCGCAAGAACCACCACTATGAAGTGGATGGGGCTGCTGAGCTGCTTCTATTACTTGAATAGGTGCTGCTCTGCTGTCTACTAGAGGCTTCTGGTACCTGGAGGCTGCTGCAACAGCTGATCTGTATACAATCCAGGTGTCAGACCCCCACTTATCATATACTTCCTGTGGATAAGTCCTCATTATGAAAAATCGATTTGGGGCCAGAAAACCCCTTTTAATTGTATGAGATTAGGGTGTCAAATGTTACCTTGATATTTAATACATAATATATTATTGGTGCGTACTCTGTTAAAAGAACCATGTGCATTCAGTGATGTGCATGAACACACATTCATGCACATACATTCAGGCAGCATACACATATGCCAGCACACACATACATATACATGCAGGCACCCACATGCAGTCACACGCATGCACCCACACATTTAGCCACCCACATGCATGCACACACATCCAGATATACACATGCATGCACACATGCAGGCACACATACATTTAGATATACACATGCATGCACACACACATCCAGATATCCACATGTACAGTACAAACCAAAAGTTTGGACACACCTTTTCATTCCAAGAGTTTTCTGTATTTTCATGACTATAAAAATTGTAGATTCACACTGAAGGCATCAAAACTATGAATGAACACATGTGGAATTATATACTTAACAAAAAAGTGTGAAACAACTGAAAATATGTCTTATATTCTAGGTTCTTCAAAGTAGCCACCTTTTGCTTCGATTACTGCTTTGCACACTCTTGGCATTCTCTTGATGAGCTTCAAGAGGTAGTCACCTGAAATGGTCTTCCAATAGTCTTGAAGGAGTTCCCAGAGATACTTAGCACTTGTTGGCCCTTTTGCCTTCACTCTGCATTCCAGCTCACCCCAAACCATCTCGATTGGGTTCAGGTCTGGTGACTGTGGAGGCCAGGTCATCTGGCGTAGCACCCCATCACTCTCCTTGGTCAAATAGCCCTTACACAGTCTGGAGGTGTATTTGGGATAATTGTCCTGTTGAAAAATAAATGATGGTCCAACTAAACGCAAACCGGATGGAATAGCATGCTGCTGCAAGATGCTGTGGTAACCATCCTGGTTCAGTATTCCTTCAATTTAGAATAAATCCCCAACAGTGTCACCAGCAAAGCACCCCTACACCATCACACCTCCTCCTCCATGCTTCACGGTGGGAACCAGGCATGTAGAGTCCATTCGTTCACCTTTTCTGCGTCACACAAAGACACGGTTGGAACCAAAGATCTCAAATTTGCACTCATCAGACCAAAGCACAGATTTCCACAGGTCTAATGTCCATTCCTTGTGTTCTTTAGCCCAAACAAGTCTCTTCTGCTTGTTGCCTGTCCTTAGCAGTGGTTTCCTAGCAGCTATTTTACCATGAAGGCCTGCTGCACACAGTCTCCTCTTAACAGTTGTTGTAGAGATGTGTCTGGTGCTAGAACTCTGTGTGGCATTGACCTGGTCTCTAATCTGAGCTGCTGTTAACCCGCGATTTCTGAGGCTGGTGACTCGGATGAACTTATCCTCCGCAGCAGAGGTGACTCTTGGTCTTAATTTCCTGGGGCGGTCCTCATGTGAGCCAGTTTCTTTGTAGTGCTTGATGGTTTTGGCCATTGCACTTGGGGACACTTTCAAAGTTTTCCCAATTTTTCAGACTGACTGACCTTCATTTCTTAAAGTAATGATGGCCACTAATTTTTCTTAGCTGCTTTTTTCTTGCCATAATACAAATTCTAACACTCCATTCAGTAGGACTATCAGCTGTGTATCCACCTGACTTCTGAACAACACAACTGATAGTCCCAACCCCATTTATAAGGCATGAAATCCCACTTATTAAACCTAACAGGGCACACCTGTGAAGTGAAAACCATTTCAGGTGACTACCTCTTGAAGCTCATCAAGAGAATGCCAAGAGTGTGCAAAGCAGTAATCAAAGCAAAAGGTGGCTACTTTGAAGAACCTAGAATATAAGACATATTTCCAGTTGTTTCACACTTTTTTGTTAAGTATATAATTCCACATGTGTTAATTCATAGTTTTGATGCCTTCAGTGTGAATCTACAATTTTTATAGTCATGAAAATACAGAAAACTCTGGGAATGAGAAGGTGTGTCCAAACTTTTGGTCTGTACTGTATGCACATGCATGCATACATACATACATTCAGACATCCACATTTAGGTATATGCAGGCACACACAGATACATATATACACTCATATACTAGTTTGTCACTTACCCCCAAAGTTGTCCATTCTGGCAGGGAATATGCGTGGAACGTCCTGCTGCTTCTGCTTCTCTATCCCATTCTGTCCAGTTTAGCAGGGGGCTTATTTTTTCCTAGTGAGGGGAACATTCCAACCATAGGGAAGAGGGCGTTTATTTTTAATCTTTGTGCCTCAGGTGGCAGATAAGCAGGAATTTTCCCTGGCAATATGATAGTGCACATGAGCCCTTAGGGTAAACCGAAATCCACATTTGTTCTGCTACTATTGATACTAACTTCTGATGCACGAAAGGAATGGGCTAAAAGAATTAACTTCTAAAATCAAGTGCATTAAAGTTGATTTTAAAAAGCCCCCCCCCCCCGCTTCAAAATAAAAATTATTTTGTTTAAAATAGAACAATAAAAATTTAATATATGGTAAAGCCACAATCATAATCAACTGTAAAATAATCATAGGTGGCATTAAAAAGTCAACATTTTGCTGTTCTGCTCCCCGCATGGAAGTTGTTTGAAATGCGGGTGAGATTTAACAGGAGAAAGCATCAGATTATATCAGTTTGATCTACTATACAGTCATGGCCAAAAGTTTTGAGAATGATACAAATATTAATTTTTACAAAGTCTACTGCTTCAGTTTTTCTAATGGCAATTTGCATATACTCCAGAATGTTATAAAGAGTGATCAGCTTAACAGCAATTACTTGCAAAGTCAATATTTGCCTAGAAAATGAACTTTATCCCCCAAAACACATTTCAACATCATTGCAGCCCTGCCTTAAAAGGACCACCTAACATCGTTTCAGTGATTGCTCCATTAACACAGGTGTGGGTGTTGATGAGGACAGGGCTGGAGATCAATCTGTCATGGTTAAGTAAGAATGACACCACTGGACACTTTAAAAGGAGGCTGGTGCTTGCCATCATTGTTTCTCTTCTGTTAACCATGGTTATCTCTAAAGAAACACGTGCAGTCATCATTGCACTGCACAAAAATGGCCTAACTGGGAAGAGTATTGCAGCTAGAAAGATTGCACCTCAGTCAACAATCTATCGCATCATCAAGAACTTCAAGGAGAGAGGTTCCATTGGTGCCAAAAAGGCTCCAGGGCGCCCAAGAAAGACCAGCAAGCGGCAGGACCGTCTCTTAAAAGTGTTTCAGCTGCGGGATCGGGCTACCAGCAGTGCAGAGCTTGCTGAGGAATGGCAGCAGGCAGGTGTGAGTGCATCTGCACGCACTGTGAGGCGGAGACTCTTGGAGCAAGGCCTGGTGTCAAGGAGGGCAGCAAAGAAGCCACTTCTCTCCAGAAAAAACATCAGGGACAGACTGATATTCTGCAAAAGGTACAGGGAGTGGACTGCTGAGGACTGGGGTAAAGTCATTTTCTCTGATGAATCCCCTTTTCGATTGTTTGGAACATCTGGAAAACAGCTTATTCGGAGAAGAAGAGGTGAGCGCTACCACCAGTCTTGTCTCATGCCAACTGTAAAGCATCCTGAAACCATTCATGTGTGGGGTTGCTTCTCAGCCAAGGGAATCGGCTCTCTCACAGTCTTGCCTAAAAACACAGCCATGAATAAAGAATGGTACCAGAATGTCCTCCAAGAGCAACTTCTCCTAACCGTCCAAGAGCAGTTTGGCGCTCAACAATGCCTTTTCCAGCATGATGGCGCACCTTGCCATAAAGCAAAGGTGATAACTAAATGGCTCAGGGAACAAAACATAGAGATTTTGGGTCCATGGCCTGGAAACTCCCCAGATCTTAATCCCATTGAGAACTTGTGGTCAATCATCAAGAGACGGGTGGACAAACAAAAACCAACAAATTCAGACAAAATTAAAGCATTGATTCTGCAAGAATGGACTGCTATCAGTCAGGATTTGGTCCAGAAGTTGATTGAGAGCATGCCAGGGAGAATTGCAGAGGTCCTGAAGAAGAAGGGTCAACACTGCAAATATTGACTTGCTGCATTAACTCATTCTAACTGTCAATATAAGCTTCTGTTACTCATAATATGAATGCAATTATATTTCTGTATGTGATAAAAACATCTGACAAACACACATAAAAACCAGAGGGCAGCAGATCATGTGAAAATATAATATTTGTGTCATTCTCAAAACTTTTGGCCATGACTGTAGTGTGTTTTTAATTTTTATCAGTATTTGGTTTATTCAGTAACTAATAAAAATGTAACTGTTGCAAACTGATGTGCATATGTCATTCACTTATTACTTAACCGTATTTACATTTGTTTTTCTATTTTAGGTACGAATGAAGAATCTACAAAAGAAAATCTACACAAGAAAAAGCTTTTACAATTCTTAAAGAGCTAATAACACAAGGGGAAAGGAAAAGCATGTCAATGCATTGTATTTTACAAGTACTATTTTTCTAATATTTAGCATTTTCTGTTGACGATATTAAAAATGGGCCTCCATGAAAAATCTGCTGTCAACATTGTTGAAAGCTGCCGCATAGGAAAGACTTTTCCTTGCCACAACCAGAAAAATCCTTTTTTTCATAAGAAATTGAGACTTATTAGAATATTGGGTCTTGTATTCAGTATAATAGCCATAAGCACTTTGTCCACTTCAGTTGGTGCCTTTCTAAAGACAGAGCTTTACAGCAATGATTTAACCAGTACTACAAACAGCCATACTCCACTGCAACGGCATCAACGAAATCTGATGGACTTTGCAGAGCAAAACCAGAATGATACCCCAGGGTCCACTATTTCCATGAACTATAAAAGTGATAACAAATCTGTTTCCAAGGGGGAGTACCCACAAGACATTTTCTCTTTAGAAGACAGAAAGAGGGGTGCTGTTGTGCTCCATATATTTGGGATGATTTATATGTTCATAGCACTAGCTGTCGTTTGTGATGAATTCTTTGTTCCCTCATTAACAGTTATCACTGAAAAACTGATGATTTCTGATGATGTGGCAGGAGCAACTTTTATGGCTGCTGGAGGATCTGCCCCAGAACTGTTTACATCACTAATAGGAGTATTTATATCTCGGAGCAATGTTGGTATTGGAACCATCGTTGGATCAGCAGTATTTAATATCCTCTTTGTAATTGGCATGTGTGCTTTATTTTCTAAGGAGGTGTTAAACCTCACCTGGTGGCCACTGTTTCGAGATGTGTCTTTTTATATTCTGGGATTGATTATGCTCATAAGCTTTTTCTTGGACAATTTCATCCATTGGTGGGAAAGTCTTCTGCTTCTTAGTGCTTATCTAACGTACGTTACATTTATGAAGTACAATGTCCAAGTAGAAAGCTGGGTGAAGAGGAAGCTGAACCGGAACAAGGTTGTTAAGGTATCGTCTGCTAATTCTGAAGGAAAGGTTGGTTTTGTTTTAGTATTTGATTAAATAGTGCAATGTATAATATCAGAGGTAAAAAATATAACACATAATATAAATGTAATATGCGCAGATACTGTATCAGTTACATAGAATTTGAAAGTATAGCACTATTTGTTTTGCTATTAAAATGTGTAATCCAACATAAATTGTAAAATTATAAGTGGTCTTTTCTGAAACAGAATATGCAGTACTCTGCCTAAAACAAAACTGTGTATGAAAATCATGCACACATTTGTAAATATTGTTAAAATATAATTTGCCAAGAAGGCTTTTTTCGTTACGGGTTTAAAACCGATCAAGTTGTATAAGTAGACAGACACAATAGAAGATTGTGGTTGAGGTTGAGGTGGGTATATTATATATAGGAGTGCCCGAAAGCCTATTTAGCAGAGATACTATAGACATTCCTGGGTGATGTTAAAAAATGTTAATGACTGAAATAGAAAAAAACTTTAAATCTTTGAATATAATAAGGCATGTACCTTATAAAACAGATATGCAGATGTTGGCTCATATGTGTGTTTTTGTTAGCAATAAGGCTTTATGAACATAACAGGTCAGGAACCTGGCTGTGGCTGATGCAGTTGTGGGGTGCATATGGGTTGCTATGGTCGCATAAGTCTAACAATGGCCCAGTCAGAGGTAGGGCTTAAAAAAATATCTATTGACGTCATGGTGACCTGCATAATGCTCTGCAATAGAGAAGCATAAGCTGGCTGAATGGGTGAAAACATGGCAGATTAATTTTAATGATAATAAATGTAAAGTAATGCACCTCTTATATAAAGAAATAAAGAAGCAAAATAAAACTAGGGACATCAAAACAAGAGAAGGATTTAGACATCCTGGTTACAAGTAAGCTACAGTAAGTTGCAGAGGGTTTAAAGACATGTGACTGGATTATTTAAGGGGTTGTCCAGGCAAAAATGGACAACCCATTTAATGTATAAATCAGCCAGGGCAGCTGGTCTTCTCGGTCCAGTGATGATGACAATCAGTGGCCTCAGCGAAGGGCATGCGATGTCACTACCTGTCATGGGTCTCTTCCTGAGGCTACTGATCACGTAACCGCTGAGGCCAATCAGCGGCTTCAGCGGAACTCAGGAAGAGACCCGTGAAAAGATGCAGAAGCAAAGCAGAAGGACTGGACCGCACTGGGAAGACACTGGAGCACTGGGGACAGGTCAGTATTATTATTTATTTATTTTTTTTCACCTTCCCTGGCATATTTAAAAAAAAAAAATGCCTGGACAACATCTTTAAGTAGGATGGAAGGTCTTTGTTATAATGAGAGGCTAGAAAAAAATTGAGTACAGGTTGGAAAAAAATGGTATAGGTGATCTTATTTACATGTATAAAAATACGTCTGCTGGCAAAATAATTTATTCTTTCCAAGGACTTTACAAAGAACCAGTGAACATTAATTATGTGTGGAGGAAAGACGATTTAGGTCTCTACGTAGGTAAAGGTTCTTTAGTGTTAGTGTACTCAAACTATGGAATGTTTTATCCCAAGAGGTAGAATTGCCAGCAACTATATAAGCATGTAAATTATTGCCAGATGCTTCTCAAATGGTTTTGACGGTTATGTTTAGTCAATTAATAATTAATTAATTAATTATGTATAATTGATGGACAAAGTTTCAATTAGATGGACTAGTATTTGTGTAATTATGTACACTGACGAGGAAAAGGGTAACAATGTTTTGAACTTTTGACTTTCAGGCTCCATATCTCACCAACCACTACAGCTTCGAAAGTGAGACTACCATCATATTATAGACAATTGTTTTAGCTATCTTATACATAAATTTGACCTGCAACTATTTAGCATATGATTAGTTATGCAGATTCTTGTCATGTAACTGCATTGTTACTGTTTTGCTCCTGGTGGTGGGAAAATTTTTTTTCTTCTTGTATACTAAAAATGACAACCTGTTCTCACATTCCCTAATAGCTCAGTGTGTTGTTAGGTTGATTCCCAAGCAAAAAGTCACTGGTTCAAATCGAGGAACAACCATGAAGAAGATTTCCCAAGAAAAGAGAAACTGCATCATCCAGCTCATCGATAGCAGTGAAGAAAATTGCCAAATTGCATCATGTGAGTGCCATGACAGTTGGAAGAATACGAAATGAAGTCCGTCCATCCATTCAAAAGAAAAGAAGTGGACGTCCAGAAAAAATATTGGAGTCAACAAGTCGGCTCATCACAAGTTCTATCAGTTCTGGCGTGACAAACACAGCAGTGGAGGTAGCTCTTATGCTTTGTAATAGTTAAATCACAGATGTCCAGGCAAGCATTGTGCAGTGTGAGTTACACAAGTCTGGAATGATGACCTGAAAAATGGTGAAGAAGCCTCAACTTCAATAACGTCATAAGAAGCATCAGCTCAAATTTGCAAAAAACTACAAAAAGTAGACAGTGGAAGATTGGAAACGGGTGATTTGGAGCAATGAGTTGAAAGCCAATAGACTGGGTTCTGATGGGTGCAAATGGGTCTGGAAGGGAAAAGGGGGCTAACAGATCAAGAAATTTAAGGAACTGTCAAGTTTGGTGGAGGAATCCTGATGATATGAGGCTGTTACACAGCCAAAGGCTTTGGATACTTTCCCGGGATTGATGGTGGTCTCAAAGCTGAGCTATATGTGAGTATCCTACAAGATGAGTTACTTCGTACACTTGAGTACTATAGGTATGAAAATGAAACAACACAGGGTTCCAGCAGGACAACGACCCGAAGCATATGTTGAGATTAGTGTAGAAATGGTTCAATGACAATAAAGTAAAGGTGCTGGACCCAATCGAACACTTTTGGGTAGAGTTGAAGAAAAAGCTGTATTCATACCAAAGTGAGTTGACCACTATACACCAATATTGGAAACGTGTAGAAAAGACCTGGGATCAGATTTCGGTCGACACATACTGGAATCTAACCGAGAGCATGTACAGAAGGATTCAAGCAGTGTTGAAAGCCAAAGGAGGATTTACAAAATACTAAAAATTAAAATTTAGATTTTTAGGAGCAAAACTGTAACTATGCAGCTACGAGAATCTGCATAACTAATCATATGCTGAATAAGTTGCATGTCAAATTTATGTGTGAGATAGCCAAGATGATTGTCTATAAAATGATAGCCTCACGTTCGAAACTGTAGTGGATGGTGAGATATGGATCCTGAAAGTCAAAAGTTCAAAACATTGTTACCCTTTTGCTTGTCAGTGTATATCAAGCTTACACATGTCTAAAAGTATAAAAAAACACAAAAAGTCCACATTAAAAATGCTTTATTATATGAAAAACTAAAATGAAAAAATATTCACATAATTGGTATTGTAGCATCCATAATGAGCCAAACTATTCAATTAATACATTATTTAACCTGTTATGGCTTTGCTATGGTGGCAAAAAAGCAAATATTTTGGCTAAAGCTAGGTTCACACCTGCACCTGATCTCCTGCTCGGGGATTCCGTTACCCATTCTGCTTTAAAAATGCGGAGAGAAAAGTCCTACAAGCAGGACTTTTCTCTCTGCATTATTCGGGCACAAACCCGGCGGACCCCATTATAGTCTATGGGGTCCACGGGTAACCACTTTTTTAAGTGGATTAGATTTCTACTCGTAGAATCCTCAAACGAACCCCACGAACGGAAATCCGAACGTAGGTGTGACCCTAGCGTAAGTGTTCTTATTTTTGAAAAGTGTATGATTTGGAGCAGGACTTCATAGTGAAAAACCAAAATAAATTTTAACAACTCCTAGAATAAACAGTCATACTACTTGTATCACTGTAAACACAGAAGACTGCCTGTGTGGATGGAGTAATCAGGACTCTCACCGTCTCCTAGGAATCCTGTTAGGATTTACAATTCTTTTTGCTGTACTATACCTATTTGTCTGGAAAAGTCTGGAAAGTAAATTGAGACAAAGGGTACTCCCTTGTCCAGCGCATCACTAAAGATTGATAATAGTGAGCCAAAAAAACAAAACAAAAAAACCCTCTCATAGATGAAACTGGGATCCAAACACTCACCCGCCACAAGCACTTGTGACCCTGGATGTGACCATAAAGGGGGATTCCGCTTCCATACTCACTTCCACACTCACCTATCATGCTAGGCTACAAATGAGTGAAGCGACTCAAACACCCCCACTTCCACGTGAATAGCTGCCAGCCACCACCTCCCACTTACAGTAGACGAAACACTGATATACTCAGGTCACTCACATCTGTGCCCTCTGGCACACACTAGCAGACAAAATGGTTACAAACTCAAGTGGAATTTTCTCTCTCTTTAGAATTGTGAGGATGTTTTAGAGCCAAGGACAGTCTTATGAAATTTTAGGATTTAATATACACAAAAAGAACAGTGCCTACAGTCAAAAGATGTAATAAAAAGACATAAATACAAGCAAAACAGTATACAAAATAAAAAGGGAATAAAATAAAGACAAGACCTCTTACAAGCCTGAGAGTGATGATTTGTGGAAGAATTGGAGAGATAGCAAATTTGAATCCTCATGTATCTGACAAAGGGGGTCCTTTACATCACCCTTTTTGGAGGACCACTAACCCAGTACTCTTTCTGAGCCTCCCACCTGTGACTGGAGCTGGCTAATTACATGCGCCAAGTCACTATTGGGGATATTTTGGGGATATAAGTCCAGGCATACCAAACATGAAGATTAAATCATACTCCCTTCTGCAGATACCTAAACAAGGTGCTTATTAGCATTGAAAGTCCAGATGCTTTACACTAGAGATTCGGGGGGTGTTTTTATCTTGAGCACACCAATCTATTTATTTATCAACGACTTTGTTGCACACTGATTTCAGTTGATTTATTTATTTCAATCAATATTATTAAAAGTTAAGTTTTATCGGTGATATTACATCGCTTTTCTTCCATTCACATTCTGTGAAATACTTTGGCCTTCGATGAATGATTCAGTCACCGCTCTGTGAGGCGATATTTTAGAAGTGGTTGTATGTTCTGCACTCTACACAACAACATAACACCTCAGTCATCACAGATCTATGTAAAGCTTTTAATCTGAACTATAGATAGAAATAGACGTGAAACTTAGTTGTTTTTTTTTCTCAAATTTCATGTCACAGTTTGACACTTCTTAGGTGTGAATTATTTCAGTAATCACATCCTGGTTTAGTACCTCATCAGCTATAACCTTTCTGATATTTTTGTGCACATGATTAAAAAAAACCTAAAGCACCTGTAACAACTGATTGATTTAATAGCTTCACACAAAATGGAGGGAATTTTTTTTAAGTCTATTACACACTATTGATGTATGAAATAAAAAATAGCTTTAAAGGTTAAGTTATTTGTTAAGTTTTTGTTTAAGGCTCCTTTAACACAGCTTTAGCCCTACAGATTTGCCATATTTCCTAGTGCATTTATTAACTCCCTAATGGTTTTGAACGTATCCTGGTCGGGGTTTGAACAATGTACATTACAGTTTACCCGAGCAGGATAAGTTCAGTGAAACTGCAGAGGGAGCAGTCACTTTAAAGGCTTAACTGCAGAGCCGAATCTTGGTTTTACTATAAGACCAAGATCATGTCTATGGCACACCTAGATTTTGAGATATCACTGGTTAAAGTGGAGCTGCATATACTTGCAGCCTTCACTTCAACCATTTTGGAGGAGAACATGTGCAGCTGACAGTGTGCAGGGAGAAAATGATTTTTTTTTATTCTCCTGTGCCTGTCTCTTCAGATGACCCCAAGGGAAGGAGTACCATGGACTTTAGTTCATGATATCACTCCCCCTCCCACCTATCATCAATCAGAGAGCATACTTGCCATTTAATTCCTTATATGCTGTGGTCAATACTGACTACAGCACCTATGTCTTATTTATTCTACATGATAAACCTATGATACCCATAAACCTTAAAATTCAAATGCTTGAATTGTTATTCATAAAATAAGAACTGTAATAAAAACTGATCAAAAAGTCATAAATACCTACAAAATACACTTTTTGGATTTGCTGCATAGCTTTGATGAACTTTCCTGTTGCAACTTACAGCGAATGTGTTATTATTGGATTGTTACACAGAGGTAACCAAAAAAACATGGGCTACATACTATATGTTTTTGGGTGCATATGGGTGACAGATGCCATTATTAAACCTATGTCTGAGGTGTCCATTGAGGGGTCCTATGAACAGAAACCTTAGATGGCCACTGCAGAAAACAGTGTAAAAAATCCCTACAAGTCAGAAAAATATCCCAAAACATATCCCCTCAGACTGCTTTTGAGGAGGACTCACATCATTTGATTGTTGCTGTACCCCTGAACAATTTGCCATTTTGTTTTTTTTTAATCCACCCACCCACTCAAATGACATGACTCCTGAAATGTTAAATGTAAACTAGCTCTGATTCTCCAAGTAACTTTTTATTTTGTCAAATTTTGTTAGGGGTTACCGCCCTCTTGGTTTACATATAGCCTTCAGGGGAACATTATACTGTGTGTGGACATGAAAGGAGCATTATACTGTGTGGGGCTACTAAGGGAGCATTATAGGAAGGGCACTATTACCTTGTGGGGTCCCTGAATAAAATATGGGTGGTATGTGCAGAAGTCCTGTGAAAATATGGAGGGGTGCAACATAGAGAGCCTGACATTTTACCAAATAAAATAGTGAAGCATGCTGTACTACTTTGTCCATATTTGCAAACCTTTAAATGGGGGTGCTACCTCAGGTGGTGTGGCTAGGAACACATTTTTGGCGGGCTATGTACACTACATGTCCCTTTATACTTGGAGACTGTATCAAAATGTTGGCAAAGCTCAGTATATTTGAAAGTAAACTGTATGGGAGTCAGGCTATTGTTGCACCATGTGGTGTTTTAGGGAGGCTATTTATGCCGCCATACTGTGCTACTAGTATTTGAGGTATTTAACATTGTTAGAGATTTTTTTTTAAAATAAGTAGTTGATTGATTTAGTGCTTATTTTATTGTTGTATGACATTCAAGAGACAAATTTAGTTAATCTGAGTGTGTGCCATTAGTGAGGCCCCAGCATCATATTAATGTCACCCACTCAGAGGCTGAAGAACACAATGAAGGTCATAAAAAAAAATGCAAAAACAATAGATTTTTTTTCCCCAAATGGATTTTTATTCAGCAAAATCGGTAACACATAAAAAAAAAACTATATAGATTAGGTATCACCATAAGCCTGCCGACCCATACAATAAAGGTAATGCATAATTTATGTTGTATGGTGAAGGGCAAAAAATGTAAAGTTAAAAAGCAATGCCGGAATTTATGTTTTTTTTTCAATATTCCCCGGTTAATAAAATATTGTCAATAAGTAACAGACCCCGCAAAATGTTGTCATTATAAAATGCATATCATACCGCAAAAAAACAAGTCCTCATATGACTATATCACCAGAAAAATGAAAAAAAAAAAAAAATTATAGCTTGTACAGAACGACAACATTGGCTGCAGCACACAATACAAAAAACACTGTCTGAGGCAGAAAGGGAATGTATAAGCTGTGCAACTGTATATCAGGGCACACACCAGATTTAGTGCATACGAGGAAAAATACACCAGACATGACCCCCAGAGTGATCCCCCCCAATCATAGGAGCTACCAGGAAAATAGTAGGGAATTTGGTGTACCCAATGTACGCTGCACAGCTTACTTATTCACTTTCACAGTCTGCTGTGCATTCACATCTGAGAAAACTAATGCTTACTATGCGCCTTGATAAATTCTTTGAGGAGTGCACTTTACTGGCACATCAGGGGCTCTAGAAACATGACATGGCGTCCAAAACAATTTAAATTTGCGCCCCACAAGCCACATAGGGATCCTTCACATCTGCGCCTTCTGTGTGCCCAAACCAAGCGCTATTTGGTTTTTAGAGCACAGATTTAGACAGTTTGGTTTTTGGACACCATGCCACAATTGTAGAGCCCCTGATGTGTCAGTAAAGTGCACTCCTCAAAAAATTCATCAAGGGGCGTAATGAACATTAGTTTTCCCAAATGTTGCATTAATTTATTTTTCTGAAATACGTAGCTGAAAAGTGAAAATGGCAATTTTTCTAGAAATACGTCATTTCAGTGTGCAATATCTTGTGCCCACCTTGTGTCAGAGATGAATACTCCAAAAGCTGCTCTACTCAGGATAACTTGCTTAACAGTTTTTGGAGTGTGTATCTCTGGGCACAACAAGCTGAAAGCAACAAACTGGGCACTGATATTGTGTATCTCTGGAAAAATTGCAATTTTCACTTTTCACTATTAGCTGCACATTCATTACAAAAACTATATTAATTCAACACTCAAGGGTTAAAATTGTACTGGTTGAAAAATCCCTTGAGGGGTGTAGTTTTCAAAATGCAGTCACGTGTCTGCTTTACTGGCAATTCAGTGGCTCTGCAAAGTGGCATGCCACCCAAAAACCAAATTGTGCTCCAAAAACCAAATAGCACTCCTTCCCTTCTGTGCCCGACTGTGTCCAAACAGCAGTTTATACCCACATATCACATTGTTAAGTATGTTATTGGGGGGTACAACAGTGACATACATGTGGGCATAAACTGCCGTTTGGGCTCACAGCAGGGGGCAGATGTGAAGGAGCGCTAGATGGCTTTGGGGTCACTTCTTGGTATAACACCATGTCTGATGAAGGGAGCTAGTACTCCTGAAAGCTTACTTATAAATATACTCAGTTAGCCTCTAAAAGGTATCGCCTGATTTCTTCACTCTTCCACCATTTTCAATGGCTAACACGGTACAACATTATACTACTAGGGTCACTTCTTGGGCATTTCCAATTTACTGGCACCTCCAGGGGTCTGCAAAAACAATATGGAGTCCAAAAATCAGTCCCTCTAAATCTGTATTCCAAAAGCTAAAAAGCATAGTGCTCCACCCATTCTCAGACCTGCTTTGTTCACAGACAGCAGTTTACGCCCGAATATACAACTTTTTGGTACCCAGGACAACCCACTTAAAAGTTTCTGTGCGTGTCTCTGTTGACACAAAGTGGGCACAGCATATCGGGCACTGATAAAATTGTCAATTTTCACTTCGCAGATTAATTTTTGGGAAGCACTCTTGGGCTTAAAATTATCATTATACCCCTTGAGAAATTCTGTAAGGGGTGTAGTTTCTAAAGTGGGGTCATATTTTGGGGGTGAATTATTTATGCTATCTCAGGGACTCTGCAAATGTCCACCAATGCAGTGTAAATGTTCCAGTTAGGCCATAGATGCGTATTGTGCTCTTTCAATTTTTATCCCTGTCATGTTTCCAGGCAAAAGATTAGGGCCACACGTAGGGTGTTTCCAAAATCAGGAAACAAAACATAATAATTAGAGAGCTGACTTTTCAATTTTCATTTTGCATCTTCCATTGCACATTTCTTTTTAGAAATCATCTCTTGGGTCAAAATGCTCGTTATACCCTAATTCTGTGAGGTGTGTAGTTTCCAAAATGGGGTCACATTTGGGGGTTTCCATTGCACTGTTACTGTAGGGGCTGTCAAAATGCAACATGGTACCCTAAAATTATTCCAAATGGTTTAGGGAAATTTTGTTTTAAATCTGGAAAATCACTGTTACACTTGTAAGCCTTTTAACGTCCAAAATAAATTGAAGGACGTTAAATTGAAGGATTAAAAGATGATGCCAATATAAAGCAGAGATATGGTAGATAATATGTATTCATGTATTTGGGTGATATGACTATCTGCCTGAAAAGCAGAGCATTTCACATTTTGAAAACATTGAAAAAGTTTTTTTTATAAAGAAATGCAAGAAATATATATCAATGTTTATCGCATCATGACATACAATGTGTCAAGAAAAAACATTATCAAAATCAATTAAGTTAACCATTTTAAAGTTATTGCCACATAAAGTGACACCTGTAAGTTTTGAAAAATGGGGCCGTGTCCTTAAAAGGCACCTGAGTTTTCACATACAGTTGAAACCAGAAGTTTACATACACTATATAAAAAGATACATATGCATGTTTTTCTCACTATCTGACATGAAATCAGAATAAACCTTTCCCGTTTTAGGTTAATTAGGATTACCAAAATTATTTATATTTGCCAAATGCCAGAATAATGAGAGAGAGAATTTTTTTTAAGGCATTTTTATTACTTTCTGCAAAGTCAAAAGTTTACATACATTTCATTAGTATTTGGTACCATTGCCCTTAAACTGTATGACTTGGGTTAGACGTTTTGGATATCCTTCCACAAGCTTCTCACAATAGTTGGCAGGAATTTGGGCCCATTCCTCCTGACAGAACTGGTGTAACTGAGCCATGGTTGTAGGCCGCCTTGCTCGCACCTGCCTTTTCAGCTTTGCCCATACATTTTCAATAGTATTGAGATCAGGGCTTTGTGATGCCCACTCCAAAACATTGACTTTGTTATCCTTAAGCCACTTTCTAACAATAATACACTGTGTAGTTTTGTTTGTGAGTACATTGTAACTATATAACCAAAGATCATACACAAATCAGAAATATAAGAAACTTTATTTTATTAAGTAAAAATGTCAGAAGAAATATAAGAAAAAAATAGAGTAACAAATACAGAGCCCAAGTCACAGTAACACTGAGGGCTGGTAAGTATGCCACAAAGAGTTAATAATTAGTAAACATGATATGCAGTCAATAATAAACAAGAATTATATACACAATTATATACAATTCACCAGAAAATGGCTTCCCAAATTGTTTAAAGGCATAGTAATCTTAGTGTATGTAAACTTTTGACTTTGCAGAAAGTAATAAAAATGCCTTAAATAATTCTCTCTCTCTCCCGTTATTCTGGCATTTGGCAAATATAAATAATTTTGGTAATTCTATTTGACCTAAAATGGGTACGGTTTATTCTGATTTCATGTCAGATAGTGAGAAAAACATGCATATGTATTTTTTTATATAGTGTATGTAAACTTCTGGTTTCAACTGTACCTCTCAACTTTCAAAGGATAGAAGGAGGGACAAAACGTGCGGCATGCACATTTAGCTCCACCTACTTCTATGTTGACTTCGCTCATTTTCACCCGTTTTTCTTTGTGCCCACACACAGTATAATGCTCCTACAGTCACCCTAACATATTCCACCACATTATATTGTCCCCCTCCAATTGCCCCACAGTATGAAGCCCCTCTCCTCGTGCCCCAGTTTAAACTGGGGGCAACTAGAGGGGGACATTAAACTGGGGGCAACTAGAGCCAGACATGTCCCTCTCCAGCTACCCCCATGGTTTAATGTCCTCCTGCAGTTACCCCCAGTTTAATGTCACCCTCCATCTACCCACCCAGTTTAATGTCCACTCCTCCATTTATAGTGTTATGCATCTAGTATGCTGAATTTAAATGACATGTTTAATTGGTTAGTTAGCATGAAATATTGGTAGTTGTATAGAGTGTATAGAGTTATTGTTACTGTTCCTCATATAGTTAAAAGTTTAAAGTTATACTTTACAAGTTATAGTAATAATTATGTTATTGTGGGGAGATTAAAGGGGTTTTCTCTGCTTGTTAGAAAATGGTCAAACATAGCCAATAACTAACTCAGCACTCTCGTGCCATATACTGCTGAGGCCAGTGATTGACTACAATGGTGAAATGTGTATATAGACATGTGATAAATGCAGACATGTAAGGAAATCCCTTCGGGGAGGGCCAGAGTTCAGTGCTGAAAGCAGTGACGGATTAGATAGGTAAGTATAGGTTTATTTATTATTTTATCTCTTTCTCTGGACTTGGCTACAGTTTTTAGTAACTTGGGCAACCTCTTTCAAAGGCACTAACATCAAAAATCAAAAATACATTGGAGTTATTGTACCAATAACAAGTGGAAAATCAAGTAGTGAAGCATATAGTTAATTCCTGCGTTCTCAAGAAAATCTCAAAGGAGCTTTGACTAAACGTCAAGATGATGCAATTGTTGCCATGGCACAAAAATAATAATGGCTGTTGATTTTACACTGACTAATGTTGGTGGCTCACATGCCCACTCTGAGATTGTTCATTGCAGGTTAATTTGGTTTGGCATCTACCACACTGGTTTTTGTCCTTTGAATATGTTCTACTGTAGTTAAGTTATAAAACAAAGACAGGGTTGTCTTTTGTATCCTTTCCTTATGCTGTGCACTGTTCTCCCTAAGGATTGACAGAATTAAATATTTTCACTAGGGAAATTGGCTGATGCTATTTCAAGCCTTCCTAGGATGTCTGCTCAGTTATTGTGTGACATTTTTTCATAAATCAATAATAAGAATATGGAGTACTGTTCCACGGAAGAACATATGATGGGAAAGAACTTATGCACATACATATTTTCTTTTTTCCCAAAAACTTTGCTTGGCTTTGTTCCCCAAAACTTTAGCTCTGTATACTATATAATAATCAAGTCTTTCAAGCTATCCAAGCATTTATTAATCCATAATTTCTTCACATTAATCATACTGTAACCTGAGAGGAAGGAATGACAGAGACAGTGTGTCCTAAACTCACCCAGCCCCTGTCCCTGCCTATTTGCCACACTGTCCTAATGACAGGAGCAACTGGGCGGCAAAACCCTTCCTAGAAATAAGTAACACAGAATGCAGACAGGACAAATGACAACAAAGAGAGGTCAGCTAGCCAAGGGGTCAGTAACAGTTGAGCAATGCAGTACAAAATCACAATCCAAGAGAATAGTCAAAGAAAAAGCCAGAGGTCAGGAATAAGAATACAATAATAACAGAAGAGGAGCTAGCAGGGACAAAGTCAAAGGACAGAATCTCAATAGCTAGCGACCATGTGAGGGCTGATGACCTGTTATAGCAAGTCCAGGACCTGCCCCAGACTTGATTGGTAGACAGGCTGTCAATCACATAGGCAAGGCTAAGATTAACTATTGAGGAGCCGAAAGAAACAAGGTGCAGGAGACGGGTGTGGCTGAAATTCAATTACATAGTCTAGGACAGTGTTCAGACTGAGCAACAAGAATCTTAAGCAAAGAATCAAACTGAACACGCCTCCTGCGCCGCAGCGTGCGGGCGGAGGGTGAAGCAGAGACCCGAACAGGCAGAGACACATACTGAACAAGCCAAAAAGTTTGTAAAACATTTAGTAAAGGCACTGTAGGTAGTTGCTAAATGTTTTACTAAATGTTGTACTAAATTTTTGGCTTGTAAATTGTTTGAAGTTAGTAAGCTTAATAGTGGCTGTACCTTTCTGCTAGGTTTGTAATTTCTTATTCAGTCATTTCTAGAGAATATAGCTTTGGCCACTTGTTCAGGAGATCTGTTTACATGTATCCCCTTTTAGATCAACAAGAGGACTGAACACAGATATAAGAGAGAGAGGAAATATTCCTTAATTCCCCCAAGCATATTCAACTGTCTCCACCATGCTACAAAGAACATTACAGTGATACACAACATACCATTAGCAGTGCAGTTAGGTCCAGAATTATTTGGACAGTGACACAATCTTTTTGATTTGGGATCTGTATGCTTCCACATTGGATTTGAAATTAAACAACTGAGATGCAATTGAAGTGTATACTTTCAGGGTTAATGCCAAGCGTTGAACAAAAATATCCTGTGAAACATTTAGGAGTTGCAACCATTTTTCTACAAAGTCTCCTCATTTCAAGGGCTCAAAAGAAATTAGACAAATTAAAAGGGGTTGTCCTATACTCACCTTTCCCTGATGCTCTGGTGTGTCCGAAATCCTCACTGCACATGACCGCTGAGGTCATTCAGCAACCTTTAGGAAAGGACCTAAGGAAGGAACCTTGGTCCTTTCCTTAGGTCACCAGAGCATCGGGGACAGGTCAGTATGTATTTTTTTTGTTTTTTTTCCACCTTCCCCAGGCCTCCTTGCCGAAACCTGTAATTTCTGGACAACCCCTTTAAACACTAGTGACCCAGTGCCATTGGAAGCCATGCATGTCCATGACATTACACTGCCTCCACCTAGTTTTACAGATGATGTGGTGTGCTTTGGGTCGTGGGCTGTTACAAGCCTTCTTTATACTTTCTTCTTCCCATCATTCTGATACAGGTTGATCTTTGTTTCATCTGTCAAAAGAATGCTTTTCCAGAACTGGGCTGGCTTCTTTAGATGTTTTTTGACAAAGTCTAATCTGGTCTTTTTATTTTTGAGGCTTGTGGTGAACTCTCTATACCTGCTCTCATGAAGTCTTCACTTTATGGTACGCTAAGATACTGACACAACTTCTTCCTGGAGAGTGCGGATGTTGTGAATGGATTTTTCTTTACCATGGACAGGATTCTGCGATCATCCTCCACTGTTGTCTTCCGTGGATGTCCAGGACTTTTTGAGGTCTTGAGCTGTCCAGCGTGCTCTTTTTTGTACCAGAATGTACAAAACTGTTGATTTGGCCAATGCTAACATTTCTGCTATCTCTCTGATGGATTTCTTCTTTTTTGAGAGCTCCTTTGACTGCATGTTGTGGGTTCACAGCAACAGCTCCCAAATGCAAATGCCGCACTTGGAATCAACTCCAGACATTTACCTGCTTAATTGAAGATGAATTAACGAGGGAATAGCCCATGCAGCCCATAAAATAAGTTTTGACATAACTGTTCAATTAACTTTTGTCCACTGAAAAAGAGGCAGCTACATATTAAAGAGCTCTAATTCCTAAACCCTTCCTCCAATTAGGATGTGAATAAGCTCAACTTAAAGCTGAGAGTCTGCACTTTAAGTCCATATTGATTATATAACTGTATCTTGAATATGTTTTGGTAAACAGCTAAAATGCCAAAACGTGTGTCACTGTCCAAATATTTTTGGACCTAACTGTATTTCACTTTTGTACATTTGGAGAAAAACAACTTTAAAGTCTTATG
Source organism: Leptodactylus fallax (assembly GCA_947044405.1). Lineage (NCBI taxonomy): Eukaryota > Metazoa > Chordata > Amphibia > Anura > Leptodactylidae > Leptodactylus > Leptodactylus fallax. The sequence continues at coordinate 4,210,532 of CAMRHE010000096.1, forward strand.
CAAATCAGGAAGTTTGTGCACTGGGGGTGGGCCTTCATCTCCCTTGAAACAGAACGTTCTTGCCACTCAGACCCCAACCATCTTCTGCCTGTGCTACCCTATGCAGTGAGAGTTGATCCTGACACTGCTATGGCATCACAAAACACACATTTTTATTTGAAAATAAGCATTTATGTATTTATGGTTGAAGGGAAGGGAGGGGGAGACTAGTAGGAATACGTTTGTTTCCATGCTGGAATTTTACATTAAATAGCAGTCTTCTAGATACTTGTATTGTGGTGGGACCAATCTGAAACTGCTAGAGGTCCTCGGTGTTTGTTCCACATTGTTCCACTGTGAAACTATAAGCAAACTGTAAGGGTCTTGCCAAACGTAACAATACCCTGACACTACTGCAGCGGTCTGGGAGGAAGGACAGAGACAAGTGAGCCCTAATCTCACCCTAGCCACTGTCCCTTCCTATTGCCTCAGTTACCCTAAACGGTAAAAGGACAACTAGAAGACAAGCCCTATACTGGGTAAGTGACACACAGAACAGGAAAAGACAAAACAAACGACAAAAGAGAGGTCAGGAAGCCAAGGGTCGGTAACAAACGAGCAATGCAGTACAAAGTCAAAATCCAAGAGAATAGTCAAAAGGCAAGCCAAAGGGTCAGAGAATCAAGTAACAAAGTAGTAAGGGATATAACAAGGAGAGCAGGTAAAGACAATGAAATAACCGGCGACTTGCTGAGAAAGTGACATCCTGTATATAGAAAGTCTGGGCCCAGCCCCAGACCTGATAGGTAGACAGGATGTCAATCACACAGGCCAGGAAGAGATTAACTCTATGCAGTCCAGAGAGAAATGCTCAGAACACGGATGTGGCCGGAAATCCATTACATAGTCTAGGACCATGTTCAGACTGAGCAACAAGAAACCTACGCAAGGAATCAAAACGAACACGCCTCCTTCGCCACAGCGTGCGAGCGGAGGGTGGCGCCGAGACCCGAACAGGCAGAGACGTTACACAAACTGCTGTTTACAATGCTCTGTAGTCTGTATTTTAAATTTAGATCACAAACTACAGCGGAGACCTGGAGTTAATGCCTGCGATCAGTGTCTACCCTGATCGCGGGCATTGTTGAGCGTGACCCCCTCTCCTTCCCACCAAAGTAGCACAACCACAGGAGTTAATGCCCACGATCACAGTGGACTCTGATCACGGGCATTGTTAAGTATGACCTCCCCCACACAGTCCCTAGGGCTGGTCCCAACCCTCTATAACTACTATACCGGGTCTCCGCTGTACAGCAGAGACCCGCAGTTAATGCTTGCGATCAGAGTCCATTCTGATCGCGGGCATTGTTGAGTGTGCCAGTCCGTGACCCCCCTCCCCCAAATCCAACCCCCAAAGCAGAGCATCTATCCCCGGGGCCAGTCCCCACCGGCCCCGTACCTTTCACGTTGCAGGTTGGGTCCCGCACGGCAAGATGCAGGAGCCGACCTGTTCCTTTAACAGCCGGGAGCCTTATGAAGGCTCCAAGGCCAGTCATAGTAATGTATGTATTGCAGTCTATGGGATGATTGTAGGTTCATGCCCCCTAGGAGCGGTTAATAGTAAAAAAAAAAAAAAAAAAGTTAAAAAATATAAAAAAAACAAAACAATAAAAGCTCAAGCCCCCCCCCCCTACACACACATTTTCATTATAATACATAAAAAATAAAATATTACTGTGAAACACATACACATTAGGTATCCCTGTGTCCGAAAACACCTGCTCTACAAACTTATAAAAATATTTTACCTCTATGATGAATGCAGTAGCGGGAAAAAAAAAAAAAATCAAAAGTGCCGAACTGCTGTTTTTTTCGCTGTTTCACCTCTGATAAAATTGAAATAAAAAGCGATCAAATACGTATGTGATTGTTGTTCATGGAAAAAATTAAGACCTACCCCGAAAATAAGCCCTAGCCCTTTTTTCGGAGAAAAAAAAATAATATAAGACACTGTCTTATTTTCGGGGAAAAACACTATAGTTGCACCAATGTCATAAAGTTACTGAAACTTAAATTAATATCAGAGTAAGAGCCAAGGCCGGGGCCCCTTGTTGCAAAAACACAGCGATTGACAGTATCTGATTCTGGCTAATCCCATGCACACATTGCAGAAAAATACCCACAGTGAAAAATGCTACGATTTCAAAAACTGTCACGTTTATGTAAATTGCAGCATGTCAATTATACCTACGGAAATGCTGTATAAGAACCCCTCCACTATTTCTTTGTGTTTAAATGGACAATTTTTTATACTTAATTTTAAGTTGGGAGGGTATGCTGTGCTGCCTTGGACTCAAAGAAAGTAAAATTTCAAGTAAAACCCAATTTTGTCATTCCTATTCGTCCTGCGGCAGCACAGATGGGACCTAGCTAGCTACCTATTGGGGGGGGGAGAAGATCATCATTTGGAAACTGCCGACTGCGCATGCTCGGCACCATTTTGTGGTGGTCTGTTACACAAGCATGTAACAGACCACCGCAAAATGGCGCCGTCGCATCTGACACTGTGATATATGCCGACTGCGCATGCTCGGCGCCATTTTGCGGTGGTCTGTTACACGTTATGGTGCTGAGCATGCGCAGTCAGCATATATATCGCAGCGTCAGATGCCTACGCATGGCAGAAGATCAGAAGAACATGAAGGGGGCGTGAACAGAACTAACTAAGGGGCAGTGACAGGTTATGATGCGAGGGGTGCTCGGAGCGCAAGGCGAACGCCCCAGGTGCTCCGCGACCGTAATTAGAATAACAGAAGAAACTGATTTTATCAGAAACGGCGGGGAGAAAAAAAGAATGAAAGGTAGAAGTAGAATAGCCTTTTTAAAGGCTATTCCAACTTGCCATTAGTTAAAAAGGTGTTTTTCTAATGATAGACTCCCTTGAAGACAAGCCTCTAACCCTTGTTAGTCCCACCCAGTCCCTATGTGTGCACATACAGTGCCGTTTTCTGTGTAACACACAGTGATTAAGCCTCCTTTGTGCCCCAACACAGTATGTCTCTTAGTGGCTCCTGCACACAGTATAATGTCCCTTAGCCAGTAGAATGAAAAAAAAAAAGTCTTATATACTCATGGCTAGGGGCGCACCTCTAATGAGGCGAAGTGAGGCGGCCGCCTCAGGCGGCACTGTCCGTCACTGTCTGGGGGGGGGCAGCATTTTTTACATTCTATTTACCGTAAACCATCCCAGGACAGGCCACTTAAAAAAAAAAACAAAGCTGCGAAAACAAAGCAATACCTGTCCTGGGCTGGTTTACGAGATCTCCGCATCTCAGCACAGGCGGCGATACAATGACGTCATCGCGCCTCCTTCGCTGAGACGCGGACGCGAGTGAAGAAGAGGAGGCGGCGGCTCCAACAAGGGATCACAGGTAGGTGAGGATAACTTTTTTTTTAAATATATATATATATATATATATATATATACAGTACAGACCAAAAGTTTGGACACACCTTCTCATTCCAAGAGTTTTCTGTATTTTCATGACTATAAACATTGTAGATTCACACTGAAGGCATCAAAACTATGAATTAACACATGTGGAATTATATACTTAACAAAAAAGTGTGAAACATCTAAAAATATGTCTTATGTTCTAGGTTCTTCAAAGTAGCCACCTTTTGCTTTGATTACTGCTTTACACACTCTTGGCATTCTCTTGATGAGCTTCAAGAGGTAGTCACCTGAAATGAGTCTTCCAACAGTCTTGAAGGAGTTCCCAGAGATGCTTAGCACTTGTTGGCCCTTTTGGCTTCAATCTGCGGTCCAGCTCACCCCAAACCATCTCAATTGGGTTCAGGTCTGGTGACTGTGGAGGCCAGGTCATCTGGCGTAGCACCCCATCACTCTCCTTCTTGGTCAAATAGCCCTTACACAGTCTGGAGGTGTGTTTGGGGTCATTGTCCTGTTGAAAAATAAATGATGGTCCAACTAAACGCAAACCGGATGGAATAGCATGCCGCTGCAAGATGCTGTGGTAACCATGCTGGTTCAGTATTCCTTCAATTTAGAATAAATCCCCAACAGTGTCACCAGCAAAGAACCCCCACACCATCACACCTCCTCCTCCATGCTTCACGGTGGGAACCAGGCATGTAGAGTCCATTCGTTCACCTTTTCTGCGTCGCACAAAGACACGGTGGTTGGAACCAAAGATCTCAAATTTGGACTCATCAGACCAAAGCACAGATTTCCACAGGTCTAATGTCCATTCCTTGTGTTCTTTAGCCCAAACAAGTCTCTTCTGCTTGTTGCCTGTCCTTAGCAGTGGTTTCCTAGCAGCTATTTTACCATGAAGGCCTGCTGCACACAGTCTTTTTTTAACAGTTGTTGTAGAGATGTGTCTGCTGCTAGAATTCTGTGTGGCATTGACCTGGTCTCTAATCTGAGCTGCTGTTAACCTGCGATTTCTGAGGCTGGTGACTCGGATGACCTTATCCTCCGCAGCATAATGATGGCCACTCGTTTTTCTTTACTTAGCTGCTTTTTTCTTGCCATAATACAAATTCTAACACTCCATTCAGTAGGACTATCAGCTGTGTATCCACCTGACTTCTGAACAACACAACTGATGGTCCCAACCCCATTTATAAGGCAAGAAATCACACTTATTAAACCTGACAGGGCACACCTGTGAAGTGAAAACCATTTCAGGTGACTACCTCTTGTAGCTCATCAAGAGAATGCCAAGAGTGTGCAAAGCAGTAATCAAAGCAAAAGGTGGCTACTTTGAAGAACCTAGAATATAAGACATATTTTCAGTTGTTTCACACTTTTTTGTTAAGTATATAATTCCACATGTGTTAATTCATAGTTTTGATGCCTTCAGTGTGAATCTACAATTTTTATAGTCATGAAAATACAGAAAACTCTGGGAATGAGAAGGTGTGTCCAAACTTTTGGTCTGTACTGTATATACACAGTATATATATATATATATATATATATATATATATATAGATAGGCCATTACCTACTGGAGTAACCCCGGCAGGTAACAACCTATTTACTTATCGATCCCCGCACCTGCTGTGGCCGCCTCTGCTTCCCCTTCTGCTATTGGATGCAGAAGGGGAATCAGAAGCGGCTGTAAGCAGCCGTGGGCATCGGTAAGGGAGGCCAAATACTACTATTATTATACTCCGGGGTCTTTTCAGACCCCGGAGTATAATAATCGGAGACCCAGGGGAGGTGATAAACATAAAAACCAGTGTTACTCACCTCTCTGGCGATCCGATGTTACTCCCAGCCGGCTTCGACCTTCTTTGGTGACGCCCCAGTCGTCACGTGAGCCAGGCCGACGTCATTATGTGAGGACACCGGCCTGTGGCAGGTGCCACTATGGAGCATAATAACATGTGTAGGGGCCACTATGGAGTATAATACCAGTGCAGGGGCCACTATGTGCATAATACCATGTGCAGGGGCCACTATGGAGCATAATACCAAGTGCAGGGGCCACTATGGAGCATAATACCGAGTGCAGGGGCCACTATGGGGCATAATAACGTGTGCAGGGGCCGCTGCAGGGCATAATACCGTGTGCAGGGGCCACTATGGAGCATAATACCGTGTGCAGGGGCCGCTGCGGGGCATAATACCGTGTGCAGGGGCCGCTGTGGGGCATAATACAGTGTGCAGGGGCCGCTGCGGGGCATAATACCGTGTGTAGGGGCAGCTGCGGGGCATAATACCATGTACAGGGGCCGCTGCGGGGCATAATACCGTGTGTAGGGGCCGCTGCGGGGCATAATACCGTGTGTAGGGGCCGCTGCGGGGCATAATACCGTGTGCAGGGGCCGCTGCGGGGCATAATACCTTGTAATACTGTGTGCAGGGGCCGCAGTGGGCTATAATACCGTGTAATACTGTATAAAAAAAACACCTACTCACCTGTCCCTTGTACTCCGATGTCTCCCACTGCAGTCTGGTTCTGCTGCTCTGGTGTTTTCTTCTGGCGGAAGTCCCCACCGCACATGACTGCTGAGTAGCTGACACGGGACATCACAGTGCTGTGGGGAAGAAAACACCGGAGCAGCAGGACTGAAATGCGCTAGAAGACACCGGAGCACCTTCTCTGGCCTCATATTAAAAAAGTGGTTATCCTGGACAACCTTTTTAAGGTGGCACTTGGGCTTTATTAAAGGGTCTTTTCAGCTCATTTTTATTGATGTTCTATCCTTAGGACATATCATCAATAAGAGATCCGTGGACCCCCCCCCCAATCAGTTGTATTGGGGGCTATGGCACCTGTTTATATCATACACTGTCTGTTTATAGTGACCGTGTGATGTAATTACAGTCTTGTCACATAGACATGTATAGGACGAGGCTGTAGTTACATTACATGGCCGATATGAGATGAATTACACTATGTAAACAGAGAAGCGGTCACGGCACTTACACAGATACCACTGTTCATTCAAACAGCTGATCAGTGGGGCTCCTGGGTTTTGAGCCCCACTGATTAGTTTATTAATGACCTGGAAAACCTTTTAATTAGTTAACACCTGGGGCATTATTAATAAGGGGCACTATTTATACAGGGTACACACGGACATTATTAATATAAAGATGCACTTGGGGGTATTATTCATTATGGGGGGTTATATCATATATTATATAATTGGGGTAGCAGCAGGATGGGGGCTTTGTGTAGGTGAGGACAATGTGGGTCAGATGCCTGGAAAAGTGAGGAGCCAAAGATGTCTGTGTTGCAAACTTTACAGAGACAAGTCACAGCTGGAAGAAGTGGTCATGGCGGTCCAAAGGGAAGAGAAGGGAAATGTGAAGGATTAGTCAGAGACGTCACCTGTAAGTCACAAAATGTTACTGCACTGTATTCACCTAAATGATAGAGGATAAATACCTGAGTGATGGGGTCTGTCTGCTGAGTCCCCCACTGAGCCTGAGAATTGTTTTTTTTTTTTCCCCACTGGGTTGGAATACAGCCTGATCACAGCCAGGTTGAATATAAGCGTTTCACTTGGTGGATGGACGAACCCGCGTGGCTCTCATTCACTTCAATGGGAGTGCCAAAGATACCCAAAGTCCAGTACTCAGCTATCTGTGGCGCTCCTATTATAGAAAATGGGGGCCACGTGGGCTCTTCCATCCACCAAGCAGAAGATGTGTGACGTTATTTTCATTGTTAATACCGTGTTGTTGATCTGATACTGAAGTAATGCGGTAAGAAGAATTCTTAAAAACTGTTTCATAAGTTTGTGCATGTTTATTGTATGATAATAACAGCATGTGACGCTAACAACATGTAAACGCAATTTTATATATTTTTTTTTTTTTGGGGGGGGCGTCTTTCAATAGTCCGCCTCAGGCAGCAAAGGTTCACCACTGCTCATGGCACTCCTATTCCTACTGCTGTCTTCAATGTGAGCTGTCGTAGCCCTGTTGATGTGGTATGATAACATCATTGTGAACCTACCCCACTGATCTGCTCACTTATAGGCTAAAGGTCTAAAGTTGCTTATGAGGAAAAATGGCAGGGTAGGAAGGAGCCATAAACTCCCATGCTCTGCGGCAGATGCCAGTACAGTTGATTATGAGGTTGGATTAACTAATGGATGAAAACATTTTTGCCGATGGGCCTCCTGGTAGCCTCAGCCCCAGGCATAACCCAAATTGCTACACAGGTTGTTGTTTGTGAAAAAAATATTTATTTTTATGCCACGTTTGTTGAACATTACCTGGAAGCTAATTTTAAAATCTCTAGTGCCTAAAAATTCTGAGACTTGTATCATTGAAGACAGACCTTTTGAAAATACATGGTGATTTTTTTTCCAGAGAATAGCTGCAACCACCCAGGGATTTCCCTGCATTTGATCCATATTTACTAATACGGAATATGGTCCGGAGTTTTCTTCATTAGACAACCCCTTTAATGTAATCTGTAAACCACAATAATAAAGGCACAGCTGCTGGTGGTAAATGCTGAATTTCAGCTTGAAAATTTTTTTTTATTACCTTTGGCAAAATGCTTGAAGAAGTTATTTACCTCTCACAGGCTTCCTGCCAATGGATAGCTGCTATCATAAACCCAACGTACCCAGGTGGTTAAATGTGCTATAAAATGTAAATTAGAAAGAAATGTTGCTCTGTGATTTGCTTTATGAATTGATTAAATGAGTGATATATCATCCTCTCATCCCCTGTCTGCGCTATTCATCCCTTTAGAAAAATGTGTCTTCTTTGTATATTGAAGGAAATATAGCACAGAGGAAGAAACACGTTTCTACTTTTTGAGATGTTTTTAGTATTGCATATTTCATACAATGAATCTTTAACTCCATGATGCTTCTTGTGTATGATAAAACAAAGGAAATAAAAGCTGTGTCTGAATATCTTTAAAATTCTAAATAAATAAGGTTAATGTAATTGATTTTGGTCTTCTAAGGTAGTCTCTCCTATCATAGCTTTCTAGGGTAAAAGAGGGAGTTAAAGCTGTTGGTCTTGGAACCTACACACGTGGACTAAATTGTTGGTATCCCTCGTTTTATGAAATAAAAACCCACAATGGTCACAGAAATAACTTGAATCTGACAAAAGTAATTTGCCAAACTACATGTTGACAAGCCACAAAGCTTCTAGGAGACAGATGAGACAAAAATCGAAATTTTTGGCAAGACATATCAGCTCTATGTTCACAAACGGAAAATGAAGCATATCTTGAAAAGAACACTGTCCCTACTGTGAAACATGGAGGAGGCACTGTTATGTTCTGGGGCTGCTTTGCTGCATCTGGCACAGGGTGTCTTGAATCTGTGCAGGGTACAATGAAATCTCAAGACTATCAGGAGTGACCCCCCTGACTGTACTCGTCCATAGACTTGTACTGGGGGGCGTTCCTCACAGCTAGACTATCAGGAACGCCCTTCTGACGATGGGCAGAAAACTAACGGCACCGATATCTCCAGCCCCAGGGCACATAACGGGAAAACCGACAGTGTGCTGAATTCAGCGCACTGTCGGCTTTCTAGCGGTGTATAAAACCGCATGTGTCTGAGGACATGAAAGTTCCTCTTTAAGTGAAGGAGCAGTTCTCTGTGCAACCTTTTGGCCTGAGAGCCCCTTTGTAGATTGTGTTAGTGGAAAAACCCTTCTAAAAATGCTAAAGTTACATGTACATGCTAGCTTCTTTAGCAGCTACACAGAATTGCACACAGTTGCAAAAGACAAGGCCTAATGGAATGCCTGTCAGGATATGACAGGCAATATAACAAATTGCACAACATAGGTAATCTCTAGGGGGACTAAAACATAGTATTAAAAATAGGTTATAGGTTTTGGAAAGTAGCAATGCCAAAAAAAATATTACAAAAAGGGTTTTTACATTGAAAAATTAGTAAAACTTGAAAAAAAAAAACAGATTTGTACTAATGTAATCATATGGAGCAAATGAATACATTTATCAAGTTATTTAGGCCACAAGGTGAATGGCAAAAAATTTATAGCTTAAAAGTACAACAGCAAAATTGCTGTTTTTTCTATTCCTTCCAAAAAAGAGTTAATAAATGTTAAGCTATAATATGTAATAGTGCAATTAAACACTACAACATGTCCTGCCCAAAAACAAGGCCTCATGCAGTTACACTGATTGAAAAATAAAAAAGTTACGACAAAGTAAGAACCGAAAAAATGACCTAAAATAGGCAGGCCACTAAAGGGTTAAATTTACTACTCATGAGATTCCCCATTATCACTGAACTGGAATGTAGGTGGTGTAACAAATAAATAAAATATAATGTTTATTAATTAATAGATAAAAGCCAGTACAACACAAACATATAGGTGCACAAAAAGTACCTAAACAGTTACAGTACAGACCAAAAGTTTGGACACACCTTCTCATTCCAAGAGTTTTCTGTATTTTCATGACTATAAACATTGTAGATTCACACTGAAGGCATCAAAACTATGAATTAACACATGTGGAATTATATACTTAACAAAAAAAGTGTGAAAACTGAAAATATGTCTTATATTCTAGGTTCTTCAAAGTAGCCACCTTTTGCTTTGATTACTGCTTTGCACACTCTTGGCATTCTCTTGATGAGCTTCAAGAGGTAGTCACCTGAAATGGTCTTCCAACAGTCTTGAAGGAGTTCCCAGAGATGCTTAGCACTTGTTGGCCCTTTTGCCTTCACTTTGCGGTCCAGCTCACCCCAAACCATCTAGAATGGGTTCAGGTCTGGTGACTGTGGAGGCCAGGTCATCTGGCGTAGCACCCCATCACTCTCCTTCTTGGTCAAATAGCCCTTACACAGTCTGGAGGTGTGTTTGGGGTCATTGTCCTGTTGAAAAATAAATGATGGTCCAACTAAACGCAAACCGGATGGAATAGCATGCCGCTGCAAGATGCTGTGGTAACCATGCTGGTTCAGTATTCCTTCAATTTAGAATAAATCCCCAACAGTGTCACCAGCAAAGCACCCCCACACCATCACACCTCCTCCTCCATGCTTCACGGTGGGAACCAGGCATGTAGAGTCCATTCGTTCACCTTTTCTGCGTCGCACAAAGACACGGTGGTTGGAACCAAAAATCTCAAATTTGGACTCATCACACCAAAGCACAGATTTCCACAGGTCTAATGTCCATTCCTTGTGTTCTTTAGCCCAAACAAGTCTCTTCTGCTTGTTGCCTGTCCTTAGCAGTGGTTTCCTAGCAGCTATTTTACCATGAAGGCGTGCTGCACACAGTCTCCTTTTAACAGTTGTCAAACTGTCCTCAGTGTATGGATTAAATAAATAACCCCCAAATGTCTAATAAAATCTCATTAGATATCTTATATTGTTATGTCTCAGAAAAGTTTCTCCCCATAATTTAGGGGTTCCTTAGGAGACCTAAAGTACATAGAGTAGTAGGAGTCTAGATGTCTAGATGAAAAAACTCCTGACACCCTATCTCAAAATACAGAGAGAGCAGTGAAAACTACGTTTCCTGGGCCCTGATGGTAGGCTCCGGTACTGATGTTAAGCCAAGCGAGCCAAGTCGGCGTCTGGCTATATAAATAGGATGCCCCGACTCTTCCACGGAATCCTCATGACGTCACACCTCCTCATTGGTCCACCTATAGACCAATCAGGTAAGCACCCTCAATCTTCATGTGGGATAGCCAATAGAGGAGGTCTAGATGTAAACCCACGTGGGAGAAGTAAACAGAAGCAGGAGATTCCCCATTAGCAGCAATCATCTGTAGCAAACATTTCCTTTAGCTACAAATAAGATTTGTACAATGTTTAGGATGAATTCAGAGTTGTAGCTAGGGGCTCAGCACAGAGGGGGCAAACACATCCAAGTGGGCCCCCAACTTAGGTATACCAATATTATCACTATACGATGACAATATAATGGTAGATATCGGCTCTGCACAGGGCTCTACAGACCATTTAGGCGAATAGTTCACATTTCCTTTCTCTTCCCTTTGGACCGCTCTTCCCTTTGGACTTCTATGTGACAAGGCTGTAACTCTGCGAACTTTCTGTTAAAAGCGCTGCAGGAAAAATCATGATGTGTTTTGGCCCCGTTTTTTCCCACAGCGCTTTCTCACTGTGGCCCGCTGCGTGGGGCCTTAGCCTTACACATGTTTTGCTCCTTGTTTAACAAGGGGGGCTTTGCTTAGTGGAAAAAGGTCTTGACTTCGGATACAACAGTTTGCATCAAAACTGTAAGTAGGAATACTCTCTCTAGAGGTGGAACTCCTTTTAAGGAGGTGAAAAAGAACCCATAGGTGACAGCAACAGACCAAATGAAGACTCTAAAAACACGAAACAAGAAACGTGTACATGATAGGACACACAACACAAAAAAAGTTGTTGCTGTAAAAAAAAAAAATTGGCCTTATTTAAGTTTGATTGAGACCACCTGGATGTTCGGCAATGGTTCTAGGGAATTGTTCTATGTCAGTGGAACTTCTGCAGAAAAAGAACACTACACAACAGCACCAAAATCTCATTCCAATTGTAAAGCATGGTGAAGGGAACATTGTGGTGTGGACTGCTTTGTACCTGGATGTACCTGTACCTGGATGTACCTGTATACACAGCTATGGGAGCCACCATGATGCGGCTCCCCTCTGACCCGGTGGTTCACAGGACCCAGATCAGATCTGTAGCTATGGGCAGGAGGCTGTATTCCTCCTGCAACTGGGGTTAAGGTATCAGTTACAGGGAAAATCACCCCCCCCACCACCAAAACAACAGAGTTCAGATGTACCCAAAGGTCTATTATGAAATGTAAAAAAAAAATAAATCAAATGAATAGAAAACTAAAAAAAAAATAAAAATGTAAATAAAATAAATTAAAAAATATATATATACATTAGTAACACACACTTATTACAGGTTCTTGCCCCACCCCCAACCACGCCATACAAAATAAAAATTACCGTAAAGGCGAGGAAAAACTATTTTAAAACGTTTTTTAGTAGCACTTTGTGCTGTTAAATAAAAAAAAAATTAAAAGTGAAAAACAGACATGTTTTCCCTCCTCTTTTATTTATGTTTTCCCTGATATAAAAAAAATTTAAAAAACATGCAAAAATAAAAACATAAAAATAAAGTCCTATGTATCACCGAAAAAAGACGCAGAAATTAGTTGAATAACGCAAATGATAAAAATTTTATAGCCCTCAAAACGGCACATACAAAAAACCCGAAAATGTGTCTGGTCCTGAACCAGAAACTGGCCCGGTACGGAAGTGGTTAAAAAAAAAATCTGTATATTATTATGTGCCATTTATTCTGCTCAAGCAATGCTATTTCTTTACGGTATGGTTGACACTATTAGAAATGTGTTCTTGTCCCTATGCAAATTACACATTTTACCATTCAACTTAAGGGTACAGGAGATAGTTCTCTATAATTTTCCATTGCAGGATTGTTCCTTTGAATTAAATTTAAAATGGGGGTTGTGAAAATGGCAAACTACAAAGAAAACATTTCACAGACTGTTACACATCAACAATTCATGAAAAGCCCTTTAATCTTTTTGACTTGGTACCGAAAGGGAACCTTTTGATTTTGTACAAGCAAAACCTACATTGAATATCCCATGATTCAGCAAGGTTAAAGTTATTCATTCATTCAGATTAGAAACTGCAAACCCTACTCTCTCTTACTGGTTTATATATAGGAGGCCCAAATGCACTTGCTTATAAATAAAGAGAAAATATGTACAGAAAATAATTTTTGTTTAATTGCCCTGTTTGTTGAAATTGTTTTCATGTACTCAGTTGCAATTGTCTAATGTGTGTAATGAAAAACAAATTAATACAAACATTTTGATTATATATCAGAAATTTCAGGTCCAGTTTGATGTTTAGGGAAAGTTATAGGAGTTTTCCAGACTAAAATTTTATTTATTAATTAGGCCAGGGGACATGAAAAAAATAAAAGAAAACCCATACTCACCTATCCCTGGTGCTCCAGCACCTCCCCTTGTGGTCCCGTCCTGCAGCTCCATTGTTGTCTTCTGGCGTAAATATCCGCCGCACGTGACTGCTAAGGCCAATCAGCGGCCTCAGCGGAAGGGAACCCGGACATCACAGCCAGCGAGAAATTCAACAGCAACAAGGCAGCCGACCCTGGGAGGACACCTGAGCATCAGGGACAGGTATGTTTTGTTTTTTGTTTTTTTACCTCCCCCGGCCTAATTAGAAAATATTGTTTAGCCTGGACAACCTCTTTAAATATCCAACAAACACTAGAATCCCATTTAACCCCTTAAAGAGAACCTTTCACCACCTCCACCAAGTTCAGCTCTTTACATCAATTAATAGGCTTTGTTCCACTGATTCTGACACAGTTGGAATTTTTTTCTCTAGCCCCCACTGTTCCCGAGCAATCAATGCTGTTAGTTGTAGTGCCTGATATTTTATTTAGGCTCTGTATTGTCATGAGGGCGGTGTCAGGCAGGAACAGGCGAGGGGTGTGACCCATGAGATGGTTTCCTAAAAAAGATGTGCAGTGCCCCCTATATGACCCTCTATTTCCTCCATAATCCTTTACTGCAAGACGAGGCGCTCAGACACCATACCTTGGATGAATACCTCGAAACATGTACACTCCCTACCTTACCACCTGAGGCCCTTACCAACTTGAATCAGGAAATCAGAGTAGAGGAGCTGGGTGAAGTTCTAAGGGATCTCCCTGTGGAGTGCTCCAGTTACCACCCAATTGCTCTGCTGAACTCTTTTCCTTTTACTGACTTTTTTTTTTACCAAAACCTTGGTACTGTCTTAGCTATTAATTGCCTCTTTTGATCCATAAAGACCAAAGGGGTTTTGTCTGTTCTCGCCAGGCAGGGAACAACACCTATAAGGTGGCTGACTTGATGGAAGTAGCGAACCAGGGAGGGGTGGAGGCACATCTCTTAAGCTTGGAAGTGGAGAAGGTTTTAACTGCCTTTCCTGGCCATTTATGTTTCGCATCTTAAACCATTTTGGCTTCACTGGCCCCTTTTTCTGGGCATTGGAGGCCTTCTACTGTACACCAAGGGCACATGTCCGCTTACTACATACATACTCTCCTACCTTCCTAATTTTGAATGGCACTAGACAAGATTGCCCTCTCTCTCCACTACTTTATGTCCTAAGCATCGAACCCCTAGTGGTGTGTATTACAGCTGATCCTAACATAACAATCTTTGTCCGAGATAAACAGTTTAAAATCTCTCTTTGGTGGGGTGACTATTTTTGCTGAAATTCCTCATATCTTTGAAACCCTGCAGACATGTGTACCTATAGCCATGCTGCAATGTATACAATTCCACCTTCTAAATTTCTTTTGGAATTTTAAATGACACTGTATTTCTAAAGGGTTCCTGACTTCTCTGGTTCAACATGGGGGCCTTGCTTTTTCAGATATCTTGCTGTACTATCATGCTATCCATTTGAGACATCTGGCTCCTGGTTCCCATAGAGATGGGATGCAGGAGTCTTCTGGGTCCCATGGCCTTCTTCTGGGACTTTTGGCAGACTTGTAGGATGCGCTATGAATTGACTACTTTGACTTTGCCTCTGACCCCTTTTCTGTTTTCCCCTCATATTTCGACTAGCACCTGTGTGGAAATGGTGAGGCCCTGGTCATCTCCTACTCTCTTCCATTTTGGAATCCATGCACATCCCTTGACACAACACATTCTCCCTTTCACTTCCTTGCAATGATGCTACGGTCTACCTTCTGCAGTCACCTATAACTACCAACATATTCTGCACTTCTACTCCTCAATGTTGGGTACCTCCCCTTTGTCCTGACCCATGGTTTATGTGTGATTATGTATTGATGAGCACAGTGCCCCTAAGCTCATAACAAGTACCTATAACCTTAAGTTGTGCCATGTCACTTCCCTTACACCCAAGCATTGCTATATGGACAGGTGGGAAGCTGTCTGCCCTTTGGTCAATTATTTGGTCCCAGGCCAAGAACAGTTCTCGATGTGCTCAATATTGGGAAAACCAAATAAAATTTTTAATGTTATGGTATCACATCCCAGAAATGCTTCATAAGTTGAATCCTAAGATACCAGATGTTTGCTGGCACTGTGGCTCTCTCATAATGCTTCTCAAGAGAACTATTTGGTAGGTATTTTCCCCTGACACCCAAACTATATCTCCTAAACCTCCCTCCCAAGGCTCTGGGGAAGATGACTGCCAGGCTGCTCCTCCGTGTACTGACGGAAATGTCTCATCATTCTATATTGGAAGAAGGTGGCTCCACCAACATGTTTATACCTTTACTTCAGGATAAAAGACATTTGTTCTATGGAACATCTTATGGCCACTATCCACCAGACTACTGATAAATTCCTGGACCGCCTGGGAGCAATATACCATTGCGGACTGATCCTCCTTGTCAGTTGCTTCTTGGATTGTAGTAGTGGTACTATCCTATAACTATTTAATTGTCATTGTATCTTAGTTCCACCTTCCCTCCTTTTCTTCCCTCCTTTTAAGCTAAGTTCACACTAGAGCTCATTCTCCGTTCGGTGTTTCCTTCCCCGAATCTGCTTTAAAAATTCAGAGAGAATAGTCCTGCAAGGAGGAATTTTCTCTCCGCACTTTTCCGCATTTTACGGGCGAAAACCGGGCAAAAACCCGGCGGACCCTTTTATAATCTATGGGGTCTGCGAGTAATTTCTTTTTAAGCAGATTAGGTTTCCGTTCTTCAGGTTCCCAAACAGACCCGAAGATCGGAAAGCCAAACGCTAGTGTGAACCTAGCGTAATACCTTCTCCTTCCTGATCCTGGTTTGTGTAATGTTTCTGAAAAAATGTATCAAAATACAGTTAAATAAAAAAAAGATGTGCAGTAGAAGATGCAAAATGAAAATTGAAAGAGGCCCAGAGATAAAATACATAATTCACCACCAAAATATGATCTAATGTTAGAAACTAAAATTATCATTTTTAAACCAAAAATGAATGTGCAACCTGAAAATTTAGATGTTTAAAGAAATATGCCATTTCTGTGCCAAATATGTTGTGCTCACATTGTGTCAACAGAGACACGCACTCCTAAAAATTTTAAGTGGGTTATCCTGAGAAGAAAAAAGTTGAATATGTGGGCATAAATTGCTGTTTGGGCACACAGCAGGTTTCAGAAGGGAAGGAGCACTGCGCTTTTTTGCTTTTGGAGAATAGATTTAGAGGGACTGATTTTTAGGCAGCATATTGTTTTTGCAAAGCCCCAGAGGTGCCACTAATTTGGAATTTTCCAAGAAGTGACCCTATTTTATAGGGTCCACTTTAGGGTCTCTGCAAACATGACATGGTGTTCAAAAACCAAACAATCTAAATCTGCGCTCCAAAAGCCCCATAGATCTTCACATCTGCACCCTGCTGTTTGCCTAAACAGCAGTTTATGCTCACTTGTATGACACTGTTGCCCAGGATAATGTACTTAACAATACCATATGTGGGTATAAACTGCTGTTTGGGCCCACAGCTGAGCACAGAAGGGAAGAAGCGCTATTTGATTTTTGCAGCAGTTTGGTTTTTGGACGTCATACCACTTTTGCAGAGCCCGTGAATTGCCAGTAAAGTGGAATCCAGACATGTGACCCCATTTTGAAAACTATACAACTAAAGAGATTTAACAAGTTGTGTAGTAAGCATTTTTAACCCTTGAGTGTTGCATTCATTTAGTTTTCAGAAATTAATTTGCAGCTAATATTGGAAATTGCAACTTTTCCAGAGATACACCATTTCAGTGCCTGATATGTTGCACCCAGCTTGAGTTATCAGAGACACACACTCCAAAAACTGTTAACCGGTTACGCTGGGAACAACAGCCTTTGGAGTGTTCGTCTCTGACACAAGATGGTCACAAAATATTGTTCATTGAAATTACGTATTTCTGAAAAAAATTCCATTTTCACCTTTTACCATCAACTGCGCATTCATTTCTGGAAAATAAATTAATGCAACCCTTGGGGGTTAAAAATGTTCACTGCACCCCTAGATAAATTCCTTCAGGGGTGTAGTTTCCAAAATGGGATCACATGTCAGGGGAATACACTTTACTGGCATTTCAGGGGGTCTGTAAATGTGTTATTGCTTCCAAAATCCAAACCGTCTAAATCTGTTTTCCAAAAACCAAATAGCGCTCCTTCCCTTCTGTGCCTGGCTATGTACCTAAACATAATACAGAGACCAACTAGTCAAGAGTACAGGAGGTCACGGCTTGCTCAAATCTCTATCTAATCAATATTAAAGTATAAGGAAATAGGATAGAGTGGTAAGATACTGCAAACATAATATAAAACTTCACTTTTATTTTAGATAAGATAAAATCGTATAGGAAAACCGAGACACACTAAATACCACTACATATATCTCAATTGTGAGGGTAGAGATCAGAGATAAGGACATATATCATGAGTATCAGGTGTAACACGTGTGGCAATATTATTCACAGTCAGATATGTCAATGATCCATTTGACATATACCCAGCTGAATTAACTCACAGCTGACCAGCTAAACACTGAGTAAGCTACATTCTCTAAGTTTAGCTCAACACATATTCACTGGACTCATATAACGCACATATATCTGATCCCTGGTTTAGGTGATCTAATACGCTCTGGGCTTTATATTTTTTGAGCTATATTTTTTCATGAGTTAATGCATTTTAATGTTCCTCTTCATCTGTCCCCTGTTTAATCCCCACTCTCCATCTGTCCCCAGTTTAATGTCCCCCTTCATCTGCCCCCAATTTAATGCCCCTCTTCATCTGCCCCCAGTTTAATGTCCCCCCTTCGCGCCTGCAGGTCCCACAGTGTGGTGAGGCAGGAGCTGTCCGAGGATGGCTCCTGCTTCACCATTGTATTTAACTAATCTGCATCCTCCGGATACCGGGCCATACCTCCCGCCGACCGGGACAGGGGGACAGGACCCGGAATCCGGGACTGTCCCACTGAAACCGGGACGGTTGGGAGGTATGTGTATGTGACCCCGGGGGCAGGGGGGTAGCAGGGACTTCTGTCCATGTTTTCCCCTCTCCTATCAATCAGAGAGCATACTATACCTTTGCTCTCTGATTGTAACATAGAGGGATAATGTAATACCCCTGAGCCTAATCACAGGGGTATTCTTATGTAATACCCCTCTGAACATAACATAACCAGGAAGTTTAATGGCTCTGTGACCCAGATGTTTACCATCATCCAGATCACAGCGCCAAAAGAGTTGCACCAAACACTTACACAACACATACAGAAAGTCATCAATAAAGTTTACATTTGACCCTGTCCATACCTGACCTTATAGAGTAAAATACGCCTCTCTAGCGGTATCCAATACACGCTAAAATAATAGCAATAACGATTATCACTAGAGATGAACGTATAAATTGCTACAATTTTTATAGGGGGATAGAAAATTATATTCTCATGTAAGCTCCTATTTAATTTGCATGCAAAAAATTGGTTGGCGCATTTCTGCGATTTTGGCATTTCTTTAAAACCTGCAGCTGTAAATATATATATGTGTGATATGTATGACTTCCTCACAGTTTTTTGGAAAGTACATTTCGTTTGCAGAAAAGAATTGCTTGAGCATGCACTTTAGTGGCAAATTTGAAATTGTGCAATTTTTGCTTGTAATCTCTGTTATAAATTTCCAGAGACCCCTGACAGTGAAAGGGTTAGATAATTGTGGGGGACAAATACACTTTTTTTCCATTCCACACTCCAGATGTCAGGATTCTCAATTCAGCTGCTTTACCTTTAAGGTTACCATGTCAACCTGAGAAGTATTTGCAGTTTCAGAAGTGTCCTAAGTTGGTGCAAATAGCAGCTGAGGAGGCATATATAAGACCCCTACCTCCTGACACAGGTCACCGACTAATTTTGTTTCTCTAGTTTGGCTACCTGATCGTGTATGTATTTGAGTGCTGTAATGACCCTTGGCTTGTTCTTTGGATATTGCTTTTGCCTGCTCATTCTGTCTTTGACATACCCATTTGGACTTGACTCTTGGTTTTCTACTGGATATCGCTTTGGTCTCCTGATTCTTCCTCTGACATCTTCTCCTGGTTTTGACCCGTGTCTGTACAACTAATCTCCTGTTCCTGATCTACCCTGTAAGTTAATTATGGGTTCTGGTTTTGGTTTCAGTTTGCAGTGCGTTTATCATTTGTACAGTTTTCTGTTTGGTGACAATTCAGACTATCAGATTCTGCACACGTCCATCTAGCCTCGCGGCCGGATCTGGTGAAGGTGTCTGAGGGTCTGTCTTGGCTCACAGTACTGTGCTGATTTTAAATAGCTGATTCTACTGCTTGCTGTTATCAGCTAGCTCCTGCTTTTGCTTTTGTTTTGCCTTGCATCTCAATCCTAACGGCATGCTTCTTGTATACTGCCCTGATATCTCTACAATGCAGTTTCTCCTCTACTTCTGACCAGACTCCATCTTGGCCTTTACATTTCTCTTTCTCTTTGTTCTGCTATCAATCCTATGATGCATCAGCACAGCATCACATGGGTAGCTCTAGGTTGTTAGGTCTGAGTGAAATCACATGACTTAGCAGAATAGAAGAACTGAGACAAAAAGGAATAACTGAAAAAGTAATACTGATTGAATTATATACACTGGTGGACTAGGTACATAATGAATGAAAAAAAGAAATCACAGGAGTTCTTCTGTAAATAGGACCTTTCATCACCCCCACCAACCAGTTCTTAGGGCCGCTCAATTTTTTCTCTAGCTCCCACCATTCCAGAGCAATCAGTGCAGTTAGTTTTGGTGTCTGATATGCTATTCAGTTTCTCTACTGTCAATTGGGCAGTGTCATGCAGCAACAGGCTGTTGGGGGTGTGAATCAGAGCTCTGACACTGTCCACTTCTGATTGGAGCCCTGAATCACACTCCCTGCCCGACACTGCTTACTCGACAGTAGAAAGCGTAGTGAACATATCAGACATCAAAACTAACTTATTACTCAGGAATGGTGGGGGCTAGAGAACAAACTCCAACTGTTCCAGAATTAGTGGAACAGTGCCTATTAAATTATGCAAATACTGTATTTGGACTAGGAAGGTGTGGTGAAAGGTCCTCTTTAGTGAATATTGTTTGAAATAGTTCATTGTGTAAGACATTGTGTAAAACATTTAAGAGTAATTTATAATATATGCATTCAATTCATGATTTGTAATGTATTGTCTTCTGCTATTGGATTACTCTAATTTATGCATATGAACAACATGAATAAGTATGATTAATGGTGCGTTCATATATACATGGCGTTACTATCAGTGTCCCTCCGGCGTGGTGCACACAAATCTGATACCAGCAGCGGATCCCATAGTTATCTATGGGATCAGTTCTGCCACAAGATGCATAATTTCTGGCTCCGTATGGCACCAGATCTGTGCCTCAGCCGGATGGAAAAACGCTACCTGCAGTGTTTTTTTCATCTTGCTGCCTTACAATTCCTTGTCTCCCGTCTCTTTCATTATCACAACGGGTGGGAGAAACCTTTATCTCCCGCCCACTGTCCCCAAGCCCTGATACCTTGTACTAGCCACAGGGTCCTGTCTAGAATAGAGAGTTGGTCCTGGTAGGTACGATGTGACGTGGAAGGGACAGAGCCTCTCTGAGGGGTGGGGTCTCTTTTATCACAGTTCTGTGCTCTATAGAGGTAATGGGAGCAGAGACCATGTAGCTGGAGAACAGAGAGAGTACTTTAGTGTGGGACTGCATGATAGAAAGGGGAAAGCAGTGATGTTTTTACATGGGACTGTGTGATGGATCGGGAAATGAGGAGAAGAGTGATGTTTTTACATAGGCCTGCATGATGGAAGGGCCAGTGGGGAGAAGAGTGATTTTTTTTTTACATGGTACTGTATCATGGAGGATGAGAGGAAGGGGAATTCTTGTTTGGAGGACCTACTTATAGTAACTACAGAATACCCTGAGACCATGAACCTACCTGCACCAAATACATTCTAGTCATTTCAGTAGTGAACTTTCTAGATAGAAGTTGGCTCTACCAGGTCCTCCATCCAGCAACTCCATTCTAGACCATTCACAAGTGAAATGACTAGATTGGAGTTGCCAGAAGGAGGACCTACCAGGAGCAACTCCATTCTAGACTCAACCCTCCTTGCCTTCACACGTGAGGGCTCTTGCAGAGGCAGTAGGGATGACTCTAAGTTGCTGCTTAGTGTAACGTATCAGGGCTTGGGGACAGTGGGCAGGAGATGAATGTTCCTCCCGGCCACTGTTAATGTTAATTATGTGTAGGGGCACTAATGGGGAATTATACTGTGGAGGGGGTCGTAGGAGGATACGATACTGTGGGGCATTTTTAAACCTAGATAAAATCAAACAATTCTTTCAACTGGTATGTCTCGGCTGTAGTTGGTGTCTGAAAGGAGGAAGGTATGACAAAGATAAGGTCATGTTGCATTTGGGTTGTATACCTTACGCTGTTCTATATCAATTGATTTTAAAACACCAACATTTTTTAATGTTTCAAAAGCTATCCTGAATATATCTGACCATGTGAATATTTGATAGTCCTACAGTATACGTGTTTATGTCATTTATGAATATGTGTCCCAGAAAGCAGTTAAAATTACAACTTATTAGTAAAGCTAAAGGGATAGTCCCATCTAAGCCAAACATGACTAAGACACAGAAGCATAGCTAGGGGTTGAGCACAGGGGAGGCAAACACATCCAAGTTGGCCCCCAACTTAGGTGTATACAGTGCTGGCCAAAAGTATTGGCACCCCTGCAATTCTGTCAGATAATACTCAATTTCTTCCAGAAAATGATTGCAATCACAAATGTTTTGGTAATAATATCTTCATTTAATTTGTCTTCAATGGAAAACCACAAAAAGAATTGTCAAAAAGCCAAATTGGATATAATTCCACACCAAACATAAAAAAGGGGGTGGACAAAAGTATTGGCACCCTTTGAAAAATCATGTGATGCTTCTCTAATTTGTGTAATTAACAGCACCTGTTACTTACCTGTGGCACATAACAGGTGGTGGCAATAACTAAATCACACTTGCAGCCAGTTGAAATGGATTAAAGTTGACTCAACCTCTGTCCTGTGCTCTTGTGTGTACCACATTGAGCATGGAGAAAAGAAAGAAGACCAAAGAACTGTCTGAGGACTTGAGAAGCAAAATTGTGAGGAAGCATGAGCAATCTCAAGGCTACAAGTCCATCTCCAAAGACCTGAATGTTCCTGTGTCTACCGTGCGCAGTGTCATCAAGAAGTTTAAAGCCCATGGCACTGTGGCTAACCTCCCTAGATGTGGACGGAAAAGAAAAATTGACGAGAGATTTCAACGAAAGATTGTGCGGATGGTGGCTAAAGAACCTCGACTAACATCCAAACAAGTTCTAGCTGCCCTGAAGTCCGAGGGTACAACAGTGTCAACCCGTACTATCCGTCGGCGTCTGAATGAAAAGGGACTCTATGGTAGGATACCCAGGAAGACCCCACTTCTGACCCAGAGACATAAAAAAGCCAGGCTGGAGTTTGCCAAAACTTACCTGAGAAAGCCAAAAAGTTTTTGGAAGAATGTTCTCTGGTCAGATGAGACAAAAGTAGAGCTTTTTGGGAAAAGGCATCAACATAGAGTTTACAGGAAAAAAAAAGAGGCCTTCAAAGAAAAGAACACGGTCCCTACAGTCAAACATGGTGGAGGTTCCCTGATGTTTTGGGGTTGCTTTGTTGCCTCTGGCACTGGACTGCTTGACCGTGTGCATGGCATTATGAAGTCTGAAGACTACCAACAAATTTTGCAGCATAATGTAGGGCCCAGTGTGAGAAAGCTGGGTCTCCCTCAGAGGTCATGGGTCTTCCAGCAGGACAATGACCCAAAACACACTTCAAAAAGCACTAGAAAATGGTTTGAGAGAAAGCACTGGAGACTTCTAAAGTGGCCAGCAATGAGTCCAGACCTGAATCCCATAGAACACCTGTGGAGAGATCTCAAAATGGCAGTTTGGAGAAGGCACCCTTCAAATCTCAGGGACCTGGAGAAATTTGCCAAAGAAGAATGGTCTAAAATTCCAGCAGAGCATTGTAAGAATCTCATTGATGGTTACCGGAAGCGGTTGTTCGCAGTTATTTTGTCTAAAGGTTGTGCTACCAAGTATTAGGCTGAGGGTGCCAATACTTTTGTCCGGCCCATTTTTGGAGTTTTGTGTAAAATGATCAATGATTTGACTTTTTTTTTTCATTCTCTTTTGTGTTTTTTCATTGCAAGCAAAATAAATGAAGATCTTATTACCAAAGCATTTGTGATTGCAATCATTTTCTGGAAGAAATTGAGTATTATCTGACAGAATTGCATGGGTGCCAATACTTTTGGCCAGCACTGTACCTATATTATCACTATACAGTGACCGTATAGTGGTAGATATCCGCTCTGCACAGGGCTCTAAAGACCATTTAGGTGTATTCAGTGCAGCAAAATTTCCCTTACGACTGCCATGACCTCTTCTTCCAGCTGTGACTTGTCTCTGTAAAGTTTGTAGCACAGGCATCTCTGGCTCCTTACTTTTCCAGGCACCTGACCGACATTGTCTTCACCTACATAAAGTCTCCATGCTGCTGCTACATCCAATTATAAAATATATGATATAACCCCTTATAATAAATAGTACTCCCATCTTTAAATTAATAACTTTCCTTTGTACCCCCTTTAAATAGTGCCCCTTATTAATAACGCCCCAGGGAAAAGGTTTTCCAGGTCATCTATAAAAAAATCAGTGGGGTTCCAAAGCGGTTTGAATGAACTGTGGTACCTGTGTAAGCACCGTGACTTCTTCTCTGTTTACATAGTATCTGTAACGGTGTTAGTTATCTGATCTGGAGTCCAATTGATGAGGTAATGGCGCAGTACTTAAATAGTAGTAGATGAGGAGTTAAATAGCAGAAATAGTACCTCAGGAGTAAGAAGCAACCGTGGTTAGACGTATGCAGGATTTGGTACACAGGAGCAGTGGATCAGCCTTAGTCAGACATGTGCAAGAATCGGTACACAGGAGCAGTAGATCAGCCATAGTCAGACTTATACAGAAATCGGTACACAGGAACAGTAGATCAGCCCTAGTCAGACATATGCAGAAATTGGTACACAAGAGCAGTAGAGTAGTGGTGAGGATCAGGGCAAACAGGAAGCAGACAGCCAGAATAATCAGGCACAGGATGGAGTAAGCTGTGGGTTTATATAGGGATTGCTATACTGTGATTGGCCACAGAGCAGTTGTGATCCCTAAGCTAATCATTCCAATAGAAAAGTCCAGGCTAAGCAAGGCAAAGATCAAACAGGCTTCTTCAATGGCATAATGGTCAAGGCTGCAGAACATGGTCTGGATATCAAGGGTTCAAGATCCAGTGAGCTCAGTCCCTAACATTACTCCCCTTTCAACAGAAGTGTCCTCTGGACAGTGCTTGACTAGCGTGGTTGGAATTCTCTTACCATTTGTGGAGCATGAATGTTGTTTACTGGTTCCCATGAGTTATCTTCAGGACCATATCCTTGCTACTTTATCAAGTACTGTAACTGATTTCGAAAAATTCTAGAATTCAAAATATTTTCTACTACATATTCCTCTTCTACTTCAACATTAACTGGGTCAGGTGGAGGCAAGTTATGTCCCGGGAATGGATTTTCCACAAAAGGCTTGAGAAGGGAGGAATGAAAAACAGAGTGAATCCGCATAGAGTCTGGAAGTTTTCAATGAAATGCTACAGGATTAATTTGAGCCACAATTTCAAATGGTCCAATAAATTTCTGACCTAGCTTGGCTGAAGGTATCTTGAGCTTCAAGTTTTTTGTAGAGAGCCATACCTTTTCTCCTATACCAAAGGAAGGGAAAGACTTGTGATGTCTATCAGCAGTTTTCTTATAGTGATCCTGAGCTTCATGCAGGGTGTTTGTCAATTTTTCTTGAACTTGCTTCAAAGTAGACAGTCTGTTGGTGACAGCAGGAACTGAAGAAAAAATTGGAAGATTAAGAATGAATGTAGGATGGAAACCCATATTGGCAAAATACGTAGAAGAATGCTGGTAGTTGTTATAAGCAATTTTCGCCGTAAGAAGAAAATTCACCCAATCATCCTGGAGAAAACTTGTATAACACCACCAATACTATTCAAGGGTTTGGTTAGTACGCTCAGTTTGGCCATTAGACTGTGGATGAAAAGCAGAAGATAAGTTCACTTCAATTCCTAGCGTGGCACAAAAACTCTTCCAGAACTTTGAGGTAAACTGTACCCCACTGTCAGAAACTACATTGTCGGGTATGCCATGTAGGCGGAAAACTTCAGCAGAGGGTACCCTTTTTGTGGGTATAAAATGAGCCAGTTTGGTAAGACGGTCTACCACAACTAGAATTGTGCGCATATTTTTTTGAAGATAGTAGTTCAACAATAAAGTCCCTAGAGACAGAACCCCAAGGACGAGATGGAATAGGAAGGGGCTGAAGTATTCCTTCTGGTGAGGAACGAGGGGTCTTATTCCTAGCACAGGTTTGACAGGAAGAAACATACTTCTTGACATCCATCTGGTATTTAGGCCACCAAAATGAGCGGGACAAAAGTTCTTTGGTCTTTTTGACTCCCATGTGACCTGCGGGTCTAGAGTCATGAAAAAGGCGCAGAATTTCTAATCCAGTAGTCTCAAGAACATAAACACACTGATCAAGAGTCCAAACCCCGTCTTTGAATGCCAAATCTATATCTGTGGGGGGATGATTAAGGAAAGGATCTCCATTATAACCTGCTTTAATCCTCTGAAGTATACTTTTGGAAATGATTGCCCCCACAAAATTCTTAGCAGGTAAGATGGTGGTTTCCGGTGTGTCATCTTGCATTATTTCGGAAAACATCCGGGATAAGGCGTCTGCTTTTCCATTGCGGGATCCAGGTCTGTAGGAAATGATGAAATTAGATCTTGAAAAAAATAAAGACCATTTAGCCTGCCTACCAGAAAGTCTCTTGGCTGATCTGATAAATTCAAGATTTCGGTGATCCGTAGGAACCTGCACCACATGAGATGTTCCTTTTTTAATTGCCAGTGATTCTTTATTCCCAATGTCATAGTTTCTTTCAAGAGGTGACATCAGGCAGGAGAAAAAAGCACAAGGATGAAGCAACTGTTTATCCCCAACTCTTTGGGACAATACAGCTCCTACTGCCGAATCTGAAGCATCCACTTCAACTATAAATGGAAGGTCTGGATTAGGATGAACAAAGATAGGAACAGAAGTAAAATGTGTCTGAAACCTGGGATCCCACCGATCAGCTGTTTGAAATGAAGAGGCTGTAGCGCTTACAACCAGTGAGGCCTCTTTCATGCGGCAATTATGTCATGTTTATCGGTCACATGATACAACAGCAGCTCAGTCCCATGCAAGTGATCCCTTCCCATCCTCGTGTGATTACAACAGTGCCCTAGGCCCTTATCTCCTATCTGCTTGTAGTCATAGCAAAGCCCTCCTTTTCATATATAGTTATAGTAGTGCACCCCTTCCCGCTCTTCTGCCAATAGACCTTGCAGACACCCCTGCCTTTCTACTAGTAGCCAGATAATACCTTTAGCACCCCCTCCCCTCCAGTTTAAACTCACCTACAACAAATTTCTGTGATGAGCCCTGTGCTATGAGGAATCTGTCAGCAACCTATTTTAGCATTTTCCAGTATTAGTGCTGAATGAGTATACTGATCTGTGATATGACAATGGCTGTGTACTCTCTGTTTGGCAGCTTCAGTCTGTGACCACATCTGCCAGGGGAAATGGAGCTACATACTGTTAGTGATGTCATATTTCATGGCAGTGGTACAAGCACTATGTATGGGCAGGAAGCAAGATTTAGTCAACAGGGTTCATTTAGTTGTAGTGGTGACTATGTCTGTTCAACCTTGAATTTTAAACAAAGACATAACAGAACCTAAGATGCATTACTTGCAATACAGGGTTTCCATATCATAGAGAGTGCGTTTACCCCCCATTGATAATGTATGCTCTGGATATTTCCTAGGCAGAGAAATAGCTACAATAATGTTCATGCTTACAATTGTTGTAATATGTTTATACTAAAAACAATATTATAATAGATAGCAATTTGTTTATTTTGTAATGCTTTATTGCCTTTTTTGACAATGGTATGTGGTGGAGCCTGAGGATAGGAAATGATGTACATGAGTATCAGAGTAATGTTTGAGGTTGTAATTACACTACAGTGAAGTTGCGAATTTGTGATGTGCAGAGAAGACGTGATCAATACAGTCTATTCCACCTATCGAGTTGAGGTCAAGGTCAGCATAGCATTCCCTATTGTATTTAACTGTAACATTGACTGGGTTTTAAAAGGTCAGATAATTCACGATAGATAAATGCCAGCAGGTTATACATCTTTTAATTTTCCATAATATATAAGAATATTAAAAAGTAAACAACTGCTAAACAAATTATATTTAAACTGTTGTGAATAAACACATTGTGCATTATTAACTTAAAGGGATTATCTGGCTTTTTAAATTTTACAGCCTAAGGTAGGCCATCAACTTTAGATTGGTAGGTGTCCGGTGCATAGCCACTCTGCGCCCTTACTAACTGAACCCCTATCTTGCTGCTCTGCACTCCAAGCCCTGGGTGGTTATATGAACTTTCTCAAAGCAGCCTTCCGGCTATTCATTCATTTTATCTTCCTCTTCTTCGTGTCTCCAGTTCCCTTTTCAAGTGTAGCCATCGCTCTATTTACTTCTGTAGGGAAGCCTGAGTGGAATGGAGTAGTGGCTACTCATGTGTAAGGGATATGTGTCTATAGTGGGACAACCCTGTTAGTATCCTGCAGTGAATCTGGGCCACTGAAGTTATTTAATCCAGGAGAGAAAATCTTTAACAGTATAAGAATCTCAAAGAGAAAATAATACAGAATAGCACAGCCATCCGTACTAGTCTCTAAATTGTTGTACTGAGCTAAGACCAGAACAATGGATGAAAGCTGTGTGCATGCTGGGTTTATGTTCCAGCTGTATTGTAGTATGGTTATACTATTGTATGTTTGTTGCTGGAATTATCTGCTCTGATGTGTGCCAGATTTTATTTACTTGTTCATAGGTGTCAATGTATTCTGCAAACATAATTCTATGGATTTCTTGTGGTTTTAAAAGTCTAAAATGCAGTGGAAAATGGGTATTAAAAAGATCATTAGAAATGTGGTATGGGCCTTGACATACACAAAATGTTAATACAATTATAGTATTTGCTCACTAGCTATGTAGCACTTAGACAAACAGTCCTCTCTGTGTCTCTAGGGCTAGGTTCAGAGGCACAGCTCCATCAAAATAAAA
This sequence comes from Leptodactylus fallax, assembly GCA_947044405.1. Taxonomy (NCBI): domain Eukaryota; kingdom Metazoa; phylum Chordata; class Amphibia; order Anura; family Leptodactylidae; genus Leptodactylus; species Leptodactylus fallax. The sequence goes on from CAMRHE010000096.1 coordinate 4,239,416, forward strand.
GATATCATGAGGGAGATTTGACGGAGCCTGTCAGTGGGGCCCATCATGTGACAGATCTGGTGCTGCCATTATTCTCCTCTTACTGTTTCTGTGATGGAACAGGAAAATGGAAATACCTACACAGATATGTCCCCACCTAATATTTAGCATCAATAAAATGGAACCAAATCCTTGTTTCTGAGGTTGAGAGAACTCCTTATCGCCTGCCGTTCTAAAAAAGCTGTTAGACTGTTGGCAGACAACTGAAACCTAATATTGTATTCTGTCAGTACACATTTTTTGACATATGCTTTCTACAGAAGACAGCTGTTTGGCTATTTCCCAAATGGCAACATACAGTAAATTTCTGATAGCAGAAGTATGCAGGAAAATCCAGTACCCACAAATTGTACACTGTATTATCAATTTAATAGTCCAATACATCAGATAGTCTTCGTTACATTTCTGTAAGTTAGAATGGTCAAATGTTACGAGACCACAATGAATCTTCATTTATAACACTGGTGCTGAATAATCTAGTTCTCTCCCATGTTTGTAATTTTCTGGAAAGGTTTAGGAACGTGCTAAACCTGCAGATCCCTATTTGAAGCAGGCAAAGGCTTTTCAGAGCTATATACAGAGGTGAGAAGTCCTAGTTATTTTAAGCTACACCTTCTTTTTGTTTCTATTGGTACAATATAAGCAAACTTGCTTACATTTGTAAGGTAATGTCTGCATGTTCGAACAAGTTAAGTCATTGCTGTATGTTGCATGCACAGCAGTGGCAAAATGAAGAGGTCAGCATTGACTAAGACCTCTGTGGAATTCTTATTGTCACCATTCTGGGCTGCCTGGGTTTATTTGTTTAATCATCAACCACAGTGGAAATCATTATAGGCTACCAGGACATTACATTTTCCAAAGCCCCCATTTCTCCTTACCCATGTGATTGTGTGGTTATATTTATCACAGTAAAGTATGCCCTAACAGGACCTTTGTGTCAGTATAATCAAGTTGGGGGAGAAGTTAAAGTGGACCTGTCACCATGATAATCCAGTCTTCTGACAGCTACCTTTGTTTGCACAGTCAGAGGGGAGTCTTGTAGGACTGCCCACTGAACTTAATTACTCTTAGTTTACAAATAACAGAGAAATAACTGGATAAATGATAAGTTATACTGAATAATTTCCCACAAAAGTGTACCTCAATCTGCTCAATTTATTCTGCTCTGTTTGCCTGCAGATTACACTGCATTTTCATAGTGACAAATTCCCTTTAAGGCCGAGGCCACACGCAGCATTTTACAGTCCCTGCAAAAATACACACAGCAGAAAAGCTGCGATTTCCAAAACGCCGGCGGTATAATTGAAGCAGAAAGAGGAAATCCCAGCGGACTTTCTGTGAAAAGCGCTGTGGGAAAAACCACGATGCATTTCTGTTTCAGTTTTTCCCGCAGCGCTTTTTCGCTGCGGCCCACTATGTGGAGCCTTAGCCTAAAGGCGTTGTCCAGGAATTTGACAACTCAGAGGAAGCGAGGAAGGTGAAACATAAACAAAACTCATACTCACCTGTCCCTGACGTTCTGGTGACCACCACCGATATCCTTTCAGGTGCATGCTGTGAAGTCGCACCAGAAATCCTGCTCCTCACATAACCAGTGAAGGCAATAAAAGGTCCGCCAGATCTCCTGAGGCAGTCACTGGTGGTGCAGGACTTCATGACTCGCTTCTGAACAGTCAGTGGTGGTGAACACTGGAGCACAGGGGACAGATGAGTATGATATATATATATATATATATATATATATATATATATATTTTTTTTTTTTAAAGGTTCAGCTCCCCAGCCTCCTCTGTGAGTTGTCAAATTCCTGGGCAACCCCTTTAAGTCATTGTCATAGCTGTCTGATTGCTCTCCTAATCTTCCACCAGCCAGCAGAATCAAGAACAATATACTGACACAAAGGTGTGCAAAATGAGTCTGGAAGTCCCTAACTTCCTTTATTTTATAAAAAGACAACAAATGGGCAAATACCAATTTGTGTACACCATTAAACAAAGGTGCTATGGTGATATAAACAATAGAGATACAAAAACCAAGCACCAAACAAATAAAGCATAAAAAGCTGTAATTTATTGGAATATGTTGATAAAATTACAAAAAGATATTAACAAACATTCCCACCCTCCTCTAAATTATAGAGCAGCAAAAATACATATAAGTTAGTGTCAAATACACTTTCACATATAAATCAGTATGGTTTGCATAATGCAATACTATTATCAAGCATATACATTATACATTAACAAGAAAATAGGAGAGGGGAAGATAGAAGGACGTGCCCCGACAAGCGTTTCACCTAATGCTTCTTCTCAGACTAAGGCATTTTATCTTGGTATTTTTTGTGCACACATACACAGATTTTCTGGATTTTTTTTTACTTAAAATAAAATCTATATAAAATAACATGCCATAAAATGTCATTTACAGAGGACCTAGCAGCCGCCACATCGGTGCGCAATATGGCTCAGACATGATTGCGAACAGCGCTTCAATCCTCAGCAGCTGACATAACACTTGCCTGCTTGGCCCTCATGGAGCAGCCGCCCAAACACAATGACCCTCCTTGCCTACCACAATGCCTACCAGGGGAAGGGTTGTGTCAGTACTTACTGTAGATAGCCAATGGCATTTCAGCATTGGGGAACATCCAGAGGCATTTGTGTGAATAGTGTGCGCCGTCTTAAATATTCTCAGTCCTGCTGATACTAAAACAGCTTTATGAATCTTTTATGTACCCTAACAGCAATTTTGCAAGGTTATAAGTGCTGAAAAATGTTCTTTACCTACAGTAATTGCCTAAGATATTTTGGTTTTCTATACCATAGTAAGTTAGACATGGATTGTTATCATTTCAGGCTTTATATACAGCTGCATCTCAATAAATTAGAATATCTTTGAAACGTTTATTTCTTTCAGTAATTGAATTAAAAAAGTGACCTCCTATATTTTCTAGATTCTTTACACACAGAGTGTTCTATTTCAAGTGTTTTATTTCTGTAAATGTTGATTATGGATTACAGGTAATGAAAACCCAAATCTAAGAAAATTAGAATATTGTAAAAAAGTTCAGTATTGTAAATTCAGTGTGTCACCTGCCAAGGTTTCCTAAGCCTTTAAATGGTCCCTCAGTCTGGTTCAGTAGGACACACAATCATGAAAGACGCTGATTATGAATTGAATTACTGAATCACTGAAATGAATGAACATTTCAGAAATATTCTAATTTATTGAGATGCACCTGTACTGTGCCATTCTTAATATAATCATAGTTACCTTCCAACTCTGTACATTTCACTAAATATTTAAGGATAAAGACTTCCTAAAGCTAAGGCCCATGTAGAGGGCCGCAGCAAAAAAGCAGCGCTTTTCACAGAAAGTGCAACGGTTTTGGAAATCGCAGCATGATCACAGCGCATATTTTTTCGCAAGGTGTGGATTAGATTATATGGAATCCCATCCACCTTGCAGTGACTGTAAACACCGTGTTTTTTTCTGCGGCATTTACGTCAAGTTTACGCCACGTGAGGCCCCAGCCTAAAGTTAGTCCACCACAAGATTTATCCATATGCTATTAGCACTTTCATCAGGTAATCTATGTACGTAGGAAGTGATATGGCTAAAAACAACCCTTGTTAGTTGTAATTTATTTAAGAAAAATTTTGTAATATTTTAATATTTTTGGCAATATTGCAATTTTTCTGTGACATTCTGTCGCAAACATCTAAATTGCATAAACAATATTATTATTATATGACTGTACAGTATTTGTAAGACTCTTGTTACATTAGTGCCATCAGTTTCATCAGAAGAATGCATATTTCTCTCTAATGCTAGGTTCACACCTGCGTTCTGGTTTCCATTCGGGGGGTCCGCTTGGGGACCCCCCCGAACGGAAACCTAATCCGCTTTAAAAAGCGATTACCATAGACCATAATGGGGTCCGTCGGGACGAAAACCCCTGAACAGAGACCGGGCATAGGTGTGAACCCAGGCTAACTTTCTTTAGATATATAAAGATGAAGTGGGTAGAATCTGCAAACGAGCATATCTTCCCATATCTTCCATATTTCTATCACAAATGTTGGAGATTACTGATATTGTTGTTTCTGTTAGTATACCAGTTATGTAATTTCTGTGTTATGGCTACCACTAAATTACATGAAATGTGCATCTTCGTTAAGACATTTTCCATTTTATAGCTATTATTTCATCATCTCCCACAGGAGCATAGAGAGCAACCAAACATCCTTGTGTTACAAGACGAGCCAAGAACTCCACAAGAGCATGAAGGAGTAGCAATGAACATTCGACAAGGAGATGCCAATGAAAGTGCAGGGTTAAAAGAGGTATGAAAATTTGCTGGTATTTTTACAAAAATTCAAAGACCTGCAGCTGTGAGCAGTTCCATCTATAATGTAGAGATATTGATCAAGATTTGCTAATATTTCGATAGTGCAAAACTAGATAGTCTTTCGCCAAATTTATCACAGTGCTGGCATACCTAGCATACCTTTAGACTGTAGACCATAGACTTTAGCCTTTATACCACCAGAATTTTATGACATGTTAGTGCATTGTGGCATAATTAAACAATGTCCACAATTTTAAACCACACAAAAATATTTATAAAACTATATAAAATGCAAGTCCAAAAAAAAAACAAAACAAAAATACTATGGGGCAGGATTATCAAGAACAACTTTTTTCACATTAGTCTTGATAATCCCTGCCCCACTAGTGTTTTTCTCATTTTTAATTTATAATGAGGCGGGCACCTGCTGTAAGAGAGGCCCGTGCACTTAAACAGAAATCTACATCAGCTCCTTGCTAGCGTAGATTTCTGGCATCACATACAACAGAAAACATAAATGTTGATAAATTTGACAGGGATAATGGTTCTGGCCCCACCACTCCCTAAGTGATGCTTCCTTTGAGGAAAGTTGTGTGTAAGGCTCAGAACTTTTAGGCTAAGGCCCCACGTAACAAGCCACAGCCGAAAAACCAATGCCTTTCCGTTGCGGTCTTTCCTGCAGCACTTTTCTCAGAAATTCCACAGAGGTAAACTTTCTGCTTCTATTATACCTATACGGAAAAACGCCAGCGTTTCCGTTGGTATAATTGACCTGCTTTGATTTACAAAAACAAGATCGTTTTTGAAATTGCAGCATTTCCACTGTAAACGCCACAGAAAAAAATGTGGCGTTTTACAGTCCCTGCAAAGTGGATGTTATTATAGTGAATCCCATCCACACATTGTGGAGAAATACGTGCAGCAGACACGCTGTGATTTCCAAAACCATTGCGGTTATTTGAAATCGCAGCATGTCAATTATACATACGGAAACGCCAGTGGTTTCCCCATAGGTATAATGGAAGCAGAAAGTCCACTTTCTGTGAAAAGCGCTGCAGGAAAAACCGTAATGCGTTGCCGCCGCGGTTTTTCCCCCAGCGCTTTTTTGCTGTTGCCTGCTAAACGGCTGTGTAATGGACGTTGCAAACATTGTGTGAATAAGGCCAGAAATATCCCAATATGGTGTCTATGGTAAGTACAGCTCATCCTGAAAATAGGTCTCCATACAGCTACAGCAATATAAAAATGTAAAAAAATGATATGGCTCTCTGAATGCAGAGACTCAAAACATAAAAATTCCTGCAGTCAAAATTGCAACAGTAGGTACTAAAGCGATTTTATCACACTTTGTAGTCTAACAGTAGCATGCACCAAGAATAGTTATATACAAGCCATATATAAAACAAATAGCAGTCTTTTTTCGACATCCTAATAGCTTAATTGGCCTTAAGGATTGCTATTCTTACAAGCCCTTTTGAGCCTATCAAATCCTCTGGCATGTGCATTTCACATGAGGGATCTCCCCAAGGAAACCTGAGCAGTTTCTGATTCATGACCTTTGTAGTCACACTGCTTAACTAGTTATGTTTCTACACAGTAAAATACATATATTAGCTCTTTGCTCATATTATACATTAGCTTAAACTTCACTCACTTTAAAGTGAATGTTTTTCTATTGTTATTTTAATCTAAAAAGGTTTAAAGGCTATGGCAGAACTATAGATAGAGGTTGTTGATATGATATTTTGCATTATTCACCACTGGCTCCACTTTGAAAAGTGAGTGGGAAAGTGGACGTGGTTAGCCTGTCAAGCTAATGTACTGTACACCAGAATTATCAAATGGGATTTTTTTTTTTTTTAGAGTTGAAAAACATGTCTCTCTCTAACTTCAGTAGGGGGTGGTATAGGACGTGGAGTGACCTCTCAGGAAGTGGACAGTGGAGTAACTATAGGGGGTAAAGTAGTACCAGTCACTATCAGGTCATGGACCCTGAGGTGGCCTCAAAGGTCCCTCTGCTACATGAGATATAACATTACTTTAAATGGCTCATGGTAGTTAAGGGCCCCATTACAGATTTTGCATTGGGGTCCAAGAGCTTCAAGTTACTCCTCTGGAAACTTATCAAACATCATGCAACATTTGATCAATTTAGCAAAAATTATGGCAATGAAGACTCCAGCAAAACTCAAATTCCTGTATTGATAAATCTCCCCCAGTAGTCTTTACTGTCTCCTGCTACGTAACAACCTGCCCCATCCCAGCATGGGCATGAAGGAGGAGAGCTTCTAGACGGGGAAATAGATTGGATTTTTCCCAATTTACTCTCACCATGCCATGTGCAAACTCCCCTCTCCCACTGCAGTACATTTCTACTGCTACTTCTGCTGCTACTTATCAAGTTATGGTAGCCAGGAGAAGCTCCCTTTTTCTATGAAGTGAAAGTGAAGTGGGAGGATGCAACCCCAGGAAATTAGAGGAGGTGAATATTAACCCTGCATGCCTCTGTAGTCCTTATTACAGGTGCAAGAAGAGGGAGAGCAGAGAAAAAAGCTGCAAAAGGGGATCTGAATGCTGTTTACCTAATTATGCGCCCAGGTCACTGGAAAAAGTTACCTTATGTTAAAGTAGTTTTCTGGGGCTATGACATTCTTAGGTTAGTTCATAAATATCAGAATTGTGGGGTATTGGTGTTTCCCAGTAATGTCACATTCATTGGTCACATGGCCATGCTGCAGCTCATTTCCATTTGAATGAATAGCATTGTCCTGCAATATCAAGCACAGTGCTATACAATGTACAGAGCTGTGCATGGCATGTAGTTAGGAAACTACAGCACTCATCTAAATGCCTCAACCTCTTAAAGTAGCTGATTGTGGGGTACCAAATGTCAGACACCCACCAATCTCATATTCATGATCTCTCCAAAGGAAAAGTCCTCAATATCACAGTCTCGAAAAACTAATTTAAAAAAAGTTTCACAAAGTAGTCTTCCTTGTATATTTGTGACCCTAATATGTAGTTTCATGTATCACTACTTTCCTGTATTGCTTTCTCTGCAGAGTTTTTTATAGGTGTTTGGCTGTTTCTCGATACATGTGCTCAATCCATAGATGCCAGCAACTAAAACAATTCCAGGAATTGGATCACAAAAGGTTTAGAACCTATGTAATTCATGAGCAAAAATGGGCATTCCAAGGGCAATCTGAGTTGCTTCTGGGGCAGGACTTAAATGTCATGATTTTGACCATTCAGATGTTTGCAAGTATGCATGGCAACATGCGTGAATATTCCCTCACCACACTCTGATTTTTTTGTGTACTGGAAATCTCTTCCACCTCCCTGCAGCTTTCCGTAAGATTTAAAGAAGGAGAGGACAAACAAAAAGGTGACAGAGCTAGAAGCGGTATTGCTGAACTATGTTCATCAGGATAGCCAGCTATATGAAGAAGTTCTGCACACTCTGCAGCTGTAGAATAGGATGAATTTGTTAACAAAGACTATTTAGAAATATTAGGTGCTTAATTTTGCATTTAATAAATAAGTCAGTCCAAAGGTTTCCATAACTTTTTACCTCCTTCACTGAATATATCTATTTCTATAACATGCTGAGATCTGTTTTTCTAATACTAAATTTTTTCCTGTCTGCAGCTATCACACTGAATGTAGTAAGGTCCTAAGCTTCATCCAGTGCTAACTGAATGAAACCAGAATTTTATATCTATTCAGCTTACTTATATTGCGATATCATATTCTGCAGATATTATCTGCACTCTCCCAAGTAGGGCTTACAATCTAAACTCCCTATCAGTATGTCTTTACAGTGTTGGAGAAAACCGGAGTCCTGGAGAAAACCCGCCCAGTCTTGACAGAGCAGGAAATGTCTAGAAAGTCCATTTACCTAATCACTGGCCAAGGCAGATGACCACAACATCCAGCAATTGACCGAATAGGCATTCTGAGCCATTTCCTGCTGTGTCAACATGGGAGCAGGAAGTTTTGCTATTTCAGATAGTGAAATGTGCTGTTTTTTTTCTAATCTGTTTTTATTTTCTGATTCTATATTTTGTATTCTATTTTCTGTACTTGATTATAGGGGCTGCCATATTGCTCAAGCTTCTACTTTGCTCTGTTAACAGCAATTTATCCTTTACAGCATTCTCACAGTTGTAAGCCAAAATATCCTGCAACCGACCCATAGAGGTCTATGGGAGAGATGTATAGACAAGCTCTGTGCAGGGAGGAAAGCAGATAAGTTGTGACATGATCAAATGTCAGCAGTGGAATTTTCCCCACTCTGTCAAAAAGAGTGAAAATTGCAGGATTTAGTTCTTTTTCAAATATAGAAAATAGTGACTTTTATTTTTTTTTTTTAAATCATCAAAAATAGTTTAAAAATACATTTATCCTAAAACTTGGTTTAAAAATTAGGTTATTTTCTTTAAACCCACTGTGACTCCCCCTTTAATTCTAGCACTGTGCAGGGAATTTAGATCTTTATAACATAATTGCTATATTATATATGTATTATATATACTGCTATACTGCTATATATAAGAGGTTAATCAACTAAAAACAACACTGGGGCAGAGTTATAGATCCTGTTTAATATTACAGTACAAACAATGTTGGATGATTAATTTGGAGTATCTTCTTAATGTCTGGTCTATGTGTATACCACTTAATAGTTGATCTACTCTGCACTAGAATCTTTCACCAAACTTTTTACCCGTGTTATTGCATCTTACGGCACACCCCATTTTGCTAAAGCCATGCAACATTTATAGTAACCTAGTAACATAGTTGATATGATTTGATAAATGAACACGTCAATTGAGGTAGGTGCCAAATGCCCCTTTAGAGCTATCAGCCATTACCACATGTGGTATTGAGTTCCATAGTCTCACTACTGTTACTGTAAAGAAGCCCCTTGTGCCCTCATGTTAATATGGTAAAACCTTTTTTTCTCTATAGGTAGAAGATGCCCCTTAGAGGCCTAGGTATAAAGAGATAATCGGAAAGATCTCTTTTCTGTCCTTTCATGTGTCTGTACATTGAAATTAGGGCCCCCCTAAGCTGTCTTTTTTAACACTGAACAACCCCAGGTTAGATAACTGATTTTGAACTCTACTCCAGTCATGCCCTTAATTATCTTGGTTGCCCTCGTCTGCACCCACTCTAGCTCCACTATGTACTTCCTGTATACACCTGCCCAAAATTGTGCATAGTATTCCATAAGTAGTCTGAGTTTGTATAGAGGCAATATTATGTCCTTATCATTTGTTCCTCTCTTGATGTATCCCATGATTTTATTGGCCTTGGCAGCAGCTACCTGGCACTGGTTGGTAAAATTAAGTTTACTGTCAGCTTCTATCCCCAAGTCTTTTTTACTATAGTAAAGACATCCCTCCATAGTACAGGTAATTAATTAGATCAGAAAAGGAGAAGGGGCGTAGTGACCCGGGGGAAGGGGGGTGATCCCCAGTCAAGGTTATTACATTGGGTACGGAAAGTATTCAGACCCCTTTAAATTGTTCACTCTTTGTTTCATTGCAGCCATTTGCTAAAAGCAAAAAAGTTCATTTTATTTCTCATTAATGTACACTCAGCACCCCATCTTGAAAAAAAACAGAAATGTAGGTAATGTTGCAAATTTATTAAAAAACTGAAATATCACATGGTCATAAGTATTCAGACCCTTTGCTCAGTATTGAGTAGAAGCACCCTTTTGAGCTAGTACAGCCATGAGTCTTCTTGGGAATGATGCAACAAGTTTTTCACATCTGGATTTGGGGATCCTCTGCCATTCTTCCTTGCAGATCCTCTCCAGTTCCATCAGGTTGGATGGTGAACGTTGGTGGACAACCATTTTAAGGTCTCTCCAGAGATGCTCAATTGAGTTGAGTTCAGGGCTCTGGCTAGGCCTGTCAAGAATGGTCACTGAGTTGTTCCGAAGCCACTCCTTTGTTATTTTAGCTGTGTGCTTAGGGTCATTGTCTTGTTGAAAGGTGAACCTTCGGCCCAGTCTGAGGTCCAGAGCACTCTAGAAGAGGTTTTCTTCCAGGATATCTCTGTACTTGGCCACATTCATCTTTCCTTCAATTGCAACCAGTCGACCTGTCCCTGCAGCTGAAAAACACCCCCATAGCATGATGCTGCCACCACCATGTTTCAATGTTGGGATTGTATTGGGCAGGTGATGAACAGTGCCTGGTTTTCTCCACACATACCGCTTAGAATTAACGCCAAAAAGTTCAATCTTCGTCTCATCAGACCAGAGAATCTTATTTCTCATAGTCTTGGAGTCCTTCATGTGTTTTTTTGCAAACTCTATGCGGACTTTCATATGTCTTGCACTGAGGAGAAGGAAATGGACAGCATGTGAGTTAAATATGAGTGTCATAGCAAAGCAAATTTGCTTCGATCCGAATTACTTCACGGTGAATAAACAGCTATTTCCAGGATGCAGAGAGCCGGGGTGGGCGGGTGGGCGGCAAAATGGCAGAAGCCCTTGGATGCCGCAGTCATGTCTCTCTCTCTCTCTCTCTCTCCAGCACGGACAACTTTTATTCATGTGGAAGGATCTGCTAACAAGCAAAGACACGGCTACCCAATCACATCACTAGAGAATATCTTGTGACCGTCTGATATCACAAAGGTCCTTACTAAATATTCGTTACCGCGAAGTATCAGGAAATCCGGAATCGTGGCGAATCGAAGATTTCCTGAAATTCAGATCAAATTCCACTTCTGCAGAATCGATGCCCTTCTGCTTTTCTGATCTAATTAATTACCTGTGCTATGGGGGGATGTCTTTACTATAGTAAATATAGTAATTTACAACTCCCCGTACAACTCCTTTAACATATTTTACCCTAGTGCTACTATTCTTATTTTATGTGCCTTTAATGTGGTACAATATCAAACGCATTTGAAGAGTCCAGATACACCACGTCCACAGTTTACCCAGGGACAGTCTAGAACTTACCTCCTTATAAAAACTGATCAGATTAGTCTGATATGACCAATCCCTGAAAAACCTATGCTGATACTGTGTTATAAGTTTATTATCATTGATATACTTCAGGATACTATCTCTTAGAAACCCTTGAAATAATTTTCCCATAACAGAAGTTAAATTTACAGGTCTACAGTTTCAGGACTTACTTTTAGACCCCTTTTTGAATATTGGTATCACATTTACTATGCACCAATCCTGTGGTACAGACATCTTAAATATTAGATACAAGGGTCTGTCTATCACAGTACATACAGTTAGGTCCAGAAATATTTGGATAGTGACACAATCTTCATGATTTGGGATCTGTATGCCACCACATTGGATTTGAAATGAAACAACTGAGATTCAATTATCCAGGTATAATGCAAGGGGTTGAACAAAAATATCACATGAAACATTTAGGAATTGCAACCATTTTTCTGCAAACTTTCCTTATTTCAGGGGCTCAAAGGTAATTGGACAAATTTACATTATCATAAATAAAATGTTCATTTTTAATACTTTGTAGAGAATCCTTTGTAGGCAACGGTGGGTTTTCTTCATTGTGATGCTTTGCCAGGCATTTACCTCAGCTGTCTTCAGTTGTTTCGTGTTTGTGGGTCTTTCTGTCTCAAGTTTTGTCTTAAGCAAGTGAAAGGCATTCTTGATCGGATTGAGATATGGTCATTGACTGGCTATTGCAGAATATAGCAGTTCTTTGCCTTAACCCCTTCCTGCTCTACACTGAGCGTATAATTAGCACTCACCGCCGTAATAGTACAGCGCTGCAATGCCACAGGCACAGAAGCTGTGCCTGCAGCATTTTTTCCAGGTCTCAGCTGTGTTACACAGACAAGGGCCCGGGACCATCAGCAGATTAACCCCCTGGATGCTGTGATCAATAGCGATCACGGCACATCCAGGGGGTCCAGGGGCAAGATCGCCCCACCCCTTCCCCCCCCATCGCCCCTGGGAACCCGATCTTATTGTGGGGAACCGATGGGTGACGTTGGGGGGAGTGGGAGGGGCCGATTTTGTTCCGGTTGCCATGGCAGCCAGGAGTTATGAATTTTGGAAGACAGGATGGGAAAATATGAAAAAAGTTGCAGAGCATTAACATACAAACTACCCTGTGTTGTTAAGGGGTTAAAAAAACTCGGGGGTTGTTTTTGCAGTATGTTTTGGATCATTGTCCATCTGTATTGTGAAGGACTGTCCAATCAACCTTGCTGCATTTGGTTAAATCTGAGCAGAAAGTATATCCCTGTATACTTCAGAATTATTCTGTATGCTTCTGTCACATCAATAAATACTAGTGGCCTGGTGCCTTTGGAAGCCATGCATGGCCATGCTATCACACTGCCTCCACCATGTTTTAAAGAGGATATGGTGTGCTTTGAGTCGTTTCAAGCCTTCTCCATATTTTCTTCTTCCCATCATTCTGGTACAGGTTGATCTTAGTTTCATCTGTCCAAAAAATGCTGTACCAAAACTGGGCTGGCCTCTTTAACTCCTTCCCGCAGGCATTTTTGATTTTCGTTTTTTACTGCCCGCCTTCCAAACCGTTAACTTTTTTATTTTTCTGTTCACAGAGCCATATGAGGGCTTAATGTTTGCAGGACAAATTGTTCATAATGGTACCATTTATTAAACTGTACAATTTACTGGGAAGCTGGAAAAATTTAGAATGGGGTGGAATTAGAGAAAAAGTGCATTTGTGCACAATTTCTCAAAGGCCGTAGGAAGCGAGACCCGTGTGGATCCAAACTGAGCTAGGAAAAAGTGAGATATTTGCTGGTAATGAAACCATTCGGTGGCCGGCAAGTATAGGACAGAAGTGAAGTAGTCAAAGGGCCTGAGCTCTAAGTTTGAGGAGTCGACCAGATCCGCAATATGGAACAGGCCCAACCTGCTCCAAGGGCGCACCATAGCAAGAGACAGTTCCCCGGGAGAAGTGGATTGTACAGGAATGAGACCATTGAGGGGGCATGGGAGGCCAGGGGGATTAGCTTAGAGCATGTGATCCATAGCGCCTGCGTGAAACAAATAGGCTCCAAGAGTCGGGTGGCAAGCGAAGGGGAGGACCACAGGAAAGCATTCGGATGCACAGAGGCCAACCACAGTTTTTCAATTTCAACCCATTAGGTATAGGCTTGGGACGCAGCCCAAAACTGAATAGTTCGTAGATGGGTCGCCCAATAATAATGCAGAATGTGTAGGACCACCAAGCCCCCCCCCCCCCCAGACTTGCCAGCCAACTTTACAGAGTAGGGAATACGATGGCATTTAGCATTCCAGATAAACTGGAAAATTACCTTTTAGAGGGATCGTAATTTTGGATTATGTTTTTTAATTTCCTTGGCAATCTTTGCTGCCTTTATTGTCTTTAATACAATTTAATTTTCTCTTTATAATTTTTTTAATGCAGCATCGCTACCCTCTTGTTTTGGTATCATTAATACTCTCTTTTTATCATTCATTGCACCCCTTACCATTTTAGTTAGGCACATTGGTTTTCCATTGTTTCTTATACTGTATGTCTATTCCCATAAGGTATCACATTTTTTACAGGCCTTATTTAGGATGATTTTGAAAAGGTCCCAATTAGTTTATGTTCGTTTCCTTTTGAGGACACTGTCTCAGTTAAAGCCATTAAGGTCCTTTCTTAGCTGGTGAAAATTGGCCTTCCTGAAGTTTAGTGTTTTTGTGGCCCTTCTATTAAACATCTTACTAAAAGATACATGAAAACTTATTATGTTGTGGTCATCAATTATCTACATCTCTTTGTAAAAATTAGGTACGTGGTTCCCAGTCTTCCTGAAAGTAGGACCCCTTTCAGGCAAGACTTTTGTTTGTGACCCTCCCCACTACCGTACTTAGTCCAATTTGAAAAAAGTCAGCTATATTTTGCCTCTATTATGTTTTTCAGCTTTATACTGCTTCTGTTGTGCTTCTTACTTTACACACACCTGTTACACACACAAATAGCTCTGCTACCTCCATGTTCCCCCCTGCAGACACATGCTGCCTCCTATGTTTTCCTTCCTGATACACATCTCTCCTACTTTTGTGCTACCCCTACACCCACAATTCTGCTGCTTTCTTGTTTCCTTCCTACATACCACCTGCTCCCTCCATACACTCACCTCTGCTGCCTTCATGTCACCCCACACTGAAATCTGCTACCTCCATGTTCCCTTCCACACACTCAGCTCTGCTACATTCACCCCCACACTCAACTCTTCTAATGCCACATTCCCCCCCCCCCACACACTCACTCCTGCTACATCTACGTTCCACCTCACACACACACTCACCTCTGATACATGCTTATTTCTTCCCCTACAGGCAGCCCTGGAGAGCTTCCATACATGACTGTGACATAATCAAAAGTTTTTTTTCAGCACTGCAAATACTAGCAGTTAGTATTGCCAGTAGTTTGTAGTCCTGCAGTGTGGAAGAAATTTCTCAACTTGGCTTGCATCAATACTGAAGTAGCTTCAATGCATTATAGGTGACATCATGCTGTGCACCATCATACTTTTAGATAGTCCAATAGATGTACCATTTCTTTAAAAATCTGTTTTTATAAATAGGCAAATGAGACTCAAGTGCAATGGGTATGCTAGAGTTTTCAAGGATTCTGCATTCTGGTTTGAAAATGGCCCTTCCTCTTGACTGTAAATGTCCACATATGTATATCATATCAAGACAGTATTATTTTGTGATACAGACAAAGGTCCCAAAATCAATGAATAAAATAAAATATAACTTTTATTCTGAACTATTAAAATATACCCTACACCTAGGGATGACGTCGACACATAAGATAAAAAGCCAAATAGAAACTAGTCCTCCAATACTTCTACAGTATAAGGATAGCTGTCTGATAATAGCTGCCTATATCCCTCAACAGTGGGGTTTATTAGAGTGAGACTCTACAATGTAAGTATAAAGTTATTCTCAACCAAAGGACTGCTCACTAACGGGCTCAATTCCTTTCAGCCCCACAGCAGGGTTTCAGTAATAGGACTGTTCTTATATCTATATCCCTTATAGACAAACAGATATCTGCTAAATGTGTTTACTAACGATTCGTGAGAAAACTTATCGTTCCAGATACCACTATCACATAGACCCATACTAATGGACGAGTTACAGGCATAATGATCATCAGCAACCCCCTCAGCCCAATGTCCACAAATATGGTTTCCTGCCCCAAATGACACTATTGTGAATACCTGTACTCATAGGTAAGTGCTCATAAGTAAACACATAGCAGAGGTTGATACATTTTTCTTAGTAAGTATTTCTCAACGCGTTTCCCCTATATCAATAAGGTTCATCAGGAGAGATATAATGGAAATAGATATTATGATCCTTGCTATAGTACTAGAGCTCACCATCAGAGCTCTGGGAATTGTGGTTTTTACCGCAAACTTTTTTATTTTGGATCATAATATCTATTTCCATTATATCTCTCCTGATGAACCTTATTGATATAGGGGAAACGCGTTGAGAAATACTTACTAATAAAAATGTATCAAACTCTGCTATGTGTTTACTTATGAGCACTTACCTATGAGTACAGGTATTCACAATAGTGTCATTTGGGGCAGGAAACCATATTTGTGGACATTGGGCTGAGGGGGTTGCTGATGATCATTATGCCTGCAACTCGTTCATTAGTATGGGTCTATGTGATAGTGGTATCTGGAACAATGAGTTTTCTCTTGAATCTTTAGTAAACAGATTTAGCAGAGATCTGTTCGTCTATAAGGGATATAGATATAAGAACAGTCCTATTACTGAAACCCTGCTGTGGGGCTGAAAGGAATTGAGCCCGTTAGTGAGCAGTCCTTTGTTTGAGAATAACTTTATACTTACATTGTAGAGTCTCACTCTAATAAACCCCACTGTTGGGGGATATAGGCAGCTATCATCAGACAGCTATCCTTATAGAAATATTGGAGGATTAGTTTCTATTTGGCTTTTTATCTTATGTGTTGACGTCATCCTTAGGTGTAGGGTATATTTTAATAGTTCAGAATAAAAGTTATATTTTATTTTATTCATTGATTTTGGGACCTTTGTCTGTGATACTTTAAATCTAAGTGGTTTCCTCTCACCGTCTGTGATTTCATTATTTTGTGATATTGAATCACAAAGAGATACTCTATATGTTTCTATCTGCAGCCACCCATTCACTATATTGCATATTGTAGCTTGACAAGGTTTTGCTAGCATATCTTATTATCTTGATATTAAATGTCTTTCATGAGAAATCACAGTTCTTAACCAAACTCAAGCTAAGTTAAGGGCATCATCTGTGTATCTAATTTTTGTAACATTTTCATTCAACTATTGCTCATATGCTGAGTGATAAATTTGACAAACTTTTACACTGCTTAGTCTATGCTTACAGAACCTATTAATTGGCTTACTTTGTGTCAGAATGTTTGCACACTTTGTAATATCATAAGCCACACCCCCATAAAAGCCTGGATAACCCCTTTAAGGGTGGAAATTCACTTTACTTTTCACATTACTGTCTGTGTACTTATAGCCTAGAAGCCTGCTTAGGCTACTGTAAGCTGATCATGTAACAGTTATAGTAACATGTTTATACAACTGTTCTAAAGTCATTTAGACACCATTAGACTGGTTGAATTAGCAATTTATTGTCTACTGTATATACAATCAATACTTTTTATCAAAAACTATTATTTCAAAATAATCTAGTGCATAGGACACTCTTGTTACAGTATGCTATCTCATGTACAGTATACTGGAAAACTAAAAAGTAAAAAGATCAGCTTTGTAATATTGCTGTCAGTGTCACTGTAACCAAAACTCTCATACAATCGACATTAGCCATATCATCTGGCATTATAAAAAATGCAATATAATAGTTACATCTGTGCCATAAGAATTGTTAGAAAATGGGGGGTGCTTCGAGTTACCGTGGCCTCAGGTTGCAATTTGGTTGATCATTTGCCACTTTTCCAAAACCCAGTTATTTATTTATTTATTTCTGATAGATCGATATGCCATAAATATGGAGTAAACCTCGAGTACAATGTTAAGTTAGCTTTTCAAAGCACTTTAAACCGTACTGCTAGTTATATACAACTTTCAGAAATTAATAGTACACTTTAATATATGAAACTTTGTAATGTATCTTATTAAAGAAATATGTTTTCTTCTCCACTTTTCAGGTAGAGCTACTTTCCACATATAGTCTATGAAGAGGGGAGGGGGTAGAAAAAACATTCAAATAATTACTACTACATTCTCCATAGAACTCTGTGTTTGAGACTGAATACAGAGACAAATAATGTAAAGAAGCAGTCAGATTGAAGATAAGGAGCAGGAGAACAACTTAATGAGTGGGGAAGGAAACAGATTTTCTTAATAATATGTATTAAAAAATTTCTTATATTCACATACGCTATTCATTTATAAACACTTGTTTATAACTGGAGGTATGCTTTAATAAATTTTTCTGTCAAAAAAGGCAACTTATGCATGTGAAAAAACATTTCAATTATTTTAGAGGCATGTTTCCATTTGTGATAAGTGAGAGTCTGAATGCTGGCTTTCCCCTGAAAGTTTATGGGCAATATACTATTACCTATTGTCAGCTGTTAAGAAAAAGAACAGGCTTTTTCTAAGTCACAGTGATCTAGGATCCTCGAATTTGCCCACAAGAGCTCCATAGCGATTAAATACCAGGAAGCGGGGTACAAACTTCTGAACAGATGGCACCACGTCCCATTTAAATTGCAGAAATTCTTTCCATCCACCTCTCCGAGGTGTTGGCGCTGTGACACGGAGGAGGAAACACTACTGCATGTCTTCTGGGAGTGCACTGGGATGAGAGATTTTTGGGAGGGAGTCCAACGGGTGATTTGTAAAGTTTTCCAGGTTACCCCTCTTTGCACACCGGCTTTCTTCCTACTCCACCTCTCGGACTACGCCCTCCACACTTAGCGTAAATCATCTTTATGGCACATGGTTAACGCCGCCAGAGCATGCATTCCTGCGCTCTGGAAGTCACAGAGTGCACCTTCCCTCCTCCATTGGATTCGTAGGGTGGAGGATATCCAGGGAATGGAGGATATCACCATGTCTCTTTGGGACAGGCATGGGGCTTCATCGATGCCTGGACGTCTTGGATCTTCTTTCAGGGTACCCAGGATTATAGGGATCTGGTGAGTTGAATCTCACCTGACAGGTCCCGCTTCCCTGGAATGGTTGCTGCGGCTTCTGGTTTCTGGCCTACCCTGACCCACCCAATCCTTTTTTTTTTTTACTTCTCTTTCTTTCCCCCTTTCTTTGCTTTTCTTTCATTTTCTTCCTTAGTCATATTATGGTTATTGTGCCTTGGCTTTACTGTTAGACTTTACTGTGCCGCATTGTATCTATTCTCAATTGTTTGAGATGTTTGTTTTTGGCCCATGTTGTTTGGGGCTTGCTTTCGTGTTTTGTATTGTGTGCGTCTTTGTTTTGATTGTTATAAATAAAGAATTTCTTAAAAAAAAAGAAAAAGAATAGGGTGTCTACAGTGTATTACTAGTCAGAAGAGTTAATTTTGACCATTTTAATTAAATATTATTTGCTGATAAACTATATTAGTTGATATGTTGTTATGGTATTTCATAGGACAGGTGGTTTATGCAAGTATTATAATGGTTTGTTTAAAAGAAGGAACATGTGTGCTAAAAGGGGTTGTGCCAAGATAGTAAGTTAAGATCTATCCACGTATTGGTGGTGGTCTGACCACTGGGACCCCCACCGATCCTGAGAAGTCCCTTTTCATCTGTGTGAATGAAGCAGCAAGATGTGCACACACATGCTACTGCTTCATTAATTCTCTATGAAATTGCTGAGATTGCCGAGTACAGGCAGTCCCATGGAGAATGAAAGGAGCAGCAGTGTGTATGTACAACTTACTTCCCTTTTCAAATGGGGGAAACAGGACCCCATTCTAATCCTAGCAGTTCAGCCCACACTTCTTATGGTTATACAACACCTTTAATAGTGTTTATGAAATTATATTATTCAAAATGTGCTTAAATAATAGTAAACAATGCATAGCAGTGAAATAAATAGATTTATGCTTTTTCTTTTTATGCAGACATGGAGTGAGACTTTAACGTCACCTAATAAGGTCAGTATCTAACATGATTACACTATGGGGGAATTTATTAAATGCTTTTTTGGCAGTATTTTAGCATAGAAAAGTCATAAATCATGGAATATTTGTGCAAAAAGTTGCTGTTTTTTTTCCGGCACATGCCAGTCTTTTAAATTTGCAAAAATAGTGGGCAGGTTAAGCAGGAGGGGGTGTGGCCAGCATCATTCTGGCATATTGACTGTATTAATATTAATAATATTAATAAATCTGTGCCTGCAGGAATAGGTTTCACTTTCTGTCTTTAGAGTAGTCCAAGATGCCCCAACTTTATTAAGAGTTATACATCTTTTACTAAATTTGGCAAATTTTAGTACAACTTCTGTTTAAGACTGGAGTATAATGCACTAGTCTTAATAAATATGGGACTCAGTGTCCTGATGATAAAAACACCACTATTCTGTTCATGCTACAAATAACACTGTATAGAAACCTGTATGACTGGCATGCATATATAATTGTTCATGTTTAGGCTTGAAAACTTAGTTTTGCAATGATTTGTAGCTAATACATTACATATAACTATGGCAAAAAATAGTCTTTTTTAGACAAAGGTCACAAAAATGACAATGTAAATACATTCTTTTTAATATGTTGTTTTGCTCAGCACAATATACATTATACATTGTGGTAGTTGTAGCCCCAGATTTAAGCTGTTTGTGCTTTGTGCTGGCTTTTATTTGACCTCTGGTACTGACAATGATGCTTGCCTACAGCAATACAGTGTCACTCTCTAAATACTGCAACCTTTTAGCAATAGAGGTGCTCTGAAACAAGAATTCAGCATCCAGGCTCATCTATTAGTCTAAACGCTAAAGCTTTGCCTCCGGTCTGTGCCAGTCACTATATTGGCTGCCTATTCAATACGGAATACAATATAAACTTATCACTCTCATCCACAAGAGTCTCCATAATGCTGCACCTCCCTACATTTCCTTCCTCATCTTGGTCTATTGCCCAACCTGTGCTCTCCGTTCACTCAATGACCTAAGGTTATCATCCTCTATTATCAGAACTTCTCACTCCTGTGTTCAAGACTTCTCCTGCGTTGCACCACTTCTCTGGAATGCTCTACTCAGGACCATCAGATTAACTCTCAATTTCTATAGCTTTAAGCGCAAACTAAAGACTCATATTTCCCTACAGGCCTACTACAATTCCTAATGTAAACCCTTTCGCAGTTAGAATCCCTAAAACTATCCCTCCTTTGTTCACACACCCAAATTACTCTACAGGATATGATGCCATATCAAACTTATAGGAATTTACGTGTTATTAACACCCAGCACCTCTCTGTCCCCCATCTCTTCACTCTCCTGTCCCAATCTGGCCACCAATCACTATAATGAAACCCTTAAGAGTGCACTGGATGAGGCGGCTCCCCCCTCCACTCGAAAAGCTGGACACAGGAGGCAGCAACCCTGGCATATGCCACAGACGCGTTTTCTTCAGCGGTGCTCTAGGTGTGCTGAACGTCTGTGGAGAAAATCACATACACCTGCAGACTTCCTCCACTTCAAATTTATACTTAAAACTTATAGTTCTGCCCTCCACCTTGCCAAATAAGCCTATGTCACCACTCTCATCTCTTCTCTCTCCTGTAACCCTAAAAGGCTCTTTGAAACTTTTCACTCAGTCCCAAGGTGCATGTGCCATTCACAGACCTTAGTGAAGATGACCTGGCCACTTATTTCCATGACAAAATTGATAAGATCCGTCAGGAAATAACTGCCCAATCCCCAGGCGGCATTGATCCCCTCACCAACCACAGTTCAGACTGTCCATTCTCAACTTTTGAACCTGTTACAGAAGAGGAAGTATCTCAGCTACTTTCTTCTTCTCGCCCTACGACCTGCAGTAGTGACCCTTTCCCCTCACACCTTCTCCAGTCTCTGTCTCCTGCTGTCACACCCTACCTTACTAAAATATTTAATCTTTCTCTCTCTTCTGGAATTTTCCCATCCTCTTTCAAACATGCTGTCATAACCCCGCTATTGAAGAAATCCTCCCTTGACCCATCCTGTGCTGCTAACTATGGACCTGTCTCTAACCTCCACTTCATCATCAAAATCTTGGAACTCTTGGTCTATTCTTGTTTAATCCGCAATCTTTCTGCTAACTCTCTTCTTGACCCCTTACAATATCGCTTCCACACTCTGCACTATACTGAAACGGCCCTCATAAAAGTCTCCAATGATCTCCTGACGGCAAAATCCAAAGATGACTTCTCTGTTCTTATTCTTCTAGATCTCTCAGCAGCATTTGACACTGTTAACCATCAACTCCTCCTCACTATGCTCCTCTCTGTCGGCCTCACGGACACCCGCTCTCCTGGTTCTCCTCTTATCTCTTTCTGTGTATCATGTGCGGGCTCTGTTTCTTCCCCCTCTTCCCCTTGCCGTTGGGGTTCCTCAGGGCTCGGTCCTAGACCCCCTAGGCCCACCAGTGAATGTCTCTCTGCTGTCTCAAATATCATGTCTTCACTCTATCTGAAACTGAATCTCTCAAAGACTGAACTACTTCTGTTTCCACCATCTAATAGATCTGTCCCTGATATCTCCATTGCAGTCTCCGGCCTTACCATAACTCCTAGGCAGCATGCTCACTGACTCGGGGTTATGTTTAACTCAGACCTTTCCTTCACCCCCTTCATATCCAATCACTCGCACGCTCATGTCATCTCCACCTCAAAAACATCTCCAGAATCTGCCCTTTCCTCAAAAGAGATACACTAAAGACACTTATTGTTGCCCTGATTCACTCTCTCCTTGACTACTATAACTCCTTACTAATCGGTCTTCCCCTTACTTCTCCTGTACAATCTATTCTGAATGCGACAGGCTCATCTATCAGTCTAGACACTACAGCGATGCCTCCGGTCTATGCCGGTCACTATATTGGCTGCCTATTCAATACAGAATACAATATAAACTTATCACCCTCATCCACAAGGGTCTCCATAATGCTGCACCTCCCTAATCTCTGTCTATCGCCCAACCCATGCTCTCCGTTCACTCAAAGACCTAAGACTAACATCCTCTATTATCAGAACCTCCCACTCCCGTATTGAACACTTCTCCCGAGTTGCACCACTTCTCTGGAATGCTCTATCCCAGACTATCTGATTAATCCCCAATTTCTATAGCTTTAAGCGCAAACTAAAGACACATCTTTTCAGACAGGCGTATCACAACTCCTAATGTAAACCCTTCCGTAGTTAGAATCCCTAAAACGTACCGTCCTCTGTTCACGCTCCCACATTACCTCACAGGATATGATGCTGTATCAGACTAACTTTAGATGTCCAGGCACCATCTGCACGTTAAAGGACACGACTGGTGACGGCTCATACAGCTTTATATATGTATAATGACAGTAACCTCTATTATAAAATTGTCTGACCATTGTATAAGCAATGCTACCTCCGATGCCACCCCTGCTACCTCTTGTGTCACCCCCTCGACCTCATAGATTGTAAGCTCTTGCGAGCAAGGCCCTCAGTCCCATTGTGTGAATTGACTATTTCTTTGTAATGTATCTTTTTTGTCTGTACTTGAACCCTACAAATTGTTCAGTGCTGCGGAATATGTTGGCGCTATATAAATAATGTATTATTATTATTATTATTATTATATTCATTTAAATCTCTGCTCTTTCTATGCTTAGTAGTTATATGGGCTATGATATTCAGTTAGTCGTTATATTTTCATCTTTTTTATGTGGATTTTATTCTAACTAAAATATATAGATGACTTTAAACTGGCCTTGTGAATAAAAAAAAAAATATTTTACCAACCTTAAGACATGCCCATAGAAAGGTATGTTATGAGTTACAGCATATTATCTTGTTTATTTAAAACGTACCTCCATTATAAAATAACTTTTCATAAAAAACAGTCCAAGTGAATATAAGAAACTTTGTTTCTTATTAAAGAAAAATGCTTCTTTCACCATTTATCAGACTGCTCCACTTCATCCACCCATATCCAGAAAGGAGACAAACTGTCAGACTTACACACAGATCAAGTTATACTAACATAGAAGTCAATGGGGAGCAGAGCTGAAGGAGGAAGCTGCTGAATCAATAGTGGGAGAGATACACATTATTGATAACATACTAAGTAAAGGTAAGGGAGAAAGCAGAGTCATAAATGGAGATAGAAGCATTTTTCTTTAATAAGATATATTACAAAGTTTCTTATATTTGCCATTCATTTATAAAAATTTGTGTTATAATTGGAAGTACACTTTAAGGATAGCTTTCCCGATAAAATTAGATTTGGTTTATTAAAATAATTAATTAATGCTGCAAGTGCCATATACAGTATGGTGTTGCATCCACACTCATCTGGTTAGCAGGGTTTTCTTTCTAAATTGGTTCAGTATACCTACCATAATGTTGCCCAAACTAGAGTGAACAATCTTACGTTCTGCAGTCTGTATTTATTTGAATACATTTTACTACCAACACACTTGGTAAAGTAACAAAATAAATGTATAAATTAAATGACACCAGGAGTAGATAATAATATAAACATATGAACCTGACATGTATCTGTCATCTTGTAGGACACCTGGTAAAACTACTACATCAACTTTATTTAGAGAGTTATTAGTGGAAGTAAAATGTCCCCTGAATAATGCAAATACACATTTAGTTTGCAGTGGTAATTATACTGATTAACAAAATATTCTTATTCTTATGTTTTATGTACTGTTCTACAGACAAAACCAAGATTACAACGAGGCGGCAGCTCAGCATCATTGCATAACAGTCTCATGAGGAATAGCATATTCCAGCTTATGATACATACACTTGATCCTCTTTCTGAAGGTATGCTAGATTTATATATCCACACTGTATAAGTGTTTAACGTATTGTGTATTTTAATAGTTTGATATTGTAGATTTGGCATCTGGAAAGGTTTCAATATAGCCCAGGAATGGAACATAAAGGAAGTCCTACATTTTAACTTTATATTTTTACATATATATATATACATAGTAGCCTTTTCCCTGAAAATATGTAATTAAAATCTGGTATGCAAGAATTTACATAATCTGAAGTAAAAGTCAAAACAGGAAGGGAAAATGGCCTTTTATTGCTGTTGAAATTCATGGCACTGTAATTTTAGTTTGTCGACATTTATTGCAAGTTACTATTTTTACACTATTTTGAATCCAACGTTTACTCTGTGGGTTTTGGATAACATGCGTTTGCAGGTAATGTGAATTCTGGAATGGAAAAAAGTGTGATTTAGCTAGCCATAACTTAAATATTATCATCAATGGCTGTTTTATTTTAGCCTTGAAAAGAAACTGAAAAAAACTTTTGTTGAAACTCATGTAGAAATCAAATATAGGAACAATAATATGTGTCTTGTTTAGTAAAACATTTACTCTTTAGGAACTCAACTACTTGTTTTTCATTTTTTCATTGAGGCATTCCAAGAGCCATACATTTTTTGTTTTTTTGTTGACAGAGCTGAATGATGTGGTGTTATTCATATAATAAATTGTAGTTCTTATTGGCATCATTCTTGTATACACATACTGCTGATTATTAGGTAACTTTTATTATTTTGGGGGGAGGGAACGGAAATGAAAGCAACTCTGTCAGTGTTTTTTGTGTGTGTTTTTTACATCATGCTTCACATGGTATAAAATATATATATATATATATATATATATATATATATATATACAGTGCCTTGCGAAAGTATTCGGCCCCCTTGAACTTTTCAACCTTTTGCCACATTTCAGGCTTCAAACATAAGGATATAAAATTTTAATTTTTTTGGTGAATAATCAACAACAAGTGGGACACAATCGTGAAGTGGAACAAAATTTATTGGATATTTTAAACTTTTGTAAAAAATAAAAAACTGAAAAGTGGGGCGTGCCAAATAATTCGGCCCCCTTAAGTTAATACTTTGTAACGCCACCTTTTGCTGCGATTACAGCTGCAAGTCGCTTGGGGTATGTCTCTATCAGTTTTGCACATTGAGAGACTGAAATTCTTGCCCATTCTTCCTTGGAAAACAGCTCGAGCTCAGTGAGGTTGGATGGAGAGCGTTTGTGAACAGCAGTTTTCAGCTCTTTCCACAGATTCTCGATTGGATTCAGGTCTGGACTTTGACTTGGCCATTCTAAGACCTGGATACATTTATTTGTGAACCATTCCATTGTAGATTTTGCTTTATGTTTGGGATCATTGTCTTGTTGGAAGATAAATCTCCGTCCCAGTCTCAGGTCTTTTGCAGACTCCAACAGGTTTTCTTCCAGAATGGTCCTGTATTTGGCTCCATCCATCTTCCCATCAATTTTAACCATCTTCCCTGTCCCTGCTGAAGAAAAGCAGGCCCAAACCATGATGCTGCCACCACCATTTTTGACAGTGGGGATGGTGTGTTCAGGGTGATGAGCTGTGTTGCTTTTACGCCAAACATATTGTTTTGCATTGTGGCCAAAAAGTTCGATTTTGGTTTTATCTGACCAGAGCACCTTCTTCCACATGTTTGGTGTGTCTCCCAGGTGGCTTGTGGCAAACTTAAACAAGACTTTTTATGGATATCTTTTAGAAATGGCTTTCTTCTTGCCACTCTTCCATAAAGGCCAGATTTGTGCAGTGTACAACTGATTGTTGTCCTATGGACAGACTCTCCCACCTCAGCTGTAGATCTCTGCAGTTCATCCAGAGTGATCATGGGCCTCTTGGCTGCATCTCTGATCAGTCTTCTTCTTGTTTGAGATGAAAGTTTAGAGGGACGGCCGGGTCTTGGTAGATTTGCAGTGGACTGATACTCCTTCCATTTCAATCTGATCGCTTGCACAGTGCTCCTTGTGATGTTTAAAGTTTGGGAAATCTTTTTGTATCCAAATCTGGCTTTAAACTTCTCCACAACAGTATCACGGACCTGCCTGGTGTGTTCCTTGGTCTTCATGATGCTCTCTGCGCTTTAAACAGAACCCTGAGACTATCACAGAGCAGGTGCATTTGTACGGAGACTTGATTACACACAGGTGGATTATATTTATCATCATCAGTCATTTAGGACAACATTGGATCATTCAGAGATCCTCACTGAACTTCTGGAGTGAGTTTGCTGCACTGAAAGTAAAGGGGCCGAATAATATTGCACGCCCCACTTTTCAGTTTTTTATTTTTTACAAAAGTTTAAAATAACCAATAAATTTCGTTTCACTTCACAATTGTGTCCCACTTGTTGTTAATTCTTCACCAAAAAATTTAAATTTTATATCTTTATGTTTGAAGCCTGAAATGTGGCAAAAGGTTGAAAAGTTCAAGGGGGCCGAATACTTTCGCAAGGCACTGTATATATATATATATATATATATATATATACAGTCATATGAAAAAGTTTGGGCACCCCTATTAATCTTAATCATTTTTAGTTCTAAATATTTGGGTGTTTGCAACAGCCATTTCAATTTGATATATCTAATAACTGATGGACACAGTAATATTTCAGGATTGAAATGAGGTTTATTGTACTAACAGAAAATGTGCAATATGCATTAAACCAAAATTTGACCGGTGCAAAAGTATGGGCACCTCAACAGAAAAGTGACATTAATATTTAGTAGATCCTCCTTTTGCAAAAATAACAGCCTCTAGTCGCTTCCTGTAGCTTTTAATCAGTTCCTGGATCCTGGATGAAGGTATTTTTGACCATTCCTCTTTACAAAACAATTCCAGTTCAGTTAAGTTTGATGGTCGCCGAGCATGGACAGCCCGCTTCAAATTATCCCACAGATGTTCAATGATATTCAGGTCTGGGGACTGGGATGGCCATTCCAGAACATTGTAATTGTTCCTCTGCATGAATGCCTGAGTAGATTTGGAGCTGTGTTTTGGATCATTGTCTTGCTGAAATATCCATCCCTGGCGTAACTTCAAATTCGTCACTGATTCTTGTACATTATTCTCAAGAATCTGCTGATACTGAGTTGAATCCATGCGACCCTCAACTTTAACAAGATTCCCGGTGCCGGCATTGGCCACACAGCCCCAAAGCATGATGGAACCTCCACCAAATTTTACAGTGGGTAGCAAGTGTTTTTCTTGGAATGCTGTGTTTTTTTGACGTCATGCATAACGCCTTTTTGTATGACCAAACAACTCAATCTTTGTTTCATCAGTCCACAGGACCTTCTTCCAAAATGAAGCTGGCTTGTCCAAATGTGCTTTTGCATACCTCAGGCGACTCTGTTTGTGGCGTGCTTTCAGAAACGGCTTCTTTCGCATCACTCTCCCATACAGCTTCTCCTTGTGCAAAGTGTGCTCTATTGTTGACCGATGCACAGTGACACCATCTGCAGCAAGATGATGCTGCAGCTCTTTGGAGGTGGTCTGTGGATTGTCCTTGACTGTTCTCACCATTCTTCTTCTCTGCCTTTCTGATATTTTTCTTGGCCTGCCACTTCTGGGCTTAACAAGAACTGTCCCTGTGGTCTTCCATTTCCTTACTATGTTCCTCACAGTGGAAACTGACAGGTTAAATCTCTGAGACAACTTTTTGTATCCTTCCCCTGAACAACTATGTTGAACAATCTTTGTTTTCAGATCATTTGAGAGTTGTTTTGAGGAGCCCATGATGCCACTCTTCAAAGGAGATTCAAATAGGAGAACAACTTACAATTGGCCACCTTAAATACCTTTTCTCATGATTGGATACACCTGGCTATGAAGTTCAAAGCTCAGTGAGGTTACAAAACCAATTTTGTGCTTCAGTAAGTCAGTAAAAAGTAGTTAGGAGTATTCAAATCAATAAAATGATAAGGGTACCCAAATTTTTGCACCGGTCAAATTTTGGTTTAATGCATATTGCACATTTTCTGTTAGTACAATAAACCTCATTTCAATCCTGAAATATTACTGTGTCCATCAGTTATTAGATATATCAAATTGAAATGGCTGTTGCAAACACCCAAATATTTAGAACTAAAAATGATTAAGATTAATAGGGGTGCCCAAACTTTTTCATATGACTGTATATATATTTATTTTTTATTATTTTTTTTTTATATATACAGTGCTGGCCAAAAGTATTGGCACCCCTGCAATTCTGTCAGATAATACTCAATTTCTTCCAGAAAATGATTGCAATCACAAATGCTTTGGTAATAATATCTTCATTTATTTTGCTTGCAATGAAAAAACACAAAAGAGAATGAAAAAAAAAGTCAAATCATTGATCATTTTACACAAAACTCCAAAAATGGGCCGGACAAAAGTATTGGCACCCTCAGCCTAATACTTGGTAGCACAACCTTTAGACAAAATAACTGCGAACAACCGCTTCCGGTAACCATCAATGAGTTTCTTACAATGCTCTGCTGGAATTTTAGACCATTCTTCTTTGGCAAATTTCTCCTGGTCCCTGAGATTTGAAGGGTGCCTTCTCCAAACTGCCATTTTGAGATCTCTCCACAGGTGTTCTATGGGATTCAGGTCTGGACTCATTGCTGGCCACTTTAGAAGTCTCCAGTGCTTTCTCTCAAACCATTTTCTAGTGCTTTTTGAAGTGTGTTTTGGGTCATTGTCCTGCTGGAAGACCCATGACCTCTGAGGGAGACCCAGCTTTCTCACACTGGGCCCTACATTATGCTGCAAAATTTGTTGGTAGTCTTCAGACTTCATAATGCCATGCACACGGTCAAGCAGTCCAGTGCCAGAGGCAGCAAAGCAACCCCAAAACATCAGGGACCTCTGCCATGTTTGACTGTAGGGACCGTGTTCTTTTCTTTGAAGGCCTCTTTTTTTTTTCCTGTAAACTCTATGTTGATGCCTTTTCCCAAAAAGCTCTACTTTTGTCTCATCTGACCAGAGAACATTCTTCCAAAAAGTTTTTGGCTTTCTCAGGTAAGTTTTGGCAAACTCCAGCCTGGCTTTTTTATGTCTCTGGGTCATAAGTGGGGACTTCCTGGGTATCCTACCATAGAGTCCCTTTTCATTCAGATGCCAACGGATAGTACGGGTTGACACTGTTGTACCCTCGGACTGCAGGGCAGCTAGAACTTGTTTGGATGTTAGTCGAGGTTCTTTAGCCACCATCAGCACAATCTTTTGTTGAAATCTCTCGTCAATTTTTCTTTTCCGTACACATCTAGGAAGGTTAGCCACAGTGCCATGGGCTTTAAACTTCTTGATGACACTGCGCACGGTAGACACAGGAACATTCAGGTCTTTGGAGATGGACTTGTAGCCTTGAGATTGCTCATGCTTCCTCACAATTTTGCTTCTCAAGTCCTCAGACAGTTCTTTGGTCTTCTTTCTTTTCTCCATGCTCAATGTGGTACACACAAGGACACAGGACAGAGGTTGAGTCAACTTTAATCCATTTCAACTGGCTGCAAGTATGATTTAGTTATTGCCACCACCTGTTATGTGCCACAGGTAAGTAACAGGTACTGTTAATTACACAAATTAGAGAAGCATCACCTGATTTTTCAAAGGGTGCCAATACTTTTGTCCACCCCCTTTTTTATGTTTGGTGTGGAATTATATCCAATTTGGCTTTTTGACAATTCTTTTTGTGGTTTTCCATTGAAGACAAATTAAATGAAGATATTATTACCAAAGCATTTGTGATTGCAATCATTTTCTGGAAGAAATTGAGTATTATCTGACAGAATTGCAGGGGTGCCAATACTTTTGGCCAGCACTGTATATTACAGTGGGGAAAAAAGTATTTAGTCAGCCACCAATTGTGCAAGTTCTCCCACTTAAAAAGATGAGAGAGGCCTGTAATTGACATCATAGGTAGACCTCAACTATGAGAGACAAAATGAGAAAACAAATCCAGAAAATCACATTGTCTGATTTTTTAAGAATTTATTTGCAAATTATGGTGGAAAATAAGTATTTGGTCACCTACAATCAAGCAAGATTTCTGGCTCTCACAGACCTGTAACTTCTTCTTTAAGAGGCTCCTCTGTCCTCCACTCATTACCTGTAGTAATGGCACCTGTTTGAAATTGTTATCAGTATAAAAGACACCTGTCCACAACCTCAAACAGTCACACTTCCAACTCCACTATGGTGAAGACCAAAGAGCTGTGGAAGGACACCAGAAACAAAATTGTAGGCCTGCACCAGGCTGAGAAGACTGAATCTGCAATAGGCAAGCAGCTTGGTGTGAAGAAATCAACTGTGGGAGCAATAATTAGAAAATGGAAGACATACAAGAACACTGATAGTCTCCCTCGATCAGGGGTTCCATACAAGATCTCACCCCGTGGGGTCAAAATGATCACAAGAACGGTGAGCAAAAATCCCAGAACCATACGGGGGGACCTAGTGAATGACCTGCAGAAAGTTGGGACTAATGTAACAAAGGCTTCCGTCAGTAACATACTACACTAACTAGGGACTCAGATCCTGCAGTGCCAGACGTGTCCCCCTGCTTAAGCCAGTACATATCCAGGCCCGTCTGAAGTTTGCTAGAGAGCATTTGGATATTCCAGAAGAGTATTGGGAGAATGTCATATGGTCAGTAGAACTGTTTGGTAGAAACACAACTCGTCGTGTTTGGCGGAGAATGAATACTGAGTTGCATCCAAAGAACACCATATCTACCGTAAAGCATGGGGGTGGCAACATCCTGTTTTGGGGCTGTCTCTCTACAAAGGGACCAGTACGATTGATCCGTGTACATGAAAGAATGAATGGGGCCATGTATCGTGTGATTTTGAGTGCAAACCTCCTTCCGTCTGCAAGTGCATTGAAGATGAAACATGGCTGGGTCTTTCAGCATGACAATGATCCCAAGCACACCGCCAGGGCAATGAAGGAATGGCTTCGTAAGAAGCATTTCAAGGTCCTGGAGTGGCCTAGCCAGTCTCCGGATCTCAACCCCATAGAAAACCTTTGGAAGGAGTTGAAAGTCCGTGTTGCCCAGCATCAACCCCAAAACATCACTGCTCTAGAGGAGATCTGCATGGAGGAATGGGCCAACATAATAATGTGGCAATAATGTGTGCCAACCTTGTGAAGACTTACAGAAAACGTTTGACCTCTGTCATTGCCAACATAGAATATATAACAAAGTATTGAGATGAACTTTTGTTATTGACCAAATATTTATTTTCCACCATGATTTGCAAATAAATTCTTTCAAAAATCAGACAATGTGATTTTCTGGATTTGTTTTCTCATTTTGTCTCTCATAGTTGAGGTCTACCTATGATGTCAATTACAGGCCTCTCTCATCTTTTTAAGTGGGAGAACTTGCACAATTGGTGGCTGACTAAATATTTTTTTTTCCCCGCTGTATAACAGTTTTTGCATTTTTTTCATGCCATACGTGATGAGGTTTAAATAATTGTTTAATTGTTGAATTTAATTCTTGTCATGACAACCATTGTGGCAAATTCCCAAGATGCTTCAGTTGCTATTAGACTAAGGAGTTCAATGGCTCTGATCACAGTTAAATTGGTTTTCCAGGTCTAAGAAAATGTGACTAAAGGCAGGAAATGCTTGTTATATGAATGAACAAACATAACTGAGCACTTTTATGTGTGTTAGGGCCATTTTACCATTCCTTATATTTTCAGGATCATGCAATACTTCCTGGCTGTGGGAGTGTCAGTGCTTTTACTGACACCCTTTCCCTGCTTCCACCCACTGTACTTCTTAACAGATTTTCATTGACACCTAGTACAACCTGTGATGATAATCTCCGTCTGGCTACTTGCTATATACATACATGTTTGTATGTGTGTGTTTGTGTATAAATATAATAAATATATATATATATATATATATATATATATATATATGCATATACTGTACATATTTACCTATATACACACGTGTGTGTAATATATATTTATATATATATATATATATATATATATATATATATGTGCATATCTAAAATCCTACTTTCAAGAGAATGTCTGAAGTAGATATTGATTATAGTGAAAGTCAGCTTATATTTCAACATATTGGGGCAGATTGATTAATACTGGCATTTCATACATTTGTGAAAAGTGGAGAGTAAAGCTCAGAACAGGGAATTTGTTGCCAGAGATGCAACACATTATCACACATCTACTCCAGAAAACTGATATCTAAAATGGTATCTAGAATATCAATGTGCTTGTACATTTTGATAAAACTGATTTTAACCCCTTCCTGACATCCACCGTGCTATTAAGGCGGATGTCAGGTCTTTAACCACTTCCGGACCGCCCATTGGGTTTTTACGTCCGGATAGTGTTTTTTTATTCTGCAAGGACGTACTGGTATGTCCTTGTAGTTTTGAGCAGCTGCTGAAATGGAGAGCCGGCTGTAACTACAGCCTAAGCTCCCCTAGAGAAGACAGGGAAAGTTTATTACCTTCCCTGTCTTCCCAATCGCTGTGTACATAGCGCTTAATGAGTGCTGTGTACACAGCTATGGGCGCCGCCATGATGTGGCTCCTCTCTGACCTGGTGGTTACGTGATCCGCTGAGATCAGAGTCTTTTAGAGCTGATGGGTCCTACAGGACCCAGATCAGCTCTGTAGTAATGGGCAGGAGGCTGTTTTTCTCCTGCAACTGGTTCTATATGTATCATCCCCAGTTACTGGGAAAATCAGCCTCCCCCACCAAAAACATTGTGATCAGATGTCCCCAAAGGTCTATTATGACCTAATAGGGACACAATGTGAAAAAAAAAAAAAAATTAAACAAAATAATACTTCAATAACACGTGCTTATTACAGGTTCTAGCCCCACCCCCGACGACACCATACAAAATAAAAATTACCGTAACATTTTTTTAGTAGCACTTTGTGCTATTAAATAAAAAAAAGATAAAGTGAAAAACAGACACATTTTCCCTCCTCTTTTGTTTATATTTCCCCGGATATAAAAAAAATTCTTATTCTATTATTTTTACATAAGCAAATAATGAAAATGAGCATACATGCCATGTGTCTACATATATGACTGTTTTTAGGCCTCTGTGGGCTCTTATTTTGAGATCTCCAGAATGGGGTCCCCCTGATACCTGTCTCATGGCCACTTTAACTGGAGAGTTGGCTGCAGATACTTGACTCTATTTATTAAATTATATAGAGATTCCCAAAATAATCAAGTATGCTAAACTATTTTTGGGATACTAGTAAAGGGAGAGAGCAATGCATTTGCTGCCACCTCTCTGTTCACACTGGCTACAAGATGGGCCTGGGGTCTTCTGCTTCTTCAGAAAGGTGTGGGTCTTAGAGGTTGGACCCACATCTATTGGACATTTATGGCATATCAATAAAAGGAGAATTTTGAAGGGGTAGAAGACACTTTGAGCACTTGAGGAGAACTGAGCAAATATAACAGTGGATGAAGAGATTGCTGAGACTGTAACAAAATATTTGTAGAGAAAGATCAACAGGCTCAACAGGAGAAAAGAAAAGACCTCTTGAGACTGGTTTAAAAACCAAAAATAAATATTATACTGTAATATTGATATTACAAATTGAGTAATATCTACCCAGTAAAGAATAAGGTACAGTTTATAGTTGTGGAAAACCCAAATTTACTTGTATGTCCGCATTTGATATTTGA
This sequence comes from Leptodactylus fallax, assembly GCA_947044405.1. Classification (NCBI taxonomy): domain Eukaryota; kingdom Metazoa; phylum Chordata; class Amphibia; order Anura; family Leptodactylidae; genus Leptodactylus; species Leptodactylus fallax. Next base: position 4,273,577 of record CAMRHE010000096.1, read on the forward strand.
AATATTGAAAATATTTGAGACACTAGTACCAAAGAAAATCATGACTCTACCAGACGGATGTTGCTAATAATAAATCTTTACCAGCAAAAATTAGTTATGGGGAAACATGAAGAGATTATATGTAAGCCATAAGAAAAGTATTAATCAGTCTCAAAATGTATATGAATTTCCTATTTATGAAGGATATAAATCTTCAGGGGCCTTTTAACATAAAAACTTTTAAAAAGTATAACGCCTGTCGGGTAGGTTGCTCGGTAGCAGCAATGGTGCGGACCCAACCAGTCAGGGACACAATGTCCGGTGCAAAGAGGTTTATTTGAAAAATAGCAAAATAAATAAACCTTACGTCGGGTACAAAAATAAGCAAAATAAGATACAACCTTAACCTTAACCTTAGGCAAAACAAAACTCCTGCTCGTCCGAGTACTAACTGAATAGAATAAGGCTAACTATACGTGTGGCTTACTTCCAACCACACGAACAAACAAAATAGCAAAGTTAGGTCTCACCAGACTCTCAGTATTCCTGGACAGACCCAGGCGCCTCCTCTCACTCCCAGGATCTGCCCTGAAGTGCAGGCTCTGCAGCCTTTTATGGCCCAGTAACGAGCCTAGGACCCAAACCTGGGCTCAGGCCTACTCAAAACCTGCACTGCACGACACATAAGTCTGAAATCTGGGGGAGATATACCATGACTCCAGTACTCTGCCTGTCACCTTCTCACACGCCCTAAATTCACAGGAAGCTTCAATAAAAAATACATTTACTGTTCTTTACTTACAAGTACATGGTACCACAATGTGCAAAGCTTGTGTACCTGTTGTCATAAATGTTTATGTAGGTTGACAGAGCCATAGTACATATCAGGTTATGAATTTTCATAGTTCACTAAACACTTTCAAACCTGGCATACAGTGCTGGCCAAAAGTATTGGCACCCCTGCAATTCTGTCAGATAATACTCAATTTCTTCCAGAAAATGATTGCAATCACAAATGCTTTGGTAATAAGATCTTCATTTATTTTGCTTGCAATGAAAAAACACAAAAGAGAATGAAAAAAAAGTCAAATCATTGATCATTTTACACAAAACTCCAAAAATGGGCCAGACAAAAGTATTGGCACCCTCAGCCTAATACTTGGTAGCACAACCTTTAGACAAAATAACTGCGAACAACCGCTTCCGGTAACCATCAATGAGATTCTTACAATGCTCTGCTGGAATTTTAGACCATTCTTCTTTGGCAAATTTCTCCAGGTCCCTGAGATTTGAAGGGTGCCTTCTCCAAACTGCCATTTTGACTGTAGGGACCGTGTTCTTTTCTTTGAAGGCCTCTTTTTTTTCCTGTAAACTCTATGTTGATGCCTTTTCCCAAAAAGCTCTACTTTTGTCTCATCTGACCAGAGAACATTCTTCCAAAAACTTTTTGGCTTTCTCAGGTAAGTTTTGGCAAACTCCAGCCTGGCTTTTTTATGTCTCTGGGTCAGAAGTGGGGTCTTTCTGGGTATCCTACCATAGAGTCCCTTTTCATTCAGACGCCGACGAATAGTACGGGTTGACACTGTTGTACCCTCGGACTGCAGGGCAGCTAGAACTTGTTTGGATGTTAGTCGAGGTTCTTTAGCCACCATCCGCACAATCTTTTGTTGAAATCTCTCATCAATTTTTCTTTTCCGTCCACATCTAGGGAGGTTAGCCACAGTGCCATGGGCTTTAAACTTCTTGATGACACTGCGCACGGTAGACACAGGAACATTCAGGTCTTTGGAGATGGACTTGTAGCCTTGAGATTGCTCATGCTTCCTCACAATTTTGCTTCTCAAGTCCTCAGACAGTTCTTTGGTCTTCTTTCTTTTCTCCATGCTCAATGTGGTACACACAAGAACACAGGACAGAGGTTGAGTCAACTTTAATCCATTTCAACTGGCTGCAAGTGTGATTTAGTTATTGCCACCACCTGTTATGTGCCACAGGTAAGTAACAGGTGCTGTTAATTACACAAATTAGAGAAGCATCACATGATTTTTCAAAGGGTGCCAATACTTTTGTCCACCCCCTTTTTTATGTTTGGTGTGGAATTATATCCAATTTGGCTTTTTGACAATTCTTTTTGTGGTTTTCCATTGAAGACAAATTAAATGAAGATATTATTACCAAAACATTTGTGATTGCAATCATTTTCTGGAAGAAATTGAGTATTATCTGACAGAATTGCAGGGGTGCCAATACTTTTGGCCAGCACTGTAGATATATTGACCATAAAGTTTTGTTTTATGTTAAATTCCTCTTTTTTATCATCAAAACGATTGATTTCTCCTGTAACTGGGACTGATACATATAGCCCCAGTTACAGGAGGAATGCAGCCTCCTGCCTATAACTTCTGAGCTGACCTGGGTCCTCTAGGACCCAGCAGCTTTAATAGTCTCTGATCATGTGACCGCTTGGTCATAGGGGAGCTGCATTATGAGCCTCATTGAGCTCTGTGTACACAACTATTGAGAACCAGTTCTGCATGATTTTATGCAGCTGCTTAACACTGCAAGGATGTAAGAGTACCATCTTGCAGAATAAGAAAGGGACCGCGGTCCGGAACTGGTTAAAAAGGAAATGGGTTCATAAAAAATACACAAAGGTACCATGTTTTAATGCCCAAGGGGTTCAGTGTCCATATATATACATATCTATATATATGAACAGAGACAAACAAGGTGACAAACAAGTAAAACAGTTTTTAAAATAAAAGGGAGAATAGACAGAAATTTTTAAAACTTAGAGTATTTCTGTTTCCATGGGTTTTGGAGGGTCTCTCAGATGGGATGGCCACACTAAGATTGTTTTCTTCCAAAGTCTGCCAATGTTCCATGGCATTCCCAATTTTTTTCGTAATATGATATCTTGATAAGCTGGGAAATGAATTGTTCCATCTCCTCCCCTTTTCCTCATCTTGGAAAGCTGGGAAATGATTTGTCCCATCTGCACTCAGCAAAGTTGATTACTCATAGATGACTGAGGGCACTGTTCAGTAACAACCCCCCGTTCTATGCCTGACTGATTTTCGATAGGGACAACTAGTTATAAAGCAATAAAACTGGCTTGGTAGGATATCTGGTCTTGTGATTGCAGGAAGTCTGACTACTGATCCATTCTACACCTACCAATGTAATATACTGATGACGCATGCATAAACAATATATTCACTAATGATATATACATAACCAATATAATTCAGTAAGGATATATACACAAGTGGGTTCTTTTCATCACACCATGTTCTTTCCATCTCAAGATAATCTACTGGTCACATGATTCATTTGCGATTACATATGCCTATGAAGCCTATGGAGAGAGGAGAAGGGAAAAGTCAGTAGGAAGTGCAGGAGATTTAGAGAAGAAGGATGCTGAATAGAAGCTATCACAGCCATAGCACTTGATTCACATCAGTATATGTTAATATTTTGCTATATATGTCCTGCAAGTTCCTGGGGCTGTTTCTGAGTGAGAGAGAAAAAGTTACATAACAAATTCTTTTGTACTTACTATGAGCAGTGTCACAGAATCATGGCATCTAATTTCCACCCACCAGTTCAGAGGGGAATACCAACTATAGATATAGCATGCTGTGGAACAAACTGCCTAAAACTGAATACAATAAGTCAAATAATAATTATTAATAGTTCTCCTCATGTACACACACACACACACACACACATACACGTACTTATCCTCAAAAGTCACCTGAAATGACAGGTGTGCTTTAAACTGTTATAGATTTTTTGACTTGTCTAATGCTAAATGATAAATGTGGATCATCTTCAGACACTTTATCATTTTTTAGTTGGGTTTCTGAAAAAACAATTCCCCTCTTCTTTATCCCAAAAAGCCCCACTAGTTTCTAATATGCCCCATCACCTTGTCAGGAAAGGTACAGAAAGTGTCTAAAATAGTTAATAATGAACACAATTTTTTCTGGCTAAGTTTCAACAGTAAATGTTTCCTGTTATATATAGTGCAGAACAAATGATTTAAAAAAAATCCCGAAAACAAAAATTTCTTCCCCACTAAATTTAACAAGAGTTAATTAAGAAATTGTACAGCTTGAAAAACAAGCCCATATATAGCTACTGTGCATCAGCATCAAAATGAAAATGATATGGAGCTCAGGATGCATCAACAAATGATTTATTTTCCATAAAGCATTTTGTATGCATAAGTAAAACATTAGATAAGGTGCACATTTGGTATCACTTTAATTATAGCTATTCATAGAAAAAAAATTAAAAAGTTATTTATACCACAAAATCCCCCAAATCAATTGTGAAAATGCTGTTCTTCCACATATTCATCTACAAAAAAGAAAAGAATAGCTATAATTAAAGTGATACTAAATATGCAGCAAATATGCAGGGGAAGTACATAGCCAGGTGCATAGCCAGAGGGAGGTAGCTAAATACCAAATTCATCAGTTTAGGACTTCAGCCATTAGTAGATAGTGGGACATAGAGCTGTGAGCAAGTAGATGAGAAGAGCTATATTCTTAAAATCAGTTTTCAGTGCAAATTTAAAGGGGTTGGCCTCTTTGAGACCAATATTGAGAGACAAATGTTATTGTTTGTATAATAAAAAAGATATTCAATTTTGCTATACACTTTCTTTATCAATTCCTCACAGTTTTCTAGATCTCTGCTTGCTGACATTCATTCTGCTTACTTCTAGTGGATAAAATTCTGACCATGGTCATGTGATTTATGGTCTATGGTCATGTAATGAACATACAGGTCTCCAAGACAGGGTCTTGCTCCAAATGTTCGCCACAATATCATCCTTTCACGGCAGAAAACTGGGCTGGAGGGATTGATAAATCTCCCCCAAATTAGTAGGCTACAAAAAGTCGCAGTATAGCCCTGGCCTTACCACAGTGACTGATGCTGGATGCACATGCCAGTGTCTAGCCATAACCACAATAGTAAATCTGGGCTGGAAAGTGAATGGAAAGTCAAGGATGACGTCTTCACTCTAGATCTAAAGAGACCATACAATCCCTATGTAGAGGAATTTTCAGGGAGGGCATAAACAAATGAATGCCAATGTGGAGGCTCTTCAGGTGGCTTGAAGTGGTACAAAACATAGTAGACTTCATGGCATCTATGGAATCTGCCACATGTATACAGATTAACTATAGACACTCTTATGTGGTGTTGGGATATTTCTGTGAATCTGGGCCATGTATTTTGGATGTACTATTTACAGCTGCAGCAGCCAACTATCTTTATAACATGTCCCGTTTTGAACACTGTGCCTAATAAATGCCTATAATATGTAAAGTTGATAGTAGTATAATGTTGTACCGTGTTAGCCATTGAAAGTAGTGGAAGAGTGAAGAAATCAGGCTTCTAAGAAATCAGATTTCTAAAAGGTATGGCCTGATTTCTTCACTCTTCCACTATAATATGTAAAGTTATAGCTGTTTTTCAGGCTATACAGTGTTCTCCTGTGGGTGAATTGTAGTTTGTTGTATAATGTTATCCTAATGTTAATTTTAATAGTAAATGTTTCCAAACATACAGCATGTGTAGTGCCATACTGTATGTCTTCTTTTTTGCATTGCTTGTTATGTTGATCTTATTGGAAAATATTGTTCACAGTGCCTTTGGGTAGCATGATGATGAAATATTTAATTTCTCAACAGGGATAGTATCCTGTTGGAAGGGATAGTAATGTCATAAATGACTGCATTGTCAAATAAAAGCAGAAGATTAAATATACATGACAGGGGGATACATTAGTATTTTGCAGGCAGAGTTCTTTCACCCTGGGTGTTCTTCTCATCCTGGGTTATCTCATTCACTTGTGTTCGCTGACCTTTCTTCTGCACCTTTCATTCTCCTATTCCTATCATTAAAAATTAATCATTTCAGGTCCTATTTTTGATATCATTACGTGTATAATTGGCTAAATGCTTTTAGAGCTTCCTGCAGAGCTAAAACAGCGTGAACAACAAATGCAGGAAATCATAGACTGTGAAAATGCTTCTTCACAATTTAAGCAAGAAAATAGTAGCTGTGACGCTGTTACGCTTAAATACCTTTGTATGCGTATATCAGACACGACGAATTTACTGATTATACTGTGAATACTGTATAGTTTGTATCATAGCACGCAAGCTATTATCAGAACAACTGTTTCTTTGAGAGAATCCAATATATTGTAATGTTATCAGAACACAACTTAATAGGAGAGTTACTAGTAATGGATGTAATAGTTTATGAAATGATACAATTTCTGTTAGAAACATCCATTTTTCTAGACAGAGGATGACATAGTGGTTTATTTTGTCTCATAAACTGCATTTCACATTAATAAAGTTATATAGGAAGTTGTATAGCACTATATAAGGAAGAATGTCACATATGGGTTTATTGGTGACAGAGGTCACCAGTCAAAAATGAGATACTGTTTATACTACGTATTAACAGTATCTGCACATGTAACCTCTGAAGCCAGTGATAGGCGATACCTTTTAGAGGTATCACTCTCTTCTTCAGACAGAGCTAGTACTCTCAAAAGCTTACTATCAAATATACTCAGTTAGCCTCTAAAAGGTATCGCCTGATTTCTTCACTCTTCCACTAGGAAAATCTTAAAAAAATGACAGACCTAAAAGATTCTGCGTTGAAAATAAAAAAACACATGTAAAGTAAACCCATGTATACACAAATGCATGTAAACTCATATAAAGTAAACGCATATAAAGTAAAAAAAAATTGCACTGTATGTAGGGATTTTCATATTTAGTCCTAAGGCTAAATATTTGGAGAATTAGCTCGGTTTTTTTAAGCCAAAGTCAAGACTGCCTTGAAAAGGAATGGGACATATAAAGGAAGCATGTATACTTCTTCCCCCTGTTAAATCCATTCCTAGCTTTGGCTAAAAAAAGCAAAAGCAAAAAAAAAAACCAGCTTTTCCGCAACATGCTTATTCTGCCCAGCACTGGGACACATTAGGTGGACTTGACAGGACATTGCCTTTTGTATGATCCCTAGTATGTTTAGTAATTTCCTATTGCCTGCATTGCATTCTGTATACTGTATAAAGGAATTCTTTTTAAATGATAAAGATATTTAACTATAATCACTTATTTTTTTACTGATATAAAATCCATGTACTGAAATGTTTTTTTTTAACATGTTTAATGAACAACCATTTTCCCTGAGTTGCTACTGTAAGCTATTAACAGTTAACAAGTACCTACATATAGGAAACCTCATTCAGGAAAAGATTTTGAGATTGACTTATAAGAAAGTGTTGTGAGCATTCTCTGTGACATACAGTGGGTACGGAAAGTATTCAGACCCCTTTAAATTGTTCACTCTTTGTTTCATTGCAGGCATTTCCTAAAAGCAAAAAAGTTCATTTTATTTCTCATTAATGTACACTCAGCGCCCCATCTTGACAGAAAAAAAAAAAAAGGGAGATATGCATTTTAAAAAAAAAAAACCTGAAATATCACACGATCATAAGTATTCAGACCCTTTGCTATGACACTCATATTTAACTCACAAGCTGTCCATTCCTTCTGATCCTCCTTGAGATGGTTCTACTCCTTCATTGGAGTCTAGCTGTGTTTAATTAAACTTATTGGACTTGATTAGGAAAGGCACACACTTGTCTATATAAGACCTCACAGCTCACAGTGCATGTCAGAGCAAATGAGAATCATGAGGTCAAAGGAACTGCCCAAGGAGTTCAGAGACAGAATTGTGGCAAGGCACAGATCTGGCCAAGGTTACAAAAGAATTTCTGCAGCACTCAAGGTTCCTAAGAGCACAGTGGTCTCCATAATCCTTAAATGGAAGAAGTTTGGGACGACCAGAACTCTTCCTACACCTGGCCGTCCAGCCAAACTGAGCAATCATGGGAGAAGAGCCTTGGTGAGAGAGGTAAAGAAGAACCCAAAGATCAGTCAACTATCACTGCAGCCCTCCACCAGTCAGGGCTTTTTGGCAGAGTGGTCCGAAGGAAGCCTCTCCTCAGTGCAAGACATATGAAAGCCCGCATAGAGTTTGCAAAAAACAGATGAAGGACTCTCAGACTATGAGAAATAAGATTCTCTGGTCTGATGAGATGAAGATTGAACTTTTTGGCGTTAATTCTAAGCGGTATGTGTGGAGAAAACCAGGCACTGCTCATCACCTGCCCAATACAATCCCAACAGTGAAACATGGTGGTGGCAGCATCATGCTATGGGGGTGTTTTTCAGCTGCAGGGACAGGACGGAGATATCCTGAAAGAAAACCTCTTCCAGAGTGCTCTGGACCTCAGACTGAGCTGAAGGTTCACCTTCCAACAAGACAACGACCCTAAGCGCACAGCTAAAATAACAAAGGAGTGGCTTCGGAACAATTCAGTGACCATTCTTGACTGGCCCAGCCAGAGCCCTGACCTCAACCCAAAGTTCACCATCCAACCTGACGGAAGTGGAAAGGATCTGCAAGGAAGAATGGCAGAGGATCCCCAAATCCAGATGTGAAAAACTTGTTGCATCATTCCCAAGAAGACTCATGGCTGTACTAGCTCAAAAGGGTTCTTCTACTTAATACTGAGCAAAGGGTCTGAATACTTATGACCATGTGATATTTCAGTTTTTCTTTTTTAATAAATTTGCAAAAATATCTTCATTTCTGTTTTTTTTCTGTCAAGATGGGGTGCTGAGTGTACATTAATGAGAAATAAAATGAACTTTTTGCTTTTAGCAAATGGCTGCAATGAAACAAAGAGTGAACAATTTAAAGGGGTCTGAATAGTTTCCGTACCCATTGTATGCAGAGGAAGAGGAGCTGATCAGTTACCAGTGTGATCCTGTATTATTTGCCTCTAAGCTTTGCTATAGTGGTGTTTCATTTGCAATTCTGGCCTGTGAAAAGTTTACTGCTGATAGTAAGGGCCCAGTGGCTCACAGTATTTCTGGATTTGTAATGTCAGAATGACATGGAAACAAAAAAAAACAACATTAAAATATGTTAACTGTTGGCACTGTAGTTTCCTGACAGTACATTCTCCATAACAAATGCCATTTTCTGATGAGATGGTTGATATTGTTTACTGAAATGATGCAACAAATGCCTAATACATCATTCCAATAAACCGGATACTAGACTTGCCAAGTCCTATTACCGCCATGAGACAGAAACATCAGTATTGGCAAGTATTTGTTTTGTGAATTAGAAGACTACATTAGAAATCTCCTTCAAATGAATACTAGCCGTCACATGGGGCATTTTACTTCTTGTATTCATTTGCCTGTAGTAGTTATATTTCTGGAGCCTTTAATCTTCTGTTTTTACTGTAATGTTGTAGAACTTGGAGCATATGGAAAACTAAAATATTATGACACTATGACTGAAGAAGGTAAGATTTTTTTTTTTGGAAATCTTGCTAGTATTTTGTTGTTTGTATTGGCTTATTCTGTACCTTTTTATTTATGTGATTATTCTTCATCCCTGCATGGTTCACCAAGGCTGCTGCAGATGTTAGTGTTGGTGTTTGCCTGGTTGGTGTTGTTTGCCTTCAGTTGTGTTTCTTGTGTTGTTCAGATATACTGACCCCTACAGTGACTGACTTTAGGGATGCCAGATGTGTATTATTATGTATGGCTAGAAATGCATTATGTGCTTATTATGACATCTCTTTTACTTCAATTTAGAGTAGGAAGTTGCGCAGAAGTATTACTATTCAGAATATGCATTGCATAATTACTTTTACATTTGACGCATCGCCGCATGATGACAGAAAGCTGATTGGTAATTACCAAGAAAGGGCTATTATACTTTGATGAAATAGATCTGTGTGCATTTCTATCTCTTCTCTGGGAGAAGTGTGATATACATTTATCAATAGCTTTGAACATACTCTGAATAAATACTGAATAAAGGACTGAATGTCATTATCTCAAGAACACTGCTCATCACTCAAAGTAGAATACTTCTTCAAGAGTCATTATAAAACCTGAGCTAAGTAATGCACAAAGACATGAAATCCTGGTAAAAAAAAAAAGATTTTATATTCAGATGTCCCACGGCCTTAAAGAGGTTGTTTTTTTTTTTTTTATGTTATACTGAGGAAGGTGAAAAAAATTTTAAAAAAGCATACTCTCCTATCCCAGGTGCTCTGGTGCCTCCCAGCGTGGTCTGGTCCTGCTTCTCTGATGCTTTTTTTGTGGCGCAAATCCTCACCAGCTGTGACGTTCCGGGTTCCTCTCCTTAGGCTGCTGACTGGCCTCAACAAACCACAGAAAATAAAAAAATTCATACAGGTCTTTGTGCTGTGGAAATCTTGGACTTTACACATTGTAGACGCAAAAATAAAAAAATCATGGTTCATGGACGGCAGAGAGAAAAACAAAAAAAAATTAAAAATGGCTGTGGCAGGAAACGGTTTTGCTGTGTTTTTTTTTTTTTCCAGTGTTTTTTAGCTGTGTTTTGCTACGTGGGGCCTTAGCCTGAGTCTGAATTGTTAAACTTGGACTGCATGACAGCCGTGAATGTTGGCCATATGAACAAGCCCTTACTTTTAAATATTCATCAAATTATTGTATTTACCATGTGACTGCACATTTACTGCTGACCATTGGTGAATGTGTCTGAAAAAAACAAGGGAAAAAGGTGTAATTATTTAATACTCTCATGAAACTATATAAAATATGTACAGTATATAAAAAGGTACTTGTAACTCAAAATGACAGGTACTTAATTCTGTAAAATCAGTGCATGGGAATGACTGTGCCAGTGTCATCAGCAGTGGATGTCCGCTGTATTTCACAGGTGACACTCTGCTCTAGTGGACAAAAGGGGAGATAATGCAGCATAGTGAGAGAGAGGTAGTGGGCCCCCTTGTTACCCCATTAGTGCCCCTAAACTCTGCCATGTGCATAAGCATATGACTTAAACGGTCGCTAACTTTTCAACAAATTTTGCATAAATCAGTACCTGTAAAAAATTTAAAAAAAAATCATCTCACCCAGATGTTAAGTTGCTCGATAGTTGGGGATTTCCTTGCATGGATGTATTCAGAGCACTACAGGGTCCACAGGCAAAAAGCTGAAAAGGTATTGTAGCACCAATTGAAACTTGACTTTTCTTAAGGCACTTTATCATCCATACAAACATCAGGTAGGAGTCCACTCACTTATATGTTTTAGACTATGTTATGGCACACACATATGAACCTTTATCTTGTGCTAAAATCATACAATTAAAATCAACAGATATAACATAGGATGCAAAAAGTGTTTTACATAGGTGACATAGATGTAATAAAATACTATAGTATGTTATAGAATTCAATATTAGTATATTACTTTTTTTTTTATGTTTAGTCCCGTAGGGATTCTGGTTTCAAGTGTAAATATCCACAGTGACCCAGATGTATTAATAGCTAGACTACACAACCTCAGTCAGGCAGTCTGACACTGGGCAAGATTTATCACAGTGACTGATGCTGGATGTTAAATCTGGTGTATCTTTATCATTATACCAACTTTTAGTTGACTTACAATGAGCTAGAATTTTTGACATAATTTTGCTGCATTTGAGGTGGATTTAAGCCATGTACCCTTTTTCTGATTAGCCTCACCCAAGTCTCTAGCAAATTTAAAAAATTTAGCCCAAACTGTATGCATCACATTGCAACAAAGATACACCACATTTACACCAGTGTCTAGTCATAACCACAATAGTAAATCTGGGCTAGTGTCTTTTTATTCAGGAGTTTCCTTTTATGGTCTCCACTCCTAATTGGCTGGAAGACTGTTTCTATCCCTTGGAAATTAAATGCACCGACTCCTCCAGATACCTGTGCAAACGTTTGCAAAGCCATAGAAATATTCATTGCTTGTGGATTATTGGCATGCAATAAGTGTTGTTGAGGCCCTTTGCTTACAGTATGTGCATGTTATTAAGTGTATAAAAATGCTGTATGGCAGTTTATGTAGCTTCTTAATTTGTATTTCTTCTTGGTTACTGAAGAAGGGAATGTGTCTGTTATATTTGCATCTTTTACACTTGTTATGCCAGAAATTATAAAAACCCTTTGTTGTAAGCCAAGATATCTTCTGATTTGGACTAGTATATAGGTTGGGAGACAATATAGACTGTATAGTAGGTGCTTTCCTTTATATATACTTGACATCACTGGAAAATATGGGATGCAAGTCTTCATCTAGATATAACATTTGGAGGCCATTTATTATCATATTAGTGATTTGCTTAAATAGTAGACTGTATGTTGTTGAAAATGTAATTTTTTTTTCTATCTTTCAGAACAATGTTAGTGTCTTGTTTTAATGTCCTTTTGGGATGGCCTCAGATTTCCTTTAAAAAAAAAAAAAGAACACATTGTTTATTTTTTTATAATACGGTAACAGGTTGACAGGCCACCTCCTAACAGTATAAATAACACAATAAACAATGATGGGCTAGTGGGCACCACATGAGTAGGGAGAAGAAAGGGTGTAGGTGCCAACATAAAAGTTATAGCATTGGCAGTAATAGTGTCCTTTCTCTGAGTCTTAGAAAGTCTTCCACTTAGCACCTAAAATGGCAGAGAACATTACGGATGCAAATGGGGATTGCGACAGAGGTAATTTTAATCCAAAACAGTAAAGGGGGACAGGATGAGGAAGGGGTTTGGAGAATAGATGGGGTCGGAGGACGATTAGGTCCTGGTGGCCCATTCAATGTGCTCCGTGTCACCAATCACATCAGATCACTGCTCCATGTTGCTTTAGTCCAAATTAATTGTCCTAGAAGTTATGTTGATGTGTTTTTGAAGCAAAATCAAGGTATAGATTGAAAAAAGATAAATATCTTCTGTAGGTTCTCACCCTTTATAATTGACACCTGGATTTGGCTTCAAAAACTGCATCAACAGATTCTGAACATGTTTACTTACCCTCACAGCAATAGCAGTTAGTACGCTACATTTACATTGTGTTAAGGAGATCTATTTAACCATCCAAAAAGAGGATCTGAGTATTTTTTTATATTTCCTTAAGGAATGATTTTTCTGTTCCATGAGCTTTTGCTTTAAACAGAAGTAGTGGAAAGGATTTCCCAAACCTATAAACCTTGCCTAATCTTGAGCAAAAAACAACAGAACCTTTCAATAGGATGCTGACATGTGTTGTTAACATATCCCCAGAGACATAATGTAATTGAACACTCACGAGAGGAGATTTTATAAAATAACATTAGTTTCAAATGTACAAACAGTGACAGATACTTTATAAGAGTCCATATAGTGTAGATGCTTGTGATTCTGCCTTTTACCACCAAGTGCAGAATACATTAGCGCTTCCACATTTAATTGCTCTGTGCAATCTCTGATCTTTATAAGTCACCACATCTGAAACATCTGTGCAGACTGGAGGTTCACAGCTTTCAATTCTGGCAGTATTCCACTTACAGTGTTACCCTTCTGGTTAACCTTCATATAGAAATTAAACAAACTGAGAAAGCAGAAGGGAAAGGACAGATGTCAGTCTGTAATACTATGGGGGAGGGTGTTGATGAATTTCATCTAGAAATTATTTACAGTATTATATAAAGATAATACCTGATTACTTTAAGCATATAACCTAAGCAAAAACATACAGTATTGTTTCTTATTGGCCCTGATTAAAATATGGTTACATAGCTATACATTTCCATTTTTTGTGGATTCTCTGGGATTATATAAATTTTAGGCTGGGGCTACACACAGACCTGCTGTAATGTGACAACTATGTAAATTTTGTACGACAATGTGTGGCTGTAAGGAGTCAGTTCAGTCTATAACTTGAAAAATAAAATTCAGGTTTATAAAGCAATCCACAAAATTAAAAGAGTTGTATAGAGTTAGGAAATCATGGCTGCTTTCTTTCAGGTGCAAAGCCACATCTGTCCACAAGCTTTGTATAGGCTCAGTTCTATCAACATGAATAGGGCTAAACTGCAAATCCAGCAAATAAAATTTGGACAGGTATGGCACACTTTTTGAAAGAAAGCTGCCATGTTCTTATTTTGCGCAACCCCTTTAAATGGAGTCTAACACTGTCCTACTGAACCAGACTGAGGGACCATTTAAAGGTTTAGGAAACCTTGGCAGGTGACACACTGAATTTACAATACTGAACTTTTTTTTTACAATATTCTAATTTTCTTTTATATTTTGGTTTTCATTACCTGTAATCCATAATCAACATTTACAGAAATAAAACACTTGAAATAGAACACTCTGTGTGTAAGGAATCTAGAAAATATAGGAGGTCACTTTTTTAATTTACTGAAAGAAATAAAGATATTCTAATTTATTGAGATGCAGCGGTAGATCTGCTGAAGGAGGAGGGGGGAGAAGACTGCAGAGACTATAATAAATCCTCATTGTCTGTACATAACCTGTATGTGACCCTGGGGGGGGTAGCAGGGACTTCTGTCCATGTTTTCCCCTCTCCTATCAATCAGAGAGCATACTATACTTTTGCTCTCTGATTGTTACATAGAGGGATAATGTAATACCCCTCTGAACCTAATAACAGGGGTATTTTATGTAATACCCACCTGAAAATAACATAACCAGGAAGTTTAATGGCACTGTGAACCAGAAGTTTACCATCGCCCAGATCACAGCACCAAAAGAGTTGCACCAAACACTTACACAACACTTGCACAAAGTCATCAATAAAGTTTACATTTTTTCACTGTCCCTGTCCATACCTGATCTTTATAGAGTAAAATACACCTCTCTAGCGATATCCGTTACACGCTAAAATAATAGCAATAACGATTATTACTAGAGATGAATGTATAAAACATTTCTGATAGGCGGAAAAGTTCCATCAGTCAGATAACACATTTTCATCCACTGAATGTCACCATATAAAATCCCAGTTTTTGGCAGCTTTCAGGCGGGTGGTGATGGGGGGGGGGGCCCACTTATGAAACCTCTGCACTGGGCCCACCAATGTGTTAAAACGGCCCTGGTAGAGGCTGATGGAAATCCAGGAGCAGGGGAAGATGCAATAGCAGGTATTTTCCAGGAGTTGGCAGAGCGCAGTACAAGGGAGTCAGAAGAGAGAGTAGTCAGCAAGCCGGGTCGGTATCAGGAGGTCACGCAGTAGCAAAATTGGAGATCAAGGGGAGGAGGTCTAGGAGGCAAGCGGTGGTCACAACAGGAGGGAATGAAGGTACAGAATTAGCAGGCAGGGAATGTAGATAAGGAAACAGGAGCAGGAGGTCAGAACAGCCAAACGGTAACAGAACGCAGAGTATGGAGCTAACACCCAGAAACACTGAATAGCAAAGATATAGGATCGGGAGTGGAGAACAGTTAACCCCCTTGAGGAAAGAGCGCATCGGCATGCGTGAGGACCGGAGCGGCATCTCACAGTGCTAATGCAGAGGTGCCGGCTCCGGTCCTAACAAATGGGAACCGGGATGAGGGCTTATGGTGGCCAGGTCCACAAGAATGTATTAGGATCGACAGGAGTCAGCCAGAGGTTTTCTATTTCCACCCACTTAGTGTAAGCCCGGGCTGACGCCCAAAACGGAATATAGCGTAAATGGGCTGCACAATAATAGTGGAGTAAGTGTGGAACTGCCAGACCCTCCTTCGCCTTACCAGCCAGCATAACTGATCGTGGGATGCGATGTCATCTACCATTCCAAATAAATTGAAAAATGGCCTTTTGGAGGGAGCGCAGTTCGAGGAGCAGCCACCGGAAGGGTTTGTACCCATTGATTTCAATGTGTTTATTCAGATATCCACGTTTTAACGTGGACCATAGGTTCATAAAGAAAAACAACAGAAGCATTTCCTTTTTTTCACTGATGCATCACACCAATGAAAGTTTATTGGTCCTTGAAAAAAATGGATGACATCAGTGTGTAATCCATTTTTTACAGACCCAGAGGCAAATTATAGAAATGAAACAAACAAAAAAAATTATCTTCTCATAGATACGTAAAGCAGATCAACCATGGACAGCACACCTTCCACAAATAAGCAGGGTGGGGTGCTGTTGCGGATGTGTGAATGATGTCTTACTGTGTTACACAAGGTTCAGGGTCTGAGAGGACAATGTATGACTGGGTTGAATACTCAGCTCTATTGTTGTATACAGTACAATTTTGTTTAAAATAATGATGTACGACATGAACAGGTTAATATATGAAACTTAACTTATCAAAGAAATATGTTTTCTCCTCCACTTTTCAGGCTGAGTTACTTTCTACATATTCGTCTATTAGGAGGGGAGGGGGATGAAGAAGCTGCTACACACGGAAATAATTGCTGCTGCCGCATTCTGCTATTCTGTGCTCTTTTAACACTGCTAGGTTGTAGATAAGAGGCTGTGATTGCACAGAATGAAGCAATATAGCAATTAACTAGAGTCCTACACTCTCCTCCCCCTCCATAGAGGTCTATACATGAGTTGAATTACGGAGAATTTACATGAAATATGATGTAAACTAGTATTAAGATTGAAGATAAAGAGTAGGAAAACAGCTTAATAAGTGGTGAAGAAAAAAGATCTTCTTAATAAGATATATTACAATATTTCTTACATTAAAATGCACTATTCATTTAAGACAGTTGTTTATAACTGAAGGTACACTTTAAGGCTATGGCCACATGGGACAGACGTGCTACTCCATTTCAAAATTGGGGTGGTTTTTGCTATGGTTCATCTGCAAGAAAGCTGCAGGTCATCTGCATATTTTAATCTTTGCATTGCAGTACATTGCAGGGGTTAAAAACAAATAAGGCAGTTGTTGCACTAGGGGCAGTCCTTCAGCTCCCAGATCACTGCTTTTTACGCTCAGACCACTACCATGCAGAAGGAGTTCCTACTTCAGCTGCAAGAGTAGTGCTCCCAGGGCTGAAGGCCTGCCCCCAGTGCACCAACTACATCTTTTCCATAACACTTCAAAGTTGTTTTTCTGCAAATCTATAAAAATGACATGCATAACAAAGGTACAGGTGCATCTCAATAAATTAGAATATCTTTGAAACGTTTCTTTCAGTAATTGAATTAAAAAAGTGACCTCCTATATTTTCTAGATTCTTTACACACAGAGTGTTCTATTTCAAGTGTTATATTTCTGTAAATGTTGATTATGGATTACAGGTAATGAAAACCAAAATCTAAGAAAATTAGAATATTGTAAAAAAAGTTCAGTATTGTAAATTCAGTGTGTCACCTGCCAAGGTTTCCTAAGCCTTTAAATGGTCCCTCAGTCTGGTTCAGTAGGACAGACAATCATGGAAGACGCTGATTATGAATTGTATTACTGAAATGAATGAACGTTTCAAAGATATTTTAATTTCTTGAGATACACCTGTAAGATGCTGCCTGAGGCAGGAGGAGGGGGGACACTTTAAAGCCTCATATCTCAGGATCCATTAGATCTATGAAGATTTTAAAGATGAAGTTGCCTATAGCAATTTCTATCTCTGATAAGCTCTTTCAAGGTAGTGCATTTGTGGATTGTGGCTCGGTAGCCAATTTCCTTGATTTTTGTATGGCCCAGGTTTTGAATGTACCCCTGATTCCATTGGATAACCCTATTCCTTTGACCACCATTGACTCCACTCCTCTGGTCCAAAGTTCAGTTATATTTGTTACTCCTCCGTTAGATGTTAAGGTGGGAAAGATACAGTCACTCCCCTTTTTTGTATTAGAAAATTTACCTTCTGAGGTAGTCTTGGGTTTGCTGTGGTTACAATTGCATAACCCTGTGTTGGATTGGAGGCTTGGGGACGTAGTTAAATGGGTCTCTACTATTTCTTCACCTCTGCCTGACTATATTCAAGACTATGAGGATGTATTTGCTGAGTCTGGGGCAAATTTATTACCTCCTCATAGGTCTTATGATTGTGCCATTGACTTGTTGCCGAACTCTAAACTCCCTAAGGGGCGGCTGTTTAATTTGTCCGAACCTGAGAGGCAAGCAATGAGAGACTACATTAAAGACTCTCTTCATAAAGGACACATTCATCCTTCTACTTCTCCTGCATGGGCGGGGTTCTTTTTTGTTAAAAAGAAAGATGGCGGTTTAAGGACATGCATTGATTAACATGCACTGAATAAGATCACTGTCAAGAATCATTATCCGCTTCCTCTCATACCTGACTTGTTGAACCAGATTTCTGGAGCCAAATATTTTTCCAAGTTAGATTTATGTGGTGCCTATAATTTAATTCATATCCTGAGAAGGGGATGAGTGGAAGACTGCCTTTAACACACCAGAAGGCCATTATGAATTCCTGGTAATGTCTGTTGGTTTGAGTAATGCCCCTGCAGTTTTTCATTGTTTTGTGAATGATATTTTTCGGAATTTGTCTGGTCAGTGTGTTATCGTTTATTTAGATGATATCTTGATTTTTTTTCCCTTGACCGGGAGACACATATTAAATATGTTAGGTCTGTGTTGGAAATCCTGAGGGAAAACAAGTTGTTTGCTTAAATAGAAAAATGCCTTTTCGGCGTTCAACAATTGTCTTTTCTGGGTTATATTTTGTCTTACTCTACCATCAGCATGGACCCAGCTAAAGTTCAGGCTGTGCTAGAGTGGACTCTACCCACCTCCTTAAAAGCATTACAACGATTTTTAGGTTTTGCCAATTATTACCGAAAGTTTATTGGTCATTTTTCATCCTTAGCGAAGCCACTTACAGATCTCACCCAGAAGGGTGCGGATTTATTAAATTGGAAACAAGAGGCTATTGACGCATTTGAGTTCTTGAAACAAGCTTTTACTAAAGCTCCAGTTCTGGTTCAACCTGATCTCATTAGACCCTTTATTGTTGAAGTTGACGCTTCCGAGGTTGGAGTAGGGGCGGTATTGTCCCAAGGTACTGCTTCTTTTACCAATTTGAGACCTTGTGCCTTCTTCTCCAGGAAGTTTTCCTCTTCTGAGAGAATTTATGATATTGGAAATCGAGAGCTTTTGGCCATCAAATGGGCTTTCAAGGAGTGACGACACTTTCTGGAGGGAGCTAGGAACAAGATAACAGTCTTTACTGACCATAAGAATTTGGTGTTTCTTGAATCTGCTAAAGGATTGAAGCCGAGAGAGGCCAGGTGGGTTTTATTCTTTATCAGATTTTATTTCATTGTGACGTTTAAGCCTGGTTCTAAAAAGGTTAAAGCGAATGCATTGTCCAGGAGTTTTTGTCCTTCCCAGTCTGGTGATTCTCAGCCTTAATCTATTCTTCTGGAGGGGATTATAGTCTCTGCTGTCTCCGCAGAGCTGGCCTCTGAGATCAGGGAGAATCAACAGTTGGCTCCAGATTTCAGTTGCTAAAGGAACTACATGATTCAGTGCTTTGTGGTCACCCGGGGGTTTCTGGCACTAAGAGGCTAGTGTCTCGGTATTAATGGTGGCCTTCAAAATCCCGGGATATTACGGCCTATGTGTCTGCATGCGAGATATGTGCTAGAACTGAAGTTCCTAGGGTCAGTCTCTTGGGGAAGTTGCTTACCTTACCAATACCCAAGAGGCCTTGGTCTCACATTTCAATGGATTTTGTCACTGAGTTGCCTGCCTCTGGGGGAAAGATGGTGGTTTGGACAGTGGTGGATAGATTTAGTAAGATGTGTCACTTCATCCCTTTGTCTCAACTACCTAATGCTAAGACATTGTCCCGCTTATTTTTGGAACATGTAGTTAGGATTCATGGCATTCCTGATAACATCATTTCTGATAGAGGCATCCAGTTTGTCTCTAAATTTTGGAGAGCTTTTTGTGGTCTTTTGGGGGGTTCAGTTGTCCTTTTCCTCTGCATTCCACCCTGAGACCAATCGACAGACTGAGTGCTTTAATCAGACCCTGGAGCAATATTTAAGATGTTATATATCTGGTAACCAGTCGGATTGGGTGAATTAATTAGCGGTAGCTGAGTTTGCTATTAACAATCATCATCACGCCGCCTTGAACACTTCACCCTTTATCTGTAACTTTGGCTTCCATCCACGTTTTTCTTCTCTCTCTCCTACTATTGTCAATCCAGATGTGAATGTGGAGGCTGAGAGATTGGGCATACTCTGGGGCCAAGTTCAAACTAATTTGGGGAACTCTCAGGCGGTTTCAAAGAGGGTGGCTGATAGAACCCGTTCTGTGGGTCCTGTTTTTGCTTTTGGAGAGAAGGTTTGGCTTTCCTCAAGGAATCTGAAGCTGAGAGTTCCGTCTCGCAAGTTGGGGCCTAAGTTTATTGGTCCTTATGAAATCATTGAAATCATTAACCCTGTCTCTGTACGTCTGGCTCTCCAACAATCCTTCAAAATTCACAATGTCTTTCATAAATCCCTTCTGAAAAAAATTCTTCCGCCTGTCCTTCCATCTAATAATCCTCTTCTTCCTGTCCTTTTTGATTGAAATCAGGAGTTTGAGGTTGCCAAGATTCTTGATTTACGAAGGGTCAGAGGGGTCTTGCAGTGCTTAATTCACTGGAAGGGTTACTGTCAAGAGGATCGTTTCTGGGAACTAGCCAGGTCGGTCCACGCTTCAACTTGGTCCAGCCTTAAGAGGCCCTCGTAGAAGGGGGGGGGTACTGTTAAGACTGGAGCCGGCACCTCTGCAGTAGCGCTGTGAGATGCCGCTCCATTCCTCACGCGTGCTGGCGCGCTCGTTCCTCAAGGGGTTAACTGTCCTGCATTCCCAATCCTATATCTTTGCACTTCTGGTGCTCCGGCCCCGCTGGCTATTCAGTGTTTCTGGGTGTTAGCGCCATACTCTGCTTTCTGTTATCGTTTGGCTGTTCTGACCTCCTGCTCCTGTTTCCTGACCTGTTTCTGATCTCCTGTTGTCGACTTGGACCATACGACTACATTTATTGGACCTCTGCCACCTCCTGGAAAATACCTGCTATTGCATCTTCCCCTGCTCCTGGATTTCCATCAGCCTCTACACTTGCTCAGGTGAGTGGTTTTCAGATTTCTTGGCCTGCTGTGACTTGCGGTGCACCATGCGTCCCGCGTCCCCTGGGGGGGGCTACGATTCTAGCCGAAAGAAGCA
The DNA here is from genome assembly GCA_947044405.1 of Leptodactylus fallax. Taxonomy (NCBI): domain Eukaryota; kingdom Metazoa; phylum Chordata; class Amphibia; order Anura; family Leptodactylidae; genus Leptodactylus; species Leptodactylus fallax. The sequence goes on from CAMRHE010000096.1 coordinate 4,294,628, forward strand.
GTCAAGTCCATCTCCACCGTCAGGAGCTCTGGTGAAAATTCCTGGAGGCTGGTTTCAACCCGCTTGGGGGGTGCCAGACGTTTGGCACTGTTTACCATAGTGTGCAGGGGTGTCTGGTTTTCAGGGACTAATTATCTGTCTTGTAAGGCATTAGCTTCATAACACCACCCCTTTTCTAGGGCCCTATTCACTACACTAGGGCTATCTGGATTACTTGCCACAAGCATTTCCCACTTGCCTCCCGCCACTCCTCTATGGTCTCATTTCTCTATAACCCTCTCCTGCAGGGGGGACTAGGCCCTGATTTGGTACACCCCTGGAGCAGATTGGGTCTGTTTCACATTGCTGACTTGATTGACCCCTCAACCTTGGAACTCAGGCCCTTTGACTAATTCACATCCAGTTTGCACTTGCCATCCTCCGAGTGGCTCCACTATAGACAGATATCCCATTTTGTGACCACTCTGTTTGGGACCTCACGGGTGTCCGTCCCTACTCTTTTTGAGAAAATTTGCTATGCTGGTACCTCTACGAAGGGTCTAATTTCAGACATTTACTGTATTCTTTCTTCTCCAGTGGGACGTGCGCACTTGTCCACAAATACATGGCCAAGTCCTCGACATGCATAACATTTCGGGAGACTGAGTACAACTTACTTATGTTCTGGTATCATATGCCAGTCTTACTGCACACCCTCAATCCTAATATTCCCAGGACCTGTTGGAGATGCCTCACAGAGGAGGGTACGTTGTTTCACATATTCTGGAGCTGCTCCTTGATTCGACCTCTTTGGTCAGAGTTTTGGAGCGTTGACTGATGATCTCTTTCTCCAAGGTGTCCCACTTGATCCCTCCACTTATTTGCTTAATTTACCTCCTCAACACCTTGGCAGTAAGACCTCTAAGCTGTTCCTGTACCTCTGCACCGCTGCAAAATCACTTATAGCCCTTCACTGGAAAAGTGTGCATACCCCTACTGGCCCTGCCCTTGTGGCTCGTGTCAAGGACATATGCAGCCTAGAATTCCTCATTGCCACGCTTAACAACACAACGGATGCCTTCCAATCTATTTGGAATCCGTGGGATATGTATTGCATTCTCTGTAGTCTCTGAACCTCCCCTCCCCCTTACTCATTTCTTCCCTCTCTTCCTCCTGTTGTCTTCTTTTTCTCTGTGGGTTGTGTTCTATGTTTTGTGTCTAGGTTTTAATTATTGTTTGTTGTTTTCTTGACTACTTCCTTGCCTAGCTGGGTACTGTTGGATGCTTTTCCCTCAGGTTTTTAGTACCCTCTCCCTCCTCCCCTCCTGTTTTTCTTTCTTGTACAGAAAATGCAGACGCCACACATATGTGATATGTGGATATCTGAATAAGCCTGTTTTGCCTGGATTGATCCTTTTAGTTGCCTCAAATGGAATTAATAGGCAACACAATGCCACTATAACAGTATCAGCCTTCATGAAAGTGTCTCACATAATAGCACCAGCTCTTTTCATTACAGTGACAGGCAGAGTACTACCCAGTCACTCTTTCGCTCTCAATAAATCCAGCCACACAGTATCTTTCCAGAACAGTGATAACAAAAAAGTACTCTCTATTAGTGCCAGCCACACAGCATCTCCTAGTACATACAATATCATACAATAACCCCTATAACTCTGTAAGTCTGACAGTGTTCCCATTATTTTCAGTCAGATTGTGCTCCCTGTTGGTGCCAGCCAAACAGTGCCCTCCAACCACCTACTGCCCCCCATTATTGTCAGCTACAGTCAACCCTATTAGTACTCATCTTTCTCTGCCCCTATGCTGCTTATGACTAGTCTTCCCATTCTGACATGGAAACTTCTTTAGATCTGAATGGCCACCAGTGGGCACTAACAGATGCTTTGTGCCCTGTCCTGATATTTATGATTAGTGCAGAGAACAGAAAACTGAGTTGCCATCAAATGATAGCACTTTCTTCTCCACATCAGAATAAGGTGGCTGTTTATAGACAGCTATGTCTTTCTGTACAGTTGGGAGAGCACAAGCATATTTGAATCTTGATGGCTGGGGGTAACCCAGAATGGCAGGGCTGCGAGTTGTGAACCCCTGCATTATATTTTTATATGTTCTTTACCGGGACCTCCAAAAAACACACCAGTCACAGAGAAAGACTAAAAGCTGAATTAACCTTGTTGCATAATTAAATATTTGTCAGACTAGAATAAATTGTATACCATATCATTGCTTTTCTCCTAAATTTATTTTGTCATTATTTTTATTACAGATTTTGACCTTTTTGTAATATGTATCATATGTGCTACAAGCCAAGTCAAAATGGGCAGGCATCCAAGATGACAGTAGTGTGGCATTTTATCTGGCTGATTGGAAGTCATTACTGTGTCTGAGTAGTATTCTGATTGCCTCTCCACTCCCATTGTACCGGCTCATGATGAAGCAATCAGACTCGCTCATAATCAGCCGGATTGTTCTATTTGCATACTCAGCTTAGAGAACAAGCACAAGAGATCAGCACGGCTTTATGATCTCGCAGGGAACATCAGAGCTGCAAAATATCCATTTCCCACATTGTTCAAGGACACTAGAGTTTAAATTCAGCACAGATCTGCAATTCACTATCCTTTGATTTTATATCAATATATATCTATCTATCTGATAAGAATGGGCAGAATATAACAAGGATATTTACTAACAAACAGCAAATCTCAGTTGCAAACCAGAAACTACAGTAATTTTAATTTATGTAATGATAAGTAAAATGTATAAATGGCTGTTATGGCTTGCTGACACTTGCACATTAATGTGCAATACAGATAATTTTTTAGGCTAAAACCCCAAGTAGCGGGCCGCAGCAAAAAAGCGCTGCGGGAAAAACCATGGCATCAACGCATCGCGGTTTTTCTTGCAACGCTTTTCACAGAAAGTCTGCATAGGTTTCTTCTGAGGACTTTCTGCTTCCATTATACCTATATGGAAATCGCCAGTATTTCGGTAGGTATAAGTGACATGCAGCGATTTCCAAAATCGCTACGGTTTTGAAAATCACAGCGTGTCCACCATGCATAGTTTTTTGCAATGTGTGGATGGGATTTGCAAATTCCACTTTGCAGAGACTGTAAAACGCCACGATTTATTGAATTACTTTTTGTTCAGTCTTGTGTTCTGAGTTGGCTTTTATTTCATTGTTCTGTTTTTGCTAAAAAACAATCTCTACAATTTTTTTGCCCTACTCTCATTTCTACAAAGCAACTTACAAAGCACTTTATTTTGTAGACATCAGCTCCCTTTCAGGGTACTGTTGCGCAATGAGAACATGCATTCTTTTGGGAGTCATATCAAGGCTTTCATAGGATTGCATTGAGAGATGTCAATAACAAAATAAAGTACATTGTAACCAGGGATGTAGCTATAGGGGCTGCAGTGGTAGTGGCCCCAAATGTCCCTCTGCTACATAAAATATACCACTATAATAAATGGCACAAGGTAGGTATGGACCCATTATAGATTTTGCATTGGGGCCCAGGAGCTTCTGATTTTACTCATGTTGAAACATGATTAAGACTAAGGCTATGGTTTTGGAAATTGCAGCGTGTTTGCTGTGCGCATTTTCCTGCAATGTGTGGATGGGATTCGCTAGAATCTCATCCACTTTGAAGGAACTGTAAAACACTGTTTTTTTTTCTCTCACAGAAAATAAATGGTTTCAAACGATAAAACTTAACTTTTAATATTTTAAAATAAAAATTGCACAAAGGACGTCCACTAATCTACTGAAAGACAGATCAATGTGGTCTGTGCCTGCCTATTCAAAGTTTATTCAGGATTTAAATGTTAGACAGTATTCACACTCTCCAACTTTCCACTGGACCTAGGGTGTAATAAGATACTTTCACCACCCTTAGACTAAGGTTATAGTATCACGGCTGCATCATACAACAGGTCAGTATTTTGTCAGTTCCTCTTAGTGCTAGGAAAACCCAAACACCTGGTCCCCACACACATAATTTGTAAAGCCTCACTGACTAGACTCCTGCACAGCCATGATGTACCTCCACAACCCTAGTCTGTAGTATGTACATATGCCAGTAATCTAGGTACAGGTCACAGTAACTTCATTTCCTGTCATTAAAATGTTATAACCATAAGGGAAACTATGATATTCTGACCCTTATACTCAATAAACCCTTATATTGCAGCCATTACTGATATCCCCTATGTTGACTCCAGGGATATACAGCTACCATTTCCATTAGTGACTCAAGTTCCACCAACTAATCTCCAGGCTAATCAGACTGCCCCAGTCTCCTGTCAGTCCTTCATGCCCCCAAGTGGTATGGCTTGTGGTCAACTAACTCAAAAATAGAAAATAGAAAATAAACTTGCTCTACGCGTTTCCCCTGTGTTATCTATATCAGGTTCATCAGGAGCCAATGCTAATAAACTTATCAGTTGGTCTAAGCTGCTATAAATATTTATCAAAAATGCAGTTACAACTGCAGTTCCTGCAGCACTGAGGGCTACTCTATACACTGGAGCACACCATCAGTGCTCCAGGACCTGCAGTTGTAACTGCATTTTTGATAAATATTTATAGCAGCTTAGACCAACTGATAAGTTTATTAGCATTGGCTCCTGATGAACCTGATATAGATAACACAGGGGAAACGCGTAGAGCAAGTTTATTTTCTATTTTCTATTTTTGAGTTAGTTGACCACAAGCCATACCACTTGGGGGCATGAAGGACTGACAGGAGACTGGGGCAGTCTGATTAGCCTGGAGATTAGTTGGTGGAACTTGAGTCACTAATGGAAATGGTAGCTGTATATCCCTGGAGTCAACATAGGGGATATCAGTAATGGCTGCAATATAAGGGTTTATTGAGTATAAGGGTCAGAATATCATAGTTTCCCTTATGGTTATAACATTTTAATGACAGGAAATGAAGTTACTGTGACCTGTACCTAGATTACTGGCATATGTACATACTACAGACTAGGGTTGTGGAGGTACATCATGGCTGTGCAGGAGTCTAGTCAGTGAGGCTTTACAAATTATGTGTGTGGGGACCAGGTGTTTGGGTTTTCCTATCACTAAGAGCAACTGACAAAATACTGACCTGTTGTATGATGCAGCCGTGATACTATAACCTTAGTCTAAGGGTGGTGAAAGTATCTTATTACACCCTAGGTCCAGTGGAAAGTTGGAGAGTGTGAATACTGTCTAACATTTAAATCCTGAATAAACTTTGAATAGGCAGGCACAGACCACATTGATCTGTCTTTCAGTAGATTAGTGGACGTCCTTTGTGCAATTTTTATTTTAAAATATTAAAAGTTAAGTTTTATCGTTTGAAACCATTTATTTTCTGTGAGATATGAAGTAATAGGGAATGGTGTAGAACCCGCTTTGAGACTGTTTTTTTTCTGCGGCATTTCAGCCACAGGCAAACCGTGAAGTTTATGCCATGTGGGGCCCCGACCTCAAACTAAGGCCCCATATTGCGGAAATGCAGCTTTTTTTTGTTAATAATAATAAATTTTATTTATATAGCGCCAACATATTCTGCAGCACTTTACAAAATGTAGGGTTCAAGTACAGAAAAAAGATACATTACAGAGAAATAGTCAATTCACACAATGGGACTGAGGGCCCTGCTCGCAAGAGCTTACAATCTATGAGGTAGAGGGGGTGACACAAGAGGTAGCAGGGACGGCATCGGAGATAGCATTGCTTATACAATGGTCCAGACATTTTTGTGATAGAGGTTACTTTCATTACACATAAAAAATCTGTATGAGCCATCACTAGTCAGTGTCCTTTACTGTGCAGATGGTGCCTGGGCATTTAAAGTTACAGTCCGATACGGCAGCATATCCTGTGGGGTAATGTGGGAGCGTGAACAGAAGAGGGTTCGTTTTTGGGATTCCAACTGCAGAAGGGTTTACATTAGGAATCGTGATAGGCCTGTCTGAAAAGATGTGTCTTTAGTTTGCGCTTGAAGCTGTAGAAATTAGGAGTTAATCTGATTGTCTGGGGTAGAGCATTCCAGAGAAGTGGTGCAACTCGGGAGAACTCTTACGGGAGTGAGTTCTGATAATAGAGGATGTTAGTCTTAGGTCATTGAGTGAACGGAGAGCATGCGTTGGGTGATAGACAGAGATGAGGGAGGAAATGTACGGAGGTGCAACATTATGGAGAGCCTTGTGAATGAGGGTGATAAGTTTATATTGTATTCTGTATTGAATAGACAAGCAATGTAGTGACTGACACAGACCGGAGGCATCGCTATAGCGTCTAGCTTCATAGAAGAGTCTTGCTGTTGCATTCAGAATAGATTGTAGAGGGGAGGGTTTAGTAAGGGGAAGACCAATTAGTAAGGAGTTACAGTAGTCAAGGCGAGAGTGAATCAAGGCGACAATAAGTGTCTTTAATGTATCTGTGGTAAGGAAAGGCCGGATTCTGGAGATGTTTTTGACATGGAGATGACATGAGCATGCAAGTGATTAGATATGGGGGGTGAAGGAAAGGTCTGAGTTAAACATAACCCCCGAGGCAAGGGCATACTGCCTAGGAGTTATGGTAAGGCCGGAGACTGCAATGGAGATATCAGGGACAGGTCTATTAGATGGTAGAAACAGAAGTAGTTCCGTCTTTGTGAGATTCAGTTTCAGATAAAGCGAAGACATGATACTCCAAAGACATACAGATAGGGAATGTAGATTGTGAGCCCTATATGGGATAGTGACTGTCAATGTCTGTAAAGTGCTGCGGAATATGATGGCGCTATATAAGTAAGCATAATAAATAAATAATAAATAATGATATTTGAGACTGCAGAGAGACAGTAGTCACTGGTGTTCTGTATTAGTGCAGGGGTGATGTCACAGGATGATGTACATAATTGGTCATCATCAGCATAAAGATGGCACCGGAAGAACAGTCTGGTGATGGTTTGTCTAATGGGGGTTGTGTAGAGAGAGAAGAGCAGGGGGCCTAGGACCGAGCCCTGAGGAACCTCAGTGGCAAGGGGAAGAGACAGAGCCCGCAAATGATACACTGAAAGAGCGGACTGAGAGATAATAGGAGAACCAAGAGAGCGCGGTGCCCGTGAGGCTGACAGAGCGGAGCATAATGAGGAGGAGATGATGGTCAACAGTGTCAAATGCTGCTGAGAGATCCAGAAGAATAAGAAGAGAATAGTCACCATTAGATATAGCTGTCAGGAGACCATTGGAGACTTTTGTGAGGGCCGTTTCAGTAGAGTGCAGAGTGTGGAAGCCAGATTGTAAGGGGTCAAGAAGAGAGTTAGCCAAAAGATAGCATATTAAACGAGAATAGACCAAGCGTTCCAAGATTTTGGAGATGAAGGGGAGGTTAGAGACGGGTTGATAGCAGCACAGGAAGGGTCAAGGGAGGGTTTCTTCAATAGCGGGGTTATGACAGCATGTTTGAAAGAGGATGGAAAAATTCCAAAAGAGAGAGAGAGGTTAAATATTTTAGTAAGGTAAGTCGTGACAGCAGGCTACAGAGACTGGAGAAGGTGAGAGTGGAAAGGGTCACTACTGCAAGTCGTAGGGCGAGAAGAAGAGATGAGCCTGGATACTTCCTCTTCTGCAACTGGTTCAAAAGATGAGAATTAACAAGATGAAGTGTGGTAGGTAAAGGGATCGATGCCACTTGGGGATTGGGCAGTTATTTCTTGATGTACAGTACAGACCAAAAGTTTGGACACACCTTCTCATTCCAAGAGTTTTCAGTATTTTCATGACTATAAAAATTGTAGATTCACACTGAAGGCATCAAAACTATGAATTAACACATGTGGAATTTTATACTTAACAAAAAAGTGTGAAACAACTGAAAATATGTCTTATATTCTAGGTTCTTCAAAGTAGCCACCTTTTGCTTTGATTACTGCTTTGCACACTCTTGGCATTCTCTTGATGAGCTTCAAGAGGTAGTCACCTGAAATGGTTTGCACTTCACAGGTGTGCCCTGTCAGGTTTAATAAGTGGGATTTCTTGCCTTATAAATGGGGTTGGGACCATCAGTTGTGTTGTTCAGAAGTCAGGTGGATACACAGCTGATAGTCCTACTGAATGGAGTGTTAGAATTTGTATTATGGCAAGAAAAAAGCAGCTAAGTAAAGAAAAACGAGTGGCCATCATTACTTTAAGAAATGAAAGTCAGTCAGTCTGAAAAATTGGAAAAACTTTGACAGTGTCCCCAAGTGCAGTGGCCAAAACCATCAAACGCTGCAAAGAAACTGGCTCACATGAGGACCGCCCCAGGAAAGGAAGACCAAGAGTCACCTCTGCTGCGGAGGATAAGTTCATCCGAGTCACCAGCCTCAGAAATCGCAGGTTAACAACAGCTCAGATTAGAGACCAGGTCAATGCCACACAGAGTTCTAGCAGCAGACACATCTCTACAACAACTGTTAAGAGGAGACTGTGTGCAGCAGGCCTTCATGGTAAAATAGCTGCTAGGAAACCACTGCTAAGGACAGGCAACAAGCAGAAGAGACTTGTTTGGGCTAAAGAACACAAGGAATGGACATTAGACCTGTGGAAATCTGTGCTTTGGTCTGATGAGTCCAAATTTGAGATCTTTGGTTCCAACCACCGTGTCTTTGTGCGACGCAGAAAAGGTGAACGAATGGAATCTATATGCCTGGTTCCCACCGTGAAGCATGGAGGAGGAGGTGTGATGGTGTGGGGGTGCTTTGCTGGTGACACTCTTGGGGATTTATTTAAAATTGAAGAAATACTGAACCAGCATGGTTACCACAGCATCTTGCAGCGGCATGCTATTCCATCCGGTTTGCGTTTAGTTGGACCATCATTTATTTTTCAACAGGACAATGACCCCAAACACACCTCCAGACTGTGTAAGGGCTATTTGACCAAGAAGGAGAGTGATGGGGTGCTACGCCGGATGACCTGGCCTCCACAGTCACCAGACCTGAACCCAACCAAGATGGTTTGGGGTGAGCTGGACCGCAAAGTGAAGGCAAAAGCGCCAACAAGTGCTAAGCATCTCTGGGAACTCCTTCAAGACTGTTGGAAGACCATTTCAGGTGACTACCTCTTGAAGCTCATCAAGAGAATGCCAAGAGCGTGCAAAGCAGTAATCAAAGCAAAAGGTGGCTACTTTGAAGAACCTAGAATATAAGACATATTTTCAGTTGTTTCACACTTTTTTGTTAAGTATATAATGCCACATGTGTTAATTCATAGTTTTGATGCCTTCAGTGTGAATCTACAATTTTTATAGTCATGAAAATACTGAAAACTCTTGGAATGAGAAGGTGTGTCCAAACTTTTGGTCTATACTGTATCTTATCAATTTTGTCATGGAACTAAGTGTCCAGGTCGCCTGCACCTTGGGAGTGAGTAAGGAGTGAAAAGTTTCAAAGAGCCTTTTAGGGTTACAGGAGAGAGAAAAGAGTGGTGAAATAGGCTTGTTTGGCGAGGTGAAGGGCAGATCTATAGGTTTTGAGCATAAACTTGTGAGGAAGTCTGCAGGTGTACGTGATTTTCTCCAAAGATGTTCAGAACACCTAGGGCACCACTGAAGAAAACGTGTCTGTGGCGTGTACTAGGGTTGCTGCCTCCTGCCTCAAAATTTTTGAGTGGAGGGGGGAGCCGGCTCATCCAGTGCACTTTTAAGGGTTTCATCATAGTAACTGGTGGCCAAATTGGGACAGGAGATTGAAGAGATGGGGGACATAGAGGACTGTAGAGTATCTGAGAGGTGCTGGATGTTAATAGCATGTAAATTCCTATATGTATGATGGGTAGGTGTGTCCTGTGAAGGAAAGAAAGTACTGATGGTGAGAGACAGAAGGTTATGATCAGAAAGGGGCAGAGAAGAGTTAGTAAATTTAGAAACTGTGAGGAGTCGATGGAAGACAAGATCAATCGTGTTGCCATCTACGTGTGTGGGGGAAGAGGAAATATGTGAAAGAACAAAAGAAGTGGTTATTGAGAGAATCTGTGAGGCAGCTGGAGAGACGGGTGTTAATGGGGATGTTAAAGTCGCCCATGATGAGGGTAAGAATTTCACTGGATAAAAGGAGGGGAAGCCAAGAAGCGAAGTGGTCCAGAAATTGGTAGGGTGAGCCAGATGGACTGTAGTTCATGGCTATGCATAAGGAGAGTGGGTGGAACAGTCTGATGGCATGGACTTCAAATGAGGGAAATGTAAGTGAGGGTACTGGGAGAATGACCTGAAAAGTGCACTGCGGTGATAGAAGTAAGCCTACCCCAATACCCTGCCTGTTGTCAGGCCTAGAAGTGTGTGAGAATTGTAGGCCACCATGAGACAGAGCAGCAGGAAAGGCCGTATCAGACTGCTGGATCCAGGTTTCAGTAAGGGTGAGCAGGTTGAGAGATTTATTGAGGAATAAGTCATTAATATATTCTAGTTTGTTACACACTGAGCGAGCTTTCCACAGACAGCAGTTTAAAGAGACAGGAGAAAGATAAGGAGAGGGAACACGGTGAATATTGATGAGGTTAGTAGGATTTCTGTGTGTGCAGGAAGAGGAAAATTTATTGGAAGAAGGAGGACCAGGGTTAGGAGAGATGTCCACAGCAGATAGTAGGAGCAAAATGGACAGATACAGAAGGTGGTTCAGTGATTTATGGGGACACTTATGTTTGGTTTTACTGCTAAAAGAAGTATAGGAATTGGGGTGGTTAAAAAGAGTGAAAAGTGTGTGAGAGCTGTACATGGGGAAAGGAATGAGAGACGGACTGATATGGATAGTGTGCACTGGTGGTAGAGATGGAGGGAATTCTGCATAAAGATAATTGCTAATATAGCAAGTGACAGTGTAGCTGTATGATACCATGTGTAGAAAACTTGTTGTTTTGGGTTTACGTTTACCTGCTGTTCTTCCATTGCTTGTTTGTCTCGTTTCCTGTCTAAGTGCCATGTATAAGTGCACTGTAACGTCTCTGCCTGTTCGGGAGGCGTGTTCCACCCTCTGCTCGCACACATGTTCAGGAGGCATGTTCAGTTTGATTCCTTGCTTAGGGTTCTTGTTGCTCTGTCTGAACACTGCTCTATTACCTCTTTGCTGTAATTGAATTTCTGCCACACCCATCTCCTGCACCTTTGTTTCTCTCCGCTCCTCAAATAGTTAATCTTAGCCTTACCTGTGTGATTGACAACCTATCTACCAATCAAGTCTGGGACAGATTCTGGACTTCCTATAAACAGGTCATCTGCTCACACATGGTTGCTGGCTATTGTCACTCTGTCCTCACTAAGCGTTTCTCTTGCTATTGTATATTATTACTGACTTCTTACCTTTGGCTTTTTTTGTGACTACTCTTTTGGATTACAATTTAGTACTGCTTTGTCTCTCTGGCTTTAACTGACTCCACTTCTGTGTTGTTTGTCTTGTCCGCGTTTTGTGTTGTCACTTGTGACCAGTTGTCCGCTGTCACTTAGGACAGTTGAGGCAAGTAGGCAGGGTCAGGGGCTGGGTCGAGTTTGATACTCACTGTCTCTGTCATTCCCTTTCTACCCTTGTTTCAGCAACAACTAGCAATTTCCTTACATGCACTTTGGTTAATCTGCACTTAGGTTAAGATGGACTGCTGCATTAGAAAATGCCCCCTTGTATTTTTTTTTTTTTTGTTGCAGATTTTGTTGCCTTTTTTTGAGCCGAAGCTAAGAATGGTTACAAAGGGAATGATAAATATATAGAAAGCTCATATACTTCTACCTTTTTCTCAATCCACTCCTGCATACAACAAAAAATTTGAGCTAATACCAAAACTCATAATACACGAGTGAAACTACATAGCTAAATTTAACACTGCCAAAGGCAGAATTCCACACAAAGAGATTTTTTGAAATAACGTATAATTTATTAAGCATACATGAATGTATACATTATTTAAAAATACGTATTACAAACAACTAGGGACAAACAACTTATCCACTATAAAAAAGATTACACATGGTGAGAATCTTTTATCAATAAAGCATGGAAGCTAAAATGAGGGGGGGGATATATATACTTATAAACAATTATATATAATAAATGTTATACCCAATAGTGCAATTGTATGTATAAACAGTTATACTAGTAACTAGCACTCATAATGGAAATCAGATTAAATTGCTATATAGAATACAGACAAAGACCACTGGATCGTATGCAAGTTACAAACCAATAGTGGTATAGTAAAACCCTAAACAATAATGCCTTTAGATTATGTCATATGCCTTACCACGTGTAGGCAATTTAATCTGATTTCCATTATGGGTGCTAGTTACTAGTATAGCTGTTTATGCATACAATTGCACTACTGGGTATAACATTTATTAATATATAATTGTTTAGAAGTATATACAGTGGGGAAAAAAAAGTATTTAGTCAGCCACCAATTGTGCAAGTTCTCCCACTTAAAAGGATGAGAGAGGCCTGTAACTGACATCATAGGTAGACCTCAACCATGAGAGACAAAATGAGAAAATGTATCTAGAAAATCACATTGTCTGATTTTTTAAGAATTTATTTGCAAATTATGGTGGAAAATAAGTATTTGGTCACCTACAAACAAGCAAGATTTCTGGCTCTCACAGACCTGTAACTTCTTCTTTAAGAGGCTTCTCTGTACTCCACTCATTACCTATAGTAATGGCACCTGTTTGAAATTGTTATCAGTATAAAAGACACCTGTCCACAACCTCAAACAGTCACACTCCAAACTCCACTATGGTGAAGACCAAAGAGCTGTGGAAGGACACCAGAAACAAAATTGTAGACTGCACCAGGCTGGGAAGACTGAATCTGCAATAGGCAAGCAGTTTGGTGTGAAGAAATCAACTGTGGGAGCAATAGTTAGAAAATAGAAGACATACAAGACCACTGATAATCTCCCTTGATCAGGGGCTCAACGCAAGATCTCACCCCGCGGGGTCAAAATGATCATAAGAACGGTGAGCAAAAATCCCAGAATCACACAGGGGGATCTAGTGAATGACCTGCAGAAAGCTGGGACTAACGTAACAAAGGCTACCGTCAATAACACACTACACCGCCAGGGACTCAGATCCTGCAGTGCCAGACGTGTCCCCCTGCTTAAGCCAGTACATATCCGGGCCCATCTGAAGTTTGCTAGAGAGCATTTGGATGTTCCAGAAGAGTATTGGGAGAATGTCATATGGTCAGATGAAACCAAAGTAGAACTGTTTGGTAGAAACACAACTCGTCGTGTTTGGAGGAGAGTGAATGCTGAGTTGCATCCAAAGAACACCATACCTACTGTGAAGCATGGGGGTGGCAACATCATGCTTTGGGGCTGTTTCTCTGCAAAGGGACCAGGACAACTGATCCATGTACATGAAAGAATGAATGGGGCCATGTATCGTTAGATTTTGAGTGCAAACCTCCTTCCATCAGCAAGGGCATTGAAGATGAAACATGGCTGGGTCTTTCAGCATGACAATGATCCCAAGCACACCGCCAGGGCAACGAAGGAGTGGCTTCGTAAGAACCATTTCAAGGTCCTGGAGTGGCCTAGCCAGTCTCCAGATCTCAACCCCATAGAAAACCTTTGGAGGGAGTTGAAAGACCGTGTTGCCCAGCGACAGCCCCAAAACATCACTGCTCTAGAGGAGATCTGCATGTATGAATGGGCCAACATACCAGCAACAGTACAATGTGTGACAACCTTGTGAAGACTTACAGAAAACGTTTGTCCTCTGTCATTGCCAACAAAGGATATATAACAAAATATTGAGATGAACTTTTGTTATTGCCCAAATACTTATTTTCCACCATAATTTGCAAATAAATTCTTTAAAAATCAGACAATGTGATTTTCTGGATTTTTTTTCTCATTTTGCCTCTAATAGTTGAGGTCTACCTATGATGTCAATTACAGGCCTCTCTCATCTTTTTAAATATTTTTTTCCCCACTGTATATATATACCCCCCTCTTTTTAGCCTCCACGCTTTATTGATAAAAGATTCTCACCATGTATAATCTTTTTTATCGTGGATACATTGTTTGTCCCTATGTATTTGTAATATGTATTTTTAAATATTTATATATTCATGTATACATTTAGCTATGTAGTTTCACTCGTGTATTATGAGTTTTGGTATTAGCCCAAATTTTTTGTTATATGCAGGAGTGGATTGAGCAAAAGGTAGAGGTATATGAGCTTTCTATATATTTCCCATTCATTTTGTAACCATTCTTGGCTTTGGCTCAAAAAAACCACAAAAAAAACTGCATTTCCTTAGCTTTAGGCCAGGGCCCCACATGACGTAAACTTCGCGGTTTGCCCGTGGCTGAAATGCTGCAGAAAAAAAAACACAGTGTTTCTAGTGAATCCCATCCACACATTGCGGGAAAATACGCACAGCAGACACGCTGCGATTTCCAAAACCATAGTGATTTTGTAAATTGCAGCCTGTCAATTATACCTATGTAAACGCCGGCGGTTTCCCTATAGGTTTAAATGAATAGGTATAATTGAATTGAAGCATATGTATTTTTAAATAATTTATACATTCATGTATGCTTAATAAATTATACATATTTTCAAAAAAACTTTTTGTGTGGAATTCTGCCTTTGGCAATGTTAAATTCAATCCACTCCTGGCTTTGGCTCAAAAAAAACTGCAACAAAACCTACAGCAAAAAATGCTGAGTTTCCGCATCCTTGGGCCTCAGCCTGAAACACACATTTTAAAACAGATGGGGGGGGGGGCTTCTTTAAGCATAACTAAACTTTAGAACAAGTTTTGATTTTTTGCCAATATTTATTCCCCTTACGTCCGACTGCAGCACAATATGGGGTATCTCTGCCCCTGTGTGTTGTTTAGGACAGGTGGAACCTTTAATTAGCACCAAAAAGTTGCCTCCTACTAGCCCTATAAGAGGGCACAAGAGACCTCCCTCCTCTGTGTTTTTTTCTGTCCTGTGTGGAACAGGTGGACGGAGGTCTCTTGTGACCTCCCGTTGCTAGGGTTTTATTTACTCCTGGCTTACCTTTTTGGGGTACCTCGGTTCCAAAGAAAAAACCTCCGGTCCTTCGGGCCTTCGCACCGCAGCGCAGCGTTATCCGGCATCCATCTGCAGGCAGCGCGATCTCGGAAGTAAGCGGGGAACCTCCTCGGCCGGAACTTTTCTCCGGTCCCGTGTTCCCAGGGGAAGGAAGCCTTTGCGCACCACCGCGCCCTACTTCCGGTTTTCTCGGAAAAAGTGCGGTAAGTTTGGAAATTTAAAATTTAAAGGCAAAATATAGAATTGATTTTTGCTGCTTGTATTTTGAGCCTCTGGCTTAAGCTTATGCTCCTCTATGTTCCATTATGGCGTTTGACTTGTTTTGGTGCTGTATAAATGTTTCTATGTTGGCTTCCTCCCCTCGCTGCTGGATTACATTTAAAAGGTCTGAATGCAGTCCTTTATTTGTTGAGTGGGTGGTTTCTAGCTCTTCTGCTGCGGGTTGCGGTGGCTGGTTTTTTTCTGACGGTTTTTTTCTCTCTTCAAGTGACCGATTCAAAAAAAAAAAAAAAAGAGGTACCCCTTGGGTTTTTATGCGATGCTTGGCGATCTTCCCTGTTTCAGTGTCACGTGGCTGTTTGATGTTTCAGATGTCATCTTCTGCATCACGTAATGGCGATGCGCTTAGGAGGAAAAATTCCTCTAAACTTGAAACACCTGATGTGTTTGGATTGCAATACCCCTTTACCTGACGGCTATGATTTTGCCCGCTGTCACCAGTGTCGCGGACCTCCGCCGGAAGTACCTTCTATAAGAGGTTGTTACTTGGGTAAAGGACTATATGAGGAGTCTCTTAAAGGAGATTCGTTCTTCCATCTCCCAGATTGCCAAGAGACCACAGATTGAGACACAATCTTCCCTACGGATCTCTGATGAAGATTATCAGATAGTGGACGAGACACTCTCATCTGACGATTCCACTGAAGATCCCAGCAGGCCGTGCTTCCACTCGAAAAATTAAGCCGGCTGCTGAAGTCCATCCGGTCTAAGGATTGTGATGTTGACGGGGGAAGCCTCCGCGACCACCTATAGAGGGCCTAGGGTCTTCCAAGTGGACCAGACATTACAAAAATTAATGTCCTCAGAGTGGAGAAGTCCTGAAAAACCTCTTGTGGTTCCTAGGAGGTTCAGCTCTTTATTCCCAGTTTCTCAATGGGATCAATGGGGTCCTCCTCCCAAGGTGGATATGGCGGTGGCTAAACTGTCCTGCCGCACTAAGGTACCATCAGATGATGGAGCAAATCTGCACGACGCTATGGCAGGCGCTTCGACAATACCTTCAAGAAGGCTTATTCAGCTGCCTCGCCCAAGACCGCTGTGGCGGTTGCGTCCTGTGAAGTGTCAGCCAAATTATGTACTGACCTGGTCCACCTCGAAAGTGACCGACTCTGGAGTCTCCAGAGACGAGCTGCTAGGGTTTCTAGGCTCAGTTTCCCTAGCAGCTGAATATTTAACAGAAGCCTCCCACCATCAATTAAGGCTGGCGGCCAAATCCCTGGCACTTACCAAGAACACTGCAGCAGGAAGACCTCTATGGTTAAAACCTTGGAGAGCTGTGTTCCCCTCAAAGTATAATTTGTGCGCATTACCCTTTGAGCCGGGTAGAGTCTTTGGCTGTGCCCTAGACGAGATCCTAGAGGGCTTGGCCGACAAGAAGGGTAAAACTTTACCCCAGGCCTTCAGAGGTAGGTCTGGCTCTGGCCATGGTAGAGGCTATCCGCCTCGTCGTGGAAGGCAGTCCAGAGAGGCTCTAGTTATTCCTCTAGAGGCGCCGGCCGGAGATTCCGAAGTCTGATGATAAAAAAGTCAAGCCTAGCTTTTGACATCAGAAGCAGTTTTCCTGTGGCCGAGATTCCTGTCGGAGGTCGTGTCTCCCACTTTCTCAACTGCGGGCAGGAAAAAATTCGAGACCCATGGGTCCGGTAGGTAATCCAAAGAGGTTATGCAATCAAGTTCCTCCGTCCTCCTCAGGATCGGTTTGTGTTAACTCGCAGCCTCCCTGGAATGCTTCATCCGAGAGTACATTCACAAGGGAGCCCTGGTGGAAGTCCCTTCTCTAGAAGAAGGATCCAGTGTCTATTCTCCCGTCTTCCTGATGCCAAAACTGGCAGACAAG
Organism: Leptodactylus fallax; assembly: GCA_947044405.1. NCBI lineage: Eukaryota > Metazoa > Chordata > Amphibia > Anura > Leptodactylidae > Leptodactylus > Leptodactylus fallax. The sequence continues at coordinate 4,311,786 of CAMRHE010000096.1, forward strand.
TGGAGAATGATCATAGACTTAAGGTACCTCAACCGCTTCATCAAAAAGAAGCGCTTCCATAGGAAAACCATAAAGTCTGTCACCACCTTTCTCCTCTAAGGCGATGTTTTTTGTGACTTTGGATATAAAAGACGCCTATTTGCATATTTCTATTTACCTCCACACAGAAGGTTTTTTTCTAAGGATTGCCGTAGTAGTTTCCGGCCACAGGAAGCACTTTCAATTTACAGCACTACCCTTCGGGATCTCCTCTGCTTCCCACACCTTTACAAAGGTAGTGGCCCCCATAACGGCCGCCCTCAGGCTTCAGGGGATATTCTTGGTGCCTTATCTAGACGACTGGTTGATAAAGGCCCAGTCAGAGTCTGTTCTGCTCCAGTACCTACAGACAGCCTTCAGAGTCTGTGATGGCTTATAAATTGGGAGAAGTCAAAAACGATCCCTTCAACTCGAAGGAAGTTCCTCTGAGAAAACTACTTCCTAGATTGAGTCCGCCTGCAAATATCCTTGACACCAGCAAGGAAGGAGAAGCTGGTTGCGGCAGTCCGGCACCTCTTCAAAAAGCCGATAGCCTCCATCAGAACATTGATGAAGATCCTGGGCTTGATGTCTTCCTCAGTGGAGGCAGTCCCATGGGCCTTGTGGCACTTACGTCTCCTCCAGAAGGAGTTACTAGAGGCTTGGGATCGCTCCCTTCTTACATTCAGCAAGAAGATTCGACTCTCCCCCAGGACCCGTCTTTTTCCCTCAAGTGGTGGTTGCACCTGAAAGACGGAAGGTCCACGGTCCAACCTTCTTGGACCCTGTTGACTACAGATGCATCCCTCTCGGGATGGGGAGCCCATTGGACGAAAACTCCATAAAGGGAGTCTGGAGCGCTCCTGGAAAAAAGGACCTCGTCCAACTGGAAGGAGCTCAGAGCCGTATATCGTGCCTTACTCTATTGCTTGCCTCTTCCCAGGGAAGAGCAGTCAAAATCCGGTCAGACAACATGACCGCAGTGCTGTACGTGAACAGACAGGGAGGCACCAGATCACCAACCCTCCTTAGGGAGGCAGATCTGATATTTACATGGGCAGAGAAAAATCTAACCCATTTATCCGCAGTTCACATCAAGGGCTCCCTGAACATAGTAGCGGATCGGTTGAGTCGGGGTTATGCCGTATCAGGAGAATGGTCACTCAATCCAGAAGTCTTTCATCAGATTACCCTGAACAGGGGTCTTCCAGAAATAGACCTCATGGCAACCCGACTCAACGCCAAGGTGGAGAAGTTCTGTTCCCTTTACCAGGAGGACAATCCCTTGGCAGTGGATGCCCTGTCCATCCCTTGGAGGTCCAGGCTGGCATACATCTTCCCTCCAATTCCAATAATACCAAAGGTATTAATGAAAATCAGACAGGACCAAGTCTCTGTGATAGCCATCATTCCATTCTGGCCAAAAAGAGCTTGGTTTTTCCCAACTCATGGAGATGAGTCGAGGGATATATTGGAGGCTTCCCCCCATCCAGAACCTGGTTTCCCAAGGATCTCTGAAGTGCCAGGATCTCTGGAGATTCAACCTGACAGCCTGGAGGTTGAGCAGTCCCTACAGCAGGATAGAGGACTGTCAGAGGCCGTCCTGAAGACCCTTTATTCTGCAAGAGCAGAATCTACCAATAAGAACTACCAGAGGACAGCCAAGATTTTCATGGAGTGGTGCTCCAAGAAGGGTATTAATAATCTAGAACCTTCAACGGCTGATATTTTCTTCAGGACGGTTTGGATAAGGGCCTTGCCCCTGCCACTTTGAAAGTGCAGATTGCGGCCCTCTCCGCTCATTTGAACAGACGTCTGTCTCAGGATCCTCTGGTTGCAAGGTTCCTTAAAGGGACAATGAGGCTAAAGCCCTCAGTATCATCCCCAGTGGGACCTTGCGGTAGTCATTACAGGCCTGTGCGGTCCTCCATTTGGACCCTTGGAGACTACGGAGATAAAATATTTTGCCTACAAAACCACTTTTTTGTTGGCTATTATATCTGCCAAAGAGTAGGGGTACTCCAGGCCCTCTCTTCTAGAGAACCGTACATTTTGTTTTTGCAGATAGGGTGCACCTTAGGTTTGCCTGGGTTTATCCCTAAGGTCCCCTCATACTATAATAGCAATCAGCTAATTTCGTTACCTGTGTTTTTCCCCTCTCCAACCTCTGAGGAGGAAGAAAAGCTCAACACCTTAGATGTGGTAAGGTGTCTGTGGATTTACCTATTCCACACTCAACCGCTTAAGAAGGCCGAAAGCCTACTAATTGATATGCAGGGTAAAAACTGAGGCCTCAAGGCTTCCAAGCCTACTCTATCCACATGGATCAAGGAGACAATTAAGTCTTCCTGTCTTATTCAGGAGTTATTCCCTCCAGTCTTTCTACGGCCACTCGACCTGGGTTGTCGACTTCTTTGGCTGAGTATCGGTCCTTACCATTGGACCAGATTTGCGCGGCTGCATCATAGTCATCTCAGTTGACCTTTTGTTAAACATTATCATTGGACATCCGCAGTTTCCAGACAACTGCCTTTGGTCAGTCAGTCCTTGACGTTGTAAGGCGAGGAAACCCTCCCTAGGGGAATTACTTGCTATCTCCCCATATTGTGCTGCTGTCGGACGTAAGGGGAATCGTTGATTGTAATGTCAATCTGTATTCCCTTAGTCCAGACAGCAGCACAAGGCTTCCCTCCCTAGAAGCTTGTTTCCTGTTACTTTATAATTTACACAGTGGAGGGAGGTCTCTTTTGCCCTCTTATAGGGCTAGTAGGAGGCACCTTTTTGGTGCTAATTAAAGGTTCCACCTGTCCTAAACAACACACAGGGGCAGAGATACCCCATATTGTGCTGCTGTCTGGACTAAGGGAATACAGATTGACATTACAATCAACGATAATATCATAGTATATAATAATATTCTTTATTAATGGATTTTTGGCTTCATTATCTGAAATCCTGTTTCTCTATTCCACCTGAAATCTGTACACAGCTTCTCATTGGAGTACGGCTGAGCTGGATCCTCTATAATGCAGGGAAGTTAAGGCTGGGTGTGTCACTTCAAACAGATATTTCTAGGGCATTTTAACACCTAGATCAATGGTTGTGTGTCAAATGAAAGCTGTGATTCCACTGCAGTTCTACCTGTATTATTTCCAGGGGAAAGGATAAATAAGGGACAAAAAGTGGTTTTCAGCTCAGGATTTCATGGAAAGTCTATTAATGCTGCCAGAAAATCAAAAGTTTTTGCATATGCAAAACATTTTGTATATGTTTTACAATGTGTTTGAGTTATATTTTTATTGATATATTCAATTTTTTTCAGTCTTGTATCCTGAGATATCTTACTTCTGTATTTGTTCCATACTTCAGTATGTTTTTGCTGTTTTTGTATATTACAGAAAAGCAAATGATCAAAAACAAATAAGCACATGTGAACTATGCAAATAGAGAGCATGCTTTTTAAATTTAACCCATTGATTTCTGTAGGCTAAAAATGTTGGAACACGCTGTGTATTAAACATAAAGTGATCCGCATAAAAAAGTACATAAATAAAAAACGGAAATGTGAATAGACCATTTAAATGTATTAGCATGTTTTTTTTTCCAATGAAAACGGATTAGTACAGGTCTGTAATACAATACACTGGCTTCACATATAGAATTTTTAGGAAATTTCTGCAAAATCAGCAGTGTGAGAAAAAAGTATCCTATGCTTTCTCATACGTGTTGAATAGTCACATTGAATGGAGAAAGTTAGTGTGCAAATCCACAGCAGTGTACGGCTTTATTCACACGTCCGCATATCACTTCTGTGTGGTGTCTGCCTTTTTTGAAAAAAAAAATGGAAGTCCTTGTTTTTTTGTCACAGATGCATTACACCAATAAGAGTCTATGGGTTCGTGAAAAAAAAAATAGATGACATCAATGTGTCATCCATTTTTCGCGGACCCAGGGACATACAAAGTATAGAAAATGCTTTACAAAGTCATGAAAAGCATCAACTATGGACAGCACACCACCCACAAATTAGCATGGTGGGGTGCTGTCCGTGAATATCCCAGACCTCACATGTCTGCGGATGTGGATGTGTAAATGAGGGCTAAGCTACAACTCTACAGCAGAATTCTGAGGGTCAGCCTTGAAATTCCTTCACATAGTTTCTGTCAAATCAGCCATTGATTTTTCTGCTTCAAGAATCAACCATGTGAATATTGGTTTATTGTACCAGTCACAGACGTTTACATTTTTTGTTTTATGAGTTGATACATAACATATTTACACTAAAGAGCATATGGCAATTATGTCCTAAAAAATACTTACACTATAATTGTCTATGGTTATCCTCTTGTCCTAAAGGGGTTGTCCCATGAAGAATATTGTTTATAAACTTTTTTGTATTTATACTTTAAAGAAAATGCTTCTGTCCCAAGATATTCCAAAAATTATGTTAGAATACCACCACCTGCATTTTCTAGGAGTACAGTTTTCTGTTTCAGCATATTGAGGTGGACACTCAGGTTTTGCTTTTCTCTCTGCTCCAGTGAGTATGCAGAGGGATCGCTGTAGTGAGCTGCAATGTCTTCTCTGCTTGTCAGAGATAATATTAATATTTTATTCAGTGCTCTCTGACTTATTTTTTTCTCTAAAAGATGCTGAATTTCTAAGGGTGGAAACTGCAAAAGCTACTACCACTGACCATCATAGTGTTTGTTATTCAGCTTTTGTATTCAAGGGCACATGTAATTATGTCTTTATACTAATCTTCATTCCTTGTATAACAACACATAGACACACAGGCTAGAATGAATCTTTACTTGCCTGGTGTCTGCAGCAGGTGCTAAACCCAGTACAATTAAGTAGTCATTTTTAATCTAATATGTAAAGGACCAAGTGCTGCCCTAGGATGGCAGGGAAAATATAAAGTCCATGAATACCTTAACAAACATTTTGACACTAGTGTCAAACTAGCATTGCCTAACCATTGTTTTGGACTGGTCCATTGGAGGATAGGTGGACCACAAAAAAAGCGGTTACACACAGAGGCCCACAACACCATTGGGGTCTATTGGGTGTCCGTCGTTTTAAAACTGAAATTGGCAGAGCAAAAAGCAGGATACAGGCAGACACTATGATGGAGTCTCATATGTAAATGTACGCAAATGTAAACATAGCCTTAGGCTCCATTTAGATCATGCTTTATACATCTGTTTGCAAATGGAGGCAAATGGACAGACATCAATGTTAAAAAAAATGGAGTAGTTTCTCTTTGTTTTTTTTGAAGAACAAAAAAACATAGTAATACCATACTGTAATACCGGACAGAGAAATGGATGAATTTTTTTTTTAACATTGATGTCTATGTAAATGGACGGCCAACCAGTTGCCTCCTTTTACATCCATTAAACGGATCTGCTAAACAGATATAAAAAAAAACGTGATCTGAATGGAGCCTAATTTGTCCAATGCATGTAAGATGAAGCAAATCTGCCTTAAAAATTATCTGCCATGTCCTATGCAAACCTGTGCATCTCCATGGTAACAAAATTCAATGAAAGCTTGCATAGTTTCATTTTACAGTCATACTACTCCTTGATAATATACATTTGATAGGTTAGTAAGAATTGGGGATGGGAAGGAAGAGATTATGGTTGCAAGATCAGACTACACAGGGTTTTCTTTGTCGTCTGTTACCATAGTGATACATAGATTTGCATAAGAACTTTAGACACAAATGGTAGAAGCCATGACAACTTGCAAATCTCCTTCAATTTAAATTTTCTACAACTTTCAGTTTTAATGAAATTTTAAACAATAATAACAGGTATTTAAATTTTCAATATAATGGTGCTATAAAAATTATTATGAAGGTAAAATTACAAAATTACAGAAGGGTAAAAGTTTTACAAATTTATTGTGAAAATGTTAGTATTCAGAACTGACACATCTATGTTAAGTCTTTAAATCTGTCTGAATCTGGCTGCTAATTTGAGCCTGTGAGATCCAGTAAGAAGTCCCATAGGTGCTATTTACAGTGTGCTAACTGCAACACCAAAGGACACTCTGCTTCAAGGACACTTCTTACATCATCAGGCTTTATCTGCTCGAACAAAAGCAGGCAATGACAGTCTGTTCATAAAGATTGTCATTTTATTAAGACAGAACTCAATTGTTGTTTTTAATATTTTAAAAATGAATTGAAGCATTAAAGAGAGTCTGTCAGCAGTTAATTGGTTATAAATCTAATCCCAGTACTTTATAGAAGTCATTCTCCAATTTCCAAATATGCCTCTGGGATTGGAGACAGATTTTCATGTAAATCAGCATTTTATTCATATGCAAATGATGGGGGAAATAATAATAACAATTTTTATTTATATAGCGCCAACATATTCCACAGAACTGTACAACTTGTAGGGTTCAAGTACTGACAAAAAAGATACATTACAAAGAAATAGTCAATTCACACACTGGGACTGAGGGCTCTGCTCGCAAGAGCTTACAATCTATGAGGTAGAGGGGGTGACACAAGAGGTAGCAGGGGCGGCAACAGACGTAGCATTGCTTGTACAATGGTCAGACAATTTACTGCTGACAGACTCCCTTTAACCTCTTCCTACCCTCGCACTGTCCCTCTGACTTATATAGAGCTGTGAAATTTTTATTTTTTTTTCAAATTTGTGGAGACTGATGCTAAGTTGTAATAGATCTGTGCCACTCCATGATGCCTATGGCAGTCTCCTACTACTTGTATGTTAAAGAGTTTTTTTTTTGGAAACTAACATATTCATGACCTACCACAGATCAGCTGGTTAAAGTGGCAGCAAGTCTTCAGTGAGTGTCCTTTACTGCTTCACAGGCATGTGAAGTCATGTTAATCAGTCATTTTGCAGTTCAGTCCCAGGAAAGTGAATGGCGGCAGCCTGGCCCTTACTGTTACAGGTATTGATGATGTTCCATTTGTGCTCAAGTTACCACTTCAGCCGATCATCGACCTGTGCACAAACGACATGTAACGTATTTGCTCCGACAAAACAGACCTGGACAAGCACCTCCTGGATCTGAGGATGTAATTTCTCAGATTGGGATACAAACCAAAAGTAACAGACAACCAATTAAACAAAGCAGCAGCCATTAACAGAGACAGTCTGCTCACATATAAAAAGACCCAGAAAGAAGCCCGAGTGCCCCTAGTCGTCACCTGCAACCCACAGCTGGAGATCCTACGAAGGATTGACAAGGAGCTCCAACCTGTGCTACATAGGGACAACAGACTCAAGGACATATTTCCAGTCCCCCCTCTCCTTTCCTTTCGACAACCACCAAACCTGAGGCGTATTATCGTCCGGAGTGCCCTGAAGGCCCCAACTGAAAATGGCACCTCACCTTGCCTACATAAAAGGTGCATGACCTGCAAGCACATCCACACCGCTGGCAGTGTACCTATCCCACAGTCACAACTGATGCACAGGATTAGGGGGACATTTTCCTGCAGGTCTTCCAATGTGGTGTACCTCATAATGTGTGTGCAATGTCCCACCACAGGCCTCTATGTGGGGGAAACAGGGCAGAGACTTAGTCAACGAATGAACTCACATAGATCCAATATTAATAACAGCAGAACCGATCTCCCAGTGGCCACACATTTCTCCGGAGAAAACCACTCTATTGAAGATTTGCGGGTTGTGGTTTTAATGGGACATTTTAAGACGCAGGAGCAAAGGAAAGAATCAGAATACAAGTTTATGCAAAAATTTCAAACTCTGCAATTTGAACTTAATATTCATGCCAGCTTCATGTCACACTATGTATGACCTGTGAGGGTCACAAATCACCTCCTGATAGCAAACAGATAACAGATCCCTCTGTCACGCACCACAACTTTCCAGATTGTTTTTTGACCTGTTGTAAATAACTTCTCTACTTAGATTGCATTTTGTTTTGGTTTTTTAAGGACTCTAAAATCCTTTGAAAACCATGTGTATAAAAATCTGTGAATTTTCAGTTCTTGTATTACACCATGTCTGATGAAGGAAGCTAGTGCTCCTGAAAGCTTACTTATAAATATACTCAGTTAGCCTCTAAAAGGTATCGCCTGATTTCTTCACTCTTCCACTACTTTCAATGGCTAACATGGTACAACATTATACTGATGCTTGTCAGACATGTGCCAGTTCAAAATTAGTCTGTATACAGGACATTGCAAATTAAAATAAACAAGTTACTTCACTTCTTACAGCTTCCTTGTCGCAGTTGAGACAGCCCAGTCCACCTTACTGGTCCTTGATGAACTGTCCTGATAATGTTCTGTTTGTACAAAGGTCACTGACCCCAGTGGTGATCTGCACAGCAAGTGACTGATATACCTCAGGAGTCACATGTTGTGCACAGGTCATCAATGAGGCCAGTAACTGGCTACAGTGGTGACCTAAATAGAAATGGATCATCATCCATAGATGACATAAAGGAGCTGTAGCAGTGGTACCGGGGATACCACCATTGGAAAGGAGAACCTGTAAAGCCTGAGTTAACCTACATTTAGTAGATCATTTGGTTGTGAAGTTTCACATTTAGGCTAAGGCCCCACATAGCGAACCACAGCCAAAAAACCCCGCGTAAAAGACAGCAGAGTTTTCCTCTGTGGACTTTCTGCCCCTATTATAACTATACGGAAAAACCCATCCACTTTGCAGGTAATGTAAAATGCAACGTTTTCACAGCGTGGTGCCCCGGCCTTACAGAGTCATTCTAATCACCTGTTTTTAAAGAGGGTCTGTCAGCATTCTGACTTGTATTCTTTATTAAATAATTCTGGATCCATCTTTTCTTATAACTCTGTTAGTCTTCTTAGACATTTAGAAACAAATTGACAATTTGTACGTTATAAATCTTCCTATTAAAAGGATGCATCCCTACAGAGTCTGCACTGAGTGGACAGTGTGCGATTGTGCAGGATACATCCCGAGCAAACTGTCAATTTATTTTCTAAATTACTAGGAGGAATAACAGAGGATCAGCACAACACAGATTTACAAGAAAAGATGCTCCAGAATTATATTATGGGGAAAGCTATTTTTTTTAAAACAGAAAAATACCTGATAGGGCTCAGTGAGGACTATATCTTCTTTTTGGGGTATCTTATCTGTTAGGCTTCATACACATGACGTACTGTGCAATCCAACTGTCTTCTGGGCTTCCATACCGATAATTTTAGAGCAGGTCCTATTCGGTTCTGTTGGAAATGGACACACAGACCTGGAAGACAGTTGGCTTTTACATGGATATGACACTTGCCTAAGGCAGAATTTTACTTCATAATTTATACTTTACATATTTCACTTTATGCAAAACGTCAACTTTTTTTTTTCTTACAAATTGTAGACTACTGTGTAACAATTTCGACCCGACAAAATGGTATCACTGCTATATCAAAAATTGTAAGAGCAACAAATAAACAGACATCAGAGTGGCACATATGAAAATGTTTAATGCTGCAATGTTCTCTTGTATGGGGATGAATGTATAATATGCACCAAACATGTTTCAAGATATTCATTGTGATTAGATCCATTTATAATTAATTAATAAAATGCTTCAGTATATTCACTATTATTATATCCCTATGCAATTAATTAATTTTATAAATTGATAACTTTATTATTAGAAACTTAGATAATTCTACGCTACAAAATGAGGTGTTCTTTTTTACTTTTTGACTTGAAAATGAAGAATGTATGAGGATTTATTAGTCCAAGCTCAAATGTAAACGAGATACAAATAACGAAACAAAAAATACATTAACAGGAAAACAATGAAACTTTGCTTGCCATGAACTGCATACACACAAACACAAATCACTGAATATGTGTAATACTTTTTGTTGTGTTGATGCGGAGAAACATAAACTGGTTACTAAGGCAGGGTTCACACTACCGTTAGAGTCCGTTATGAAGGTGTCCGTTAAAAAAAAAATAAATGGACACCTATCATAACGGACCCTAACTGATGAGCATCAGGTAGTGTCCGTTTTTTAATGTCACATACCGCTAGAAAGCCGACAGCGCGCTGAATTCAGCGCACAGCCGGCTTTCCCGGTATGTGCCCCGGGGCTGGAGATATCGGCGGTGTAAGTTACATGTTTTACTTTACTTACTGTTTGAAGGGCGCTGTGAGGAACTCCCTCTCTGACACTTCTCGTTCGTCCCTAGCGCTGTACTGAGGGGGCGTTCCTCACAGCTCAGCGTCATCGCCGGGCAGTAAGGAACGCCCCCTCTGACAGTACAGGGCTATAGACCAGTACAGAGAGAGGGGGCGTTCCTTACAGCCCAGTGATGACGCTCAGCTGTGAGGAACGCCCCCTCATACAGCGCTATGAACGAACAGAAGTGTCAGGGAGGGCATTCCTCTGACAGTACCCGGCTATAGACGAGAACAGAGAGAGGGGGCGTTCCTCACAGCCCAGCAATGACACTCAAGCTGTGAGGAACGCAGCGCCCTTCTAACAGTAAAACATTACACCGCCGATATCTCCAGCCCCGGGGCACATACCGGGAAAGACGGCAGTGCACTGAATTCAGCACACTGTCGGCTTTCTAGCGGTATGTAAAACCGCATGTGCCTGAGGGCACGAAATGTCCTCTAACACTGCTAGTTTTTTTTTTTTGTTTGTTTCTCCTTTCTGAGCATGCGCAGGGAAAGTAAACGGACACAAAATAACGGACAGTAACTGATGGCTATCAGTTACTGTCCGTTATAAGTCCGTTACCCATAGACTTCAATGTTAAAAAAATAACGGACACTTGCTGTCCGTCAAGAATCCGTTTTTTTCAAACGGACAAAAAGTCCTGCATGTAGGATTTTTTGTCCGTGAAAAAATAACGGACTTCTGATGGATTTGGTGTAAACGGACACTAATGGACACAATATAAAAACCCATTGAAATGAATGGAAATTTTAACGGATTTCTGATGGTTCAACTAGTGTCCGTTGCTAAAATCTTGTAACGGACAATAGCAACGGACACTACTGACGGACACCAACGGTAGTGTGAACGCTCCCTAAGGTACACTGATGTAGCAGAATTAATCTTCTGGTTAAACTTCTGCAATTTCCAAAGGCTTTTCATTGTATTTTGTTGTCTTCTTTGATAACATATCACACTGCAGCAATTTAACCAATTGCAGAAGTTCAGGTTAACTCTGCTACATCTGTATGTTCATGTACTCCCAGAATGTTATGATTCATAAATAACTTATGATGGTCATTGAGTGTATGTATGGAGTTTAACAATTTTACAGGATAGATGTTGTTATGCTATGTAACAATCATTATTATAATAATTACTTCACTACTTTCAGTACATGTGATTATTACATTTTTACAGAGGCTACTAGAAGTAAGTGTTTTCTAATATAACAATGTGATTATTACTTTTTATGTTTCATATTGTACTGGTATTGGTTGTTTCTACTTTTTTTTCGGTGTATTGAGTGTTGGAAATTACCTTGTGATTTATGCATTACCTACAGTATACTGTATGATTAAGGCTTCACTCACATTTTACAGTTTTGTTGTTTGATTGTTTTTTTGTAAATTTTGCAACCAAAAGCAGAATATGTGGATTAGGCTGGTTTATATGTATAGTTTTTTTAAGTGATGCACTTAATTATCATTACTTTGTTTACTTATATGTTCCTTTATCTACCATAGTCATGTCCCATGTAATATATTTATAGATAATACATTTATACAGTATGAACCAAACATAAAAACAAAAGCAGCTTAAAATTGACACTATAATAATAGCTCTCTTATTATCCAAGGCTCCATATTGCATTTGGTTTAACTTTTGTCGCAAGTCTATTCCAAAAGTCAGTGAGTGAGAAGATGAGTTTTTTTGCTGCCCTGAAAAACAACCTTAAGGCCAGGACCCCAGGTGACGTAAACGCCACGATTCGCCCGCGGCGTGAATGCTGCGGAGAAAATCGCGGCGGTTTACAGTCAGAGCAAAGTGGATGGGATTCTAGCGAATCCCATGCCCACTTTGTGGTTAAAACCGCGCTGCTGACATGCGGCGATTCCACAAACCAGCGAGGTTTTGGAAATCGCAGCAGTTTCCCCATAGGTATAATTGAAACAGAAAGTCCGCAGAGGAAACCTCTGCAAACTTTCTGTCTAAAGGGCTGCGGGAAGAACTGCGATGCATTCCCACTGCGGTTTTTCTCGCATCGCTTTTTTGCTGCGGGACGCCACGTGGGGCCTTAGCCTGAGGCTATTGAAAATGATCAATTATTGAAAATATTATAAATTTCCATATTGGTATTATTCCAAGAATGCTTGCATTTAATGTATACAGTTGTATTAATAATTATTTTGCACAATATTTTAAGGAAAATTTAAAGAAAAGGCTTCAATTCTCCACAAAATGGCCAAAAAGAAATGTCAGGTGGAAGACAGTGAGAGGTTAAATGGAGCAGCCAACTGTGTAGGTAAGTATTGTTCACAGGAATAACTAATGCCAGTATGTGTGTTTGCTTGTGTATCCAGCTGTTGAAATGGAAAATGAAGCAATAGATATTCAAAATCTGCCAATTCAGGTTTGGAAAAGGCAAAACTAAATTAAAATAAATATAATATTTTAGCTGAGTGTCATTAGCCTTTGTAGTATATAGCATTGTAGATATACATATGAAGCACAATTACCCTGAACTTCTGCTGCTGGTTAAACTGCTGCAGTATGGTGTTTTATTAAATAAGACAACAAAAACTAATGAAAAGTCATTGAAAAATGTTTGTCCAATGACTTTTCATTGGTTTTTATTGTCCTCTGTGACATCTTGCTGCAGCAGTATAACCAACTACGGAAGTTCAGGTTAACTCTGCTACATCTGTATATGTATAGTTTTATACCAATAAGCCTTTACATAGGAATTATTCAGAAAGCTTAATGCAGCTTAAATAGAAGAGCAATTGACTTTGACATGACATGGCACAGCTGGAGGTCATGTAGAGCACTTACTTTAGCTGAAATTGAATGTTTAACCCAACACAGTAACTGTATCAAATGGATAGTTCTTATAAAATGCATGTTGAAGAAGAATTTTCAAATGATATATTGTTGGTAACATCACTAGTCTGTAGTGCTAACACTACGCAACAGTTTTTAAATTTCTATTTTTTTATATATTTTTTTCAATAAGTCCTGCACTTAAATAAAACAAATGTACATGTAATTCACATGCAGAAGTCCATATGCATCTGTAGAGGAGAGTGACAGATGCAGACTGAGAAAGTTGGAGTTGTGTGTGAATTGGTTTACACTAGCTGGCCATACACATTCGATATTTGTTATTGTATCCTGTGAATTTGAAGGGATATATCAAGAATGTAAGCCCAACTGCTCTAACCATCCCCCATCATGAGAATAAAGGATCCTATGAGTTGGATTTTCACCTGCCAAATGCGTTGTTTCCTAGCGTTAGAGCTGGCCTTATGTTAAATGGTTCAATTTGCAATATGTTTTTTTGAGACTTCCCACCCTTATGATTTACCATATAGCACCCAAATTTGATAGTGATACTGTATGTAAATAGCACAGATGCCTAAATTTAACACTGCTCAATCAATACTCTATATATTGTAGCTGAATCCACTGCCATTGCTTCTCTATCGGTTTGGGAACCAATAAGATCAAGATGCAAACTTTTGGTACAGTAGCAACAAGTAATGAAGCCTGTAGGAGTGAACAGGTTGCATACCCCTAAGGGGGCCCTTGCCATGGTATGTGCAGTGTCAGAGATTTAGGTAGCTATTTATTCCCCAAAGCTGATGTTTCATATTTGTTTGGGAGTTTGGTGAATACAGCTGTTGGCCCAGTGAACATTCAGATGACGGGAAGCATATGTTTCCGCATAGGCCTAGCAAGTAAATGTGTCAAGAATGAATCTAATATATAGTTATCTGCTTTCAGTATGTGTACTTCCATTATTTGTGATATAATAATGATTTTAAATTACCTTCATTTCAGAAAAAATTGATCTTCCAAACAGTGCGAATGTTGAGGTTGAAGTGACACCACCCAAAGAATCTGCTGGTCCAGTGCAAAATGGAAATGTTGCTCATAATATTGAGGCTGCAGAAACACAGGTGACACATCTTTTTATGTCATTTTGCATTGCCTATTAAATGGTTATTTCTTCTGTACACCACAGAAATTGCACTCAGGTTACTATGCTAGTCCCTTGCTTTCTGTAGTCTGTTACCATGGAAACACATAGGTAGGCAAAAAGACCTTGCTAGTCAAGATGATCTGTATTTTTAGGATAAAAAAATAAGTTACAATGGGGCACATAGTTTTCAAAGGGCATCTGCCAGGTTCAAAACCAACCAATAGTAGTGCCACACCTTTACTAGGAGCAAAAACATACCTGGTGCCTTTGTGGGCACAAATTGATGAAGCAATATAGAGATAATAATTTTTTATGGATATGTAAATCAGCCCTCAGGTGCAGAACCTGATTTGCTAGATTTGCCTATAGACAGCTGCAAGGGCTCTGGTTCTTCTATAGAATTAGTACCTAATGCTACCCTTAGCTATGATTGATATTTTCAGCTTCTGCCTGCGTTTCAACTGTCTGTAGGCTAGTCTGGCAAATAGGGTTTGCCCCTGGTGCACTTTCAGTATGATTTGCATATCTGTAAAAAAAAAAAAAAAAAAAAAAAAGATTATCTCTGCAATTCTTCATCAGTCTGTGACCACAAAAGTATGTTTCTTCTCATATTAAATGCTCCTGTATGACAATATTATTGGTATAAAAAGCATTTTGGACCTGATACCTTTTGGCTGAGACCCCACGTTGCAGAAAAGCAGCTTTTTTAGCTGCAGATTTTGTGACGTTTTTTTCAGCCAAAGTCAAGAATGGTTATAGAAGGAATGGAAAAAATATATGAATTACTTATACTTCTACCTTCTGCTCAATCCACTCCTGGCTTTGTCTCAAAAAACTGCAGCAAAACCTGCAACAAAAAAAGCTGCGTTCCCGCAACGTGGGGCCTCAGCCTCATCTGTTGCTCTCAATTCACAGATGCAGCAGATTTGCTTCTGCTCACACCAGTGCTTGACTCACCAACAGCCAATTTCATATAACCCCTCCCCCATAGCGCCGTTACTGTACAACAGATGTCGGGACTTTAAACATGGCATCTACTCTAGAGGTGAGTGGAAGTCATAGCAACCTGGTCTCCGCTGTTCTACACAGCAAATATTGCCCACAATCAGAGACCGATTGAGATCTGTTTGTGGGCATTAACTACTCAGTTGCCTTGGTCAAATGCTCCTAGGTCTATCATTACTGAGCTTTTATTACACATTGCCATAGACATTTGTATTACAGTATATTGTGTAGGTGATTAGCTTCTTTAAGAAAAAAAAAGGAAAAAAAAAATGTAATTTTGAAACTTCAAATTGCAACTTTTACCTAGATCACATATAAAATTTTTGATCCTATATGGTGGATGCTGTAGCAGGAAAAAAATCAAAATGACCAAACATTTTTTCGCTCTTTCTCCTCCCGAAAAAAATGTCTGAGGCACCACATTGCGGAAATGCAGCTTTTTTTGTTGCAGATTTTGCTGTGTTTTGAGCCAAAGCCAAGAATGGATACAAAAGGAATAGGAAATATATAGGAAGTACTTATACTTCTACCTTCTGCTCAATCCACTCCTGGCTTTGGCTCAAAAAAATGCAGCAAAATCGGCAACAAAAACAGCTGTGTTAATGCAATGTGGGGCCTCAGCCTAAAGCCTCTTGCAGATGACCGTGTGCTAGGTCAGTGTGCTATCTGGGGTTTTCCCAGATAGCACACTGATCCATTCATTTCTGTGGACCCATGCACATGACTGGGAATTACACAGTCCTGTGTGCAGGACAACAATCCGGGCCACAAATTATGGAACAGGTCCTATTCCTGTCTGATTTTGTAGCCGTGCTTCCACGGCTCCTATTCATTGTGTCTACACATATAGAAATAAGCAGGGTAATTTCTTAAATAATCTACCCAGTATATTATGCTGAAACATTGTCTGGTTCAGATGTTGTATGATGAGTGTAGTTTGCCATGCCAGGGTAAAATGGGAGCCCCCCCCATGATATTCACATGTTTACCTGTGGGCCAGTCCAAGCCTTTTGCCATATTTGGCACAGAATGTGAGCACAAACACCTCTTACCAATTGTCAAGAACAGTGGTGGAATGATTTGCGAATGATTTGCAGCCACAGGACCTGGGCATCTTGAAGTCACTGATTTGAGCATGAACTCCTTTGTATATCAATGTATCCTAGAGTTAAATGTGAGGCCATCTATCCAACAGCTTGATCAAAATTTGAAAATTCTTCATGAGATTGACCAGATCCCAAGTCCACATCTCAACCCAATTGAAATTCTATGGCAGGAAATAAGAAAGCTGTGCATAAACAAATGCCCACAAATCTCAATGAACAGAAGCAATGTTTTCAAAAAGTGCAAGCCAAAATTCCTCCAGATCGATGTGAGAAAATGAAAAAGTCATACAAAAAACAATTACTTCAAGGTGATTTCACAAGGTGATGATTCATGGGGTGTACTTAGTTTTTCAACAATGTCTTTTTCCACTTTGGTTTCATCTTTGTTGAAAAAATTATAAATAAAAAATGAATCTGAAGTTGTGATTACCTTATTTTAACCCCTTAATACTCTGTTCCATCCATGTATGGAACAATGCATAGGTTCTTAAGGTTCAGTACTGTACAGCTCAGAAACATGATTGGAGATAATGCTGATCACGGATGTTTAACCCATTAGATGTCATTGTCAATAGCGATCACTGTATCTATGGTGTTATTTGCTACTGTACCTTGTCTCATTGGCTCCAACATGCTGTGATCAGGGGAGCCAATGTGCTGCCATGGCAACCCAGAGCCTGATCAAGACTCTTGTGTTCACTTTCTTTTCCTTTACTTCTTTATCAGATCCTGCCTGAAACAGGACCTGATTGGCTCACTGTGAGCCATATACTGACAGCCAGTATACTCTGCAGTACATTAGTACTACACTGTATTCTATCAGGGATCAAAAGATCCCATGATCTAGACCATTATACAATGTTTCCCAATCTCTTCAGACTCAGGCATAAAAAAAAAAAATTTCCTACAGGCACCACTACCAAATAATTTGCACCAAAAAATAAAAAACATGCTAAGAATGAAAATAATGTTGCTTGAAGGCATGTGCTTTTTCTCCCAGAGAGTAACAGACTCCTGGTGGGTTTCCAAGGCCCCTGGAAATAGGACAAAAAAAAAAAAAATTAACAAAATATTTAAAAATGTTAACAAAATAGAAAGATTGAAAATAAACACAAAATACAGTTATCAAAATGTTTACATTCTTTTTTATGTAAATAAATTTTAAGCAATAAAAAAAACCATATTTAGTATCACAGTCATACGACCTGCAAAGCTAAGGCTCCACATAGTGTGCCGCAGTGAAAAAGAGCTGCGGGAAAGATCACAGCGGAAACACATACATTGTGTTTTTTCTTGCAGTGCTTTTTACAGAAAGTCCGCAGAGGTTTCCTCTGCAGACTTTATGCTCCAGTTATACCTATAGGAAAACCGACGGTGTTTCCATAGGTATAGTTGAAATGCTGCGATTTCCAAAACCGCAACAATTTTGGAAATCTCAGTGTGTCTGCTGTGCATATTTTTCTGCTATGTGTGGATGGGATTTGCTAGAAAGATTTGTACACAAAAAACAACCTTCAACCATTGATAGAAAAAATTAAAAACACTTTTTTTATTTTTAGGCTTTTTATATTTATATTATGCAAAATGATTAAAACCCTAACAAGCTATATAAGTATGATATCAACATAACTGTACTGACCCACAGAATAATAATGTATTTATAGTATACAGTGAATGGTGCAATATGTATAATGTAACAAAAACTGTGAAAATATTTCTTTTTCATTTCATGAGAAAGGGTTAATAAAATTTATTCTACAAGTTATAGGCATCCCCAAAAGGTGCTATTGAAAAATATTATGTATCCCACCAAATACAGGACCTTAAACAGCTACAGTGAAGTAAAAATAAAAAAGTTTGAAAAAACAGAAAGCAACGCTAAGTCTTAAAGCCAAAACTGGCAACGTCCATAAGCAGTTAAAACATTCTAAAGGCCAGAGCTTTTTTTTTTTTTATTATTATGTCCTGATACAAAAAAGCATAGAATTCAAAGAGGGTGTACTTTGTTTTTCTTATTACTATACATATGCAAAAGTGCTGAGCACAGGTTATGCCAGTGATATCCACAAACGTGACTATATATAAATATATATATATATATATATTGTAGTGCTTTTTGGTAAACAATGTTTCTGGTTTTACCTTCAGGTGCATATATGAAAAGATTTTTGCGGTTACCCACTTTAGAGCGAGCAACGTACAACTGTCCATGTGAAAAACACGGGCTCTCCAAATTAATGCCTGCTACTTTATGTGATTGGCCTTGTGCTTTGTTTATAATCATAGTAAATTTTAATGCACAATCTTGTGCCGTTACACATTTTTGGTGGGTCAATGTTCCGAAGCAAAATTATTGTGGCTCCTATTTTTAAAGTGAGCTTATGCGGTGGCATTCCAGGAGGCTCCAAAGAATTCAGGAACTCCAATGGATACATTACGGCTTGTTCACTTTCTATGACTGAATCAATGGACATGTATGTGGTCGCTATACCAGGCAGCCTTCCCTGAATTAGTAGATTTATGGAGCTGACACTATCATTTTTAGGCGCTAGGATTGCACGTTCACAAAGCCATTGATGGTTGTTAAAATTGTTACAAATATCAGGGAAAACTTGGTCAATAAGTTCCATTACCGAAGATGTAATTTCACAAAAATATTCTGGAAAGGAACTGAGTGGAATCAGTAGGGAACCTGTCATTTCCAAGGCATAGTAGATGGTGTGTAAATTTGTCCGCAGTTGTATTTCCCATCAAATGAACCCACATATTAGTAGTAAGAGTTTGCTTCTGAACATGTATCCACAGATAAGATTTTAGACAGGCATTCAGCTCGTCCGCTGGTGTTGCTCCCTTAAGAACAGGTAACGTCTGGCAGAAGTCACCTGCAAAAATTACAATTCTCCCCATTAAACAATCGGTTCCCTCGCAGATCTTTCAAGGTGCGATCAAAGGCCTCAACCGCTTTCTTGTGTGCCATGGTACATTCATCCCAAACAATTACTTTGCAAGTTTGTAATACCTTAGCTTTCCCAGAGCCCTTAGTGATATTACAGACAGGAGTTTCTGACAACGCTATATTAAAGGGCAATCCTAGTGCTGAATGAGCCGTGCGCCCTCCATCTAAAAGAGTGGCCGCAATCCCAGATGATGCAACAGCCAAGGCAATATCATTGTTTGAGCGAATTTCTGCAAGCAGCAAATTAATTAAAAATGTTTTACCAGTACCTCCTGGTGCATCTAGGAAAAATAGTTCCCCATTTCCACTGGAAATCTGACCCATAATTGCCATATAGGCCGATCTTTGGTCATCAACCAAAAGAGGCTTATTTAATATGACAAATTCTTTACATTTTTCCAAATCATAGCTTTTTTTCTTGCAGAATATCTATGTTCATAATATAAAAGTCTGGTTGATTTGATGCTGGTAAACCTAATTCTATTAGAGTTTTACTATTGATAGATATGCACCTTTCTTCTAACATCAAGAGGGCTTTGTTGAATATGTCAGCAGTGCAATTTAAGTCTAAGTCTGGATTAACTCTCCTTTGCACTCTAAGAATATCTTCACGAAGATATTCTTTGTATTTGTCTCAAAGCGCGCAGGGATTGGAAGGTGCGCAAGTTGTAATTATTATAACGAACAGGTCTCTTAGTTGAGGTGGAAAGCGAGTGACAGATTGTTAGGGTCTTGCCAAACGTAGCAATACCCTGACACTACTGCAGGGGTCTGGGAGGAAGGACAGAGACAAGTGAGCCCTAATCTCACCCCAGCCACTGTCCCTTCCTATTGCCTCAGTTACCCTAAACGGTAAAAGGACAGCTTGAAGACGAGCCCTATGCTGAGTAAGTGACACACAGAACAGGAAAAGACAAAAACAACACAGAAGCAGAGTGAGCAAGCCAAGGGGTCGGTAACAATCGAGCAATGCAGTACAGAATCAAAATCCAAGACAATAGTCACAAGGCAAGCCAACAGTCAGAGAATCAGGTAACAAAGTAGCAAGGGATATAAAAAGGAGAGCAGGCAAAGACAGTACAATAACCGGCAACTTGCTGAGAAAGTGACATCCTGTATGTAGAAAGTCTGGGCCCAGCCCCAGACCTGATAGGTACACAGGCTGTCAATCACACAGGCCAGGAAGAGATTAACTCTATGCAGTCCAGAGAGAAATGCTCAGAACACGGGTGTGGCCGGAAATCCATTACATTGTCTAGGACCATGTTCAGACTGAGCAACAAGAAACCTACACAAGGAACCAAACTGAACACGCCTCCTTTGCCGCAGCGTGCGAGCGGAGGGTGGCGCAGAGACCCGAACAGGCAGAGACGTTACACAGATGCTTCCTGCAATGTCATGTCCCAGTGTTGATCGTCTTCGATCAGACCACGCTTTTGGCATGCTTCCCTGTAATTTTGACACAGCTCTCCATCAACTATTTTCAAATCTGTGAAAGAAATTGGCCCACGGACAGTGTGAAGCAGTAATCGGAGGTAGTAACACTCTGCGTTGTTTGGATGCACTGTATACACACATCCAAAAGCATCACTGGAACGTCCATCCCATCCTGGGACCCTTGCACCTTGTTTCCTCTTGCAAAATACTTTTCTCGATTTATTCCATTTGGAACATCTGAATATAATAAAGTCCTTGCAAATGGATCTGCTTGACATAGGACAAAGAAAGCTGTCAATGTTGTATTGGGTGGTCGTTGTCCATTTTCAAGATGGACACTGAGATGAACTACAGTCGGATGTCTTTCATGAATGGGAAAATTTAGTAATCGCCACACGGCTTCATTACTACTTATATACAGTACAGACCAAAGGTTTGGGCACACCTTCTCATTCCAAGAGTTTTCTGTATTTTCATGACTATAAAAATTGTAGATTCACACTGAAGGCATCAAAACTATGAATTAACACATGTGGAATTATATACTTAACAAAAAAGTGTGGAACAACTGAAAATATGTCTTATATTCTAGGTTCTTCAAAGTAGCCACCTTTTGCTTTGATTACTGCTTTGCACACTCTTGGCATTCTCTTGATGAGCTTCAAGAGGTAGTCACCTGAAATGGTCTTCCAACAGTCTTGAAGGAGTTCCCAGAGATGCTTAGCACTCGTTGGCCCTTTTACCTTCACTCTGCGGTCCAGCTCACCCCAAACCATCTCGATTGGGTTCAGGTCTGGTGACTGTGGAGGCCAGGTCATCTGGCGTAGCACCCCATCACTCTCCTTCTTGGTCAAATAGCCCTTACACAGTCTGGAGGTGTGTTTGGGGTCATTGTCCTGTTGAAAAATAAATGATGGTCCAACTAAACGCAAACCGGATGGAATAGCATGCCGCTGCAAGATGCTGTGGTAACCATGCTGGTTCAGTATTCCTTCAATTTTGAATAAATCCCCAACAGTGTCACCAGCAAAGCACCCCAACACCATCACACCTCCTCATCTATGCTTCACGGTGGGAACCAGGCATGTAGAGTCCATTCGTTCACCTTTTCTGCGTCACACAAAGACACGGTGGTTGGAACCAAAGATCTCAAATTTGCACTCATCAGACCAAAGCCCAGATTTCCACAGGTCTAATGTCCATTCCTTGTGTTCTTTAGCCCAAACAAGTCTCTTCTGCTTGTTGCCTGTCCTTAGCAGTGGTTTCCTAGCAGCTATTTTACCATGAAGGCCTGCTGCACACAGTCTCCTCTTAACAGTTGTTGTAGAGATGTGTCTGCTGCTAGAACTCTATGTGGCATTGACCTGGTCTCTAATCTGAGCTGCTGTTAACCTGCGATTTCTGAGGCTGGTGACTCGGATGAACTTATCCTCCACAGCAGAGGTGACTCTTGGTCTTCCTTTCCTGGGGCGGTCCTCATGTGAGCCAGTTTCTTTGTAGCGCTTGATGGTTTTGGCCACTGCACTTGGGGACACTTTCAAAGTTTTCCCAATTTTTCAGACTGACTGACCTTCATTTCTTAAAGTAATGATGGCCACTCATTTTTCATTACTTAGCTGCTTTTTCTTGCCATAATACAAATTCTAACACTCCATTCAGTAGGACTATCAGCTGTGTATCCACCTGACTTCTGAACAACACAACTGATGGTCCCAACCCCATTTATAAGGCAAGAAATCCCACT
Organism: Leptodactylus fallax; assembly: GCA_947044405.1. NCBI lineage: Eukaryota > Metazoa > Chordata > Amphibia > Anura > Leptodactylidae > Leptodactylus > Leptodactylus fallax. Next base: position 4,334,217 of record CAMRHE010000096.1, read on the forward strand.
TATTAAACCTGACAGGGCACACCTGTGAAGTGAAAACCATTTCAGGTGACTACCTCTTGAAGCTCATCAAGAGAATGGCAAGAGTGTACAAAGCAGTAATCAAAGCAAAAGGTGGCTACTTTGAAGAACCTAGAATATAAGACATATTTTCAGTTGTTTCACACTTTTTTGTTAAGTACAGTGCTGGCCAAAAGTATTGGCACCCCTGCAATTCTGTCAGATAATACTCAATTTCTTCCAGAAAATGATTGCAATCACAAATGCTTTGGTAATAATATCTTCATTTAATTTGTCGTCAATGGAAAACCACAAAAAGAATGGTCAAAAAGCCAAATTGGATATAATTCCACACCAAACATAAAAAAGGGGGTGGACAAAAGTATTGGCACCCTTTGAAAAATCATGTGATGCTTCTCTAATTTGTGTAATTAACAGCATCTGTTACTTACCTGTGGCACATAACAGGTGGTGGCAATAACTAAATCACACTTGCAGCCAGTTGAAATGGATTAAAGTTGACTCAACCTCTGTCCTGTGTCCTTGTGTGTACCACATTGAGCATGGAGAAAAGAAAGAAGACCAAAGAACTGTCTGAGGACTTGAGAAGCAAAATTGTTAGGAAGCTTGAGCAATCTCAAGGCTACAAGTCCATCTCCAAAGACCTGAATGTTCCTGTGTCTACCGTGCGCAGTGTCATCAAGAAGTTTAAAGCCCATGGCACTGTGGCTAACCTCCCTAGATGTGGATGGAAAAGAAAAATTGACGAGAGATTTCAACGAAAGATTGTGCGGATGGTGGCTAAAGAACCTCGACTAACATCCAAACAAGTTCTAGCTGCCCTGCAGTCCGAGGGTACAACAGTGTCAACCCGTACTATCCGTCGGCGTCTGAATGAAAAGGGACTCTATGGTAGGATACCCAGGAAGACCCCACTTCTGACCCAGAGACATAAAAAAGCCAGGCTGGAGTTTGCCAAAACTTACCTGAGAAAGCCAAAAACTTTTTGGAAGAATGTTCTCTGGTCAGATGAGACAAAAGTAGAGCTTTTTGGGAAAAGGCATCAACATAGAGTTTACAGGAAAAAAAAAAGAGGCCTTCAAAGAAAAGAACACGGTCCCTACAGTCAAACATGGCGGAGGTTCCCTGATGTTTTGGGGTTGCTTTGCTGCCTCTGGCACTGGACTGCTTGACCGTGTGCATGGCATTATGAAGTCTGAAGACTACCAACAAATTTTGCAGCATAATGTAGGGCCCAGTGTGAGAAAGCTGGGTCTCCCTCAGAGGTCATGGGTCTTCCAGCAGGACAATGACCCAAAACACACTTCAAAAAGCACTAGAAAATGGTTTGAGAGAAAGCACTGGAGACTTCTAAAGTGGCCAGCAATGAGTCCAGACCTGAATCCCATAGAACACCTGTGGAGAGATCTCAAAATGGCAGTTTGGAGAAGGCACCCTTCAAATCTCAGGGACCTGGAGAAATTTGGCAAAGAAGAATGGTCTAAAATTCCAGCAGAGCATTGTAAGAAACTCATTGATGGTTACCGGAAGCGGTTGTTCGCAGTTATTTTGTCTAAAGGTTGTGCTACCAAGTATTAGGCTGAGGGTGCCAATACTTTTGTCCGGCCCATTTTTGGAGTTTTGTGTAAAATGATCAATGATTTGACTTTTTTTTCATTCTCTTTTGTGTTTTTTCATTGCAAGCAAAATAAATGAAGATATTATTACCAAAGCATTTGTGATTGCAATCATTTTCTGGAAGAAATTGAGTATTATCTGACAGAATTGCAGGGGTGCCAATACTTTTGGCCAGCACTGTATATCATTCCACATGTGTTAATTCATAGTTTTGATGCCTTCAGTGTGAATCTACAATTTTTATAGTCATGAAAATACAGAAAACTCTTGGAATGAGAAGGTGTGTCCAAACATTTTGGTCTGTACTGTACCTTCCCATCTGATGCAGCATAATCTCATCAGATGTACATTTTGGATTCTCTAGCTGGAAAACTGCCATATCACTACCCTTGTTAACATATTTGCAAATGTATTTAATTGACTTAACAGAGTTACAATATTCTACGTTAATGTGCGCATCAAACGTTTTTGAAAGCAGTGGAGAGTAAGGTACAACCCATCGATTATCTATTTCAAGATCTATGTTTTGTTTAACCCGTTTTAATCTGATTGTTGCAGTATATCTGCCCTGTTAAGGTTTCCATCTTCTGTAAAGAGGATAACCATCATCTCCTGTTTGTGTTTCTACAATTAAGTTGCGAGGATACTTTTTAGTACATTTTCCATCCTTTATACATGGCGATCTTGGGTTAAGTGGCCCACATGGCCCATGGATCATATTTTTAGAAATAGTTTCAAAAAGTACCGGACCCTCTTCTGGATTTGGAAGCTCAGCAGAAATAACACTGTCAGTTTGATCAGGGCGTATCTTATCCTTTAGCCATATCAGTAAATGAGCATGTGGAAGACCTCTTTTTTGCCACTCAATTGAATACATCCAACACTGACTTTCACCAAAAATGTAACACTTTGTAATTACGTCCATGAGCTTGATCAGTTTTTGTTTAAAAACCCTTGCTATTAATGACGATCAGAGGGGCCCTGACCATTCAGAAGCTCTTCCTTTATCTCTGGCCAAGTTGGATTACATGTAACTGTAATAAACAAATTAGGAAGACCATGTATCCGAACCAGTGGTGAACCTAGCCTCTTTGCTGCCTGAGGCGGACTATAGAAAGACGCCCCCCCCCCCCAAAAAAAAAAAAAAAAAAAAACTGACTTTCCGTACTACTAGCTTCACACACTGTTATCGTCGCACAATATACACAATACACAAAGTTATAAAACAGTTTTTAAGAGTTCTTCTTATTGTATTACTTCAGTATCAGATCAACAACACGGCATTAACAATGAAAGTAACTTCACACATCTTCTGCTTGGTGGATGGACGAGGCCACGTGGCCCCCATTCTCTATAATAGGAGCGCCGCAGATAGCTGAGTACTGGACTTCGGGTATCTTTGGCACTCCCATTGAAGTGAATGAGAGCCACGCGGGTTCGTCCATCCACCAAGTGACACACCTATATATGGCTGTGGTCAGGCTGAATTCCCACCTAGTGGGGGGAAAAACCCAATTCTCAGGCTCAGTGGGGGTCTCAGCAGACAGACCCCCATCACTCAGGTATTTATCCTCTATCATTTAGGTGTATACAGTGCAGTAACATTTTGTGACTTACAGGTGACGTCTCTGACTAATCCTTCACATTTCCCTTCTCTTTCCTCTGGACCGCCATGACCACTTCTTCCAGCTGTGACTTGTCTCTGTAAAGGTTGCAACACAGACATCTTTGGCTCCTCACTTTTCCAGGCATCCAACCCACCTACACAAAGCCCCCATCCTGCTGCTACCCCCAATTATAAAATATATGATATAACCCCCCATAATGAATAATACTCCCAAGTGCATCTTTATATTAATAATGTCCGTGTGTACCCTGTATAAATAGTGCCCCTTATTAATAATACCCCAAGTGTTAACTAATTAAAAGGTTTTCCAGGTCATTAATAAACTAATCAGTGGGGTTCAAAAACCCAGGACCCCCACTGATCAGCTGTTTGAATGGTACCTGTGTAAGCTCCGTGACCGCTTCTCTGTTTACATAGTGTCATTCATCTCATAGTGGCCATGTCATGTAACTACAGCCTCGTCCTGTACATGTCTACAGTATGTGACAAGGCTACAATTACATCACACGGTCACTATAAACAGACAGCGTATAATATAAACAGGTGCCATAGCCCATGTTTATAGCTCCCCATTTACACACACTATAAAGTTCCACAGCAGCCCCTGCACACCGTATTACACAGTGTTATGGCCCGCAGCGGCCCCTGCACACTGTATTATGCCTCTCAGCGGCCCCTGCACACGGTATTATGCTCCATAGTGGCCCCTGCTCACGGTATTATGCCCCGCATTGGCCACTGCACACGGTATTATGTTCCGCAGCAACTCCTGCACACAGTTTTATGCCCCATATTGGCCCCTGCACTGGTATTATGCTCCATAGTGGCCCCTGCACTTGTATTATGCTCTATAGTGGCCCCAGCACACAGTATTATGCTCCATAGTGGCCCCTGCACTGGTATTATGCTCCAGAGTGGCCCCTGCACAGGGTATTATGCTCCATAGTGGCCCCTGCACTGGTATTATCCTCCATAGTGGCCCTTGCACTGGTATTATGCTCCATAGTGGCCCCTGCACTTGTATTATGCTCTATAGTGGCCCCTGCACTCGGTATTATGCTCTATAGTGGCCCCTGCACTTGTATTATGCTCCAGAGTGGCCCCTGCACAGGGTATTATGCTCTACAGTGGTCCCTGCACAGGGTATTATGCCCCATAGTGGACCACCCATGAACTATTATTATACTCTGGGGTCTTTTCAGACCCCAGAGTATAATGATTGGAGACCCAGGGGAGAATACAAACATAAAAATCAGAGTTACTTACCTATCCTGGACACCGGTGCACTCCTTGCAGCTTTCGGCCCTGTTTAATTGCGCACACACGTCACGTGATCAGGCCAGCGACGCGACCTCATGACGTCACCACACGCCTCAAGCCTGCTCGGAGTTACATCGGATCGCAGGAGGTGAGTAACACTGTTTTTTATGTTCCCTCACCTAGGCCTCCGATTATTATACTCCGGGGTCTGAATAGACCCCGGAGTATAATAATAGTAGTATTTGCGGCCCGCGGCCTAACTTACCGATGCCCGCGGCCGCTCACAGCGGCATCCACTTCCCTTTCTGCGGCCCATAGCAGAAGGGGAAGCGGGGGCGGCCACGAGCAGACGCGGGGTAGGTAAATAAATAGGCCCTGACCTGCCGGGGATACTCCAACAGGTTACGGCCTATTTATATAGATAAAAAAAAGCTATACTCACCTGCGATGCCTTGATGCAGCCGCCGCCTCCTCCTCTTCTTGTCCGCGACGTCTGTGTCTCAGCGTAGGCGGCGTGATGACGTCATTGATTGTCATCGCCGCCTGCGCTGAGATGCGACATCTTGTAAACCAGCCCAGGACAGGCCGCGCTCAGCTGTCCTGGGCTGGTTTACATTAAATAGTAAAATGCCGCCCCCCAGACAGTGCCGCCCGAGGCGGCCGCCTCACCTCGCCTCATTAGCGGTGCGCCCCTGATCCGAACATATGTCATGGCGTCCTGTGCATACTCATGCATATATCTGGGACTTCCAGTAAATGTAGCCGGTAAAACAAACATACGCCCAATGTCAGCCACGTTGCCATCATTAGCAACAGCATCCCTTAAATGAATGTATTCATCCACTCTAAGTTTTTGTTGGTTCAATCGTATGTACAAAAGAAGCTCACTTTCCACCTTGGCATACATATCAACTATAAATTGATGAAAAAGTTGCCTGCATTGTAAAATGTGGTTAGAAGACCCATGTCTGATCATTATTTGGTAGGCATAAAAGTCCATAGCTGATATTTTTTTATTGGTTGGCCTAGCAGTCTTGGGATCAGTATGTGTTAGATTAATATGATAGCCATCTTGGCCATTCCAAAATATTATCATATATTGCAGAGCATCATATGATCTATGTGTTTCTGCAATACGTTGAAGATTGTCACTTCGTCGCTGAATAATTATATCTCAGCTTTGAAAGTCCTCTCCAACCAGTACAATAGCTACTTCGTTAACAGTGGGAGAATTAAATCGCCTTTCATGCTCACCAAACGGTGTCTGCTCTTATTACAACTTGATATTCATCACATGGCGTTCTTTCTAAGGCTGTTTTGAAAAGGTTTACTAACTGATTGTGCTGATGGAAAAATCTTTGCAAATTCAACACAATCTCTTATTTTGTCTCAAGTATAGCTTCACAATGTCTATCAGCTTGCATTTATTCGTATTCCAAAAAATAAATTTGTAAAAACTTTGGATCTTTATTTGCTACAGGAAGCATTGAACCGATTTTGTGATATATTTGGCCCTGGACTTTAAAAGTTGGCATGAATCCTGCTTCCTGGAGTCCAGCTGTCATATCAAAGGATGTCATCTGGAAAGATGAATTGTATCTCCTAATATTTAGCAGAAAATGCGTTGACTCGGGAGTTATTCCTGACATGTATGAAAGAAGTGGTTCAGGAGGTAGAGCTAAAGGTGGCAAACTGACTTTGCCATTTGAGCAGCACATACCAGGCAATTCCAAGTTAAACTTCTTTGCTTGACAATGTTTGCATATTATGTCCATTTTGCCAATTATGACTTTCTGATGTGACCTATAGTCTTGAATTGGGTTGTAGTGAAATGCTTCCAAACACAAATCAGCCTGCCTACATCTTTGCATACGTTGCATATGTCGTATGCGGTCATTTTCAGAACGTTCATCCTTTTGTTCAGATGTTTCCATATTCCTTGCTTCAGCCTGCCTTATCCGATTCTTGTGAAGACGACATTTCCGTTTCTCTGATGTCTCTGCTGCCTTACATTTAGCCTGTCTCATCCGTTTCTTTTCAAGCCGCGAGTCACGTTGTTCACTTGTCTCAGCTCTTTGACACAATTTTGCATTCTTAGCTTTTGGATGAACTTGTCCAATAGATGGTCGTTTTTTGGGCGGCATTTTAAAAAACAGTCCTTAGTAGTATGACCCTTTAGTCTTCACCTGACACTGATAAGAGATGTAAAAGGATGAATAGTAAATACAGAGGAGCCCTCACACAGTATTACTATGACCTGAAGGAGCTCACATCTCAGTAATGAAAACCGCCTCACAGGCAGACTTGTGTAGTTGCCCATAGCAAACAATCAGAGCTCGGCTTTCACTTTATCTCAGCAGCTTCAGTGATGAAAGCTCCCTGTATAGTAAGCAATAATGACAATCTTACTATGAGGCAGTTTTTGCCTGACCAATATTGCTGCTTAGTAAGGCTGCTTGCACACTACAGTATTTTTCACGGGTCTCCGGGCCGTGGATTCTACAGCTCCATAAACATTCAATGGAGACTGCAAAATGCACAGCTTTGTGCACAAAGAAGTCTATGAAACCGCCAAATCCATGGCCCGGAGGCCCATGAAAAATACTGTAGTGTGCAAGCAGCCAGTAAGGATACCAGATGAGTTTTGTCAGTGCGTGCGTGTATGTGTGTGTGTGTGCACGCGTGTGATCCATGTGTATGTATGCGTGTGTGCATGTACATGTGTGGTCCGTGTATACTGTATATATGCGTGTGTGTGCACATGTGATCCATGTGTTTGTGCGTGCGCAGTGCAAGTGTCCATGCGTGCGGTAGATGTGTGTGAGTACGCATGTGCTCTGTTCGTCTGTGTGCGTAGGGTGCTTCCATCTCAGTGTGTTTGCGTGCGTGTCTGGTCCTTGCATTCGTGTGTGTGTGTGGTGTGCATGTGTTATTTATGGAGTGGTGTTGTGGTATATGTGGGGTGGTGTTTTTGTTGTGTGTGTTTAGTGTGGTTTGGTGTTTGTGTGGTGTGTTGTGGCATTTGTGTGGTGTTGTGGTTGTGGGTTGGTGTATGTGTGCTGTCTATGTGATGTTTGTATTGTGTTTGTGAAATGTTTATGTGTTGTGTGAGGTAGTGCGGCTCCTTTAGCAGCGACTCTTTGTCGCCGTCGCTATAATCTGTCCCTGTCAGTCACAACTATTGTTTTCCCCTCAGCACTGTCACTTTCACCTTCACATTTCCCCATTATATGTATAGGGCCTAACTTCAGAGGCCACAATCTGATGACTGGGGGACGCTAGCAAGATTTAACGTATGCAGTATTCTGCTCCTGTGGGTGGAGAGGGGGTGTGCCAAATTTCACCCAAATCCGGCGAGAACTGTGGATTTGTATCAGCGGGCTACTACAGATTTCACATTTCCCCATTATATGTATAGGGCCTAACTTCGGGGGCCCCAATCTCATGACGGGGGGACGCTAGCGAGATGTAATGTGCGCAGTATTCTGCTCCTGTGGGTGGAGAGGGGGCGTGCCAAATTTCACCCAAATCGGGCGAGAACTGTGGATTTGTATAGAGCGGGCTACTACAGATTTTGAGTTTTATATATATAGATTTGCATTTTGCAAAGAGAAATAAGTATTTGCTCCCCTACCAACCATTAAGAGCTCTGGCTCCTACATACCTGTTAGACGCTCCTAATCAACTCGTTAGCTACATTAAAGACAGGTCTCTTATATTGTCACCTGTATAAAAGACTCCTGTCCGCAGACTCAATTAATCAGTCAGACTCTAACCTCTACAACATGGGCAAGACCAAAGAGCTTTCTAAGCATGTCAGGGACAAGATCATAGACCTGCACAAAGCTGGAATGGGCTACAAAAGCATAAGTAAGACGCTGGGTGAGAAGGAGACAACTGTTCATGCAATAGTAAGAAAATGGAAGAAATACAAAATGACTATCAATCGACATCGATTTGGGGCTCCATGCAAAATCTCACCTCGTGGGGTATCCTTGATAATGAGGAAGGTGAGAGATCAGCCTAAAACTACACGGGGAAAATTGTTAATGATCTCAAGGCAGCTGGCACCACAGTCACCGAGAAAACCATTGGCAACACGTTACGCCGTAATGGATTAAAATCCTGCAGTGCCCGCAAGGTCCCCTTGTTCAAGAAGGCCCATGTGCAGGCCCGTCTTAAGTTTGCCAATGAACACCTGGATGATTTTGCGAGTGAATGGGAGAAGGTGCTGTGGTATGAAAAACTTTCGGCTGCATTAACTGATAAAGAAAATGAAGTTGCAATGCTGAGGAAGGAGGTGTCTGTCCGAGAGAGTGATTTAGAATCTGTGGTGCAGATATTGCAGTCAGAGCAAAACTTGCATGAACTAAAGCAGGTTCAACTAAATAAAGAAGTGAAGGAATGGCAGAGCAGAGCTGGAGTTCTGGAACAAAGAGAAATGGAACTCCAAGCTAGAATATGTAGCCTGGAGATGGCGCTGTCAGGATCTTGTGAAGATAATGAGAAATTGTCTGTTTTGGTGCAAAATAAAGACAAAGAATTGATGGGGATGTCGTCTGTCCATGCTCAGAATTTACAAACCTTAAACCTGTGCAGCTATTGTATGAGGACAAAGCCAATGCTTATGACAAGCTGGAAAAGGCCAAGAGAGAATTGGACCTCCAGACAGAAGACATGAGGATTCAGTTTGAGGAAAAAATGTCTGATTTATCTGCTCAGATTATAGATCTAAAAATGCTTATTGCTAAACTAAAGGTGCAAGTGCACAAACAAGAGGAAGATCTGCAAGGTGCAATAGTAAGAACTGAGATGGAGGTTGCGCAAAAAAATGTGGCAATGAAGAAAATTCTGGAGCTGGAATCAGAGATTTGTGTGCTACAGAAGACGTTCAAATTGGAGAAAGCTGCCAGCATAGAGGCAGAGAAAGTAGAGCCATTATGTCAGACAGACATGAGTGACCTGTCCAGTGATGGTGATGGCAAAGATCAAAAGGATAAGAAACGTGGTGTGAAAAGACCACGTGAAGATCATGGCCGTGGCTACTTCGAGTGTATTGAAGAAAATAAATACAACAAGTCTAAGTCCCCACAGCCACCGGTGGAAGAGGAAGATGAAAAACTGGATGAAACTAATGTTCTTCTTGACACTTATAATTGTGATCTTCACTTTAAAATTTCACGGAATCGTCTGAGCACCACTTCTCTCACCATGGAGAGTTTTGCCTTCCTGTGGGCAGGTGGAAGAGCCTCATATGGTGTCTCGAATGGCAAAGTTTGCTTTGAGATGAAGGTTACAGAAAAGGTACCCTTGAAACAGTTATACTCTAAAGACATTGATGTGCATGAGGTATGTGTTGGTTGGTCTCTGAGCTCCTGTGGATTCATGCTAGGTGAAGATGAAAATTCTTACGGCTATTCACTGAAGGCATCTATAAAAAAGATATCCAAAGAGAATGAAACATTGAAAGTTAAGCTCAGCCATGCCAACAAGGAAAATGCAGAAGTAATAGAACTTTGGAAGTCAAAACTAGACTCCGCCATCAGTTCACATGAGCAAACAAATGGAAGAACTGACTGTTTCCTTCAGCAAAGGCTCAAATGCAGAAACCTCTGCTTTGATTGAACTAAAGGCCCAGATTGAGAACCTTAAGTTAGAATATCAAAAAGAGGCTGAATCTCTGACAACTAAGCAAGAAGCATAGAAAGCTGATCATCTTAAAGAAATAGAATCTTTGAAGTTTAAACTGCAAGCCTATTCTGAAGAAAGAGAATCAGAACTTGAAACACTACAATCTAAATTTGACAGTGCAGAGGAGCAACACATAATAGAAATGGAGGATGCGCTAAATAAGCTCCATGATGCTGAAATAAAGGTAAAGGAGCTGGAAACTTTGCAAGCCCAGTGTACAGAACAAAACGGTATAATTGACTATGGCGAGAAATATGATGAAAATGATGTGATCCCCTGTATGGCGAATTTTGAAGGTGATGAAGTAGAGCTTGCTTTTGCAAAGAATGGCCAGGATCTTGGCGTAGCATTTAAAGTGCTGAGAAACCGGAAATCTCGACTGACTGGAACTTGGGGGTTGAGACCGCCAGATGGGGACATCTGGAGAGATACTGGACAAGCGGACATAATTGAAGAGGGACGTCGACATTGTATGTCTTGTCCCATTGTCGCTCACCCCATGGGTGGTGAGCTGAGGGGGAGGGAATGTGAGAGTGTGAGTCTAGAGGGCGCTAGGGAGCGACCCAAAACCAGGGTTAAAAGGTCCTCAACCACACCCATAGGTGGGACCCAACTCCAGAGAGAGTGCTGCTGGAGACCTGCAGGGAGCAGGTAGATGGTGGAACCAATTGGAGACAGACAAGGCAGTCTGTCCCAAGAGGACTGGATTCCAAAACGGACTTAGTTAAGCTCTAGTGTGAGCCAGACCACTGAGAAGTAACCTCAGTGAAGCTTCTTGCCCCAGAAGTTAGATAGGGCTCAAGAATTGAGTGAGTGCCATGTGTGTGGGCTAGGTTGTTTTTTTGTTTTGTTCCTCTATTCACTCACAAGCCGAATAAAGCCATTTATTTTGGATTACTACTACCTGATATGCGGTTTATTTGGCACCCAGTACCACCAACACCTCTGTGAAGTCCAGGAAGCTGTCACCTTTGAAGCTAAATCAACCCCAATAGCTTCAATTGTGTCAAAACAGTATAAAACTTACCCGTTGTCTGGGTCACTCAGTTAAAAAGTTTATGCCCCTCCTCAGTTGCAGAATAGGTATAGGTATAATAGAAAGTATGCAGTCCTTCCCAGTCAGTTCTTATTTTCCTTCTTAGACTTAAACCTGCGAGCCTCAAATATGACCAATTTAACTATTCCAGTACATCTTGATGGCCGCCAGAATTCATATAGTTTTCAATTGGAGGAAACCTTTTCTCTCATTGACTGACGTTATTTGAAGAGTCAATACTGTTTTGCTCCATGAAAAAATCAACGCCTCTATCTCTGATACTCGCCCAATCTTCGATAAGATCTAGGCTCCATGGGTCAACAGGTCTCGCATCCCAGGTCTGCCCTATTGTCTACAGTTTTATCTGCAGTATAGAATTCCCGGTATTCCTCACCTTCCTTCCAAACAGTGCTTCTTCTCTTCTGTGCCCTGCTGTGTGCCCAAACAGCAATTTATGCCCACATATGACATTGTTGTATCTGGGATACCCTACTTAACTATCATATGTGGGTACAAACTGCTGTTTTGAGCACACAGCAGGGTGCAGAAAAGAAACAGTTTGGTTTTTGGACGTCATGCCAATTTTGCAGAGTTCCTGAAATACCAGCACAGTGGAATTCCCTGACATATGACCCCCATTTTGGAAACTACATCCCTCAAGGAATTTATCCTGGGGTACAGTGAGCATTTTTAACCCCCCAAGTGATGCATTAATTTATTTTCCTGAAAGTAATGCACCATCAGATGCGCAAAGGGAAAAAGACAATTTTTCCAGGAATATGTAATTTTAGTGCACAATATGTTGTGCCCAGCTTGTGACAGAGACTAATACTCCAAATGCTGTTGTACCAAGGATAACCCGCTTAACAGTTTTTGGACTGTGTGTCTCTGCTGTCACAAGTTGGGCACAACATATCGGGCACCAAAATGGTGTATTACTGAAAAAATTGCAATTTTAACATTTCACTGTGCATTTATTTCTGGAAATTAAAATAATGCAATATTTAAGGGGTAAAAATACTCACCATGCCCCTTGATACATTCCTTGAGGGGAGTAGTTTATAAAATAGGGGGTCAATTTTTTATTTTTATTTTGCATCAGACCTTCTGCAATTGCTTGCCAAATTACCAAATTAGGCCTCAAATGCGCATGGTACTTCTTCATTTCTGAGCCTGCTGTATTTCTAGGCAAAAGATTAGGGCTGCATGTAGAGTGTTTCCTCAATCAGGAAACAGAGTATAATAACTGGAGAGCTGACTTGTACAGCTCCATGAGATGAGCATGACATATTGGGCACTGAAATGGCCTACGTATCTAGAAAAATGTAAATTTTCATTTTACACCATCTCCTGCATATTTATTTTTGGAAATCATCTCTGGGATCAAAATGATCACTATACCCTTTGAGAGGTGCAGTTTCCAAAATGAAGTCACTCCACTGCATTAGCACCTTAGGGAAAAATGTGTCACAAATGTGTGTTGGCACCTGAAAATGATTTTGCCTTCCAAAAGTCTAATGTTGCTCCCTGCCTTCTGTGCCCTGCTGTCCCAAAACAGCAGTTTTCCTCCACATGCAGAGTATTTCCGTAGTATAACATATAAAAATATAATTTTTTATTTTCACTTCCCAATGTTAATAAAATTTATGAAACAACTGTGGGATCAAAATGCTCAGTATAGCCCTTGATAAATTCCTTGAGGGGTGTAGTTCTCAAAATGGGATCAGGTTTTGGGGTTTTCTGTTGTAGTGGTATTTTAGGCGTCTGCAAATGAGGCATGGTACCCAAAAACTATTCCAGAAAAATTTGCCTTTTACAAGCCAAATAGCGCTCTCTCCGTCCCAGCTCCGCAATGTACTCATACAGCAGTCTACGAGCACATATTGGGTATTGCCATGTTCAGGAGATATTGTGTAACAAACTGTGGGGTGTTTTTTCTCCTTTACCCTTTTGTGAAAATGAGTAATTTGGACCTAATGCAACATTTTAGTGAAAAACAATTTGGTGAAACGGTGAAAATGCAGACTATACACCTCAATAAATTCCTTGAGTCTAGTTTCCAAAATGGGGTCACTTTTGGGGCGTTTTCACTGTTTTGGACCTCAGGGGCTCTGCAAATCGGACATGGTACCTGAAAACTATTCCAGAAAAATCTGCCCTTTAAAAGCCAATTAGTGCTCTTTCCGTTTCAAGCACTGCCATGTGCCCGTACATCAGTGTACCAGCACATATGGGATATTGTGTTCAGGACAAAAATGTTAGTTGGTTATTCTCCTTTAACATTTTGTGAAGATGAAAAATTTGAGATTAAAGCGACATTTTATGAAAAAAAAAGTTATTTTTCATTTTCACATCCCAATGGTAATAAATTCAATGGTAATAAACCCCACGGAAAAAATGGCAGTGATTTACAGTCAGAGCTGCTCTTTTACCACAACTTTGCGGTAAAAACCGTGCTGCGGACACGCGGCAATTTCCAAAACAGGCGCAGTTTTTGAAATCGCAGCATGTCAATTATACCTACAGAAACACCGGGCATTTCCTCATAGGTATAATTGAAACAGTCCGCAGAAGAAACCTTTGCAAACTTTCTGTCTAAAGCGCTGCGGGAAGAACCACGATGCGTTACCACCACGGTTTCTCCCACAGCGTTTTTTTGCTGCGGGACGCTATGTGGCCTTAGCCTAAAAATGGGTTTTGGAAATGTTCTTGAAAATTGCTGTTTGACTTGTAAGCCTTATAACATCCGTAAAAAATTAAAGAGTAATTAAAGTTTGATGCCAACATAAAGCATAGATATGTTACATTAGATTTATGAACTAATTTGGGTGATATGACTATCTGTATGAAAAGCAGATCATTTCAAACTTTTAAAATTTACATGCAATTTCCTTTTTTTTCACAATTAAACATAAAACACAAATGACTAAAATTTACCACTAAGACCATGTGCAATATGTCACAAAAAAACTGTCTCAAAATTTAAAAGTTAAAGTGTTCCAAAGTTATTACTGCATGAAGTGACAGGTCAGATTTGAAAAATCAAGCTCTGTCAGGAAGTCAAAAACTGGCTTCAATTTGAGAACCATTCTGCTATGTATTCACCAAGCTAAAGTTTAAGAATATAGCACCTCTAGCCAGCCTGTTACTAAAGGTATTAGAAGACCTTTTTGAATGATAACAGGTAGAAATACGCAATAATAAAATGTTACTTACCACAGAAGAGGGAAATAGTCAACAATGCCACTGGTAAAAAAAAAAAAAAATACAATATGTTAAAATGTATCCATCATGTTATGATTTTTTTGTCTGTAATTTGGCATCTTGTTTTAACAACTATTGATATAATAGAGAAATAATATTTCCATGAAAATCAGTCTCAAAAAAGTTTCTCTTTTCTGTCTTAACATACTATTTTATTCACTAATTCCTCCTCAGGTGACAAGTGCAGAAGCTGCTGATGAAGGTGACCATCCACTAAGTTTAGCATGGCCTGCTAAAAAGCGTAAAAGAGCTGTGTACCTTGCTGTGCTACCGATTGTATTTCCTTTGTGGATTACATTACCTGATGTTCGAAATCCAGTGAGTACTTTGTTTTGCAATACATTAAAGGGAATCTATCATTGGGGAAACATGTTTTTAACTGAAGCCACGTCGTAATAGCCTTTATAAAGGCTATTCTTCTCCTACCTTTGTTATTTCGCTCCTCACCGCCGTTTAGAAGAAATGTTGATTTTTATCTTTATGCTAATGCATCTTCAGAATGCACAGGGGGCATTCCCACAGTGCTGAAACTGCACAGGGGGCGTCACCTGTGCTCTCCTCAGACGCATTTTTTGAACTTACCGCACCGCCTCTCTTCTTCTTTAGCAGACGCCTCTTCTTGACGTCATCCTTGTATGAGTCTTTGTTTGGCCATTTTCCTGTGGTCTATTACATACAGCGCATGCAGTATGCTCGTGTAATAGGCCACAGGAAAATGGCCGAATGGACATGCCATGCCATGTCATAGGAATGGGCCAGGGACTGGGCCCTGGGAGCAGGGCCGCTTTAACCATAGGGCCAACGGTGCACTTGCACCGGGCCCTATGGTACTGGGGGCCCCATTGGGCCCTGCTCGCTGTCCCGGTTGGCGGGAGGTATGTCCGGGTATCAACTCATCTGCGTCCTCTCTGGACGCAGATGAGTTAAATACAATGATGAAGCAGGAGCCGTCCACGGACAGCTCCTGCTTCACCGCTCTGTTTGAAGCACATCCCTGTGTGCTCCGATCGCCAGGAGCTGTAGGCACAATGTGATGACATCACTCACATCGCGTCTGTAGCTCCCTGAACAGACGGCAGGGGAGCGAGGAGAGATGAGTATCAGTGTTTTATTATGTTAAACTGGAGGCAGATGAAGGGGGGACATCAAACTTGGGGCAGATAGAGGAGAGCGTTAAACTGGGGGCAAATGAAGGGGGACATTAAACTGGGGGAGATGAAGAGGCACATTAAACTAGGGGGGCAGATGGAGGGTGACATCAAACTGGGTGCAGATGAAGGGGGGACATTAAACTGGGGAGAGAAGAAGAGGAACATTAAACTGGGGCAGCTGGAGGGGGGACATTAAATTGGGGGCAAGTTGGAAAGGGGCACTAAACTGGGGGCAACTGGAGGAGGACATTAAACCATTGGGGTAGCTGGAGGGGCACATGTCTGCCTCTAGTTGACCCCAGTTTAATGCCCCCCTCCAGCTGCCCCAGTTTATTGTCCCCCCTCTAGTTGCCCCCAGTTTAATGTCCCCCTCCAGCTGCCCCAGTTTATTGTCCCCCCTTGTTGCCCCCAGTTTAATGTCCCCCTCCAGCTGCCCCAGTTTAATGTCCCTCTCTAGTTTCCCCCAGTTAAAACTGGGGCACCAGGAGAGGGGACTTCATACTGTGGGACAATTGGAGGGGAACATTATAATATGGGGGCATATAATGTTAGGGTGACTGTAGGAGGATTATACTGTGTGGGGGCACATGAAAAATGGATGAGAATGGGTAGAGTCAACGTAGAAGTGGGTGGAGCTAAATTTGCTTCAGCGCGCATAGCCTAATCACGGGGATTTTATGCAATGCCCTTCTGAATATAACATAATCAGGAAATTATTGGCGCTGTGACCCAGATGTTTACCATCGGCTCAGTCGCAGTGCCAAAAGAGTTGCACCAAACACTTACACAGCACATAGAAAAAGTCATCAATAAAGTTTACATTTGACCCTGTCCCTGTCCTGCCCATACCTGAACTTTCTAGAGTAAAATACACCAACCACCTCTCTAGCAATATCCGTTACACGCTAAAATAATAGCAATAACAATTATTACTAGAGATGAATGTATAAAACATTTCTGACAGGCGGAAAAGTTCCATCAGTCAGATAACACATTTTCAACCATTGAAGGTCACCATATAAAATCCAAGTTTTTGGCAACTTTCAAATAGGTATGATAGCAGGTGGTGATGGGGTGGGAGGGCCCCACCTTTGCACTGGGTCGACCAATGTGTTAAAATGGCCCTGCCTGAGACCATGTTTGTCCATGAGGTACATCCACTAAGGTACATCCATAACACAAATGTACTTTTTAGTTATCCCATTTTGGGGAATGTCTGATGTTTTCATCACTATTTATTCAAATTTTTATCAGAGGCAAAATGGTGGAAAAAACAGCAGTTTGGCTCTTTTTATTATTTTTCCCGCTACAGCATTTGCCACATGGGAAAAATATTTTTATATGTTTGTTTGTTTATTTGTGTTTTCTGACACAGTAATGTATAATATGTCTGTTTGTTTTTGTTTATTTTTATTTCAAATCTAGGGAAAGGGGGGGTGATTTTAATTTTTAGTTTTTTTATTGCATGTTATTTTAAAAAAAACTTTATAATTTTTTTACTATTTTATTAACTTCTCAGGGGGGCTAATAAATACAATATAACTGTATTGTAGTCTATGAGACTTGCTGTATAGTTATTGAGGCTGGACATAGAGTGGTCAAAAGGCTCCCAGCTGTCATAATAACAGTGATCTCACCATGCGGGAGCCATCCTGCACCAATAAAAGTACTGGGCTGGTGGGGACCGACCCCGGTGAGGGGCAGAAAATTTGGGGGGCTACAGTGCAGTGCAATGCCTGCAATCAGAGTAAACTCTGCTCGCGGCCATTAGTTCCGGATCTCCGTTGTACAACAGAGCGGCCGCCATCTTTAAAGATCCCACATCCTCCGTAATAGTATGGCGGATGTCGGGAAGGGGTTAATCTTATAAGTGAGGGCCAGAGTGAGGAACAGGAAGTGTATAGATGCACCATGGAGAGTGAAAAATATGAGCCTCCTGCTTGTGTTGAGTCACTCTGCAATAAATAAATTCTGACTCAGTGGATGAATTTTAGGTTAGTTAACCTTATGACTGAGGGCCAGAGTAAGGAACAGGGAGAATATAGAGACACCATGGATACTGAAAAATAAGTGCCCCCCTGCTGGTGTTGAGTCACTCTGCAATCAATAAATGCTCACTCAGTGCCTGATAGGAGCATGGGTTGACACTCATAGCTCTTTTGACTCTATGGTTTTAGTTGGTAACAGAAATAAAGAATATTAATTTTAACCGTTTTTTCAGGCAATAGTTTGAAGACTGACATTAAAAACTGACACACAGTTAGAAAACTGCTTAAAAATATGTGACACGCTAATGGAAAATTTGTGTTAAAAATTGACAGTCTCATCAATTATTAACCCCTAGACGACACGCACCATAATAGTACGAATCTGCAGTTATTTTGTCCCCCAACGCATCTGCATAGGAGTGATCTCGGCTTAGGTCGGTGTTGGTTGTACAGCCTAACCGCAGTGGGGAGGAAACACTTCCGATAGCGCTCCTTCTCAAACTTAGGATGAAGTAGTCGGTCACTGACAATACTGCCCAGTACTATCACTATCTCATGCATGGGATGGGAGTTATTCTCCAGCATGGAGCTCACCACGGACAGTATCATTCTGTCACCCACCACCTGCACTGGGTCCAGGGGGCTCCCTAGGACAGAGCTGGCCCTTCTAATCAGCTTTTCGAGTCTATTCCTATCCCTGGTTAATATGCTACTCCCCCAGCAGGCCACTCTGAAGAACGTGTCCGCTGCGCGTATCTTTCCACAATGTGTGGATGGGATTTGGTTTATGCCACGCTAGGCCCTGCCACACAAGGCGTTTTTGGCAGTGTCCTTAAGGAGTTAATGTCTGTTTATTTCACTGTCATGTGTATGTAGCCTAAAGAGATTTAAAAAACATTGAAAGCCTCTCTTTTGGTATAAGCCTGTTACCCCAACTGATAAGTAGACAAAATATATAGCGTTTAGTCCCCCACCCCCCAATGTTGCATAGTTCACTTGCCACAAATAAATCTCTCAAAGCTTTCATCTCCTTAAATGAATTATACCAACTAATCTGAAATAATCTAAGTTTCATTCTAATATTAAAATATATTTGTACATGACCATAGGCCGAGTCATAGGTTCCTATGATTTTAATAGGTAGATACTCATCTATGCGTACTCTGGGGTTAAGGAGATCATTTCTACTGGAGGCCAATGAATGTTGGTGCACCTCTTTCAAAATGGCTTTCGTATATCCTCTCCTCACTATCTCTTAATCTATCTCTAACTCCCCTGCGGCCATATGAAAATCTGAGAGTGATGAATAATTCCTACATGCCTGAATAGCTGTACCTAGGGCTTGAACACAAATACATTTTAATATTAGAATAAACTTAGATTTTAAATTACTTTCATGTTAGTCGGTGCAATGCTGCATAGTTGCCAGCATTCTGCCAATAATAGTGCAGTACACCATTCAAATTATAGTAGCATACAGATGTAATATTTCTTGGGGATTTTAAGGTGAAGGCCCCATGTTGTGGAAAAGCTTTTTTTTTTTTTTTTTTTTTTTTTTGTATTACTTTTGTAGCCACTCCTCAAAAAATGCAAAATCTGCAACGCAAAAGGAGCTTCTCCACAATGTTGTGTCTCAGCATAATGGCTGAGACAATGCAAGGCTTCTTTCTCTAGCCACAGCTAATCTGCCTGCCTCTTGTTGGTGATAGGGCTTGAAGGGCTTGGAGCTCATTTATCCATAGGCAATACATACTGTACAGGAATCCAGAATCTGATATTGTAGTAGAAGACTATTAAGTTTATCAATCAATTGATTAAAAGTGTATCCGATTACAAAGCCATGCATCTGCTTACAAGACCTATCCAGCACTTAGCATGTGGGTGAAGACACAAAAATAAGTTTTTAAAGAGACTCAAATAACTAATCAATAAACATTTACAAATCACATGATAAAAACCAATACAATAGACAAATGATACATAGTACTTAGAATGAAAACATTAATTGAAACCATAGGCATAATCAGAAACATGATAAATCAGCACAGAAATAAATAAAAAATTTAATAATGGAGAACTCGATCCTGCCTGTGGTCTAAGCTTAGTGGGACAGAAGTGTTCAAAACCCAGCAGGCTTTATGATTGGGTAATTTCTTAACATGGTCCTCTTCAGTAGGAGAATGATTTGAGTTGAAGTCCCTGAATCAAGAAATTAAAAGAGTTACCGTAATACACCTGTGTAAAAATATGGGAGACATCAAATACATTTCTAATTTAATTTTAACCAATATCAGACAAATATCTCCTAATTTTGATTTTAAAGAGGACCTTTTACATCCTCATGTATATGCTGTTTTACATACTGCTAGAAAGCCGACAGCATGCTGAATTCAGCGCACTGCCGCTTTTCCCGATATGTTCCCCGTGGCTGGAGATATCAGCGGTCGTAGTTTCACGGTTCACCGTCAGAAGGGCATTCCTGACAGTCTACCTTGGCTGTGAGAACGCCCTCCCTGACAGTAATCGTCCATAGCGCTGTACTGAGGGGGCGTTCCTCACAGCTCAGCGACACTGGCTGGGCGCTCTCTGTACCGCGAAAGGGCGGGGGGGGAGGGGGGGGGGGGGGGGCCGGCATCGCTGACGCTGAGCTGTGAGGAACGCCCCCCCAGTATGTCTATGGACGAGTACGGTCAGGGAGGAACGCCCTTCTGACGGTGAACCGTGAAACTACGACCCCCGATATCTCCAGCCCCGGGGCACATACCGGGAAAGCCAGCAGTGCGCTGAATTCAGCGCGCTGTTGGCTTTCGAGCGGTATATAAAACCGAATATACTGTACATGAGGACGTGAAAGGTCCTCTTTAAGGCTGCATGAAGTGCAGCTAATATCTTGCAAGTGGCAACTAGTACATGTAACAAAATTCACTACAAACGTAGAGTTAAATTAATATACAGTCATGGCCGTAAGTATTGGCAAACCTGAAACATTTCCAGAAAATTATTGCAATTACACATGTTTTGGTATACACGTTTATTTCCTTTGTGTGTATTGGAACAACCCAAAAAACAGAGAAAAAAAAAGCCAAAAATGTTATAATTTCACGCAAAACTCCAAAAATGGGCTGTACAAAATTACTGGAACCCTCAACTTAATATTTGGTTGCTTAAGGGTCTTCCCAGTGGTAAGGCCCCTGGCCTGGACGGTTTTTACATATCATATTTCAGTCTGATTTGCTTACTCACATGCGTCACCTTTGCAAGTCTATCCTGGATGGGTCCCCTATCCCTCACACCGTGCTTCATTCCCACATTACCCTCATCTCTAAGCCCTGCAAGGACCATCAGGAGTGCTCTAACTACAGCCTTTCTAAATACGGACCTAAAACTTTTCACCAAGATCCTAGATAATAGGCTTAACGTTTGGCTTCCGTCCCTTATCCACAAGGACCAGGTGGGCTTCGTAACCTGTTATCAGGGAGGAGATAACACCAGAAGGACTGTAGATTTAATCGACGTTGCCAATCGCTCTGCCACCCCCACTCTTCTTCTGAGCCTTGATGCAGAAAAAGCCTTTGACTGCCTCAATTGGTCATTTATGGCTGCTACTCTAGAAAAATGTAGGTTCTCTGGACCCTTCCTTGCGGCGGTTAAGACCCTGTATTCTCTCCCCTCGGCCTCTGTTAAACTCCCTAATGCTTTTTCTTCCTCTTTTCCCATCCGCAATGGGACTCGACAGGGCTGTCTTCTATCTCCCCTTATATTCGCTCTGTGTATCGAATCTCTAGCTTCCTGCATCCATTAAGATGGAGCCTTGCCCCTGAATATCCCGGATCCCGCCCTTCAGTTGCTTCGGTCTATGATTTTCAATTGAAGGAACACTCCCTTCACTACATAGGCATTCAAGTGTCCTCCTCCTACTTCTCACTTTACTCAGTTGACTATCCCCATATGTTTCAGGAACTCTGCTCCCTCTTGGATAAATGGCAACCCCTCCATATATCCCTCATTGGGTGCATCACTGCGGTTAAAATGACTCTTCTCCTGAAGCTACACTATCTCTTTGAGACACTGCCAGTAGCGGTGCTTCGATTTGAGTTACGCTCCCTTCAGAAGTCGATATTTCAGTTTATCTGGAATGCCAAACGGCACCGCATTCCCCGCTCTGTGGTAAGGATAAAAGATTGTATGTCTTCCATTTTCTAATTATTGCTCCCACAGTTGATTTCTTCACACCAAGCTGCTTGCCTATTGCAGATTCAGTCTTCCCAGCCTGGTGCAGGTCTACAATTTTGTTTCTGGTGTCCTTCCACAGCTCTTTGGTCTTCACCATAGTGGAGTTTGGAGTGTGACTGTTTGAGGTTGTGGACAGGTGTCTTTTATACTGATAGCAATTTCAAACAGGTGCCATTACTACAGGTAATGAGTGGAGGACAGAGGAGCCTCTTAAAGAAGAAATTACAGGTCTGTGAGAGCCAGAAATCTTGCTTGTTTGTGGGTGACCAAATACTTTTTTTTCCAAAATAATTTGCAAATAAATTCTTAAAAAATCAGGCAATTAGATTTTCTGGATTTTTTTTCTCATTTTGTCTCTCAAAGTTGAGGTCTACCTATGATGTCAATTACAGGCCTCTCTCTTTAAGTGGGAGAAGTTGCACAATTGGTGACTGACTAAATATCTTTTTCCCCACTGTATGTTTGTATATTGGCAAACGAACACCCAATCTTATAAGATGGCAATGGTGCACTTAGAGTTGTATCCAATAATAGGGAAAAAAAAATATAAAAATGCACATATAAAGATAAACATGCATACAAATACCCACACTTGTATACACACACACGAATATATTTACCACATGTCGACAATAGGGACACAATATATCATGCAGCCAATAAACATACATAACTCCTACAAAAAGATCATAATCCTCCGCATTGTAAATCATGCAGCCAATAAACATATATAACTCCTACAAAAAGATCAGAATCCTCCGCATTGTAAATATTTGTTAGACTAATCATCATTGAATGATTCTTCCCCATAGAACTTTATATTAATAAGACTAATCCCCCACAGACACAAGCTTCAAGAACGCCCTGAAGACTCACCTATTCAGGAAGGCCTACAACCTCAAATAACACTACTGTCTCCATACCACCACCTGAACAGCCTCTACCCCCACCTTCTGTCTCTCTGTCCCTCTTCCCTCATAGATTGCGGGCAGGGCCCTCTATCCCACTGTGCCAGTAGGTTACTGTTAGTATTATCTGTTTTGTATATTTTGTGTACAGTATGTAAACCCTCAAATGTAAAGGCTGGATACAATGTCCAAAATGTCCATATTAGACACTAAAGAATAAAAGAGAAAAGGACATCTTAAACTAAATAATGTCTAAAAAATCCCTACTATATATATCTATATATATATATATATATATAGAGATATATATAGTTATGCCCATATCTATACTAAAAAATAATAATAAACACCGGGTGGACATGCTTGGATGTTAAGATCCCTATATACCTTCAACACCTTTACTAAAAACATCAGCAAAACCAGTTAAAATGTATTTTCTCTTGTTATAAAAGAAAAGGGAGAAGGGCAAGTAAGGGCAAATACACCATAGTGGACTACCATTTACAAAAGACATCCAAATCCTAGTTTATCATTAAGACCCCTAGAGTTTGGAGCAAGGTAATCCACTTCGTCTCTAATTGTAATAAACGTGACATCAGATCTCCTCTTCGTACTCCCAGATGAACTCGGTCAATCCCTCTTACCTGGAGATTCAACTTGCCTGTGTTATGATACGGTAGTGTTTCGCCACTGGTTTCAAATTTAATTGCAAGGTCTGATCCGATGCTTCCAAGACTTTCTTGATGTCACGAATGTGTTCCAAAATGCGAACTCGTAATTGTCGTGAGGTGATACCCAAATAGATTAGGCCACAGGGACATGTCAAATGATAAACCACTCCTTCGCTACGACAGTTCAGTATGTATAGTTTTATATTGTTGTATATTCTGAGAATCAGAAAAACAATTTGTTCTAAATATATATTTGCATGCTGAACATTTACCAACCCCATTTTGGGCCCCTGCTTGAAAAAATGAAATCGTTTGAAACTGATGTTGGAGAGTTCCTGGTTCACAATCCCTAGTTCTTCCCAGAGGTGTTTGCCGTGGTTGAGGTCAAAGCTCTGTATGGAACAGTCAAGTTCTTCTACACCAAACTCACCCAACCATGCCTTTATAGACCTTGCTTTGTGCACTGGGACACAGTTATGCTGGAACAGAAAAAGGCCTTCTCCAAACTGTTGCCACAAAGTTGGAAGCAAACAATTGTCCAAAATATCTTGGTATGCTAAAACATTAAGGTTTCCCCTCACTTGAACTAAGGGGCCTAGGCCTTCCCTGAAAAACAACCCCATAACATCCTTCATCAATCCTTATAGTTTGCACAATGCAACATTCTCCTGGCATTTGCCAAACCCAGACTCCTCCATCAGGCTGCCAGATAGAGAAGATATATATTTTTTCACTCCACATAACACATTTCCACTGCTGGAGATCCTGTGGCAGCATACTTTATTACACTCCATTTTAGCTTAGCTTAGCGCTACTTATAGTTGATCATCGAATATCTAGGAGCCATTTTATCACAAATATTTATAGAAGACATTTTTAGATGAGGTAGCTTACGGGCATGCAGCAAGTGACAGAATAAGAACTTAGTCTCTAGTTTTGGAATTAGCTCTTCAATGTGCACATGGATGTTTTGACACCACAGGCATGTGCAGTATGTCAGAAGTGGGACTTAGTCTCCAAATTACTTATGTGCATGTGCTCAGGCACTAGGTAGCATAGTGGACTGCAGACACTGATGTTAATCCAGTTAATTATACAGAACTAAATATACTGGTGAGGCTGATAGCAAATGATATAAGAGTACGTGAATCAGTGAAGTGTGAAGTCACAGCATTGATTGTGTGGTTTTAATCGTAACCTAGTGGTGCAATAAAAGTTATGTTTTAGTGACTTAGTTATTCTACTTAAATGGGGTGAAGTTTTGTGTTTTTTGCCCCTTCCTTAGGGCCTTGCTCTCTTTTAGTTATAACTACCCTCTTCGTAATAGGGTCATTTTCTGCTATATCAGCTCACCTATCCAGACACCAACTCAGTTGCAACTCCTGGCACACTCCTGGCATTGACCCAGGTCAGGATAGTTGTTGAGTTTCCTTGTCCATGCAGACACCAGCCCAGAGCCAGGTAGTCACTCAACAGACACTCCTGCTGACGTACTGTATGGTCAGACATATGGTAGCTCATTTCTCCAGATACCCAGGATCAAGCATTCATTCAGAAAATAGTTACCACCAATCAAGAAATCTGGCTTTCTAGACAGACTACTGGGATATACTGTAAAATAATTTAAAAAAAAAACATAATTTGATAGTATTGTGAAGTAATATATATATACAATTATGAAATACATCTTATTTTTTTTATACTCCAGTAGGCTTTCTAAAGAGACATCTTTTGGATTTTAGTATATTTGAGTCTTTTTGGGTACAAGGACCAGCCAGTGCACTCAATCACCTATCCATAAGATAGTTGATAAGTAAGTTACCAATTTCTATATTGTAATTACCAGACATCATTAATACTCAGACACACAAGCAACCAGTCACCCAGTTTCCAGTGCTTAGTTTCTCACTTCCTGTTAAGAAACCTAAGATAGGCACTTTTAGGTTAAGGCCCATGTAGCCAAATGCAGATAAAAAACACTGCTGAAAAAATGCAGTGAAAATGTGTTGTTTTTTTCTATAGTTTTTTTATTGAATTTTTGCTGTGTTTTTCTCTGTCATTTTATTCTAAAATTAACACCCTGCATTTTTCAAAAATGGTACTTTTAAACTTTGCTGGTACTGTTAAACGCGGTGTTTTTTTCCCTCTGTTTTCCCTCAGCAGCCAAAAACACTACATTTCCGTAACATGAGGCCTTTGCCTTATAGTCTCTCATGTGCTCACTCATCCACACACTAAAGGCAGAGTGCTATATTTATTCGGTAATCATTGAAATTTATTCTGCTCAAAGTAAAGGCCCTGCTACAAAAGCACTTCTTATTTCATGTGCAACTTGAATTTACTGCAGTGTTGTGTGAAAGCAAATTACAACCCTTTGTTTTTAGCTTATGAACCATTTGATAACATTATCTTCTTATTTTATCATGTTGCCCTCTAATTACTGCAGTGAGACATTAATTCAATATAAATATGAGAATAAAATGATACCCTTCTGCTGTATATGTACATTCACTTCCTGGTACTAGAATGCCTTATCCTGTCTGAATGGAAATGAAAAACACAACAGAGACTGCAACATCAAAGGGATAATTGTGCACACACCGATACAGCTACAGATGCACAACAAAGCAGAACATTTTCCACAATAGTCTATGCATTAACCATACGGTCTGTCCCTGCAAATCCCTGAACTTACTGCTGCTTCTAGAACATTTAGAGAGCTGTTACATGTACGTGAAGAACTCATTGTTATGGAGAACATTACAGGAAAAATGCATTGTAGATAAATATTAGATGATAAATATGTTAGCTATTTAGCATAATGGTTGATTTACATAGAGTAAATATTTATTTTTCATATTGCATGAGGTTTGAGACTCATGAAGAATAGTAAATGTCATGAAATACCCAGGATGCAATCTTACTGTGCTCTACTGTGTATGTGTACCCTGTTTCATTAATTCCTTTAACGTGTTTCTTTTTATACAGTCATCAAGAAAATTTTTCCCCATAACATTTTTTGGATCAATTGGCTGGATTGCAGTTTTTTCTTATCTAATGGTATGGTGGGCACATCAGGTGAGCATATACATAAGTAATGGAAACGTCATTCTTTTGATTATATAGCATAGAGATATCCTAATCTACTAACACCTGCCACATACAAAGGACATCTATCTATTTATCATCACAATTTTATTTACAAAGTCTTTATTATTGTTATTTTTGTTGCTGTCAAATGTGTACTTTCCTTGTGATTGCCACAAATTGTGCAATACTACAAATTGCTTTGTTACAACAATATTGTGGTTGAATGCACTATACACGTCAGAACAGTGATTCTCAACCTGTGGTACATGTACAACAAGGGGTACACTGTGTTGTCTTGGGGTACGCACCATGGCTAGGAACCATTGCTCTGGAAGTGGCAGTTTTAGTGAGTACTCAGATTCTATGGCTCCTGGGGGCTACTACAACCCCTCCCCCCACCATCGTCATATACTGAGGCATAGTGGCTGCTGAGCAGAGGCAGGCATCAGACGAAGTCAGGTCAGGGTTAAGGGGTGGATCTCCTCTACAGCACCTGGTGGTCTGTGTTGAATAGACAAATAGCTTCTAATAATAATAATAATAATAATAATAGTCCTTTAATAGTCCCACAATGGGGAAATTCAGTGTGTAATAATATCTTCTGATCTATCATCTGAGGTGGAAACTAAAAAAAAACCCAGAACTATTAATGTTTGTCTGCCACAGGTACCCCACAAGCAAAAGGATTTGCTTGCTGTGCTAGGTGCTCCAGGGTTTTTTTCCCACTTGAGATTAGGAGCAGAATCTGTCACATGACTGACACCACAGTATCAGTTGGTACTCGGTTGCAACTTTTTTTTTCATGAAGGAGTACTTGGCTTGAAAAGATTGAGTCACTTTAATTAAAGTCAAATAGCTGTGGCTTACAACTGCTCCTGTAGGAGCTGACTTCTCCATGCAAAAGTTGTTGTCTGGGGAGTTGTTCTTTGATAAGGGAAGCTTTTAGGTCCTTTATCATCACTTTGATCAGCAAAATGTAACTCTTTATGGTGATTACAGTGAATTTAAAATAACTTGTGAATCACATTGTGCTAACAGAACTTGCTCCTGTAAGGGAATTGCCAGTTGAGCGATTCCCCAGTGCTGCTGCAGAACCCTGGGGGAGGGGCAACAACAAGACAGTGAGCCCTAAAGCTGAACCCCCCCCACTGGTCCTGCCTCTTGCCTGACTGTCCTAGGTGACAGCCGACAACTAGGAGCCGGTTCCTACTCTGAATAAATGACAACACAGAACGCAGACAGGACAAACAACAACAAAAGGGAGGTCATCTAGCCAAGGGGTCAGTAATAGTCGAGCAATGCAGTACAGAATCAAAATCCAAGAGAATAGTCAAAGACAAAGCCAGAGGTCAGGAATAGGAATACAGGTAATAGCAGAAAAGGAGCTAGCAGGGACAAAGTCACAAAACAGAATCTCAATAGCCAGTCCCCATGTGAGGGCTGATGACCTGTTTATAGCAAGTCAGGACCTGCCCCAGACTGGATTGGTAGACAGGCTGTCAATCACACAGGCAAGGCTAAGATTAACTGTTAGAGGAGCAGAGAGAAGCAAAGTGCAGGAGACTGGTGTGGCTGAAATTCACTTACATAGGACAGTGTTCAGACTGAGCATCAAGAACCTTAAGCAAGAATCAAACTGAATATGCCTCCTTCGCTGCAGCGTGCGAGCGGAGGGTGGCGCAGAGGCCCAAACAGGCAGAGACGTTACAGCTCGCCTGCAAGGCCATCCCTTAACCTTCTTCCCCAAGATCTGCAGTGCCAGCAGGGAGCCTAGCTAATGATAAAAAAGCAGTTTACAGTCCTCTATTCTGCTAAACTACTGGTTAATTTGCAAATGGACTAGGGGTCCATAAAATAAGCCCTGCAAAATATAAAACCATAAATCTAATTTTTTGTTAAAAAAAATATTTAAATGTGTAGCCCCTGTATTCAGAAGAACTAGAAAAGCATATTGTAATATGTTTAGAATATATATAAAAACAATTTTGTTTAGGTAAAAGAAGCTAAATTTACATTCCCCTTACGTCCGACAGCAGCACAATATGGGGTATCTCTGTCCCTGTGTGTTGTTTAGGACAGGTGGAACCTTTAATTAGCACCAAAAAGGTGCCTCCTACTAGCCCTATAAGAGGGCACAAGAGACCTCCCTCCACTGTGTTTTTTTCTGTCCTGTGTGGAACAGGTGGACGGAGGTCTCTTGTGACCTCCCGTTGCTAGGGGTTTTAGTTACTCCTGGCTTACCTTCTTGTGGTACCTTGGTCCCAAAGAAAAAACCTCCGGTCCTTCGGGCCTTCGCACCGCAGCGCAGCGTTATCCGGCATCCATCTGCAGGCAGCGCGATCCCGGAAGTAAGCGGGGAACCTCCTCGGCCGGAACTTTTCTCCGGTTCCGTGTTCCCAGGGGAAGGAAGCCTTTGCGCACCACCGCGCCCTACTTCCTTCCGGTTTTCTCGGAAAAAGTGCGGTAAGTTTGGAAATTTAAAATTTAAAGGCAAAATATAGAATTGATTTTTGCTGCTTGTATTTTGAGCCTCTGGCTTAGGCTTATGCTCCTCTATGTTCCAGTATGGCGTTTGACTTGTTTTGGTGCTGTATAAATGTTTCTTTGTTGGCTTCCTCCCCTCGCTGCTGGATTACATTTAAATTGTCTGAATGCAGTCCTTTATTTGTTGAGTGAGTGGTTTCTAGCTCCTCTGCTGCGGGTTGCGGTGGCTGTTTTTTTTTCTGACGGTTTTTTTCTCTCTTCAAGTGACCGATTCAAAAAAAAAAAAAAAAAAAAAAAAAGAGGTACCCCTTGGGTTTTTATGCGATGCTTGGCGATCTTCCCTGTTTCAGTGTCACGTGGCTGTTTGATGTTTCAGATGTCATCTTCTGCAGCACGTAATGGCGATGCGCTTAGGAGGAAAAATTCCTCTAAACTTGAAACACCTAATGTGTTTGGATTGCAATACCCCTTTACCTGACGGCTATGATTTTACCCGCTGTCACCAGTGTCGCGGACCCTGCCGGAAGTACCTTCTATAAGAGGTTGTTACTTGGGTAAAGGACTTTATGAGGAGTCTCTTAAAGGAGATTCGTTCTTCCATCGCCCAGATTGCCAAGAGACCGCAGATTGAGACACAATCTTCCTTACGGATCTCTGATGAAGATTATCAGATAGTGGACGAGACACTCTCATCTGACGATTCCACTGAAGATCCCAGCAGGCCGTGCTTCCACTCGAAAAATTAAGCCGGCTGCTGAAGTCCATCCGGTCTAAGGATCGTGATGTTGACGGGGGAAGCCTCCGCGTCCACCTATAGAGGGCCTAGGGTCTTCCAAGTGGACCAGACATTACAAAAATTAATGTCCTCAGAGTGGAGAAGTCCTGAAAAACCTCTTGTGGTTCCTAGGAGGTTCAGCTCTTTATTCCCAGTTGCTCAATGGGATCAATGGGGTCCTCCTCCCAAGGTGGATATGGCGGTGGCTAAACTGTCCTGCCGCACTAAGGTACCATCAGATGATGGAGCAAATCTGCACGACGCCATGGCAGGCGCTTCGACAATACCTTCAAGAAGGCTTATTCAGCTGCCTCGCCCAAGACCGCTGTGCGGTTGCGTCCTGTGAAGTGTCAGCCAGATTATGTACTGATCTGGTCCACCTCAAAAGTGACCGACTCTGGAGTCTCCAGAGACGAGCTGCTAGGGTTTCTAGGCTCAGTTTCCCTGACAGCTGAATATTTAACGGAAGCCTCCCACCATCAATTAAGGCTGGCGGCCAAATCCCTGGCACTTACCAAGAACACTGCAGCAGGAAGACCTCTATGGTTAAAACCTTGGAGAGCTGTGTTCCCCTCAAAGTATAATTTGTGCGCATTACCCTTTGAGCCGGGTAGAGTCTTTGGCTGTGCCCTAGACGAGATCCTAGAGGGCTTGGCCGACAAGAAGGGTAAACCTTTACCCCAGGCCTTCAGAGGTAGGTCTGGCTCTGGCCGTGGTAGAGGCTATCCGCCTCGTCGTGGAAGGCAGTCCAGAGAGGCTCTAGTTATTCCTCTAGAGGCGCCGGCCGGAGATTCCGAAGTCTGATGATAAAAAAGTCAAGCCTAGCTTTTGACATCAGAAGCAGTTTTCCTGTGGCCGAGATTCCTGTCAGAGGTCGTGTCTCCCACTTTCTCAACTGCGGGCAGGAAAAAATTCGAGACCCATGGGTCTGGTAGGTAATCTAAAGAGGATATGCAATGAAGTTCCTCCGTCCTCCTCAGGATCGGTTTGTGTTAACTCACAGCCTCCCTGGAATGCTTCATCCGAGAGTACATTCACAAGGGAGCCCTGGTGGAAGTCCCTTCTCTAGAAGAAGGATCCAGTGTCTATTCTCCCGTCTTCCTGATGCCAAAACCGGCAGACAAGTGGAGAATGATCATAGACTTAAGGTACCTCAACCGCTTCATCAAAAAGAAGCGCTTCCATAGGAAAACCATAAAGTCTGTCACCACCTTTCTCCTCTAAGGCGATGTTTTTTGTGACTTTGGATATAAAAGACGCCTATTTGCATATTTCTATTTACCTCCACACAGAAGGTTTTTTTCTAAGGATTGCCGTAGTAGTTTCCGGCCACAGGAAGCACTTTCAATTCACAGCACTACCCTTCGGGATCTCCTCTGCTTCCCACACCTTTACAAAGGTAGTGGCCCCCATAACGGCCGCCCTCAGGCTTCAGGGGATATTCTTGGTGCCTTATCTAGACGACTGGTTGATAAAGGCCCAGTCAGAGTCTGTTCTGCTCCAGTACCTACAGACAGCCTTCAGAGTCTGTGATGGCTTATAAATTGGGAGAAGTCAAAAACGATCCCTTCAACTCGAAGGAAGTTCCTCTGAGAAAACTACTTCCTAGATTGAGTCCGCCTGCAAATCTCCTTGACACCAGCAAGGAAGGAGAAGCTGGTTGCGGCAGTCCGGCACCTCTTCAAAAAGCCGATAGCCTCCATCAGAACATTGATGAAGATCCTGGGCTTGATGTCTTCCGCAGTGGAGGCAGTCCCATGGGCCTTGTGGCACTTACGTCCCCTCCAGAAGGAGTTACTAGAGGCTTGGGATCGCTCCCTTCTTACATTCAGCAAGAAGATTCGACTCTCCCCCAGGACCCGTCTTTTTCCCTCAAGTGGTGGTTGCACCTGAAAGACGGAAGGTCCACGGTCCAACCTTCTTGGACCCTGTTGACTACAGATGCATCCCTCTCGGGATGGGGAGCCCATTGGACGAAAACTCCATAAAGGGAGTCTGGAGCGCTCCTGAAAAAAGGACCTCGTCCAACTGGAAGGAGCTCAGAGCCATATATCGTGCCTTACTCTATTGCTTGCCTCTTCCCAGGGAAGAGCAGTCAAAATCCGGTCAGACAACATGACCACAGTGCTGTACGTGAACAGACAGGGAGGCACCAGATCACCAACCCTCCTTAGGGAGGCAGATCTGATATTTACATGGGCAGAGAAAAATCTAACCCATTTATCCGCAGTTCACATCAAGGGCTCCCTGAACATAGTAGCGGATCGGTTGAGTCGGGGTTATGCCGTATCAGGAGAATGGTCACTCAATCCAGAAGTCTTTCATCAGATTACCCTGAACAGGGGTCTTCCAGAAATAGACCTCATGGCAACCCGACTCAACGCCAAGGTGGAGAAGTTCTGTTCCCTTTACCAGGAGGACAATCCCTTGGCAGTGGATGCCCTGTCCATCCTTTGGAGGTCCAGGCTGGCATACATCTTCCCTCCAATTCCAATAATACCAAAGGTATTAATGAAAATCAGACAGGACCAAGTCTCTGTGATAGCCATGATTCCATTCTGGCCAAAAAGAGCTTGGTTTTTCCCAACTCATGGAGATGAGTCGAGGGATATATTGGAGGCTTCCCCCCCATCCAGAACCTGGTTTCCCAAGGATCTCTGAAGTGCCAGGATCTCTGGAGATTCAACCTGACAGCCTGGAGGTTGAGCAGTCCCTACAGCAGGATAGAGGACTGTCAGAGGCCGTCCTGAAGACCCTTTATTCTGCAAGAGCAGAATCTACCAATAAGGACTACCAGAGGACAGCCAAGATTTTCATGGAGTGGTGCTCCAAGAAGGGTATTAATAATCTAGAACCTTCAACGGCTGATATTTTCTTCAGGACGGTTTGGATAAGAGCCTTGCCCCTGCCACTTTGAAAGTGCAGATTGCGGCCCTCTCCGCTCATTTGAACAGACGTCTGTCTCAGGATCCTCTGGTTGCAAGGTTCCTTAAAGGGGCAATGAGGCTAAAGCCCTCAGTATCATCCCCAGTGGGACCTTGCTGTAGTCATTACAGGCCTGTGCGGTCCTCCATTTGGACCCTTGGAGACTACGGGGATAAAATATTTAGCCTACAAACCACTTTTTTGTTGGCTATTATATCTGCCAAAGAGTAGGGGTACTCCAGGCCCTCTCTTCTAGAGAACCGTACATTTTGTTTTTGCAGATAGGGTGCACCTTAGGTTTGCCTGGGTTTATCCCTAAGGTCCCCTCATACTATAATAGCAATCAGCTAATTTCGTTACCTGTGTTTTTCCCCTCTCCAACCTCTGAGGAGGAAGAAAAGCTCAACACCTTAGATGTGGTAAGGTGTCTGTGGATTTACCTATTCCACACTCAACCGCTTAAGAAGGCCGAAAGCCTACTAATTGATATGCAGTGTAAAAACAGAGGCCTCAAGGCTTCCAAGCCTACTCTATCCACATGGATCAAGGAGACAATTAAGTCTTCCTTTCTTATTCAGGAGTTATTCCCTCCAGTCTTTCTACGGCCACTCGACCTGGGTTGTCGACTTCTTTGGCTGAGTATCGGTCCTTACCATTGGACCAGATTTGTGCGGCTGCATCATAGTCATCTCAGTTGACCTTTTGTTAAACATTATCATTGGACAACCGCAGTTTCCAGACAACTGCCTTTGGTCAGTCAGTCCTTGACCTTGTAAGGCGAGGAAACCCTCCCTAGGGGAATTACTTGCTATCTCCCCATATTGTGCTGCTGTCGGACGTAAGGGGAATCGTTGATTGTAATGTCAATCTGTATTCCCTTAGTCCAGACAGCAGCACAAGGCTTCCCTCCCTAGAAGCTTGTTTCCTGTTACTTTATAATTTACACAGTGGAGGGAGGTCTCTTGTGCCCTCTTATAGGGCTAGTAGGAGGCACCTTTTTGGTGCTAATTAAAGGTTCCACCTGTCCTAAACAACACACAGGGGCAGAGATACCCCATATTGTGCTGCTGTCTGGACTAAGGGAATACAGATTGACATTACAATCAACGATTTCACATATTATATTCAATTTATTAAACAAATAATGTTACTTTTTTAACCCATGTGTGTCCTGAAAAAACATGGTCAAAATAGTTGAGATATGCAAAGTCATTAAAAAGATATTGTAAAGTATTGCATACTAAAAGTGCTAAATTTGGCCTGAGCATTGGGGCATCAATGACCCTTTGTCCTTGACCTTAGCGCAGATGACCTGGCCACTTATTTCCATGATAAAATTGATAAGATCTGTCAGGAAATAACTGCCCAATCACCAGATGGCACTGACCCCCTCACCAGCCGCACTTCAGACTGTTCATTCTCATCTTTTGAACCTGTTACAGAGGAGGAAGTATCTCAGCTACTTTCTTCTTCTCGCCCTAAAACCTGTAGTAGTGACCCTTTCCCCTCACACCTTCTCCAGTCTCTGTCGCCTGCCGTCACGACTTACCTTACTAAAATATTTAACCTCTCTCTCTCTTCTGGAAATTTCCCATCCTCTTTCAAACATGCTGTCATAACCCCACTACTGAAGAAATCCTCCCTTGACCCGTCCTGTGCTGCTAACTATCGACCTGTCTCGGGGTTTTGTTTGACTCAGACCTTTCCTTCACCCACCATATTCAATCACGCTCATGTCATCTCCACCTCAAAAACATCTCCAGAATCCGCCCTTTCCTTACCACAAATACACTAAAGACACTTATTATTGCCCTGATTCACTCTTGCCTTGACTACTGTAACTCCTTACTAATCGGTCTTCCCCTTACTAAACTCTCCCCTCTACAATCTATTCTGAATGCGGCGGCCAATCTCATCTATCAGTCTAGACGCTACAGCGATGCCTCCGTTCTGTGTCGGTCACTACATTGGCTGCCTATTCAATACAGAATGCAATATAAACTTATCACCCTCATTCGCAAGGCTCTCCATAATGCTGCACCTCCCTACATTTCCTCCCTCATCTCTGTCTATTGCCCAACCCGTACTCTCCGTTCACTCAATGACCTAAGACTAACATCTTCTATTATCAGAACCTCCCACGCTCGTATACAAGACTTCTTCCGAGTTGCACCACTTCTCTGGAATGTTCTATCCCGGACTGTTAGATTAACCCCCAATTTCCACAGCTTCAAGCGTAAACTAAAGACATATCTTTTCAGACAGGCCTATCACAACTCCTAATGTAAACCCTTCCGTAGTTAGAATCCCTAAAACGTACCCTCCTCACAGGATATGATGCCGTATCAGACTAACTTTATATGTCTGCACGTTAAAGGACACGACTGGTGACGGCTCATACAGCTTTACATATGTGTAATGACAGTAACCTCTATCACAAAATTGTCTGACCATTGTACAAGCAATGCCACGTCTGTTGCCGCCCCTGCTACCTCTTGTGTCATCCCCTCTACTTCATAGATTGTAAGCTCTTGTGAGCAGGGTCCTCAGTCCCAGTGTGTGAATTGAATATTTCTTTGTAATGTATCTTTTTTGTCAGTACTTGAACCCTACAAATTGTATAGTGCTGCGGAATATGTTGGCGCTATATATATATAAATTATTATTATTATTATTATTATTAATAATATAAGGATTAAACATCAAGTGCAGATTCTACCAAAAAAAAATAATATACTATACCTTTGTGCAAAAAACATAAATAAAACTGTTTATACTATATTTATATTATATACACTGAGTTACTAAATATGATTTACTTCAGGTAGGAGAAACTATTGGCATAACAGAAGAGATCATGGGACTCACAATATTAGCCGCTGGTACTTCTATTCCAGACCTTATAACAAGCGTCATTGTTGCACGTAAAGGACTAGGAGATATGGCAGTGTCCAGTTCTGTAGGGAGCAACATTTTTGATATTACAGTTGGGTAAGTAGTTGTACTAACTTTTTTTTGCTACAGCTGCTAAAAGTATGTTGATAATATGTTATTACATTTTTTTTTTTTGTTTCCCAACAGTCTCCCAATGCCGTGGCTACTGTTCTCTATGTTTAACCACTTTAATCCTGTGACAGTCAGCAGCAACGGACTCTTCTGTGCGATTGTCCTCCTTTTCATTATGCTGCTGTTCGTCATCTTATCCATCGCTTTATGCAAATGGAGAATGAACAAGATCCTAGGATGCATGATGTTTGGTCTTTATTTTGTTTTCCTGGTCATCAGTGTCCTTCTTGAGAACCGCATTATAGTATGTCCAGGTTCTCTCTAGAGTTTGTGTTGAGGAACACTGAAACTGATGCTTGTGAAGTCAAAGGGCAGCAGGGCTTCACCCCCTTGCAGGCCAAAAGCACGGCCGGCGTGCACTCTGAAATAATTTCTTCTAAGATTATAAAATCAATTTGTGACTCCTATACTGGAGATTTTAGGATCTAGAGAAACTGTACATTTTCTAATGCACACTGTATTCCTGTATTACTCTCTTTACATATGATATATATACATAAATATATTAATATGCAGGTAATATTCAACAAAGAGAGACATTAGATAAAAATGGGACTTATAGTAAATAATATCAGTGCATTGGGATTCATATTTGTCCACTAGGTTTGAATAGAGTGAGCACCTCATTCTGTCACCATGGCTGTATTTCAACACTTCTCTGCCTGTAGAGTAGTCTGGAAGAAGTGTTGCGGAACAAAAGATGTATTTAACTTCACTCAGTAGTATAGAAAACAATTGTGAAATGAATACAATGAAAATGTGGCAAATCGGATTCTGGGTATGAAGTGCACACAAAAGATTTTGGCTTACTCAATGTGTAGAGTACTCTATTTTTACTTACTATATATTTATGGATGGCAGTATTGCAGCGCTACACTTAACAGAACAAATGAGTGTAATGTATCTTAGCCCAGAAGCACTTACAAATAAATTCAGGATGTTCATGGGTGTAGTAAGACTGCCTGGATGATAATAAGAAGAATAATAAGAATAACAACAGACTTATGATCAGAATTTCTGTAACACAGTCTTGTGAATTCATGTACCAACTCAAAGTAACAGTTTGTAGTTCTGTTCTGATTGCAAGGCTGAAGAATATCTATAAAATAATAAACATATATTAAGGCTTAGCAATGAGTGGGATATATATTTTTTTGTTTTGTGTTACGTTGTAGGGAAAGACCTACAAGTGGAGTACCATAGAAAAACATATTCAGCAATCAAAATATCAGTTACCGAACCTCCTTCTGGTTGAGGGTCTTTTACATCTAAAGGGGTTAAGGCAGCAGGATATGTCCCACTGCATTTCTTGAAGTGGTTTTCCGATCTCACATGCCCTCCTGTCTCCTCTCTGCTCATCTTCCTGGTTTTCAGCTCAGGTCAGCAGCGTACTGCTTGCTTGTTGTAAATTGCAGTTATCTCTGAATTTACACACAGAGATAACCAAGACACTGATCAAGCACTGTTCTAGATGCAGTCTGACCAGAGACTGTTCTGTAACCTAGGCAATGAGCTGTAAACACTGAGGCAGCATATTTGTCTGTGCCCAAGGAATTCAACACAGACAATAAAAAAAATCATCTTGGCAATATCATGGCACCATCATAACAGCACA
Organism: Leptodactylus fallax; assembly: GCA_947044405.1. Taxonomy (NCBI): domain Eukaryota; kingdom Metazoa; phylum Chordata; class Amphibia; order Anura; family Leptodactylidae; genus Leptodactylus; species Leptodactylus fallax. Next base: position 4,371,636 of record CAMRHE010000096.1, read on the forward strand.
AAAAAATAAATGGATACAGTTTTATGACATGGAAGTGCACCTGATTTATTAAGATGCCAGTGTCTCTTAGTAATTCAGGTGCATTTCACCCCAGTCTTAATAAACTCCCCCCAATGCGCTAGAATTCTTGCCTAATTTGTGCAAAAACTGTCTAATATGACTTGCACCACATTTATCAACTTTCAGACACCTTTTACACTTAAAAAGAGGTATGGCTTTGTAGCAAAGGATGTGACTTGGTGCTGGAATGTAAACAATCAAGGTGGCATGGCACTCCAATGATCCTTGTGCACGGAAAGGAACTCACTCTGCTTATAAGAATATAGTATCTGGAACCTTAAATATAGTGAATCAAAAGCAAGCAGGTTTTATTTAGCAAATACAATCCGTGTGAACTAATTATAACAATTCGGTCTATCATAGACCTTCATAACACCACCAGATTGCCAGAGGTAAAGTAGCATAAATTGAAGAGTGATAAAGCGATAGGAACTGCAAATTTAAACTCGTTCAGTGGTGGCGGAAAGTAGGCATGGTCTAAGTTTTGACACCATGCCCCGAACATGTGCTAAAATTGTCATATTTTTCTAAACCAACAAATAGGAGGTGTAAAGTTAGATTAAACAGTCTAATAATGCATAAGATTTATCATCCAGCATCGAACAGCTTGAACTGTATCTGTATTTTGGCTCTACTTGCATCATTTCCAGAGAGATTACTAGTTAAAAACACAGTCAGGATTGGGATATTTATATGCAGCTGCTCCTGACTGTATATTCAACCAGTGCAGGGCCGGTTTTAGACAAAGTGTGGCCCTGGGCAAAATTAAAAGTGGGGCCCCAAATTCTCACAAACGCATTCAGTTGGTATGCACTGTGCAGAGTGCTGCTGAATTGATTTCTAGCATTAGGGTATTTGCTAGGATCTTAAAAGACATATATCTTTATTGAATAATAATGCTTCACAAAAACCAAATGTAAATATTATATCCATATTGTTATGGAACAAAGCACACCATGCACTAACGTTACCAATAATACCTCTATACAAGGCTGGGTTTCCGCCGGATTCAGGGATGGAAACCCCGAACGGACAATGAGCGCTAGTGTGAAAATAGCCTTAATAATACCACCATACTGTTACTGCCACTGTACAAAAATCAATATTACCACAATACAGTGACAGACACCTCTTCTACACAGATGCTCTGTTGCCCCTAATAACACATAATGCCAGATAGTGCCTTATATTTTCCCAAAACATTAGTTGTGCTGCACAGTAATGATGCCCATCGTAATAATTCCCACGTCATGCTCCTGCAAAGTAATAATGCCCCTCTCTGCCCACTACACACTAACAATGCCCACCTTTGTGCCCTTTACAAAATAATAAAGGTGGGCATTATTATTATGTGGGGGCAAAAAATGGATTATTACTGCTATGGGGCAGAAAGGGAGTATTATTATTATTGTTACTAACACCCCCTTTTTGTCCTGTAAACAGTACAAACCTCTTTGTGCCGCCACAGGTTAATAATGATCCACTTTGTGCCACCTAATAGGTCTCCTCATAGATTACAGTAGCAACAATTAAATTATAGTGCCCCTTATCAGCTATAGTAACTTTTTGTTATCGTGCCGTCTTATTAGTTCTAGTTCCCCGTTATTATAAGTGTCCCCTTATTAGTTTCCCCTTATTATGGTGCCCCTTTACTAGTTCTAGTTCCTCCTTATGATAGTGCCCCCTTATTAGTTCCCCCTTTTTATAGTGCCCCCTTATTAGTTCCCCCTTATTATGGTGCCCTTTATTAGTTCCCCCTTATTATAGTACCTTTTTATTAGTTCCCCCTTATTAGTTCTAGTTCCCCCTTATTATAGTGCCCCCTTATTAGTTCCCCCTTATTATGGTGCCCTTTATTATTTTCCCCGTATTCTGGTGCCCCTTATTAGTTCCCCCTTATTATAATGCCCCCTTATTAGTTCCCCCTTACTATAGTGCCTTCTTATTAGTTCCCCCTTATGATAGTGCCTTCTTATTAGTTCCCCCTTATTATAGTGCCTCTTTATTATAGTGCCTTCTTATTAATTCCCCTTATTATAGTGCCACCTTATTAATTCTAGTTCCCCCTTTTTCCCTTCAGTTCTAGTTTACCCTTCAGTTCTAGTGCCCCCTTATTATAGTGCCTCTTATTAGCTACAGAGCCCCTTTTCAGCTTTAATTCCCCTCTGTCCTCCAGAAAAATAATAAAAATCTTGTACTCACCTTACCTGATCCTGTGACGAGTGAAGCTGATGAAGTCTCCCCTGTTCCAGAAAAGGTCCGGCACAGGCTGTGCGATGCAGTGACGTCATCGCGCAGCCTGTGTCAAGACGTTAGGTGCGCACTATACTGTGGCTTGACAATATGGCAGAGCATCCCCATGCTCTGTCATAGGTGACAGGTTTCAACTGTATCGGAGTCCTTAGGACTCTGCTTCAGTTGAATGTGGTGCTCTCATGATCGGAGGCACCAAGTGAAACGTCGGGTGCCCCGGATCCACTGGGGGCCCCTTTGGGTTTCGTGGCCCTGGGTGCTTGCCCAGTTTGTCCCCCCTAACGCCGGCCCTGAACCAGTGATATGTCTGGAACTAATACAAGCAGAACTGCAAACTTAGTGTTGATATGAAGGATCCCCTACCCTTATTTTTGCTGCTTTACACACACAGTATTCAGCGAGAAGCAGGATACATCTCTCAAAAGAGAAGTAATGGAAAGAACACAGAAAAAAAGAGCCAACATTTGTTAATAAAGTATATTACAATACTTATGTCACAAATGCTACTTGTTACACTGTGTAAGGTGGGAAGATAGAGAGCTGGTCATATGACACAGCTGATGTCCAGAAGGGAGTGAAATACTCATAAATACAGCAACTAGTAAGAAGATTACCCACTACAATTTACATCATGTACCAGAAAATAAATTTATTTATGGGGGTGCTACAAAAATTTCATTAACGATATCGAAAATAGCCTATAAAAAACAGGTCTTTACATTTGTCAACATGATTACAACATATATTAATGTGGGGCATATGATCGGAAAGTGTTCTCATTTGTTACCTAGAGTACTTTCCCATTAATCTAAGTCGGCAGGTATGTGTCAAAATATTGGTCACCTCTAAAGTTAACAATTAATTAATTTACTAATGTTTAATATGTCTCCTGTGTTGGCCTCAATGCACTTTGCCACACCATAGTACCCAGCCCCAATGGATATCAACACACTCTGGGAACCAGCTCAAAAATTATGTTAAGATGATCTTCAAAATTTATTCCATACCTAAATGAAAATGATGGTCAAAAAAAGATACAATCTTGAATATCTGGGTCAGAGGAATGAAGACTGTTGGATGCAGATATACTATAAGTAGTGGCCACATTGGTTGTGTTACAGTATGTTCAGGACCAGTGCTTGGTGCTGTTTGGCAGGAAGCTGCCTATTCTTGCCTAGGACTTGAAGTGCTATGTTGGGGACACACATAGCAAGTTTGCAGCAGCTTAGGCATGGTGGAATAGGTGGTGCGCTGGTGGCTAACTGGCTGAGATTTACAGTAGCAATGTAGTGAATGGGATTTAAACAAGTATTTTGAACCTGCAGTATGTAAATTATTGCTGCTGTTTCGGCCATGGTTTTCAGCCTTTGATTGAATGCTGGGCCAGTTGCCCACAAATCGAGGATGGAACCTGCGGCAAGAAGCAGACAATTTTGGCTGTGAGATGTCCGCTGCAGACATCCCACAGTGGACCTGTCCTGTGTGGCTGCAACTTTAGCCAAAATTTCTTACCTATTATACCAGGGAAAGATATAAATATAGAAATCACATATAAAGTAACAACTTTTCCTCAGTTGCAACACTTGAGCGAGCTCTATGTTTTTGAAAACCTCAGTTTTTTTATTTAGTCAGTAGCTTTCAAAGACCTATAATGGGCACATAGAAGGTAAATTCAGAATACCAAGGGCATTCTCCTCAAATTATGTGTCAAGTAGCAAATAATAATGGCAAGTAACAAGTCTGGGATGCAACAGGATCTACAGTATATTAATGAAGTATAACACAAGACATAGTGCACAACAGCCACCGGTATTTTTATTTATATACTCACATTTATAAAAATTAAAATTAACGGTCATTGTTAAAAACCTATAGCACGTAGCACCACCATGCCTGACCAAAAAAAAATCTAGTGTTGCAGTCGAAAAAAAGTTGCTTCTTTAGACCAGGGCTAGGCCCTCTTTTGACACCTCCATCTGAGAAGGTCATATCATGCTTACCCTTTAACATATGTTTTTCTTGTAACTATAGAAATCAAATATGGCTTAATGAAGGGAACATATAGCCTAAAACTTTGCAGTGAATATTTCTGATCAAGCATGGAACTGCACTGTGTCATTGTGCACTGAAAATAAGTACTACTTACTTCAGACAAGGAACACTGCACCTACAATACTTGTTCATTACTTGCTTCATATTTTGGATGTTTGAAAATGCCACGGTTTTCTTTTCTAATTGTTTTAGAACATTTAATACTTATTGCTGATATGTTTACCTTTTTTTTCCTTTTATAGATATTTATAGATACAGTGCTGGCCAAAAGTATTGGCACCCCTGCAATTCTGTCAGATAATACTCAATTTCTTCCAGAAAATGATTGTAATCACAAATGCTTTGTTAATAATATTTTGCTTGCAATGAAAAAACACAAAAGAGAATGAAAAAAAAGTCAAATCATCAGGTCTGGACTCATTGCTGGCCACTTTAGAAGTCTCCAGTGCTTTCTCTCAAACCATTTTCTAGTGCTTTTTGAAGTGTGTTTTAGGTCATTGTCCTGCTGGAAGACCCATGACCTCTGAGGGAGACCCAGCTTTCTCACACTGGGCCCTACATTATGCTGCAAAATTTGTTGGTAGTCTTCAGGCTTCATAATGCCATGCACACGGTCAAGCAGTCCAGTGCCAGAGGCAGCAAAGCAACCCCAAAACATCAGGGAACCTCCGCCATGTTTGACTGTAGGGACTGTGTTCTTTTCTTTGAAGGCCTCTTTTTTTTCCCTGTAAACTCTATGTTGATGCCTTTTCCCAAAAAGCTCTACTTTTGTCTCATCTGACCAGAGAACATTCTTCCAAAAAGTTTTTGGCTTTCTCAGGTAAGTTTTGGCAAACTCCAGCCTGGCTTTTTTATGTCTCTGGATCAGAAGTGGGGTCTTCCTGGGTATCCTACCATAGAGTCCCTTTTCATTCAGACGCCGACGGATAGTACAGGTTGACACTGTTGTACCCTCGGACTGCAGGGCAGATATTATTACCAAAGGCAGATATTATTACCAAAGCATTTGTGATTGCAATCATTTTCTGGAAGAAATTGAGTATTATCTGACAGAATTGCAGGGGTGCCAATACTTTTGGCCAGCACTGTATAGATATATTTAAATTGGAAGTTGCTCCTTAGCAAAAGACTACAAGCTATTGTTTTAAGTGTATGTTGACAAAGTAGTCAGATGATTTTAAATGTTATATGGCTAATGACCAAAAAATTAAATAATATTTTATAACATTGAACAGAAATAAGGCTTTATTAGAAGCAATAAACATCCCTGTAATTTACCTTTAAGAAAAAACACCATGTGAGCTCCTTTTATGTTCTGTTCAAGTATGTAACAAATAATACAATTTTAGAATGTTATCATAATGGAGAGATTTATAATTTATAATTTTCCAACTAGAATCTGTATTATAGCCATTAGTCAGAAGCTTCTGAAAATGTACATGGTGTTTTATTGCATTGTCTATTTTTAGAAATTGTTTTATGCTTCCCAGAAATCTACAGAAGTCATTGAGTTGCTGGTAGACATGCTTTTTTTTTCCAGAGACAAGTGCAGTATCAACATTTCTATTTTATGACACACCTGCTTTTTCCAGACAAGACCAAAGCAAATCATTTTAATAATAGTACTTGAATCCTGGAAGAACAACCATAAATATCATTGCTAGTAATTGTAATTACCGTATTTCATTATAAAAGCATAAACTCACATAAAGTACAAAAAGTTTATTTAAATATGACGACATAAAGCCTATTCTCACCTAATATCAAAAGTTTTGGAGTCAGCTGTTTTAGAATAATCACAAAAAGAAATATTATTCGCTATCAGATACAACTGTAACACTAGCACATAGTAATAGAATCAATAATAGCTCATGTACAAAGGAAATGGATTTAGCCAAAAAATCAGTAGTCCTTAAAATACAATAACAAAATCTGCTATGTTTGTGACAAAAAGTAATCAACACTACAATAACTAAAGAAGAGGATTAACTACAAAACAAAAAAAGCTAATACTAGATAACCAAGGCTAAAATAACTGCTAAGATAAAATAGGTGCCACAAATAAAACAGCGTTTGATATGCCTCAGACACAGAGCAGGAGGATCCATGGGACAGAAATTGAATCTATGCTAGTCAGGGACTGTTGTAGATTTCAGGTATAACTCACTCCAGTTCTATGGCATGAGTTATAGTAAATGTGTCGGTCTAAGGTTTCCCTGCCCTGCCAACTTTGGTAAAAAGTGATGAGTGTGGAAACAATAATATGGTGTATCTTTGGTGCAAAAGAGGCCTGTGCACCAAAGATGCATTCCATCTACACCGAAATATGCTAGAAAACTGGTGTAGATGGGTTAATAATTTCCCACCCAGAATTTGAAAGCAATGTGTAACATCCTTGCCTGTCCGGGCTATGGCACCATCCTCCGGGCACACTCTGCGGTGCAGGAGGCGTGTCCGGTTGTGATTCCTTCCTTTGGGTTTATCTTGTATTGTCTGAACACTGTCCTATTTCCTCACCTCCTTAATTGATTTTCCGCCGCACCCTTCTCCTTCACCTTGCTTTCCCCCTGCTCCACTAAGAGTTAACTTTAGTCTTACCTGTGTGATTGACAGCCTATCCTCCTATCAAGTCTGGGGCAGGTTCTTCCTCCCTATTTATTGTTTGCTCACTTTCCCATTGGCGCCTGCTATTGCATTTCGCTTACTGGCTATACTCCTTGTTCCTTGTTACCTGTTCTTCTTATTTCCTGACCACTGGCTTACCTTTGACTTTTCTCTTGGATTGTGATTTTGTACTGCATTGCTCGATTGTTACCGACCCCTTGGCTAGCCGACCTCCCTTTGTTGTGTTCGTCCTGTCTGCGTTCTGTGTATCACTTATTGTAAGCAGGGACTGTCGAATGGTTGCTGGCTGTCGCCTAGGACAGATCGGGCAAGTTAGCCAGGGACAGTGGGGGGATTCAGCTTAGGGTTCACTGTCTTGTTGTGCCCCTCCCCCCAGAGTTCTCCAGCAGCTACTGGGGAATCGCTTCTCTAGCGATTCCCTTACACCATGACTATGTTAATAAGAAAAAAAAACATCTCTCCCAAGTTATGCAGAAACTTGTTAGTTTTAAAAATTCAACATATAGGCTGGAGACACTGAGTGAAATAAGGGGACTTTACTAACCCATCTATGCCAGTTTTCTGGAGTAGATGAGGATAAATGTGGCACATCTTTTGCACACAAACCTTTCGTACACCAAAGATGTGCCATATGCCACTTGCCTATAACATCCGCCAGAAAACTGATCCGTGACTGGCACCTCATAATAATTCATGTGCATCTTGTGTCAGATGGATTTGATTAAGACTGACATAGAAAACTGGCATAGCTAGTCTTACTAAATTACCCCAATGTGGCAGAATTGTAGGAAAAACAAGTGCTTTACAAACTTTAGACACTTTTGCGACTTGTATAAAAAGGCGGCCTGGCTATACTAAAAGTAGGCATGACCTAAGCTGCACCCTGTGCCAAAAAATCCCCCAAATTTTGGTGCATTTATCTGGTATAAACTAAGCCAACTAATAGGAGGTGTAAAATTAGACGTGATAGTCTAATAATGCAACGGATTTATCAAACAGTTTTCACTGTAATAGTAAATCTGCCTGAGGATAAGGACCCATGTTGTAGAAAGAGAGCCTTTTTTGTTGCTGCAGAAGCACCATAGGAAAAAAAAACACTGTGTTTTATTACAGTACCAGCAAAGTGAACAAGATTTTATTTAATCTCATCTACACATCCAAACATATGCTTGTTTTTGTAAATCACAACATGTTCATTTTAGCTGTGGAAATGTGAAAATTTTCCCTATAGATTTGTAAAAGGAGGTCAATATTGGTTATTAATATTTAATTAGGATATCAATAACCAATATTAATTGTTCCCTTATTTTCACCTTTTCCCTTGTATTAACGATTATCTCTATTACCTTCCACAATATTACAAGGTATGCTGAGTGTAGGATAATAAAATATGTTTAACTAACACTAATATACTAAATGTTAAATATAAGACAGTACAAAATAAACATAAATTTTGCATATCGCAGCATGTTCGTTTTAGCTGTAGAAGTGTGAAAGTTTTCCCTATAGATTTAATAGGGGAAGAATAAATGCAAAGAAAACACAACAAAAGCTTGCATTTTTTTGATACGTGGAACCTTAGCCTAAGTGAGATTTTGTTTTTGTGCTGTTTTGAGTCAAAGCCAAGAGTGTATTCAAAAACATGGGAAATATAAGGAAAAGACTTATGCTTCTCCTCCCTGCTAAATGCACTCCTGGCTTTTACTTAAAAAAATTGCAGCAAAATGAGCACCAACAAAAGCTAAATTTCGTATGTCAGACTTAATCAACTCCCGTTCTGATGCAAGAATCGCCTGAATTATTTAGAGGCTCTGGCCTCTTAATAATTAAGGCACAGCCCAGGATATACTGGCGATGATTTCAGACAGACATAACTGACTTTTTTATAGATATAAAATATATTTTTTTTTTCTTTCCTTTTCTCCTCCTCTCTTTGTCTTTCTTCAATTTTTGTACTGTTTGCATTTGACCTTTTATTGTACACTATATACACCTTGGAGTTTTTGGTATTAGTCTCCAGTACGCGATTATTTTTTGGAATTGTTTTTCTATGTGATGTGGATTTGTTGTTATAATCAAGGGTTTATTGATGAGCTTATTATTTAATAATACCCACTTGCAGGATATTTTGTAGTTAACATTATTTATTGTTGCAGTGGAGGCATGGTTTTTATTTCACTCCATTACCATGATTAAGGGATTTTTGTATTATCTCTTTCATTTGGCATGCAGATTAACCCCTTCCCGACATGCGCCATAATTGTACAGTGTGGTTGGGAAGGGTTTCCCGCATTCCGCTGTACTATTAGGCTGAGGCAAGGACGCTGTACTATTAGGTCGGGGCGATTTACAGCAGCGTTTTACAGAACCTGCAAAGTGGAAGGGATTCTGGCTAATCCCATCCACACATTGCAGAAAAATATCCGCAGTGGACATGCTGCGATTTCCAAAACTGCAGCGTTTTTGTAAATTGCAGCATGTCAATTATACCTATAGCAGAAAGTCCGCAGAGGAAAACTCTGCAGAGTTTCTGTGAAAGCACTGTGGGAAAAACCCTGATGAGTTTCTGCTACGGTTTTTCCCACGGTGCTTTTTGACTGTGGCCCACTACGTGGGGCCTTAGCCTTACGGCGGAAGCATGGTGCAGACTCAGAGCTGATTTTTTTGTCATTTTGCCTCACAAATATGCAATAAAAAGTGATCAAAAAGTCATATGAACCCCAAAATGGCCCTAACCCAGCTCCGTCAACAGAAAAATAAAATTGTTATGCCTCTCAGAAGATGACATTGCAAAAACAATTTTTTGATTTTCAAAAAATCAATTAGGTATTGTCATAATTGTACCAACCCATAAAAGATAAAATGTTACTTATTCTGTATTGTGAATGGCAAAACAATTAAAATTTTAAATGAATTTTAAATTATTAAAAAGCAATGCCAGATTTGATGTTTTTTGTTTGTTTTTTTTTTTTTTTTAAACCAACCCATAGAGTAGTTTAAAATGTAGTCAATAAGTTATAGGCACCCTAAAATGGTGTCATTAAAAAGTACATCACATCCTGCAAAAAAGAAGCCTTCATATAGCTACTTCACTAGAAAATTAAAATATATATTTATAAAGCTTGTATAATGCACTAATAGAAAAAACAAAAATTGAGGTATCTTCAGGAAAAAACTGTCTGTGGCAGAAAGGTAAATGTGTAAGCTATATGAGCCTACATCAGGGTATGCCCTATAGTTAGAGTTTATAAGAGAAAAGATACCAGAATTGACCCAGCAGAATTCCTTAAGGCATGTAGTTTTTAAAATGGGGTCACTTTCTGTGGGATTCCACTTTACTGGCACTTCAGGGGCTCTGCAAACATGACATGGCGTCCAAAAATAAAACCATCTAAATCTGGGTTTTGAAAGCCAAACAGCGTTTTTCCCTTCTGTGCCCTGCTGTGTGCCCAAATAGCTGTTAATGCACACATGTCAATGTTGTACCCAGGATACCACACTTAACAATATCATATGTGGGCATAAACTGCTGTTTGGACACACAGCAGGGTACAGAAGGGATGAAGCACTATTTGATTTTTGGAGCGCAAATTTAAATGGTTTGGGTTTTGGACACATGACACTTTTGTGGAGTTCTTGAAATGACTGTAAAGGGAAATACCCTTAAACATGACTCCATTTTGGAAACTACACCACTCAAAGACTTTACCCAGAGTTGTAGTAAGCATTTTTATCCCCCAAATTTTGCATTAATTTATTTTTCAGAAATAAATGCAACATCAGTTGTGCAAAAAAAAATTGGTATTTTTCCAGAAATATGTAATTTCAGTGCATAGTATGTTGTGCTCAGCTTGTGTCAGAGATGAACACTCCAAAAGCTGTTATACCCAGAATAACTCACTCAACAGTTTCTGGAGTGTATATCTCTGCTGACACAAGCTGGGCACAACATATTGAGTGCTGAAATGGTATATCTCTGGAAAAATTGCAACTTTAACTTTTCACTGTCACCTGCGCCTCTTGGGGAATTACACGTTACTGGCACCTCTGGGGCTTTGCAAAAGCAACATGGCATCCAAAGATCAGTCCTTCTAAATCTACACTCCAAAAGCCAAAAAACACCACGCTTCTTTCCTTTCAGAGCCCTGCTGTATGCTCAAACACTCACATATATTTTTTGTACCCAGGATCACTTGCTTCAAAATTTTATAAGTGCATCTCTGTTGACACAAAGTGTGCACAAAATATTTCAATTTTTTAGTTTGCACATTAATTTTTGGGAAGCACTCTTGGTCTCAAAATGATCACTATACGCCTTGAGAAATTCCTTGAAGGGTGTAGTTTCTAAAATGGGGGGGCATTGTATTTTATTTTGCCTTAGACCCTCTGCAATTGCCCGCTAGTGCAGTGGTAATAACCAAATTAACCTCAAATGTGCATGGTCTTTTTTAACTTCTGAGCCCTGTTCTATTTCTAGGCAAATGATTAGGGTCACAAGTAGGGTGTTTCCAAAATCAGGAAAGAGGGCATTATAACTGGAGAGCAGACTTTTAACAGTGCCACAAGCTTGGCATGACATATTGGGCAATGAAATGGCATATATGTGGGAAAGTGACAATTTTCATTTTGCACCATCTGCTGCGTAATCATTTTGGAAAGCATCTCTGGGGTCAAAATGATCACTTTACCCTTTGAGGGGTACAGTTTCCAAAATGAATTCACTTCTTGGTACTCTCTACTGCATTAGGACCTCAGGGGCAAATGTGTCAACAGTACCTGAGGTCCTAATGTACCGATCTAGTTAAAAATAAAGGATGTATTAATGGCGGCAGAGTCAGTGGGCCCAGGGCAGCCGCCCCCTCTGCCCTCCTGCTAGCTACGCCTCTGGTTTCCACTGTTTTGGCGTCTGAAACTCATCACAGCAAAATCTGCCCTGAAAAAGTTCATTGGTGCTCCTTCCCTTCTGCATCCTGCTGTGTGCCCATACATCAGCTTACATCTACATGTGGGGTATATCAGTAGTCAGGAGAACTTGCACAGCAAATTGTGGGATGCATTTTCTCCTTTACCCCCTTGTGAATGTGTAAATGAATGTATTAGTAAAAAAAATGTGTAAATTTCACCTTCATTTTGTTTAACAAAAATGGTTAAGAAACTTCCTATATGCTGTTTTGACTTATTTAATGGGTGCAGTTAAGAAAATGGGGTGATTTGTGGGGGTTTCTAATACAGAGGCCTTTCAAAGTCAATTCAGAACTTAAAGGGAGTTTGTCAACACAAAACTGAGATTTAAACTAATCACAGTACCTTGTAGAGCTGTCAGCATAGTTTACAATGATATATTTATTATTCAGGACTGCTGCTCCATTCTTGTAAAAATTGTCCTTTTATCCTTAACCACTTCTGGACCACCCATTGGGTTTTTACGTCCAGAAGGTGGTTGGCTAGTTCTGCAAGGATGTACCGGTACATCCAAGCAGAACTCAGCAGCTGCACGAAATCATGCAGCTGCTGAAACGGGGAGATGGCTGTAATTTCAGCCGGAGCTCCCAGAGAGAAGACAGGGAAGGATTATTACCTTCCCTGCCTTCCCGATCACTGTGTATACAGCGCACAATGAGCGCTGTATACAGCGCTATGGGCGCCGCCATGTTGCGGCTCCCCTCTGACCCGGCGGTCACGTGATCCGCCGGGATCAGAGTCTGTTAGAGCTGCTGGGTCCTAGAGGACCCAGATGAGCTCTATAGTAATGTTCAAGTAACGTGCAGGAAGCTGTATTCCACCTGCAACTGGGGCTAAATGTACAGGGGCATCTCAATATATTAAAATATCTTTGAAACATTCATTCATTTCAGTCATTCAGTAATACAATCCATAATCAGCGTCTTCCATGATTGTGTGTCCTACTGAACCAGACTGAGGGACCATTTAAAGGCTTAGGAAACCTTGGCAGGTGACACACTGAATTTACAATACTGAACTTTTTATATTCTAATTTTCTTAGATTTTTGTTTTTATTAGCTGTAATCCATAATCAACATTTACAGAAATATAACGCTTGAAATAGAACATTCTGTGTGTAAAGAATCTAGAAAATATAGGAGGTCACTTTTTTAATTTAAATTACTGAAATAAATAAACGTTTCAAAGATATTCTAATTTATTGAGATGCACCTGTAGCAGCCCCAGTTACAGGGAAAATCAGCCTCCCCCCCAAAAAAAAAAGTGATTAGATGTCCCCAAAGGTCTATTATGACCTTATGGGAACACAATGTAAAAAAAAATGTTTTTTAGAAAAGTAAAAAAAAAAAAGTAAATCAAATAATACGCCAATAAAACGCCCTTATTAAAGGTTATAGCCCCACCTTCGACAACACCATAAAAAATAAAAATTACCGTAACGGAGAGGAAAAACTATTTTATAAAGTTTTTAGTAGCACTTTGTGTTATTAAATAAAAAAAGTGAAAAGTGAAAAACAGACACGTTTTCCCTCCTCTTTTGTTTATATTTTCCCGGATATAAAAAAAATTAAAAACACATGCAAAAATAAAAACAACATAAAAATAAAGCCTTTTGTGTCACCGAAAAAAGACGCAGAAATTAGTTGAATAACTAAATATTATAGCCCTCCAAAACCGCACATGCAAAAAACATGAAAATGTGCCTGGTCTGGAAGGGGGGTAAAGCATCTGGTATGTAAGTGGTTAAGCAAGTGAGCAGAAAAGAGCTTTAGGGACATTGTTTTCCATCAATGGGCTTCACTATCTGCTGCTGCTAACTGCTGCTCAGCTCCACCCCCACTGACATCTGATTGTTGACTGACGTTTCTCTCCTCTGCATCAGCACACAGTACTAACTGTATTGTGCATGTCTGATGATGTCATACTGCCTCCGTCTGAAGCCAGCTTCCTTCGCTTCCGGGTGAAGTGTGTCATCATCAGACATACACAGACCGCTCAAGAAAGAGTTACAAGAAAAAAAAGCAACCCAGGGTTCATTACACAATTTTTCCTGAATATGGCAATAACCAATATGTGGTGGGGCATTAGAGAGTCTGTAATAGAAAGGGCATATCTGTGACCAATATGGGGGCGTAAGGAGAAATCAGTGAAGGAGGAGGAGACCATGGGGAGCAGTCTGTATGAACATGGGGCTATGTCAAGCAGTCTGTGAAACAAAGCATGGGGCATGGAGAGCAGTCTGTAAGAGGGGATGGGGAATGGGGAGTCTGTGTGATAAGAGAGCATGGAGAACTGTCTGTGAGGGAAAAGGGACCAATTAGAGCTGTCTGTGAGACAGAAGGGCATGGGAAGTAGTCTGAGAGAAAAGAGAAGCAATTGTATGACAGAGATGGGGGGGCATGGGGAGCAATCTGCGAGAAACATGGGGCCATATGGTACAATCTGTGAAGAACAGGGTGATCATAGGGAACAGTCTGTAAGAGGGGGTATAATGAAGACCTGTGTGTGTGATAGAGAGCAAGTCTGAGGAATAGAGATGCATGGGGAACAGTCTTTGTAAGAAAAGGATTGCATGGGGTAACAATCTGTGTGAGAAACAGGGCACCATGGAGAGCAGTCTGGGTGAAAAAGGGGCCAGCATGGCGAAGCAGGTCAGTAAATGACCAGGACCTGATTGGCATATCTTATTTGGCAATGAGAAGCACTTAACTTGAGAAATGAAAAACACATGCCAATTATACTATAAAGGTATTTCTATTGTCTTGCAGATCTGAGCATTACCCCTTAAACTGAGTCTATCAGCTCCCACATCACTATTTAAACATGGATTCGTGCCATTTGGACACAGGCATTTAACCTGTGTTGTGTAATTTTATTTCGGCAATTTTCAGAACCTTCATTCAATATGAAAATAAAGTGCTAGGAACATCAGGGGCTAGACTCCAAGGCCCGTGCACCATCTATTACTGTTTCTCCCCAACTAGCTCCCCTTGCATTGAATGCCATATCCCATTAACCCCAGTGTTCAGTGCCAGGGAAGCATGTTGGGGGAAGGGGAGGTGGATGTGACCTGGAGAACTCAGTAATAGATTGTGTACAGATTGAGAAACCAGAACCACAGTGCTCCGTTCCCAGACCACCTCTTTTTGGATATTGAATAAAAGTGAATATTCTTGGCATTGCCAGGATGAAATTGCACTGCACATTTGTCTACTAACCTACAGTACATGCCACTATGCCTGGTTTAATAATGATATTGGATCTGACAGTTTCCTTTACGTTTGCTATAAGTGATAAAACGGCTGCTGATCCTTTGAAGCAGGGTGGTCATATGACTGAATACAATGGAAGATTTAATTGGTTTAATTAAGACACTGGGACAAAAGTAGAACCCCTAACTTTGTCAAAAAAGGATTCTCACAGAACACTAAAGTCACTGTACTATAGGTATTTGTGTGGTATGTATTTATTGTGTTGCTTTAAGGCTAAGGCCCCACGTAGCAGGCCGCAGCCAAACAGCACTGTGGGAAAAACCGTGGCAGAAACACATTGCAGTGTTTTCCACAGCGCTTTTCACAGAAAGTCCACAGCGGAAAACTTTCTGGTTCAATTATACCTATACGGAAACTGCTAGTGTTTCCGTAGGTATAATTGACATGCTCCAATTTCCAAAAACGTGGCAGTGCGAGAATTTGTCTGCAATGTGACTGTAGGAATTATAAAACGCCGTGTTTTTTTGCTGTGGTGTTTACGCCACGTGGGGCTTTAGCCTAAAGGAGTATTTCCATCTCATTATTTCAATAGCCACTATTAGTGGAGGGAGCTTATTTTTGCCCTTATATAACCTGCAGGAAAGCAGCATCTCAGTTGATGCATGCTCCCAATCCCTCCATTACATATATCATAGGGCCACAAAGCAATGCATAATATGGTGCCTCCAGCAAGATTTCTAAGACATTTACTATATTTTTACTAAGGTTAGAATATTTTTGATAAATGGAACCTTGGAACTACACTTCCTAATGTATTTACACCAAACAGCTGGTATAAATGAATTGATAAATACCCCCTATACAGTTCTAAATCTCCTGCTGTGCTTTTAATAGTAAATGATAGAACTGGCCATCTACAGCCACCACCAGATGGAGCTCAGGTTATCTCAGCATAGCCCTGGAAGAAGCCATAGCAGGTGAAACCCCTGGTCAGACAGGAGATTGAGCATGCCACATGTGTTTTTATAATATTGAAGCATTTTTGCCTTTTTTATATTTTTATATTAGTATATGGAATGAAGAAGTTCAATTTTAAGATATCTGGTTTGATATGCACTATGTGGTCTGTTAAATCATAAAACAGATTCAGGTCGGGGCTCCATGTGACGTAAACGCTGCAGTTTGGCCGTGGCAAAAACTGCGGCATTTTACAGTCCCTCTAAAGTGGATAGGAATCTAGTGAATCCCATCCATGCATTGCAGAAGAATACACACAGAGGAAATGCTGCAATTTCCAAAACCGTTGCGTTTTTGGAAAACGCAGCATGTCAATTATACCTACAGAAACACTGGCGGTTTCCATATAGATTTCCATATAGGTATAATTGAAGCAGATGCGTTTCCACCATGGTTTTTCCCGCAGCTCTTTTTCGCTGCAGCCCGCTACCTGGGGTCTTAGCCTCAAAGAGAGACAGATGAGGGTAGTCCTAGAGTAAACTCGGAATTGGCTTCATTGCAGGAGTCGGAGAGTAGAGATGGACAGTACAGTGCACTATTTAATAATGTGTTTGTTAGCTTTATTCTGAGCATTGGTACAATAAGGTTAAATTCACACAGCAGAATTTGCAGCTGATTTTGAGGTGGACTCCAAATTGTGGCCGAAATCTGTCTCCCACTGTTTTCAATGAGAGGCAATGTCAGATGCTTCTTTTTTGAGGACATTGATCCAGAGAACCAGCGGCATGAGATTTATGCCCCACTGTATCTGAGGATAATCAGCAAGCAAACCCATGGGATTTGGAGCGCTGGAATTTGGAGAGAAGTCTGAAGGTATTATCGGTACAGTATGTGTATGTTTGCTAGATACTGTATATCAGTAAAGGAATGTTATAAAGGAATTACAAAAACAAAGTTCTGCTTTGCTATTGCATTGTGTTTAAAGTGTAACTCTCATATAAACTATTGTTTGTTTCAAAGGTATTTATTGTATGAAATGCCTTACAGTAACACAGCAAATCTCAGTACAAAACTGGAAGAGAGAATGATATATAGAGTAATAAAGTGAACATAAGATCAGTCTCTATATTTCAGCATAGATGCTAGTGTAGGTATCAGTATTGTCTATAAAATAATCAGGCATAATACAAACTGACAATACAAATCAAATAGGAGAACAATGTATGGGGAAAGTAAACAAAGCAGTCAAAAAACAGGTAAGAAATTAAACAAAAAGTGTAAGTAAGCACCGCCTATTAGAGGTATATCACAGGGGAAACAGAAAACCAAGACTATTTATCCCAGGGGTTATAGATGGAGACAATATGACAGACCAGGACAAGAACATTTGACCTGTTAATCCAATATAAGTCTCCTCTTAGCAATAATCTAACTGAACATTGCTAAGGAGAGTCCATATTCAGCACACATTGATTGCCGATAGCCTTCCTCCACACTTTCTGTTCCTGCCTGCATATGTTGTAAAGGGGCTTATTACCTCAAATAGTAACTTTCCATATTACTTGCTGTTAAAACTAATCAGAAATGGCTTCCTGTTGGTAATTCTGGAAGCTAGATATAATTCAGATTCCAGAGATCTACATCGGCTGCCCCAACTAGATTGCAGGGTTCTGAGGATTTGCAATGCAACCAGGAGACCTAACTGACAGAAATTGGGTCTAAGATCTACCTATACTGTACAATACAGTGCTGGCCAAAAGTATTGGCACCCCTGCAATTCTGTCAGATAATACTCAATTTCTTCCAGAAAATGATTGCAATCACAAATGCTTTGGTAATAATATCTTCATTTAATTTGTCTTCAATGGAAAACCACAAAAAGAATTGTCAAAAAGCCAAATTGGATATAATTCCACACCAAACATAAAAAAGGGGGTGGACAAAAGTATTGGCACCCTTTGAAAAATCAGGTGATGCTTCTCTAATTTGTGTAATTAACAGCACCTGTTACTTACCTGTGGCACATAACAGGTGGTGGCAATAACTAAATCACACTTGCAGCCAGTTGAAATGGATTAAAGTTGACTCAACCTCTGTCCTGTGTCCTTGTGTGTACCACATTGAGCATGGAGAAAAGAAAGAAGACCAAAGAACTGTCTGAGGACTTGAGAAGCAAAATTGTGAGGAAGCATGAGCAATCTCAAGGCTGCAAGTCCATCTCCAAAGACCTGAATGTTCCTGTGTCTACCGTGTGCAGTGTCATCAAGAAGTTTAAAGCCCATGGCACTGTGGCTAACCTCCCTAGATGTGAACGGAAAAGAAAAAATTGACGAGAGATTTCAACGAATGATTGTGCAGATGGTGGCTAAAGAACCTCGACTAACATCCAAACAAGTTCTAGCTGCCCTGAAGTCCGAGGGTACAACAGTGTCAACCCGTACTATCCGTCGGCGTCTGAATGAAAAGGGACTCTATGGTAGGATACCCAGGAAGACCCCACTTCTGACCCAGAGACATAAAAAAGCCAGGCTGGAGTTTGCCAAAACTTACCTGAGAAAGCCAAAAACTTTTTGGAAGAATGTTCTCTGGTCAGATGAGGCAAAAGTAGAGCTTTTTGGGAAAAGGCTTCAACATAGAGTTTACAGGAAAAAAAAAAGAGGCCTTCAAAGAAAAGAACACGGTCCCTACAGTCAAACATGGCGGAGGTTCCCTGATGTTTTGGGGTTGCTTTGCTGCCTCTGGCACTGGACTGCTTGACCGTGTGCATGGCATTGTGAAGTCTGAAGAATACCAACAAATTTTGCAGCATAATATAGGGCCCAGTGTGAGAAAGCTGGGTCTCCTTCAGAGGTCATGGGTCTTCCAGCAGGACAATGACCCAAAACACACTTCAAAAAGCACTAGAAAATGGTTTGAGAGAAAGCACTGGAGACTTCTAAAGTGGTCAGCAATGAGTCCAGACCTGAATCCCATACAACACCTGTGGAGAGATCTCAAAATGGCAGTTTGGAGAAGGCACCCTTCAAATCTCAGGGACCTGGAGAAATTTGCCAAAGAAGAATGGTCTAAAATTCCAGCAGAGCATTGTAAGAAACTCATTGATGGTTACCGGAAGCGGTTGTTCGCAGTTATTTTGTCTAAAGGTTGTGCTACCAAGTATTAGGCTGAGGGTGCCAATACTTTTGTCCGGCCCATTTTTGGAGTTTTGTGTAAAATGATCAATGATTTGACTTTTTTTTTCATTCTCTTTTGTGTTTTTTCATTGCAAGCAAAATAAATGAAGATATTATTACCAAAGCATTTGTGATTGCAATCATTTTCTGGAAGAAATTGAGTATTATCTGACAGAATTGCAGGGGTGCCAATACTTTTGGCCAGCACTGTATACTGCAGTACAGAAGTATTGTACAGGCAATCAAGCAAACACATTTTGAAGACTCCTTGTGGGATTGTAAACATTTTTGAAAAAAGGTGAAAATATTTTAAATTAAATAAATACAAATTTAAAAAAAAACAGCAACAAAAATTGGTATGATCACATACTTAACCCTGCTGTTCTGCTCGGGTCTAAATGACCCGAAATGAAATTTGAGACCCTGTAGATTATTTTTCATGTGGATCTGAAACTTGTGATTAATTGACTTTTCCTCATTTAAGGGGTTCTTACTATGAGTGTTTTTTTTTGTTTACTTTTTGCTACATGCTGATTGTTACACTTGTACTGTTTGGGTCAATATGACCCGAACAGTTTTACAGGTCACTAATTATTTCTGCCTGTAAAATTTATTTGTTTTCCTGTGTACTTCATCTCATTATTCAAAAGGGTGCATATTGTAAAGTCATTTTTGATTACTGTGCCATGAAGTAAGCTAATGTGTGCCATTGTGACAAAGCAGAGTGAATCGTTGATTGTAATGTCAATCTGTATTCCCTTAGTCCAGACAGCAGCACAATATGGGGTATCTCTGCCCCTGTGTGTTGTTTAGGACAGTGGAACCTTTAATTAGCACCAAATTTAAGGTGCCTCCTACTAGCCCTATAAGAGGGCACCTGAGACCTCCCTCCACTGTGTAAATTATAAAGTAAAAGGAAACAAGCTTCTAGGGAGGGGAAGCCTTGTGCTGCTGTCTGGACTAAGGGAATACAGATTGACATTACAATCAACGATTCCCCTTACGTCCGACAGCAGCACAATATGGGGAGATAGCAAGTAATTCCCCTAGGGAGTGTTTCCTCGCCTTACAACGTCAAGGACTGTCTGACCAAAGGCAGTTGTCTGGGAACTGCGGACGTCTAAACGATAATGATTGACAAAGGTCAACTGGGATGACCATGATGCAGCCGCACAAATCTGGTCCAAAGGTAAGGACCGGTACTCAGCCCAAGAAGTCGACACAGCCCTGGTCGAGTGGGCCGTAGAAAAAACTGGAGGGAGTAACTCCTGAATAAGGAAGGAAGACCTAATTGTCTCCTTGATCCATGTGGATAGAGTAGGCTTGGAAGCCTTGAGGCCTTTGTTTTTACCCTGCATATTAATTAGTAGGTTTTCGGCCTTCCTAAACGGTTGAGTGCGGGATAGGTAAATCCGCAGACACCTTACCACATCTAAGGTGTGGAGCTTTTCTTCCTCCTCAGAGGTTGTAGTGGGGAAAAACACTGGTAGCGAAATTAGCTGATTGCTATTATAGCATGAGGGGACCTTAGGGTTAAACCCAGGCAAAAATCTAAGGTGCACCCTATCTGCAAAAAACACAATGTACGGTTCTCTAGAAGAGAGAGCCTGGAGTTCCCCTACTCTTTTGGCAGATGTAATAGCCAACAAAAAAACGGTTTTGTATGCCAAATATTTTAGCTCCGTAGTCTCCAAGGGTTCAAATGGAGGACCGCACAGGCCTGTAAGGACTACCGCAAGGTCCCACTGGGGAACTGGAGATGATACTGAGGGCTTTAGCCTCATTGCCCCTTTAAGGAACCTTGCAACCAGAGGATCCTGAGACAGACGTCTGTTCAAATGAGCGGAGAGGGCCGCAATCTGCACTTTCAAAGTGGCAGGGGCAAGGCCCTTATCCAAACCGTCCTGAAGAAAATTTAAAATATCAGCCGTTGAAGGTTGTAAATTATTAATACCCTTCTTGGAGCACCACTCCATGAAAATCTTGGCTGTCCTCTGGTAGTTCTTATTGGTAGAGTCTGCTCTTGCAGAAGAAAGGGTCTTCAGGACGGCCTCTGACAGTCCTCTATCCTGCTGTAGGGACTGCTCAACCTCCAGGCTGTCAGGTTGAATCTCCAGAGATCCTGGCACTTCAGAGATCCTTGGGAAACCAGGTTCTGGATGGGGGGAAGCCTCCAATATATCCCTCGACTCATCTCCATGAGTTGGGAAAACCAAGCTCTTTTTGGCCAGAATGGAATGATGGCTATCACAGAGACTTGGTCCTGTCTGATTTTCATCAATACCTTCGGTATTATTGGAATTGGAGGGAAGATGTATGCCAGCCTGGACCTCCAAGGGATGGACAGGGCATCCACTGCCAAGGGATTGTCCTCCTGGTAAAGGGAACAGAACGTCTCCACCTTGGCGTTGAGTCGGGTTGCCATGAGGTCTATTTCTGGAAGACCCCACTTCAGGGTAATCTGATGAAAGACTTCTGGATTGAGTGACCATTCTCCTGATACGGCATGACCCCGACTCAACCGATCCGCTACTATGTTCAGGGAGCCCTTGATGTGAACTGCGGATAAATGGGTTAGATTTTTCTCTGCCCATGTAAATATCAGATCTGCCTCCCTGAGGAGGGTTGGTGATCTGGTGCCTCCCTGTCTGTTCACGTACAGCACTGTGGTCATGTTGTCTGACCGGATTTTGACTGCTCTTCCCTTGAGAAGAGGCGAGAAATGGAGTAAGGCACGATATACAGCTCTGAGCTCCTTCCAGTTGGATGAGGTCCTTCTTTCTGGAGCGCTCCAGACTCCCTTTATGGAGTTTTCGTCCAAATGGGCTCCCCATCCCGAGAGGGATGCATCTGTAGTCAACAGGGTCCAAGAAGGTTGGACCGTGGACCTTCTTTCAGGTGCAACCACCACTTGAGGGAAAGACGGGTCCTGGGGGAGAGTCGAATCTTCCTGCTGAGTGTAAGAAGGGAGCGATCCCAAGCTCTTTTTTTTTTTTTTTTTCTCTCTAGTAACTCCTTCTGGAGGGGACGTAAGTGCCACAAAGCCCATGGGACTGCCTCCACTGAGGAAGACATCAAGCCCAGGATCTTCATCAATGTTCTGATGGAGGCTATCGGCTTTTTGAAGAGGTGCCGGACTGCACCGACCAGTTTCTCCTTCCTTGCTGGTGTCAAGGAGACCTGCAGGCGGACTGAATCCAGGAAGTAGCCGAGGAACTTCCTTCGGGTTGAAGGGATCGTTACCGACTTCTCCCAGTTTATAAGCCATCCCAGACTCTGAAACAGGGACACGGCTGTCTGTAGATGCTGGAGCAGAACAGACTCTGACTGGGCTTTTATCAACCAGTCGTCTAGATAAGGCACCACGAATATCCCCTGAAGTCTGAGGGCGGCCGCTATAGGAGCCACTACCTTTGTAAAGGTGTGGGGAGCAGAGGAGATCCCGAAGGGTAGTGCTGTGAACTGAAAATGCTTCTTGCGGCCGGAAACTACTACGGCAATCCTTAGAAACCTTCTGTGTGGAGGAAAAATAGGAATATGCAAATAGGCGTCTTTTAGATCCAAAGTCACGAAAACATCGCCTTGGAGGAGAAAAGTGGTGACAGACTTTATGGTTTCCATACGGAAGTGCTTCTTTTTGATGAAGCGGTTGAGGTACCTTAAGTCTATGACCATTCTCCACTTGTCTGCCGGTTTTGGTACCAGGAAGAAGGGAGAATAGACACCGGATCCTTCTTCTAGAGAAGGGACTTCCTCCAGGGCTCCCTTGTGAATGTACTCTCGGATGGAGCATTCCAATGTAGTCTGCTGCATTATAGGCAGGCTGCGAGTTAACACAAACCGATCCTGAGGAGGATGGAGGAACTCGATTGCATATCCTTTTTGGATTACCTGCAGGACCCATGGGTCTTGAATTTTTTCCTGCCAGCAGTTGAAAAAATGGGGGAGACGACCCCCGACAGGAATCTCTGCCACAGGAAGACTGCTCCTGATGTCAAAAGCTAGGCTTCTCCTTTTTATCATCAGACTTCGGGAATCTCCGGACGGCGCCTCTAGAGGAATATCTAGAGCCTCTTTGGGACTGCTGTCCACGACGAGGCGGATAGCCTCTATCACGGCCAGAATTAGATCTACCTCTAAAGGCCTGGGGTAAAGTTTTACCCTTCCTATCAGCCAAGCCCTCCAGGATCTCGTCTAGGGCACTGCCAAAGACTCTACCTGGCTCAAAGGGTAATGCGCACAAATTATATTTTGAGGGGAAATCAGCTCTCCAGGGTTTTAACCATAGAGGTCTTCTTGCTGCAGTGGTAAGTGCCAGAGATTTGGCCGCTTCCCAGGTGACAACCTCTCTTATAGAAGGTTCTTCTGACGGAGGTCCGCGGCATTGGCGACAGCGGGTAAAATCATAGCCGTCAGGTAAAGGGGTATTGCAATCCAAACACATTAGGTGTTTACGTTTAGAGGACTTTTTCCTCCTAAGCCCATCGCCATTACCTGATGCAGAAGATGACATCTGAAACATCAAAAGCCACATGACAATGTAGAATAGAAGATTGCCAAGCATCGCTTACAAGAAGAAAAAAACCAAGGGGTACCTTACTTTTTTAAATCGGTCACTTGAAAAAAAAAAGATCCCGTCAGGAAAAACCCAGACACCACAAACCGCAGCAGAGGAGCTAGTAACCACGAGCTCACCCAGTAAAGGACTGAAGCCCTTTTAAATGTAATACAGCAGCGAGGGGAGGAGCCAAACAAAGAAAATATTCATACAGCGCCAAACAAGGTCAAATGCCATAATGGAACATAGAGGAGCATAAGCCTAAGCCAGAGGCTCCACATACAAGCAGCAAAAAACAAATCTATATTTTGCCATTAAAATTCCAATTTTCAAACTTACCGCACTTCTCCGAGAAAACCGGAAGTAGGCCGCGGTGGTGCGCAAAGGCTTCCTTCCCCGGGGAACACGGGACCGAAAAAAAGGTTCCGGCCGAAGAGGTTCCCCGCTTCCGGGATCGCGCTGCCTGCAGAGCGATGAGCCGGGTAATGCTGCGCTGCGGGGCGGAAAAAGGCCCGAAGGACCGGAGGATCTTAGGAACGTAGGAAAGGACCGAGGTACCCCCAAAAGGTAAGCCAGGAGCTTTTTTAGGAAAAAAACCCCTAGCAACGGGAGGTCACCAGAGACCTACGTCCACCTGTCCCACACAGGACAGAAAAAAACACAGTGGAGGGAGGTCTCAGGTGCCCTCTTATAGGGCTAGTAGGAGGCACCTTAAATTTGGTGCTAATTAAAGGTTCCACTGTCCTAAACAACACACAGGGGCAGAGATACCCCATATTGTTATGCTGTCGGACGTAAGGGGAATGTTTGTTTAGGAGGGGGTGTATTCTCACTGCTGTGATATACTGATTGCATGAATGAGCATTGAGTACAGATTTGAACAGAGTCTGTTTCAGGGCCCCATCACACACATAAAGATGCACCCTGTGATTGTGATGCTGCAACATCACAAACGTGAGGCTCCAGCATCGCAAGCGTAGCGGTCACACTGCACTTTCTTCATCACTGGGAGAGCGATGGGGCCCTTACTGTAATATATAAGCTCTTTTTGTTGTGAAACTGGTTATAGATCTTTTTCTCTTTTATTGTTATTTATTTATATAGTTAGTTTTTTTTTTTACTTCATCGTGTTTACTCAAGCTGTGACTGTGCATAATTTCAAAATTTGGTTAAAAATGTCTCGAAGACGTCTATTGACTGACGCTGAATTGAAAGAGCTTGTCAACGCCTCTGATTCAGAAGATGATATCCCACAGGAAAATGTGTCCGAAGAGGAGGACCACATGAGTGATGGGGAAAGCAATGCTGAAAATTATGATTCTGAAGTGGAATATGAAGAAGAACATGATACCCAGACAAGTAGTCAGATGCAAGAAATCCATTCTAAAAACAAGGATGTAATTTGGAACTTGCAGCCTAGTCATGCTGGTAGATTGCCCACTGAAAATATCATAACAGCTACTCCTGGTCCTACTAGGTACGCCATATCAAGAATATCTGATATAGGATCAGCATTTGCATTGTTACTAAATATGACTATCCTAAATATTCTAATACAAATGACAAACATTGAGGAACAACACGTTTATGGTGATAAATGGCACAAATTAGATGTGACAGCTCTAAATGCTTATATTGGTTTACTTCTTTTAGCAGGAGTATACAAATATTATGGTGAAGCTACTAAAAGTTTGTGGAATCCCGAAACCGGTCGCCACATATTTAGAGCTACAATGTCTCTTGAAAGGTTTCATGAGATTTCTAGAGTTTTGAGGTTTGATAATAAAACAGATCGAAATGAAAGAAGAGCTAAAGATAAACTAGCCCCTATTAGAAATGTTTGGAATAAATGGGTAGAGATTCTACCACAATTATATAATGTTGATGGAGCTGTAACTGTCGATGAACAACTGGTGGCATTCCGAGGTAGGTGCCCATTCAGACAATACATACCAAGTAAGCCAGCAAAGTACGGCATCAAGGTATGGACACTTTGTGACAGCAAAAGTTCATACGTTCAAAATGCTCAAGTGTATACAGGAAGAAACCCTGGAGAAAGAGCTGAAAAAAATCAAGGTATGCGAGTTGTTCTCGATTTGACTCATGGACTAAAAGGACAAAATGTCACATGTGACAACTTTTTCACATCCTACCAACTGGGCCAGATGTTGCGAAAAGGACAACTTACCATGCTGGGTACTATAAGGAAAAACAAGCCAGAACTGCCGCAAGGTATCCTTAGTAAAAGAGAAGTGTATAGTTCTACTTTTTACTTTACTGGAGATACAACAGTTGTGTCTTATGTTCCCAAAAAAAATAAACAGGTAATTCTAATGAGCACAATGCACCATGACAATGCAATAAGTAATCGAGAAGACAAAAAGCCGGACATGATATTAGATTATAATGCCACAAAAGGGGCAGTTGATACACTAGATCAAGCAATATCAACATACACATGCAAACGCAAAACTAATCGTTGGCCAATGATAATGTTTTACAACATTCTGGATGTTTCGGCATACAATGTATTTGTTTTATGGAGAGAAATCGACCCCAACTGGAACAGAAATAAGCTGCATAAAACTATGGTGCCCCCAAACAAATGTTCATTGTGGTTTCATTTAGTAAATGTTGCGGAAACACAGCGTTTTGTTTTTGTTTTGTTTTTTGTGGGAAAAAAACACAGCGCTTTACAGTACCAACAAAGAAGATCCTGGCTAATCCCATCCACACACTGCAGAAAAAAAAATTCTGCAGAAAAGCCTTTTGAAAAACGCAGCATGTCAAATATACCTGCAGAAACGCTCGAGTTTTCCCTATAAGTTTAATGAAGGAAGAAAATCTGTAGAGAAAAATTCAGCAAAAATGCAATGAAAAACGCTTTGGGAAAAAAGGCGATGTGTTTCCACTACATTTTTTTCTTCAGTGTTTTTAGCTGCATTCCGCAATGTGGGGCCATAGCCTAAACATGGTTTTCATCTCCACTGGATGTCCACTGCGGACCTGACACATATGGTTTTAAACTTGGGGTTAAGGGGTTAAAATCAATTTCCCTTTACATTGATTAAAAAAGTTTAAACAACACACCTTGGCTGGGGCCCCACGTGGAGGAAACCT
Source organism: Leptodactylus fallax (assembly GCA_947044405.1). Taxonomy (NCBI): domain Eukaryota; kingdom Metazoa; phylum Chordata; class Amphibia; order Anura; family Leptodactylidae; genus Leptodactylus; species Leptodactylus fallax. Next base: position 4,398,608 of record CAMRHE010000096.1, read on the forward strand.
CTGCAGACTTTCTGTGAAAAGCGCTGTTGCCACCACATTTTTTCCCATAGCACTTTTTTGATGCGGCCCGCTAAATGGGGCCTTAGCCTTCAACAAGTTTCTACTTCTCTGCCTACACCCTCTTATAGTAATCTACTCAATTTACTACGGGATTTGATTATCCAGATTCACAGTATAAAACAAATTGTTGATTGTAATGTCAATCTGTATTCCCTTAGTCCAGACAGCAGCACAATATGGGGCATCTCTGCCCCTGTGTGTTGTTTAGGACAGTGGAACCTTTAATTAGCACCAAATTTAAGGTGCCTCCTTGGGGGGGGGGGGACTGTGTTCTGCCGTGTGGGCGGTAGAAGTAGGGCACCTGAGACCTCCCGCGGCTGGGGGTTTTTCCCAAAAAAGCCCCCGGGCCCCTTGGGGGGGGGCCCCGCCCCCCCCCCCCCCCCCCCCCTCCACTGTGTAAATTATAAAGTAAAAGGAAACAAGCTTCTAGGGAGGGAAGCCTTGTGCTGCTGTCTGGACTAAGGGAATACAGATTGACATTACAATCAATGATTCCCCTTACGTCCGACAGCAGCACAATATGGGGAGATAGCAAGTAATTCCCCTAGGGAGGGTTTCCTCGCCTTACAACGTCAAGGACTGTCTGACCAAAGGCAGTTGTCAGGGAACTGCGGACGTCTAAACGATAATGTTTAACAAAGGTCAACTGAGATGACCATGATGCAGCCGCACAAATCTGGTCCAAAGGTAAGGACCGGTACACAGCCCAAGAAGTCGACACAGCCCTGGTCGAGTGGGCCGTAGAAAAAACTGGAGGGAGTAACTCCTGAATAAGGAAGGAAGACTTAATTGTCTCCTTGATCCATGTGGATAGAGTAGGCTTGGAAGCCTTGAGGCCTTTGTTTTTACCCTGCATGTTAATTAGTAGGTTTTCGGCCTTCCTAAACGGTTGAGTGCGGGATAGGTAAATCCGCAGACACCTTACCACATCTAAGGTGTGGAGCTTTTCTTCCTCCTCAGAGGTTGGAGTGGGGAAAAACACTGGTAGCGAAATTAGCTGATTGCTATTATAGCATGAGGGGACCTTAGGGTTAAACCCAGGCAAAAATCTAAGGTGCACCCTATCTGCAAAAAACAAAATGTACGGTTCTCTAGAAGAGAGAGCCTGGAGTTCCCCTACTCTTTTGGCAGATGTAATAGCCAACAAAAAAACGGTTTTGTATGCCAAATATTTTAGCTCCGTAGTCTCCAAGGGTTCAAATGGAGGACCGCACAGGCCTGTAAGGACTACCGCAAGGTCCCACTGGGGAACTGGAGATGATACTGAGGGCTTTAGCCTCATTGCCCCTTTAAGGAACCTTGCAACCAGAGGATCCTGAGACAGACATCTGTTCAAATGAGCGGAGAGGGCCGCAATCTGCACTTTCAAAGTGGCAGGGGCAAGGCCCTTATCCAAACCGTCCTGAAGAAAATTTAAAATATCAGCCGTTGAAGGTTGTAGATTATTAATACCCTTCTTGGAGCACCACTCCATGAAAATCTTGGCTGTCCTCTGGTAGTTCTTATTGGTAGAGTCTGCTCTTGCAGAAGAAAGGGTCTTCAGGACGGCCTCTGACAGTCCTCTATCCTGCTGTAGGGACTGCTCAACCTCCAGGCTGTCAGGTTGAATCTCCAGAGATCCTGGCACTTCAGAGATCCTTGGGAAACCAGGTTCTGGATGGGGGGAAGCCTACAATATCTCCCTCGAATCATCTCCATGAGTTGGGAAAACCAAGCTCTTTTTGGCCAGAATGGAATGATGGCTATCACAGAGACTTGGTCCTGTCTGATTTTCATCAATACCTTTGGTATTATTGGAATTGGAGGGAAAATGTATGCCAGCCTGGACCTCCAAGGGATGGACAGGGCATCCACTGCCAAGGGATTGTCCTCCTGGTAAAGGGAACAGAACGTCTCCACCTTGGCGTTGAGTTGGGTTGCCATGAGGTCTATTTCTGGAAGACCCCACTTCAGGGTAATCTGATGAAAGACTTCTGGATTGAGTGACCATTCTCCTGATACAGCATGACCCCGACTCAACCAATCCGCTACTATGTTCAGGGAGCCCTTGATGTGAACTGCGGATAAATGGGTTAGATTTTTCTCTGCCCATGTAAATATCAGACCTGCCTCCCTCAGGAGGGTTGGTGATCTGGTGCCTCCCTGTCTGTTCACATACAGCACTGTGGTCATGTTGTCTGACCGGATTTTGACTGCTCTTCCCTTGAGAAGAGGCGAGAAATGGAGTAAGGCACGATATACCGCTCTGAGCTCCTTCCAGTTGGACGAGGTCGATCTGTAGTCAACAGAGGGATGCATCTGTAGTCAACAGGGTCCAAGAAGGTTGGACCGTGGACCTTCCGTCTTTCAGGTGCAACCACCACTTGAGGGAAAGACGGGTCCTGGGGGAGAGTCGAATCTTCTTGCTGAGTGTAAGAAGGGAGCGATCCCAAGCCTCTAGTAATTCCTTCTGGAGGGGACGTAAGTGCCACAAAGCCCATGGGACTGCCTCCACTGAGGAAGACATCAAGCCCAGGATCTTCATCAATGTTCTGATGGAGGCTATCGGCTTTTTGAAGAGGTGCCGGACTGCACCGACCAGTTTCTCCTTCCTTGCTGGTGTCAAGGAGACCTGCAGGCGGACTGAATCCAGGAAGTAGCCGAGGAACTTCCTTCGGGTTGAAGGGATCGTTACCGACTTCTCCCAGTTTATAAGCCATCCCAAACTCTGAAACAGGGACACGGCTGTCTGTAGATGCTGGAGCAGAACAGACTCTGACTGGGCTTTTATCAACCAGTCATCTAGATAAGGCACCACGAATATCCCCTGAAGTCTGAGGGCGGCCGCTATAGGAGCCACTACCTTTGTAAAGGTGTGGGGAGCAGAGGAGATCCCGAAGGGTAGTGCTGTGAATTGAAAATGCTTCCTGTGGCCGGAAACTACTACGGCAATCCTTAGAAACCTTTTATGTGGTGGATAAATAGGAATATGCAAATTGGCGTCTTTTAGATCCAAAGTCACGAAAACATCGCCTTGGAGGAGAAAGGTGGTGACAGACTTTATGGTTTCCATACGAAAGTGCTTCTTTTTGATGAAGCGGTTGAGGTACCTTAAGTCTATGATCATTCTCCACTTGTCTGCCGGTTTTGGTACCAGGAAGACGGGAGAATAGACACTGGATCCTTCTTCTAGAGAAGGGACTTCCTCCAGGGCTCCCTTGTAAATGTACTCTCGGATGGAGCATTCCAATGTAGTCTGCTGCATTGTAGGGAGGCTGCGAGTTAACACAAACCGATCCTGTGGAGGATGGAGGAACTCGATTGCATATCCTTTTTGGATTACCTGCAGGACCCATGGGTCTCAAATTTTTACCTGCCAGCAGTTGAAAAAAATGGGAGAGACGACCCCCGACAGGAATCTCTGCCACAGGAAGACTGCTCCTGATGTCAAAAGCTAGGCTTCTCCTTTTTATTATCAGACTTCAGGAATCTCCGGACGGCGCCTCTAGAGGAATATCTAGAGCCTCTTTGGGACTGCCGTCCACGACGAGGCGGATAGCCTCTACCACGGCCAGAGTGAGATCTACCTCTAAAGGCCTGGGGTAAAGTTTTACCCTTCCTATCGGCCAAGCCCTCCAGGATCTCGTCTAGGGCACTGCCAAAGACTCTACCTGGCTCAAAGGGTAATGCGCACAAATTATATTTTGAGGGGATATCAGCTCTCCAGGGTTTTAACCATAGAGGTCTTCTTGCTGCAGTGGTAAGTGCCAGAGATTTGGCCACCAGCCTTAATTGATGGTGGGAGGCTTCCGCTAAATATTCAGCTGCCAGGGAAACTGAGCCTAGAAACCCGAGCAGCTCGTCTCTGGAGACTCCAGAGTCGATATCCCTCTCGAGGTGGACCAGGTCAGTGCGTAATTTGGCTGACACTTCACAAGACACAACCGCCACAGCGGTCGGGGCCGAGGCAACTGAATACGCCTTCTTGAGGGTATTGTCGATGCGCCTGTCCATGGCATCGTGCAAATTTGATCCATCATCTGATGGTACCATAGTGCGGCGGGACAGTTTGGCCACCGCCATATCCACCTTGGGAGGAGGACCCCATTGATCCCATTGGGCAACTGGGAATAAAGCCTTGAACCTCCTAGAAACCACAAGAGGTTTTTCAGGACATTTCCACTCTGAAGACATTAATCTTTGTAATGTCTCGTCCACTTGGAAGACCCTAGGCCCTCTATAGGTGGACGTGGAGGCTTCCCCCGTCAACATCACGATCCTTAGACCGGATGGACTTCAGCAGCTGGCTTAGTTTTTCGAGTGGGAAGCACGGTCTGCTGGAATCTTCAGTGGAATCGTCAGATGAGAGTGTCTCGTCCACTATTTGATAATCTTCGTCAGCGATGCGTAGGGAGGACTGTGTCTCAACCCGCGGACTCTTGGCAATCTGGGCGATGGAAGAACGGATCTCCTTAAGAGACTCCTCCATATAGTCCTTTACCCAAGTGACAACCTCTCTTATAGAAGGTTCTTCTGACGGAGGTCCGCGGCATTGGCGACAGCGGGTAAAATCATAGCCGTCAGGTAAAGAAGTATTGCAATCCAAACACATTAGGTGTTTACGTTTAGAGGACTTTTTCCTCCTCAGCCCATCGCCGTTACCTGATGCAGAAGATGACATCTGAAACATCAAAGCCACATGACAATGTAGAATGGAAGATTGCCAAGCATCGCACAAGAAGAAAAAAAAACCAAGGGGTACCTTACTTTAAATCGGTCACTTGAAGAGAAAAAAAAGATCCAGTCAGGAAAAACCAGACACCGCCAACCGCAGCAGAGGAGCTAGTAACCACGAGCTCACCAAGTAAAGGACTGAAGCCCTTTTAAATGTAATCCAGCAGCGAGGGGAGGAGCCAAACAAAGACACATTCATACAGCGCCAAACGAGGTCAAATGCCATAATGGAACATAGAGGAGCATAAGCCTAAGCAAGAGGCTCTAAATACAAGCAGCAAAAAATAATTCTATATTTTGCTTTTAAAATTTCAATTTTCAAACTTAATGCACTTTTCCGAGAAAACCGGAAGTAGGCCGAATACGGGACCGAAAAAAAAGGTTCCGGCCGAGAGGTTCCCCGCTTACTTCCGGGATCGCGCTGCCTGCAGAGCGATGAGCCGGGTAATGCTGCGCTGCGGAGCGGAAAAGGCCCGAGGGACCGGAGGATCTTTGGAACGTCAGAAAGGACCGAGGTACCCCCAAAAGGTAAGCCAGGAGTTTTAGGAAAAAAACCCTAGCAACGGGAGGTCACCAGAGACCTCCGTCCACCTGTCCCACACAGGACAGAAAAAAACACAGTGGAGGGAGGTCTCAGGTGCCCTATTATAGGGCCAGTAGGAGGCACCTTAAATTTGGTGCTAATTAAAGGTTCCACTGTCCTAAACAACACACAGGGGCAGAGATACCCCATATTGTGCTGCTGTCGGACGTAAGGGGAATCCTGTGTTTGCCATACTGTACCTCAGTAATGACCAGCAAATATTTCATCAATTAAAATGTAATTTAGTTCCATATAGCTATTGTTCATTAATTGCATACAGAATACACAAACAATATACTGAGTAGTGTGTCAAAACAATTATGTATAGATTTATTATACATTTCCTTAAAGGGGCTGGCCACTTTCAGATCAATATTTACAGATAAATGTTATTGTTTGTAAAATAAAAGGTTGTACAATTTCCCAATATACAGTGGGTGCGGAAAGTATTAGACCCCTTTAAATGTTTCATTCTTTGTTTCATTGCAGCCATTTGCTAAAAGCAAAAAGTTCATTTTATTTCTCATTAATGTACACTCAGCAACCCATCTTGACAGAAAAAAAAACAGAAATGTAGATATTTTTGCAAATTTATTGAAAAAGAAAAACTGAAATATCACATGGTCATACAGTGGGGAAAAAAAGTATTTAGTCAGCCACCAATTGTGCAAGTTCTCCCACTTAAAAAGATGTGAGAAGCCTGTAATTATCATCATAGGTAGACCTCAACTATGAGAGACAAAATGAGAAAACAAATCCAGAAAATCACATTGTCTGATTTTTTAAGAATTTATTTGAAAATTATGGTGGAAAATAAGTATTTGGTCACCTACAATCAAGCAAGATTTCTGGCTCTCACAGACCTGTAACTTCTTCTTTAAGAGGCTCCTCTGTCCTCCACTCATTACCTGTAGCAATGACACCTGTTTGACATTGTTATCAGTATAAAAGACACCTGTCCACAACCTCAAACAGTCACACTCCAAACTCCTCTATGGTGAAGACCAAAGAACTGTGGAAGGACACCAGAAACAAAATTGTAGACCTGCACCAGGCTGGGAAGACTGAATCTGCAATAGGCAAGCAGCTTGGTGTAAAGAAATCAACTGTGAGAGCAATAATTAGAAAATGGAAGACATACAAGACCACTGATAATCTCCCTTGATCAGGGGCTCCACGCAAGATCTCACCCGTGGGGTCAAAATGATCACAAGAACGGTGAGCAAAAATTCCAGAACCACACAGGGGGACCTAGTGAATGACCTGCAGAAAGCTGGGACTAACGTAATAAAGACTACCGTCAGTAACACACTACGCCGCCAGGGACTCAGATCCTGCAGTTCCAGACGTGTCCCCCTGCTTAAACCAGTACATATCTGTGACCGTCTGAAGATTGCTAGAGAGCATTTGGATGTTCCAAAAGAGTACTGGGAGAATGTCATATGGTCAGATGAAACCAAAGTAGAACTGTTTGGTAGAAACACAACTTGTCGTGTTTGGAGGAGAGTGAATGCTGAGTGGCATCCAAAGAACACCATACCTACTGTGAAGCATGGGGGTGGCAACATCATGCTTTGGGGCTGTTTCGCTGCAAAGGGACCAGGACGACTGATCCGTGTACATGAAAGAATGAATGGGGCCATGTATCGTGAGATTTTGAGTGCAAACCTCCTTCCATCAGCAAGGGCATTGAAGATTAAACGTGTCTGGGTCTTTCAGTATGACAATGATCCCAAGCACACCGCCAGGGCAACAAAGGAGTGGCTTCGTAAGAAGCATTTCAAGGTCCTGGAGTGGCCTAGCCAGTCTCCAGATCTCAACCACATAGAAAACCTTTGGAGGGAGTTGAAAGTCCATGTTGCCCAGTGACAGCCCCAAAACATCACTGCTCTAGGGGAGATCTGCATGGAGGAATGGGCCAACAAACCAGCAACAGTGTGTGCCAACCTTGTGAAGACTTACAGAAAATGTTTGATCTCTGTCATTGACAACAAAGGATATATAACAAAGTATTGAGATGAACTTTTGTTATTGACCAAATACTTATTTTCCACCATAATTTGCAAATAAATTCTTTAAAAATCAGACAATGTGATTTTCTGTATTTGTTTTCTCATTTTGTCTCTCATAGTTGAGGTCTACATATGATGTCATTTACAGGCCTCTCTCATCTTTTTAAGTGGGAGAACTTGCACAATTGGTGGCTGACTAAATACTTTTTTTCCCCACTGTAAGTATTCAGACCCTTTGCTCAGTATAGAGTAGAACCTTTTGAGCTAGTACAGCCATGAGTCTTCTTGGGAATGATGCAACAAGTATTTCACATCTGGATTTGGGCAGGAAATGGACAGCATGTGAGTTAAATATGAGTGTCACAGCAAAGGGTCTGAATACTTATGACCATGTGATATTTCAGTTTTTCTGTTTTAGTAAATTTGCAAGAATATCTACATTTCTGTTTTTTTTTCTGTCAAGATGGGGTGCTGAGTGTACATTAATGAGAAATAAAATGAACTTTTTTGCTTTGGTCCCCTCCAAAGAGTGAAAAATTTAAATACTTTCCGTACCCACTGTAGCAGAGATGTTCAACCAGGGGTGAACCTAGCCTCTTTGCTGCCTGAGGCGGACTTTAGAAAGGCACCCCCCACCCTAAAAAAATATTGAGTTTACATGTTACTAGCTTCACATGCTGCTATCGTCATGCAAAAAACACAAAGAGATAAAACAGTTTTTAAGAATTCTTCTTACTGTATTACTTCAGTATCAGATCAACAACACGGCATTAACAATGGAAGTAACTTCACACATCTTCTGCTTGGTGGATGGAGGAGCCCACTTGGCCGCCATTCTATAAAATAGGAGCTCTGCAGATAGCTGAGTACTCTACTTTGGCTATCTTTGGGACTCCGAATCGAAGTGAATGAGAGCATGGGTTCGTCCATCCACCAAGCAACATGCCTATATACAGCCTGGCTATGGCCTGGCTGAATTCCCAGTGGGGAGTGGGGAACAATTTTCAGGCCCAGTGGGGTTCTCAGCAGACAGACCCTTATCAATCAGGTATTTATCCTCTACCCTATGGATAGGGGATAAATACTTTTCAGAACATTATTTCATTATTACATTAATATAAAATGCTTACTTCAGCTAGTGATGAGTGATGTGGCCCCCCACACCGTATTATTTGCTACACAGTGGCCCCCACACAGTATTATATGATCCACACTGGCCACCACACAGTATTATATGATCCACACTGGCCCCCACACAGTATTATATGCTCCACACTGGCTCCCACACAGTATTATATGCTCCACAGTGGTTCCCACACAGTATTATATGCTCTGCAGTGGCCCCCACACAGTATTATATGATCCACAGTGGCCCCCACACAGTATTATATGCTCCTCAGACCCCAGAGTATAATAAGTAAAGGCCCGGGGAAGTGATTAAAAATAACAAACACTTATACTCACCTTTCCTCAACTTTCCTGGGCATCCTCGCTCCGTCCGGCTGTCTGCAGTATTTTCCTTGGTCCTCTTCTGCCTGACGATGGAGGTCACATGCCCCAGACGTCACTGCTGGGGCCTGTGATTGGGCCTCAGCGCCATGACGCCCCATGAGATCGCTGGGGCCCAATCACAGTCGTGGGCGCATGACCTCAGTCACCAGCAGGAAGAGCCCCGGAGAGGATGCTGAGCCCAGGAGAGGTGAGTATAAGTATGTTTTTTTATTTTTAGTCACATCCCTGGGTTGGCATCTATTTATAAGGGGCCTGGCTATAGCCAGACCCCTTTCCATTAACAATATGTATAGCGGTCGGGGAATAAGGTTTTCCGCGACCGCTATCATGGTGGTCCAGGGCCCCGGCCATTTCCATCTGGCCGCAAGCTCCGTACCCCTCCGGACCTACAGAGGGTGTGACCGCAATCATTACATCACTGCTCCACACGGCCGCCAAGAGCTCCCTTCTGACCAAGCTCTCTCTTCCACTGCCTATACTTCTAAGCCTGCCTGGGACAGGTCCCGCTGCTTTTGGGCTGGTTTAGTCAAAATGCCGCCCCTCCTAGCTGTCATAGATAGTGCCGCCTGAGGCGGCCGCCTCACTTCGCCTCATTAGAAGTCCGCCCCTGCGCTCAACCCAGGATAAATTGCAATAAAAATATTTAAAAATGCATTGGATCAATCAGTAAGGGGACTCAAAATAGTATACATAAATTATAAAGATCTCCATGTGTGAATAAGAAGAAAACACAAAAAAAGAAATTTTTCTAAGAATATTGAAATTTCATTACATATGTTTGATTTATAAAAACACATACATTTTGTAAAAACTAGAAAAATCATTGACAGTCCTTTTCTGCCCTTAGTGATAGGGCTATTAGAACACTACTACAGGCTACACCACAGCTCCTTCACTGAAATCTTACATATGTGCTGACTATCTGCCATTACTGAGTATGTTCCCAGGATAGTCCTCCCCTATAGTACTGTGCAGGCCCTAATAACTCCATGGCCGCTTCATACCCAGTACCGTATGGGGAATGACACGGCCATGGAACACTACACATATGTGCAAGATTATAATGAGGGAGCTGTGACGCAGACAGAGCTGACAGCTGGAATTTTGAGCCCCCCCATCCCCATAGTATAATGCTCCACATGGTATATAATGCTCCATAGTGCCCTCCACAGTATAAAATGCTCCTCTGAGCCCCCCACAGTATAAAGCTCCACACAGTATAATATGCTCCCCAGCAGCCCCACACAATATAATATTCCCCACACATTATAAAAGGCTCCCCGCAGTGCCCCCCAGTATAATATGTTCTCCAGAGCCCACCTCCACAACAGTAAAATGCTCCACATTGGCCTCCACATAGTATAATATGCTCCCCACTGTCCCCCTAGTATAATGCCCCACATTGGCTGCACACAGTATAAAATACTCCACAATGGCCTCCATACAGCATTATATGCTCCACAGTGGTCTCCACACTTTGCAATATGCTCCACAGTGACCCCACACAGTATAATATACTCCCCAGAGGGGCTCCCCAGTATAATGCTCCACAGTGGCCCCACACAATATAATATGCTACCCAGATCCTCTTCCCCTGGGCTGGCTTCTATTGGAAAGGGGCAGCTGAAGGGTGACATTAAACTACAGTATGGAGCACCTGGAGGTTGACATTAAACAGTGGGGGTAGTTGGCGGGGGACATTAAACTATGGGGCAGCTGGAGGGTGACATTAAACAGTGGGTGTAGTTGGAGGAGGACATTAAACTTGGGGCAACTAGAGGCAGACATGTCCCCCTCCAGCTACCCCCCACGGTTTAATGTCACCCTCCATCTGCCACCAGCTTAATGCCCCACTTCATCTGCCACCAGCTTCACGTCCCCCTTCATCTGCCGCCATCTTAATGTCCCCCTTCATCTGCCACCAGCTTAATGCCCCCTTCATCTGCCCTCAGTTTAATGTCCCCCTTTATCTGCCACCAATTTAATGTTCACCCTTCATGTCACCAGCTTAATGCCCCCCTTCATCTGCCCCAGTTTAATTGTCCCCTCCATCTACAACCAATTTAATGTCCCCCTTTATCTACCACCAGCTTAATGTCCCCTTTATTTGCCACCAGTTTAATTGCCCCCTTAATCTGCCTTCAGTTTAACTGCCCCCTACATCTGCGTTCAGTTTAACTGCCCCCTACATCTGCCCCCAGTTCCCCCTCTTGCCCACACATGCTCTCTTCTCTCCTTCTTACTGTATCTTCAATCACTCTCTGTTCCCAGCTTTCTGTGTAACATCACAGTGTGTCCCGCAGTACCCAGAATAGCTCCGCCCACATAAGAATCTGATCACATGTTCATGACGTCATCAAAGGTCCTTTAGCCATTACGATTTAGCATCTACCATTTAGCCTTTACCCTACCCTAATAAAGTTTGTTAACAGCAAAACACTTCAGGGGAATAGCGGGACAAACTGTAAGCTATGCGGGACCGCGGGACAGCAGTGTAAAATCGGGACTGTCCCGCCAGATGCGGGACGGTTGGGATCTATGAATTAAACTGGTGGCAGATAAAGGGAGACATTAAATTGGTGGTAGATGGAGGGGACAATTAAACTGGTGGCAGATGAAGGGGGCATTAAGCTGGTGACAGATGAAGGGGGGACATTAAATTGGTGGCAGATAAAAGGGGACATTAAACTGGGGCAGATGAAGGGGGCATTAAGCTGGTGACAGATGAAGGTGGGACATTAAACTGGTGGCAGATGAAGGAGGACATTAAGATGGTGGCAGATAAAGGGGGACATTAAACTGGGGGCAGATGGAGGGTGACATTAAACTGGGGGCAACTGAAGGAGGACATTAAACCGTAGAGGGTAGCTGGAGGGGGACATGTCTGCCTCCAGCTGCCCCATAGTTTAATGTCCCCCTCCAACTACCCCCACTGTTTAATGTCACCCTCCAGCTGCCCCATAGTTTAATGTCACCCTCCAGCTGCCCCATAGTTTAATGTCATCCTCCAACTACCCCCACTGTTTAATGTCACCCTCCAGGTGCCCCAGTTTAATGTCCCCCTCTAGTTTCCGCCAAGGGATTGTCCTCCTGGTAAAGGGAACAGAACGTCTCCACCTTGGCGTTGAGTCGGGTTGCCATGAGGTCTATTTCTGGAAGACCCCACTTCAGGGGAATCTGATGAAAGACTTCTGGATTGAGTGACCATTCTCCTGATACAGCATGACCACGACTCAACCGATCCGCTACTATGTTCAGGGAGTCCTTGATGTGAACTGCGGATAAATGGGTTAGATTTTTCTCTGCCCATGTAAATATCAGATCTGCCTCCCTCAAGAGGGTTGGTGATCTGGTGCCTCCCTGTCTGTTTATGTACAGCACTGTGGTCATGTTGCCTGACCGGATCTTTGACTGCTCTTCCCTTGAGAAGAGGCGAGAAATGGAGTAAGGCACGATATACAGCTCTGAGCTCCTTCCAGTTGGACGAGGTCCTTCTTTCTGGAGCGCTCCAGACTCCCTTTATGGAGTTTTCGTCCAAATGGGCTCCCCATCCCGTGAGGGATGCATCTGTAGTCAACAGGGTCCAAGGAGGTTGGACCGTGGACCTTCCGTCTTTCAGGTGTAACCACCACTTGAGGGAAAAAACGGGTCCTGGTGGAGAGTCGAATCTTCTTGCTGAGTGTAAGAAGGGTGCGATCCCAAGCCTCTAGTAATTCTCTCTGTAGGGGACGTAAGTGCCACAAGGCCTATGGGACTGCCTCCACTGAGGAAGACATCAAGCCCAGGATCTTCATCGGAATGTTCTGATGGAGGCTATTGGCTTTTTGAAGAGGTGCCGGACTGCCACGACCAGCTTCTCTTTCCTTGCTGGTGTCAAGGAGATTTGCAGGCGGACTGAATCTAGAAAGTAGTGGAGGAACTTCCTTCGGGTTGAAGGAATCGTTTTTGACTTCTCCCAGTTTATAAGCCATCCCAGACTCTGAAGCAGGGAAAACGGCTGTCTGTAGGTACCGGAGCAGAACAGACTCTGACTGGGGGTTTATCAACCAGTCGTCTAGATAAGGCACCAAGAATGTCCCCTGAAGCCTGAGGGTGGCCGTTATGGGGACCACTACTTTTGTAAAGGTGTGGGGAGCAGAGGAGATCCCGAAGGGTAGTGCTGTGAATTGAAAGTGCTTCCTGTGGCCGGAAACTACTACGGCAATCCTTAGAAAACCTTCTTTGTGGAGGTAAATAGGAATATGCAAATAGGCGTCTTTTATATCCAAAGTCACAAAAAACATCGCCTTGGAGGAGAAAGGTGGTGACAGACTTTATGGTTTCCCTATGGAAGCACTTCTTTTTGATGAAGTGGTTGAGGTACCTTAAGTCTATGATCATTCTCCACTTGTCTGCTGGTTTTGGCACCAGGAAAACGGGAGAATAGACACCGGATCCTTCTTCTAGAGAAGGGACTTCCACCAGGGCTCCCTTGTGAATGTACTCTCGGATGGAGCATTCCAATGTAGTCTGCTGCATTGTAGGGAGGCTGCGAGTTTACACAAACCGATCCTGAGGAGGATAGAGGAACTCGATTGCATAACCTCTTTGGATTACCTACCGGACCCATGGGTCTCGAATTTTTTCCTGCCAGCAGTTGAGAAAGTGGGCTTTTTAGAGACGACCTTCGACAGGAATCTCGGCCACAGGAAGACTGCTTCTGATGTCAAAAACTAGGCTTCTCTTTTTTATCATCATCTTCGGCCGGCGCCTCTAGAGGAATATCTAGAGCCATTCTGGGACTGCCACGACAAGGTGGATAGCCTCTACCACGGCCAGAGTCAGACCTACCTCTGAAGGCATGGGGTAAAGTTTTACCCTTCCTGTCGGCCAAGCCCTCTAGTATCTCATCTAGGGCACAGCCAAAGACTCTACCTGGCTCAAAGGGCAATGCGCACAAATTATATTTTGAGGGGAAATCAGCTCTCCAAGGTTTAAACCATAGAGGTCTTCCTGCTGCAGTCTTCTTGGTAAGTGCCAGGGATTTGGCCGCCAGCCTTAACTGATGGTGGGAGGCTTCCGCTAAATATTCAGCTGCCAGGGAAACCGAGCCTAGAAACCCTAGCAGCTCGTCTCTGGAGACTCCAGAGTCGATGTCCCTTTCGAGGTGGACCAGGTCAGTACATAATTTGGTTGACACTTCACAAGACGCAACTGCCACAGTGGTCTGGGGCGAGGCAGCTGAATAAGCCTTCTTGAAGGTATTGTCGATGCGCCTGTCCATGTCGTCGTGCAAATTTGCTCCATCATCTGATGGTACCTTAGTGCGGCAGGACAATTTGGCCACCTCCATATCCACCTTGGGAGGAGGACCCCATTGATCCCATTGAGCAACTGGGAATAAAGCGCTGAACCTCCTAGGAGCCAAAAGAGGTTTTTCAGGACATCTCCACTCTGAGTACATTAATTTTTGTAATGTCTGGTCCACTTGGAAGACCCTAGGCCCTCTATAGGTGGACGTGGAGGCTTCCCCGTCAACATCACAATCCTTAGACTGGATGGACTTCAGCAGCTGGCTTAATTTTTCGAGTGGGAAGCACGGCCTGCTGGGATCTTCAGTGGAATCTCTTGTTTCGTCCACTATCTGATAATCTTCATCAGAGATCTGTAAGGAAGATTGTGTCAACCTGCGGTCTCTTGGCAATCTGGGCGATGGAAGAACGGATCTCCTTAAGAGACTACTCCATATAGTCCTTTACCCAAGTGACAACCTCTCTTATGGAAGGTTCTTCCGGCGGAGGTCCGCGACATTGGCGACAGCGGGTAAATCATAGCCGTCAGGTAAAGGGGTATTGCAATCCAAACACGTTTAGGTGTTCATGTTTAGAGGACTTTTTCCTCCTAAGCCCATCGCCGTTACCTGATGCAGAAGATGACATCTGAAACATCAAACAGCCACATGACACCGAAAAATGGAATATTGCCAAGCATCGTATAAAAAAACCAAGGGGTACCTTACTTTTTTTTTTTTTTTTTTAAATCGGTCACTTGAATAGAGAAACCGTCAGAAAACAACCAGCCACCGCAAACCGCAGCAGAGGAGCTAGAAACCACTCGCTCAACAAGTAAAGGACTGCAGAACTTTTCAATGTAATCCAGCAGCGAGGGGAGAAAGCCAACAAAGAAACATTTATACAGCACCAAAACGGGTCAAACGCCATAATGGAACATAGAGGAGCATAATCCTAAGCCAGAGGCTCAAAATACAAGCAGCAAAAATCAATTCTATATTTTTCCTTTAAATTTTCAATTTCCAAACTTACCGCACTTTTTCCGAGAAAACCGGAAGTAGGCCGCGGTGGTGCGCAAAGGCTTCCTTCCCCCGGGAACATGGGACCAGAGAAACGTTCCGGCCGAGGAGGTTCCCTACTTACTTCTGGGATCGCGCTGCCTGCAGAGCGATGAGCCGGATACAAGCTGCGCTGCGGGGCGAAGGCCCGAAGGACCGGAGGTTTTTTCTTTAGAAGAAGACAAATGGAATGGACCGAGATACCCCCTAAAGGTAAGCCAGGAGTAGATAAAACCCCTAGCAACGGAGGTCACAAGAGACCTCCGTCCACCTGTTCCACACAGGACAGAAAAAAAAACAGTGGAGGGAGGTCTCTTGTGCCCTCTTATAGGGCCAGTAGGAGGCACCTTTTTGGTGCTAATTAAAGGTTCCACCTGTCCTAAACAACACACAGGGGCAGAGATACCTCCATATTGTGCTGCTGTCGGACGTAAGGGGAACTGTAGTTTCCACATAGGCTCTCCTCTCTTTTAAGCCTCCTGGACCAGGACAGCATTCTTTCCTAGAAGGAACATCAATCTGGCTGCCACCACTTCCACATCCCCACTCTTGCCAACAATCTCTGGTATTCTACTGATCTTAGGCAAGTTATTGTAACATAACCTCACCAGTCAGACTACTGATGGTCACAGACTGCTGGTGTTCAATAAACCTGAACCAAAACTTTACTGAGCATAATTGTAGGCATACAAAATAATGTACAACTTACAAAAGGACACAGTACTCTTCACATAGAAACCTCAAGATGATAGGCATCCAGGGGTGCACCTCTAAAGAGGCAAAGTGAGGTAGCTGCCTCAGGCGGCATTATCCGCTATAGCGAGGAGGTGCGGTATGGAGGAGCGCTGGTCTGTGTGCGTCCCGTCAGGTCACATCGCTCTGCAGGTAAATTTACCTGACGTGACGCATGCAGCCCAGGCTGCCCTCCTACTCCTAGGCTGTCCTGGGCTCACTGCCTCTGTAGAGCCCACCCAGGGGCCGCCGTTAATATATGCTTTCCCTTTAACTAGATCGGCGTCTGCAAGACACTGTTCTAGGTAAAACTCAAGCTGTGACTCTGTCTTTTAAACCACAAGCCACTTCAGACCTGAGGTTTACAAGACACCGAGAAGACAGACACAAGACGTCTACTTCTCTGTACAGGCTCCATCAAGGGATCGCAGGTAGTTGAGTATAACTTTTATTTTTTATTTTTTTCTTAGCACAGCTGTGGGTATTTTAAGGAATCATTAGGAAAGGGCATTATATATTAGTTTTTTTTTTGTTTTTTTTTCAAGATGGAGTGTCAGTGTAAGGGAATTGCCAGTTGAGCAATTCCCCAGTGCTGCTGCAGAACCCTGGGGGGAGGGGCACAATAAGACAGTGAGCCCTAAAGCTGAACCCCCCCCCCCCGCTGTCCCTGGCTAACTTGCCCGATCTGTCCTAGGCAATAGCCAGCAAAGGTCGATCAGTCCCTTCCTAATATAAGTGACACACAGAACAGGACAAGACAACACAACACAGAAGCAGAGTAAGCAAGCCAAGGGGTCGGTAACAGTCGAGCAATGCAGTACCAAAATGAATCCAAGAGAATAGTCACAGGGGAAGCCAAAAGGTCAGAAGTCAGAAATACAACAATAGCAGAGTAGGAGCTAGCAGGGACAAGTCACAAGACAGAATCAATAGCCAGCGACCATGTGAGGGTTGACAACCTGTTTATAGAAAGTCAGGACCTGCCCCAGACTTGATAGGAGGGTAGGCTGTCAATCACACAGGCAAGGCTGAGATTAACTATTAGTGGAGCGGAGGAAAACCAAGGTGAAGGAGACGGGTGTGGCAGAAAATCAATTACATAGTCTAGGACAGTGTTCAGACTGAGCAACAAGAATCTTAAACAAGGAATTAAACTGAGCACGCCCCCTGTGCCGCCGCGTGCGGGCAGAGGGTGATGCAGAGACCCGAACAGGCAGAGACGTTACAGTCAGCCTGTTACATCAGCTCCTGTTCACCTCGAGCTTACTCTTCTTTTTCCTTTTTTTTTTTTTTGTGGTATCACTCTACTTAAGGGGCATTGCACTATGAAGAACCCTATGAGGACTTGGACTTGGACTTTTGTAATACTTTTTGTTGTGCTATCAGTGGGAACTATTGTGTCTGGAGATCCTGTATTCAGCCAGGATTCTATTGTCTACTCCAGGGACGAACTGATGCAGCTTAGGTACACAGCAGGGCTGCATGCTACTAGACCAGACATCCCCCATGAACTAAGGAAGAAGAAGAGAAGAAGGTGTAGAGCTAGTGCCCTTCGGAGGACCAGAAGGAGATGTTTTAGACCTGCTCTCCCCCCATCATTATGGGCAATGTGAGATGTCTTGCGAATAAGATGGACAAACTGGCGGCGCTGACCAGGCATCATCAGGAGTTTCGGGAGTGCTGCATGATGCTGTTTACAGAGACTTGGCTCACCGAAGTTACTCCATACACTCTTGTCTCG
This sequence comes from Leptodactylus fallax, assembly GCA_947044405.1. NCBI lineage: Eukaryota > Metazoa > Chordata > Amphibia > Anura > Leptodactylidae > Leptodactylus > Leptodactylus fallax. The sequence goes on from CAMRHE010000096.1 coordinate 4,416,289, forward strand.
GGCGAACAGGACAAGGGAGAGAGGTAAGAGAAAAGGAGGAGGGCTGGCGAAATTTGTGAATGATAGATGGTGTAACTCTAGGCACATTGTGATTAAGAAGCAAACTTGCTGTAAGGACATTGAACTATTATCTGTAAGCATGAGACCTTTCTATTTACCGAGGGAACTATCGCATGTCATCGTGATAGCCGCACATGTCCCCTCCCTCTTCGAAAGCTGAGGCTGCCTGTGAGGTCCTACAAGCCACGGTGAGCCAGGTGCAGTCGATACACCCCCAGGCCCTTCAACTTGTGTCTGGAGATTTCAACCATGTCTTTCCATTATCCACACTGCCCAGCTTCACACAGTATGTAACCTGCCATATAAGAGATAACAAAACATTGGACGTGTTCTTTGCCAATGCGAGGGAGGCATATAGCTCATCAGCCCTACCTCCTCTGGGATGATCGGATCACAACCTAGTGCATCTTCAACCTGTATACAAGCCTCTTGTACGTAGAGAACCAGCTGTCACCCGCACAGTGAGGATATGGTCCAAGGAGAGTGATGAGGCTCTGAGAGATTGTTTTGACACACCGTATGGGAAGTGTTGCAGGATTCCTATTGGGAAGACATAGAAGGACTCACACACTGCATAACGGACTACATGAATTTTTGTGTGGACACCATGATACCCACAATTGTGGTGAGGTGCTTCTCTAACAACAAACCATGGATTAATTCTGATATAAAAGCACTACTCAAGGAGAAAAAGAAGGCATTCAGGGCAGGAGACAAGAAGGGGCTGAAAGGTGTACAAAAAGAGCTGAGGCATCAAATCAGGGAGGAAAAAGCCAATTATAAGGAAAAAATAGAAAAGCAAATGCAAAGCAAAAACAGTGCAGTCTGGAACGGTCTTAAATCAATTTCTGGTCATAGACAGCCTGCTGTTATTTTTCACAAGACCAGTAAATACAGCAATCAGTCATCATCTGGCTACAGTCTGACGTTCACAAGTGCCCAGGTGAGAAAGGAGCTGAAAAAGATCAAAGCTGGAAAAGCCTCAGGGCCAGATGGCATCAGTTAAGACTAATTAAGACTTGCGGGGACCAGCTGTGTGGTATTATTACATATATGTTTAATATGAGCCTGAAGCTGGAAATGGTACTAGAACTGTGGAAATCTTCTTGTGTGGTACCGGTTCCACTGACATCCCACCTGATGAAGATTTTAGAGAGATTAGTTCTCAAACATCTCTGCCCTCTAGTGAACTTGGCTGTGGTCCCTCTCCAGTTTTCTCATTGCCCGGGCATTGGGGTGGATGATGCCATCATCCACCTTCTGCACAGAGCTCTTTCTCACCTGGAGAAACCAGGGAACACTGTGAGAATAATGTTCTTTGATTTCTCCAGTGCTTTTAACACCATACAGCCAGGGCTACTGAGAGACAAGCTGGCCCTTATTGGAGTGGACCACCACCTCTCCAATTGCATCCTAGACTACCTCACAAATCAACCTCAGTATGTGAGAGCCCGGGGCTGTGTGTCAGATACTGTGATTTGTAATATGGGGGCACCTCAGGGTACAATTCTTTCCCCTTTCCTCTTCACACTGTACACTGCAGATTTTAGGTGCAACTCATCTAGCTGCTACTTACAGAAGTATTCTGATGACTTTGCAATAGTAGGCCTCATCACAGACGAAGATGACAGGGAGTACAGAGAATTGAACCAGGATTTTGTGGACTGGTACCAGTGGAACCACCTTAGGATTAATGCTGGGAAGACCAAGGAGATGGTGGTGGATGTTTTGTAAACCCTCCTAAACCAGTGGACATCCAGGGGATGGGCATTGAAATTGTCAACACCTATAAGTACCTGGGTGTGCTCCTCAATAATAAGCTGGACTGGACAGATCATATGTCCTGTACAGGAAGGACCACAGCAGGCTCTACCTGGTTAGGAGGCTGAGAGCCTTTGGAGTCCAGGGGGCACTTCTTAGGGCCTTTTTCAACTCAGTAGTGGCATCAGCCATATTCTTCAGAGTGGCTTGCTGGGGGAGTAGCATATCAACCAGGGATAGGAATAGACTCAACAAGCTGATTAGAAGAGCCAGCTCTGTCCTTGGGAGTCCCCTGGACCCAGTGCAGGCGGTGGGTGACAGAAGGATACTGTCTGTGGTGAGCTCCATGGGGGAGAAAAACCCCCAACCAAGGGGGGGGGGGGGGGGGGGGGGGGGGGGGGGCGGGGGGGGGCCGGCGCCCCCCTAATTGGGGGGGGGGGGGGGGTGGGGGGGCTTCCCCCCCCCCCTGGGGGGGGGGTTTAACAACAAACAACGACGCAAGGAGCGATCACACAAAAAAAAGAAATATAAAAAAATTTAAATATGTTCTCCCTTTTTTTTTTTTTTTTTTTTTTTTTTTTTTTTTTTTTTTTTTGTTTTTTTTTAAAGTGAAAGGAAAGGAAAGAGGGGGGGGGGGGGGGGGGGGGGTTTGGTTTTTTTTTGTTTTTTATTGGTTGTTTTTTTGGGTTGGGGGAGGAGGTTAATTGGCTTAATGAACTAAACCTATTCTTCAACAGATTTGATCACACACCAGCTCCTCCCACCCCAGTATGTCCTTCAGCTCCCCCCACCACAATGACTTCTCCCCATGTGGCCACTTCCCAACAGACCAGTAAATCCAGAAATCCGTCTTTATCTGACCACAGTCTGACCTTCACACGGGCCCAGGTGAGGAAGGAGATGAAAAAGATGAAGGCGAGGGAAAGCCGCAGGGCCAGATGACATCAGTGCAAGGCTAATTAAGACTTGCGGGGACCAGCTGTGTGGTATAATTACATATATGTATAATATGAGCCTGAGGCAGGAAATAGTCCCTGAATTATGGAAATCTTCTTGTGTGGTACCAGTTCCAAAGAAACCCCAACCTGTGGACCTCAATGACTACAGACCTGTAGCACTGACATCCCACCTGATGAAGATCTTGGAGAGATTGGTTCTCACACATCTCCGCCCTCTAGTGAGCCCCGCTATGGACCCCCTCCAGTTTGCTTATCGGCCGGGCATGGGGGTAGATGATGCCATCATCCATCTTCTGCACAGGGCTCTGTCTCACCTGGAGAAGCCAGGGAACACGGTGAGAATAATGTTCTTTGATTTCTCCAGCGCTTTTAACACCATACAGCCCAGGTTATTGAGGGATAAGCTGGGCCTTGCTGGAGTGGACCACCACCTCTCCAACTGGATCCTAGACTACCTCACAAATCGACCTCAATACGTGAGAGCCCAAGACTGTGTGTCAGGTACCGTGATCTGTAATACGGGGGCACCTCAGGGTACGGTTCTCGCCCCTTTCCTCTTCACACTGTACACTGCAGATTTTAGGTGCAACTCATCCAGCTGCTACCTACAGAAGTATTCTGACGACTCTGCAATAGTGGATCTCATCACAGATAATGATGATAGGGAGTACAGAGAACTGAACCAGGATTTTGTGGACTGGTGCCACCGGAACCACCTGAAGATTAACGTGGGGAAGACCAAGGAGATGGTGGTGGACTTCCGTAAAGGCAGAAGCCCTCCTAAACCAGTGGACATCCTGGGGACGGGCATCGAGATTGTGAACACCTATAAGTACCTGGGTTTGCTCCTTAATAATAAGCTGGACTGGGCAGATCATATGGAGGCCCTGTACAGGAAGGGCCACAGCAGGCTCTACCTGCTTAGGAAGCTGAGAGCCTTTGGAATCCGGGGGGCACTTCTTAGAACTTTCTTCAACTCGGTAGTGGCATCAGCCATCTTCTTTGGAGTGGCCTGCTGGGGGAGCAGTATATCAACCAGGGACAGAAATAAACTTGACAAGCTGATTAGAAGGGCCAGCTCTGTCCTGGGGAGCCCACTGGACCCAGTGCAGGCGGTGGGTGACAGAAGGATACTGTCCGTGGTGAGCTCCATGCGGGAGAAGAAGTCCCATCCCATGCATGAGACTGTGATCGCGCTGAGCAGTACTGTCAGTGACCGACTGCTCCACCCTAAGTGTGAGAAGGAGCGCTATCGGAAGTCTTTCCTCCCCACCGCGGTTAGGCTGTACAACCAACACCGACCTAAGCGGAGATCATTACACACAGAGAACTGAAATATCTCTCTGCCTGTTAAATCCCCCCCCCCCCCCGCTACTTCCTATATGTCTGTCGGCTATCAAAGTAGTGCCTCTCACCTTTGAACATTCCTGTACATGTTGTATTTGTATTTGTATCTGCTTATCTTTGCTGCTGTAACACACTGAATTTCCCCATTGTGGGACTATTAAAGGACTATTATTATTATTATTAATGCCTCTACCTTGGAGGGTTTTGTATTGTATTGTATTTGTATTGCATATCTTTCCCTATGGTGGAAAGGATTATCTTATCTTATCTTCCAGAAACAAAACATCACCAATACTCCCCCCCGCCCCATCATACTTACCTGTTCATTCTTCTGGGAATGAAGCGTCATTTCCTTCTTTTCTGCCGGCACCTGCGCAATAGAGCCTATTGCGCAATCGCTGGCGGAAGTGAAAAAGCCTGTCTCCCATGCATACGCAATAGAGCTCTGTTGGCTCTATTGCGCTGGCATTGCAGAAGTCCACAGAAGAAGGAGCCAGAAGAAACTGATCTCCAGGACACAGAAGTCAGGTAAGTATGATGGGATGGGGTGGGCTGAGTTAGGTAGGTAGATAGGTAGGTAGGTGTAGTAATCCGTGGGCTAGCTAGGGAAACATGGAGGGGGGTGTGAGAGAGGGAGGGGGAGGGAGTGAGAGGGGGATGTGAGTGAGCAGCAATGCATCATGGTAGTTGTAGGCTAAGACAGCAGGAAGCTACTCATGTAAACAAATGCAGAGGATGCCAGGAGCTCCCAGAGAAACTCAGAAATCACTCAAAACACTGCTAAAGTTATTTTGGTGCACTTATTAACCCATTAATAGCACTAAAATACCTTCTTTAAAAAAAGGGGTTTTTTCCCAGAAAACCCCTTTAAATGCGTCTTATAGTCAGACACATTATATATTCCAAAAAATAATGTACTTTTGTGAAAATGAATCAAGCATGGATTTGTGAGGATTTTCACACATCTATGGTTGATGGCTATGAATAGATCTGCTACTGTATCATCTGACCTCCCTGTATCATGTTCCATTTACTGTACTGCTGATGCTGCCTGCTACCCCTACACAGCCGAACATCATCTTCTGTGGCCTGGTCTGTTATGTTGTATTCCATACTGTACTGCTACTAATGTTGCCACAACTCATTAACCCTTGGTGCAAATGCTGGGCTGCTGTTACAGTTGTTGACTGTGTGGCAAGAAAAGAATATTTGAAATAATTTATAATTATTATGATATAACACATACTTGCAACTAATAGTCCGTTGATTTATGGAAATATACTGTATATTTTGAGCTTATATTTTAAACTTATAGCAAATCGCGACAATAAAACTATTTTCTGTCTAATACTGCCCTCTTGTGGGAGAAAATGTATATATCTTTTTTTGACTGCAGATTGTTCTGTTTTACTATATTTTATTGCCAGAATACAAACTTTGTTTTTGTCCTTTGTTTTTCAGCATTAGAATTATAGAGTTATGATAATAAAAATAATGAAGATTAAAAAATATTACTTTTAATCACACCATCTAGATTTTCTGGTTACCTAGACTGAGATAATGATAATTTCTACATATTTAGTAGTATATAGTATTTAATTCCTAAAATGATTATATGGCATCAACAGCATTTTTATATACTGATGACCGATCCACAGGATAGTCTATCAATATCTGATTGGTGGGGGTCTGACACCCAGCCCCTTACCAATCAGCTGATCTAGCTGCCTCTGGTTGCAGTAAGCTACTGCTGTGGATGGGGCCTGATACCGATCAGATACTGATAGACTATGCCATGGATAGGTCATCAGTATAAAAAAATGGAGTTGGAGTTCAGAAAATCCCTTTAACTTATTTTAGAAATTATGTGAGTATGTAATTTTATAAAGCAAAAAAGGATTTGGGACACATGGATTTGGGGCACATGGCTGTATAACAGCTTCATATGTCTTGTGAAAAGAGCCATAATACGAGAGCCATATAACCAAACTGAGATACACATGATCACATGACGCTTATGGACCAATGGAAAATCGCAAGTTCTTCAGTCTTGACATACACACAGCTTTACACCAGGTTTCCATAGCAACCAAGCTATTTATGACCTGTATGAGTCAATAGCAGTTCGCAGGTCCTTAAATATTCAGTCATATGACGTGCATCAGCCAATATAAGTTCACATTTCATTTACCAGGTTTCTATAGCAACACAGCCATAAATAGACTATACTTATACTGGACTGCCATACTGGATGTCAAGTGCAAAACTGGCCAATTCTTATGGGGCCACTACACAAACAAAAAATGAAATGTACCCGTGCGAAGCCGGGTCCTTCTGCTAGTAATATATAAGAATAGTTTTCATCAGTTTCAAACATAGAGTGGTAGGTAAAATCTTCTGACCTGAACAATGACTATTGCTCAGTGTATGTCACTGCAAGTCAAAGACATATGTGATGGAATATTCCTGATGTATACCCCCCCCCATCATACACAAATATTATGATATAAACAAACCTAATGGCCCACATTTACTAAAAGTTAGGCAGTATGAAAATGCACCAGATTTATCACAGTGGCTAATGCTGGATAATAAATATGGTGTACTTTTAGACTGTCTAGTCTACATTTATACCACCTTTTAGTTGATTTACTTTGAGACAGAATTTTTCGACACTATTTGGCACATTGTGACGCATTTAAACAAAATTCCCTTTTTCTGAGAAACCAAACCCACCTGTCGAAAAATTTCAGCCCAAACTAGATGCACCATATTGAGCCAAAGAGGTGCCATTTTTAGCCAGTTTATAGTCATAACCACAATAGTAAATCTGAGTCAGTGTGTATGACGGTCTTTCAAAAGGTCAGGTTTACTGGATTTCAGGAGATAATCAATTATTCACCATACATATGCACATTTATTGACAGGTCAGGAGAGATCATGGTATCTTTCAATATAATGCATATGGCTTGTATAAGGGAAAGCAGAGATTAGTGTTGCTGAATAGTACCAATATAACTATTGATAGGTCTTTTTGACAAGGAAAAAACATTGTAAGTTTGAAGGGTGAATACACTTTGAAATAAGTAGCTACAGCAGTCATCAAACACAATCACCTCTTTAACTTAATGGTTTTAACCCCTCAATACCACAAGTATTTTGGACAAAACAATTTTTCATATTTTAATTGTTGCATTCCATATGGCAATATCAAATAAGCCTGGCCTAATAACCAGGGATGAGGAGTCGGAGTAGGAATAAAGTTACCCACTCCCAATACAAAATAAAATGATAAATTTTTAAAAAATTATATTCTACAATTATTGTTGCATATTTACTTTCATAGGAATTCAATCACTAGATTTTTAGTGAATTAGAGGAGCTTTATTGCTTCTGCTAATAACCAAAAACTCAACACAAACCTGGGGACCTATGTTGAACATAAGTTTTTGTTGCATATCTTGCTTGTGCTTTGGGAATCTAATTGTGCATTTTATGATGTGTATTTAGCTGAATGTACTGATGTACTGTATGTTACAGTGTCACTTGAATTGTATATTTGTTGCTGTGTCATCACGTTTAACATGGTCTTGTGTTTTCTGGTGCAAGGTCTTTCAGACTAGTTGAAACCAGGTTGGCTGAGCAGCATGTGGTGTCCCTTTTGTGCCACCTGACGGTGAGAATGGGTCTCAAAGAATTTTTCCCATGTCTTTGGGTCTTCCATTCAGACCTACAGTGGGGAAAAAAAGTATTTAGTCATCCACCAATTGTGCAAGTTCTCCCACTTACAAAGATGAGGCCGGCCTGTAATTGACATCATAGGTAGACCTTAACTATGAGAGACAAAATGAGAAAACAAATCCAGAAAATCACATTGTCTGATTTTTAAAGAATTTATTTGCAAATTATGGTGGAAAATAAGTATTTGGTCAATAACAAAAGTTCATCTCAATACTTTGTTATATATTCTTTTTTGGCAATGACAGAGGTCAAACGTTTTCTGTAAGTCTTCACAAGGTTGGCACACACTGTTGCTGGTATGTTGGCCCATTCTTCCATGCAGATCTCCTCTAGAGCAGTGATGTTTTGGGGCTGTCGCTGGGCAACACGGACTTTCAACTCCCTCCAAAGGTTTTCTATGGGGTTGAGATCTGGAGACTGGCTAGGCCGATCCAGGACCTTGAAATGCTTCTTACGAAGCCACTCCTTTGTTACCCTGGCAGTGTGCTTCGGATCATTGTCATGTGAAAGACCCAGCCACGTTTCATCTTCCTTGCTGATGGAAGCATGATGTTGCCACCCCCATGCTTCACAGTAGGTATGGTGTTCTTTGGATGCAACTCAGCATTCACTCTCCTCCAAACACGACGAGTTGTGTTTCTACCAAACAGTTCTACTTTGGTTTCATCTGACCATATGACATTCTCCCAATACTCTTCTGGAACATCTAAATGCTCTCTAGCAAACTTCAGACGGGCCCGGATATGTACTGGCTTAAGCAAGGGGACACACCTGGCACTGCAGGATCTGAGTCCCTGGCAGCGTAGTGTGTTACTGACGGTAGCCTTTGTTACATTAGTCCCAGCTTTCTGCATGTCATTCACTAGGTCTCCCCGTGTGGTTCTGGGATTTTTGCTCACCGTTCTTGTGATCATTTTGACCCCACGGGGTGATATCTTGCGTGGAGCCTCTGATTGAGGGAGATTATCAGTGGTCTTGAATGTCTTCCATTTTCTAATTATTGCTCCCACAGTTGATTTCTTCACACCAAGCTGCTTGCCTATTGCAGATTCAGTCTTCCCAGCCTGGTGCAGGTCTACAATTTTGTTTCTGGTGTCCTTCCACAGCTCTTTGGTCTTCACCATAGTGGAGTTTGGAGTGTGACTGTTTGAGGTTGTGGACAGGTGACTTTTATACTGATAACAATGTCAAACAGGTGCCATTACTACAGGTAATGAGTGGAGGACAGAGGAGCCTCTTAAAGAAGAAGTTACAGGACTGTGAGAGCCAGAAATCTTGCTTGTTTGTAGGTGACCAAATACTTATTTTCCACCATAATTTGCAAATAAACTCTTAAAAAATCAGACAATGTGATTTTCTAGATATGTTTTCTCATTTTGTCTCTGATAGTTGAGGTCTACCTATGATGTCAATTACAGGCCTCTCTCATCTTTTTAAGTGGGAGAACTTGCACAATTGGTGGCTGACTAAATACTTTTTTTTCCTCACTGTACATTGCTAGTGGTCTGTCTTTCTGTACATACTGCTCAAGATCAAGTTCTGAGTCTATTCCTGAAGGCTAGCATTGTCAAATCCATTGTGAGCCTAAGAATCAATTATTGTTAGTGTTGAGCGCAAATTCATCTGAGAACTGGGCATTTGCTATGGGCTCCATGGGGCTGTTATTCTCACACTACAAGAAGTATTCTGTTCTTTTTGAATGTGCTGCTGAAGTTGATCCTGGCTGTTCCCTACTGCTGAGCAACTGTCAGTAACCTGTGTAATTCCAAACATCTACCTCAGTACATACTGGTGACAATGTGCTTGTGTGAGTAGAGTCTATTGATTGGCTCTGCAACATGACTATATTCTACGAGAGGAAAGTATGGCCTCCTAGGTTAGAGTATGGAAAGGTGAGCTGAGCCCAGAATAACAACTGTGTGGTGTAGTCGTACTGGGCCCTTGTTCCTTGGCACCCTACAGTTAGGTCACCAGCTGTCATGGTAACCCATCAGCCTCCTTCATTACACACCTTAGATGCTGCAGTCCCTATTGATTGTGGTATCTAAGGTGTTAATGGTTCATGACCAGTGCCAATGGTCAATGTTGTTAGCAACAGTCTTGGTATTCGGACTGGAAAGTCCAGCTGAACAGCAGCAGTAGAAACACAATATGGCTGTCTTTAAGGGGTTAAAAGGTTTGCAGTTGTATGTAAATAATGACAATCATTGTATAATGAAAAGATATGGAATTTTATAGGTTATAAAGGATCTTCATTTCATCACCATTTCAAGATATCTAATCGGTAACAGTAAATGAAAACATTCATTGATCAGAGATGATGGGTTTGTTCTATCTCTGTAAACAAGCTTAGTAATCTTAAACTGCATACACACTATTCACTCACATGTCCTGAAGTCCAAAAAAAAAGGATTAAAGGGGTTGTGACTTTAAGGACACTTATCTCCTAACCACAGGACAGGGTATAAGTGTCGAATCACTTGGGGCCAGACTGACAGGTCCCGCAGCAATTAAGAGAACGGAGGATCAAAAGTCCCCTAAAGTCTCTTTGTGAAAAGAGTGCCAGTGCGCTTGCATGACCGATGACTGGTGCTCCATTCACTTCCATTGGGCTATGGGAGTTGCCAGAGATTGCAGTCTCAGCAGCCCCATAACAGTGAGCTGTGTAATAAGACTAAAAACAACAATCACATTTTAAAATGACTTTATTGTAATGTCTTCATGAATGCTCTTTAAGCCGACCTCTCAAATCTGCACTTAGTCATCTCAAAGGAAAAAGTACACAGAATGCAGTTAAAGAGTCAGGTTAATGGAGTAAACATGTACAGCACAAATAATGATGAAAGAGCCCACAATCTTGTTTTTATGCCTGGTATCAGCATATCACACAGAAGCAGGCCCAGAGTACGAGTAATAAAATGGTACATATCCATAGGGGTATCTTCTATGTCTTAGTCTTCATGATTAACACTCTCTTTCTTAGTTTAAGATGTCCCCATCATTCTTGGTCCCCAGCATGGTACCCCTCTATATCTTAGTTCTCAGCTGGGTTTTCTCAGCAGTGCTCCTTTTCTTATTCCTGGTCATCGTTGTGACTCCCCCCTTTTATTCCTAGATATCCAACATGGCTCCATTCTCCATATTCCCCTTTCAATGCTAACCTTGAGCTTAGTTGCCCATTTTGGATAGGGTTTTAATAAATCCTGCTTGTTTTGTGCCCAGGCAAAATGAAGACTGTTGGCATTTATAGTAGTCTCCTCAATGGCATAGGTTGCACCCCCCTTCTCTGATAGTCCTCCTCCTATAATGCTCAGTAATGTTCCTTCTCCTGCTCTCTCTACACCAATGACACAGTGCGATACTGGCAGTTTCTCTCCACTTACTGTATATCCCTTGCAATTCAGGTAATGTGGCAGAGTGGAGACCCACATCTACATTGGACTCACAGCACATGAAAATCCCATGTGGGATCTTTTCAAAGAGGTTCTTACTTTAAAATTCACCCAAAAAGTGGTGTTTGGTTGGACTGGGGGGTGTTCTACTTATAGAGATTTTAAAATAATGAGGAAGAAAGTCGGTAATGGGAAAGAATTGTTCTAGGTGGTGGATTTTTTTCAAAGGGCTGGCCTTCTGGGCAGATTTCAAGTATAGGGCACTGTGCAAAAAGTGTTGATAGTTTATTTTTGCCAATTAACAAAATGAAGTGAATGCAAAGAGAAATCTAAATCACATCATTATTTGGTGTAATCACTCTTTGGAGATGTCTTGATCACCCCCACTGAGCCCTGATCTCACCTGAGTCTGTCACAGAAGATATATGGTTAATTCTCCAATATGTTTGGAGCAAACCCCCCTGCCGAGTTCCTTCAAAAACTGTGTGCAAGTGTACCTAGAAGATTTGATGCCCCCCTTTGTCACTGCAGGCCAGCTCCCGCACAGCAAGATCGTGGGAGCCGACCTGTTCCTATGACAGTCGAGAGCCTTATGAAGTGTCAAATCACCCCCTTTCCCTAGAAAACATATATAAAACTAAATAATTACTGTGAAACACATACACATTAGATATCCCTGTGTCCAAGAACACCTGGTCTACAAACCTATAAAAATATTTTTCCCGTACGATCAACACAGTAGCAGGAAAAAAAAAATCAAAAGTGCTGAACCGCCATTTTTTCGCTGTTTTGCCTCTGATAAAAATTTGAGTAAAAAGTGATCAAAGCAATAGACATTCCAAAAATAGTATAATTAAAAAGTACACCTGGTCCCGCAAAAAGAAGCCGTCCTATGCATTCCAGTACATGGAAATATAAATAAGTTACAGGTGTCAGAATATGGCGACTTTAAGAAAAAAAAATTTTTTTGCAAAGTTTTGGATTTTTGTTAAGGGTTTAAAATGTAAATAAAAATATATAAATTTGGTATCCCTGGAATCGTACCGAAACATAGAATACAGGTGACATGTCATTTTGGCTGCAGTGAACACTATAAAAACGAAGCCCGCACAAATGCACTTTTTCTCCAATTCCACCCAGTATATTATACAGAATAATAAATGGTACCATTATGAAGAACAATTTGTCCTGCAAACATGAAGCCCTCATATGGCTCTGTGAATGGAAAAATAAAAAGTTATGGGGTTTGGAAGGCAGGGAGTCAAAGAAGAAAATCAAAAAATGCCATCAGCGAGAAGGGGTTAATGTTAATTGACAAAAATAAACTTAACACTTCTCACAAGCCTAAAACTTTTGCACAATACTGTACTTAGACATACTTTAGATACTGCTTACCTAAAAGTAATAACATTGCAGAAAACAAACATGTATGTCTCCTCAGAGACCCTATTTACACTTGTTATAAAAAATTAAAATATGCCATATCCATTTGCAGATGGATACTGGTGATTCTTGGTACATCCTATATACTTATAATGGGTGGGATCATCACATTTCCACTGGGAGAATAATGCTGGAAACTATGCTATTTTATTATAACACTGGCAGAACACATATGTAGACATAGCCTAAAGCTACAAACCTCAACACTTAGTTTAATACAATTGAGTTGATACATGTATAACAATGCCTTTATGAAAAACGACTTTATACAACGGAAGAATATACAATACTTTGGTGAGAAATACTGTACAAAGCAGCTTTACAATCTGATAAATTTGTTTCCCAGAATCTCTTAGGCCCCATGCACATGACTGTAACTTTATCCGCAATAGTGGAATTTCAGATAAACATGCAGACCCATACATTTCTAAGGGCCCATACACATCAGCAATTTTTGCGGACATCTGTTTGGGCCATAGAAGGGGTCTGCAAATTACGAAGCATGTCTCATATTTGTCCGCATTTGTGGCACAGACAAGTGTAGTGGATCTATACAAGTTATTTTGCGGATCCATGATTGCTGATGACATACTGCCATGTTTTTTGTGGATTGTTGTCAACAGTCATGTGCAGGAGGCTTTAGGGATAGCACCAGCCTTGGGAAATAATTATTTCCCTGGTCTTTTCCACTTCCATTATATCACAGATGCCAGTTACCAGACGCAACACAACATAAAATATTTATAGTCCTGAATGGAATAGCATACAAGCATTTTCTTCCCATCTCCATGTGACAGGTATATAGATGTCTGTGAAATTGCATGTCAAAAGTGCCATGTAGAAAAGCTATCATTTCATGCAGGATATATTACTATAGAAATATGAAAATGTGTCAATAAATAAGATTCTCTGAAAAGAACTGTACTTATAGGAGGCAAATTCTTTTCTTGTCATTTTGGCAGCAAGGAAGGACTTAACCAGTTAGGAGTGTTAAGATAAGACAAGTCTGTCATTATTAGTCCCTAATGAGACACACGGCAGTGGAGAATGCCTGCTAAGTTCCCAAGGAGATTGCACTGTAGAAGGATCTTCATGTTCATCATTGTTCTGATAGAGTTCATGTAATTTTCACAGGTGACTTCCTGTGAGCGCAGAGTAAGCTGACATACGGCACCCCAATAAAAGCCCACTTTTCACTTGGCCAGAATTTAATCACAGGTCCTTGCTCTGGAATTTCGGATGCTGCATCAAAGTAAGCAAAGCAAACACAGCCAAGATAAGCAGCCAGACAGATGAGAATGTGCCTGCAAGATATAAGAAACGTAATAAACTTCTCATTCCCATACAGTTCTTTATTTATTATCCATAAAAAGGCCTGGTCTGTAGCTCATCACACATTCATTTATATGTTTCATTTCACACTGGAAAATTCCTTTGATAAGATTTGGAGAATCAATTCTATCTATCACAATACATTCCTAAGCAAAGAGGCTGTCAGAGAGTATGATAAGAGCCCGGCAATGGTTCATATTAATAACAGACCTAGTATATAGTTTATAGTCAGGAATAATGGTAACTGTAGAAATGTGACTATTATTAGTCTATGTATATCAGGAAGAAAACTGTCTCTCTAGTGCCACCTATAGGTAGTTTGACAACTTAAAACGTAAGTAAACTTTCAGACAACTTTTGGTTTTCTGGCAGCATTTGTGTCATAAATAAATTTTGTCATATACTTTATTAACACATTTTGGCTCCTTTCTGTGTAATCCTGCATTTTTCACTTTTTCGCTGGCTTCTATATTGAGAGCTGTTCCTACCTCTGACTGCTACTGTGTATGGATTTTGGGTTTGGAATAGGGGCTGTGTAAAATGTAGAGAAAATTAAAAAATTGAAGGGTCACTTCAAACAGTTATATCTCGGACATTATAAAATGTACAAACTTGCTTTTGGTGTCATATGAAAGAGGATATTCTCTTCTTTCATATGACACAAAGTGCTATCTAAATTATTTCCAGAGATATCGCTGGTTGAAACAAAGTCGGGATTGGGATTTTTATATCATATATATTATACAGCTGCATGTAAATATCCTAATCCCAACTGAGTTTGCAAGCAGTGATATCTCTGGAAATAATTTAGACTTATTGTCATGTGAAAGAAGTGAATCTCCTCTTCCATGACACCAAAAGCAAGTACATTTCATAATGTCTGAGGTATAACTGTTTGAATTGACCCTCCTCTGCCATCATTTTCTCTACGTTACACAGCCCCGTACTCCCATACACAGTAACATTCAGTGAAAGGCAGGAGCAGCTCTCAATACAGAAACAAGAAGAGTGAAAAATGCAGGATTTCACAGAAAGGATCCAAAATTTGTTAATAAAGTATATTAATTATTTATCCATAATTATGGATTAATTATTTATTAATGACACAAATATTGCAAGAAAATGTTAAAGTTGTCCGAAAGTTTAGTTACGCTTTAAGGGTACATTAGGTCATAGGACATTAAACATATTGGCATTAAAAGTTGATCTTCTCTGCAGAGAGGCCTGCACTTTCATACAAAAAAAGTATGTTCACTATGTCACTTACAGCCCCTACAACATTATATAAGTGGTTTAGAAAAATTTTGGAGTTGGCAGATTCCCTTGAAAAGGCCTTGAAATATGGCTGTGGACCTGGCTTGTTTGTTTCTTTCTGCTACATATAGGCCTGTAAGCTATCCCTAAAAACAATCTCCATGCATTTCTTAGTGTTATCAATCCAATGACTAAGCTACTTACCAAACACAGTGGAGGTAAGGAAAGTTAAAATGAGCCCACATTTCACAAAACGCTTTATCACTGATCCAGCAGACTAATGCCAATGTCCACCAAAAGCCTGACATAAGGCCCAACTTGTAAACTCTCATGTTGTCACACCTATAAGATAGCAAAATAATGAACTCTTAAGGCACATAGTGAAGTGGTTAAATATCAACGTTATTAGAAAAGTATTAATAGAAATGAGTGAATTAGCAAAAGTCATTCCCATTAACAGAATGCCAAAGGGTACGGCTGTGTGTATGGGCCCATAGAAATGAATGTGACCATACTTTGAGCCACAATTGTGGATAAAAAGTACGGTGGTGTGCAATAGGGCTTAGCCTGAGAACATATGTTGTTTTTTTATGGTGCATATTTTTCCCTTTTTGTGGAGCCAAAGCCCGGAATGGATTCAGCAGGATTCACCAGTGGCTTTGGCTCAAAAAAACGCAGCAAAATCTGCACAAAAAATGCAACAAAAACTCAACATGTGTCTTCAGCCTTGATATGCACATATTCAGTCAACTGTCTTCTATGAACAAAATTTGGCTCTGTAATAAAAAAATTGTGCATCATGAAAAATGAATCATTAATTTAGCTTGCATTATTATAATTAGGAATCTGTTCAACAATTCCTTATATATTTAGGGATGAGGGATTACATAATACTAATATCCATAATACTAATAATTAGACTGATAGTATAATTAAGTTTTACTTCTGTTTTTATAGCAATGCATTAAACTAATTAATCAATCTGTGAATATTTAGTCTCTCAATTTTCCAGTACATTTATGGAAAACAATGTTGAGTTGAAATACATTTAAGTATTGTAACATAAGCCAGCCAGAGCACCACAGAACAGCCCTCAACTGATATGTGATCTATAAAAAAGGGGCTGCAAATTAGACCCTTTCCATGGGAACTGTGAACCTCTATAGGAGTGAGAATAAGAAACACTATATGAATGCCCTATGGGTAAAATTAACCTGTTTTTGTACACAGTCCCTTCTGCAGACAAACAACATAAATGCTCATTACAAAAAAAAAAGCAAATGACATGTGTAGAGAATTCTGAGAAGAGTGTCTATCTAGTGAAAGCAATGCCTGACGTTTTACGTAAGGTGGACAGCATGAAGGATGAGATGTCACTTTTCTAGGAAATGAGAGGCCACATGTTTGTGAACAATGACAGTGCTGAACTGCACCATTTATCAGCGTCTGTAACATTGTACACAGAGGAAGACTGCCGCCTAAAGATTCACCAGCAATCTTTCTATGTCATGCCATGCGTGCTTGTTAATGATTTTTTTTTACTCTGTAACCTGTTTTATCAGCACAGACAATACATAAAGATGACGTTTATAGGAGAATATATTCAATTATCATTTCTTTGTTCTCTCATATCCTGAAATGTTTCAAAATATGTGACTAATAAGGAACATAGAAACCACAAAAAAGTTCAGGCTTCATTCACATCTGTATTCATAGTTCCATTAGGAGCCTAAAATCTAATATCCAGTATCTAAAATCTGATCTGCATGCAGCGCATTTTCATTGAGAAAATGACGGACAGCAGAACAGATACCAACAGACCCCTTTATAGGGATTGGTGTCCATCAGGATCCATTTGTTTCCATCATATGACAGATCTGTCCCCATTGAAATTTCCATTTTTCTCTTCTTATAATGGAATATCCTTATGGAGAAGTGAAGATAGCCTAAATTAAGATTTCCACACATATCTTTTAACATTTTTCGAGTCCTTTCTGCTTGTATGACAAAATTGCATGACGAAATATCAGAACCAGAACAGACCTTATTCATATGTATGTAAAAGGGAGGATAGCCTGGGTTATAGTGCTTGGTTTTCCAACCATTACAGAAGTGCCTATTGTGTCTCCACTGCCAACATTCCTTCCATGTCCCTTTCACCATTTTTTATCCTTTTATTTACTCATTCCTATTTTTCATTTCAAATTCATGTCTTTAGGGCTTACTATACATTTTTCTAGCTACGTTGAGATTTTTACACACGGTACTGTGTACTTCTAGAACTTTTTCTAATAGAACACATGGCAACCAATCCCAGCAAAACCCCACTGACCAGTGATCTTGCAGCATTCGGTTTTGTTCTTGACTCCCAAGGGTATGTTTTTTTGCCAGAATATGAAAAGATCAATGATGTACATATGCAGTTCTATTTCAGACTGGTACATATATCCATAAGGCATATCCAAGGGAGACATTCGCTCAACATGCTCAGAAGATGCAATAGCGAAGAGTGCATTAACTCCATTTTAGGTATGTCCAGTGTCTTACCTCTAGACACCATTCAGGGCACCTATAAGGTTCAGCTGACTCATGTTATTACCTATAACTCCTATTCAGCCCTGATACACTATTTAATCCATAAACATAATGTAACTTTCTTATGTGTAAAGCACTGAATTGTTATTTTTCCTTGATGAACTGCTTAAGAGGATGATGCATTGGGAGAATCTGCAGACAATATCTATCCATTATATGTTGTATCTGTTTGTTGGTACATTTGGTACATTGGGTTCATAGCACCATGTATTTGCTATCACAAGGCACTTTGTTACATTTATTTGGATCTTGAATAACATGCTGGTTATTCAACTGTATGCTTTTATTCTGACCTTTATACAATTTTATTTACGATTTTTTGAGAGACTGTCAAATGCTATCTGGATGCTATCTTACCAGTAACATGATTACTTAAAGGGGTTGTGCCACAATACACTTGTCCCCTATCCTTTGGATGGAGCTAAGTGTCAGATTTCTGGGAGTCCAACTGCTGGGAATTCAGGAAAACTAGGGACTGAATATTCCCCTGTATGTTTCATGTGAATAAAGCACTGGTGCACATGAGGGAATGTGATCTCCAACATCTACGTTGAACTGAATGGCATGCTGGTTACGCAAGCACACCAGAGCTTCATTGACATGGAGCAAACAGCGGAACTTTTGGTTTTTGTTCTCCTGATCACTGGGAGTCCCAGTAGTCCTGTGAATAGGGGATAATTGTCTTTGTGGTGCAATTCTTTTAAGGTTTTATTGCCTCAGTTGCCCCATTTTATTGCTAATTTATTTAAGAGTTTACTAAGGTTCTATATAGATAAGTCCTATTCCGAGCCACTGTTTTTGAAGGTGATCACTCCCTTTACCTTTAGGAATGCTGTACAGGGACATAATAGCATGAGTACTAATCCTTTCTGCCCTGCTCAGGTAATTCACACACGTGTTGTTTTTATTTTACTATCTTTGTTTGGGTTTTTCCAACTGTTTTTATACAAAATAACAATAAAAATTGCATTCTAAATTAGCCTTGCATGTAGCGTTCTTTTGGGTACTTGAGATTATATCAATTAGAAATATACTAGAGAGACATTTACTCACGTGTGAAAAGTGAAGAACTGCATTTCATGCAATTAATATGTCCAATTACAATGTCAATGCAATGTAGTCCTAGCTGTTAACACTTCACAAAGTGCAGTTTTAGGTACTGAATCTAATAAATACATACATATATATGGTTTCTATGAGTATACTCACCTCTTAAGCTCAGTAATAAGCAGAATTGTACAAGGTATTCCCAGTGTCATTAGCGATATACTATTGATTACAGGTTTGACGAACGCTAAAACTGTGGTGATTCCAGAAAGAATTCCAACAACTGCTTTAAATCTCGACCTATGACAAAAGAGGCTTATCATTTATCAAATGCTGTTACTATTTATTCTGCACAAACAACTTTTACCCAAAGTCAGGAATGGCTACAAAAAGGAATGGAAAATATAAAGGAAGCACTTAGACGTTTCCTTTCTGTCAATTTCACTCCTGACTTTGGCTCAAAAAAACGCAACAAAAAATGATGCATTTTCGCAACGTGGGGCCTTAGTCTTAGGCCGGGGCAGCATGTCAATTATACCTACGGAAAAACTGTGATGCATTTCCGCCGCGGCTTTTCCGCAGTGTTTTTTGGCTGCAGCTCACTACATGGGGCCTTAGCCTAACAATAGCTTTCTACTGTCTATTAGGTAACTGCAGGTAAATGACTAAGCCTATGATCTTCATGACTAACATTTATATTTACCAGAGGCCCATAACTTTTCTTGCACAGGGGCCCTCTGCTATATGTGTTCACCCATAGCATGCACGCAAATACCTTAGTTGTACTGTTGTCTGTAAATTCATAAAAAGTAGGAGATACATGGAATGTAAATATAAAAGTTGTCCATAAACTCTAAGCTGTTAGTTACCTGTCATGACGGAAAATTCGTGGAAGGTGTCTTTTAGGAAACCACATTGCTAATGCAGACATTAGTACCCATAGGATGGCCAACTCATCAAGCATCTGTCCCAGGAAACTGAGGGTTGCATGGAAGTAAACTGACCCAATTCCTATATAAGCAAAGAACAAATATACTAGTTTAACTATAGATCTGAAGCAGACATTTTTAAGTATTAACATGCACAGAATGTATGACTGAGTCTGTCTATAGTTTAAAGGGCACCTGTCACCAACATTATGCTGCCCCCACTGAGGGTGCTATAAAGTAGTCACAGATGCATTGATTTTAGCGGTCAGTATTGTTAAGCTCCTACTACCCTCCTGTTGCTGATTGACAGGTTTCTACCTATGCATTGTATAGGTAGAAATCTGTCAATCATTGACAGGTATGAGAGGGGAGTGGTAGCATTGGACTCTCGCAGCAAGAACTTAGATGTAAATTCTTTAAAACCACATTAGCATGTCTGTAACTACTTTATACTACGTTTATTGAGGGCAGTAACAAAGGTGCCTTAATCAAAACTGCACTCAAATTCCCAGATTTACTATTCGGTTACAACTAGACACTGGTGTAAACGTGACACATCTTTGCCGCATTTAGTTTGGGATAAAATGTTTTGACTTGCTAAACATGTGGATTCTCAGAAAAAAATCTAAAGATATGCCAAATTTAACATCCAGCATCAGTCATTGTGATAAATCTGGAACATCTTCAAGCTGCCTGTCGGAGTTTATACTGTCTGACTATTAGTAAATCTGGGTCTGCGTCTCGCCATAAAATTCACAATATGAATGTCTCACATGCAGATGAAGCTTTAGGGTCTGTTCACACAGAGGAATTTGGAGAGAATTTTTACACAGTCCTCTCACAATCCTCCCGTAAAACTGGCCTTCTATAGTTTTCACTGTGAGGCAATGACGTGCAGAAAGCAGAGGCATCATTCCCAGTCTTTTTTCAAGGCAGAATCAGTGCTGAAACCACAACTCGTGCCCTCAGGCTGGTTAGCACCATTGTATGAGTAAACCCGCTCCAGAAACCGAAAGGTGCGGCTTTAGCTTTCTGCCGCAGATTGCGTTGGGGAATTTTTGAGGCAGTACATATAGTACAAATCCACAAGTATATTCCAACTGGAGAGATTGTATACAACAACAATTAATCTAATGAGGCTGATCTTCAATAGCAGACACTGGACTATGTAAGTGTAAAGGGACCCGGAATTTGCTTTTTTTTTAGGGGTTGGTGATACCCTCAATGTTAAAATGTGGGAAACCTCTTTAATGATATCTACATAAATTAAAATGTTCTTAAAGGGTAGGTGTCTCCAGGAAATGACCTATAGTTTATATGACATTTTTATAGTAAATATATTTATTTAAGAATCCAGCTCTTGCCACTAAGGCTAGGTTCACATAACTGCGCTGGTCTCTCTGTCGTTTGGGTCCACCATTGACTATAATGGGGTCCACTGGGTGTCCGCCATTTCAAAATTGAAACAGGCGTAGATAAAAGTCCTCTGTGCAGGACTTTTCTCTCCACCAATTTTTGGTGGTTTCAACGGAGACTAGCAGATTCATTGGGGCCTGTGAGCACAGCTGCAAAACCAGACAGGAATAGGACCTGTCCTAAGTTTTGCGGCACAGACCGTCGGAACCCACACGGATCTATGGCAGTCACGATCATGTGCATGGGCCCATACAAAATGAATGGGTCAGTGTGCTATCCGTGAAGAATCTGGATAGCACACGTTCGTGTGCATGGTCCCTGAATATAAAATAGTTTGTGACTTCCTGTCTCCTGGAGATGGACCATGAGCCATAGACTCAATGGTCTGGATCAGACCCTATTGACTTCTATGGGAGAGTTTTCTAAGCATGGTCTGTGACCTGTGCAGAGAGGGAAGTAGATAAGCCTTGAAATCATGTATTGCGACAAGTGGATTCTGTGTCTTATCCACATATATATGATAGCTGTGATCATCAGTGTGATGATAAGTGAGGGAACTACTGCAAATAATTCTTCTACAGAAAACAGGAAGTTTGTGCATATAATTTAGCTTAGTGGCCAGAGTCAGAACTGCAGGAATTTTAGGAGGTTTTTTTTTTTTTTTGTTTTTTTTTTAAATATTGATAATAACATGGAAGATTTTAAAAAACCTTACCAAAAAGTCTTGTTTTAAAAATAGGTAATTTTGTGGCAACACATTCCCTTTAACAGCACTATTGTTATATCCTATGTATGAAATGTGGAGAAAGTAAATAGTCCAGTACAAAGAAAAAAGAACTATATACTTTATTCATAAGTGAAAACAATACAAAATAATTACAGTGATGGAACTGCATTCATAAAAAAGAACATAACCTACTTGAATGTCATATGTCGTATGTACTTTGGTCAGAATCTGACAATACCCGGAACCTATGAGCAGACAGTGTGAAAGCAATTGTTTTACTGGAATCTTACGTACTGAGGTCCAGGATGTAAACACTAATCTGTCTTTGTGTTCTACTGATCTTAGTCCAGGGATATGTGCTTAGTTGTAATGCACCATACAGGATACTGATAAGAATTATTTCCCTTACGCGTCATGTTTAAAATACACCCAACGTCACACTTACCAACCACTACGAGCAATGTCCATATTAAATATATCCCGCTGTTGAAGCAAGTTGCATATTGACGGAATAGGCACATGCATATGGGTGGCAGCACAAAAAACAAAATGTTGCTGATCTATAATATAAAAAAAGAAATTCAAAATAAAATATCAAAGAGTGATGCAACTAAATTAATGTAAAGCAAATAAAAAAAAAGAACAATAAATATTAAACAGAAGCAATAAGAGAATGTGTGTCAAATGTCAGCTGAACTGTGCCACAGCTCTGAACAATCCAGCTAGAGATTTCATTTCTAGGGCAAACGTCAATTTTCTTAACAATGTGACTTATAGCAAATATCAGGGCTGTGGAGTCGGTACGCCAAAGCCCCGACTCCGACTCCTCAATTTCCCCTGACTCCGACTCCAGCTCCGACTCCGACTCCACCAAAATAGGCACCGACTCCGACTCCACAGCCCTGGACTGCTAAACCTTATAGGTTCACTCAGAACTCAGTCCCATCATTATATGAGGAATAGAACAGACCTTTACAGGACATTTCATCATTTTCAACATTTCATCATTTTCCCAAATTCTTATGAAAATATATTCAGCACATACTACATTGTACTACTAACTGTACCAATTTATTATATATTTTGGGAGTCGGAGTCGGTCCATTTTATACCGACTCCGACTCCACCAAAATAGGCTCCGACTCCGACTCCACGACTCCGACTCCGACTCCACAGCCCTGGCAAATATTATATTAATTTAATGAATATGTAATAATAATTCTGTATTTCCTAACCCTGTCATCCTATTATACAATATAGCACCTCAATTATGCAGTGAATGCTCTGCACAGTTTACCTATGCTAAAGTAGCTTTATGTCTTTTTCTCACTTAGAATGTGAACTGTACTGCAACCCTACATGTTATCACTGCTGACTCTGCAGTTAGTATTAGCATATAAAGGTTACAATGACCAGCAGAATGCAGTCTGCAAGGATTCTGAAATTTCACACAGTTGATATTCATCCCCACTTTGCGGGAAAATACGTGCAGCGGAAATGCCGTGATGGTTTTGGAAATTGTAGCATGTCAATTATACCTACAGAAACGCCGCTGGTTTCCTTATAGGTATAATTGAAGCAGAAAATCCGCAGAGGAAACCTCTGCAAACTTTCTGTGCAAAGCGCTGCGGGAAGAACCGCAATGCGTTGCCGCAGTGGTTTTTCCTGCAGCGCTTTTATGCCGCGGGACGCTACGTGGGGCCTTAGCCTTAAAATGTTTGTCCAAGGGTTGACATTGATGGCCTATCCGTATGATAGGTCATCAGTATCAGATTGGTGGGGGTCCGAAGGCCGGCACCATCATTGATCAGCTTCTGTGGCCACCACATTGTATCAACCCTTTGACAACCTCTTCAAGATTGAGCTTTGCTTTATGTTGATTCAGGGAGCAACCTTTATATACTGTAAAAGCTTCACAACACTTTATTTGCTGTACTTTAGGTCAAGGTTTCACAATGCTACTCTTCTTATAACCAGCACATAAATATTAGCATCCACTGTATATGGTTTTCTAATGGTTGTAACTATATATATATTGACACGAAACTTTTATATTACTTTAGGCATGTAAATAAGCATGAAAATGCATGAAATCCCTTTCGTGTCATAGCCTAAACAGTACATAATGATTGCATACAATTCTTGTTAAATCTAAGGTTCTTCCATAACAAGAATGCAGAGTAGTCACAACACAAACTGACGTCACTTTTGAGAAAGAAGACTGTGATTATTAACACTGCTTGAGGCTAACTGTGCAGGAAGAAATGCATGGAAGTGTTGACATTGATATCAATTGTCTGTGACCTGATATAAAGCCAAATTCTGATCAAAACAAGAAGTAACTCATGTGGTTCTGGCGACATAGAGGACACAAGAGGCAGAACACTTTGTTCACTTGCCTATGTGATTATTTACGGAGCGCAATAACTAATCTTTTAATCATGTCCTAGTTGATAGTAAATGATTATCCTTCTATGAGACATCTCTTAAACATTGCTCCACCTAGAGTTTAAATAGAGGTACTGCATTATATGGATCTTAGTATAAATTACAGCAATGTGCATTATATGTTACATTCTACATAAATGTATTTAAAGAAGTTTACAATGTATTGACCAGATCTGAGGTAGCTTATATCCAAGATGATCAGTAAGATGATTAGCCGCAGATTGTAAAAGAGAACAGTGTATGCAGGTAATATATTAAATTATACTGCATGTTGTAGCTATCACAATAGCCATAACATATGCAGTTACACTGATTTTACTATAGTAGGCCATGAAAAAAATTAACTAAAGAGGAAAAATGAGGCTACTTGGAGACAATAATGTATAATTTTTCTTTGCCTGTATTGTTATTTATGTATCTGAAGATGTTTTTAAGTGTCCTAAGTATATGATGGCGCTATACAAGTAAGCATAATAAATACTAAATAAATAGGTAGCTGTAGTGCTACAGTAGGTGCACTAGATAAGATATTTGATGTTGCATGTGGTAGAAATATATTTTATGGACAACAGAACTAATAAACATTCTACTACCTATACTGTATGGATGAGAGTATTGGGACACCTACACATTACAGCTACAAAATATCTTATGACATCCTATTCTTAATCCAAAGGCATTAATATAGAGTTGGATCAGCCTCTGCAGGTAAAAAAATCTTCACATCTTTCTACATGATTTTGGACTGTGTTTGTGTGAATTTTTGCCCATTTAGCTAGAAGAACATTTGTGAGGTCAGACACTGATGTTAGAGGAGAAGGCCTGGCTCGCAATCTCCATTCTAGTTCATCTCAAAGGTATGTGATGGGGTTGAGGTCAAAGCTCTGTATGGACTGGTCAAATTCTTCCACACCAAACTCATCCAACCATGTCTTTATGGACCTTGCTTTTTGCGCTGGAGCAGTGATGCTGGAAGAGATAAAGGCCTTCCCCAAACTATTCCCACAAAGTTGGAAGCATTCAATTGTTCAAAATATCTTGGTACGCTGAAGCATTAAGATTTCCCTTCACTGGAACTAAGGACTCTAGGCCTTAGTTCGTTTCCTTAGTATTCACCAAACCCAGACTCATCCATCAGACTGCCAGATAGAGAAGTGTCATCACTCCTCAGAACATCTTTCCGCTGCTCTAAAGCCACTGTGGGGACATGTTGTAAAGTATTCTGAGGCTTATCATTTTTCTTGGTGACGTAAGACTGGCAAACATGGAAACCCATGCCATGGAGCTCCTGCCACACAGTCTTTGTGCTGATCTTCATGCCTCAGTTGGCAGAGTTGGCAACTTTTATGTAATATGCACCCCTATACTCTGCAATCTGTAACTTTACGTGGTCTGCCACTTCATAGCTGAATTACTATGGTTCCTAAATAGTTCCACATTTCAATAACACGACTCACAACTGATAGTGGAATATCTAGGAGGGAAGTAAATTTCACAAACTTAATTCTTACTACAGCGGCATCATATTACTGTAACACACTGGAATTCAGGGAACTCTGCAAGCCGATTTAATTTAAAAAAAAAAAAAAAAAGGGGAAGGGGTACTCACTTGGTGTGCCGCACAATAATTAATGTCGTGGACCTCTACATAAAAGTTATTATAACAGGACTTGCAGCTGTAATACAGAGAGTAGATTACCTTTAGTAGTATTACAGCTGTGTGACCCTGGCCAAATGTGTTTTCATATGTGCATTGGATGCTCTGTTAGAAGCTTGCAGTGCAGGTAAAAATATTTTAACACATGCTGCGCTGTTTTGTGCAGTAGAAAGCCAGTGACCCCTATAATTCTCCTTATTACCCCCATACACAGTATAATTTTCCTTAGTGCGACTATACACATTATGCCCCAGTATAAGTTCTCCACATAGTATAGTGCCTCATTAGTACCCCACACAGTGTTTCTCACCTATACCCTGTGTGTTTTATTCCCGATGATCACTCTGTGCTGTCTTTCAGCCTCTGGCACCTGTACCGATCTCATCCTTGGCTGTGAGTGGTGGACCATGTGACTGTACACGTCACTCAACCTCCTCCACCGCTTCTGGTTTACTTGCAAAGCGCAGGGGGATACTATAAAGGAGACTGAGTGACGTCTACAGTCACATGGTCCTCCAATCACTGCCAAGGTATGGATGAGATTACATGTGCAGGTACCGGAGGCTGACAGACCAGTGGCGAGCGATCACCAGGAATAAAGCACAGAAGCTGCTGTGCCAGGAAATAAGGGCTTGCATGCCACTCTTGGCATGCATGCCGGGGGTTGCAGACCCCTGTACTGGAGCCTTACTAAGAGGTCCGACTCTGACTACAACACAACTAAACAGGCCAGGCTCCAGGACCAGGAGGTGAGCATAATGCAGTAGACAACTGTAAATAAGTTTCTCTAAGGACAGGTCAGCAAGCAATATTTTATTGAAGGGGATGTCTAATGATGACAACCCCTATTTGTATGACCTAACAGGGTAAATGTCTGACCAGAGACAGTGCTGGTTTCTATTAGAAAAGGGCTTATTTTCATGAGATAACCCATTTAAGTAAATAACTTAACATATTGATACAGACCCAAGTGACTTCCCATAATAGGAAAGTCTTTCAAATAATAGGAACTACAGACTTCCTAGTCCATTCCCCTGAACTTTGAAACCAGAAGAATCATTTATACTGAATAAAGTTACTATCTATTAAAGTGTAAGTCGATTTTTATTTATTTTTCTATAGTGCAAGTATTTCTCCTGTTTTTACATCTTATGTGATTCATTCTGTCCGTATTTTGTACACAATCAGTCTCAGTTTGAGAATATGCCGTCTACAGCAATAAATCAGTCATTTCCAGGAGAAAGCTGGATTCTAATTCCTAGTAACCCAGCTGTGTTGTGATAAACTGTCTCTATATATTGCTGATATCTCTCTGTTTGAAAAGCTCTCCTTTTCCTTATTCTTCAGACGGATTCTGCCTGAAACCCCAATTGAAATCAATGGGAGACAGATTTTGGAGTGTTTTTTAGGCTGAGGCCCCACGTTGCGAAAAAGCAACATTTTGACCGCGGATTTTGGTGCAGATTTTCAGAATCAGCTTCCAATATCAGCTTTAAATTCATGAATGAGATTTTTTTCTGCCTGACCAAATGTGAACTTATAGTGGGCAAAAAAGTATTTAGTCAGCCACCAATTATGCAAGTTCTCCCACTTAAAAAGATGAGGCCGGCCTGTAATTGACATCATAGGTAGACCTCAACTATGAGAGACAAAATGAGAAAACAAATCCAGAAAATCACATTCTCTGATTTTTAAAGAATTTATTTGCAAATTATGGTGGAAAATAAGTATTCGGTCAATAACAAAAGTTCATCTCAATACTTTGTTATATATCCTTTGTTGGCAATGACAGAGGTCAAACGTTTTCTGTAAGTCTTCACAAGGTTGGCACACACTGTTGCTGGTATGCTGGCCCATTCCTCCATGCAGATCTCCTCTAGAGTAGTGATGTTTTGGGGCTGTTGCTGGGCAACATGGACTTTCAACTCCCTCCAAAGGTTTTCTATGGGGTTGAGATCTGGAAACTGGCTAGGCCACTCCAGGACCTTGAAATGCTTCTTACGAAGCCACTCCTTCGTTGCCCTGGCGGTGTGCTTGGGATCATTATCATGCTGAAAGACCCAGCCACGTTTCATCTTCAATGTCCTTGCTGATGGAAGGAGGTTTCACTCAAAATCTCACGATACATGGCCCCATTCATTCTTTCATGTACACGGATCAGTCGTCCTGGTCCCTTTGCAGAGAAACAGCCTCAAAGCATGATGTTGCCACCCCCATGCTTCACAGTAAGTATGGTGTTCTTTGGATGGAACTCACTCTCCTCCAAACACGACGAATTGTGTTTCTACCAAACAGTTCTACTTTGGTTTCATCTGACCATATGACATTCTCCCAATACTCTTCTGGAACATCCAAATGCTCTCTAGCAAACTTCCGACGGGCCCGGATATGTACTGGATTAAGCAGGGGGACACGACTGGCACTGCAGGGTCTGAGTCCCTGGCGGCGTAGTGTGTTACTGACGGTAGCCTTTGTTACATTAGTCCCAGCTTTCTGAAGGTCATTCACTAGGTCTCCCCGTGTGGTTCTGGGATTTTTGCTCACCGTTCTTGTGATCATTTTGACCCCACGGGGTGAGATCTTGCGCGGAGTCCCTGATCGAGGGAGATTATCAGTGGTCTTGTATGTCTTCCATTTTCTAATTATTGTTCCCACAATTGATTTCTTCACACCAAGCTGCTTGCCTATTGCAGATTCAGTCTTCCCAGCCTGGTGCAGGTCTACAATTTTGTCTCTGGTGTCCTTCCACAGCTCTTTGGTCTTCACCATAGTGGAGTTTGGAGTGTGACTGTTTGAGGTTGTGGACAGGTGTCTTTTATACTGATAACAATTTCAAACAGGGCCATTACTACAGGTAATGAGTGGAGGACAGAGGAGCCTCTTAAAGAAGAAGTTACAGGTCTGTGAGAGCCAGAAATCTTGCTTGTTTGAAGGTGACCAAATACTTATTTTCCACCATAATTTGCAAATAAATTCTTTAAAAATCAGACAATGTGATTTTCTGGATTTGTTTTCTCATTTTGTCTCTCATAGTTGAGGTCTACCTATGATGTCAATTACAGGCGTCTCTCTTCTTTTTAAGTGGGAGAACTTGCACAATTGGTGACTGACTAAATACTTTTTTTCCCCACTGTATCCTCTCTCCACCTTATCCTCTCGTCCCAACACGTGCCCCTTAGATATAAGAGAGGCAGTGAGGACCATGCGTGGATCCCACTGCTGAACACCCACAGTGGTACCAGTGCACAGGGCAAATGCGCAAGCTCTAGGGAGGGAAAGGGACCTAAGCAAAAAGCATGACACCCCACATGAAGAGGAGACCTCACACCACAGCATCTAAGAGAGGTATCAGAGAGAGACAACAAAAGGACCAAAATTCCCTTGTATTATGCAGAGACTTTTCAACTCCACAGGGAGCACTAGCAATATGGACAAAAAGGTCTAGAGGCCAAGCTGTTATGTGTAATAGACACAGGAGCGCTGAATTACAGAGGCATAAGGTTGATTATCACGTGTGTGGCTCTGTCTGGTGCATAACCAACATGAGAGTAAGTGTGAAGGAATTTATGAAACATAAATATCTGAGTGTGTATGTGCCATGTGAATGCATAAATCCATCATAACCAATGTTATGATTAATAGGACAGCAGATATGATGGTGGTGTTAATGTGGTACACCTACTATTGCTTGTGGTTTTCAAGCTTTGTTGGTGTTTCCATTGTTTATTTGCTCCAATATGTCAAGAGAAAATCAACAAGGTTAGAATTAGAAAAACCAAAAAGAACCAAAAAAATAATGACCCAGGCAAACAGATAAAGTATTCAAAGCAACCCCTGACAGTAAAAGTGGCCTTACAAGTGGATGTCAGCATAAACACTGAGAACTGGTAAAGGTTGGTATATTCTGATGTGTTCACGTGAGCAGAAAGAGCTGCTGGACAAAATTAGTCAGCGTATTAATTAAACGACTTTTAACACATGTTGAATAATAAATTAAGATTACACAAAACGTCTCTCTGTCAGGAGTCCTACTTTATGATGTTCTTATATGGTAACCAATAACAATGGCCCCAAAATGTACTCTACACCTAGAAATATCCTCAAAATCAAGTTAGAAGTCACCAATATGTAAATTATAGATTGTGAACCCAAATCTACAGCAGAGATGGCGGTTATAGGCACAAACAGGTCAGGCTCATTGTTAAATAGATATATAGATACAGGTGGCCTAGATAGATAGATAGATAGATAGATAGATAGATAGAGGTTACTGCAGATGATTTTAGCACCCTAGATACACATATATCATTAATAGTTGGATCAGAAAAATGATCTATTTGCCTATGTAAACTTCACCAGTCCTATAATTTATGCAGTTTTGTGATAGTTATTATTCTTTGAGAAAAATCAATAGATAAAATAAAGGTTAAAAAAGTAAAATAAATGATGCATAGTCTAATACTTACAGTATTATAAAACTCTGCAATGGTGGGGACAATTTTGTAATTGTCTTCACACCAGTCCACCTCTGAGCTCCCAGCCTGAAGATGATCCCATAACTTCAATGATGCCATAGCTGGATCACTTTTGTGACTGCTGACCAGGTATGTGACCTTATGCTGTAGTCTTGTGTGTCTTGTGCCCTGACTTCAGAGAAGACTTTGTAGTTGCTTGCAGTTGACCTCAGTGTCACTGGACAAAGCAGCTGATGAGACACTTAGTAGGGCACCAGTGTTTCTAGGGCTTCCCTTGGTCATTGAATGGAGAAGCCTGTCTACAGATGTACAAGCTGCCTGTATAGATCCTGCAAAGATCCTACAGCCTAATAGTCCTCAACCTCAAAGCAATAATAAGGAGGCTCAACCGGGCAGTTGTGAGGACAAGGCATTTTCAGTATACAGTACAGCTCTTCTGTTCCTTACCATCTGCTTGATCCTCCAACTGAAGCTGATACTTAAAGGCGTCCATAAACAGAAGGTGATCCCTCCCTATGGGTGGCAACCAGTGATGCACATGAACTGCCTCCACGCCTCTGCCAGCCTCTAGATTGTTTACGTGCTACAGTAGCAGAGCAGGGTATCAGGCTGAGCCTAGATTAGCATGTCTGCCAGTGACATCCGCCTCCTGTGTGTGTGTGTATGTGTGGGGGAAGTCTTGTGCTCTAGTCTTCACTTCATAACCTGCACATGTATCAGTGCCAGCTATTTATTACACACATTGCACTCCGGAAGGAATGTGTAAGGATAGCCTCCCTGTCATTACCCTGTAGTGATATCACCAGTCAGCTACACATACCAGTTGCACATATGCCATGCTGGCAAACCTGATCTGAACAACGTTAGTCAGATGATACAAAAATTATCATATTTAATTTTGATATGTCCTGGATATATATTCATGCATTACTGGATGATAGATTAAAGGACCCTCGATGCATGTACAACTTCGGCACATATACTGCATAAATTTGGCAAATATGGCTACAGGTGAATGTTCAATCACTGAATTACTACTAAAACATATGGATTATTTTCTACTGATTGTTACAGAAAAATTCACAGATGCTGTATGGTACTTTATCATCACTCTTCATATCACTACCTATCTCTAGCTAAATGTTCACGCCTTGATCTTAAACAGGTAGCATCACCTTCACTCCTATAACAGGGTGTTTCTACACTCATGGACAAAAAAAATAACACTTCGAGATACAAATATGTCGGATTACTGCAAAACTCCGCATGTAGTTATGTCTCAGGCAAATATGGAAATCATTACAGGCGTGGTCTGATTAGACACTGGGTCTTGCCGCAAGATGGCAAGGAAGCATTTTCCCTGCCCAATAAAAAGGCTCTTGGAGGCTACTTTTGGGTAGTGTACCTCATGGTGAGAGATCACTGACTGCTAGACATGCCTCTACGACACTCTAAGACATTTGGCCAAGTTGACAGACTTTGAGAGGGGCATATCATTGGATTGAGAAAAGCAGGATGGTTATTTTGTTTAACTGACAACCATCTAGGCCGTTCTGACCTAGCTAGGGGGTGTAGGGAACAGTGGTTATATGAGGGCATGAACACATGACCAAGACTCCAGAAGGGCCAGCAAGACCACCAATATAGAGAACTGTTTGATTCAGCGACTGTGGAGAAAAACACTACCATATGGAACCTGTATTCCTCAATGCAAAACCATATTTCATCTTGTGTCCTGTCTAGAGGCAGACAACAGAGTATTAGAACCTCTTTTCAATTGGACAGGGTTTTTTTTTGTATATTTTTGATAGTGAGCGTATATAAGACATTTATCTTCATTCCCATTGTCCTAATAGGTGCGAGACCCAGAAGTGAAACACTTACCTATTATACATTTATGGTATATACTGTCCATATACCATAAACATCTCAGAGCTCTAGATTGTGCCTTTTCTCTTCTGGATATTACACTTCAACACTGATTGGGTGGAGAACGATTATAAGGGGACACTGCCCCATATGGTAATACTCAGATGTCAACATATTTATAAATCTCTAGGAGGAAGTGAATAGCACAATTTTTAAGTTATAAACAATTAGAACATTTTCAAGAGAAAGTAACCTGGATTACCTGGATTTTGCATTAGTTATTCCTAAAATTTGTTCTGATAGTTATCTTAATCACAATTATAAACGAACACAATCTAAGCAGACTAATAACACACAAACAGTTGAATTGTATATTTTTGGAGTATATTGAGTGAACATCCGTAGTGCAGGGAGAAGTTAAGCTGCTGTCGCTTGTTCTCAACATAGTCATAGCCGTATTCAGTGCAAGGGCCACAGGTGCTTTCACTTTTAAGTCAGTTAAACATCAATTAATTACTAGCAAAACCACATGACTGGTAATGAGAAATAGCCTGTAATTAATCAGTCTTTCCTTACGTATAAGTGAGGCTGGGTTCACATCTGCACTGCAGTCACCAGACTCCATTGCAGACACCGCTGAAAGTCTGTGGAGAGAAAAGTCCTGAAACGGCAAAGACCCGGTGGACCCCATTATAGTCAATGGGGTTTGCTAGTGTCCGTGTGTAACTGTTGTTTTGGTCCCCTGGAAGACCCGAATGACGGAGACCACGGGCTCAGTGTGAATCTAGCGTAAAAGCACCTGTGGCCCCTGCACTGACTGCAGCTATGTGTATGTTCTAAACCACAGGTGTCAAACACAAGGACTGCGGGCCGAATCCGGCCCGCTGCCTTCTGTTATCCGGCCCGGCACTTATCTGGCCCGCAGGGGCGCGGCATTTTTTATTGTCTATGTAATGTAAACCAGCCCAGGACAGGCCGCTTAAAAAAAAACAAAAAAAAACCAAAGCTGCGCGATACCTGTCCTGGGCTGGTTTACGAGACCTCTGCATGTCATCGCGCCTCCTACGCTGACACGCAGACGTAGCGGACAAGAAGAGGAGGAGGCGGCGGCTGCATCAAGGCATCGGAGGTAGGTGAGGATAAGTTTTATATATATATATATATATATATATATATATATAAATAGGCCGTTGCCTGCTGGAGTATCCCCGGCACGTAACGGCCTATTTACTTAACGATCCCCGCTGCTGGTTGTGGCCGCCCCCGCTTCCCCTTCTGCTATGGGACGCAGAAGCGGCTGTGTGCAGGAGCGGGGATGGTAAGTGAGGCCGCGGCCCGCGAACCCCATCAAATACTACTAATATTATACTTGGAGACCCAGGGGAGGTGATAAACATAAAAACCAGAGTTACCTCTCCGGCGATCCGATGTTACTCCCAGCAGGCTTCAGCCTTCTTTGGTGACGTCGCAGGCGTCACGTGAGCCGGGCCGACGTCATTATGTCGCGATGCCGGTCTGTGCGACATTGAAGAAGGCCGAACGCAGGGAGAGCACTGGAGCCCAGGTAAGTAACACTGGTTTTATGTTTGTCACCACCTGGGTCTCCGATCATTATACTCTGGGGTCTGAAAAGACCCCACAGTATAATAATAGTGCATGGGCGGGGGGTCACTATGGGACATAAAACCATGTGCAGGGGCCACTATGAAGCATAATACCGTGTGCAGGGGCCACTATGAAGCATAATACCATTTGCAGGGGCCACTATGGAGCATAATACCATTTGCAGTGGCCACTATGAAGCATAATACCGTGTGCAGGGGCCGCTATGGGGCGTAATACCGTGTGCAGAGGCAACTATAGAGCATAATACGGTTTGCAGGGGTAATCGGTATTTGTATATTGCTTAATTTTTGATATATTCAGAAAACGAAGATAGTGTGTAACATGCCAATGTCTTAGGTTTTAACAATACATTATGTTCTTCCTGGTTGCCCTCAAAGGGCTGATTGTAACAGTAGTAATGTACAAATGTAACTACTCCTTAATAGCTCGCTTATCTGTTAAGGAGAAGTTACTTTTATACATGTGTAAAATAATCTTGGCCCCGTGAGGCTGAAGTGGACCCCGGTGAAAATGAGTTTGACACCCCTGTTCTAAACACTGGGGGGAATTTATCAAACCCCAAAGACCTTTTTGATTTCTGCATCACTTACCCCACTTTTCAAAAATGTGCAGAAAAGAGTGGTGTCTGTACTCCAGATTTATCAATTGCAAATGGTGTCATGGAAAGACTCCATGAGAAAGCTGCTGGTTTCGAAAAAAAAAAATAACAAGTTTGCCTGAGACTTGATAGATGTTCCATACTACTTCTGTACAATGCTGTCTAGGGAAGAAAAGAACACTACACACAAACACCAAAACTAAGTATGAAGCATAATGGAGGAAGCTTGATGGTTTTAGGACTGTTTTGCTGCCTACAGGCCTGAATGCATTGTGATCATTGACAGCATAATAAATGTAAAGGTGTGTCAGAACCAAAGAATGTAAGGGCAGCAATCCATGACTTCATTCTAAGTAGATGATGATGGTTGATGCAACAAGACATTTATGCAAGCAAAGCAAATAAGGAATGGTTGAAGAGATCTTTGCACAAAAGGCATCCCAGAAATATTGAGGAACTGAAGCACATTTGCAGGGAGGAATGTATCAAAATTATTTCTCAATGTTGTGCAAATTTTATTTGCAACTACAGACAATGTTCTAAAAGGTATTAAATCTAAGGGTTCACTTACTTTTTTGTACTTACACTGTGGATGTTTCTGCAATATGCTCAAAAGCAGACATGAATGATACAACTATTTCTGTGTTAGTAGTTTAGTTAGATTGTGTGTCTAGGATTGCTAACAATAAGATCGCATTACATTAGAAATCAATGCAGAAATCCAGGTAATTCTAAAGGGTTCACTTACCTTTTACAGAAACTATATGTATAGTAAAGACACTTGCTCAATTATTACTGTTTGTCTATAAGCCAAATGTAAAAGTTTCAAGTCAATTACAGTTTAGCATGTCACTAAGATCAGGGCCAGCGTTAGGGGGGGGGCAAACTGGGCAATTGCCCAGGGCCCCGTCCCCAAAGGGGCCCCCGGGATCCGGAACCTGATGACTCCGGATCCCGGAGTCAGGCCCGGCCAAAGCAATAACAGAAAGGGACTACAGGGCCCCTTTACGAGGTGAGTAAAAATAACAAACATTTTTACTCACCTGTCCTTGGCGTCCGACGTCATCTTCTGGCGTTCCGGACATCACTGCTGAGGCGCTGAGGCCTGGCCTCAGCGGTCACATGGGGCGTGCTCACGTAATCGCTGAGGCCCAATCACAGGCCTCAGAGGTGACGTCCACAACGCGTGACGTCAGCCGCAGAGAAGAAAAAGCCAGCGCCGACGGGGATAGCGGAGCAGCGCAAGGAGGTCCAGGAGAGGTAAGACAAGGTGAGTATAACTGTTTGTTATTTTACCTTACTTACCCCGGGCCTTCGATTATTATACTCTGGGGTCTGAAGAGACCCCAGAGTATAATATAATAATAGCACTGTAGGGCCCCTGTGGAGCATTATACTGGGGGCCCTATCTGGATAGCATATTATACTGGGGGGCCCCCTCTGGATAGCATATTATACTGGGGGGCCCCCTCTGGATAGCATATTATGCTCCAAAGTGGCCCCACAGAATATAACATGTTCTCCAGACCCCCCCCCCCACTTTATAATACTCCATAGAGGCCCCGCAGAATATAACATGTTCTCCAGAGGGCCCCCTCCCCAGTATAATGCTCCACAGTGGCCCCACACAGTATAATACGCTCTCCAGCCCCCCCCCCCAGTATAATGCTCCACTGTGGCCCCACACAGTATAATATGCTCTCCAGAAAGGCCCCCCAGTATATTATACTGTGCGGGGCCACCGTGGAGCATTATACTGGGGGGAGGGGGCCTCTGGAGAGCATATTATACTGTTTTGGGCCACTGTGAGTATTATACTGGGGAAACCTCTCTGCCTCTCTGGGCAGTATATTATACTGTGTGGAGGCCATTCTGGAGCATGTTATACTGAGTGGGGTCACTGTGGAGCATTATTCTGGGGGGGGGCATCAGCAGAGCATATTATATTGCGTGGCGCCACTGTGGAGCATTATTTGGGGGGGACTAATGAGCATTATACTAGGGGGCCCTCTGGGGAGCATATTATACTGCGTGGGGCCTACTGTGGAACATTATACTGGGGGGGATGCTCTGGGGAGCATAATATATTGCGTAGGGCCACTGTGGAGCAAAATACTGGAGGGGGCACTGTGGAGCATTATACTAGCGGGGGCCCTCTGGGAAGCATATTATACTATGGGCCACTGTGGAGCTTTATACTGGGGGAATGGACAGTGTGGGGAGCCTGTTATACTGTGTGGGGCCACTGTGGAGTGTATTATATTGTGTGGGGCTTTTCGGGAGCATATTATACTCTGTGGGACCATTGTAGAGCATTATACTGGGGGGGACTGTGGGGAACATATTATACTGTGGGGGACCACTGTGGAGCATTATACTGAGGGAACCCCTCTGGGGAGTATATTATACTGTGTGGAGGTCATTATGGAGCATGTTATAACTGTGTTAGGTCACTGTGGAGCATTATACTGGGGGGGCATTGTGGGGTGCATATTATACTGTATGCAGCATATTATATTGTGTGGGGCTGCTGGGGAGCATATTGTACTGTCTGGGGCCACTAAGGGGTAGTATACTGTGTGGGCCACTGTGGAGTATTATACTGTGTGGAGCCTTACAAACCATGTGGGACCACAATGGGGGGCTCAGGGGAGCATTTTATACTGTGTGGGGTCACTGTGGAGCATTATATACCATGTGGGGAAACTGGAGGGCTCAGGAGAGCATTTTATACTGTGGAGCATTATATACCATGTGGAGCATTATACTGTGGGGGGTCTGCATCACAGCTCCCTCACTATAATCTTGCACATACGTGTAGTGCCCCATGGCCATGTCATTTCCCATACAGTACTGTGCATGAGCCGGTCCTGGAGTTATTGGGGCCTGCACAGTACTATAGGGGCTGACTATATGGGGAACATACTCAGTAACACCGGATAGTCAGCACATATGTAAGACTTCAGTGAAGAAGCCGCGGTGTAGGCTATTAGCAGGAAGATGTTGAGTGGGCCCCAGAACAAGTTCCTTTGGTGGGCCTAAGGCCCTTCAGTCCGACACTGTATAACGGAGAACTATTATATATAAGGATGGGTTACTATATATAATTGGGAAACTTAAGTATGAGGGGGCTATTATAAGGGGGAACTATTTATAAGGGGGGTATAATTGTTAAGTGGGCTTATTTATAAAGGGGGCTATTAGTGATAATGGGGACTATTATTTATAAGGGTAACTATTATTTATGAGGGGGCTTTTATTAATAAGGGAGCAGTATTATTTTTACGGGGTGACTGTTACTGATAAGGGGGATATTACTGATACAGGGCACTATTTATCAGTTATAAGGGAGCTATTACTGATAAAGGTGTAATATTATTTATAAGCAGGGACTATTATTTATAAGGAGGCGCTATAATAACTGATGACTGGGTGCAAAAATCTATTAGGTGGTACAAAGGTGCTCATTTGAATTGTGTGTGGTAAATGGGGCTTGTTATTACTTTTTTGTTGGCAGAAAGGAGGCGTTATTATAGGGGTTGTCACTGGAAGACGATGGTGTTGTTTGCATATCAGCATTTGGGGCCCCGCTTTTAATTTTTGCCCAGGGCCCCACTTTGTCTAAAACCGGCCCTGACTAAGATGTACCATTATTAATAGAGATGTTTCTTTTTTTGCATCACTAAGCTGCTTTTTATTCATCATTTATTTTTTTTAACAAAAGCGAACAAATGCTTTTACAGTGCAGTTTATCTCAATATAAATGTACATGCTCACGTAGAACACTTCTATATAAAGTAAAAGAGGTTCTAATTATAACTCATTGGTTAGGGGGGGTGTTCACACTACCGTTAGTGCTGTCCATTGCTAGCATCCGTTAAATGGATCAGTTAAAAAACTCATCAGTCCGTTATGATAGGCGTACGTTTTTTTTTTTGTTTGTTTGTTTTTTTAGGGACACTATCAAAATGAACATCCAATAGTATACTCCCTGTGAACGCTCCCTTAGTTATTTCTGATACATGTGATGAAGCATACTTCTCAAGTTAAAGCGGTTTTTCAGCTTCCAAAAATTAACCCCTTCAAATTCATCTGGTGTCATGTAATGCCATTTTTAATAGTTCTGTAGTGCATACTAGTAAATACTGTGTACAGAAATTTTGCACATAATTGTTCTTGTACTGTACTTTTTGTTTTTACTGAAGTAAAGAAGATATCTCCCTAACACAGATGTAGCGTTCTTTAACTTGAATCTAATAAAGTGCTGCAATTATTTATTTAACTTATTAATTATGTTAAACTTCGCTACATCTGTATGAACATGGCGGGGTGGTATGCAGGACAACAGTGCTTTCATTTTTTATGGCATAGTCATATAACAATATGGAAAATGGAGCATAGCACATGAAGGAAAAGTTGGGTTCATAGAAGCTTAACAGTTCTCTATTGTAGCTCTATAGAGTTTGGAGGTTGTACAGAACATGTGCCATGTGAGATGGGGGTGGCAGACCACAATTCTAAAAAATATGGCTTACAATTATCAATAGATTGGCATAGCAGTGATGGATTTTTTGGAAAGCTATGAATACCGTGGTCAATGCCTAGCAACATACTGCCATCAAATCAGCAGTAGATATCCTATATATTTTCTTGCACAAGTACCTCCTGTTGTTGGTGCTTGACACAAAGTGAGCTAGACGAGATATCATAAATTTCAATTTAGTAAGAAGCCAGCTCTATAGGCCTTATGTCCAGTGGTCTGCTGCCTGAGGTGAACTATAGAAAGGCACCCCCCCAAAAAAAAGATACCCACCCAGCTATCTTTGGTTTCGTGATGGGGCCCCGATAATCAGGACACGCCAATCGGCAGATCAAAAATCCCCTTATTTAGCCCCCACATAGTATAACACCCCCCAACATGCCCCCACACAATATACAACCCCATTTTTTTAGGCCCACCACACGGTATATGACCCTCTTTTTCTAGCCCACCACATGGTATATGACCCCCTTTTTCTGCCTACCACACGGTATATGACACTTTTTTTTCTGGCTCATCACATGGTATATGGTCCCTTTTTTTTTGCCCCCCACATGGTCTATGACCCGTATTTTCTCGGCCCCCCACACGGAATATGACCCCATTTTTCGGGCCACCCACACGGTATAAGACCCCCTTTTTCTGGCTCCCCACATGGTATATAACCCCTTTTTCTGGCCCATCACATAGTATAACACTTTTTTTTTGGCCCCCACACGACATACAATCCCTTTTTTTTGGCCCACCACACAGTATATGACCCCTTTTTTCTGGCCACCCACATGATATATGACCCTCTTTTTCTGGCCCCCCACATGGTATATGACCCTCTTTTTCTGGCCCACCACACGGTATATGACTACCTTTTTCTGGCCCACCACACAGTAAATGTCCCCCTTTTTTCTGTCCCATCACAGGTCATATGACCCCCTATTTCTGGCTTATCACACGTTATATAACCCCTTTTTTTTTGCCCCCTACACGGTATATGATCCCCTTTTTTTTTTGCCCCCCATATGGTATATGACCTCCTTTTTTGTGGCCCCCCACACAATATATGACCCCCTTTATCTGGTTCCCTACATGGTATATAACCCCCTTTTTCTGGACTACCATATGGTATATGACCCCCTTTTTCTGGCCCATCACACGGTATATGACTCCCTTTTTCTGGTCCACCACACAGTAAATGTCCCCCTTTTTTCTGGCCCATCACACGGCATATGACCCCCTATTTCTGACCAATCACACGTTATATAACCCCTTTTTTTGGCCCCCTACACAGTATATGAACCCTTTTTTTTTTAGCCTCCCACACACGGTATATAACCTCTTTTTTTAGCCCCCCCACATGGTACATGACTCCCTTTTTTTTGCCGCCCACACAGTATACGACTCCCTTTTTTTTGCCCCCCCACTGTATACGACCCAACTTTTTATAGTCCCCACAGTATATGACCCCCTTTTTTTTACCCCCTGTGATGATGAGAGATCCCCAAGATGTATTTTCCAGTTATATATTTCTGTGTTGTATTATCACTTACTCATATCAGGACCTCGGAATACACAAAACCTAGATTCCATGTCTCCAGGCCACAGAGCAAAAGGGATATGGTTTTATGACAATATCTTCCCCGGGAAACCTCTTACAGTCGCCCTGATAAATTCCTCGGGTACGTCCGGCCAAGGCGCAAGTTTCATGCCCACACAAGGTACTGTTCAAAGCCAGGAAAAGGTCCAGACACTGATCTCCTTACCAAAAGGGGATTGGGTGTAATCATTGGTGTCTACACAATGGTGATGTTTCCACAAACCCTATCAGACCTCTTGCTTTACTCTAAGGTCATTGGGCGAGGAGATATGACGAAACATGGTTATGGGGATTTTAGCATGGAGGGCGGGCTTTTCCTCCTGGTGACATCACTTAGGGAGGAGACCAAGTTAGTTAAATACTCTCAGACCAGGGAAAGAGGTCTCTGGTTATCTTGGGGAAGATGTGAGCACATGTGGTGCTGTGGACTGAAGCATGGGCCCTGAGGCCTAGCCATGGGGCCTGAAGCCTTCTTCTTTGTTCTGGACAGCATGTAGGAGACACATGCTCTTTTACAGACTTAAACAAGAGCCCTAGGCCCAAACACAGCTGAGGCCTAGCAAAAACAGACTACAACCTTGTTCTGGTATCTTTCTATCTTTTTATTTCCCATTTTATTTTCTGTACTGTATTTTGCTTTTACCTGTATTTGCTTGATAATCCACTAATATGTATTTCTGTATATGTTATTGTCTAGTACCGAGCCACTTGAGTTAATAAATATATAAAATTTATAAAGCTCGTTTCATATTATCCAATGAACGCGGTCACTCACGGGACATGAGTGGAAGGTAAGAAGGGTGTTCTCAGGTGTGCCAGGCGGCTTGGCAAAGTGAGATCATAACCCCTCACACACACAGCATATGATCCACCTATTTATGAACCCCACACAGTTTATGATTCCCTTTTATACCCCCCACACACAGCATATGACACCTTTTTTTAAAGTCCACCCTCAGTATATGACACCCTAATTTCCCCCCGACCCCTATCCAAAGTAGCGGGTGATAATTTTTACTCACCTGTCCATGCTCTTCTCTTGTCTGCCCTCTGCTGCCTCCTCCAGAGTGCGCTGTAGACAATGCTGTACGTAGTGTCCCAGTGTTCTTCAGTGTTGTGACATAAGTGTATCACCACCTAGAGGCGCCAGCGGAGGGCGGCCAGGATTATAATAGCCATTATGTAGTCCAAAAGTGATGGATTGTGCACAGATCCATTGAAATCAATATCTACACACATATTTCAAACTTTTCACAAAGACAAAGTTTTTGAGAAAAAATGTTACAGCATATCTGATTCTGATCCATTTTCCCAGATCAGAAAAGTGGATTCTGAGATTTCCTTGGACTGCACACTGACACTTCTCAGTCCGGCAACGGCATCTTAATAGACCGTTAGGCTGATATAGATCTGATTATTGGGCAAAAATGCCTTCCTATTTCAAACTTTAGATGCTGTTTCTATTTATGTTGCTCCACATCCACCATTTAAAATGAATATTGGCCCTTGTTTTCCCAGAAAACATTCACGAAACATGCTTTAATTGCAAAGGATTGTTTGTGCTCACAACAAAGGGGGAGTATCACTTTAATATGTTAAGATATCTGATTTCATTTACTCCCTGCCCAGGCAGCATGATAAGAATCTATTATTAATGCTGGCAAGCTGAATGAGGGATTTTCTTCATTACTCAGTGATAAGTATTAAGAAGATAATCAGAGATTCTACTATAAAGTGGATAGAAAAAGGTTTGCCTTTAATTACAGTCAGATGACACTGTCCATCTGTAGCAAGATAAATACAGAGAGAAAACAGTATAAGTATCCCTACATGTTATATAACTCTCACTGTCTGGCATATACCAGAGTAATAGTGTACTGAGTCAGTTCTACCAGACCTTAGATGAACCTCTGTTAATTCCCATGGAGGTGAAAAACATTGTGGACAAGCCACTAGGATATCATTTTCACTGTAAATGAATTATAAACATATTCAAAATATAATACATACATTCTTCTTAACATCCTACCCTACAAATCGGTTATAATTTGTATTTTAAGAAACATTAAGGGGCCAAGGTAGACCAGGATGGGGGTACCGCAGCCCATCAGATTTAATATAACACGTGCCAACCTGGACTAAAAATGTACTTCTCTTTCTCCTGTTTGCAGTTTCGGCTGCAGGGAGAACTGTACAGAATAAACCCGAAGTGGCAGAGCTGACTGTGCATGCGCGGGATCTCAACCGATTTCAACCGACCGCGTATAGCGCTGCATCGGATGCCTACACAAGGCTGAAGACAAGAAGAAGATGCAGGGGGGAGTGAACAGGAGGCAGTAAGGGGCAGCGAGCAGTTGATGACTCTGGTGTGCTCAGAGCATAATTTGCATATCAGAATAAACACTCTTTTACAGAAATGGCGGGGACTACAAGAGAATGAGAGGTAGTAGTAGAAAGGCCTTTTTAAAGGCTATTCCAATGTGCCATTACTTAAAAACATCATTTTCTAATGATAGAATCCCTTTAACACTATCTTTAATGTTACATAGCTTTCACACTCTAATATTTGTGTATATCATTCCTGTTTATGATTGACTGCATATCATGTATACTAATTGTTAACGCTTTGTGGCATACTTACCAGCCCTCTGTGCTACTGTGACTTGGGCTCTGTATTTTTTACTCTATATTCTTCTATATTTCTTTTGATATTTTTACTTAATAAAATGAAGTTTCTTATTATATTTCTGATTTGTGTGAGTTCTTTGGTTATATAGTATGGACTGCTATGTACAGTTCTCCCTGCTGACATCAGCAGTGACATCTCATTTGTATAAGGTGACCATGGCAGCCAATCACAGGCCTCAGCAGCAGAGGTGTAACTTGAAGCTCCTGGGCCCTAATACAAACTCTGTAACAAGACCTTGCTTACCATATGCTATTCATAGTATTATTATACTTTAGAGAGGCCTTTTGGCCCCATCAGCCTTCAAGGCCTTGCAGCGACTGCTACCTCCGCAGGTGACTGACTGACCTCCGCAGTCAACCAGGTAACCTGTACATAGCAACCGAAGCTGAAAATAGGGGAGAGGTGAGTACATTTATATTATTTTTTTTTAGCCCCATTTGCAGAAGCTATAAACTTAAAAAAGGACTTGAACAACCACTTTAAATAGGCACTGTTGATTCAACAAACTTTGCACAAGTTAATAGTATGGGCAATTGTAAGAAATGTTGTATTATATCTTATCAGGCTGTGTCCTCGCTCCATTTACTCTGCTAAAATAACTTTCACTGTGAAAATCCCTGCTTAGACAGATTGAAGGTCACATGACTCATCTAATTCAAATCTACACAATACAATATATACAAATGCAGGACTGCTTAAAGGGAACTTGTCAGGGCAATTTGGGGCACTAACCACCCGAAGTTCCTTATGGACTGGGTTTAATGTCCCAAATAGCCTTGCAATAATGCAATCTGTAGCCAGACCCATCTCTGGCGCTCCTGGCGCCTGTGCTTTTTTTTTCAGTGAAGCTGGAGATGTACACTCTGGTTTCACTGAAGAACTGTGCCAGTGCAGAGAATACAGCTGATAAGTGATATGGAATGCATTATAAGAGAGCTATTTGGGACACTAAAACCCTGGTCCATAAGGACCTGTAGGTGGTTTAGGGTTTCAAATCACCTTGGCATGTTCCCTTTTATATCCAATAAATAGGTCCATGTGTAATTACTTACAGACACACCAAAAAAATAA
The DNA here is from genome assembly GCA_947044405.1 of Leptodactylus fallax. Taxonomy (NCBI): domain Eukaryota; kingdom Metazoa; phylum Chordata; class Amphibia; order Anura; family Leptodactylidae; genus Leptodactylus; species Leptodactylus fallax. The sequence continues at coordinate 4,460,856 of CAMRHE010000096.1, forward strand.
GCACACAAAACCAAATACTGTAGTATTAGTACAAACATTGATAAGCATCTATATTAGAATTATACATATAACTATAAAATAGATAAAATAACCAACACAGATCAATACACATATTACCACTGAACCGCAAATATATCACATCAACCTACCCTTATTAGCTTATTACATTTATAAATAACAATCCATAGAAATAGTCCCAGAAATAGTCAGCATAAGGGTATACCCACCATTATAGATCAGCAGAACCCTAAATTGTATTTGTGACTGAGTAATTTGTGTGTTGATCCATGCTGTTTTATCGATTTTATATTTAGATGTTTATTAATGTTTGTATGAATACTATTTGTTGATGTGTGCTTATTTTTGGTGCATTCATCTCTACACAAATTTGGGGGGGAAATTAGCAGCGGGAGAGAGAGTTAGAAGAAAATAACCCGTGCTTAGACTAATATTGCAGCTAAATAGAAAGTTTCTATAACAGCCATCATAACAACTTTACTCATATTAGTACAGGTCAGCACTTCTCTGTATATGTCACACATGTTCCTGGGGCTCTTTCTGAGTGAGAAAGAAACAGTTATAGAGCAGATTCTTCTCTACTTAATATGTGCAGTGTATGGCAGCCATGCAGAGAGGAAAACTGCTAAAAGCTGCAGAATATAAGTCATATAATGACCAGAAATACTATTGCTTCTTGTATATACACACATAACATCTTATGCTGAAATGACGAGTACACTTGCCCCAAATGTGTCTGCATGGTTAGGGGCTACAATGGTGCTCATTTACTAAGCTAAATCTGCCATAATTATGGCTTAATTTGTTACAAAAAACTGACCTACATGCTGTACACAACATTTATTACATGTATTAGACACTTGGAGAGAATTTCTTTAGACTGGCATTTTTTCCTCAAGTTTTAATAAGAGTGCTGAAGAATAAATTTGGTGTATCCTCTGGGAATCCACGCATGTAGATTTGCACCATAATTCTTGCCAGTTTCTGGTGTAAAATATAGTATATTTGTCAGGGTGCAGGAACCATGCACCCTTCTTGCTAAGCCCTGCCCACTTTTCAAAAATATGACCTGGGGGTGCAGACTAGCCACAAGTCTCAAGTTTGTGTGTAAAAACTGAATTGCCCTAAATATTGCTACTTTTTTATGGCAGTTTTGTTTTATAAAGTCCTCTTTTTTGTTGTCCTATCTCACAAGGAGAAGTGGCTTAGCTGCAAAAGGCCGTGGCTTGCTGGAAACGGCCAAGATCTAAAATGCAACACTGTGTGCTCCAATTGCAACAGAATTTTGGCTGAAAATTCTAGCGCTAGTTACTACAGACATATTCCTCCACTTTCATACATACATTCAGCAAGTTAGCAAGAAGTAAAGGACAGATGGAAGAGAACTTGTTGTAGTCTGTAACCATGGAGATGCATATTTCTGCATAGTTGTTGGCAGCTACAAACCAATTACCTACAAACCTACAAGCCTATTTATAAAGTTTATTTAGATGCAATGAGCAATTAAATCATTGTTACATAGGTGGACATATGTAAATTCCCTATGCTGAGCAGTGTAAAATCATGCACTTTGCATTACTACACTGTAGTATAGACTAAAGCAGATTACTGGAAAATATAAAATGCAATGTGTTCACATAGACTAATTTATGCTGAAATTTGTAGGACATGTGCACGTGCCATATGCAAACTATTAGTGCTGAAAATGTGTATAAATAGTAGAGCTGAGATAAATAACATTTCCTTGAAACAAGAAGAATGACGCACAACTGAAAAGTTGTAGTCAGGAAGAAAGCTTCTGGTTAAGTAAAGGTTAGAAAGTCACTAGGGCATTTAACAAGTCAAGTGATCATTCTGCTAGTTAAAGGGACTTCTTTCTAAAACAATTAGCTTAACAGCTTGCCAAGTGAGGAAGTTGTTACATATTTAATGTAATTTATTAGAATAAGTTGCAGAGATTTGATAACAGTTGATACACAAGTATTGGACTAAGGATAAGACTATTAATGTTTAATTGGTGTCAGTCTTCCCCTTCATTGTGTACATAAGCACAGTGACTTTATCATACAAGCGACTGTGCCTGGTACTGCAGATAGTCGCATTTGGATTCTGTGTAAATAAGGAAGAGGAAGCAGCATTCACAGCAGTGCCCTATCTCTTTCACTGTGCTAATTGACAGGAGTCTCAAAGATTGGACCACCAGTCTATCTTAAGGATCGTTCCATCAATGTTTAAGTTCCAAAGAACTCCTTTCAATGCAAGTATAATTGGAGTTGTCTGCTTCTGGCTCTGTTCCCTATGTATGTTTCAGCAGCTGCTGTGAGAGCTGACCTGTGTGGGTGCTGGATGTCAAACACCCAACAATCTAATTTAGATTTTTCACAGAAATAAAACAGGACAAGAATAATACAGGAAGGTAGAAGATCATACCAATACAGAACAGTAAATAGCAATAGGATCGAGCACCCTGAGCGAAGCTGCAGGGTAGCTGGGAAGAGAGAAAAGGAGGGGAAGAGGGACAAGGAAAAAATAGAGGGGAAAAGAGGATGAAGTGGTGTGACAACAATGATGCAGAAAAGAGAGAGTGAGAGAGGAGAAAGACAGAAAGAAAAAAAGGAGTGGAGGGGGGTTAGAGTTGAATACAGGAAACTGAGGTGAGCTGTGAAAGCGGAAAGTGGAGCCCTAGTAAGGGCCTATAAGTCCATATAGTCCGAACCCCAAGACGGAAGGGTTCATACTACTCCACGTATCATGAGATATAGATACATGAGGTGGATATAGACGGGTAAGAGAGTTATACCTATAAGGATCATGATGGCCCGATCTAGTCTCGTGGAGGGGGTGCAGACCCAAGAAGAGCCTTATAGTCTCCAGTACATTAGAACGCCAGCCAATAGTACCAGATTTTGTCGAAAACTGCAACAGTGTCATGCAGGAAGGAAGTAAGGTTCTCCATACGCATAAGCTCATTGACCTTCAGGTCCAGAGGGAAAGAGGAGGAGGTTCTACTCACTTCCAGAATTGCGGAATGCAAGCTCGGACTGCGAGGACCAGAAACTGAAGCAGAGAACTCTTGTATGTGCAAAGCAGAGACTCTCAGTCATAGAGCAGGAACAGAGCGGGACCCAGGTGATGTGAGGTATCCATAACCTGGAAGCGGTGTGGGTGTATAGGAGAGAAAAAAAAGAGCGCTTATAGGGTAATAACGTTTGAGAAAAATGCTTATCAGTGACCCACAAAATCCTTGTGTATGGGTACTCACTTATTGTAAGATCAAATTAGGCGAAATGAATCATATACATTCCCATGTCCATGGGGATGCTGCCTTGCCTCCGTTCCACCAGGTGCAATGCCCTTCACACTGAATGATGTGGAAATAGATACAGTAATGGAAGAAACCTTCCAGGAAGGCTCTGGCGCAAATCCCTTTAAATTATTGTTACCCAATTACCCCTTCGTAGTGAGAGGCAGATATACAGGTGCATCTCAATAAATCAGAATATCTTTGAAACGTTTATTTCTTTCAGTAATTGAATTAAAAAAGTGACCTCCTATATTTTCTAGATTCTTTACACACAGAGTGTTCTATTTCAAGTGTGTTATTTCTGTAAATGTTGATTATGGATTACAGGTAATGAAAACCCAAATCTAAGAAAATTAGAATATTGTAAAAAAGTTCAGTATTGTAAATTCAGTGTGTCACCTGCCAAGGTTTCCTAAGCCTTTAAATGGTCCCTCAGTCTGGTTCAGTAGGACACACAATCATGAAAGACACTGATTATGGATTGTATTACTGAATTACTGAAATGAATGAACGTTTCAAACATATTCTAATTTATTGAGATGCACCTGTAGATTTATATCCAAAAAAGGAATATCCGCCTCTCACTGAGAAGGGGTAATTGGGCAACAATAATTTAAAGTGTTTTGAGCCAGAGACTTCCTGGAAGGTTTCTTCCATTACTGCATACGAAACCTGGAAGATGATTCTGTTCAAACTATCCCTAGATGGAGAGAGAGGGCTACAGGACCAAAAACCGTGAAGCATGGTATCCTCCTCTACTTCACATCTTCAACATATTTGTGTAGCTTGCGGAAAAAGAGGACGCGGTTTTAAAGGGACACAGTACCACCAAGATAGGATATTGGAGCTGGCCTTCTGGTAGCGGGAGCTAATCGACACTTCGTGAGTGAGACATTATATACGTTCCCTCTGCACTTGGGTAAGAGGTTGAGGTGCGTCACCCATTTCAGCATGAATGTGGGGACTACCTCAGCTGGGGGCTCAATCGGTAGTTTGTAAATGGCAGCAAGTGAAAGGCGGAGGAGTCCTCATAGAGTCATTCCAAGAGTGTATACTCATTCCTGAATTCCACGAGGAGAGGGAGAGAGTGAACAAAATGACAGAGCTGCAGCAAGCTCCAGTTGTCTAGGGCTTGGAAAACACCTGAAGGGGCAATATCAGGACCCACTTGCCTCCCAGAGTCACCACAGAGGTGTCCAACATGGTATACCCTGTGGCGGAGCCAGTTCCAAAATACCCTGTCAGAGACACCTACTCACCAACGACCGAAGGCATTTATTGACGAACTCGTAAAAGTGCCTCCCGACACTTAGCCAAGGTACCTTTAGCTTTAGCTATCTGAAAAGAGCATAGCTCTTTACAGACACATACGAGTTGGGAGTAGGTGTCAGCATTTACGTGGTGTTTATGGAAGAACTCAAACAAGCGTAGCTGTCGAAGAAGATAGTCCAAGTGTGCCTGGTGTTCCTTCTTCAAATGAGAACCGTGCTGAATATGGACTGATCCAAAAATGTAATGTTATCTATCGCCGCGGAGATCAGAAAATGGAGGTGGCAGTGTTGGATAAAGAAATAGTCAATATGAGAGTAACAGTTATGAACCGGGGAGCATAAAGCACAGCTTTGCCCGCTGTTGGGGAGGTAGAGTGAGGTGAAAGTATACGTCTGAGACGCAATACATCCCTTCAACGTGAGTAGTCTGCCCTCTCCATCATTGCAAGTCTCCAAATTCTCCCAATTCAGAGATCAAGAGATCAGTATACTGGTCCTCCTGGATTTAGGGTCAGGCGAAAGACTATGGTAGGCATGAGGGAACCAAGCATTAGAGAGCCTAAATGGTTTCCTGTAGAAACACAACATGTAATCGCTTACCTTTAAGTAAGTTGAAGAGTGCTTCTCAGGTCTGTGTAGTCCCCATACGTTGAGAGATCCCACCACGAGAGAGGTCTGTAAACTGGGCATCGACATGGCTGATTATGCAGGTTAGACTACATAGGCAGATACTCACCAGGTAAGGGAGAGGAGGAGATGGGAGAAGAGAGAGAAGAGAAGAAAAAAAAAAGAAAAAAAGGGGGAGGAGGAGAAGGAAAAGAGGAGGATCTAGAAGGAAAACAGTAGGGTATGAGAAAGTGAATAAGAGCGGAGGGGAAGGAGAGAGTTAGGAGCAGGGAGAAGAGGAAGAAGTAAGATTACAAGGATAGAGTAAAGTCAGAACGTCTCAGATAGAGTCTCAAATGGAGGGAGACTCAGATGGAGTAGGAAGTGAGGGAAGCAAGGAATCAAACATAAAGGGACCGCGAGTGCAGCAATATATAATCATCCCGTATTCCCAAGCTAGGCGGGAAGGGGACATAGGATAAAGAGTTAAATCCAAGGTCTAAAACATCATGAAACAAGGCATGCAAGTCATGTGCACTGCTAGGTTTGCCTTCACCTGTGGCAGATGGCAGAAGATTCAGGTAACTGCCCTAGTCATGTATCCAAACCCAATGGCCACATCAGAGAGAATTACTGTCACCCCTCCTGACACCCAGCACCCAGAGCATAAACCCTAGAAGCTTCTGCCACACCCTTGACTACTTCACATATACTTTCTTGGCCATTCAGTGGATTAAGTGCTACAATTATAGTTTTAATCACTATTGACTTAGAAAAACATTATTGAAACATTATTGGAGGTCAATAACTTATGAATGATTGGAGAAAATGTTGCTGGTTGCAAACAATCCTGCAATGAATATGGTTATCACCATTAAAAGGGGCTACCTAAAGAATGTAATTCATTAGTTTTACTGAACACATGCAAGCTACGTGTGTTTGGGACATCATTATGTCCTTTCAACAATTATGACTTTCATTCCGATTTCAAATATCAAGAGAATAGCAAGTTAGCTATAAAAAAAAGATCTAAAAATCAATAAATTGTGCTTGAAACATCAAAAAAAAAAAAAAAAAAACTCACCCATCAAAAACACACTTTCATATAGATTCATTGATGTAAAGAAAAAAGTTATGGTTCTGAGCATTTGTAGTTAGATTCGGATGGCACCAGCAGTCAGTGCGGAGTAGGGTCTCAACCCTTAGAATGTTGTAGATAACAGACTCCGTACTCTTGAAATTGATGCAATGAAATGTGCTTTATTCACTCTTAGTCACAGTAGGTAGAGTACAGAGGTGACGTTTCGGTCAATTCGACCTTCATCAGACTCTACAACAACAATAATATCACATAAACTAACATGCAGAATTAATAGTATATACAACAAACAATCATATCTTACAGTGATATATACATACATAAATATATACAGGTCGCATGATGGTCAGTATATGAAAATCAGAGAAAAGTGACATCCTGGGACAGGTGACAACCTGGAGTTATGTATAGGCAAAATTAGAATCATCAACCATATCTGGGGTAAGTTCAGTATTAATGGTATCTTGTGAAAAAAGTTAAGAAGAAGATTGCAGGTAGGTATATAAGCAGGAAAAGGTATGTTCATAGAAAGGGGTGTCAGACTTGTGATGGAAAATAAACAAGATCTTACTGCCTGTATGCCAATAGTTAGAATGGTTCTCAGCATTTGGTTATTGAAACACGATGAACATTATGTATTATTGTGTATGTATTGTCTATCCTTTTTGTCTTATAGTTCCATATACAAATTCCCCAAAGACTCTAAGGGATGCTGTAAAACACTGTTTTTCTGGGAAATTCCATATAGATTTTAGACTTGTCATTCTAATTTATCTCTAGTCATAGTGTCAATGAACTGAAATGAACTCTAACTTCCTCAGTTTCCTCTTTTCTTTGTGTTTAGTTTTATTAGTCCTATTGCCCTTTAGCATAGTAATTGTGTTTTAGTTTTTATTTCCACATGATGCTCTATTGAAACGTATGCTGTAAAAACATGAATGTAAAAACATTCCATTTCATGTAAAAGTTGCAATGTTCTGTTTATTTTGTATTCGTCCCACAATGGTGTAATACTATGTACTTTACATACTATGTACCGTATGTCAGTGGTGAACCTAGCCTCTTTGCTGCCTGAGGCGGACTATAGAAAGAAGCCCCCCCCCCCCCCCAAAAAAAAAAAAAATATATATATATATATATATATCTATATATAAAATTGCATTTACATGCTACAAGCTTCACACGCTGTTATCGTCGCACAATATACACAATGTGATAAAAGTTTTTAAGAATTCTTCTTCCTGTATAACTTCAGTACAGTTCAGTTACTTCAGATCAACAACACGGCATTAACAATGAAAGAAACTTCACACATCTTCTGCTTGGTGGATGGACGAGCCCACGTGGCTCCCATTCTCTATAATAGGAGCGCCGCAGATAGCTGAGTATTGGACTTCGGCTATCTTTGGCACTCCCATCGAAGTGAATGAGAGCCCCGCGGGTTCGTCCATCCACCACGTGACACACCTATATATATGGCTGCAGTCAGGCTGAATTCCCACCCAGTGGGGGTAAAAAACCAATTCTCAGGCTCAGTGGGGGTCTCAGCAGACAGACCCCCATCAATCAGGTATTTATCCTCTATCATTTAGGTGAATACAGGGCAGTAACATTTTGTGACTTACAGGTGACGTCTCTGACTAATCCTTCACATTTCCCTTCTCTTCCCTCTGGACCGCCATGACCACTTCTTCCAGCTGTGACTTGTCTCTGTAAAGTTTGCAACACAGACATCTTTGGCTCCTCATTTTTCCAGGCATCCAACCCACATTGTCCTCACCTGCACACCCATCCTGCTGCTACCCCAATTATAAAATATATGATATAACCCCCCATAATGAATAATACTCCCAAGTACATCTTTATATTAATAAAGTCCGTGTGTACCCTGTATAAATAGTGCCCCTTATTAATAATGCCCCATAGGTTTCCTAGTTAAAAGGTTTTCCAGGTCATTAATAAAATAATCAGTGGGGCTCAAAAACCCTGGACCCCCACTGATCATCTGTTTGAGTGAACTGTGGTACCTGTGTAAGCGCCGTGACCGCTTCTCTGTTTACATAGTGTCATTCATCTCATAGCGGCCATGTAATGCAAGTACAGCCTCATCCTGTACATGTCTATGTGACAAGAGTGTAATTACATCACACGGTCACTATAAACAGACAGCGTATGATATAAACAGGCGCCATAGCGCTTTCATACAGCTGATCAGAGGAGGGGTCCACTGATCTCTTATTGATGATTTGTCCTAAGGATAGAACATCAATAAAAATGAGCTGAAAAGCCCCTTTAATAAAGCCCAAGTGCCACCTTAAAGGGGTTGTCCAGGATAACCACTTTTTTAATATGAGGCTGGGGAAGGTGCTCTGGTGTCTCTCAGCACTTTCCAGTCCTGCTGCTCCGGTGTTTTCTTCCCCACAGCACTGTGATGTCCCATGTCAGCGACCTCAGCGGTCTTGTGTGGTGGGGACTTCCACCAGAAGAAAACACCAAAGCAGCAGAAACAGACCGCGGTAGGAGATATCTGAGCACAAGGGACAGGTGAGTAGGCGATTTTTTTTTTTTAAATACAGCATTACATAGTATTATGGCCCACTGCGGCCCCTGCACACAGTATTACAATGTTTTATGCTCTGCAGCAGCCCCTGCACACGGTATTATGCCCCGCAGTGGCCCCTGCACGCAGTATTATGCTCTATAGTTGCCTCTGCACACGGTATTATGCCCCGCAGCGGCCCCTGCAAACGGTATTATGCCCCGCAGCAGCCCCTGCACACGGTATTATGCTCCATAGTGGCCCCTGCACACGGTATTATGTTCCATAGTGCCCCTGAAAATGGTATTATCCTCCATAGTGGCCCCTGCACATGTTATTATGCTCCATAGTGGACCCTGCAATCGGTATTATGCTCCCTAGTGGACCCTGCATTGGTATTATGCTCCATAGTGGCCCCTGCAAATGGTATTATGCTCCATAGTGGCCCCTGCAAACAGTATTATGTTCCATAGTGGCTCCTGCACACGGTATTATGCTCTATAGTGGCCCCTGCACATGTTATTATGCTCCATAGTGGCCCCTGCAATCGGTATTATGCTCCCTAGTGGCCCCTGCATTGGTATTATGCTCCATAGTGGCCCCTCCAAACAGTATTATGTTCCATAGTGGCTCCTGCACACGGTATTATGCTCTATAGTGGCCCCTGTACACGGTATTATGCTCCATAGTGGCCCCTGCACACGGTATTATGCTTCATAGTGGCCCCTGCACAGGGTATTATGTCCCATAGTGACCCACCCATGAACTATTATTATACTCTGGGGTCTTTTCAGACCCCAGAGTATAATGATCGGAGACCCAGGTGGTGACAAACATAAAACCGGTGTTACTTACCTGGGCTCTGGTGCGCTCCCTGCTTTCGGCCTTCTTCAATGTCGCACAGACCGGCGTCGCGACATAATGACGTCGGCCTGGCTCACGTGACGCCTGGGACGTCACCAAAGAAGGCCGAAGCCTGCTGGGAGTAACATCGGATCGCCAGAGAGGTGAGTAACACTGGTTTTTATGTTTATCACCTCCCCTGGGTCTCCGATTATTATACTCCGGGGTCTGAAAAGACCCCGGAGTATAATAATAGTAGTATTTGATGGGGTTCGCGGGCCGTGGCCTCACTTACCATCCCCACTCCTGCACACAGCCGCTTCTGCGTCCCATAGCAGAAGGGGATTGATAAGTAAATAGGCCGTTACATGCCGGGGATACTTTATATATATATATAAAGAAACTTATCCTCACCTATCTCCGATGCCTTGATGCAGCCGCCGCCGCCTCTTCTTGTCCGCGACGTCTGCGTGTCAGCGTAGGAGGCGCGAAGACGTCATTGTATCGCCGCCTGCGCTGACGTGCAGAGGTCTTGTAAACCAGCCCAGGACAGGTATCGCGCAGCTTTGTTTTTTTTTTTAAGCAGCCTGTCCTGGGCTGGTTTGCATTAAATAGACAACAAAAAATGCCGCCCCCCCCAGACAGTGACGGACAGTGCCGCCTGAGGCGGCTGCCTCACTTTGCCTCACTAGCGGTGCCCCCCCTGCCATATGTAAAGCTGGCCATGCACATGAGATGACTCTTGTCTATAGGACTACCTATAAATTTGCAAGCTTGAGCAAGCAGTGCATGCATACTACATGCATACTGCATAGGAAAGGGGAGCAAGTCACAGTTCCTGTAAAGTGGATGGGATTCTGGCTAATCCCATCCACACATTTCAAAAAAATATCCGTTGCATTTTTGTAAATCGCATGTCAGTTATACCTGTGGAAACACTGGTATTTTCTGCATAGGCATAGCGATGCGTTTCTGCTACGGTTTTTCCTGCAGTGCTTATTGGCTGCAGCCCGCTACTTGGGGCCTTAGCCTTATAATGGCTTTATTGACTTGATATACTGTATGAGTGGGTTTATTTAGTTCAACCTATTATCTGGTAGGGTTGTTTCAGAAAAAAAGCAAAAAAAAAAGACTTGAAAGAAATAATGTCCAACCAGTCCCACTGTTTTCAATAGGAACAAGTTGTGTTCTCTTTGCCATAAAATTGTCTAGCAATGATATAATCTCCAGATATCTTTAAAATATTTAATAAGCCTGTGAAGAATAAGGTTAGGAAATCCATATCATATCATGAGAATTTAGGATTCTGTTAACCAAACATGCTATTCTCTGATCCTCACAACTAAAATCTCAGACATTTGTAGAGATATCTATGAAAGTCTGATTAAAAATTATGTTCTTTGCCATCAGAGAGAAGACACTGTTGTCCTATGCAAAATGGCTTCCTTAAAGAGGTTGTCCAGTTTCAGACAAATATTGAGAGACAATTATTGTTCGTATAATGAAAAGTTGTACAATTTTACAATATATTTCTGTATCAATTCTTCAGTTTTCTAGATCTCTTGCTGTCATTCATTCTGCTTACTTCCAGTAGATACAAATTAGTCCATGGTCATGTGTTGGACACACAAGTGCATAGATCCTGAATATTTGTCTGAAACTGGACAAGCCCTTTAAATACAGTAAAAGGTGGTCGAACGCAGCCGGACGTATTTCACCTTGGCTCCTCCACACACCCAGCTAATCCTTGATATTTTGGGGTTCCCACCTGAGTCCCCCGCTCCCAGCCTGCTGTCATTATCCTGTGGACCCCGTGGGCTTCAGCTGACGGGGTCTGAAAGCCCACTGATGCCTGCACACTCCGAGCAAGCACGTGCCGCTTCCACACGTGGAGCGGCCGCCATCTTACCCACCTCACTGCTGCTGGGCCTGTCTCCTCTCCTCTCAACTCTTTGGCAGCTCCTCCTGGCACTGCTTGCCTACCACAAATACCCAAGCAGCATAATCCTGTGCTGCACTCCAATCCTAAACCTGCTAGGACCCTCTCCACCTCTACTCACCTTACTAACTGCTCTCCTGGAGAGTTCCTGCCACCACCTCTCGGCATCCCTCTATCCTCCGATTCTGCTTCTCCTGTCTGCCTGCTCAAGTAAGCCTCTTCTCCATGACACTGACTACTGTGGGTTCCCTCAGCCCCCGCAACCCTGCTATATTGAGGGTGATTACACTGGGACTTGTTACTCTTATACTTACTCCTACATTGACAGAGGACTTTCTTGAAGCTATTTGTGCACCCCTCCTGGCTTCTACACCCTATTACAGCTGCACCATGATGATATTTGCTGTGATACCCGTGCCTGAAGCTTGGCGCCCTTTCATCCTACTTGTCATGTCCGATTAATACCTCGGCTGTCCGCCACGGCTATCCCACTTGCTCCATAGATCTGATTCTGCACTGTCTACCACTCCACTGCCAGCTTGGCCTCTGAAATGGCCACACGCTCTCAGAAACCTAAATCCCGCAACCTTAGAGAGAACTCTGCCGCCTGGCATACTCTACCTGAACTATTTAGATCTTCATGCCCTGCAAATTCTGCAGGTGGAGGGTCTTCTCACGGTAGTACTACCTCTCTCGCCACCTCTAAACAGGAACCTATGGCTGACCCAGGAGCGACTGACATGGACCCTGCTGCCCTTTTCACTAAAATTAAATAGCTTTTTCTCACTGAACTCTCAAAGGCGGTAATCAGATTTTACTAAACAGATACAAGATCTTGGCCCCAGATTATCGGAGGTGGAGGATAGGATAGATAAGGTGACTGATGCATTGGAAGAGGATAAAACTTACCTTGATGAGTATGCTCAAAAATTTGAAGCCATTGACCAGAAGGGCAAATATGCGTATTAGGGGCATGCCTGTATCGGTGACTGCTCAGAGTGACACGGTCACAACCTTATCTATTACACTGCTCCCACAGGTTGACCCTGCTTTGTCCTGCATGGACCGTATTAATAGAGCGTTAGGCCTGCCTAACCTTAATGTTCCTCAAGACATTATTCTCCGCTTGCATTATCCAGAGCTACTTGACCAAATCCTATCAGTGACCAGCAACCTCCAACCTCTCCCAGGCATGGCACTATCTGTACAACTTTTTGTGGACCTGGAACCAGCTACCCTGGACAGAACTATGCGCCCAATTACCCTTGCTCTACAGAAAGCACGGATCCACTGCCAATGGGGATTCCCCCTCCATATTGCATGTACCCTTTATACCCGGCACTGTTTGGCCTGGCCATTGAACCCCTAGCTATTGCGATCCGATCTCATCCTGATATCACAGGCGTTCGGATTGGAAATCATGAATACAAAGCTAACTTATTCGCTGATAATATGTTACTTACTATCACTAGGCCCCTTATTACACTCCCTAACCTCCTTAATACTCTCTCACAGTTTGCCCGAATTTCAGGTCTTAAACTTAACATCTCTAAGTGGGAAATATTACATTGTAATGTCTCTCCTGTCACACAAAAACTAATAATCAAACACAAAAAAGGGCTAATAGCTAAGCATGGAAAACTCTGTAGATCATGTAAAACCATAGAACACCATAATAGCATGACCCCCAAAAAATAATAAAATAATATCATTTTATTAACATAAATAATGAAACAAACATATATGGGGAGATAAATAATGAAGGTACACCATAATAACGATAGGGAGGGAAATGGGGGCCACAATAATAATAAATAGGGGATATATACCGCTGGCACAAATAAATATGTATAAGAATGGTTGAAAACAACCTATATAGCACTATATATGCATAAACATACCACAAACAGTATAATAGCCCAAAGAAATCTAGTAAATACTAGAAAAATGGAAATAAATATAAACATAATAAGCCACCATTATAACCTCACCTAGTCACACTCCACCCCAATGAACGTTTCGCCAGACGGCTTCATCTGCTATGGGGCACAGAAGGGGAAGCAGAGGCAGCCACAAGCAGACGCGGGGTAGGTAAATAAATAGGCCATTACCTGCTGGGGATACTCCAGCAGGTTACGGCCTATTTATATATAAAAAAAAGTTATCCTCACCTACCTGCGATGCCTTGATGCAGCCGTCACCGCCTCCTCTTATTGTCCGCGACGTCCGTGTCTCAGCGTAGGCGGCGCGATGACATCATTGTATCGCCGCCTGCGCTGAGATGCGACATCTCATAAAGCAGCCCAGGACAGGCCACGCTCAGCTTTGTTTTTTTTTTTTTTTTAAAGTAGCCTGTCCTGGGCTGGTTTACATTGAATAGTAAAAATGCCGCCCCAAAGACAGTGACGAACAGTGCCGCCTGAGGCGGCCACCTCACTTCGCCTCATTAGCGGTGCGCCCCTGCATGTAGCGTACGAGCTCCCAGAGGCAGCATTGCAAATCTGATCTGGGGATCAGATGTCTTTCAGCCCAAGAAGTAAAGACTGAAGGAATAGATTGGGCTTTAACAAATGAAGTGGGTACTAACCCCTGAGATTCAAATGTGAACTTTTTTCACCTTCTTAACCCTGCAGATTAAGGTTGGTTTTGAAGCTTTTAGCCTTTTATTTCTTCCAGATCAGAAAATCAAATAGTTCCCTTTCTTCCTAAAGCTATTGAACCTATATAGATATATTCTTAAACATCTAAAATATTATTTTTTAATTAGGCAGGGGGAAGTGAAAAAAAACCAAAAAAAAACCAAACACTTACTCACCTGTCCCTGGTGCTCCGGTATCCTTCCAGCGCGCTCCATTCCTGCTGCTCGGTTGTCTTGTTGCAGCAGAACAAGAAACTCTGGTACTCGTTGTAGATGCTTAAATACTCCAAATTTTTATTTTATCCATTTGAACTTGACATGATATGAGACGTCTTAAAACCAGACCTTCTTCAGTCATCTTTGATATAACATAAAAAGTAAACAAAAAACAAAAACAATCTATTAGGGTACATACCGTATAAAATAGTATACGGTTATAACAGAAAGCATATAACATAGTTCCAATGGTCCAATTACAAGAGTAGACATCAAAGTGTATTCAAAAACATACAGATGTATAAAGGGGATGAGATCCCTCCTCTAGGTAACAATAGACATAATACAATGATAATGCATACAATAATAGTATATACAATCAGGATACAGAGATGTGTAGTCATGGCTAGAAGTATGGGGCCCAGCTTCCTAGTACATCAAGACAAGAGACCTGTGGAAAATTATACCTGTACAATCTTAGTAGTAAAGTAGCATATCCAGGAAGTATAGAGTAGAAGTAAGTGGACAGTGATACATGTGCTGCTGCCATGGTATTTAAATATGTTTTGGCACCAGGAAATTGTCAAACCAGAAGTGATGTCACCGCCGGTCCAAAGGTACCCAGGCCAAAATTGTGGCCAAGAACCAGACTGGGGACAGTATAGTGGGAAAGGGCATAGTATGTATGTATATATCGCATAACCAGAAGTGACATCATCATGGTGACGCCACTTCCGGTAATCGCTACACAGATAAGGGAGTAAGAAATACCGAGTGACGTGTCATTAATACAGTCATATGAAAAAGTTTGGGCACCCCTATTAATCTTAATCATTTTTAGTTCTAAATATTTGGGTGTTTGCAACAGCCATTTCAATTTGATATATCTAATAACTGATGGACACAGTAATATTTCAGGATTGAAATGAGGTTTATTGTACTAACAGAAAATGTGCAATATGCATTAAACCAAAATTTGACTGGTGCAAAAGTATGGGCACCTCAACAGAAAAGTGACATTAATATTTAGTAGATCCTCCTTTTGCAAAAATAACATCCTCTAGTCGCTTCCTGTAGCTTTTAATCAGTTCCTGGATCCTGGATGAAGGTATTTTTGACCATTCCTCTTCACAAAACAATTCCAGTTCAGTTAAGTTTGATGGTCGCCGAGCATGGACAGCCCGCTTCAAATTATCCCACAGATGTTCAATGATATTCAGGTCTGGGAACTGGGATGGCCATTCCAGAACATTGTAATTGTTCCTCTGCATGAATGCCTGAGTAGGTTTGGAGCTGTGTTTTGGATCATTGTCTTGCTGAAATATCCATCCCCGGCATAACTTCAAATTCGTCACTGATTCTTGTACATTATTCTCAAGAATCTGCTGATACTGAGTTGAATCCATGCGACCCTCAACTTTAACAAGATTCCCGGTGCCGGCATTGGCCACACAGCCCCAAAGCATGATGGAACCTCCACCAAATTTTACAGTGGGTAGCAAGTGTTTTTCTTGGAATGCTGTGTTTTTTGGACGCCATGCATAACGCCTTTTTGTATGACCAAACAACTCAATCTTTGTTTCATCAGTCCACAGGACCTTCTTCCAAAATGAAGCTGGCTTGTCCAAATGTGCTTTTGCATACCTCAGGCGACTCTGTTTGTGGCGTGCTTTCAGAAACGGCTTCTTTCGCATCACTCTCCCATACAGCTTCTCCTTGTGCAAAGTGTGCTGTATTGTTGACCGATGCACAGTGACACCATCTGCAGCAAGATGATGCTGCAGCTCTTTGGAGGTGGTCTGTGGATTGTCCTTGACTGTTCTCACCATTCTTCTTCTCTGCCTTTCTGATATTTTTCTTGGCCTGCCACTTGTGGGCTTAACAAGAACTGTCCCTGTGGTTTTCCATTTCCTTACTATGTTCCTCACAGTGGAAACTGACAGGTTAAATCTCTGAAACAACTTTTTGTATCCTTCCCCTGAACAACTATGTTGAACAATCTTTGTTTTCAGATCATTTGAGAGTTGTTTTGAGGAGCCCATGATGCCACTCTTCAGAGGAGATTCAAATAGGAGAACAACTTGCAATTGGCCACCTTAAATACCTTTTCTCATGATTGGATACACCTGGCTATGAAGTTCAAAGCTCAGTGAGGTTACAAAACCAATTTTGTGCTTCAGTAAGTCAGTAAAAAGTAGTTAGGAGTATTCAAATCAATAAAATGATAAGGGTACCCAAATTTTTGCACCGGTCAAATTTTGGTTTAATGCATATTGCACATTTTCTGTTAGTACAATAAACCTCATTTAAATCCTGAAATATTACTGTGTCCATCAGTTATTAGCTATATCAAACTGAAATGGCTGTTGCAAACACCCAAATATTTAGAACTAAAAATGATTAAGATTAATAGGGGTGCCCAAACTTTTTCATATGACTGTATTTAATTCTTGCAGCAGAACTCCTCGCCAGCTGTGACGTCCCCGGGTCCTTTCCATTGAGGCCATTGATTGACCTCAGCGGACACGTGACGTCACAGGTAGATTGGCCTCAGAGGTCACGTGCAGCAGACTTCTGCCAGAAGAAAAGAATGGAGCTGGAGAACTGGACCACGCTGGGAGGCACTGAAGTACTGGGGACAGGTGAGTATGTTTATTATTTATTTCACCTCCCACGGCCTAATTAAAAAAATAAAATTTTAGCTTGGACAACTCCTTTAATGAAGAGAATAACATGAATATGAGATTCAAGTCCATGGAATGCAATTTCTGCTCTGCATTCTGGAGAAGAAAAACTGGAGAAGAAAAACGGGCATAAGATAACCTCATTAATCTTAGAAAAGGTAGGGACCTTGGGAGTGAAATCTGAGGACAGGCCCTTTTCCCTCTGAGACCACCGGACCTGGTAATACCAACCTATGACATGACTTCATTATCCTCATGGATTGGCATCTGTTGTGACCTGCAGTGTATCCTGTAGGGACCACCGGACCCTGTGCAAAAGTTTTCCCTTTGAGTCCACTAGCTTAAAGACTGAACTGTCTTGGAGCAAAGAACAAACTTTTTGTCCAGGGAGAGAGAGCTCATTTCCCAATTCTCTAGAACATCCATTTGAAGAGACCTAGTATGGACCTGAGCCCAAGCTACCGCAGGAATGCATGCTGACCCAAGGCTGACATTGCAGATCTAAGGGATACTCTTGGGTTTTTGTGACAGTGTCTAGAATCTTTTCTCTCGGCAGAAAAGAACTTTAAATCCAATTAAATCCCCAGAAAACTTTTGTCTTTTTTAAGGCAGACTTTCAAAGCTTACTTTTCATTCCAACTTGTGTAGGGTGGAAAAGATGGACATTGCCTTGACAGAGAGGGATTCCAGGCAGTCTCCCACTATCAATATATCGTTACTGCAAATTACTGTAAACTGTAAAACTCTGATCTTCCCTGTGGATTGGAACATAGTAATATTATTTTAGAGTTCATGTAGCAAATATCAGAAAATAGCAGGATCTGGCTGATAACAGAGAGCAGTAGAACATGCTGTTGAAATTCTATACAGTGCTGAGAGATACCCAAACACCTTCACCGTTACCAGATGCAAGGCCATGTGAACTTTCCTGAATTTGGTATCTAAGTTATCACCATCAGAAACTGTACAATAAATAATCATTCTGCTAACTGAAATCAAAACCAGAACCCACGATTAACTTACAGGGAAGATCAGAAACAGGAGAATAAATGTCAAGACCAATGGTAAGTACCAGGAGGTCAGAGGCAGAATCAGGAGACAAACGAATAATCAGAAACAAACCAAGGGTCTGAATAAACTGTCCAGTACACACAATCTGGGTTCAGAGCATAACTAGAGTACAAATTAATTAGCAGGCACCTGGTTCAGAAGGAATGGGGTTTAAATATGCTTCCTCAGCTACAGAGAGCTTCTGACACTGCACAAGCTTCTCAGGTAGACACGGTAACCTCAAAGGAATAGCAGCTGAATTGAGATTCCTGACAAGTAATATGCATCCTTTAAATTGATTGTTACCATGTAACAATCCTGGAACAAAAGGCACACAGTTGTCTTTATTGTCTACATCTTGAATTTTCAGTATACCAGAAACCTGTTGAGGTTATTATAGTTCTTCAGGACCCATTTGACTTGAGTACTACAAACAGTTTGAATAGAAACCCTGACACCATTCTTCTGGGGGAACTGAATTTATCATTTCTGAAACTAAAAGGCTCTTTACTTCAATCAGAATGGCAAGATCCTTTTCTCTAGAGTTTTGAGATGACATCATGATGGGGCAAGACAGGGAAACTCCAGTCTTAGACCCTTGAAAGTAACACCCAGAACCCAAGAACGATTGGAAATGGCCTCCCAGGCTGGAAGGAAGTTTGATAATCTTCCCCCTATTCCATCCCTGGTGTCATAGTGAAGGCTGCTTTTTATTTGCATCCTGGGACTTAGTACCAAAGAGTAAACCCTTAGATTTCTTTTTTGAGAACCTCCACTTCCCAGGTCTCTTGTTTTCCTCTTCCTCCTGATCTTTGGATTTACAAAGAAAAATCTTCTACATCTAGTAAAAGGGAAACATCTTTTTATCAGCCAAAAAGATACTCCCCTTTACAAAGCAGGGCACACAGTCTATTTTTTGAAGCTAGATCACCAACCAGGTTTTTAGCCAAATTGCTCTTTTGGCCACATTAGAAGAGACCAAAGCTCTTGTGGACAGTCTAACTGCATCCACCGTGGCATCAACAACAATCTGTGTGGCCTTCCAGTGAGTGGGAATGGAAGATAGAATCTCCTCCCTAGGGGTTTTGTTTTTTAACTGAGCTTCAATCTCACTGAACCAAAAAAGGAGTGTTCTGGCGGTGTAAGTAGCTGCAATACTAGGTTTAATAGGAGGCTGCAACTGTGTCCCAAAAAATTTTAAGAAAACGTTTGTATCCATTGGGTCTTTTACGGAACCATGTCATCAAATGGTAAAGCACTCTTTCTAGAAAACTATGGACAAGAAGACATCTAGTTTAGGTGGTCTATCCCATCAGGCCATATCTTCCTCAGCAAAGAGGTATTTCCTTTTGATAGATCTAGGCACATAATTCTTTCTATCAGGGTGTTTCCACTCTTTCTTGATTATCGCCCAGATATTTTGGTGGATGGGAAAGACTCTATGTTTGTGGGTACCCAGTTCCACAAACATAAATCTTGAACTTACCTCTGTTCCCTGATGTCCTTCAAAATCATAGTGGTGCTAACAGCCTTCAACAGTTGTTCTGTATCTTCTGCAGGAAAAAGTGGTTTTCCTCAGAAGGTGAGGCATGTCTTCCTGCTCTACATCAGAATCAACCAGGGGCAGTGAGGCCGAGGAAGTATATGGAAGTTTAGACACCTTCAAAGCTGCTATAGAGTTCTGAGCCTCTTTCTTTAATCAGGGATCTCATCTCCTTCAACATGGAAAGAGATTCCTCCGATACCACCCTGTGTATATAATCATGACAAAGTTTCTTAGTGTAATCAACGGGTAACCATCTTCTGCATGAGTTACATTTCTTTTCTCTCTCCCTAGGGGTAGTTCTCTTAGAAGTTTTTCACCACAACATACCCCTAATAAGATGATAATAATAGAAAAACACCACATTAGTTAAAGTCAAGTGCACTTACAAGTCTTTCAGCTTGTCAGTAACATGATGTTAACTTCCATACTGTGGCAGGGACTGTGGTCACTTCTGGAACATCACTCTTGGCTTCCTTGGACATTCCAGATCAATGGATACACAAATCCATGGTTACTGCCACAATGGAGACTGAATGGCTGTATCACCAGGTATGCAGTGCACACCCTCCCCTCCTTTGTCCAGACAGAGGAAGACAGGACCCTCTGGCGCCCTAAAGAAGACTGTAACACCTCCTTTAAGGATGCCAGGATAACCAAGCATCCCTTCTGGTCACATGCTTTGTGTGCGCCGCAATCCCTTACCCCTATGTGCAGGAAAAGGGACTGCCTCAAACATCTGACTGCCGGCTGTAATGTAAAAATTTCTCTGGTTGTATCTAAATTACCAACAGTTAAAAATGATGGTCCAGTGCATAGCATAGTCTGTAGCTATATTTGGGGAAACACAATTCCCTACTAAACTAAAAATATAGCAGCTGTATCCAGCTGATATAAATGTCAGTGCAGGTGCATACAATGTAAAAACTCTTTTTCTTCAATGTACAAGAAATTGTGCAATCATAAATGATATAGAGGATACAAATTGAACGCATGCATACATGTTATTTACGGAAGTCTCATGTTGTTTATATGTGATCTCATTCTGATGCAATGCATATATGTTATTTATAGAAGTCTTGCATTACTTGTAAAACCTGTACATAAGACACATAAGACCTGCTATACATGAGGTACTTATCTTGTATATACAGTGCCTTGCAAAAGTATTCGGCCCCCTTGAACTTTTCAACCTTTTGCCACATTTCAGGCTTCAAATATAAAGATATAAAATTTAAATTTTTTGGTGAAGAATCAACAAGTGGGACACAATTGTGAAGTGGAACGAAATGTATTGGTTATTTTAAACTTTTGTAAAAAATTAAAAACTGAAAAGTGGGGCGTGCAATATTATTCAACCCCTTTACTTTCAGTGCAGCAAACTCACTCCAGAAGTTCAGTCAGGATCTCTGAATGATCCAGTGTTGTCCTAAATGACTGATGATGATAAATATAATCCACCTGTGTGTAATCAAGTCTCCGTATAAATGCACCTGCTCTGTGATAGTCTCAGGGTTCTGTTTAAAGCGCAGAGAGCATCATGAAGACCAAGGAACAACCAGGCAGGTCCGTGATACTGTTGTGGAGAAGTTTAAAGCCGGATTTGGATACAAAAAGATTTCCCAAACTTTAAACATCCCAAGGAGCACTGTGCAAGCGATCATATTGAAATGGAAGGAGTATCAGACCACTGCAAATCTACCAAGACCCGGCCGTCCCTCTAAACTTTCATCTCAAACAAGGAGAAGACTGATCAGAGATGCAGCCAAGAGGCCCATGATCACTCTGGATGAACTGCAGAGATCTATAGCTGAGGTGGGAGAGTCTGTCCATAGGACAACAATCAGTTGTACACTGCACAAATCTGGCCTTTATGGAAGAGTGGCAAGAAGAAAGCCATTTCTCAAAGATATTCATAAAAAGTCTTGTTTAAAGTTTGCCACAAGCCACCTGGGAGACACACCAAACATGTGGAAGAAGATGCTCTGGTCAGATGAAACCAAAATCGAATTTTTTGGCCACAATGCAAAACAATATGTTTGGTGTAAAAGCAACACAGCTCATCACCCTGAACACACCATCCCCACTGTCAAACATGGTGGAGGCAGCATCATGGTTTGGGCCTGCTTTTCTTCAGCAGGGACAGGGAAGATGGTGTAAATTGATGGGAAGATGGATGGAGCCAAATACAGGACCATTCTGGAAGAAAACCTGTTGGAGTCTGCAAAAGACCTGAGACTGGGACGGAGATTTATCTTCCAACAAGACAATGATCCCAAAAATAAAGCAAAATCTACAATGGCATGGTTCACAAATAAACGTATCCAGGTGTTAGAAAGGCCAAGTCAAAGTCCAGACCTGAATCCAATCGAGAATCTGTGGAAAGAGCTGAAAACTGCTGTTCACAAACGCTCTCCATCCAACCTCACTGAGCTCGAGCTGTTTTCCAAGGAAGAATGGGCAAGAATTTCAGTCTCTCGATGTGCAAAACTGATAGAGACATACCCCAAGCGACTTGCAGCTGTAATCGCAGCAAAAGGTGGCGCTACAAAGTATTAACTTAAGGGGGCCGAATAATTTGGCACGTCCCACTTTTCAGTTTTTTATTTTTTACAAAAGTTTAAAATATCCAATAAATTTCGTTCCACTTCACGATTGTGTCCCACTTGTTGCTGATTCTTCACCAAAAAATTTAAATTTTATATCCTTTTGTTTGAAGCCTGAAATGTGGCAAAAGGTTGAAAAGTTCAAGGGGGCCGAATACTTTTGCAAGGCACTATATAAAAAAAAAACTTACCCCTGAGGAAGCCCTGGGGTGACCAGCGCACTAACTCTCTTGAGGACCCTGAGTTTTGGTGGTAATATATCCATTTACATAGTATGTGGTGGAGATGAGCTGACCACATGGTCAGCATAACCGTGTATTTCATATGTTTAATTCTTGCATTTTTGCACTGTTTTTTATTTTGATTTGCCTCTTTTTGATCTCTTTATTTTTTCTTGTTTTTGTATTTTTCAGATCCACTTCACTGGTGTATATAATAGATTTGTGATAGTGATAGAGTACAGTATTACATACACAAAAATGTATATTCCTCTAAATATGTGATATTGGACATATAAAGTTAGCTGATTCTTTTTTTGGTTGTAAATGATTTTAAGTCACATGCTTTGTGCCAATAAAGAATTTTGTTTATTTTTTCATAATATTGGGTTGAGTATCTTATTTATATGTATGAAACTCTTGTTTGATGTCGGTACTATTCTACATGCAGGAATTAATATTGTTGCTTTTTGCTCCGATGTGGTTATATTTATTGTACAAATTTAAATGCTGGGTTTTTGTCCATAATCTTGGCAATAGCCCTAATTGCGATATGACTTGTTTTGTCTGAAAGAACAGACTTTGCCTGTCCTGTAACATACAGCATGCAGTCACTTTACATCAACAATGATCTCTGTGTGCATGAGCATTAATACTGAAGAAACATGAACTTTCACTATCGATCACACAACAAAAAGTCACTGTGACGTGCATTTTTACAAGAACATGAATGACGCTTCCCTCATTGTTAATGTATGCTTTATGCAAATGACGCTAGGTTCACATTAGCATTCAGGTTTCTGTTCTTCAGGTCCGCTCCAAAAGAAAGAAATGTCCTGCTTACAGGACTTTTCTCTTTGCATATTTTAAGCGGAATGGGGGACTGACTCCCTGAATGGTCACACAACGCTAGTGTGACCGTAGCCTGATCTGTACAAAGGGTCCAGAATTTTAATCACAAACAAATCACTTCCTGGAAATACAATAGAAATAGAATCCGCTATGAGCTTTTAACTTTTTCCCCCTATGAGCTATAATAATATTAATTACTGATGTTGTATCTATCGCTAAATGAAAACCTTAAAAACTAAAGAATCTACACATGTATTGAAAATAAGAAATATATATAGTCAAGAAACGTCTTCTCAAAATAGTTTCTGCATGGTGCAAGTCTGCAGGTTTCACTTCCACATTATTACATTTTGCATTCCATCAAAATATAATGTGAAAACATTCCAATAGCTGTGAAAGTAAGCAGGCATACATAATAGCCATGTTGCTAGATGTGCAGGAAGATAATTAGTTTGCCATCCCAGATTGGTCTAGTTCATCACTAGTTTATGGGCCAATAGATTCCCTTCTGTCTTTCACAGTGGTACAATTCATAGAAATCTAAATGTCCACCATTCTTCTTTGAGGCCACAATTAAGTCTGTGTGTGCTAGTACTTCTATGGAACTATTCAAAGCTTTGGAAGAACCCATGCCTTGACTTTATCCTGATTGTCACGACTGTATTGATGGCTAGTTTTGTAATACTGTATCTACGGACATAACTACTTAAATAAAAAATTGTGGTGTACAATATATTAGTCATTGACATGAAACTTCTAAGGAGGTTTTGAAGCAGCTGGGAAAATTCACTGTATAAAGAACATCTTGGCTTATCAAAATCACCCACTACGTTACATGAATAGCAGTATTACATTACCCTAACTTTGCACAGCCTCATAATAGACACTGTTGCTGCAGATCCATTTTACAAAGAGATAAATGAGGCTTTGCAACCCTTTGGAGTGCCCTTTGCATATTATTCAATACTCGGCAGTAGTAAAAGATCTAATATATCAAGAGAGTATATAGATTAATCATAATAATAAATTATTTATACTAAATACAAGCTTTTACCACGATGATGAAACTGTTTGCAGATTACATTGCTAATTTCCAGTAAAAATCCTAAAAATGTTCTGTCAAGTCATTATTGTTAAAAAAAAATCACATTGTCCAACCTCCAGAAAATATATGATAAATATATGGTGGTACAAATTATAGACCACAGAAAAGACACAATGTACCCTAAACATAATCTTCACTAATAATCTCTTAAAAATACTAACTCCCAATGTACTGTATACTGTACGTGCAATAAAGCCACATGCACTATGGATCCGACTTTATCGCTAACCTTGCATATAGAGACAAGGAGTATCTAATGTTAGATAGGTAACCCTCATTCACAACACAGTCTATACTATATCGCCCAGGGACATAAAACAGCTGGCTAATTAGTGTATTTTTCATGTTTGTTTGGTAGGAGAGGTACATAATATTGTGGGGTAGCTGTAGGAGGATTTTAAACTAGGGGGACATTAAACTGGAGGCAACAGAAGGGGGAAATTATACTGTGGGGGTGCTGGAGGGGTCATTAAATTGGTGGAGTAGCTGTAGGAGGGACATTAAACTGTGGGGCAGCTGGAGGAGAACATTAAACTGGGGGCAACTGGAGGGGAAAATTATACAGTGGGGGCAGCTGGAAGGGACCATTAAACTGGGGTGGTTGCTGGAGGGGGACATTAAACTGGGGGAAACTGGAGGGGGACATGAAACTGTGGGGGCAGCTGGAGGGGGACATTAAACTGTGGTGGCAGATGGAAGGTGACATTATACTGTGGGGGCAGCTGGAGGGGGACATTAAAGGGGATGTGGGTGGGCAATACCTTGTAAGGCTTATTCTACACTTTACAAAGATGCCTTTCTTATTCTGCATTGCAGCTCCATTTTCATGAAAATCAGAGTTTTATTCTTATGCAAATTATCTAAAAAGGGCTTTAAGGGCCAGACTAAGTAAAATGGCCTTGGTCACTGAAGGGTGCTCAATGGTTCCTCTACCATATAAAATACATCACTATTCTCAATGGCCTGTTCGCTAGTGGAGCTCTGGTCCCCAGCAGAAAAAATCTGTTATAATAAGTTCCACTTTTTGTCTTCTGTCTGACTGTTGTGAGCTCTTACAAGATATATCAAAGCCTGCTGTCCATGCATCTCCAAAGACTTAGACTGACAAATAGTGTTGCGCGAACCCGAACTGCACAGTTGAAGTCGTGTGTTCGGGACCCGACCCCGACCCCGAACGACAGTGCTGAAGATCAGGTCTGGGTTCGAGTCATCCCTAAAGCTGGTTGATTGACTGCTGAGCAGCCAATCAACCAGCTTTAACCTCATGTGATCACCGTGGGAACCCAGCTGTATCTGAAAGCCAGGCTCCCGCTGCAAAAGCAAGGACGGTGATAACACCGATCCCCGCTGTTTAACCCTTAAGATGCCACGGTCAATAGCGACCATGGCATCTTAGGTGTTTGTCAGGGAACTGAATGTCGCGGGCACCATCGGGTGTTAGCTGTAACTGACAGCTAACACCCTGCTCCTTAACCCCCGATCGGGGGTTTTAACCCCTTGGATGCCTCAGTCAAACATGACCACGGTATCCAAGGGGTTCCGCCATGCCAAACGTCCTCCCCGGCACCCCACGCGGCGAGATCGCGGGTGCCCATATGTACAGTGGGGAAAAAAAAGTATTTAGTCAGCCACCAATTGTGCAAGTTCTCCCACTTAAAAAGATGAGAGAGGCCTGTAATTGACATCATAGGTAGACCTCAACTATGAGAGACAAAATGTGAAAACAAATCCAGAAAATCACATTGTCTGATTTTTTAAGAATTTATTTGCAAATTATGGTGGAAAATAAGTTTTTAAGTGGGAGAACTTGCATAATTGGTGGCTGACTAAATACTTTTTTTCCCCACTGTATCTTCTGCACCCTGGGGTCTGGCCAGTGACCCCAGGCTGCTAGGAGCCCCCAGTACCTGGTTGATCCTGCCGAGACTGAGGAAGTCAGCCTATGCGTCTGCTATACACGTGTATGGCAGCCTATAGTGCTGAACCAGCGATCAGTGTATCGCTGGTTCAGGTCCCATAGTGGGACATCACTAAAAAGTAAAAAAAAAAAAAAGTTTTACAGCCATTTTTGAGTCACAAAGTTCAGGTCCCCATTGATTTCAATGGGGTTCGGGTTCAGGTCAAGTTCAGTACCCGAACCGAACTTTTGGGTAAAGTTCAGCGGAACACGTCGAACCCAAATTTCAACGGGTTCGCTCAACACGACCAACCATAGTGCAGACTGAGTCATAGTATCTAAGTAAAAAAAAAGAGCTTTATTATAGATGGGCAAACCTCTAAACTTTAGGTTTAGGTGGTTCAGAATTATGAGTTTAAATTGCATTAAAACATAGTGTATGACACTGTCAGGGCTCCTAGGACTCTAGCCAAGGCAAGCACAGCTGAAGTTATGTCAAAGTGACAGTAACATGTATGTCTATGGGAAATAGATGGTAACCAGTGTATTTAAACTGCTTGCTTAACCATACACTGTCACTTTTTAAAAATACTTTTTAACATTAAAAACACTCCAAAAATTTGCCTGTGCGTGTTTTCATACGAACGTGGCGTTATTATTACTTTTTTACAAAAATGTGCCCATTTTGGGGACTTGTAGGTGCAACAGGTTTGTCATTTTGAAGAAAAAATTATGGTGGTATGCCTGGTTGAACATTGGTGAAGAATAAGTGGTTTCCAAAAAAAAAAAACCTGCCGAAAACTATCCCCTTATGGCACACCAACATGGCATTTGTATTGGATAAAGCAGTGGTGTTTTTTTTGTTTTTTTGTTCCTTTATGGGAGCAGATGCCACAGCAACATACAGTGGGGAAAAAAAGTATTTAGTCAGCCACCAATTGTGCAAGTTCTCCCACTTAAAAAGATGAGAGAGGCCTGTAATTGTCATCATAGGTAGACCTCAACTATGAGAGACAAAATGAGAAAACAAATCCAGAAAATCACATTGTCTGATTTTTTTAAGAATTTATTTGCAAATTATGGAAAATAAGTATTTGGTCAATAACAAAAGTTCATCTCAATACTTTGTTATATATCCTTTGTTGGCAATGACAGAGGTCAAACATTTTCTGTAAGTTATAACGTGCTTCCAGTACTTGTCCTGTCACCTTCTCACAAGGTGAAAAGCATGGTAGTCCTATAGAAATGTATAGGACGAGGCTGTATTTACATTGCATGGCCTCTATGAAACAAACAAATCAATGTAAACCAAGAAGGGTCATGGCACTTGCACAAGTTCTGTGGTGCCCTTCAGCTGATCAGCAGGGGTCCCAGGTTTTGGAACTCCAGTGATTTTTTTTTTTTTATTGGAAAAGGAGCCAAAGATGTCTGTGATGAAAACTTTACAGAGACAAGTCACATCTGGAAGAAGTGGTCAGGCAGCCCAGTCCAAAATGTGAACGATTACAGTCAGTTCACCTAAATATTCTGCAGAGCCATGTGCAGAGTCTGTAGTTATCAGTATGCGGTCACCGTATAGTGATAATATCGGTATACCTGAGTTGGGGGCCCGCTCGGACATATTTGTCCCCCCTGTGTTGAACCCTTAGCTACACCGCTGTCTCTGATGCAAGCTGGACACAACATATTGGGCACTGAAATGAAATATTTCACTATTCACCATCAGCTGTACATTAATTTCTGGAAAATAAATTAATGCAACACTTGGAGGTTACAATGCTCACTATACCCCTGGATAAATTCCTTGAGGGTGCAGATTCCAAAATGGGCTCACGTGTCAGAGGATTCCACTTTACTGGCATTTCAGGAGCTCTGCAAAAGTGGCATGACGTCAAAAAACCAAACCGTCTAAATCTTTGCTCCAAAAACCAAATAGCGCTGCTTCCCTACTGTGCCCATTCAACTTATACCCACATATGACAATGTTAAGTAGGATATGGAGTACAACAATGTCATATATGTGGGCATAAACTTCTGTTAGGGCATAGAGCAGGGCACAGAAGGGAAGAAGCATTGTTTGGCTTATAGAACGCAGATTTAGATGCTTGGTTTTTGGGTGCCATGTCATTTTTGCAGTACAGTTATGGTGATACCAAATTTATATGGCTTTTTTATGCATTACTAATTTTGCAGAATAAAACCCATTTTGGGAAAAAAATGTTTTTCAATTGTCATCTTCTGCGAGGCTTAGATTTTTTTTTTTCTGTTGACAGAGCTTTTTGTTATACAAGCTCCAATTTTTATTGGTACTGTTTTAGTGTGCATTTTGTGAGGTGAGATTGTGAAAAATCATTACTGCCAGTGTTACTTTTTTTTTTTTTTTTTTTTTACGTATTTCCCCATATGAGTTAAATAATGTTTTAGATTTATTGTATGGATTGTTACGGACGTGGCAATACCAAATATGTATTTATTTTTTTAGGTTTTTTTTTACATAACAAATGTTAATATATAGCAAAATGTTATGGGAGTGTTATTTATTTTTTAAACACTTGCTAGTTTTTTTTTTCTTTTTTTGCATTATTTTTTTGTCTCACTAGGGGATCTTTTGATAACTGGTTTATTAATATACATTGCAGTACACATGTATTGCAGTGTAAATAACCTGTCAGACAGACCCAAGGTAACAGACCTGGCCCCAGGCTGGAATAGTAACACATTGGCATCCCCTTTACGCACGTTGGGGTTGTGATAGAGGGGAGAACATATCTGGAAAACCCTTAGGTCCCTTGCAGATGACCGTGTGAAAGGTCATATACGGGTGCTATACGGGATATATGCTATATCACAACTGCACCATGTGAATGCACTCTCAAAGCTACATCATCCTATACTTTCCACCCAGCATACAAAAATTCACCAAGCTCCCTTAGTGGCCCCACATAGTATCATGCTCCCGAGTGGCCCACCACCCAGTACATGCTAGCTAGTGGCCCTCAGACACATAATAATGCTTCCCAGTGGCCCCCAAACACCTAATAATGCTTCCCACTGGCCCCCAGACACCTAATAATTCTCCCCAGTGGCTCCCAGACACCTAATAATGCTCCATTGTGGCCCCCAGGCAATTAATAATACTCCCCAGTAGCCCCCAGGCAAGTAGTAATGTTCTTCAGTAGCAAGTAATAATGTCCCCTGTGACCTGCAGACAAGTAATATTGGCCTTAGTGGCCCATAGGTAAGCAATAATGTCCTCCAGTGGCCTCCAGATAAGTAATAATGTCCCCTGTGACACTCAGACAAGTAATAATTTCCTCCAGTGGCCCCCAGAACCTAATAATGCTCCCCACTAGCCCCCAGACACCTCATTATGCTCTCTAGTGGCCCCTAGGCAAATAATAATGTTCTCCAGAAGACCGAAACAAGTAATAATTTCCCCCAGTGGCCCCCAGACAAGCAATAATGTCGCCCAGACAAGTAATAATGTCCCCCACTGACCTTCAGACAAGTGATAATGTCCCCCAGTGGCCCCCTGACAACTAATAATGTCCCTCTAGTGGCCCCCAGACAAATAATAATGTTATCCAGTGGCCCCCTGACAACCAATAATGTCCCACAGTGGCACCCTGACAACTAATAATGTCCGAGTTGCTAGTGCCCCCTCTTTCTAATGGAGATATTGGTCCTAGATCAGGGTCAGTTGGTCACCATTAGTTTATAGACGTAGTATATTACCCTTTATGGAGTCCTAGGGTCGTATATGCAGAGGACCTAATAAAATAAGGATAATCGCTCTGGTGTGAGTTCACACTGTTTAGTTTATGCGATTTTCCATACATGTGAATTTGGTGTGTATTCACACCCACTATGTAGCCTCATGCTGCGATTTTTGACATATATCAACATCGGTGTGTATTCACATCTATGGTTTATATAAACTTACCATTTTCTATCTGCTGCCATCCTATGGGTGTCTCCCTTAGATACTATACTAGGTCTATACATCAATATAAGCTATCATTAATTGTATACTAACATCTGCCCCTATTAGTGCATTAATATGTGTTTATATAGTACAGAACCTCTCCACCGAGAGATCCTGGAGAAACTAAGATGGCTCACTTAGCCTCCTATCATCAGTGCGCATGCGCAAGTCAGACTAATGACATACATCCAACCTCCACTTTCATTATCATCCCCACGCAAGCGCAGTGTGACTTTCTAGATGCCCTTTCTAGACGCCAACTTGAATGAACTATTTCTTCACTGTAGAATCTGGATCCTATCAGGTATTCATTATATTTTAACTCTGTCACCTGGGCTTAAATGCCCATTAGGAACTATATAGTGTACTTTTGACACATGGAAAATGCCTATATTGTATATAACTGTATACAATTGATATTATATGCCTTATGCAGCCCTGTATACATAAATATAAAAAAGTTATGGGCATCAGAATGTGACATTTTCAAAGTTTCGGATTTTTGGTGTTAAACCATAACAAAAACAATATAAATTTGGTATCACCATAATCAGACTGACTCACAATGCAGGTAACATGTAATTTTGACAATTACATAAATGCAATAATTGCACAATGAATGCTGTAAAAAGGAAGCCCGTAAGAAAGTTGTACAAACTCAGTTAGTCTCTAATTCCGCCCCATTCTGAATTTTTCCAGCTTCCCAGTAAATCGTACAGAATATTAAATGATACAATATGTTATGATATACAATTTGTGCCAAATAAAATTAAGCCCTCATACAGCTCTGTGAATGGAAAAATTAAAAAGTTATGGCTTTTGGAAGATGGAGAGTTAAAAAACGAAAATTTAAAAATGTCTGCAGTGGGAAGAGGTTAAAGGGATTGTGCTGTTATGGCCACTTTTCCCCTATACATGAGACAGGGGATAAGTGTCCGAGTGCTGGGGCCCGGCCAGTGATCAGATGGGGGACTGAAAGTTTCCCTAAAGTTATCTTGTGAATGGAGCGCCAGTGCGCTTGTGTGATCAGCGCACACTTCTCTTCTATGGAGCTAAGGGCAGCTCCAGGAATGTCGGTCACACAAGCTGGTGCTCCATTCACAAGGTGGCTTTAGGGGGACTTTCTGGAAAGGAGTCATACTGATACTGTTCATTTCTGATTGGAGTTCAGAATTACACCTTTTCGTGCTCCTACCTGACACCACTCACCTGCAGAACCTAAGAAGCATTTTAGTCACCAAAACCAACAGCACTTATTGCTCGGAACAGTGGAGGCTTGAGAAAAAATTCCAACTGCGCCAGCATCAGTGGACGTGGAGTTGGTGGAGGTGGTAAAAGGTCAATGCATGCAGCAGGGGAGGGCTAGAAAATAAGAATTCATTCATACTTACCACATCCTACAATCCATCCCTGTGCTGCGCCAACTGTCACTGCTGCTTCTCTATTTGTATACAGAGCAGCTGCAGCAGAGACTTCAGGTTTATAGGACCACAGCAGTCCGTCACCGCTCTCAGCTCTGTGACATCACCAATGTACTGCTCTGTATACAACCAGAGCAGCAGTGACTGCCGGCTCAATAAAGGGAGGATGCATATACATGCGGTGACCAGATGGAAGGTAACGCTGCAGTTGGGATTGCGGGGTGCAAACAGCGCAGACTTGTCACGGTCTCTGGGCACGAGGGCGCAGCGCTGGTGCTGTCCCACGTTACCACCACTGGTACTGGTGATGAGGGGGCTGCACAAATGTTGGTGGTGATTGTTCCCCCGGGGCGCTTCCCCTATACTGTGCCGACTGGTGGTGTTTGGGGCGCCCTGATGTTGTCGGTGCAGAGTCAGACACAGAAACGGTTGTAAAGTTGAACTTTTACTTCCATGGGTGTGGAGGCACAAATGCTTAAACAGTTTCTTCAATACAAAACAACGGGGTACGCCTGGTGACACAGCAAAGTCCTGGGGTGCAGGGTAGACTTGATAAAAGGTGTTCCTAGCCCCTTATACTTCAGTGTTACAGCCCTAAGGTGCATCTGGGTTCCTATTTCGCTCATAGGAGGATGCCCACCATGATACTAGTACATAATATTCCCCACTCACGTTATGTGGTCCTGATAGCTCAGAGTTTCGGGGTACAATAGTCAGGGTGGCAGGATATTCCACAGGTCGAATAGCTGGAGTATGTCAGCTCTCCAACCTTCCTGGGCCTGTCTAGGACTTGAGGTTCCTGCACTAAACTCACTGCTTTCTTCACAGGACATCACACTTATCTCCTCACCTCCTCCTCCTAACACTCCACACTTCTAACTCCTCACACGCAGGACCTTCCTGCAGGGGTGTTACCATGGGGACCCAGTGATCAGCTGACTCCTCCCCTTTTCCCAGGCGATGTCCTCCCATTGGACATTTGGTTACTATTCAATCCTATGGGAGGTGTAATGCATGTGTGAGGCTCACTAGGTGGCGCTGTGTTGTGTGAGACTCAGGACCCCCTGCTATGTCACACAGGCTATGAAGCAACAGGAAATAATACAATGCACAGAGATCACCCTCAGCCCAGCCATAGCCAGCTCTGGGATGTCACATACAGTATAGACCAAAAGTTTGGACACACCTTCTCATTCCAAGAGTTTTCTGTATTTTCATGACTATAAAAATTGTAGATTCACACTGAAGGCATCAAAACTATGAATTAACACATGTGGAATTATATACTTAACAAAAAAGTGTGAAACAACTGAAAATATGTCTTGTATTCTAGGTTCTTCAAAGTAGCCACCTTTTGCTTTGATTACTGCATTGCACACTCTTGGCATTCTCTTGATGAGCTTCAAGAGGTAGTCTCCAGAAATGGTTTTCAGTTCACAGGTGTGCCCTGTCAGGTTTAATAAGTGGGATTTCTTGCCTTATAAATGGGGTTAGGACCATCAGTTGTGTTGTTCAGAAGTCAGGTGGATACACAGCTGATAGTCCTACTGAATGGAGTGTTAGAATTTGTATTATGGCAAGAAAAAAGCAGCTAAGTAAAGAAAAAGGAGTGGCCATCATTACTTTAAGAAATGAAGGTCAGTCAGTCCGAAAAATTGGGAAAACTTTGAAAGTGTCCCCAAGTGCAGTGGCCAAAACCATCAAGCGCTACAAAGAAACTAGCTCACATGAGGACCGCCCCAGGAAAGGAAGACCAAGAGTCACCTCTGCTGCGGAGGATAAGTTCATCCGAGTCACCAGCCTCAGAAATCGCAGGTTAAGAGCAGCTCAGATTAGAGACCAGGTCAATGCCACACAGAGTTCTAGCAGCAGACACATCTCTACAACAACTGTTAAGAGGAGACTGTGTGCAGCAGGCCTTCACGGTAAAATAGCTGCTAGGAAACCACTGCTAAGGACAGGCAACAAGCAGAAGAGACTTATTTGGGCTAAAGAACACAAGGAATGGACATTAGACCTGTGGAAATCTGTGCTTTGGTCTGATGAGTCCAAATTTGAGATCTTTGGTTCCAACCACCGTTTCTTTGTGCGACGCAGAAAAGGTGAATGAATGGACTCTACATGCCTGGTTCCCACCGTGAAGCATGGAGGAGGAGGTGTGATGGTGTGGGGGTGCTTTGCTGGTGACACTGTTGGGGATTTATTCAAAATTGAAGGAATACTGAACCAGCATGGTTACCACAGCATCTTGCAGCAGCATGCTATTCCATCCGGTTTGCGTTTAGTTGGACCATCATTTATTTTTCAACAGGACAATGACTCCAAACACACCTCCAGACTGTGTAAGGGCTATTTGACCAAGAAGGAGAGTGATGGGGTGCTACGTCAGATGACCTGGCCTCCACAGTCACTAGACCTGAACCCAATCGAGATGGTTTGGGGTGAGCTGGACTGCAGAGTGAAGGCAATAGGGCCAACAAGTGCTAAGCATCTCTGGGAACTCCTTCAAGACTGTTGGAAGACCATTTCAGGTGACTACCTCTTGAAGCTCATCAAGAGAATGCCAAGAGTGTGCAACGCAGTAATCAAAGCAAAAGGTGGCTACTTTGAGGAACCTAGAATATAAGACATATTTTCAGTTGTTTCACACTTTTTTGTTAAGTATATAATTCCACATGTGTTAATTCATAGTTTTGATGCCTTCAGTGTGAATCTACAATTTTTATAGTCATGAAAATACAGAAAACTCTTGGAATGAGAAGGTGTGTCCAAACTTTTGGTCTGTACTGTAAGTTTGAGCACATTTTTATTTCCTGGTCCTTGGGGTGCCACATGATGTACCTGAAGCGGCTGTACTCGTACGCTTTATAGGTACATTATGTGGCAAATGTTTGCGTTTTTATTTACTTCTGTGGCATTTTCTATGGCTATATTAGAGTGCACATAAGCTGCATTAGTATGAAATGCAGCTGGCACAGGGCACTTTCAAAGGACATACCTCCCAACCGTCCCGGATCCAGCAGTATACTGTGTTGGGGCACAAAGAGAAATTCATAGGAATGGGCGGAATCAAATTAGAAGTGGGTGGGGCTAAATTTCCCAAGGCAAATGGTCACATGATTTTGAAAGTAACTGTTCGACTCTTAGCCATACAGGTGGGTATGTTGCTGCAATGTGTGTTTGTGCCCTAATGCTGCTTTTAGCTGAGAAACAGATGCAACTTCCCTGTTTCACCAAAAATAAGCCCTACCCCAAAAATAAGCCCTGGAGTATTTCTGGAGTATGCTTGAACTATAAGCCCTACTCGGAAAATAAACCCTAGTTACAGTTCATTAAAAAAGTTTCCAGGCAGCTATACATGTAAAAAAGTAAATAGAATACAGTAGAACAGATACAGTAGACCCTTCATCAAGGAAAGCAGGCATCCTCAAAAGAATTGCACCCCCAAAAGAATTGCAACCCCAAAAGAAAGCAGACAACCAAAAAAGAATCAAACCCACAAAAGAATCGCACATGGACTTTAAAGGGGTTTTCCCGGCAAAAAATGTTTTACAAAAAAGGTCTGTTAATGCTATTAATGGGTTAATAAGTGCACCCAAATACCTTTAGCAGTGTTGAGTGATTTCTGTGTTTCTCTGGGAGCTCCTGGCATCCTCTGCATTTGTTTACATGGTGTAGCTTCCTGCTGTCTTAGCTAATGCATCATGGTACTTGTAGGCTGACTAACACTATTTGCCTCTCACTACCTCCCCCCTCCCTCTAGCTATCCCGCATCATGCATATTGCACATTTTCTGTTAGTACAATAAACCTCATTTTAATCCTGAAATATTACTGTGTCCATCAGTTATTAGATATATCAAATTGAAATGGCTGTTGCAAACACCCAAATATTTAGAACTAAAAATGATTAAGATTAATAGGGGTGCCCAAACTTTTTCATATGACTAACTCCAGCGGTTGCGCTACTTTGGTAGGAAGGAGGGGGAGGGTCACTCTGAACAATGCCCGCGATCAGGGTAGATACTGATTGTGGGCATTAACTCCGGTACGGCAGCTATGGTAGCTGGTAGCCGCGCTGTAGCAGAGCGGCCGCCATCTTTAAGGACCCGGCATCCGCTGTAATCACATGGCAGATGTCGAGAAGGGGTTAAATTAGCTAGGGCTTATTTTTGGAGTAGGGCTTATATTTCAAGCCTACTCCAAAAAACCTGGAAAATCTAGCTAGGGCTTATTTTCGGGGTAGGTCTTATTTTTGGAGAAACACGATAGGCGTGGGGAGGGTGTTTAGATAAGTGTGGGAATTACATTTTATCCCAGACAACCCCTTTAAGGGAGCTATGTGTTCAAGATGGCACTAGTGAGATAGTTTTCCACATCAATAAGGGTTGACGACTGGTAGTGTCACACACAGATTGGGTAGTCCTGCTGCCATCACTCTCTTCTAACTGCTTCCGGTCACCAGGTGGAAGCATCTGCTACACTTGGCTGCAGTGACATGCCTTTGCCAGGAGTGACACAGATCTGTGTGTGAGAGCCCATCCACCAATGGCACTTGCAGACTCTAATTTTGGATCTAAGGAGGTCTGGTGAGTGGATTGTTTTCATGGAATAAAAATAAGACATCCCCTGAAAATAAGCCCCAACCAATTTTTCAGAGCAAAAAATAACATAAGACCCTAGCTTATTTTCACAGAAACACAGTATATCTGCCGCAACCCAGTCGGATGAGACCGGAGGATGGGAGTAGTAGTGGCGGATGCTGTGCCACCTAGCAGGCCGAGCACGCTCCCAAACGGCTCCAGTCCCACTCCTAGGCCGGACAAAGTCGAGGGGGGTCCTGCAGCACTACCGAATGGTGGTGGTAGTAGTCCTTTCCCCCGAGGCACTTCAAGTTGAAGAGGGAAACTCTCCTACCTAAGCCGGTGTGGTGTTGGTCGGAAGAGCCCTGATGGCAAAGCAGGCACAACTCAGGATTCAGCAATGCAGGTAAACCGAACAGCCTTTTATTTAGGCAACTGGAATCACAAGTCAATAGCAGCTTCTTGATGGGGGTAGTAGTCCTGCAGTGTCCTAACCCCAGCCTTGGTTCTAGGAGGCCTGACAAGGAACTGGATACCTGAAGACTGGGCCCGAAGTAATCCTCCTGAAAACTGTGTTGGCTAACCGTTGGCCTCAGTGCAGCTTGTGGGGGCAGGAAACCTCTGCACACCCTCACTCTTCCACTGCTCACATTAGACTAACTGCTCTCAGACCAAGGGTTACCATGGAGACGAGGTCTCCCAGAACCCCGCCCAGTGGCCTGTGATAGGCCAGGGCTGAACCAAGGCTAGACTTGAACACTGCAGGGGAGAAATAACAGGGAAAGCTGCAAACAGTGACACTTAACACAGAACAGAACTTACAGACATAAAACCCAGAGGCACACAAGACAAACACATAAAAGCAGTAGCACTCTAGGATGCTGCATATCCAGTCAAAGTAATGCAGCAGCTACACTGTCTCTGGTAGTTTGCTACAGTGTATTAGTCTTCTGTCCAGGCTGTTTAGCTCACAGAGCATTGTCTACACTTGATACAGTTGTAACCACTTTTCAGCTGGGAGCAGGACTAGCTATATACTGGTTTACAGCTGCTGAATGTAACCAAAACTGTTTTTACTGACAGCATATATTGAAAATGGTGAGGAAGTGAAACACAAAGTATACCAGAAAGTGTTCTAATAATTATAAAGCACAAGGGGGGATTTAATCATGTGGTATCCCAGAGCTGGCTATGGCTGGGCTGAGGGTGATCTCTGTGCATTGTATTATTTCCTGTTGCTTCATAGCCTGTGTGACATAGCAGGGGGTCCTGAGTCTCACACAACACAGCGCCACCTAGTGAGCCTCACACATGCATTACACCTCCCATAGGATTGAATAGTAACCAAATGTCCAATGGGAGGGCATCGCCTGGGAAAAGGGGAGGAGTCAGCTGATCACTGGGTCCCCATGGTAACACCCCTGCAGGAAGGTCCTGCGTGTGAGGAGTTAGAAGTGTGGAGTGTTAGGAGGAGGAGGTGAGGAGATAAGTGTGATGTCCTGTGAAGAAAGCAGTGAGTTTAGTGCAGGAATCTCAAGTCCTAGACAGGCCCAGGAAGGTTGGAGAGCTGACATACTCCAGCTATTCAGAAGATCCTGTCCCCTTTCTGCCTAGCCATCGCCCTGAAGGAAGTCAAGCATCATTATCTTGTCAGCATGAGACTGTGGAGAGAACATTCTGGAACACGTGCTCCATAGCCAGTATCACAGGATCCAGGGGCCAAGGCCAGACCTGTGGAATATCCTGCCACCCTGACTATTGCACCCCGAAACTCTGAGCTATCAGGACCACATAACGTGAGTGGGGAATATTATGTACTAGTATCATGGTGGGCATCCTCCTATGAGCCAAATAGGAGCCCAGACGCACCTTAGGGCTGTAACACTGAAGTATAAGGGGCTAGGAACACCTTTCATCAAGTCTACCCTGCACCCCAGGACTTTGCTGTGTCACCAGGCGTACCCGTTGTTTTGTATTGAAGAAACTGTTTAAGCATTTGTGCCTCCACACCCATGGAAGTAAAAGTTCAACTTTACAACCGTTTCTGCGTCTGACTCTGCACCGACAACATCAGGGCGCCCCAAACACCACCAGTCGGCACAGTATAGGGGAAGCGCCCCAGGGGAACAATCACCACCAACATTTGTGCAGCCCCCTCATCACCGGTACCAGTGGTGGTAACGTGGGACAGCACCAGCGCTGCGCCCTCGTGCCCAGAGACCGTGACAAGTCTGCGCTGTTTGCACCCCGCAATCCCAACTGCAGCGTTACCTTCCATCTGGTCACCGCAATCATACCTCCCAACCATGCCAGATTTCAGATGCTGCATCGGGGTGTGTCCCAGCTTCAACTCATCAGCACTGGTGAAGAGGGGATATTTCCACTCCCACTTCACCATTTGACCCGTTTGTTGTGCTAGCAGCTGAGAAGCAGGCAGGATCAGGGGCGTAAATACCGGGGTAGCCGCGGTAGTGGCTGCCACAGAGCCCCGAACATTAAGGGGCCCGGAGCCCTGTGGCAACCTTTACCGCAAACCCCACAAACACTGCTATCATTATACTCTGGGGTCTTTTCAGACCCCTGAGTATAACGATCGGGAGCCATGGGGAAGTGAGCGAACATAAAAAAACAATAACGTTACTTACCTCTCGTATGCTCCGGCAGGCGTCCCAGACGTCAGCCGATGTCATTATGCATCGCGACGCTGGCCTGGATCACGCAAGATCTTGTCCAACATTAAAGATGGCCGAAGTAGCGCACCGGAGTGCATCAGAGCCAGGGAGAGGTAAGTAGCATTGTTTTTTATGTTTGTATCCTCCCCTGGGTCTCCAATCATTATACTCTGGGGGAGACCCATGTCAAATGTTCGCCTTGGGGCCCAGCCATTCCTAAGTACGTCACTGGGCAGGACACATTACACCCTGAAGCTGCCACTAGCAGAGACAGGAGTGGAAAGTGGGGCGTCTGTATTAGTGATTTTTTTTTGTGTGTGCATTTTTTGTGAGATCTACAAGGAGGGAGAATCCCAGATTATGTCCAACTTTCATGCTTCTGAAAGTTGGGAGGTATCAAGATCATGTGTTTCATACTTTGGTTTTGCTAATCGCTGCGCCACCAGAGGATTCCCCGGATTTACATGGAGGCTCACACCTTGTCAAAAATCACACGTATCCTCCGACAAGTGGGGCGCCAAAAAACTGGTGTAAATTATCATAAATCTGGCAGATCCCATAGTGCAGCCTACAATACACTATAGACAATATACTCTCTTTTCAGAAATGTGTAAAGGCAGTGTAGAAATGTAACTTATGACAATTTTTGTCACAAATGGCATTGAAAAAGTCACAAACTGGAGTGGCATAGGTGCTTAAAGAATATATCCCAGGTTTATTAATCTACTAACGCCCTAATAAAAAAACAAATGAAACAGAAATTGATAAATATGGATATCACATATGCTTGCCAGCACTTGGTTGGTAACACCTGTTCATCCATTTTGTATTCCCAGTGCTGAAATCATGTGAAAAAAAGATATGAATGTAAGTATCATTGAGTAAACTATAATAAAACTCATCATCATCACAACACTAAAATTCGGAGCACTTACAAAGCCGACATGCTAACCTCCTACCGCCAGATGGCGCGATCGCTTCAACTCACTATTTTCTCTTGACGTCACGACCATCTCTTTCCCCTCCCTATGTGAGGTCACTGCACGGAAGCTTGGCCTCTTTCCGGCAGGGACCTCAAGCAGACTGGTCGACGGCCATGAAGGTGAGCTGAGAAACGAAACATTAAACAAAGTCTTGTAACATTTTGTGCAGGGAAATATCTCTTGGGTTGCAGAGGATGAAGTATAAAGACACACGCGATGGCCGTTGAGAGTGGTTTAATGGCTGGCAAGGGCCAGATGGCAGCGGATTGCCGGTAGACTGATGGCTGCGAGCAGGGAGAGACATGGCGGCTGCCTATACGTGGTGCATATAGTTGTGCTCTGCTTCTGCAGTGGCTGCATTCGCTGACTGTATGCTGGGCGCTGTTGTGTGATGTGTATCCGCAGTAGTCGGGGACTGGTCCCTGTCCTGGCTCTAGGTGTGTGTCTGTCTCTGTAGTCCTGTAAGACTTAGAGTAATGGAGGCGTGAATATGCTGGGATGGCTTCTCTGGTTTTCAGACAATTGCCTACGTATTAATGCACAATGATGTGACTCTTCCAAGTGATTTATAGTCTATTGCTGGGGAGCAACTGAACTTCAACGATATTGAGATTGAAATGACTCTGTGTAGGAATTGTCCCTGACTGCAGATAGAATGGGTGACAAGTATTTGATCGCTGAGGGTATAGTTCGTTATGAAATCGGAATGGGGGGAGGGGGTCTCATGTTTTCTGTTTGGCCTGGGTCACCATCATATGTGCACTACCACTTTTTCAGTCTGTTTGGGAGCAGGGAAGGGAAGTGGAGTGAATGGAACTGCTACAAGCATGATGTGCCATGATTCCATTCACACAGACCACCATTGTTGTGATGATGTACTATACCCTTTAGGATATGTTTACCGCTGCAAGTTATTTGATGTAGTTTTAGAAGCTGAAGCCTAATGTGAACCATAAGAGGTGAAAGTATATGAGATAGCTGCTAATCCTCATTATTTTACTTCGTTCCTGCTTTGACTTCAAGAACTGGCTGTGTAAACACAGCTTGCATCTTACTGGGCCCCTCCAGCTTCAGCATGGTAGACATCTGCAGCTTGTAGTAGTTCTTACGTTGACTACAATTGCTGGGAATGGGCTGATTTTTGTAATCTAGTTGTGTGCTGTAAAACCCTACAGCTTTTACTTTCTCATGTGCTAATCCTCATAGCTCATATGGTGGGCTTAATTGGCATGCATACTTAAAGGGGTTGTCTACCTGGGGCAACCCCTCTTCTGAAAGTTCCCATGTTGATGAGCTGCCCACCCCATCAGCTTTTGTGTGGCTAGACTGCCAGCACATCCATGTAATACATGTTCAGCTCATGTTCTTTATGACCAGTGCTACTTTTTATCTTGAGTGGAGGACTCCTTTGCCCACTCAACACACCCATATTGCAGTGATGAGCTGGCAGGTTACATAGTATAAATTGTAAGTTTGTAATGGTATCTCTCTTTCTTGTAGCTCAATATTTCCTTCCCAGCCACTGGCTGCCAGAAGCTCATTGAAGTAGATGATGAGCGCAAACTGCGGACTTTCTATGAAAAGCGTATGGCCACAGAGGTCGCTGCTGATCCTTTGGGTGAAGAATGGAAGGTAAGATGGGTGTTTGGTATATGGAGTGGCATTGCTGTGCAGTTTTGTGGTGTCCTTCTGTTAGTAATGATTTTCCATATTGTTGTACAGGGATATGTTGTGCGCATCAGTGGAGGAAATGACAAGCAAGGGTTCCCCATGAAACAGGGTGTTCTCACTCATGGACGTGTCCGTCTTCTCCTCAGCAAGGGCCACTCCTGCTACCGCCCCAGGAGGACTGGCGAGCGCAAACGCAAGTCTGTGCGTGGTTGTATTGTGGATGCCAACCTGAGTGTGTTGAACTTGGTTATTGTCAGGAAAGGTGAGTTGTGACTGGAGTTTATCTATTTGCAAAACATCTGCTATATGATAACTTTCAGGCTAAGGCCCACGTAGTGAAACTCTGCAAAAAATCAATGAGCAATCCAGTTACCACTTTTTTTTAATTTTTTTATTTATTTTTTTCATAGAAGCAGGTCGGCTCCCACAGTGGTAAAGGTACAGGGGCAGTGGGGACTGACCCTGGGGGCATTTTTTTTTTTTTTTTTTTTAAACTTTGGGGGGAGAGATCCTGGCCCGCAATGCATTAAGGGTCTCTGCTGTAGCTATGGTGGCCGCTCTGCAGCATCTTTAAAGACCTGGCATTTGCCGTACTAGTACGGCGGATGTTGGGAAGGGGTTAAAGGGAGTCTTCCAGCAGGAAAATGATGACAGTACCTTGTAGTGCTCCTTGCAGGGCTGTGGAGTCGGTACGCCAAAGCCCCGACTCCGACTCCTCAATTTCCCCTGACTCCGACTCCGACATACATGGCGCATGTTTAAGAGATAACTTAATTTAAGCTTTTTATCATCCTTATGATACAATAATCAAGCTATTTAGGTAGAACATAAAATATATTTATTGGATACAACTTTAGAACACAAAAAACTTTAAATTGCAAATATGCAAAACGCTGCAGTAAGTGGTAAAAAAAACAGTTTTCTCAGTCTCAGCACAATGATTCACTTGCTGACAAGCAGTCACTCTGTGTCCTCGGGCTGTGGGTGGGTCTCCAGCACAATTACAGATAAAGTCAAGCTTTTCAGTCCTCACAATCACAACACTTGTATCTTTTGCTTACTTCAGATAATGGTGCTAAACCTTATAGGTTCACTCAGAACTCAGTCCCATCATTATATGAGGAATAGAACAGACCTTTACAGGACATTTCATCATTTTCAACATTTCATCATTTTCCCAAATTCTTATGAAAATATATTCAGCACATACTGCATTGTACTATTAACTGTACCAATTTATTATATATTGTCGGAGTCGGTCCATTTTATACCGACTCCACCAAAATAGGCACCGACTCTCCGACTCCACAGCCCTGGCTCCTTGCACACTTTCCAAATTGCAGCTCCATTATCAAGAAAATCGCTATTTATATGCAAATTAAGTGAAAAAGGATTTGGGGGCATTAATTTTCACTGGGCTTCATTGCTGCTCATCTCTTCACTGTCAAAGGATGGTGGGTCAAGCTGGGCAGTAGTTAGGGGCTGTAATCTACAGCGTAGAGCGGAGCCTGGAAAACATAAATGCCCCAGAAGCCCTTGTCTCCTAATTTTTATATGAATAAAAGAGCAATTTTCTCGCTAATGAAGTTGCAATGCTGAATAACAGACATATTTGGAAAGTGTGTATAAGGTACTGTCATTATGATTTTCCTGCTGACAGACTCCTTTTTAATAATAATAATAATAATAGAATAATAGTCCTTTAATAGTCCCACAATGGGGAAATTCAGTATGTTACAGCAGCAAAGATAAGCAGATACAAATACAAATACAACATGTACAGGAATGTTCCAAGGTGAGAGGCATTACATTAATAGCAGACAGACAGATAGGACGTAGCAGAGGAGGGGGGGGGGATTTAACAGGCAGAGAGATATTTCAGTTCTCTGTGTGCAATGATCTCCGCTTAGGTCGGTGTTGGTTGTACAGCCTAACCGCGGTGGGGAGGAAAGACTTCCGATAGCGCTCCTTCTCACACCTAGGGTGGAGCAGTCGGTCACTGACAGTACTGCCCAGAGCAATCACAGGCTCATGCATGGGATGGGACTTCTTCTTCTGCATGGAGCTCACCACGGACAGTATCCTTCTGTCACCCACCACCTGCACTGGGTCCAGTGGGCTCCCCAGGACAGAGCTGGCCCTTCTAATCAGCTTGTCAAGTTTATTTCTGTCCCTGGTTGATATACTGCTCCCCCAGCAGGCCACTCCAAAGAAGATGGCTGATGCCACTACCAAG
Organism: Leptodactylus fallax; assembly: GCA_947044405.1. NCBI lineage: Eukaryota > Metazoa > Chordata > Amphibia > Anura > Leptodactylidae > Leptodactylus > Leptodactylus fallax. Next base: position 4,504,834 of record CAMRHE010000096.1, read on the forward strand.
TTGAAGAAAGTTCTAAGAAGTGCCCCCCGGATTCCAAAGGCTCTCAGTTTCCTAAGCAGGTAGAGCCTGCTGTGGCCCTTCCTGTACAGGGCCTCCATATGATCTGCCCAGTCCAGCTTATTATTAAGGAGCAAACCCAGGTACTTATAGGTGTTCACAATCTCGATGCCCGTCCCCAGGATGTCCACTGGTTTAGGAGGGCTTCTGCCTTTGCGGAAGTCCACCACCATCTCCTTGGTCTTCCCCGCGTTAATCTTCAGGTGGTTCCGGTGGCACCAGTCCACAAAATCCTGGTTCAGTTCTCTGTACTCCCTGTCATCATCATCTGTGATGAGACTCACTATTGCAGAGCAATATTTTAAGCTCATTCTCATTACTAATTGTCCTTTGTGGCATATGTGATCGGCAAATGGCAAAAACTGTTTTGATGCCTCTTGTGGGGGATGCAAGTAAACCAGTCCCCAAAAGAGTTTCTTCCAGTAACTGGGTCGGATCCTATTTTTTGCTCTAAATATAGCTCCCATTGTGGTTTGACTAGTTTTCATCCTGCAATAGAAGCGCCTCAAAACTTTACACTTAGAAGAGTAGGCATTGATCCTTTATAAAGCGCACTTTGGTTTTAACATGCAAACATCATATTTTTATTTAATTTTTTTTTAATTAGGTGAGAAAGATATTCCCGGCCTCACTGACAAGACTGTTCCTCGTCGCTTGGGTCCAAAAAGGGCCAGCAGAATCCGCAAGCTCTTCAACCTCTCTAAAGAAGATGATGTACGCCAGTATGTGGTCAGGAAGCCTCTTACTAAAGAAGGTAAATGTGGCTTGCGTTTTGAGCTTATGCTCTGGTTTATTTGTGCTCCTCATGTTTGTGTAGAACTTCTCACATGAATGGTTCCCATCATGGCCTGTGGATGATTTTACATGTATGTGATTAGAATGAAGCAATAGGGTTTGTCTGAGACTGGTCTACTGCTGTCTAAGGCTAGGGGCGATCAATTAACTTACTGAAAGGCTGTGTGGGCTGCAGGTTGTACTTTTCTAGTAATTAGATTTGGTAGTTACTGTTGTGCCCTTCTCTAATATTAGGGGGATTTATACCAAACTGCATGTAGCTCCTCTGTAGTCACAGGGTCTGTGACTGGCCTTTTGTATAATAATAATAATAATAGTCCTTTAATAGTCCCACAATGGGGAAATTCAGTGTGTTACAGCAGCAAAGATAAGATAAGCAGATACAAATACAAATACAACATGTACAGGAATGTTCCAAGGTGAGAGGCATTACATTAATAGCAGACAGACAGATAGGACGTAGCAGAGGGGGGGGGGGATATAACAGGCAGAGAGATATTTCAGTTCTCTGTATAAGGTGCAGTTAGTGGGTGAATGTAGGAGATGATCTACATTTTGTAGTTCTGTACATTTGTCTATCAAAAATAAAATGTTGGCATCTATAAGTTGACATGAAAATCCAGCCTAGCAATACATGTGTATCCCATGCAATAATCTCTGTCACACAGCTCTTTTAAAGCTGGTTCTATCTTGTCAGTGCCATAGTCTGAATGGAGTTTAGCTGCCACTCTACTCTGTGGTCAGTCTTGCGGATGGAGGGTGAATGGGAGGCTGAGTTCCTCCATTTTGGCCTAAAGGTAGAGGTTCTAGCAGTTATTCACCTATCCAGTGGATAAAGGCATACTCAAGTGAATACCCCCACACATTGTGAAACTTTTTGTGGTAACAGGCAAGAAGGCCAGAACCAAGGCCCCCAAGATCCAGCGTCTTGTGACTCCTAGAGTTCTTCAGCACAAGCGTAGACGTATCGCCTTGAAGAAGCAGCGCACTCAGAAGAACAAGGAGGAAGCAGCAGAATATGCCAAGCTGTTGGCTAAGAGAACAAAGGTATGATTAAGATTAACATTACATTATAATGCCCCCACACATTAGGGAATTGCTGAAATTAGTCATTTATGGCATTGAGAGTTTGGGTAAGTGTTTGCTTTAAAGAGGTTGTCCAGGCAAATCGTTTATTTTATATAGGCCGGGAGAGGTGAAAAAAAAAAAAAAATCATACTCATGTCCTCCCAGTGCGCTCTGGTCCTGCTGCTCCGGCTTCTTTTGGGATTTCCGCTGGAAGATAACAGGAGGCACCAAAGCATCGTGGAAAGAGGGAATATGAATTTAAAAAAAAAAAAATTTTTCACTGCCAGGGGCTGATTTAAAAAATTAAATAGTTGTCCCTTTTTGCCTGGACAACACCTTTTTAAGGTCATTTTTAAGATGACTAAGAAAGTAACAATTTTTTATTTTTTTTAACTGACCTGTTCTTGCTTTTATATAGGAAGCCAAGGAGAAGCGCCAGGAACAGATTGCCAAGAGACGTAGACTTTCATCTCTGAGAGCCTCCACATCCAAATCTGAATCTAGCCAGAAGTAAACCTTCATGGTTTAAATAAAGAACTTTTCTTGTAAATGACCAGTTTGTATTTTTTTTAAACTTTATAAGTCTTTTGACCATTCTACTAAGAATAATCTACATTTTAAGTGTTGGGAGAGCTATACATTATGGTAATAGAAGACTGAGTGCAGTTCCTATTTTCTTTCCCTTCAAAATGGAGAGACACTAAGTGTGAGGAAGGGTGTGCACACAATATCACTTAGGCGGTGATCACATGTTCTTGGGTGCCTCAAAGGGAATCGGTCAGGGCAGTTTGGGACACTAAACTACTCACACGTCCATATGGACCTGGGTCTTGGTGTCCCAAATCACTCTGTTATAACGCAGTTCATGGCCGCGTTAAAAAAAAAAAAAAAAAAAAAAAAAGCTTTATACTCACCCTGTCGCTCTACTCCCCGTGCCTGCGCAGTTCTTCAATGAAGCCAGAGGAGTACACCTCGGCTTCAGTGTGCATGTCCCGTACCTCCAGCAATTGCGCAGTGAAGCCGGGGTGTCCATCTTTGGCTTCACTGAAGAACAGCACAGGCGCCGTGAGACTTGCCTACAAAGAAGCTCGTGAATAAGCTGGACTGTTCTCGCCAAACAGCATTGATCAGACCCTTCTCTAGGTAAGTATAAAGGATTTTTATTTTTAATGCACCTGCAGATTGCATTACAACAGGGCGGTTTGGGACACTAAACCCCAGGTCTATAAGGACCTGTGGGTGGTTTAGTGTCCCAGATTGACCTGAGAGTTTTCCTTTTAAAGAGGTTGTCTGGACAAAAAAAAAAAATTTTTTAAATAGGCTTCCAGTGCTTGACCTCAGCAGTCATGTGGCCGCTGCTTCCCCAGCATTTTTAAAAAAATAAAATTTTAGCCTGGACAACCCCTTTTTAATGTAATTTGAGTATGGGGGCTCACGAATGTTAAGAAACACGATTCCCACAGGTCAGACATCCCAAGGAATATGACACGTTCCTGCAGTAAGGAACCAAATGTTATTTTTTTGACCGTCCCTTTAGTAAACGTCAACTTCGATATCATAATGGGTGTAGGGGGATTTATCATGAGGTGAATTTTTGAAGTCTTTCCTTTAGGTTAACCCAAATTTATTTTTAAATCTATTAATGCTAGGTTCACACTAGCATTTGGGTTTGCGCCCTCTGGGTCCGCTTGGGGATCCAAGAAACAGAAACCCTATCCGCTTAAAAAGCTGTTGCCTGTAGACCATAATGGGGTCCACCTGTTTTCGTTTTCTATTTTAACCCCTTTGCGACCGCTTACTGTATATAAACGTCAGCTCTTGCTAGACTTTTTGCAGAGCTGACGTTTAAATACCCTGCTAAACTGGGGATCGGGTCTCCCCAAGAGTCAGGAACTCCGTGAACAGAGCGCTAATAGCTGCTGGTGTTCACTGAGACATGATCAGGACCTGATAGGGTTCTGCCATGCCAAATGTCCCCTGCGGTGAGATCAGGGTGTACCCAGGTGTCTCTTCTGCAGCCTGGGGTTTAGCCAGTGACCCCAGGCTACCGGGAGCCCCCCAGTACATGGTTGATCCTGCTAAGAAGTGAGGAAGTCAGCCTATGAATCTGCATAGGCTGACTTCCTCTATAGACTGCAGTACACGTGTATTGTAGTCTATAGTGCTGAACCAGTGTATGAAAAAAAATAAATTCATAAAGCAAGGAAATAATGATTTTTCGCCATCTCGCTTTAAAAAAAAAAATGCTATAAAAAGTCATATGTACCCCAAAATACCATTAAAAAGCACAGACCGTCCTGCAAAAAATAAGCCCTCAACCAACTGTCAACCGAAAAAAAAAATTGCTACACATCTCAGAAGATGGCGCTGCAAAAATAATTGATTTCTTTCCCCAAATGGGTTTTTGTTCTGGAAAACTAGTAACTCATAAAAAAAAACAATATACAGTGGGGGAAAAAAAAGTATTTAGCCACCAATTGTGCAAGTTCTCTCACTTAAAAAGATGAGGCCTGTAATTGTCATCATAGGCAGACCTCAACTATAAGAGACAAAATGAGAAAACAAATCCAGAAAATTACATTCTGATTTTTAAAGAAATTTGCAAATTATGGTGGAAAATAAGTATTTGTTCAATAACAAAAGTACATCTCAATATTTTGTTATATATCCTTTGTTGGCAATGACAGAGGTCAAACGTTTTTTGTAAGTCTTCACAAGGTTGGCACACACTGTTGCTGGTATGTTGGCCCATTCCTCCATGCAGATCTCCCCTAGAGCAGTGATGTTTTGGGGCTGTCACTGGGCAACATGGACTTTCAACTCCCTCCAAAGGTTTTCTATAGGGGTGAGATCTGGAGACTGGCTAGGCCACTCCAGGACCTTGAAATGCTTCTTACGAAGCCACTCCTTTGTTGCCCTGGCGGTGTGCTTGGGATCATTGTCATGCTGAAAGACCCAGCCACGTTTCATCTTCAATGCCCTTGCTGATGGAAGGAGGTTTGCACTCAAAATCTCACGATACATGGCCCCATTCATTCTTTCGTGTACACGGATCAGTTGTACTGGTCCCTTTGCAGAGAAACAGCCCCAAAGCATGATGTTGCCACCCCCATGCTTCCCCCATACAGTAGGTATGGTGTTCTTTGGATGCAACTCAGCATTCACTCTCCTCCAAACACGACGAGTTGTGTTTCTACCAATCAGTTCTACTTTGGTTTCATCTGACCATATGACATTCTCCCAATACTCTTCTGGAACATCCAAATGCTCTCTAGCAAACATCAGACGGGCCCAGATATGGACTGGCTTAAGCAGGGAGACACGTCTGGCACTGCAGGAGTTCCTGGTGGCTTAGTGTGTTACTGACGTAATGTTACGTTTGTCCCAGCTTTCTGCAGGTCATTCACTAGGTCCCCCTGTGTGGTTCTGGGATTTTTGCTCACCGTTCTTGTGATCTTTTTGACCCCACTGGGTGAGATCTTGCGTGGAGTCCCTGAACGAGAGAGATTATCAGTGGCCTTGTATGTCTTCCATTTTCTAATTATTACTCCCACATTTGATTTCTTCACACCAAGCTGCTTGACTATTGCAGATTCAGTCTTCTCAGCCTGGTGCAGGTCTACAATTTTGTTTCTGGTGTCCTTCCACAGCTCTTTGATCTTCACCATAGTGGAGTTTGGAGTGTGACTGCTTGATGTTGTGGACAGGTGTCTTTTATACTGATAATGTCAAACAGGTGCCATTACTACAGGTAATGAGTGGAGGACAGAGGAGCCTCTTAAAGAAGAAGTTACAGGTCTGTGAGAGCCAGAAATCTTGCTTCTTTGTAGGTAACCAAATACTTATTTTCCACCATAATTTGCAAATAAATTCTTAAAAAATCAGACAATGTGATTTTCTAGATGTTTTCTCATTTTGTCTCTCATAGTTGAGGTCTACCTATGATGACAATTACAGGCCGGCCTCATCTTTTTAAGTGGGAGAACTTGCACAATTGGTGGCTGAGTAAATCCTTTTTTTTCCCCACTGTAAATGAGGTATCGCCGTAATTGTACCGACCTGCAGAATAAAGGTTGCTTATGCTGTACGTGGCGCAGAAAAAACATTAAAAGGTAAAAAGCAATACCAGAATGGATGGGTTTTTTTTTAATCCACCAAGAAAGAGTTAATAAAATTTAGTCAATAAGTTATAGGTGCCAAAAATATTACAAAATACATCTCATCCCGCAAACAACAAGCCCTCATGGCTACATCACAAGAAAAATAAAAAAAATATAGCTTGTACAATGTGAAGACAAAAACCCCCAAAATCTCCAAATCATTAGAACACAACTGGTTGCGGCAGGAAGGGAATGTATAAGCTGAGACACCCCAAATTGAGAGCTTACAAGGGAAAAGACACTAGAAGTGACCTCTCCCCCCCCCCCCTTCAAATCATACAAGCTACTGTGGAAATAGTAGTGAATTTAGTGTTCTCCATGCGCTCCGCACAGCTTACATATTCACTGTTCACCATCCACTGTACATTCACGTCTGGAATACTAATGCTCACTACACCCTTTGATAAATTCTTTGAGGGGTGCAGTTTTTAAAATGGGGTCATTGCCTAGGGCAGTGATGGCGAACCTTTTAGAGACCGAGTGCCCAAACTGCAACCCAAAGCCCACTAAATTATCGCAAAGTGCCAACACGGCAATTTCAACTTAAATTAACCTGCCTCCCCTATTGCCCCCCCTTGCTCACACGCAACCTGCACCCCCATTCCCCCTTCTTGCACACAGACGCAGCCTGCACCCCTATTCCCCCACACATCTCTCCCCCCACAGTACACCCTGCACCCCACATCTCTCCCCCCCACAGTACACCCTGCACCCCACATCTCTCCCCCCACAGTACACCCTGCACCCCACATCTTTCCTCCCACAGTACACCCTGCACCTCACATCTCTCCCCCCACAGCACACCCTGCACCCCACATCTCTCCCCCCACAGCACACCCTGCACCCCACATCTCTCCCCCCACAGCACACCCTGCACCTCACATTTCTTCAGCAGGGACAGGGAAGATGGTTAAAATTGATGGGAAGATGGATGGAGCCAAATACAGGACCATTCTGGAAGAAAACCTGTTGGAGTCTGCAAAAGACCTGAGACTGGGACGGAGATTTATCTTCCAACAAGACAATGATCCCAAACATAAAGCAAAATCTACAATGGAATGGTTCAAAAAGAAAAGTATCCAGGTGTTAGAATGGCCAAGTCAAAGTCCAGACCTGAATCCAATCGTGAATCAGTGGAAAGAGCTGAAAACTGCTGTTCACAAACGCTTTCCATCCAACCTCTCTGAGCTCGAGCTGTTTTCCAAGGAAGAATGGGCAAGAATTTCAGTCTCTCGATGTGCAAAACTGATAGAGACATACCCCAAGCGACTTGCAGCTGTAATCGCAGCAAAAGGTGGCGCTACAAAGTATTAACTTAAGGGGGCCGAATAATTTGGCACGTCCCACTTTTCAGTTTTTTATTTTTTACAAAAGTTTAAAATATCCAATAAATTTCGTTCCACTTCATGATTGTGTCCCACTTGTTGTTGATTCTTCGCCAAAAAAATTAAAATTTTATATCCTTATGTTTGAAGCCTGAAATGTGGCAAAAGGTTGAAAAGTTCAAGGGGGCCGAATACTTTCGCATGGCACTGTAGTCCATTCCCACCACTAGGGGGTTAATACTATAGGATGTACCTGTGCATTGTCATGTGAATTAGTGAAACATTTCTCTGTTCACATTTTACTAAGTTTGCCCTTGTTTACCCTTCCCATAATAAACCGGTTAAATAGTTTTACCCTCAACATTTGTGAGTGTGGACTGAGTCGACCCCTAGCAGAAGAGGAAGACCCTCCTGAATTCCTATAGAGCTCTTAGCAAGATTCAGGTGGAGGCACTGTGCCATAGTGAGGTGAGAACTACAACACACCCTGCCTACAGAGGTCAGCCCAAAGGTGTGTTTCAGTGGAGGCACTGCTGAGATTTGAACAAGACGAGAACAGCTGCCATGGAACTTTTAACAGAGGGAAAGGTGTCTGAGTGGTGTGAGGAAACAGGTGTCACAGAGGAGCGCAGCTTTGCAGTGTATGGTGAACTGCTTGAAGCATCTGATGACATAATACTGCAGATAGTGAGGTGGTTGACCGTCGGAGTGTTGAAGATGGGCCATTGACAGCAGCTTTAATGGAGGAAGTTTTGGAGAGATTATACTTCCCATCTGTCCTAGCTGTGCCATCAGAATATGGCCAACGATGGAAGATTGTTAGGCCTATGGGGCCTGCAACCGCTTCTGCTCAAGATCCACATACACAAAATAAGAAGCCCAGTAGATGTCTACCTCCAACTCCACCTAGGTCTAAATCTGAGGAGACTTCCACTGAGACTGAAGTGCTTGTGGCCGCCATGGAAAAGTTAGTCAGCCAATTTGCAAAGTTGCAGCCTGAGGGGAGCTACCGCCATTTGAGAACTTTCTCAGGAGTCACCCCTATCCCAGTGGGAAAAGAAGGGTATGACACATGGAGGGTTGTTACTCTGCAGTATCTGGAAGAGTGACAGTGTACTGATGCTGTGAAGAAACAGAGAATAGTGGAGAGCTTAAAGGGTCCAGCTATGGAAGTAGTACAGGCTGCTTGGCGGAGTGAGCCCCAGGCAACTTCTAAAGACTATATGGCCACTCTCGAGGATGCTTTTGGGTCCCCAGAAGGTGCCACAGATCTCCTGTATAAACTCTGAACCACTTATCAGGATCCAGGTGAGAAGCTGTCTGACTGTCTTTACAGATTTGACAAGCTGGTCCATCGCATTGTATCAAAAAGGCAGGATTAGCCCTGGAGAAATTGACCGGAGCCGCCTTGATCAATTGCTACGTGGAGCTATGACACATGACCCTATTGCTCAAAGGCTGAGGTGCTGCAACAAAGAGGAGATTCCCCATTCTTTCCATCAGTTGCTTAAGGAAGTGAGACAAGAGGAAGTTATTTTGGCAGCCAGGGAGCAGACCAGCAAGAGGGTTGCTACTGTAGCTCTAAAGCCAGAAGCCATTCGTAGAGAAGAAGAGCTCCTGAAGATAATTGAGAAGCAGGGAGAGCAAATTGCACAACTCTTACGTGCCCAGGCTAAGGAAGTGGAGCTGTTGAAACAGATTGCTCAGGCAGCCACTGAGAGTTCCCTACAATCTCTAGGAAGAGAAAATGATGATCGGCATAGTGGCAAAGCTATGAAGACAGAGGAGTGCTTTGTATGCAGGGATCCCAGCCACATTGCTCGCCGGTGCACAAAAAGGTGGAGTTCTAAAAAGGCTATGTCTCCTCCCCACCCCAAGAATAGGCTGTCAGGAAATGGGGACGTAGAGTCCTATACTGGCCCCCCAGTAACATCCAAGGCATACTCTACTACACCCTCGGTTGCTAGTTTGGAACAGCTTCCAGAGGGCTTAGTAGGACCCGTTCCACAAGTACCAGCCTGTATCAATGGACGGCCCTGCACTGTGCTGTTGGATAGCGGATCTCAAGTGTCCATCATTTTTTAAAAATGGTACAAGAAATACCTGTCAGATGTGCCCCTAAAGCCTTTATCGGGACTCGTGGTTTGGGGATTGAGTGAAAATAGTTATCCCTATAGAGGATATGTGTCTGTTACACTACGATTCCCAAAGGCTGAAGCGGACCAGAGATCAGTATCTGTTATAGTGGGAACAAATGCAAACATCTTTCGCACACTAGCACAGTGGTGCCGAGAAATTGGGGGAGACGATTATCCACAGACCCTCACCCAGCCTGTCTGGCTGCCTATGTGAAAAAGGAGAAGGAAGAAAGAAGAGAGCTTCGTCCTGAGTATTTTGATCACTGCTTTGAAGATAGTGACCTGACGAAGGATGAAAGAGTCACTAATTCAAGGCCTGATGGAACGTGGTGCCACCTTCTCATTGGTGGACTGGGACTTGGGTATGGCAAAAGGAGTGGAGCATCATATCCGATTAACTGATGAAAAGCCTTTCCAAGAGAGGTCCGGAAGGCTAACTCCAGTAGATGTTGAGGATGTCAGACAGCACCTGTGGGGTCTTCTAGATACTGGAGTCATTGTAGAGTCCAACAGCCCATATGCTTCCCCTATTGTGGTTGCTCGGAAGAAAAATGGGGATATATGGATGTGTGTGGATTACCGCACTTTGAACAGACGCACGGTCCCTGATCAATACACTGTGCCCAAGATTGATGAAGCCTTGGATTGCTTACAGGGCAGCCAGTGGTTTTCAGTGTTAGACCTCCGGAGTGGGTACTACCAAATTCCCATGAGCAAGGAGGACCAAGAAAAGACTGCTTTCATCTGCCCCATTGGGTTCTTCCAGTTCCAGAGGATGCCTCAAGGAGTGACTGGTGCCCCCGCCACTTTCCAAAGGTGCATGGATAAGGTGATGGGATACTTGAATTACAGAGAAGTATTGGTCTACTTGGATGACCTTATAGTGTTTGGGCAGACACTGGAAGAGCACAACCAGAGGTTGTTCAAGGTATTGGACCGTCTGAATGAAGGCTGGGCTAAAGTTGTCCCTTGACAAGTGCCGATTCTGCCAGAAGGCTGTGAAGTATGTGGGACACATTGTCAGTCGGGAAGGGATCTCTACAGACCCAGCCAAAGTGGAAGCTGTAGTTACGTGGACAAAGCCAACAAAGTTGGGGGAGCTCAAGTCTTTCCTGGGATTCTGTGGGTATTACAGAAGGTTTGTCCCACAGTACTCGAAGATTGCAAGGCCTCTGACTGCCCTTACCCAAGGGTATCCTCCCCCAAAAGGGACAGCTCACTCCAATAAGTCAGCAAAGAAGGTCTACTTCAAGGTTAATGAGCCGTTTGGTGAGAGATGGACCCCAGCCTGTGATGAGGCATTTGAGAAGCTGAAGTCCTGCCTGACACAGTCTCCAGTGTTAGCCTATGCAGACCCCAGCAAACAATATGTGCTGCATGTGGATGCTTCGTTTGAGGGACTAGGAGCGGTTCTATATCAGGATCATGATGGCTGTCTGTGGCCAGTCTATGATATCAGTCGAGGATTAACTCCCAGTGAGCGCAACTACCTGGCACACAAGCTTGAGTTTCTAGCATTGAAGTGGGCAGTGGTGGATAAGCTGCATGACTACCTCTATGGTGTGCATTTTGAAGTTCAAACTGACATCAACCCCTTGACCTATGTGAGGACCACAGCCAAGGTTGATGCTACTGGACATCGGTGGCTTGCAGCCCTGGCTGTGTATGATTTCCGTTTGAAGTATCGACCAGGCACCACCAACATTGATGCTGATGCTCTCTCCCGATTGCCTAGGCACACATTGGATGATGAGGAAGATGCCTGGATAGAGGTTCCTGCCTCAGATATCAAAGCCATGTGTCGCAGACACCAAACTAAGATTGTTCCTACAGGGGGTTGTGCCAAATTTTTATTGGTTTCAAAGGAAGCCCTTCCACCCTTGTTCTGCCAGTTGACTAAGGTGAATACAGAGTCCCTGCCTCAATTGAACCGGAGCCAGCTTGAAAGGGCACAACAAGAAGATCCTTCTGTGGGAGTGGTTCGATGGTCTGTGAAAAGGGGTCAGAGGCCTGAGAGGAATGCTCTGAAGACAATAGAGTCCCTGTTGCTGCCTCGACAGATAGAGTTTCTAATAGTAAGAAAGGGCTTGCTGTAGGGAGACCAAACGACAGAATGGAGAGGTCGGAAGCCAGCTGGTGCTGCCTGATCAGTTCAGGGAGGTAGTTATGAAGGCCATAACTACCATGGACATCTTGGAGTTGAAAAGACAGCTGTTGCAGACCGATTCTACTGACCACGGATGGAAGCTGACATCGAGGGTTATTGCAAGTCCTGTGCTAGGTGGATCCTAAGAAAGACTTTGCCAACTCGATCAGCTCCTTTGGTCAACATCTCCAGCAATGGCCCACTTGACCTAGTGTGCATTGATTTCCTTGCTATTGAGCCTGACGAGGGCAACATCAGTAATGTACTCGTGGTCACTGACCATTTCACCCGTTATGCCCAAGCCTATTCCACCAAAGACCAGAGAGCAGTCACCGTGGCCAAGACATTGTGGGAAAAGTTCTTTGTGCATTATGGACTGCCAGCCCGCATCCATACTGACCAAGGAAGAGACTTTGAGAGCTGGCTAATCAAGGAGCTATGTGAAATCTGTGGAATCAAGAAGTCTAGAACCACACCTTTTCACCCACAAGGGGATCCACAGCCAGAAAGGTTCAACCGTACACTTCTCAACATGTTGGGCACCTTGGACCCCAAGCAGAAAGGATGCTGGAGTCGCCAAATAAGTCAGTTAGTCCACGCCTACAACTGCACCAAAAATGAGTCAACTGGGTACTCCCCCTGCTTCCTCATGTTTGGTAGGAAAGCCCGGCTACCAGTGAATATTAGCTTTGGAGTGTCATCTGACCAGTTACTTGGGAAGACCTACTTAAGGTATGTGTAGCAGTTAAAAGAAGAATTACAGGAGGCTTATAGACTGGCTAACCAAGTTTCTGATCGATCAGGAAGGCGAAACAAGACCCACTATGACCGCAGAGTCCGAGAGCAAGTACTAAAACCAGGAGATAGGGTTCTCATTCAACAGTTGGGTCTACATGGAAAGCACAAGCTTGCTGATTGTTGGCGTCCAGAACCTTATGTGGTGGTGGAAAAGCTGCCAGGTGTTCCAGCTTACCGAGTGAAGCCTGAAAATGGAGGAAGGCCCCTCAAGACTTATCATCGCCAGCATCTGTTGCCTATAAGGAAAAATATCTCTTTGCAACCCTCACAGCAAAGTGGGGCTCAGCTGACCCCCATGCTTCCTAGGAGAAGCCATCGGTATAGACAAGTGGTAAACCCAGAGGTTACCCAGGAAGAAAGCGATAACGAGTCAAGTGATGAATGGGAACCAGGCTACAGATGGGTAGACGACGTTTGCCCCATCGGTCAAGACAGTACCAGACAGTTAATTGACAATGAAGAAGAATCCAGGGTACTCTGTCCCCAGTTGGGGGAGAACTCATGGGAACAAGAGCCACCCAGTGAAGAAGTGATCATCATGGAGCCTGAGTCTCCAGATCAAGGGCTAGGGATCGAGGAGGGGGCTCCCACAGTACACACTCGTCCCAGGCGGGACATTAGGCCACCAATGATGTTGACCTATGATAGGCTGGGGCATGCTACTGAAGCCCCCAGGGTTATACACCCTAATGATGTTAACATGTGGCCATATTTTACATCCATGCCATGGTACGGAGGTGATTTGTGTATGACTGATTGTGGTGTTAGTCAGGATGCTTTAACGCCCATTTGTATTTCAGGTGGTGAGTCTTTACTTCATGCACAGACATTTGCAGTGACTCACCAGGGGGAGAGTGTAACCCCTTCAAAGAGCACTTTGCATACAGCAGATGCTGCAGTTAATGCCAAGCCAGAACCCACTACAGCAGACACCAGCCATTTTATGCTGAGGGACAGTGGATTACATTTCCCTACACCCCTTACTCCAGGGGGAGGAGTATCAGAGAAAGGGACTGATTGGCTGAGCAGGGAATTATAGGAAAGGTCTGCAGAAGAGAGAGGATAGACAGCCACATGGGCTGCAGAAGGGGCTTCTTCCAGCAACTGCCAGGGAGCACATTGCTTGGCACTGGGTAACCCAGGACATAGAGACAGTCCTGCCAGCCCACCAGCTCACTCTGAGGGAAGAAGTAGCATCCCTGCAGCAGCAGTATCACCTGTCCAGAGTGACCAGACTCCCAAAAGGTACCCAGGGCTGCATCCAAGAAGACTCCTGCCTCATACTCCATTAGTATCGTGTCATCTGAAAGCTGCAGCACCCAGTGAGACTCCAGGCTGGCACCAGATTCCCTGCAAGAGTTAGTGAGTAGACTTTGCTGGAATTTGCTGTAATGCTGTTAGAAGGTTTATGAGAACTGTGGTAGAAAGGACCTGCTGTGTCTATAGTGCACCAACGTTTCCTGAATGTGCGCCACCGTCCGCGGCAACTGGGCCCAACGGATGGACTGTTCTGTTTATTGCTGCAGCCATTAATAATTCTGCATTGTGTGCTGTAATTTAGGAGTGCAAGTTGGTACCTGCAGTATGATTGCATGTGTGTGATGACTATCATCTGTGGGTCACTATTTTAACCCTGTGCTATTCCCTATAGTTTATTATACCCGCCAGGCCTGGCACGTAGTCCATTCCCACCACTAGGGGGTTAATACTATAAGATGTACCTGTGCATTGTCATGTGAATTACTGAAAAATTTCTCTGTTCACATTTTATTAAGTTTGCCCTTGTTTACCCTTCCCATAATAAACCGGTTAAGTAGTTTTACCCTCAACATTTGTGATTGTGTACTGAGCTTAGGTGGGGGTTTCCCGAGTTGACCCCTAGCAGAAGAGGAAGACCCTCCTGAATTCCTATAGAGCTCCTAGCAAGATTCGGGTGGAGGCACTGCACCATAGTGAGGTGAGAACTACAAAACATCCTGCCAACAGAGGTCGGCCCAAAGGGGTGTTACATTTAAATTTTCACTTTGTACATTAATTTTCAGGAAGCACTCTGGCTCTAAATGATAATACCTTTTGATAAATTCCTTGAGGGGTGTAGTTTCTAAAATGGGGTTACTTTTGGGGAGTTTCCATTGTATTGATAATCTACGGGCTCTGCAAATATGACATGGTACCTGAAAACTATTCCAGCAAAATCTGCCCTTCAAAAGCCAAATAGTGCTCTTTCCATTCCGAGCCCCGCCATGTACCCATACAGCAGTTTCCAACCACATATGGGGTATTGACGTGATCAGGAGAAATTGTGTAACAAACTTTGGGGAGCTTCTTCTCCTTTATCCTCTTGTGAAAATAATAAATTTGGGATTAAATGTCCCAATGTTAATAAAATCTGTAAAACAGCTGTAGCGTCAAACTGCTCAATAAATCCCTTGATATGTTCTGTGAAGGGTGTAGTTTCCAAAACGGGGCCACTTTTGGGAGTTTCCATTGCATTGATACTTTAGGGTCCCTGCAAATGCAACATGGCACCCGAAAACTATTCCAGCAAAATCTGCCCTCCAAAAGCCAAATAGCGCTCTTTCCATTCCAAGCCCCACCATGTACCCATACAGCAGATTATGACCACATATGGGGTATTGCCGCGTTTATGAGCAATTGTTTAACAAACTGTGGGGTGCTTTTTCTCCTTTAACCCCTTGTGAAAATGAAAACTTTGGGGATAAAGTGACATTTTAATAATTTTTCATTTACACATCCCAATGTTAATAAAATCTGTGAAAAGGCTGTTGGGTCAAAATGTTCACTATGCCCCTTGATAAATTCTGAAAGGGGTGTGTGAAGGATCCGAGTCTTACCAGGGACCGCTCCTGGCCTACCTAAGATCGCTTCAATTACCTCACACCCACTTTCCGTGAATGTAGGTCCGACAGAGGATAATACGAGAGACGGGCCTTCTAAATTTTATATATTTATTAACCCCTAAATGGGTCGGCACTAGACACTTAACACATACATAGAATACATGCAGCGATTAACAAACAGATACAAGTGAAAACAGCATAACACGGTACATAAAATAAAAATGGGAATAATAGAAAGAAAAGAATATATATTACCAATACCAGCTTGTGAAGGTATCTCTGACTTCCAAGAGTTGCCAGGGCACTTTCTTATGGGACGACCAGCAGCAGATCACCTTAGCGGGGTAAAAATGGCAGAAGACCTTCTGGAACAAGTAGTTAGTCCATTTCTCTGAGCCCATGTGACAGGCTCAGGGCACAGTCTTGGGCAAAGCATGTGTTGCTTACATGCGGTTACCCCTCGCTTAGGTCCACAACAAGGCCTCAAGCCTAGCTGCTTAGGCCGCATGTCAACCACATGGTCATCACATGGTTGCCTTACCCCACAGCTGGCTTCCAAGAAGCGTTCATCTCCAAATTCACCAGACAACAGAGCCTCGTTCAGCCTGGGCGGAGCCCTTTTGTCTCCCCTG
Organism: Leptodactylus fallax; assembly: GCA_947044405.1. NCBI lineage: Eukaryota > Metazoa > Chordata > Amphibia > Anura > Leptodactylidae > Leptodactylus > Leptodactylus fallax. The sequence goes on from CAMRHE010000096.1 coordinate 4,520,814, forward strand.
GTCTCCTCCCTGAGTGAGGTCACCAGGGGGAGAAGCCCCGCCCCCTCTCTACATCTCTCAGAATAACTTCAGTATAATGCTATGCATGATGTTTATAGAGTCTGGCTGGTAGTATGATGGGGTTCCTGGCGAGATCCCCAATACATAGACTCCAAGTTCGACACTCCAGCTCCCTTTGGGTAAGGAGATCAGTGCCTGGACCTTTCCTGGACTTTGAACTGTATATTCTGAGCGTGCGCCTTGACCTGACGCATCTGGGGAATTTATCGGGTCGACTGTAAGATGTTCCCCAGGCCAGATATTGTAATAAAACCATAAGCCCTCTGACCTAATAATGGTGCCAGTGTGTCTAGCAATTATATGGGGATCGTTTGCATACCATATCCTGTCTAAATGAACCCCCGCTGGGTTAGTGAGGGTTGCAGTCTTATGCAGATGAAGGCTTTTGACCAAATGGCTGGTTGCTTCAGGGACAGGACAATAGTAGTTTGACCACATTCCATTTGCCCTATGTGCAGTATTATAGACCAATATTGATATCATAAGACCATACCTGCACCCAATATCATGACAGGGTGTAGTTTCCAAAATGGGGACACTTTTTGGGGGTTTCCTTTGTACTCTAGGGGCTCTGCAAATGAGACATGGCACCCGACAATTATTCCAGCACAATCTGCTTTTCAGACGCCCAGTGTCGCTCCTTCACTTCCGTGCGCTGCTGTGTTCCCAGACATAAATTTACATCCCCATGTGGGGTATTTCTGTGCTCGGGAGAAATTGCATAACAAACTGTGAGATGCATTTTCTCCTTTAACTCTTTGTGGGCTAAATGAATGTATTATTGAAAAAAAATGAAATGTCTAAATTTCACCTCCATATTGTTTTAATCCCCATGAAATGCTTAAAGGGTTAACAAACTTCCCAAATGCTGTTTTGAATAATTTAAGGGGTGCAGTTTTGAAAATGGGGTGATTCATTGGGGTTTCTAATATATAGGCATTTATAATCCCTTTCAGAACTGAAGTGGTCCCTAAAAAATTAGTTTGGGAAATTTTCCTGTAAATCTGGAAAATCACTGTTATAATTGTAAGCTTTCTAACATCCAAAGTAAATTAAAAGGATGATTAAAAGATGATGCCAATATAAAGCAGAGATATGGTAGATAATATGTATTAATGTATTTGGGTGGAATGACTATCTGTTTGAAAAGCAGAGCATTTCACATTTTGAAAATTGAGATTTTTTCCAAATTTCCATCAAATTTCCTATTTTTTTTTATAAATAAATACAAAAATATTGATCAATGTTTACCACTAACATGAAGTACAATGTGTGATGAAAAATTACTTGTGTAAGTTAAAACGTTTTAAAGTTATTGCCATATAAAGTGAAACATGTGACAAAAATGAGGCCTGGTCACGAAGGTACTTTTAAGCTTTGTCTTGAAGGGGTTAAGTGGAATTGGGGACTGAGTCTGGTATTGAGACTCAGACTAATGTTAGGTTCACACTAGTGTTTAACATTTTTGTACTGAGATCTTACTCCACTCTACTGGAGTAACTTTTTGCCACAATTTTTTTTTTGTTTTGCTAAATTTGAATTCCCTTATGTCCTACAGCAGCACAATATGGGGTATTCCTGACCCTGTGTGCTGGTAGGACAGGCGGAACTTTTAATTAACATAAAATATGCATGACTACGTTACCCTATAAGAGGGAAAAGAGACCTCCTCCCCTTGTGTTTTTTTCTGTCCTGTGTGGTGGGAAAGGTGGAGGGAGGTCTTTTGTCCTCCCATATTTTGTTTTTTCCCCTAAAGTTTGTTAACTTCCTTTGGGGAGTCATCTTTACACCTCTCTTCTCTTCTTTCTTCCACTGGACGCTTCTGTGAAAAAGAAGGGGGGGTTTTATTTAGGCAGTTTTTTTGTGCCTAGCCAAGCTTTCAACCTTCGCTCTGAAAAGGTTTATTTCAGTAGTACATGCAGCTGTAGTTGCATGCTGCATGTTCAAAGACCTGTAGTGTAGTTTCACTTACCTTTTTTGATACTACGTGTGGAAGTGTCACCCACAAAATGGGCGTGGTAAAAAACCTGCTGTGTAAAGTGATATTAGGGCAGGATTTTCCTTTGTTTTGGGAGTTATGGGATAAGCTGTCGCCTAATGATGTAAAAATGTCTGTTACAGATAACAGGGTGTCTTCAGGGGGTGGAGAAAACACTCAAAGGACCGATAATTTTCCTTTGGCGATGTTGTTAGGGGGTGAGTCTGAGTCCACAGACACCGAGTCAGTACTCCCAGACCTCGAAGTATCGAGGGCTAACTTTGGGACAGCACAGCTACAAGATCCTACCCTGAAAACCGCATTGGAAAATGTGACAGTCCTAAATGACGTACCACAGGAACCAGAGGCTGACCTACGGTATCCTTATTTTGAGGTGCAAAACAATTTGCTATACTGTGTGACCAAGGTTAATGATGAAATTGTGGAACAGCTACTAGTTCCAAAACCATACAGGAAAATGGTGTCGGGTATGGCCTACTCGCATGTGTTAGGGGGTCACTTAACATCAGACAAGACCAGGGAACGAATCTTCCAAAGGTTCTATTGGCCAGGGTGTTATAAAGAAATAGAAAACTATTGTAAGTCTTGCCCAACCTGCCAGGTAAATGCTCCTGTTGTACATTTCAGGAGTCCTTTAATACCCTTGCCTGTCATTGAGGTTCCGTTTGAGCGATTTGCCTTGGATGTCGTAGGGCTGTTGGTGAAGTCAGCCAGAGGGCATCAATATATTTTAGTAATACTAGATTATGCTACCAGGTATCCATAGGCGGTCCCTTTGAGAAATCCCACAGCCAAGTACATTGCCAAAGAGTTGTTTCATATGTGCACTAGGGTGGGAATTCCCAAAGAAATCTTGATAGATCAAGGTACCCCCTTTATGTCTAAAGTCATGAAAGAACTGTGTAAAGTTTTTAAGATCAGACAGTTGAGAACCTCTGTGTACCATCCCCAAACTGACGGTCTGGTAGAGAGATTCAATAAGACCTTAAAGGCTATGTTAAAAAAAGTTGTTGAAAAGGATGGGAAAGACTGGGATTGCCTGTTACTGTATTTGCTATTTTCCATTAGGGAAGTTCCTCAAGCTTCTACAGGATTCTCCCCATTTGAACTATTATACGGTAGACTTCCCCGTGGTCTCTTAGACCTCGCTAAAGAAACGTGGGAATCCGAGACCACCCCATACCGAAGTATTATTGAACATGTGGCCCATATGCAGGAGAGAATCTCCAAAATAATGCCCATAGTAAAAAAGCATTTGCAGAAGGCACAAGAAGCACAAAAGAGTGTGTATAATCGCTCTGCCAGAGTTAGAGAGCTCAGTCCTGGGAACCGGGTCTTAATACTTGTGCCCACCGTAGAAAGCAAGTTCTTGGCCAAGTGGCAGGGCCCTTTTGAGATCCTGGAAAAAGTTGGGGAGGTAAATTACAAGGTGCACCAACCAGGGAAAAGAATACCTATCCAGATTTACCATGTAAATCTGATCAAACCCTGGAGAGAAAGGGAGTCATTGGCCGCTCTAACCTGCCCATCCGCAGTTGGTGAAACAGAACACCACAAAGTGGGAGTAGCAGAGACTCTGTCCCCCTCACAAAAACAAGAAACAAAAGAACTCTTGCAACACAACCAAGATGTTTTCTGGTTTGCCGGGGTGTACCAGTGTTATTGAGCATTAGATTATTACAGAACCCCAGGTAAGAGTAAAGATAAAACCCTATAGAATACCTGAGGCCCGTAGACAGGTTATCTCAGAAGAGGTACAGAGGATGTTGTCCCTGGGAGTGATTGAAGTGTCCAAGAGTGACTGGTCTAGTCCGATTGTACTGGTTCCCAAACCTAATGGAACTTGGCGCTTTTGTAATGATTTCAGGAAGCTTAATGAGATTTCGAAAATGGATGCCTACCCTATGCCGCGGGTAGATGAGCTAATTGAAAAGTTGGGTCCAGCTAGGTATATAACTACCTTAGACTTTACAAAGGGGTATTGGCAGATATCACTGGCTAAAGATGCCCGGGAGAAAACGGCGTTTTCCACCCCTGACGGTTGTTTTCAATATGTTAGGATGCCGTTTGGTCTGAAGAGAGCTCCTGCCACCTTCCAAAGGGCAATGGATGCCATCCTTGCTCCACACTAGGAAAATGCGGCTGCCTACCTGAACGATATTGTTATTTTCAGTCTGGACTGGGACAACCATTTGTTTTGGATGCTCTTAAGAAAGCGGGATTTACTGCCAACCCAGAAAAATGTGCCATGGGCATGGAACAGGCTAGGTATTTAGGCGATGTTGTAGGGAGGGGCTTGATTAAACCCCAAAATAATAAAGTGGACGCCATACAAAGCTGGCCTTGCCCAAAAAACAGGTAAGGGCTTTTTTAGGAATTGTGGGGTACTACCGGCGATTTGTGCCCAATTTTGCTTGTATGGCAGCACCTTTATCCGACCTCACTAGGGGAAAAAAATAGGTGATGGTACAGTGGTCACCCAAGGCAGAGACGGCTTTTCAGAGTCTTAAAGCAGCCCTCTGTAGACAACCAGTCTTAATAGCCCCAGACTTCTCAAAAGAGTTTATAGTACAAACAGATGCCTCAGAGATCAGCTTAGGAGCTGTATTGTCACAAGAGGTCAATGGGGAAGAACATCCGGTGATGTATTTAAGCCGGAAATTAAATTCTGCCGAGAACAACTACTCCATTGTAGAAAGAGTGTGTCTGGCAGTCAAGTGGGCCCTTGACTCACTAAGGTATTACCTGTTAGGCAGAAGATTCAGGCTTATTTCGGATCATGCCCCACTAAAGTGGATGAGTAAAAATAAGGGAAATAATGCAAGAGTGACACGCTGGTTTTTGATGTTGCAAGACTTCGACTTTATAGTTGAGCATAGACCCGGGAGGGCCCATACAAATGCGGATGCCTTGTCTAGAATTCATTGTTTGTTTTCTAAAGGTGTCCAGCCCTATGGCTTTGGGCAGAGGGGGAGGATATGTCGGCAGGCAGAGGGAAAGATTGTGGAGAGAAGATACCTCCCACTAAGGTGGCGCCTCTCCACTATGTCCAGGGTTTGGGTGTGATTATAGACTCGGGCTCAAAGGTCTGGTCCTGGGTTTTGTTAGAGCCAAGTTGAAGCCTTAACGCTGACCAGGTAGGAGGGTGTGTATCTCTCTCTCCCCCTCTTCTTATGGTGACTCTGAGACACAAACACACTGCCTGTGTGGAGGACAGAAACTGGAGACAAGCTACTAACTTGGTGAGCCTGCTGGACTGTTTCTGTCTTAAAAGACTATTTTGTGTTGCTGGACTTTCTGCCTCTTGGCTGAAACAAGCCATTCTGTTTTGTGTTGCCTTATGCTGCTGGAAGCTATTTATGTTATGGACTCTGTGAACTCCTGCCAATAAAGCACCAGTGTGAACTTGCACACACTCCTCCAGTGTCTTACTTGCCTGGTAACCAGCCCCTGGAAGATCTCGCATTGACACAACGCAGAACTTGTTGAAAATGTTGCTCTCTAAAAAACCTGTGATAATAGTGATCATTACTTTCCACTCAGGCTGCCGGAGCAAAAATACTGAAGCTAAGGCCTCACGCAGCGGGCCACAGCAAAAAAAATCGCCATACAAAGTCCGCAGAGGTTTCTTCTGTGGACTTTCTGCTTCCATTATATCTATAGGGAAAGCCGCCAGCATTTCCATAGGTATAATTGACATGCTGCGATTTCCAAAATTGTAACTAATTTGTAAATCGCAGTGTGTTCGCTGCGCATATTTTTTCAGCAAAGTGTGGATGGGATTCGCCAGAATCCCATCCACCTTACAGTAACTGTAAAACGCTGCGGTTTTTTTTTCTGCGGTGTTATCGCCTCGGGGGGGGGGGGGGGGGGGGCCCTAGCCTTAAATGAGTTCTTCAGGGACTGCTTAAAAACTCTGTTCCCAAGGTTTTGTTTGGGCTGAACGTTGGGTTTCTGGGCTGGTTCTGACTCTGGGCCATGTGATTAGAATGGGGACATCTGATGACTTTTTTTTTTTGGGAGGCTGCTTTCCCCTGTAACTGGAGCTGGTACATTTAGCCCTAGTTGCAGGAGGAATACAGCCTCCTGCACGTTCCTTTCACATAACTATAGAGCTGATCTGGGTCCTGTAGGACCCAGCAGCTCTAACAGACGCTGATCCCGGCAGATCACATGACCACCGAGTAGGAGGGGAGCCGCAGGATGGTGGCGCCCATAGCGCTGTATACACGGTGATCGGGATGGCAGGGGAGGTAATAAACATTCCCTGCCTTCTCTATGGGAGATACGGCTGAAGTTACAGCTGGCTCCCCGTTTCAGCAGCTGCACGATTTTGTGCAGTTGCTGAATTCCAGGTCCAATTTATTATTATTATTATTATTGTTTATTTACAGGTGCATCTCAATATATTAGAATATTTTGGAAACATTCATTCATTTCAGTGATTCGGTAATACAATTCATAATCAGCAATCTTCCATGATTGTGTGTCCTACTGAGCCAGACTGAGGGACCATTTAAAGGCTTAGGAAACCTTGGCAGGTGACACACTGAATTTACAATACTGAACTTTTTTACAATATTCTAATTTTCTTAGATTTGGGTTTTCATTACCTGTAATCCATAATCAACATTTACAGAAATAATACACTTGAAATAGAACACTCTGTGTGTAAAGAATCTAGAAAATATAGGAGGTCACTTTTTTAATTCAATTACTGAAAGAAATAAACTGTTCAAAGATATTCTAATTTATTGAGATGCACTTGTATATAGCACCGTTAATTCCATGGTGTTTTACATTTGAGGGTTTACATACGGTACACAAAATACACAAAACAAATATAATACTAACAGTGACCAACCAATGGGATAGAGGGCCCTGCCCGCAAGGGCTTACAATCTTTGAGGGAAGAGGGATAGAGACAGTAGGTGGGGGTACAGGCTGTTCAGGTGGTGGTATGGTGACAGTAGCGTTATTGGAGGTTGTAGGCCTTCCTGAACAGGTGAGTCTTCAGGGCCTTCTTGAAGCTTGTGACTGTGGGGGACAGTCAGATTTTTCAAAACCGTGTCACTTTATATGGCAATAACTTTGAGACGCTATAACTTATACAAGTGATTGAGATTTTTTTTGTGATACATTGTACTTCATGTTAGTGGTAAACATTGATAATATTTTGTGATTTATTTATAAAAAATTTAAAATTTGGGAAAAAAAAATTACAATTTTCAAAATGTTAAATGCTCTGCTTTTCAGACAGTCATATCACTCAAATGCATTAATAAATATTACCTACTGTATCTGTTTCATATTGGCATCATCTTTTAATCATCCTTTTAATTTATTTTGGATGTTACAAAGCTTACAAGTGTAACAGCGATTTTCCAGATTTACAGGAACATTTCCCAAACTAATTTTTTAGGGACCACTTCAGTTCTGAGGGGAATAATGAAGGACTATTAGAAACCCCCATAAATTACCCTGCACCCCTCAAATAATTCAAAACAGCATTTCAGAAGTTTGTTAACCCTTTAAGCATTTCACAGGAATTAAAGCAATATGGAGGTGAAATTTAGACATTTCATTTTTTTTTTCAACAATACATTCATTTAGCCCTAACATTAACACATTCACAAGGGGTTAAAGGAGAAAATGCATCTCACAGTTTGTTATGCAATTTCTCCCGAGCACAGAAATACCCCACATATGGATGTAAACTTATGTTTGGGCACACAGCAGTTCAAGGAAGTGAAGGAACGACACTGGGCGTCTGAAAAGCAGATTGTGCTGGAATAATTGTCGGGTGCCATGTTTCATTTGCAGAACCCCTAGAGTATCAATACAAAGGAAACCCCCAAAAACTATCTCCATTTTGGAAACTACACACCTGACAGAATTAAGGGGTATACTGAGCATTTTGAAGCCACAGCTGTTTCACAGATTTTGTTAACAATGGGATGTGTAAATGAAAAATTCTTAAAATGGAAGTGGCGCTAATCAGGAAGAAAAGACAGAGGTGGTTCTGGGATTAATGACAACGCTGCGCTATGAGCAGGCTCTGAGCAAGGCTATTCCTACGTGCTTTTAGTTTAGAAACTTTTTTTTTAATGGTAGAATCCCTTTAAGTACATTATCCTGGGTACAACAATGTCATCCCGATGCTGCACGCTCTGAGCAGGCAGAAAGATGCCGCCATAATAGTACGGCGGCTGTTCTCAAGAACTATTGTAATAGTACAACGCTCGTCGCCTAGGGGTTAGATAAAAAAATAACTTGTACATGACCAATGTATGTATTTTTTAAACTTTTATAATTCTTTCACCATCTAGAATCTACATTTTAAGTGTGGTAGAGCTATACATTAGGGTGATAGACTGATTGCTATTTTATTTCTCTTAACCCCCCTACATTTTTGGACAAGCAGGTCTCGGGGCTTCAGCTAAGTGCACTACTGTTCACCCTGAATACAGCTCGTTCAACACTGTAACTTTAAACAGCTCTAACTCTGGAGCTGCAGATGCTAGAGCCGCGATCTTGGTCTTATTTTAAAGCCAATAATCTTGTTAGATCCATGTCTGTAGATATCTAGATATCACCTCCCCATTATCAGTTAGACACATACTTGCCATTTAACCCCTTATATGCTGTGATCAATCTGATCGCAGCACCTAAGTCGTTTTACAGAAAAAACAGTAAAAATAGACTTTTTTCACCCTTGTTAATGAAAAAAAAATCAACACACAAATTGTATTGCCACATCTGTAACAACCCCCCTAAAATAAAATTAGTACGTTATTTATTCTACATGATAAACTCCATAAACATTAAAATTCTGATGCCAGAATTAATATTTTCTGTTGATCTCACCTCTCAAAAACAAAAAGTAATAAAAACTGGTCAAAAATCTTATGTACCCACAAAATACGAGGTCTCATAAAGCTACACTGAAATAAAATCTAAAAAGTTATGAAAGCTAGAATGCAGAGAGGGATAAAATGTTACTGGTTTAAGGCTAAATGTGTTAGATTGCTAAAGGATTAAAATGCACATAAGGAGGGGGGCATGGCTAGCTGTGGACCAAGCAAGTCACATGGTGTACAAGCTCCTGCACCAGCGACCCTTAAAATGCATCCTTACGGCTTCTACCTACCTCTGAAGCACCCCGAGACTCCCCCCAAGTCCATGTGCGATAATAGTTGGAGTGCTTCAGAACGAAGAGGGCTGAAATCCGCCTCACTGTGGCTGCTACTTGCCTTCACAGACCCCAGCCATCTTCTCTTCTTGTTTGTGGACCCTACCCTCCCTCTGGCTACCTCATCCTTCGGACTCAGTATATAGGCTCTCGAACATTGGCCCAGGTCTTCCTCACTTGCTGCCGGCCTGCTCCAGGATGCCGCTGGCTACCTTGCTCTGGACCCCATTGCTGATGCTGTGCCGTGCTCCTGCATAGAAGACACGCGGCTCCGGTGCGTTGTCTCCAATTCTGTTTCAGGGTCAGTGGAAACTCAACACCTCCCTCTTGGAGGACGCGTCTGCTCTCATTGACGTTAAAACCCACTATAGCTGAATACTTTGCTAGAGAGGAGTCCAGGGGGACTTGATCCTCCTGTAATTTGGGAGGTTCATAAATGCCTGATCCGTGGGGTCCTTATTCAACATGGCTCCCATTTGAAAAGGAGCGGTAGGCGCATATAGACTCTCCTCCAACAGATATGCACGCTTGAGCTAGTTCATAAATGTCAGGTCGGCGCTGACACCTACGCCCAGCTCGTATACGTTCGAAAAGAATTGGGTTCTTTCTTGACAGAGCTAAGGGGACCCTGGCTAAATGAGGCACTTCTACGAGTTCAGAAATAAATGCAGTTGTGTGTGGGCGAAGGCCTCTTACGCCATTCCCTCGCTGCCATTTACAAACTATTGATTGAGCCTCCGGATGAAGCTATCCCCCAGTTCTTGCTGAGATGGGGGTTGGACCTCAACTTATCTCTCACACAAGCACAGAGGATACACAGTTCATCCTGCTTGCTCCTCTTGGAGTTACACTAGCCTGTACATCAGCCCAAAGAAGTCTTTTGCCATTCCTGGGTTTTGGGAAGGTATGCATGTGTTTAATGTATCACACCAGTGCAATTAAGGCAGAGGTTTCATGGGCACTTCTGCCAGTTAAGGTAAGAGGCCTTCTATCCAGACTTACCTGCTGCACAAATTGCATACATTGCTGATATTAGCTGATGTTAACCCCTTCCCGACATCCGCCATACTATTACGGTGGATGTCAAGTATTTAAATATGGCGGGTCTTTGCCCCCGGCGCCTCGGTCAAAGCTGACCAAGGCACTCTTTGCAGCATGTAATATAAGTGCTGGTATTTTGCAATGCTTTGGCATTGCAATGCATTGCATTGGTGATCAGACTCCTTGGAGTTCAAGACCCCTAGAAGGATCTAATAATAACAGTAAAAAATTTTAAAAAAATATATATTATTATATTATTTAAAAAAAATTCAAAAGTTTTAAAAATTAGAATCACCCCCCTTTCCCTAGAATACAGATAAAAGTAAAGAATTACTGTGAAACACATACACATTAGGTATCCCTGTGTCTGAAAATGGCCAGTCTACAAAGTTACAAAAATATCATAAAAAAAAATCAAAAGTGCTGAACCGCTGTTTTTTTCGCTGCTTCGCTCATAAAAATTTAAATAAAAAGTGATCATAGCAATAGACATTCCCCAAAATGGTATAACTAAAAAGTACACCTGTCCACGTTAAAAGAGACGCCCTATGCATCCCCAAACTCGGAAATATAAAAATGTTAAAGGTGTCAGAACATTGAACGCCGTAAAAATGAAGCCTGTAAGAATGTCGCACAAATGCACTTTTTCTCCAAACCCACCACATTCTGAATTATTTTCCAGTGCATTGTACAGAATAATAAATGGTAGCATTATGAAGAACAATTTGTCCCGGAAACATAAAGCCCTAATATGGCTATGTGAATGGAAAAATAAAAAAGTTATGGGGTTTGGAAGGCAGGGAGTCAAAAATGAAAATTGAAAAATGCCTCTGGCGGGAAGGGGTAAATCCTCAGTTAGGCCGGGGCCCCATGTTGCAGAAATGGCATGGCAAAAACTGCTGCATTTTACATTACCTGCAAATTGGATAGGATTCTGGCTAATCCCATCCACACATTGCTGAAAAAAATCCGCAGCGGAAAAGCTGTGTGTTCAAAAACACTTGTGTTTTTGAAAATCGCAGCATGTCACTTATAACTATGGAAATGCTGGTGTTTTCCATATAGGTATAATAGGGGTAGAATGTCCGCAAAGCAAAACTCTGAAGAGTTTCAGTGAAAAACACTGCAGAATAAAACTGCAATTTTTTGCTGAATCTCGCTATGTAGAGCCTTAGCCTTAAACTGAGTTTCTTTTTGCCTCTGCTCCCAAATCTTGCACCAGTGCATTTAACACAAAGGAATCATGGCAGCATTACCAGGCAGCAGATCATTTGCCAGATAAGGTAAACTGTGTAAGATCCATACTTACCTTTGGAAGGCATTGTTTACTCCGCTGAGATTAACTCATTCTCAGCTAAACTGTTATTGTCTGCCTCTTCTCTTTAGGTCACAAGGCATTATGGGAAAGGAGCTGGGAGCTCATGCTCCCTCTGTTGGATGTAACAGATCCTCAATTTGCTTTTGACTCACCAAGTCTTGAGACAGCAAAAGGGATTTTAGCCAAGCCAATTTCATTTATCTGCATACAGCGCCGTTTTTTTTTTTACAAAAATAGTTTATTGATGAAAATCATAAATAAAATTTACATACATTTCACATTGAAGATCCAAAATGTACATACATGTTACATTGAAATTCTAAACAGGCAGATTTTTGTCCCTCATCAGTGCAGAGCAAAATGAACTGGCTGGCTTTGTGGGAGGCAATGAGTGGGTTATGGACAGAGACATCTCTCCTTGAGGAGAGCACCAGTGAAGGTGTGTAGAGTTTTAAATTGCCTTTCGCCCTCTACTAAGCATCTACATATCACAAGGCATTATGGGAAAGGAGCTGGGAGCTCAGCAAATTGAGGATCTGTTACATCCAACAGAGGGCGCATGAACTCCCAACTCCTTTCCCATAATGCCTTGTGATATGTAGATGCTTAGTAGAGGGCGAAAGGCAATTTAAAACTCTACACACCTTCACTGGTGTTCTTCTCTTTAGGGTTAATGAGTGTATAACCCATGTGATGAGTCAGAATAACATCTGCTCTGCTAGTGCTGCTTTGCTCTGTGGTGTCAGGTATTATTTATTTATTATATAGCACATAACCTGTGCATATATTATGCCCTATGTCTTACAGGTGATATCAGCTGATTTATCTGGTTACCTCTGGTGTAAGGTATTATAAAACCAGTAACTTGTGGTATTGTGCTTGTCTCAGGTATTATAGAGCATGTAACCTGCGCTATCATACAGTATGTCCTATCCTCATGTGTGTTATATACAGTGCTGGCCAAAAATATTGGCACCCCTGCAATTCTGTCAGATAATACTCAATTTCTTCCAGAAAATGATTGCAATCACAAATGCTTTGGTAATAATATCTTCATTTATTTTGCTTGCAATGAAAAAACACAAAAGAGAATGAAAAAAAAAGTCAAATCATTGATCATTTTACACAAAACTCCAAAAATGGGCCAGACAAAAGTATTGGCACCCTCAGCCTAATACTTGGTAGCACAACCTTTAGACAAAATAACTGCGAACAACCGCTTCCGGTAACCATCAATGAGTTTCTTACAATGCTCTGCTGGAATTTTAGACCATTCTTCTTTGGCAAATTTCTCCAGGTCCCTGAGATTTGAAGGGTGCCTTCTCCAAACTGCCATTTTGAGATCTCTCCACAGGTGTTCTATGGGATTCAGGTCTGGACTCATTGCTGGCCACTTTAGAAGTCTCCAGTGCTTTTTCTCAAACCATTTTCTAGTGCTTTTTGAAGTGTGTTTTGGGTCATTGTCCTGCTGGAAGACCCATGACCTCTGAGGGAGACCCAGCTTTCTCACACTGGGCCCTACATTATGCTGCAAAATTTGTTGGTAGTCTTCAGGCTTCATAATGCCATGCACACGGTCAAGCAGTCCAGTGCCAGAGGCAGCAAAGCAACCCCAAAACATCAGGGAACCTCTGCCATGTTTGACTGTAGGGACCGTGTTCTTTTCTTTGAAAGCCTCTTTTTTTTTTCCTGTAAACTCTATGTTGATGCCTTTTCCCAAAAAGCTCTACTTTTGTCTCATCTGACCAGAGAACATTCTTCCAAAAAGTTTTTGGCTTTCTCAGGTAAGTTTTGGCAAACTCCAGCCTGGTTTTTTTATGTCTCTGGGTCAGAAGTGGGGTCTTCCTGGGTATCCTACCATAGAGTCCCTTTTCATTCAGACACCGACGGATAGTACGGGTTGACACTGTTGTACCCTCGGACTGCAGGGCAGCTAGAACTTGTTTGGATGTTAGTCGAGGTTCTTTAGCCACCATCCGCACAATCTTTCGTTGAAATCTCTCGTCAATTTTTCTTTTCCGTCCACATCTAGGGAGGTTAGCCACAGTGCCATGGGCTTTAAACTTCTTGATGACACTGCGCACGGTAGACACAGGAACATTCAGGTCTTTGGAGATGGACTTGTAGCCTTGAGATTGCTCAAGCTTCCTCACAATTTTGCTTCTCAAGTCCTCAGACAGTTCTTTGGTCTTCTTTCTTTTCTCCATGCTCAATGTGGTACACACAAGGACACAGGACAGAGGTTGAGTCAACTTTAATCCATTTCAACTGGCTGCAAGTGTGATTTAGTTATTGCCACCACCTGTTATGTGCCACAGGTAAGTAACAGGTGCTGTTAATTACACAAATTAGAGAAGCATCACATGATTTTTCAAAGGGTGCCAATACTTTTGTCCACCCCCTATATCCAATTTGGCTTTTTGACAATTCTTTTTGTGGTTTTCCATTGACGACAAATTAAATGAAGATATTATTACCAAAGCATTTGTGATTGCAATCATTTTCTGGAAGAAATTGAGTATTATCTGACAGAATTGCAGGGGTGCCAATACTTTTGGCCAGCACTGTATGTGTGTTATACTGTATATAGATGAAATTTACCTTATGAAATTTTAATTTCCTGGAGTCCAGAGGCAGTACACACAGGATATTATTCTCCTAGATACAATTAGAAGAGACAGGTTAACAAGCAATAATCATTAATTAAACAATTAAGGCCCTGATATAAGAGTATCGCCGCCCTACTCAGCCTCAGTATGGTACCAAAGCAATAAGCAACAAATAGGGCGGGCAAGTTGTACTGCCTCTGGACTCCAGGAAATGAAAATTTCATAAGGTAAATTTCATCTTTCCTGTTCGTCCGTCGGCAGTACACATATAGGAACTTACAAAGCAATACTACTTGGACGGGAAATTTGTTGCCTCCTTAAACACCACCTGACCGAAGGGCAACCCCTCAGAGGCCATTATGTCCCACCAGTAGTGTTTAAAGAACGTAGTAATGGATGACCATGTTGCTACTTTGTATATTTTGGTGCAACAGTACCCTGCCAAACTCTGCCCTGATGTTGAAATGGCTCGAGTAGAGTGTGCCCTCACAGATTCCAGTGAGGGTTGTTCTGAGATGACATAGCAGATCCTAATGGAGTCTTTGATCCATCTTGCTAGTATTGATTTGCTGGTTTTGCAGCCTTTGGCTCTGCTAAAAAAAAAACTAACCGAACACGGATTCTGATTCCTAACTGTTTGAAAAACTTGTAAATAAGACTGGATGGATCTTCTTACAGGTAGCCTGAACACAGGTAAAGTTATTTCCTGATTGATGTCGGAAGAAACTTTTGGAATAAATTCTGGTGATGTTCTCATAGTCACAGAGTCATCTCCGATTCGTAGATCTGGATCTCTAGACGGGAGAACTTGAAATTCACTAATCCTCCAGGCTAAAAAAGATGATTGTAGTTGTGAAAATGGCCCTTTAGAGTGTTATATTCTAGGTCTTCTTGTAGCAATTGAAGGATAATGGAATGACTTCTGGACTTGCGTAATTGGAGGAGCACCACGATTTATAGATATTCATACTCAGACTTCAAAAACTCAATTGTAGACGGTGAACTTGTGCATGGAAGAGCCCTTTCTGAAGAAATGGGTCTTTTCGGATTGGAAGTTTCCAGAATCTGCCTTTCAAAGGATATAATGTGAAAGAAAAAGACCACGCCCGACGGGGCCATTACGGCATTACTGCAGTTGCCTGTTTTTTCGTCCAGAATTTTCCTCAGGACCTTTGGGATGGAGATACATAAATCAGATCACTGGACCAGTTTATTACCTGATCATCTATCGCTACCAGGTTTCCTTTTGGATACAGGAAACAAGACCTGTTGTTTTTTGCGTTGTGCCATGGCGCCAGTGTATCTGAGGATGACCTATCTTCTGGGTAGACTCCTTGAAGACTTTTGGATTCAAACACTCATTCTCATGGGTTTTGACAGTTGTTGACTCCTGTAGCCTCCTTATATGTTTTTGTAATAATAATAATAATAATAATACATTTTATTTATATAGCACAAACATATTCCGCTGCACTGTACAATTTGTAGGGTTCAAGAACAGACAAAAAAGATACATTACAAAGAAATAGTCAATTCACACAATGAGACTGAGGGCCCTGCTCGCAAGAGCTTACAATCTATGAGGTAGAGGGGGTGACACAAGAGGTAGCAGGGGCGGCATCAGAGGTAGCATTGCTTATACAATGGTCAGACAATTTTGTAATAGAGGTTACTGTCATTACACATATATAAAGCTGTATGAGCCGTCACCAGTTGTGTCCTTTAACGTGCAGATGGAGCCTGAATATATAAAGTTATTCTGAAACGGCATCATATCCTGTGAGGTAATGTGGGAGCGTGAACAGAGGGGGGGTTCGTTTTAGGGATTCTAACTATGGAAGGGTTTACATTAGGAGTTGTGATAGGCCTGTCTGGAAAGATATGTCTTTAGTTTGTGCTTGAAGCTGTAGAAATTGGGGGTTAATCTGATAGTCCGGGATAGAGCATTCCAGAGAAGTGGTGCAACTCGGGAGAAGTCTTGTATACAAGTGTGGGAGGTTCTGATAATAGAGGTGTAATGTCCTTGCCTGTCCGGGCTTTGGCGCCGTCCTCCGGGTGCACGCTGCGGCGCAGGAGGCGTGCCCGGTTGTAATTCTTTCCTTGGGTTTTTCTTGTATTGTCTGAACACTGTCCTATTCCCTCACCTCCTTAATTGATTTTCCACCACGCCCTTCTCCTTCACCTTGCTCTCCCTCTGCTCCACTAAGAGTTAACTTTAGTCCTGTCTTTGTGATTGACAGCCTGTCCTCCTATCAAGTCTGGGGCGGGTTCTTTCTCCCTATTTATTGTTTGCTCACTTTCCCATTGGCGCCTGCTATTGCATTTCGCTTACTGGCTATACTCCTTGTTCCTTGTTACCTGCTCTTCTGATTTTCTGACCACTGGCTTTCCTTTGACTATTCTCTTGGATTTTGATTCTTTACTGCATTGCTCGATTGTTACCGACCCCTTGGCTAGCTGACCTCCCTTTGTTGTTTGTGCGTCCTGTCTGCGTTCTGTGTTGTCACTTATTCAGAGTAGGGACCGGCTCCAAGTTGTTCCTGTCATTAGGACAGTGAGACAAGTAGGTAGGGACAGGCTCTGGGTCAACTTTAGGGCTCACTGTCTCTGTATTCCCTTCCTCTCAGGTTTTTGCAGCAGCACTGGAGAATTGCTCAACTGGCAATTCCCTTACAAAATAGCAGGCCTTAAAAAAAAAAAAAAAAAACCTTTAACCCTTCTACTCATTACTGGCATGGCTTCTATTCAGGACCTTGTGACTCGAATGGAAGGTTTGGCAGGTTTGGTGTCTGAGCTGGCCAATCAGGTACACACTCTCACCCAGAATCAAGCTGAGGCCGCTGCTACACCACCAGCTGTCATTTCCCTTCCCAGGGTTAAAATATTACTCCCGGATAGGTTTTCAGGGGACCGAAGTAAATTTGAGACGTTCAGGGAATCATGTCTGTTGTATTTTCGTGTCAACCCTCATGCGTTGCAGTCTCAGATGGTGGGGGTGGTCATTTCCCTCTTACAGGGGGATCCACAGACTTGGGCCCTTAAACTCCCCCCTGAAGCAGAGGAATGGACAGATCTGGAAAATTTTTTTAAGTCTTTGGGGACCATTTATGCTGAGCCTGATCAAATTGGACTTGCCGAGTCCCAACTTCTTACTCTCCGGCAAGGTAAACTATCCGCTGAAACTTACTGCTCTGAGTTTTGTAAGTTGAGTATAACAGCAGGTTGGTGTGACTCCGCTTTGAAAGCTCTTTTTAAACAGGGCCTGAATGATTCAGTGAAGGATGTCTGGGTAGGTCACCCTGATCCCCCTACCTTAGAAAAGGCCATGACCTTACCCATCCGCATTGACAGGAGTCTCCAGGACAGACGTAAAGAGAGGGTGGGGATTGGTCCCACTAAGTCTTCTGTCTATCCCTCTCTTTCTGTTAAAAAATCTGTTTCTCCTTCTGTCACCCCTGGAGATGAGCCTATGCAGTTGGGAGGACTGGATACCAAGGCTAGACGAGAATATCGTCTCCGGAATCATCTCTGCCTGTATTGCGGCAAACCGGGTCACCTCATCTGAGACTGTTCCATCAAACCACGTACACCAGCGGAAAACTTCACGGCCTGGTGGTATTCAGAAGAACCACTCAGGCAGTCAGGTATCTTCTGAAAAATCTCACAAATTGATGTTACCTGTGTCTGTTTCTGGGTAGGCCCTAGTAGATTCTGGGGCTGCCACTAACTTTGTAAAATTTTCGTTTGTTTCTGCTTTACGTATTGAACTTGTATCATTAGATACTCCTCTGTTGGTTACTGGGGCGGATTTTACTCCACTGGCCAGGGGTAAAATCCGTTTTAAAACCCCCTTACTCTCTTTGCAAGTGGGCTCAATACATACGGAGCTCATAAGTTTTTTTTGTTATGGAGGATCTCTCGTCTGATATCATTTTAGGGCTTCCCTGGCTAGACCTCCATAACCCTACCTTTGATTGGCCCAAAAAAGAGTTAGTGAAATGGGGGAATCAGTGCTCCTCCCATTGTATTGCTTTGCATGCCTCCGATTGTCTCAGTGAGGAGACGCTTCTTCCTGAATTTCTGTCTGATTTTCATGATGTTTTTGATCCTAAAGCTGCTGAAGTTTTACTGCCGCATAGACCTTACGATTGTGCGATTGAACTCCTTCCCGACTCCAAATGCCCTAAGGGAAGGATCTTCAATCTTTCTGCTCCAGAACGTGAGGCTATGCGGGATTACACTCAGGATAGTCTTCTTAAAGGTCACATCCGTCCATCTCAGTCTCCCATGGGAGCTGGGTTCTTTTTTGTTAAAAAGAAAGATGGCGGACTGCGACCATGCATTGACTACCGAGAATTAAATAAAATTACGGTTAAAAATCAGTACCCTCTTCCCCTGATCCCTGATCTTTTCAATCAGATTGTGGGTGCCCGCTGGTTTTCTAAAATTGACCTCCGTGGGGCATACAATCTGATCCGGAGTAGAGAAGGAGATGAATGGAAAACTGCGTTCAACACCCCGGAAGGTCACTTTGAATATTTGGTAATGCCTTTCGGGTTATGTAATGCACCCGCAGTATTTCAACACTTTGTTAACGATATCTTTAGAGACTTGCTCGGTCGTTATGTGGTTGTCTACCTGGATGATATTCTAGTGTTCTCTCCTGATTGGGCCACACATATTGAGCATGTTAGGAGTGTTTTGCTACTGTTGCGTCAAAACTCTCTCTTTGCCAAACTGTCCAAATGCCTGTTCGGAGTCCAAAGGGTCACCTTCCTCGGTTACGTTATTACTCCCGATTCTTTTTGTATGGATTCATTAAAAGTCATGGCTATTAAAAACTGGGAACGCCCCTCCAACCTTAAAGCCCTGCAACGTTTCTTGGGGTTCTCCAATTATTATCGAAAATTTATTAACAATTTCTCTTCTATAGTGAAGCTATTGACGGATCTCACAAAGAAAGGTGCCGATGTGACCAAATGGACTCCGGAAGCGGAAGAGGCTTTTGTACATCTCAAGAAATGTTTTGTTGAGGCTCCTGTATTAGTACCACCAGACTATGATCGCCCATTTATTATTGAGGTTGATGCCTCTGAAGTGGGGGTTGGTGCCGTGTTGTCTCAGGGCTCTGAAAATTTTACGTGTTTGCAACCTGTAGCCTTCTTCTCGACGAAATTCTCTCCTACGCAGTGCAACTTGACGTTGGTAATCAAGAACTCCTAGCCATTAAATGGGCATTCGAGGACTGGAGACATTTCCTCGAGGGGGCCAAACACCAGATCACAGTATTCACCGATAATAAGAACCTACTATATCTGGATAGCGCTAAGCGACTGTCTCCTAGGCAGGCCCGCTGGGCGCTATGCTTCACACGTTTTAATTTTGTGGTGACTTATCGTCCAGGCTCTAAAAATGTACGGGCTCATGCCCTATCTCTCAGTTTTGGTCCCAGCGGTGCACCTAAGGATGTCCCAGATAAAATCTTGTCTCCCAGAGTGGTTCTCGCCATTATTACTCCTGATCTTGCTACTTTAGTGGTTAATTCACAAGATCTTGCTCCCAGTAATACTCCCACTGGGAAACTATTTGTACCTCCAAATCTTCGTCTTCGTGTTTTGGAGGAAATTCATTGTTCTACCTTAACGGGACATCCCGGCTTCGCTGGGACTAAATGCCTTCTCTCCCGCTCTTACTGGTGGCCGTCCTGGTCTCAAGACGTATGTGAATTTGTTGCTGCCTGTGAGACATGTGCTAAGATGAAGACTCCTAGGAGATTACCCGAGGGCCTTCTTCATCCCCTTCCTATACCTAAGAGACCATGGTCCCATTTGTCTATGGACTTCATTACTGATTTGCCTTGTTCCCAAGGGAAGACTGTGATTTGGGTTGTTGTGGATAGATTCTCCAAAATGTGTCATTTGTACCCCTAAAGAAAATTCCTAGTGCTCCACGTCTAGCCTCATTCTTTATTAATCACATACTCCGCTTGCATGGTGTACCAGAAAATATCATATCTGATCGGGGTGTACAATTTGTCTCTAGATTCTGGAAGGAATTTTGTGGTCGTCTGGGGGTCTCTCTGTCTTTCTCTTCCGTGTTCCACCCTGAGACCAATGGCCAGACAGAGAGATTCAACCAAACTTTGGAACAGTACTTAAGGTGTTTTGTGTCTGATGCTCAAGAAAAATGGAGAACCTTTCTTCCTCTAGCAGAGTTTGCAATAAACAACAGGGTTAACATCACCACTAAAATGTCTCCGTTTTATTGCAACTATGGTTTTAACCCCAGGTACTCCTCTCTCAGTAGCACCGAGTCTGTTAATCCCACTGCCGAACAGACTTATCAGCGACTGTGCACAGTCTGGGCCCAGGCTCATCTGAGCCTGGTTAAAGCCCAAAAATATCAAAAACAGCAGGCAAATAAAAGACGCTTACATGGCCCTGAATACAGAGTGGGAGATCGAGTCTGGCTGTCCACTAGGAATCTGCGTCTTAGAGTTCCTTCGGGGAAATTTGCACCACGTTACATTGGGCCCTATGTCATTTCTGAACTCATAAACCCAGTATCTTTTAAATTACAACTTCCAAGTTCTTTTCGTATCCACAATGTCTTCCACAAGTCGCTTTTGAAGAAGTATATCTCCCCTGTCCTTACTTCTTCCAGTCCACCTGCGCCGGTGGTGGTCCAAGGGGAACTAGAATATGAAGTAGAAAAAATCCTGGATTCCCATCAGGTGCAGAATGCTGTTCAGTACCTCGTGCACTGGAAGGGTTATGGCCTGGAAGAGCGAACGTGGGTTTCTGGTAGGGACCTACATGCGCCACGTTTAATCTCTTTCATCGCCAGAACCCTTCGAAACCTGGTCTATCTGGCGAGGGTCCAGAGGTCCCTCGTAAAAGGGGGGGTACTGTAACGTCCTTGCCTGTCCGGGCTTTGGCGCCGTCCTCCGGGCGCACGCTGCGGCGCAGAAGGCGTGCCCGGTTGTAATTCTTTCCTTGGGTTTTTCTTGTATTGTCTGAACACTGTCCTATTCCCTCACCTCCTTAATTGATTTTCCACCACGCCCTTCTCCTTCACCTTGCTCTCCCCCTGCTCCACTAAGAGTTAACTTTAGTCCTGCCTTTGTGATTGACAGCCTGTCCTCCTATCAAGTCTGGGGAGGGTTCTTTCTTCCTATTTATTGTTTGCTCACTTTCCCAATGGCGCCTGCTATTGCATTTCGCTTACTGGCTATACTCCTTGTTCCTTGTTACCTGCTCTTCTGATTTTCTGACCACTGGCTTTCCTTTGACTATTCTCTTGGATTTTGATTCTTTACTGCATTGCTCGATTGTTACCAACCCCTTGGCTAGCTGACCTCCCTTTGTTGTTTGTGTGTCCTGTCTGCGTTCTGTGTTGTCACTTATTCAGAGTAGGGACCGTCTCCAAGTTGTTCCTGTCATTAGGACAGTGAGACAAGTAGGTAGGGACAGGGTCTGGGTCAACTTTAGGGCTCACTGTCTCTGTATTCCCTTCCTCTCAGGTTTTTGCAGCAGCACTGGAGAATTGCTCAACTGGCAATTCCCTTACAAGAGGATGTTAGTCTTAGGCCTTTGAGTGAACGGAGAGCACAGGTTGGGTGATAGACAGAGATGAGGGAGGAAATGTAGGGAGGTGAAGCATTATGGAGAGCCTTGTGGATGAGGGTGATAAGTTTATATTGTATTATGTATTGAATAGGCAGCCAATGTAGTGACCGGCACAGACCGGAGACATCGCTGTAGCGTCTAGACTGATAGATGAGCCTGGCCGCTGCATTCAGAATAGATTGTAGAGGGGAGAGTTTAGTAAGGGGAACTCCGATTAGTAAGGAATTACAGTAGTCAAGGCCAGAGTGAATCAGGGCAACAATAAGTGTCTTTAATGTATATCTGGTAAGGAAAGGGCGTATTCTGGAGATGTTTTTGAGGTGGAGATGACATGAGCGTGCAAGTGATTGGATATGGGGGATGAAGGAAATGTCTGAGTCAAATATAACCCCGAGGCAGTGGGCATACTGCTTAGGAGTTATGGTAAGGCTGGAAACTGCAATGGAGATATCAAGGACAGATCTATTAAACGGAGACTAAGTTGTCTGCTTGTACCAGGACCTTATGGTTCGCCAGGAGTGGTTGGAAGTGATGCAATGCCAACTTGATGGCTTTCAGTCCTTTTATGTTGACGGCGAGAGTCTTCCCTGGATGACCATGGCTGTTTTAATAAGTCCAATCTAAGTTGCACAGAGGAGATAGAGAGAATTCCTTGCCCAGGTGGGCTAGCTTCCTATCCCATATTGTTATAATGTTTGTTTGCACACATCTTATGTGGGTTCTTATAAAAGAAAAGAAAAATTTATGTCACTTCCTTGATAATCTTTTGATTTCTCTCTGGAGAGAGTTTCACCCTCATCTACTGTAGAATGAATTGACCAGATTCATCCAAGAATGTTCAGATTCATCAATTCCCTTGAGGGAGATACAGTCATATGAAAAAGTTTGGGCACCCCTATTAATCTTAATCATTTTTAGTTCTAAATATTTGGGTGTTTGCAACAGCCATTTCAATTTGATATATCTAATAACTGATGGACACAGTAATATTTCAGGATTGAAATGAGGTTTATTGTACTAACAGAAAAAGTGCAATATGCATTAAACCAAAATTTGACCGGTGCAAAAGTATGGGCACCTCAACAGAAAAGTGACATTAATATTTAGTAGATCCTCCTTTTGCAAAAATAACAGCCTCTAGTCGCTTCCTGTAGCTTTTAATCAGTTCCTGGATCCTGGATGAAGGTATTTTTGACCATTCCTCTTTACAAAACAATTCCAGTTCAGTTAAGTTTGATGGTCGCCGAGCATGGACAGCCCGCTTCAAATTATCCCACAGATGTTCAATGATATTCAGGTCTGGGGACTGGGATGGCCATTCCAGAACATTGTAATTGTTCCTCTGCATGAATGCCTGAGTAGATTTGGAGCTGTGTTTTGGATCATTGTCTTGCTGAAATATCCATCCCCGGCGTAACTTCAAATTCGTCACTGATTCTTGTGCATTATTCTCAAGAATCTGCTGATACTGAGTTGAATCCATGCGACCCTCAACTTTAACAAGATTCCCGGTGCCGGCATTGGCCACACAGCCCCAAAGCATGATGGAACCTCCACCAAATTTTACAGTGGGTAGCAAGTGTTTTTCTTGGAATGCTGTGTTTTTTGGACGCCATGCATGACGCCTTTTTGTATGACCAAACAACTCAATCTTTGTTTCATCAGCCCACAGGACCTTCTTCCAAAATGAAGCTGGCTTGTCCAAATGTGCTTTTGCATACCTCAGGCGACTCTGTTTGTGGCGTGCTTTCAGAAACGGCTTCTTTCGCATCACTCTCCCATACAGCTTCTCCTTGTGCAAAGTGTGCTGTATTGTTGACCGATGCACAGTGACACCATCTGCAGCAAGATGATGCTGCAGCTCTTTGGAGGTGGTCTGTGGATTGTCCTTGACTGTTCTCACCATTCTTCTTCTCTGCCTTTCTGATATTTTTCTTGGCCTGCCACTTCTGGGCTTAACAAGAACTGTCCCTGTGGTCTTCCATTTCCTTACTATGTTCCTCACAGTGGAAACTGACAGGTTAAATCTCTGAGACAACTTTTTGTATCCTTCCCCTGAACAACTATGTTGAACAATCTTTGTTTTCAGATCATTTGAGAGTTGTTTTGAGGAGCCCATGATGCCACTCTTCAGAGGAGATTCAAATAGGAGAACAACTTGCAATTGGCCACCTTAAATACCTTTTCTCATGATTGGATACACCTGGCTATGAAATTCAAAGCTCAGTGAGGTTACAAAACCAATTTTGTGCTTCAGTAAGTCAGTAAAAAGTAGTTAGGAGTATTCAAATCAATAAAATGATAAGGGTACCCAAATTTTTGCACCGGTCAAATTTTGGTTTAATGCATATTGCACATTTTCTGTTAGTACAATAAACCTCATTTCAATCCTGAAATATTACTGTGTCCATCAGTTATTAGATATATCAAATTGAAATGGCTGTTGCAAACACCCAAATATTTAGAACTAAAAATGATTAAGATTAATAGGGGTGCCCAAACTTTTTCATATGACTGTATATGGAGCCCATTGTCCAGGTATGGTATAACTGTGAATCCCTGTAGATGTGGTGCTGCTGTAAGAACTATGACAACTTTCATGAAGACTGGAGGGACTAAGGTGATCCCAAATGGAAGACATCTGAACTGGAAATGTAACATTCCTGTTCCCCTCTGTATGGTAATTTCCAGAAAATTGTGATGAGCTTGCCAAACTGGAATATGCAGGTATACATCTGGGCAATTGATTTAGGATACAAAAGTTTCCCTTTGGATAACTGTCATCACTGAATACATGGTCTCTATTTTGAACTGTTTTTTTTTTACTGGAGCCTATTGAGATATATCAGATCTATGACCAACCCCATTTGTTGTCAGGTTTTGAACCAGGAAAACTCTGCCATACACTCCTTTTTCTTGTTGAGGGCATGGGACTGGCTCTAATGTAGCTTCACAACAAATTCATGCACTGACTGATGGAGGACGGAGTTTGCTTGATTGATAAGAAATCTGGTTCACTTGCAATGCATGGAGCGCCAGAGATACCCCCTCTTGAGGAAGTTTGTAACCATACGGACAAGGAAGAAACTCAGTCTCCCTCCTGCTGGTGGAGATGGAGATCTTTGTGTCATAGCAAACAGATTATCTGACTGAAAAAGGCAAAGTATAAAAAATGATTAATCTCCTCTCCATAATGTGAACCATAATGCTCTTCTGGCAGCGTTAGAGGCTACCCCGCCTTTAGAGGCACTTTTGATTATGTCTAATAGAGCATCACATTTTGTTCTCTTGCGGTGCCATACTACAGAACCTGTGATAAATTGATTTAACCAATATGGAGAGCTCTAGCCATTGATATAGAGGAGTTGGCTATTTTACAAGCAGATGCAAGAAATAACTTTATAAATATATGGAGACCTGCAAGGAGAGAGCAAGAGAGAGAGACTCCCACTGCAGGTAATACAGAATTCCTAGATAGTCTGGCAACCGGGAGGTTCATTTTAGGAACTGAATCCCACTGATTAATAAATTGTGGATCAATAGACTTAAACCTTGCGCCAAGATCAAATATTTTCCCAGGTTTAACCCATTCTTTCTTCAGAATCCAGAGAGGACAGAATGGGAACCCCTTCTCTCTAGTAACAGAAAAAAAGAAAAATGAAAAAAACTGAACTGAACACTTTGCACCAGATGCAGAAGAGGAGGACTGTATACCCCGAAAATAAGCCCTAGCTAGATTTTCCAGGTTTTTTGAAGTAGGCATGAAATATAAGCCCTACTCAAAAAATAAGCCCTAGCTAATTTAACCCTTTCCCGACATCTGCCATGTGATTACAGCGGATGCCGGGTCCTAAAAGATGGCTGCCGCTATGCTGCAGAACGGTTACCATAGCTACTATACAATACGTTGTATTGCAATCTATGGCATGATTGCAGGTTCAAGCCCCCTAGGTGGGGTTAATAGTAAAAGAAAAAGAAAGTTAATATAAAAAAACCCCCAAAACAATAAAAGTTCAAGCTTCCCCCCCCCCCACTTTCACTAGAATACATATAAAAATAAAATATTACTGTGAAACACATACACATTAGGTATCCCTGTGTCCGAAAACGCCTGCTCTACAAGCTTAAAAACATATTTTACCTCTATGGTGAATGCAGTGGCAGAAAAATAAAAACAAAAGTGTCGAACTGCTGTTTTTTTGCTGTTTCACTCTGATAAAAGTTGAAATAAAAAGCAATCAAATGTGTGACTGTTGTTCATGGAAAAAATTAAGACCTACCCCGAAAATAAGCCCTAGCCCTTTTTTTCAGAGAAAAAAAATAATATAAGACCCTGTCTTATTTTCGGAGAGACACGATAGCTGTTACATTGTTATCAGAAGAGGAGGACTGTATAATAGCTGTTACATTAGTATCAGAAGAGGAGGACTGTATAGTAGCTGCTACATTAGTATCAGAATAGGAGGACTGTATAGTAGCTGTTACATTAGTATCAGAAGAGGAGGACTGTATAGTAGCTGTTACATTAGTATCAGAAGAGGAGGACTGTATAATAGCTGTTACATTAGTATCAGAAGAGGAGGACTGTATAGTAGCTGTTACATTAAAATCAGAAGAGGAGGACTGTATAATAGATGTTACATTATTATCAGAAGAGGACTGTATAGTAGCTGTTACATTATTATCAGAAGAGGAGGACTGTATAGTAGCTGTTACATTAGTATCAGAAGAGGAGGACTGTATAATAGCTGTTACATTAGTATCAGAAGAGGAGGACTGTATAGTAGCTGTTACATTATTATCAGAAGAGGAGGACTGTATAGTAGCTGCTACATTATTATCAGAAGAGGAGGACTGTATAGTAGCTGCTACATTAGTATCAGAAGAGGAGGACTGTATAGTAGCTGTTACACTAGTATCAGAAGAGGAGGACTGTATAGTAGCTGTTACATTATTATCAGAAGAGGACTGTATAGTAGCTGCTACATTAGTATCAGAAGAGGAGGACTGTATAATAGCTGTTACATTAGTATCAGAAGAGGAGGACTGTATAATAGCTGTTACATTAGTATCAGAAGAGGAGGACTGTATAGTAGCTGTTACATTAAAATCAGAAGAGGAGGACTGTATAATAGCTGTTACATTAGTATCAGAAGAGGAGGACTGTATAGTAGCTGTTACATTAGTATCAGAAGAGGAGGACTGTATAGTAGCTGTTACGTTATTATCAGAAGAGGACTGTATAGTAGCTGCTACATTAGTTTCAGAAAAGGAGGACTGTATAGTAGCTGTTACATTAGTATCAGAAGAGGAGGACTGTATAGTAGCTGTTACATTAGTATCAGAAGAGGAGGACTGTATAATAGCTGTTACATTAGTATCAGAAGAGGAGGACTGTATAGTAGCTGTTACATTATCAGAAGAGGAGGACTGTATAATAGCTGTTACATTAGTATCAGAAGAGGAGGACTGTATAGTAGCTGTTACATTAGTATCAGAAGAGGAGGACTGTATAGTAGCTGTTACATTAGTATCAGAAGAGGAGGACTGTATAGTAGCTGCTACATTAGTATCAGAAGAGGAGGACTGTATAGTAGCTGTTACATTAGTATCAGAAGAGGAGGACTGTATAGTAGCTGCTATATTAGTATCAGAAGAGGAGGACTGTATAATAGCTGTTACATTAGTATTAGAAGAGAAGGACTGTATAGTAGCTGTTACATTAGTATCAGAAGAGGAGGACTGTATAGTAGCTGCTACATTATTATCAGAAGAGGAGGACTGTATAATAGCTGTTACATTAGTATCAGAAGAGGACTGTATAGTAGCTGTTACATTATTATCAGAAGAGGAGGACTGTATAATAGCTGTTACATTAGTATCAGAAGAGGGGGACTGTATAGTAGCTGTTACATTAGTATCAGAAGAGGAGGACTGTATAGTAGCTGTTACATTAGTATTAGAAGAGAAGGACTGTATAGTAGCTGTTACATTAGTATCAGAAGAGGACTGTATAGTAGCTGCTACATTATTATCAGAAGAGGAGGACTGTATAGTAGCTGTTACATTAGTATCAGAAGAGGAGGACTGTATAGTAGCTGTTACATTAGTATCAGAAGAGGAGGACTGTATAGTAGCTGCTATATTAGTATCAGAAGAGGAGGACTGTATAATAGCTGTTACATTAGTATTAGAAGAGAAGGACTGTATAGTAGCTGTTACATTAGTATCAGAAGAGGAGGACTGTATAGTAGCTGCTACATTATTATCAGAAGAGGAGGACTGTATAATAGCTGTTACATTAGTATCAGAAGAGGGGGACTGTATAGTAGCTGTTACATTAGTATCAGAAGAGGAGGACTGTATAGTAGCTGCTATATTAGTATCAGCAGAGGAGGACTGTATAGTAGCTGTTACATTAGTATCAGAAGAGGAGGACTGTATAGTAGCTGTTACATTATTATCAGAGGAGGACTGTATAGTAGCTGTTACATTATTATCAGAAGAGGACTGTATAGTAGCTGTTACATTATTATCAGAAGAGGAGGACTGTATAGTAGTTGTTACATTAGTATCAGAAGAGGAGAACTGTATAATAGCTGTTACATTAGTATCAGAAGAGGAGGACTGTATAGTAGCTGTTACATTAGTATCAGAAGAGGAGGACTGTATAGTAGCTGCTACATTAGTATCAGAATAGGAGGACTGTATAGTAGCTGTTACATTAGTATCAGAAGAGGAGGACTGTATAGTAGCTGTTACATTAGTATCAGAAGAGGAGGACTGTATAATAGCTGTTACATTAGTATCAGAAGAGGAGGACTGTATAGTAGCTGTTACATTAAAATCAGAAGAGGAGGACTGTATAATAGATGTTACATTATTATCAGAAGAGGACTGTATAGTAGCTGTTACATTATTATCAGAAGAGGAGGACTGTATAGTAGCTGTTACATTAGTATCAGAAGAGGAGGACTGTATAATAGCTGTTACATTAGTATCAGAAGAGGAGGACTGTATAGTAGCTGTTACATTATTATCAGAAGAGGAGGACTGTATAGTAGCTGCTACATTATTATCAGAAGAGGAGGACTGTATAGTAGCTGCTACATTAGTATCAGAAGAGGAGGACTGTATAGTAGCTGTTACACTAGTATCAGAAGAGGAGGACTGTATAGTAGCTGTTACATTATTATCAGAAGAGGACTGTATAGTAGCTGCTACATTAGTATCAGAAGAGGAGGACTGTATAATAGCTGTTACATTAGTATCAGAAGAGGAGGACTGTATAATAGCTGTTACATTAGTATCAGAAGAGGAGGACTGTATAGTAGCTGTTACATTAAAATCAGAAGAGGAGGACTGTATAATAGCTGTTACATTAGTATCAGAAGAGGAGGACTGTATAGTAGCTGTTACATTAGTATCAGAAGAGGAGGACTGTATAGTAGCTGTTACGTTATTATCAGAAGAGGACTGTATAGTAGCTGCTACATTAGTTTCAGAAAAGGAGGACTGTATAGTAGCTGTTACATTAGTATCAGAAGAGGAGGACTGTATAGTAGCTGTTACATTAGTATCAGAAGAGGAGGACTGTATAATAGCTGTTACATTAGTATCAGAAGAGGAGGACTGTATAGTAGCTGTTACATTATCAGAAGAGGAGGACTGTATAATAGCTGTTACATTAGTATCAGAAGAGGAGGACTGTATAGTAGCTGTTACATTAGTATCAGAAGAGGAGGACTGTATAGTAGCTGTTACATTAGTATCAGAAGAGGAGGACTGTATAGTAGCTGCTACATTAGTATCAGAAGAGGAGGACTGTATAGTAGCTGTTACATTAGTATCAGAAGAGGAGGACTGTATAGTAGCTGCTATATTAGTATCAGAAGAGGAGGACTGTATAATAGCTGTTACATTAGTATTAGAAGAGAAGGACTGTATAGTAGCTGTTACATTAGTATCAGAAGAGGAGGACTGTATAGTAGCTGCTACATTATTATCAGAAGAGGAGGACTGTATAATAGCTGTTACATTAGTATCAGAAGAGGACTGTATAGTAGCTGTTACATTATTATCAGAAGAGGAGGACTGTATAATAGCTGTTACATTAGTATCAGAAGAGGGGGACTGTATAGTAGCTGTTACATTAGTATCAGAAGAGGAGGACTGTATAGTAGCTGTTACATTAGTATTAGAAGAGAAGGACTGTATAGTAGCTGTTACATTAGTATCAGAAGAGGACTGTATAGTAGCTGCTACATTATTATCAGAAGAGGAGGACTGTATAGTAGCTGTTACATTAGTATCAGAAGAGGAGGACTGTATAGTAGCTGTTACATTAGTATCAGAAGAGGAGGACTGTATAGTAGCTGCTATATTAGTATCAGAAGAGGAGGACTGTATAATAGCTGTTACATTAGTATTAGAAGAGAAGGACTGTATAGTAGCTGTTACATTAGTATCAGAAGAGGAGGACTGTATAGTAGCTGCTACATTATTATCAGAAGAGGAGGACTGTATAATAGCTGTTACATTAGTATCAGAAGAGGGGGACTGTATAGTAGCTGTTACATTAGTATCAGAAGAGGAGGACTGTATAGTAGCTGCTATATTAGTATCAGCAGAGGAGGACTGTATAGTAGCTGTTACATTAGTATCAGAAGAGGAGGACTGTATAGTAGCTGTTACATTATTATCAGAGGAGGACTGTATAGTAGCTGTTACATTATTATCAGAAGAGGACTGTATAGTAGCTGTTACATTATTATCAGAAGAGGAGGACTGTATAGTAGTTGTTACATTAGTATCAGAAGAGGAGAACTGTATAATAGCTGTTACATTAGTATCAGAAGAGGAGGACTGTATAGTAGCTGTTACATTAGTATCAGAAGAGGAGGACTGTATAGTAGCTGCTACATTAGTGTCAGAAGAGGAGGACTGTATAGTAGCTGTTACATTATTATCAGAAGAGGAGGACTGTATAGTAGCTGTTACATTAGTATCAGAAGAGGAGGACTGTATAGTAGTTGTTACATTATTATCAGAAGAGGAGGACTGTATAATAGCTGTTACATTAGTATCAGAAGAGGAGGACTGTATAGTAGCTGTTACATTATTATCAGAAGAGGAGGACTGTATAGTAGCTGCTATATTAGTATCAGAAGAGGAGGACTGTATAATAGCTGTTACATTAGTATCAGAAGAGGAGGACTGTATAGTAGCTGTTACATTAGTATCAGAAGAGGAGGACTGTATAGTAGCTGTTACATTAGTATCAGAAGAGGAGGACTGTATAGTAGCTGTTACATTAGTATCAGAAGAGGAGGACTGTATAGTAGCTGCTACATTAGTATCAGCAGAGGACTGTATAGTAGCTGCTACATTAGTGTCAGAAGAGGAGGACTGTATAGTAGCTGTTACATTATTATCAGAAGAGGAGGACTGTATAGTAGCTGTTACATTAGTATCAGAAGAGGAGGACTGTATAGTAGTTGTTACATTATTATCAGAAGAGGAGGACTGTATAATAGCTGTTACATTAGTATCAGAAGAGGAGGACTGTATAGTAGCTGTTACATTATTATCAGAAGAGGAGGACTGTATAGTAGCTGCTATATTAGTATCAGAAGAGGAGGACTGTATAATAGCTGTTACATTAGTATCAGAAGAGGAGGACTGTATAGTAGCTGTTACATTAGTATCAGAAGAGGAGGACTGTATAGTAGCTGTTACATTAGTATCAGAAGAGGAGGACTGTATAGTAGCTGTTACATTAGTATCAGAAGAGGAGGACTGTATAGTAGCTGCTACATTAGTATCAGCAGAGGACTGTATAGTAGCTGTTACATTAGTATCAGAAGAGGAGGACTGTATAGTAGCTGTTACATTATTATCAGAGGAGGACTGTATAGTAGCTGTTACATTATTATCAGAAGAGGACTGTATAGTAGCTGTTACATTATTATCAGAAGAGGAGGACTGTAT
Source organism: Leptodactylus fallax (assembly GCA_947044405.1). Lineage (NCBI taxonomy): Eukaryota > Metazoa > Chordata > Amphibia > Anura > Leptodactylidae > Leptodactylus > Leptodactylus fallax. The sequence goes on from CAMRHE010000096.1 coordinate 4,552,651, forward strand.
AGTAGCTGCTACATTAGTGTCAGAAGAGGAGAACTGTATAATAGCTGTTACATTAGTATCAGAAGAGGAGGACTGTATAGTAGCTGTTACATTAGTATCAGAAGAGGAGGACTGTATAGTAGCTGCTACATTAGTGTCAGAAGAGGAGAACTGTATAATAGCTGTTACATTAGTATCAGAAGAGGAGGACTGTATAGTAGCTGTTACATTAGTATCAGAAGAGGAGGACTGTATAGTAGCTGCTACATTAGTGTCAGAAGAGGAGGACTGTATAGTAGCTGTTACATTATTATCAGAAGAGGAGGACTGTATAGTAGCTGTTACATTAGTATCAGAAGAGGAGGACTGTATAGTAGTTGTTACATTATTATCAGAAGAGGAGGACTGTATAATAGCTGTTACATTAGTATCAGAAGAGGAGGACTGTATAGTAGCTGTTACATTATTATCAGAAGAGGAGGACTGTATAGTAGCTGCTATATTAGTATCAGAAGAGGAGGACTGTATAATAGCTGTTACATTAGTATCAGAAGAGGAGGACTGTATAGTAGCTGTTACATTAGTATCAGAAGAGGAGGACTGTATAGTAGCTGTTACATTAGTATCAGAAGAGGAGGACTGTATAGTAGCTGTTACATTAGTATCAGAAGAGGAGGACTGTATAGTAGCTGCTACATTAGTATCAGCAGAGGACTGTATAGTAGCTGCTACATTAGTGTCAGAAGAGGAGGACTGTATAGTAGCTGTTACATTATTATCAGAAGAGGAGGACTGTATAGTAGCTGTTACATTAGTATCAGAAGAGGAGGACTGTATAGTAGTTGTTACATTATTATCAGAAGAGGAGGACTGTATAATAGCTGTTACATTAGTATCAGAAGAGGAGGACTGTATAGTAGCTGTTACATTATTATCAGAAGAGGAGGACTGTATAGTAGCTGCTATATTAGTATCAGAAGAGGAGGACTGTATAATAGCTGTTACATTAGTATCAGAAGAGGAGGACTGTATAGTAGCTGTTACATTAGTATCAGAAGAGGAGGACTGTATAGTAGCTGTTACATTAGTATCAGAAGAGGAGGACTGTATAGTAGCTGTTACATTAGTATCAGAAGAGGAGGACTGTATAGTAGCTGCTACATTAGTATCAGCAGAGGACTGTATAGTAGCTGTTACATTAGTATCAGAAGAGGAGGACTGTATAGTAGCTGTTACATTATTATCAGAGGAGGACTGTATAGTAGCTGTTACATTATTATCAGAAGAGGACTGTATAGTAGCTGTTACATTATTATCAGAAGAGGAGGACTGTATAGTAGCTGCTACATTAGTGTCAGAAGAGGAGAACTGTATAATAGCTGTTACATTAGTATCAGAAGAGGAGGACTGTATAGTAGCTGTTACATTAGTATCAGAAGAGGAGGACTGTATAGTAGCTGCTACATTAGTGTCAGAAGAGGAGGACTGTATAATAGCTGTTACATTAGTATCAGAAGAGGAGGACTGTATAGTAGCTGTTACATTAGTATCAGAAGAGGAGGACTGTATAGTAGCTGCTACATTAGTGTCAGAAGAGGAGGACTGTATAATAGCTGTTACATTAGTATCAGAAGAGGAGGACTGTATAGTAGCTGTTACATTAGTATCAGAAGAGGAGAACTGTATAATAGCTGCTACATTAGTATCAGAAGAGGAGGACTGTATAATAGCTGCTACATTAGTATCAGAAGAGGAGGACTGTATAGTAGCTGTTACATTAGTATCAGAAGAGGAGGACTGTATAATAGCTGTTACATTAGTATCAGAAGAGGAAGACTGTATAGTAGCTGCTACATTAGTATCAGAAGAGGACTGTATAATAGCTGTTACATTAGTATCAGAAGAGGAGGACTGTATAGCAGCTGTTACATTAGTATCAGAAGAGGGGGACTGTATAATAGCTGCTACATTAGTATCAGAAGAGGAGAACTGTATAGTAGCTGTTACATTAGTATCAGAAGAGGAGGACTGTATAATAGCTGTTACATTAGTATCAGAAGAGGAAGACTGTATAGTAGCTGCTACATTAGTATTAGAAGAGGACTGTATAATAGCTGTTACATTAAAATCAGAAGAGGAGGACTGTATAGTAGCTGTTACATTAGTATCAGAAGAGGGGGACTGTATAATAGCCGTTACATTAGTATCAGAAGAGGAGGACTGTATAGTAGCTGCTACGTTAGTATCAGAAGAGGAGGACTGTATAATAGCTGTTACATTAGTATCAGAAGAGTAGGACTGTATAATAGCTGTTACATTATTATCAGAAGAGGACTGTATAGTAGCTGTTATACTAGTATCAGAAGAGGAGGACTGTATAGTAGCTGTTACATTAGTATCAGAAGAGGAGGACTGTATAATAGCTGTTACATTAGTATCAGAAGAGGAGGACTGTATAATAGCTGTTACATTATTATCAGAAGAGGACTGTATAGTAGCTGTTACATTATTATCAGAAGAGGAGGACTGTATAGTAGCTGTTACATTAGTATCAGAAGAGGAGGACTGTATAGTAGTTGTTACATTATTATCAGAAGAGGAGGACTGTATAATAGCTGTTACATTAGTATCAGAAGAAGAGGACTGTATAGTAGCTGTTACATTATTATCAGAAGAGGAGGACTGTATAGTAGCTGTTACATTATTATCAGAAGAGGAGGACTGTGTAGTAGCTGTTACATTAGTATCAGAAGAGGAGGACTGTATAGTAGCTGTTACATTAGTATCAGAAGAGGAGGACTGTATAGTAGCTGTTACATTAGTATCAGAAGAGGAGGACTGTATAGTAGCTGTTACATTAGTATCAGAAGAGGGTTTTTGGGGTTTTTTTGTTGCAAAAACTAAATATCTGAGCTGACATATATGTGCAAAACCTGTAATGAATACATCCTCCTTTATATCAACCTCCTTATTTTCAGGCATGCAGATATCATGTAACATCCTGAATCATAACATTAGTCTTATACATATACAAGCAGATTCAGCCATGGATTTACACATACTATATACTTATACATGCTATATGCTATCCAGTAATGGACTTTTACATCCTATATACAATTTAGAAATGGACTTGCACATGCTATGTATCATTTAGAAATAGACTTATACATGCTATATACCATTTAGTATATGCCCTTCAGTAATGGACTTATACATGCTGTGACCATTCAGTAATGGACTTATACATGCTATATACCATTCAGTATATGCCATTCAGCAATGGACTTATACATGCTATACACTGTGTTCCAAATTATTCTGCAAAAAGTGTTTAGGAGTGATAAGGTAAGAATTTTTTTGTTTGTCAGTTAAACTCATTGATGGTGATGTGTGTCAGGGCTCTTTATATCACTGAAAGCAATTGCAGACACCTGTGCTAATTAGTTTGGCAGGTGTGTCCAATTAAAGGCAAGACTAATTAAGAAGGCTGTCCCACATTATTAAGCAGCCTACATTTTCAGCCAAAATGGGAAAGAAAAAGGATGTGTCGGCTGCTGAGAAGCAACAAATTGTGGAGTGTTTAGGTCAAGGCATGACTACAATCAACATTGCCAAGACACTTCATCGTGATCATCGCACAATCAAGAAGTATGTAGCTGATTTACAGAACACACGTGTGCGTGCTGATAAGGGAAAATTGAGGAATCTTTCCAGCAGGCAATTACGTCAGGTTAAAAGAGCAGCTTCAAAAATGCCTTGTCATAGCAGCAGACAAGTTTTTGAAGCTGCTGGTGCCTCCAATGTCCACTGAACAACAAGATGCAGGGTCCTTCAGAGGTTTGCAGCTGTGCGTAAGCCATCCTGTCGACCTCCTCTATCCACTGCACACAAGCAGAAACGGCTCCAGTGGGCCAAACAATACATGAAGACTGACTTCAAAACTGTTTTGTTCACCAATGAGTGCCGTGCAAAGCTCGATGGTCCAGATGGATGGAGTGGAGGATGGCTTGTTGATGGACACCCCATGCAAACACGGCTACGGCGCCAACAAGGAGGAGGTGGAGTAATGTTTTGGGCTGGAATCATGGGGAGAGAGATTGTCGGCCCCTTTAGGATCCCTGAAGGGGTAAAGATGAACTCCATAATGTATGTGGAGTTTCTCAAACAGCACTTCCTACCATGGTTCAAGAAGAAGAACCATGCATTCCGCAGAAAGATCATTTTCATGCATGATAATGCACCGTCTCATGCTGCAAATAACACATCTGCATCTCTGGCTGTTATGGGCATAAAAGGGGATAAACTTATGGTGTGGCCCCCATGCTCCCCTGACCTCAACCCCATTGAGAACCTCTGGAGCATCATCAAAAGGAGTGTTTTGATGGCGGGAGGCAGTTCACATCTAAGCAACAGCTCTGGGAGAGTATTCTGTCCTCATGCAAAACAATTGAAGCAGAAACCATCCAAAAACTGACAAATTCAATGGATGAGAGAGTTCAGAAGCTTCTTTCGAACAAGAGGTCCTATGTGCAAATGTAACATTACCTCGAATAAAGTTTTGGATTGAAAACTGTTTGATTTCAGTTTGTAATAACCTGCTAATGCTTATAATTTCACAATGACCATTTTTTTGTTCTTAATAAAAATGAAAAGGTTGCAAATTCTGCTGTGCATAATAATTTAAAACATGCATTTTGAGTGTTTATTTTTTTTTTTAAAATATACTGTTATCATAGGCAGTTTGTTCAAAAACCTTTCAATTATACTCGAATAGTTGATGACTGGAAAATTACAATGACTGCAATTCATATAGGTAATTTTCGAAAATATGAGAAAATATTATTTGCATAATAATTTGGAACACAGTGTATACTCTTCAGTATATACCATTCAGCACTGGATTTATATATTCTATATACCATTCAGTAATTGAGTTTAATCATGCACCCAATTGATCATTTGCTTTTCTTCAGACAGTATCCATATGCTATATAGAAAAGACATTGCATATAAAAAAAAAAATAAAAAAAACACAGCAAGGAACGCTCTGCATTTACCATAGCAGACTAGCAGAATTGGTCAGGCCTCAGCCTTGACATTACTCACTGCGCCCTTTGAGGATCCGCCCTGTGTCGGCAGATGGTATGCACACCATGTCGAACACCGGGATCTTTGAAAGAGGTATCGCAACTTTCTTAGTAAGATGGCGCTGCCTCATATCACGAGGTGCGTTTGTAGACTGTCTGAATGCTGCAATCAGGGCCGGCGTTAGGGGGGGGCAAACTGGGCAATTGCCCAGGGCCCCGTCCCCAAAGGGGCCCCCGGGATCCGGAACCTGATGACTCCGGATCCCGGAGTCAGGCCCGGCCAAAGCAATAACAGAGTAAAAATAACAAACATTTTTACTCACCTGTCCTTGGCGTCCGACGTCATCTTCTGGCGTTACGGACATCGCTGCTGAGGCGCTGAGGCCTGGCCTCAGCGGTCACGTGGGGCGTGCCTCACGTAATCGCTGAGGCCCAATCACAGGCCTCAGCGGTGACGTCCACAACGCGTGACGTCAGCCGCAGAGAAGAAGAAGCGGTCGCCGGCGGGGATAGCGGAGCAGCGCGAGGAGGCCCAGGAGAGGTAAGACAAGGTGAGTATAACTGTTTGTTATTTTACCTTACTTACCCCGGGCCTTCGATTATTATACTCTGGGGTCTGAAGAGACCCCAGAATATAATATAGTAATAGCACTGTAGGGCCCCTGTGGAGCATTATACTGGGGGCCCCCTCTGGATAGCATATTATACTGGGGGGCCCCCTCTGGATAGCATATTATACTGTGTGGGGCCACTGTGGAGCATTATACTGGGGAAGGGGCCCCTCTGGATAGCATGTTATATTCTGTGGGGCCTCTGTGGAAAATTATAATGTGTGGGGGGGGGGGGGGCTCTGGAGATAATGTTATATTCTGTGGGGCCACTTTGGAGCATTATGCTCTCCAGAGGGGCCCCCCAGTATAATGCTCCATAGTGGCCCCACAGAATATAACATGCTCTCCAGAGCCCCCTCACTTTCTAATACTCCACAGAGGCCCTGCAGAATATAACATGTTCTCCAGAGGGCCCCCTTCCCAGTATAATGCTCCACAGTGCCCCACACAGTATAATATGCCCTCCATAGGGGCCCCCCAGTATATTATACTGTGCGGGGCCACCGTGGAGCATTATACTGGGGGGGGGGGTGCTCTGGAGAGCATGTTATACTGTTTTGGGCCACTGGGGAGCATTATACTGGGGGGGGCTCTGAAGGGCATATTATACTGTTTTGGGCCACTGTGAGTATTATACTGGGGAAACCTCTCTGGGCAGTATATTATACTGTGTGGAGGCCATTCTGGAGCATGTTATACTGAGTGAGGTCACTGTGGAGCATTATTCTGGGGGGGAGGGCATCAGCAGAGCATATTATATTGCGTGGCGCCACTGTGGGGCATTATTTGGGAGGGACTAATGAGCTTTATACTAGGGGCCCCTCTGGGGAGCATATTATACTGCGTGGGGCCTACTGTGGAACATTATGGTGGGGGGACGCTCTGGGGAGCATAATATATTGCGTGGGGCCACTGTGGAGCAAAATACTGGAGGGGGCACTGTGGAGCATTATACTAGTGGGGGCCCTCTGGGGAGCATATTATACTATGGGCCACTGTGGAGCTTTATACTGGGGGAATGGACAGTGTGGGGAGCCTGTTATACTGTGTGGGGCCACTGTGGAGTGTATTATATTGTGTGGGGCTTTTCGGGAGCATATGATATTCTGTGGGGCCATTGTAGAGCATTATACTGGGGGGGACTGTGGGGAACATATTATACTGTGGGGGACCACTGTGGAGCATTATACTGGGGGAACCCCTCTGGGGCGTATATTATACTGTGTGGAGGTCATTATGGAGCATGTTATACTGTGTTAGGCCACTGTGGAGCATTATACTGGGGGGGCATTGTGGGGTGCATATTATACTGTATGGAGCATATTATATTGTGTGGGGCTGCTGGGGAGCATATTGTACTGTCTGGGGCCACTAAGGGGTAGTATACTGTGTGGAGCCTTACAAACCATGTGAGACCACAATGGGGGGCTCAGGGGAGCATTTTATACTGTGTGGGGTCACTGTGGAGCATTATATACCATGTGGGGAAACTGGAGGGCTCAGGAGAGCATTTTATACTGTGGAGCATTATATACCATGTAGAGCATTATACTGTGGGGGGGGGCTCACAATTCCTGCTGGCAGCCCTGTGTGCTATGTCTGCATCACAGATCCCTCACTATAATCTTGCACATATGTGTAGTGCCCCATGGCCATGTCATTCCCCATACAGTACTGTGCATGAACCGGACCTGGAGTTATTGGGGCCTGCACAGTACTATAGGGGCTGACTATACTGGGAACATACTCAGTAACACCAGATAGTCAGCACATATGTAAGACTTCAGTGAAGGAGCCGTGGTGTAGGCTATTAGCAGGAAGCTGTTGTGGAGCCCCAGAACAAGTTCCTTTGGTGGGCCTAAGGCCCTTCAGTCCGACACTGTATAACAGAGAACTATTATATATAAGGGTGGGTTACTATATATAATTGGGAAACTTAAGTATGAGGGGGCTATTATAAGGAGGAACTATTATTTATAAGACGGGCTATTATTTATAAGGGGGGAACTATTATATATAAGGCATCCATTATAAGGGGGGAGCTATTATTTATAAGAGGGGAACTGTTTATAAGGGGGATATAATTGTTAAGTGGGCTTATTTATAAAGGGGGCTATTAGTGATAATGGGGACTATTATTTATGAGGGGGCTATTATTTATAAGGGAGCAGTATTATTTTTATGGGGTGACTGTTACTGATAAGGGGGAATATTACTGATACAGGGCCCTATTTATCATTTATAAGGGAGCTATTATTAATAAAGGTGTAATATTATTTATAAGCAGGGACTATTATTTATAAGGAGGCGCTATAATAACTGATGACTGGGTGGAAAAATCTATTAGGTGGTACAAAGGTGCTCATTTGAATTGTATGTGGTAAAATGGGGCTTGTTATAACTTTTTTGTTGGCAGAAAGGAGGCGTTATTATAGCGGTTGTCACTGGAAGACGATGGTGTTGTTTGTATATCAGCATTTGGGGCCCCGCTTTTAATTTTTGCCCAGGGCCCCACTTTGTCTAAAACCGGCCCTGGCTGCAATGATATGCGATCCTCAGCACCTAGAAGCGAGTGTTTACACAGGTTCATTGGGGCTTTTTGCCAGCATGATCATTGGATGGATCTACTGTAAGTGTAAACCTTCACAGAGGAACACTAAGCCCAGAAGCGACTACATAAAGCAGGTTTCCTGGGCTAACACTGTACAACATTATACTACTACTTGGAAAACTTATGCAACCTGCTCCTGGATGTACAGGGATAAGCATAGTTTTAGCTGGACTTTTTACAAACCGGAGGGTTCTGGTTTCTGAACGAAACTCCAATGTTCTCAATGATGGAACAAGAATGCAAAAAAAAAAATTTTTCTAAAAGTCGGCATGTTCTGACACCCGTAACTTTTTTTTATATTTCCGTGTTCAAAATTTCACCTGGCCCGTCAACACTGTTGCCTTTAGGGGGTCTTACCGGATTCCAACTGCTTTTTTTTTTTTTTTTTTTTTTATAGACAGTGGAGGTCCAGTAACAGACCCTATTAATTTACTTATCCCTGCTCCTGCTCATGGCCTCCTCTTCTATCTTCAGCCACCAGGGGGTCCCCATGAGCCGCACATTACGTCATTGCGACATGCACAGATCCCATTGAAGACTGAAGAGGGAAAAGGAGACCTCGAGCAGGAGTGAGGAACAGTAAGTGAATGCAGCCTAGTTGTTAAAACCGGATCGGCAAAACCAGGGAGAAGTGGCACTGCCGAACCCGTTTCTGCTACTGGTAGAGCTTGCAGGCCAATACTCACCTGTCTGCTCTCCAGTGCCTCTCACTTCTTCATCCATCCATTGATATGTCAGGGCCCCAAACCCTGACATATCAACAACACCGTCATATTTAGTCATTTCAGAAGTCAGTGCTGCACTTCCAGTGGCATTGATATAGTCTTAAAAGATTAGGAAAAAAAATAAAAAATTTGTAAAATATATATATATATATATATATATATATATATATATATAGTTGTCAAACCACTATGTGTGTACCGCTATACTGGGGAGAATTATTACCACTATACAGACAATACACATCATATAAAGACCACTAATACCTCTATAGTAGGCCCAGGTAGTACACTACCTTGACACGGTGACTACCTCCATGAGGTAGTCGTGCACTGCACATACTTCTATCCTAACAAGCATCAGATCAAGTAAAGGGGTTTTTCCGGACAATTTTTTATACTGATAACCTATCCACAGGACGCCTCATCGGTAGGTCAGTATGTAATTTGTCAGGGTTCGACACACAAACCCCACACATATCATCTGTTCTAGCAGCTTCCGGGTGCCAGACGCTGCTTGTGGACAGGAAGCCACACTGCTCCTAGTCAAGAAATAGGAGTGGTGCTGCAATTACCCAGAAACACCACTATACAGTGAATGGAGCTGCCGTGCTTCTCCTATTACTTGAATAGTAGTGGTGCGGCATCCTGTCCACTAGCAGCTTTCAGCACATGGAGGCCACTAGAACGATCAGTCCCGACAGATCACATACTGAGGTCATACCCCCAGCAGGCTGAATCCCTGCCACATGCCCCCCCCCCAGGAATCCAAGATGGCATCCTCATGCAGCGATAACTTGGATCACTAGCAGGGGAGAGGGATGGACACAAATTCCCTACTCTAAGCTTCACGGAAAAAGGAGTGCAATATTTTATACTTTTGTGTCAAAAATTGAAAAGTGGTGTAGGTTGCAAGTCCTGCACCCCTGCTGGAGGTATGAGAAGCCCTCTTCTGCTTTTTTTTTTTTTAGTTCCTATCTCCAATAACTCACGGTGAGAGGAGGAAAAAAAAAACCCGCGGCATGCGTCTATGGTGATTCACTGAAGGAAACACACTGTGAACACACTGTAGAAGTTACAGTTACTGCTGATTATAGAGGCTCCTGTTACAGTTAGAATGCAGGAAATCACAGTGCAGCTTCCCAATGAGTACAGTGCCTTGCGAAAGTATTCGGCCCCCTTGAACTTTTCAACCTTTTGCCACATTTCAGGCTTCAAACATAAAGATATAAAATTTTAATTTTTTGGTTAAGAATCAACAACAAGTGGGACACAATTGTGAAGTGGAACGAAATTTATTGGTTATTTTAAACTTTTGTAAAAAATAAAAAACTGAAAAGTGGGGCGTGCCAAATTATTCGGCCCCTTTACTTTCAGTGCAGCAAACTCACTCCAGAAGTTCAGTGAGGATCTCTGAATGATCCAATGTTGTCCTAAATGACTGATGATGATAAATATAATCCACCTGTGTGTAATCAAGTCTCCGTATAAATGCACCTGCTCTGTGATAGTCTCAGGGTTCTGTTTAAAGCGCAGAGAGCATCATGAAGACCAAGGAACACACCAGGCAGGTCCGTGATACTATTGTGAAGAAGTTTAAAGCCGGATTTGGATACAAAAAGATTTCCCAAACTTTAAACATCCCGAGGAGCACTGTGCAAGCGATCATATTGAAATGGAAGGAGTATCAGACCACTGCAAATCTACCAATACCCAGCCGTCCCTCTAAACTTTCATCTCAAACAAGGAGAAGACTGATCAGAGATGCAGCCAAGAGGCCCATGATCACTCTGGATGAACTGCAGAGATCTACAGCTGAGGTGGGGAGAGTCTGTCCATAGGACAACAATCAGTCGTACACTGCACAAATCTGGCCTTTATGGAAGAGTGGCAAGAAGAAAGCCATTTCTCAAAGATATTCATAAAAAGTCTAATTTAAAGTTTGCCACAAGCCACCTGGGAGACACACCAAACATGTGGAAGAAGGTGCTCTGGTCAGATGAAACCAAAATCAAACTTTTTGGCCACAATGCAAAACGATATGTTTGGTGTAAAAGCAACACATCTCATCACCCTGAACACACCGTCCCCACTGTAAAACATGGTGGTGGCAGCATCATGGTTTGGGCCTGCTTTTCTTTAGCAGGGACAGGGAAGATGGTTAAAATTGATGGGAAGATGGATGGAGCCAAATACAGGACCATTCTGGATGAAAACCTGTAGGAGTCTGCAAAAGAGCTGAGACTGGGACGGAGATTTATCTTCCAACAAGACAATGATCCCAAACATAAAGCAAAATCTACAATGGAATGGTTCACAAATAAACATATCCAGGTGTTAGAATGGCCAAGTCAAAGTCCAGACCTGAATCCAATCGAGAATCTGTGGAAAGAGCTGAAAACTGCTGTTCACAAACGCTCTCCATCCAACCTCACTGAGCTCCAGCTGTTTTCCAAGGAAGAATGGGCAAGAATTTCAGCCTCTTGATGTGCAAAACTGATAGAGACATACCCCAAGCAAGCGACTTGCAGCTGTAATCGCAGCAAAAGGTGGCCCTACAAAGTATTAACTTAAGGGGGCCGAATAATTTGGCACGCCCCACTTTTCAGTTTTTTATTTTTTACAAAAGTTTAAAATAACGAATAAATTTTGTTCCCCTTCACGATTGTGTCCCACTTGTTCTTGATTCTTCAGCAAAAAATTAAAATTTTATATCCTTTTGTTTGAAGCCTGAAATGTGGCAAAAGGTTGAAAAGTTCAAGGGGGCCGAATACTTTTGCAAGGCACTGTATATGTATGGTCTTTGTTTATTATGGAGCATATAGAGAAGAGGATAATCACAGTGTTGATTCTGGTTTCAGCGGCTCATGTACTGTGCTGAAGCATCATGGGATTGACAGAATAACATAGGGAAAGGGGGGAGATAGTCTTATTAAAAGTTGAGAGGACACTACTGTAATAAGCATGGTATGCATAAAATGCAGAGTGATATAGTGAAGTAGAGGAGTACAGTGATAGAAAGTTGCATTTCCACTGGGGTTAGGATTGTCATTCGGCTGGCAACTCACTGGTCTGGCGAGTATTTAGGAGTCTGTCAGGAGTCACAGTAGCTGGTAAAAACACCCCTTTCCCCCATCCAAATGTATCCACATCCCTTAAGACAGGAATAGAGTTAAACACTATGTGGTAGTAGGGAGACTTAAAGGGTTTGTTCAGCCTAAAATTTTATCTATTAATTAGGCCGGGGGAGGTTAAAAAAATAAAAAAAAATAAATCATACTCTCCTGTCCCCGATGCACTGACACCTCCCCATGCAGTCTGGTCCTGCAGCTCCATTGTCTTCTGAAGGAAGTACCTGCCGCACGTGACTGCTGAGGTCAATCAGAAGCCTCAAGAAGGGAACCTGTGACGTCCCCCGTTCTGTTTCTGAGGCCGCGACCATTGAGGCCAATCAGCAGAAGGGAACAGAGACGTCACAGCCAGCAAAAAATTCATCAACAAGGCGGCAGCTGACCAGACCAGACCCCTCCTTGGAGGACACCGGAGCATTGGGGACAGTTGAGTATTTTTTTTTTTTTTTTCACCTTCCCGATCTAATTTGAAAATATTGTATAGCCTGGACAACCTCTTTAAGACTTCCTGTATTGCCATACACTTATGTAGGCTGCAGGCCATAGGTCTGCAACGTTGGGCTCTTGTAACAACCTGTGCTGTGTTTCAAACAGATCAGGCCACAGGCTGGAAGAGACCTGCAACTTGAGAACCTCTCTTTTCATCATGGGAACAAGGTTATTTTATTATTTTTTAAGGGCCACTGCGTGCAGCAATAAGGGGGGGCACTATTGGTGCTCTAATACGGTATAGGGACACTAGGGCACTTTGTGTGTGTTGGGCACTTTGTGATGCACTATAATTTCACTAATACTGTATACGGGTAAAGGGGCACTACTACTACTGTATAGGGGCACTTTTTGTATGTGCCATTGTTACTGTATAGAACAGTAAGGGGTACCATAACTGCATTGGGGCAGTAAAAAGGCACTATTAAAGCCTACAGATACAACAAAAGCAGTTACTTTGTTGGTGCACTAAGGTAGTACTACTACTGTGTGTGTGTGAAACTATTGTCATCTGGGGCACTATCAAATTGTGTGTAGTTATAGATATGACTACATCAAGGAAGGAAGCAGCTGGATGGAGCATTGGACTGACCCACCTGAGGATCCTCCTCTCCTGAGCGTCCGGCATCATCATCTACCAATTTCTGGTCTATGACTGATGTCATGCAACCCTGGGTTCACCGCTGAAGCCTGTGATTTGGCCTCCACGATGACGGCCGGGATGCATGACGCTGTGGGGAGCCTATTATACTGTGTGGGACACAGAGTCTGTGGAGAATTATACAGTGGTGGGGGCAGGCTCTGGGGAGCATATTATACTGTGTGTGGGCACTGTGGAACATTATGCTGGTAGGAAAGCACTGTGGGGATCCTATTATATTGTGTGGTGCTACGGGATAGTGTATTATACTAGGGAGCATTATACTGGGGGGCACTATGGGGAGCTTATGCTTATTATACGGTGTTGGGCCACTGTGGAGCATTATATACAATGTGATTTATACTGTGGTGGGGGGGGGGGGGTTCTCAAAATTCCTGATGGCAGCCCTTTGTGCTATGCCTGCATCACAGCTCCCTCACTAAAATATTGTGCACGTGTGGGGTGTTCCATGGCTGTGTCATTCCCCATACAGTACTGTGCATGAGCCAACCATGGAGCTATTGGGGCATGCACAGTACTATAGGGGATGATGATACTGTGAAAATACTCTAACGCTGTATAGTCAGTACATTGTAACATTTCAGCGAAGGAGCTGTGGTGTAGGCCATTAGCAGTGTCAGTCAGACACTGGTTGGATGGTCTTGTTAAAGAGGCAACAGGATGGAAAGTTTGTGTAGAGAGTAAGTACATGCAGAGTGGATGCTGAAAAAGTGAGAAATCCAAGATATCTGCATCTAATTCTGCAGTTGTAGCTGAAGGAAAATCTTTACAACAGGTCTCAGGAGGATGCAGAAAAGGGAAAGCAGCTGCAATCAAAAGAGAGCGTCACTGGTAAGACACTAGATTTAACTGTACTTTTCACATATACAGTCTGCAGATTGCCGGTGCAGAAACAGTATCTACCACTATTATAGTCACTTTATGGTAGTAATTTGGGTCTACTGGTCCAACCAACATTTGAGTCCATTGTGAGAAAAACACATTTGTTGTTATAGTGGATTTTATTTAGTCAGTATGTGGTGGTAATGTGTGCTCTTGGTCTGGAAGCATTATTTGGCGGTGTGATGGTAGTATTTATCCCTTGCATAGTGGAATTACATGGCAACTGTATGACTGGTGTGGTTGAAATCAGACCAACTCTGTTTATTTTCTGTGTGGATCCAATATTTAGAGGTCATGTACAGTATAGCAGATGATGTGGCCACCTTCCTCCTCTCCTCTAGCAACCATACAGTCTATGAAAACTGGGGGGAGGGAGGGGAGCGGTGCAGTGTACACAACACTGAGCTTGGCCAAAACTTCACAATGAATTTTCCGAACATCTAAATGTGAAATCTCATTCTGTAACCCTTGCCTGCAGTTTTTAGAGAAAAAGGTGGCAACAGTAGCTTGAGGCCCGGTTCACATATGCGTTCAGGTTTACGTTCGGGGAGTCCACTTGGGGACCTCCCGAACGGAAACCTATACGCATAAAAAAGCGGTTTAGACTATAATGGGGTCCGTGTGGTTTCCGCACAAAACATGCGGAGAGGAAAGCGCTGCTTGCAGTACTTCTCTCTTCGCTTGCTTCGTGCGGAAACCACATGGACTCCATTATAGTCTATGGCAGGGGTGTCAAACTCATTTTCTCCGGGGGCCACTTCAGCCTCACGGGGTACCTTGAAGGGCCAAGATTATTTTACACATGTATAAAAGTAACTTCTCCTTAACAGATAAGCGAGCTATTAAGCAGTAGTTACATTTGTACATTACTACTGTTACAATC
The DNA here is from genome assembly GCA_947044405.1 of Leptodactylus fallax. NCBI lineage: Eukaryota > Metazoa > Chordata > Amphibia > Anura > Leptodactylidae > Leptodactylus > Leptodactylus fallax. Next base: position 4,567,710 of record CAMRHE010000096.1, read on the forward strand.
AGCCCTTTGAGGTCAACCAGGAAGAACATAATGTATTGTTAAAACCTAAGACATTGGCATGTTACATACTATCCTCATCCTTTTCTGAATATATCAAAAATTAAGCACTATACAAATACTGTTTACCCCTGCAAACGGTATTATGCTCTATAGTTGCCTCTGCACACGGTATTACGCCCCACAGCGGCCCCTGCACACGGTATTATGTTCCATAGTTGCCCCTGCACACGGTATTATGCTCCATAGTTGCCCCTGCACACGGTATTATGCTCCATAGTTGCCCCTGCACACGGTATTATGCTCCATAGTGGCCACTGCACATGTTATTATGCACCATAGTGGCCCCTGCAATCGGTATTATGCCCCATAGTGGCCCCTGCAAACGGTATTATAGTCCATAGTGGCCCCTGCACATGGTATTATGTCCCATAGTGACCCCCCCACCCATGAACTATTATTATACTCTGGGGTCTTTTCAGACCCCAGAGTATAATGATCGGAGACCCAGGTGGTGACAAACATAAAACCAGTGTTACTTACCTGGGCCCCGGTGCGCTCCCTGCGTTCGGCCTTTTTCAATGTCGCATAGACCGGCATCACGACATGACGACGTCGGCCTGGCTCACGTGACGCCTGGGACGTCACCAAAGTAGGCCGAAGCCGGCTGGGAGCAGCATCGGATCGCTGGAGAGGTGAGTAACTCTGGTTTTTATGTTTATCACCTCACCGGGGTCTCCGATTATTATACTCCGGGGTCTGAAAAGCCCCCGGAGTATAATGATAGTAGTATTTGATGGGGTTCGCCGGCCACGGCCTCACTTATCATCCCCGCTCCTGCACACAGCCGCTTCTGCGTCCCATAGCAGAAGGGGAAGCGGGGGTGGCCACGACCAGCAGCGGGGATCGGTAAGTAAATAGGCCGTTACGTGCCGGGGATGCTCCAGCAGGCAACGGCCTATTTATATATATAAAAAAAACTTATCTTCACTTACCTGCGATGCCTTCATGCAGCCGCCGCCTCCTCCTCCTCCTCTTCTTGTCCGCGACGTCTGTGTGTCAGCGTAGGAGGCGCGATGACGTCATTGTATCGCCGCCTGCGCTGACATGCAGAGGTCTTGTAAACCAGCCCAGGACAGGTATCACGTAGCTTTGTTTTTTTTTAAGCGGCCTGTCCTGGGCTGGTTTACATTACATAATGTACATAGACAATAAAAAATGCCGCGGCCCTGCGGGCCAGCTAAGTGCCGGGCCGGATAACAGAAGGCAGTGGGCCGGATTCGGCCCGCGGGCCTTGTGTTTGACACCTGTGGTCTATGGGGTCCGTGGGTTTCCCAGGTAAACCGCTTTGTAAGTGTATAGGTTTCCGTTTGGGGGGTGTCCCCAAGCAGACACCTGAACCAGGCCTAACGTCTTCTTTAATTTTAATAAAGATGCATTTTGTTATATGAAATGACTTATTCCTTGGTGGATCTGACAAAGCAGGGTGATGCTCAGAATTTAGAATGAGACACATCTCTAAATGTTACTTATTTTCTCTTTATTTTTCCAAAGAACAAAAATTTGTCTTTTTTCTATATAGTTTAACTCTATACAAAATTCTGGTGACAAAAGTTAGGCTTCAAATACAGAACAGTTTCTATTTGTAATGTACAAAACATACATTTCTCAATCTAAAAGCAGAACAAAAGGATACAATAAAGTCATACAGTGTACAACACATTGCATGTACCTATTCTAAGGCAGGTGGGTACATTATTTACATACTTTAAAAAACAAAAACAAAAAAAAAAAAACCACTAAAAATTTGATTTACTGATACCCCAACACAGAAGAAGACATTGCTTCAATTGTATGATATCTGCATTTGATTCCAAAAATAAATCCTTTTTTTTCCCCTTCGAAAGGATGAGACAAAACTACAGTCTATATAGAAATAATTCAATATCCCTTTTGTGCATTTCAGGAGGTCACATTAGTGAGAAACCGTCCAATCTTATAGAGATCAAACTGCTTCAGTGCTAACTTGTCAGGCACAGTGGTGAAAATGGATGAATCCAAGGTGTAGTTCAGAAGGCACTATTGATAATACACATGATAGTACACTGCAGATATCAACATTTCACAGTAGGCACTCTATACTTGTGCACAGCGATCATTTGCCTATGCATAAAATGCCCCAATATCTATGGCTCTATGATTCAGCCTAAATTCTTCCGACATACTTTACAATGTGACGGTTACACTCTTTGATCTAAACCCAGATGTAGATTAGGCAATATTTACACGTTGTACACAATGACAATTCTTTGGACGGCATCACATTAGAATAAGAAATTGCAGTTTTACTGGTCTTCCCCAAAAAAATCTTTATTTTGCTATTTGGCTGGCTTCCGGTTTGTAACAACCACAAAGAAAGTCACATTAAAATATAGTTAGATGGGGAGATTAACATTACGTCATGTATGCTGTATCTAATAACATAATAATCACTACTGCTAGATGAATAAAAAGGATACCTGGGGAAAAGCAGAGGACAATTGTATAACAGAGAACAACAAAAGCAAAAACATATGTAAATATTTTCACCATGTTTCTGGGGAATTTTACAAAGTCAACTCCATAGTATTGCCATAAGAAAAAGCTGGGGAAAAAAGCAATATATTTTTAGGATTAAATTACATGCTAATTTTGGGCACATGACTGAAGCTACCATATAAAACCATTAGAAAGGGCAGTCTTTTCAAATAAATGGCCGATCCTTTAGAAAAAAAAAAAAAAAAAAATCATCAAAATGCAGCAGTTGGGGGTCAACTCTCCGTTCTCCTGTCGATCAGCTATTTGATGGAGCTGCAAAACTCAAGAGAGTCAGGAAGCCTCTTCAGTGTTTTTTATATTGGTCTACAACACTGTTCATATTAAGACAGCATTCTGAGTATTGCAGCTTTATCCCACATTGCTGCAATACTTAGAATGCTTTCATTTTTGTATGAGCTGTTCTGAGACTTGACGTTGCCATTGATGAAGCTGCATGCTGCACAAATGCTGTGACCACGTCAAACAACTGAATGGTGGGGTTTCCAAAAGTCAGATCTCAGTCAATGTATTACTAAGCCTAAGACACAATTCAGACGAGACTGAAGCAAAACAGTTAGGAAAAAAAAACAGTGTCAGTCATTTTGCATCCGTGTGGCACCCGTTTTCTTAGATCCTCATAGATTTCAGGCTATTGAGAAATCCATGAAAATGGGTAAAAAAATAAGCACACATCCTATTTTTTGACACTATGTTAAAATGCCCAAAAAATAATGCAGCTGAGTGACAGTCAAAAAAAAAAAAAAAAGTCTTGTCACACTCGCGTTAACATTGTCCATCTGAATAGAGCCTTTTCTGAGGCTACACACAGGCTTTATTTCAAGCCAATAACAAACAACACAAAAAGTGCAAATGTAATTCCTATTCATGCTGTTTGTCACAAGTCTGTGCGTAGCTTATAAGTATAAGGGCCGGTTCACATCTGTGTTCGGTTTCCGCTTGGGGACCCCCCCGAACAGAAACCTATACGCATAGAAAAGCGGTTTACCTAAGGAAAACTGCGGACCCCATAGACTGTAATGGGGTCCATGTGGTTTCTGCATAAAACATGCGGAGAGGAAAGTGCTGCTTGCCCCAAGCAGACTCCCCGAACAAAAGCCGAACATAGATGTGAACCGACCCTAAATCCCCTCAGAGTCATTTTATTATGAAAAGAACAAACAAAAAGGACAGAAAACCATGGTGAATTTCGATGTATCTAATGCTTAAACAGAAGCTAAAGTAAGCCAGTTGTGATATGGTACACAGTTTCTTTAGTATGGAAACTAACCTCTGGACCATTAGTCCTTCAATGGTCAAGTTTAGCATCTAAGGTGCACTAATGTTTGCAGTTCTCTGCATATCATGGAAATTAATCTTTACCAAATGCCTGTAGTGTGCACAGAAAGACTAGACAATATGTAGTGTGTTTGAAAGACATTAGGGCAGTACAGGGTGCAGTGGTATCATCACGTACAATACAGGCTGAACAGTCACTAGCTTGTACCTGTAATGAATAACATAACTTCTTTCTTTCCTGTAACCATTTCATTATATAGAAGTAAAATAAATGCTAAAAAGACACTTAGCTATTAAAGTTAGCTGAAGGCACTCAATATTCAGGGGTTCTACAATGCTATATTATAACCTGGGTTAAGGAAGCATGCACATAATCAAGAACATTTTAAGGCAAGTAGTGTAGTGAAGAAGGTAGGAAGAATAAAAGACAGCTAAATGCTGAAGACAGCATTACAGCCCTTCAGAAACTGCTGATATTTGGCCTAAGTTATCCAGGCATTGAAGGTGATCTGCTGAAAAGAGCTTCTAAAACTCCTTTATTTCTGAGGGAAAAACTAAATTGGACTAGTTGGACTTCCTGCCAGATGTTACGGTTGTAAGCAGCACCATAGATGGTTGTCAAGTCATTTATATTCCCCTGTCCCAGAGGATTATAGGAAGTCTACCAATACCAAAAATTGCTTCTAAGCCTCTTACCTGTTGTGGGTACCACATAGTGGAAATACTATTTTTGTGTGAAAGTGCAGTCTTGCTTCAGAGAAAATCAACTTTTAATCCATGTCTGCCAAAGAACCATTTATAACTTCAGATTGGGGCCTGTCAATCTTTTTGTTAAGGGGCGGTGCTAGATGGCACCATGGTAGAAATCAGGTGCTCTAGCAGGCACCAAACAGTTCATTTGTATAAAGATTAAAAGTTGATTTTCTTGCCCGTAGGACACACAAAGTTATGTTCACTATGCAACTAACAGCCCCTACAAGCGATTTAGCTGGTGCTAAACCTCCAGATTTATACTACTCTCTACTGAGTATAATTCATTCACAGATGATACGATCCCACCCTCATTTTGAAGCAGAACAAATAAGATGCATTATATCAATACCTGCTTTACCTTTAATGACTAAGTTTATTTTTTTTTTTTATATATTTTTTTTATTAAAAAAAAAAAATTTTTTTCCATCAGCAGCTTATACTGAATAAACACTGTCCGCAGCATAGGAAACAAGCGCACGGCTGTGTGCTGAAGGCCACTGACCAATGGGTCTGATCACATGCCAGTGTGCCATGCAATCATAAGCAGACTGTACTGTGGCTGACATTGGGGTTGGTATACAAATAATATATTAAACTGATGCTAGGACCACAATAGCGCCATGCGCTCTACTGTGTTTTTAGGGTGGAAACGACAAAGAGCCGGACTGCTAAAACAGCGGTTACAGAGCCCTGTGGACCCCACTGACTATAATGGGGTCTGTCAGGTGCCTGCTGTTTTGAAACTGAAAGCTGTGTAGAAAAAAAGCATTTTTTTCCAACAAAGATGTGAACCCAGCCTGAAAGTGTCATTTCCATCACTGAAAAAGATGATGCAACGACTAATAAGAATATACTGAGCATGACCATTCAATTTTTCACCTATACATCAGACTCGCCATGGGTAGAATTTTTTTTTTTTTTTTTTTTTTGGTACCAGCACTTGTTACAGGTTGCATCAGCCAAATTATCTCAGCATTAATGGTAAATAATAGAACAGGTTTTTTTTTTTTTTTTTTTTTTTAAGGCCAGCATAAATAATTTCCCTCAGTTAATATATTCCATAAATTGACAAAGCCCTATATATACCTTGTTGTGGTAAGAATTTTTGGACTTGTCAGTAATTTGGTGAGCTAGAAAGCAGTAGTTATAAGGTATGACAGTTATTAAAATATCACGTGATAAACATGACAAATTGGTTATTTCGTCTAAACAGTGGTCTTTATGTATTTAAAAAAATGTTTGGTTCAAACAATGGTGTCACAATATAACAGAGAGAATGTCCTTCTGGAACATTCTTTGTATGGGTCACCTGAAAAAATTAAATATCCCTGCTCTCCTATGGGTATACCTGGATTATCAAAGTTTTTGGAAGATTGTCAAAGATAGGAAGAACATGTCCCAATGAAAAGTGCTATCTACGACAAGGTCCTATAGGGTTGGCAGAATTGCCTGAAAATTCCGTACTTCAAAAACAAAAACTCAAACAAGTCTGAAAAATGCATATTGAGTTGAAAACTGAAATACGCTCCTAGTTTTCTATACCCATTTAAGGTTAATTTCTTTATGTATACATGTGTTGAGCAGACTTGGCAGTGTGTTTCACCAGTTATAGCTTAGCATTCATTTGTTTACACATAGTAAAATTAAAAAACAAAACAACTACATGCAGCCATAAACTCCTAGCAGGGTGTACCAGTCACTGGGTGCAGTGTTTTTGGAGATGATCCACACTTGACATGCATGTAAATGTGTATTCTTGCAATTAACTGTAAGGTGCCACAGATAACAGTGGAGTAGTCATAACGCCACCTAGGTCCATAATGAAGAAACTAGAGAATAAAAAAAACAGTAGTGGAGAGATCACATGCATCCTTGTCTAGGTTTCCAGTCCTCCCAGTTTGGGGCTGATTGGACATACTAACATATTTTATGACTTGCAGTGGTGTAATGCTTAAGGCTGGACTAAATCCATGGAATGATACACAAAAATTCTTCTTAAAGCCTTGATCAGATCAAGGGTGCCCCAAAGACATTCCGACAGCATTCAACATTCTTGGTTGGAGGCACATCAATCTTCTGCATCTTCTTTAAAAGTTCAGGAGGAAGTTTCTCATAGGCAATCCTGTATTCATTGTCAAAGGCTTCTACATGAATAACACCAAAGAGTAAACTTGTTAGTAGCAATGCTTTCTTGAAGCCTATGAACATGAACCTACAAGTTAAAATCCTAACCTTTCACTAAGAGTTATTGGTTTGCACACATTTTCAAGGTGCTTTTATAAAAGGTTCTGTAAGTTATATCTCAGAGAGTTGGGAGGGAGTGGGTTATATAGTGGGCTCAATGTAGTAGAAGTCTCCATGTTTCTATCACTAATCTACATGATGTGCCTCATATCACAAATGAAAAACCAGAAAATATCCCCATGCCAGTATGTTTACTTAGTAATCACACATGTCATTTACTATTAAAGTCCTATGTGCATCATATAGTGTGCAGTCTGGAGTTTGCACAGTTAAAGGGAGTTTGTTGGCAGTAAATTTGTTATAAACCTAATCACAGTACCTTGTAGACGTGATTCTCCATTTTCATAAAAAAAAAAAAAAACAAACAAAGCCCAGGCCAGCCAAGGCATGACCCCAAAGCACTTATCCTCATTTGCACATGAATAAAACTGTGATTGATATCTAAATGAGACTCCAAAGCTGAATAACAGAGACATAATTGGAAAGTGTAGAATCAATTCTACAAGGTACTGTGATTATATTTATAACCAATTTACGGCTGACAGACTCCCTTTAAGAACAGAGTGTCTTATGCAGGCAAAGCAGGAGTGACTAAGTTTAGAAAAGATCATTTAATAATCTGGTAATACAAGTCTCAAATCATAACATGAAAATAAAAAAAAAAGAAATCTGCAGAACTCTGCAGTTGCCCCACAGTACAGCATGTTGTACAGGCCATCTTCGGCAGTCCCATAGAGCTAAATGGAGTGGCGTACCTGTGTGATGCAGCTAGAAGAAGAGGGAGAGAACCCCAAGTCTTCTTTGCAAACACATGCACACTACTTCTTTATTCAAACAGGAGATTCAGGGACCCCCATTCACATGATCCATGGGGGTGCCATCAGTCAGAGCCCCAATAACCAGACACTTAACTATATTGTGGATAGGGAATATGTGTTTTTAGCAGGAAACACCGTTATACACAATTGTGTATAATCTACTCTAATATTTGAAAAAAATATATAAATAATAATAATAATAATAAGTAAAACTGTACTTACCAATATCGATGTTTTCTCGACCCAGAGCAACTAAAGACAGGTATAGTATTTCCCTGTAGATGCTCCTGTATAGACATACATATGCAAACATACAGTAAGATTCTGGAAAGGATACTATTTTACATATGTATGCCACATGCAGAGGAGATACAGTCCTTTTACCTTTGTCTTTTGCTGGCTGAAGCATATTTCTGAAGCAACAAGCTGATAGGCCTCAGAACATCATTGTGCTGGATACTTAGAGTGATGCTATCAAGTAAGTGACTGATATCTTGCAAGTCCTTTGGAATGGGAGCTCCTGTCTTCTTTATAGATTCTGTATGACAGAAATAAATATTTAAATGTTCAATGTATAGTGTTCCATCATGTTTCTTACACCATGTTCAAATCTGTGCTTCCTTTTCAATTCTTCTGGTTCATCGGAGGACCAGAAGAATGGAAAGACAAAAACGGATCTGTGGAAAGACCAACACAAACAGTGACAAGGGACTCCATTGACTATAATGGGCTCCCATGGGTGTCCATTTATTTATTTATTTTTTTAAACTGAAATTGGCAGTTGAAAAAGCTGAGTTTTCTGATAGATCTGCGCTGGACAGACACCCACTGCAGATGTGAACATAGCCTTATTAGTATTGTGTGAAATGTAGCTTACATAGCAAGATTTTCATCATTCGAGCACCATTAAGTTTGAAATCCAATATCTTTATTTCACATATTTAAAAGCTTATCGGTACATGAAAGCCTAGATCAGGGGTCGGCAACCTCTGGCACGCGTGGCACTCGAGGCTTATTTCCCTGGCACGGCAGCGGACTCCTCACCCAGCAGTTTCGATCGGACCAAACACGACCGAAACGAAACTGCTATTATTATACTGTGGGGTCTCTTCAGACCCCCGAGTATAATAAGCGGAGCCCCCGGGGAGATGATCAAACATAAAAAAACAATGTTACTCACTATTCCACGCTCCACAGCCGCTGTGTACTCTTCAGGCGCTTCTGCCTGAAGTCAGCTGACAGGGCCTCAGGTGTCACGTCTGCGTCTGACGTCATTACGCATGACGACGCGACGTGACCCCTGAGACTCAATGAGCTGTCGCTGACTACAGGCAGAAGCGCCCGAAGATACAGAGCGGCTGCGGAGCGTGGAATAGTGAGTAACATTGTTTTTTTATGTTTCATCACCTCTCTTTGCCCTCCACTTATTATACTTGGGGGTCTGAAGAGACCCCACAGTATAATAATAGCTAGTAAGTGGCACAAATTGGAATATTATAAAAGTTAGAATATTATACCGTGTGCAGGGGCTACTATGGAGGATAGCACAGTGTGCAGGGGCCACTATAGAGCATAATACCGTGTGCAGGGACCACTATGGGACATATACAGTGTGCAGGGGCCACTATGGAGCATAATACCTTGTGCAGGGGCCACTATGGGACATATACCGTGTGTAGGGGCCGCTATGGGACATATTGCTGTGTGCAGGGGCCGCTATGGGACAAATACTGTGTGCAGGGGCAGCTATGGGACAAATACCGTGTGCAGAGGCCACTATGGGACATAATACCGTGTGCAGGGGCCACTATAGAGCATAATACCGTGTGCAGGGGCCGCTATGGGACATAATACCGTGTGCAGGCGCCGCTATGGGACAAATACTGTGTGTAGGGGCAGCTATGGGACAAATACCGTGTGGAGAGGCCTCTATGGGACATAATACCGTGTGCAGGGGCCACTATGGAGCATAATACCGTGTGCAGGGGCCGCTATGGGACATATACCATGTGTAGGGGCCGCTATGGGACATATTGCTGTGTGCAGGGGCCGCTATGGGACAAATACTGTGTGCAGGGGCAGCTATGGGACATAATACCGTGTGCAGGCGCCGCTATGGGACATATTGCTGTGTGTAGGGGCCGCTATGGGACATAATACCGTGTGCAGGGACCGCTGTGGGACAAATACTGTGTGCAGAGGCAGCTATGGGACAAATGCAGTGTGCAGAGGCCGCTATGGGACAAATACAGTGTGCAGAGGCTGCTATGGGACATAATACCATGTGCAGGGACCGCTATGGGACATATACCATGTGCAGAAGCCACTATGGGACATATACCATGTTGCAGGGGCCGCTATGGGACATAATACCGTGTGCAGGGACCACTATGGGACATTATTCTGCATAACAGTGTGTTTTCTATATTAAGGATGTGTTTTTGCACAGAAAACTCAGGCTTTGTTTTTTTTGTGCAAAAATGCACCAGTTTTACATCGAATGAAAAAGTTCCAGTGGCCTAAGAATATAGCTGCATCCAGATACATAGTGTGTTTTCACCATAAGACTGCTGCCATACGGTGCTCCTGGACACTTACATTTACCACTAATTACGGGATGCACATGTACTTTCATTGCTTCTAATCAGAAAGTATAGGAGCGTCCAAGGAAATAGCAGTAAACGCATGTGTCCTAAAGCATCTGGTGGCAGCACTTCTGTGTTATGGTTTGTGGTATATGACTTTAGTTTAGGGGTCGTCAGACTTACAGTTATTGACCGGCACTCCGAGTACCTCATCTTTGATTATTTTATTAAAATTGGCACGCCGAACAAAAAAGGTTGCCTACCCCTGGCCTAGATGTTTCCAAAATCAATACTGCTCTTACTATTGGATTTTATCCTTAATGGTACTGGACTGATCTTCACATGTATGATGGTACTTGTACTCCTATAAGTGGCCCACGCACCATTACCATATGCTGGACAGCCAACAACCTGAGGAAATATAACCACAGTGGGTAAGCTGTTCCAATTTTTGTATATATTTACCTGAAATTTGGCTTCCCTCTGAAATTGTCTACATGACTTCCTGTGAAATTCTATGTACATTCCTGATGCTTGAATGTCTAACATTCAACCATTAAAAAGATTGTCCAAAATGTAAAAAACAAAAGCTAAGAGCAGGAAATGTGTTTCAATTAAGTAATAACGGATATTTACATATTTTATACCTTGGTGGTCCAAAGACTTTTATCCACCATGGTCTTTGTTGATTTTACTGCAGTGGTCACAAGCCATCTACCTGTGAGACTGCCACAGTGGTCTTGTGACATATACACAAACAGCACTACTGAAGCCAAACATCTCTACAGCAGTAATTTGGGTCGGACAGCACTTCTCTGCTGCAGGCGAACCAACACTGACAGAGACCAATGAAGCAATGGATCAGTGGGTGAGTATTGCTTACCCCTTACACAATGTTTACAAAATCCCTGCTCTTAGCACATTTTTTTAAATGTATAGGGCGATTCTACTTTAGAAAATTTTTTTCGGTTGACTCACACTGATACATCACAGACACTGGCCAATCTGCCGCCAGCCTGGATCAATCCTCTATCAGCAGAGTCTATCAATAGCAATCACAGACCAAAAAGGACTACTCCATAAAACTTAATTTTTAATAAAATTCTTAAAATAACCATGATATTTCAAAATCCAATACCGCACTGCTACCAATCAACAGTAATTGTAGCGGTATTCTTCTCAAACTCATGAGTGAATGGTAAATGAAAAACAAAAAACACCAAAAAGCTGAAGTGCAATTTATCGCCAATGCAATACTATAACATCTATACATAACATATATACAGATGTATAACAAACAAAAAAATATCTTAATTAATTAAGTAGCGGAGAGCATCAAGTTGGCTCAATAAACATGGCCACTAAAACGACTTACTATCAAAATATAAAATGTCTTATCGACCACCCCCTTAGAGAACAAAAAGAGCCATCTTCAATGGTACGGTATATCAAAATCTTAAACAGGACAAGATATATAAAGATATGTAACCTCTAAAGCCAGGTGACAAGCATGTTTAACACCATTAGACAAGCTTGGTGATCAACAACGATACTCATTTTTATATCTTCTAGAGTGGGAGCAGGAGCACAAATACAGTCACATATACTTAGTGTTCGACTGCTCTCAACATCCTCCCCCATGCCCTGGCATACCCGTTCACATCCACCACACATGGAGCTTTAAATAAGAGTGGGAAAATGACGCTAAAGCCATCCTCCAACAGTAATCACCTGCTCCCTATTGGACATCATCTGTAAAATATGTCCTCGCTAGCATATCACCACCTATTTCCAGAGTGTAATACCAGGCCCTCCTTAGTAAGTAAGCTTTCTAGTACAGCCTCATGATGAAGTACATGCCACTATGAAACGGCGTATATAATGCATGTGCATGGAACCCAGAACTGCCCTCTTTGTTTAATGGCCAGATATCCTATCAATTAAACCCTCTCATCTTGCTTAGGGTAAGAGCCAATGCCTCCATGGTTAATGAGACGCTGAGCCTTGCTAATGGTGTAGTTGAATAGAAGACTATCACTGCCCTGTCTATCACACTTAAAGAGGACCTTTCATGTCCTCATGTATATGCTGTTTTACATACCAGGGGGGTGCTCCTTACAGCTCAGCGTCATCGCTGGACTGTAAGGAACGCCCCCTCTGACAGTACAGGGCTATGGACGAGTACAGAGAGGGGGCGTTCCTTACAGGCCAGCGATGACGCTGAGCTGTGAGGAACGCCCCCCAGTATAGCGCTATGGAGGAATACTGTCAGGGAGGGCATTCCTCACAGCCCAGCTAGACTGTCAGGAACGCCCTTCTGACGGTGAACGGTGAAACTAAGATCACCGATATCTCCAGCCCTGGGGCACATACAGGGAAAGCCCGCAGTGCTCTGACTTCAGCGCGCTGTCAGCTTTCTAGCTGTATGTAAAACCGCATATACATGAGGACGTGAAAGGTCCTCTTTAAACCAATGACCTACAGGTGTAAACTGTACATAAGAACCACCAATATTCACAGATTTGATCTAAAAACCAAAAATTATATATATATATATATATATATATATATATATATATATACACACACATATATTTATATATATATATATATATATATATATATATATATATATATATATATACACAGTCATATGAAAAAGTTTGGGCACCCCTATTAATCTTAATCATTTTTAGTTCTAAATATTTGGGTGTTTGCAACAGCCATTTCAATTTGATATATCTAATAACTGATGGACACAGTAATATTTCAGGATTGAAATGAGGTTTATTGTACTAACAGAAAATGTGCAATATGCATTAAACCAAAATTTGACCGATGCAAAAATTTGGGTACCCTTATCATTTTATTGATTTGAATACTCCTAACTACTTTTTACTGACTTACTGAAGCACAAAATTGGTTTTGTAACCTCACTGAGCTTTGAACTTCATAGCCAGGTGTATCCAATCATGAGAAAAGGTATTTAAGGTGGCCAATTGCAAGTTGTTCTCCTATTTGAATCTCCTCTGAAGAGTGGCATCATGGGCTCCTCAAAACAACTTTCAAATGATCTGAAAACAAAGATTGTTCAACATAGTTGTTCAGGGGAAGGATACAAAAAGTTGTCTCAGAGATTTAACCTGTCAGTTTCCACTGTGAGGAACATAGTAAGGAAATGGAAGACCACAGGGACAGTTCTTGTTAAGCCCAGAAGTGGCAGGCCAAGAAAAATATCAGAAAGGCAGAGAAGAAGAATGGTGAGAACAGTCAAGGACAATCCACAGACCACCTCCAAAGAGCTGCAGCATCATCTTGCTGCAGATGGTGTCACTGTGCATCGGTCAACAATACAGCACACTTTGCACAAGGAGAAGCTGTATGGGAGAGTGATGCGAAAGAAGCCGTTTCTGAAAGCACGCCACAAACAGAGTCGCCTGAGGTATGCAAAAGCACATTTGGACAAGCCAGCTTCATTTTGGAAGAAGGTCCTGTGGACTGATGAAACAAAGATTGAGTTGTTTGGTCATACAAAACGGCGTTATGCATGGCGTCCAAAAAACACAGCATTCCAAGAAAAACACTTGCTACCCACTGTAAAATTTGGTGGAGGTTCCATCATGCTTTGGGGCTGTGTGGCCAATGCCGGCACCGGGAATCTTGTTAAAGTTGAGGGTCGCATGGATTCAACTCAGTATCAGCAGATTCTTGAGAATAATGTACAAGAATCAGTGACGAATTTGAAGTTACGCCGGGGATGGATATTTCAGCAAGACAATGATCCAAAACACAGCTCCAAATCTACTCAGGCATTCATGCAGAGGAACAATTACAATGTTCTGGAATGGCCATCCCAGTCCCCAGACCTGAATATCATTGAACATCTGTGGGATAATTTGAAGCGGGCTGTCCATGCTCGACGACCATCAAACTTAACTGAACTGGAATTGTTTTGTAAAGAGGAATGGTCAAAAATACCTTCATCCAGGATCCAGGAACTGATTAAAAGCTACAGGGAGCGACTAGAGGCTGTTATTTTTGCAAAAGGAGGATCTACTAAATATTAATGTCACTTTTCTGTTGAGGTGCCCATACTTTTGCACCGGTCAAATTTTGGTTTAATGCATATTGCACATTTTCTGTTAGTACAATAAAGCTCATTTCAATCCTGAAATATTACTGTGTCCATCAGTTATTAGATATATCAAATTGAAATGGCTGTTGCAAACACCCAAATATTTAGAACTACAAAATGATTAAGATTAATAGGGGTGCCCAAACTTTTTCATATGACTGTATATACACACACACACACATATACACACATATATATACACAGTACAGACCAAAAGTTTGGACACACCTTCTCATTCTAAGAGTTTTCTGTATTTTCATGACTATAAAAATTGTAGATTCACATTGAAGGCATCAAAACTATGAATTAACACATGTGGAATTATATACTTAACAAAAAAAGTGTGAAAACTGAAAATATGTCTTATATTCTAGGTTCTTCAAAGTAGTCACCTTTTGCTTTGATTACTGTTTTGCACACTCTTGGCATTCTCTTGATGAGCTTTAAGAGGTAGTCACCTGAAATGGTTTTCACTTCACAGATGTGCCCTGTCAGGTTTAATAAGTGGGATTGGGACCATCAGTTGTGTTGTTCAGAAGTCAGGTGGATACACAGCTGATAGTCCTACTGAATGGAGTGTTAGAATTTGTATTATGGCAAGAAAAAAGCAGCTAAGTAAAGAAAAACGAGTGGCCATCATTACTTTAAGAAATGAAGGTCAGTCAGTCCGAAAAATTGGGAAAACTTTGAAAGTGTCCCCAAGTGCAGTGGCCAAAACCATCAAGTGCTACAAAGAAACTGGCTCACATGAGGACCGCCCCAGGAAAGGAAGACCAAAAGTCACCTCTGCTGCGGAGGATAAGTTCATCCGAGTCACCAGCAGCTCAGATTAGAGACCAGGTCAATGCCACACAGAGTTCTAGCAGCAGACACATCTCTACAACAACTGTTAAGAGGAGACTGTGTGCAGCAGGCCTTCATGGTAAAATAGCTGCTAGGAAACCACTGCTAAGGACAGGCAACAAGCAGAAGAGACTTGTTTGGGCTAAAGAACACAAGGAATGGACATTAGACCTGTGGAAATCTGTGCTTTGGTCTGATGAGTCCAAATTTGAGATCTTTGGTTCCAACCACCGTGTCTTTGTACGACACAGAAAAGGTGAACGAATGGACTCTACATGCCTGGTTCCCACCGTGAAGCATGGAGGAGGAGGTGTGATGGTGTGGGGGTGCTTTGCTGGTGACACTGTTGGGGATTTATTCAAAATTGAAGGAATACTGAACCAGCATGGTTACCACAGCATCTTGCAGTGGCATGCAATTCCATCCGGTTTGCGTTTAGTTGGACCATCATTTATTTTTCAACAGGACAATGACCCCAAACACACCTCCAGACTGTGTAAGGGCTATTTGACCAAGAAGGAGAGTGATGGGGTGCTACGCCAGATGACCTGGCCTCCACAGTCACCAGACCTGAACCCAATCGAGATGGTTTGGGGTGAGCTGGACCGCAGAGTGAAGGCAAAAGGGCCAACAAGTGCTAAGCATCTCTGGGAACTCCTTCAAGACTGTTGGAAGACCATTTCAGGTGACTACCTCTTGAAGCTCATCAAGAGAATGCCAAGAGTGTGCAAAGCAGTAATCAAAGCAAAAGGTGGCTACTTTGAAGAACCTAGAATATAAGACATATTTTCAGTTGTTTCACACTTTTTTGTTAAGTATATAATTCCACATGTGTTAATTCATAGTTTTGATGCCTTCAGTGTGAATCTACAATTTTTATAGTCATGAAAATACAGAAAACTCTTGGAATGAGAAGGTGTGTCCAAACTTTTTGGTCTGTACTGTATGTGCCACATACTGACTTGCCTAAATCATAATAAGAAACTATGAAGAACCTATAATATAGATGCCTCATGACATTATACATGCTTGTCCCTGATGTTGCCATGCACTAAGGGTGCTTCTTTGTATGTCTGCTATTAACTGGCTTTAAAGGTTATAGATCTTGTCCTTTTGTTGATATAAAGGATAATATCATGAAGATTATTTGATATAGCATCGAATATGGTTCACGTTGTGATTTTTTTTTTTTTGCTAACTGATAAAGGGGGTGGTCCATAAGTCTTTTTATTTTGAGAGGCAATCCTTTTAGGGGCCATATGTATTGAGCTAATTTGATACTCTCTGTTACTTCTATCAGGAGTATCAATTGGAGTATCATTTTTTTTATATGCGTTTACCAAGATTTTTTTTTTGTTTCTTTACATTAAACAGCTGTACGCTTCTTTAACTTGGTAATATAACAGTGGCCCCTAATAAACGCTGGTGTTCTGGAGGAAACTGCATTGGATCTAGAGCAGTATGCATATGACTACTGAGTATCATGCATTGAATTTTCTATACAGTTTTGCACTTCTAGTTATAGTACTGGATTGGTGATAAATTGCACTTTGGCTTTATTGGTATTTTGTGGTTTTATTCATCTATTTTGCCATTCATGAATGAGCGTTTGAAAAGAATACCGCTAGGATTACTGTTGATTGGTAGCAGTGGGGTATTGGTTTTGAAAATATCAGGTTATTTTAGGATTATTAAAAGTCAGGTTTTATGGAATAGTCCTTTTTGTTCTGTGATTGCTTAGCCCACACTGATATCACCATACTCTCTTAGTTAAGAGTATGGTGATTTCATTGTGTACCTAGTATAAACAAGAAGCCAGATCTGAATACAGCCATTGTGTGACCCTATCCATCTACACAGTTTCTCTCTCCAATTTCACAAAGTTTACCTAAGGTCCGCCATCTCATATAAAGAGCCTCTCCAGGATCTTGGTGGAGGTTGACATTATCCCATAACAACTGGATGTAAACAAGTTTGCTGTCTTGAGAAAGGGATATTTGGGGAACCTACAAAAAATGTCAAACCAAAACCAACTTTTATCATCTTTGAGCACAAAATTAGTTCAAGTCTAAAAAAAAAACATTTTACAATTTCTGTAAACCAGGAAGTTTAAATTGGAATCCTTAAAATGTTAAGTTGCAGGTGTATGTATGAGAAGTAACACTATTTCTGGTCATTATTTTACTTACATGCTGCAGCTTTTATAAATTCCCACACTACATGCTTGAACTGGAATATGTAGCTCTCTCAAAGCTGGTGAATAAAGACTAGCTGCCATACACAGTACACAGTGTGCAGAGGAGAACATTCTCTACAACTGTCACTCAGAAATAGCCCCAGAGTCCCTTTGGACCCACTTACATACTTCCTGAATCTCCCTCCCAGAAACCTGGGTAAAAAGACATCCAGGCTCTTCCTATACCTCATTGCCAAGAATTGGAGGAATGTAACTCCTCCCTCAGATTCAGAGTTGCTGGCCCGAATGAAGGATGTTCGTAGCCTTGAGTACTTGACTGCGAGTCTTACCAACTCTGTTGATGCTTTCCAGTCTATTTGGGCCCCTTGGGACTCATATTGTATACCTCAATGGCTTCTGACCACGTTCTTCCCACCCCCCTCCCTTCCTCCTTTTTTTTTTTTTCCCTTGTTTAATGTTGGTCTTCCCCACCCCTCCTATGCATTATCATTGACAGCTTACTGCGTATTCTCACTTTGTTTGGGGCTTTGGCGGGTAGCCTTGACCTGTTTCTTGCCTATGTTTATTCTCTTGTTTTGTAAATATAAAATTACTTCAATAAAAACTACATATAAGAAACCCCCCCCCCCACAACAAATAGCCCCAGGATCATGGGGGACATACAGTACAGACCAAAAGTTTGGACACACCTTCTCATTCCAAGAGTTTTCTGTATTTTCATGACTATAAAAATTGTAGATTCACACTGAAGGCATCAAAACTATGAATTAACACATGTGGAATTATATACTTAACAAAAAAGTGTGAAACAACTGAAAATATGTCTTATATTCTAGGTTCTTCAAAGTAGCCACCTTTTGCTTTGATGACTGCTTTGCACACTCTTGGCATTCTCTTGATGAGCTTCAAGAGGTAGTCACCTCAAATGGTTTTCACTTCACAGGTGTGCCCTGTCAGGTTTAATAAGTGGGATTTTTTGCCTTATAAATGGAGTTGGGACCATCAGTTGTGTTGTTCAGAAGTCAGGTGGAAACACAGCTGATAGTCCTACTGAATGGAGTGTTAGAATTTGTATTATGGCAAGAAAAAAGCAGCTAAGTAAAGAAAAACGAGTGGCCATCATTACTTTAAGAAATGAAGGTCAGTCAGTCCGAAAAATTGGGAAAACTTTGAAAGTGTCCCCAAGTGCAGTGGCCAAAACCATCAAGCGCTATAAAGAAACTGGCTGACATGAGGACCGCCCCAGGAAAGGAAGACCAAGAGTCACCTCTGCTGCAGAAGATAAGTTCATCCGAGTCACCAGCCTCAGAAATCGCAGGTTAACAGCAGCTCAGATTAGAGACCAGGTCAATGCCACACAGAGTTCTAACAGCAGACACATCTCTACAACAACTGTTAAGAGGAGACTGTGTGCAGCAGGCCTTCATGGTAAAATAGCTGCTAGGAAACCACTGCTAAGGACAGGCAACAAGCAGAAGAGACTTGTTTGGGCTAAAGAACACAAGGAATGGACATTA
The DNA here is from genome assembly GCA_947044405.1 of Leptodactylus fallax. Taxonomy (NCBI): domain Eukaryota; kingdom Metazoa; phylum Chordata; class Amphibia; order Anura; family Leptodactylidae; genus Leptodactylus; species Leptodactylus fallax. Next base: position 4,586,672 of record CAMRHE010000096.1, read on the forward strand.
GACCTGTGGAAATCTGTGCTTTGGTCTGATGAGTCCAAATTTGAGATCTTTGGTTCCAACCAACGTGTCTTTGTGCGACGCAAAAAGGTGAATGAATGGACTCTACATGCCTGGTTCCCACCGTGAAGCATGGAGGAGGAGGTGTGATGGTGTGGGGGTGCTTTCCTGGTGACACTGTTGGGGATTTATTCAAAATTGAAGGAATACTGAACCAGCATGGTTACCACAGCATCTTGCAGTGGCATGCTATTCCATCCGGTTTGCGTTTAGTTGGACCATCATTTATTTTTCAACAGGACAATGACCCCAAACACACCTCCAGACTGTGTAAGGGCTATTTGACCAAGAAGGAGAGTGATGGGGTGCTACGCCAGATGACCTGGCCTCCACAGTCACCAGACCTGAACCCAATCGAGATGGTTTGGGGTGAGCTGGACCGCAGAGTGAAGGCAAAAGGGCCAACAAGTGCGAAGCATCTCTGGGAACTCCTTCAAGACTGTTGGAAGACCATTTCAGGTGACTACCTCTTGAAGCTCATCAAGAGAATGCCAAGAGTGTGCAAAGCAGTAATCAAAGCAAAAGGTGGCTACTTTGAAGAACCTAGAATATAAGACATATTTTCAGTTGTTTCACACTAATTTTGTTAAGTATATAATTCCACATGTGTTAATTCATAGTTTTGATGCCTTCAGTGTGAATCTACAATTTTTATAGTCATGAAAATACAGAAAAGTCTTGGAATGAGAAGGTGTGTCCAAACTTTTGGTCTGTACTGTACATAGAGGATCACTGAAGTGTATTGATGTCTGAAAGGTGCTTTGGTTGTGATAGAAAGTTTCTGGCAACAGCCTAAGGGCATGTCCACAAATAGGAATTTGAATCACATTTTTAGGTGGGGTTGGAATCTGTCTCCCATTGCTTTCAACAGGAGGCAGTGATGGACGCTTTTTTCTCCAGAAAGTGGAGATTCCACGGCTAGTTCAGTCACAGGATCCGCACCATGAGGCTCACATTGTATTTAAGGCTAATGACAAACATTTGTCATGCGCTTATCTCGACTAGGACTCAAGGTTTCAGCTTTCCACCATGAGCTCTATAGGGCTAAAATTTACAGGTTAATCTGAGGCAGAAAACTGCTTCAAATTCCCCTCAGAATTCCTCTGTGTAAATAGCTCCTGAGCCTGTCTTTTCTTCTCTTATCTGCTGGACTTTCTACACACTCATCTCCCTCCATAGATTTCTACTGACATTAATGATCTGATTCATGTCTCAAGATGGATAGTTAAGTGATTTTCAGAGAGACATGTAGTTTAGCAGAGGAAGGGGAAGCAGGGAAAAAAGCTTGGTCAGAGCAGAGAGGCATTTCTCCTAGATAAAGATATCTCAAAGTTTCAAAAAATCACCTGTACTATTAATTTATGAAAATTTTGTTGAAATGACAGCGTCTAACAGAAAAAGTTTGGAATAAACATACCTGTTCACCTCCATTGCAATGTTCTGATGTTAGGATAAGTCCAGGTAGATTGCTTGGCAAATCCAGTCTCCTGAAATACCATACTAGGTTCCAGAAGATAATGGGATGTTGATTTATAAAAGTGGACGTATGGATAACTTGCTCACCCTCATTTTCCAGCAAAGACTCCAGTTCTTTGCGCAGTACCAGAGAACTAAGATATGGGACGGAAACTGGGGGAGGGTTGTGTCTCTTTTCCAAAGGATCCTAAAGAAGGATGTAAGGTATACTTAAAGTCACTAAAAAGACATGTGACAAGAAAAAATACAAAAACAGAATCACCAGGGTAACACTGAACCAAAACAGAGGATTTTGGGAGTGAAAAATATGAAAAATTAATGTAAATGGAGGGCACTGACTGAATACTTACACAATAAATAAAAACTATTTGAAAATGCATAACTGGTTTAAGAAAATGAGTGAAACCAGTAGTACAAACATACAGTATTAATAACCACTAAAATGGACAATAAAAATATAAAAAAGTAACAAAATCAACATACCACTGCTTCCTGTAGGCTGTTTGGTAAACTGACAGTGGACACACCATGCAATGGTTTTTGGGGCAAGTCAAAATTCTGGAGTGGTCCTCCAACACTGTGACTCCTTGTCAATGATGCAACTCTCTTCATTGCACTGTCGCTGTCTAAATGTTTCAGTTTGTCCTCACCACGACTATCACTGGAAAACATGGGTAATTAAATAAAATATGGTAACTATCGCTATAAAGTATAACAAATAACTGACACACATCACTGAAAAAAAAAAGAAAAAAACTGTCTAATGCTTCGTTCACACCTGCGCTTGCTGTCCGTCCGTTGCCAATCCAGTGAAAATCTTGGCGAACTGGATTGGCATCGGATACAGACCGGTCAGCGGCGCATTGGTTAAAAAACCCATTCATTTGAATGGGTTTTTAAAGCAATGCGCGGGTGTGCGCTTACACCCTCTGCGCTGCGAATCCTTTTTTTTTCGTCGGAAACAAAGTCGGACACGCAGGACTTCGTGTCCGCCGAAAAAAAAAGGATTCGCAGCGCAGAGGGCGTAAGCGCACACCCGCGCATTGCTTTAAAAACCCATTCAAATGAATGGGTTTTTAACCAATGCGCCGCTGACCGGTCTGTATCCGATGCCAATCCAGTTCGCCGAGATTTTCACTGGATTGGCAACGGACGGACAGCAAGCGCAGGTGTGAATGAAGCATAAGTCTGCAGCACATATTTCTGTTCTTTGTAATTCTCAAAAGGAGATGAATTCACAGCAACATTTCTGCTATAGATGGTCTGCTGAATGAGTCTAATGGGCTACAAGGATTTCTAATAAACAAAGCTGAACATAAAAAGAATCTCCAGAAGGATCTTCATTTGACACCTACATATATCTGCAGATTTACCCAATATAAAGAATTTCAACTTATGGTAGAGAGTTTTTTTTTAATTTTTTAAGCATTGTGGTTATGCAAAGCACCTTCTTGCAATACAAAGCAAGAGAAGAGTGTTACCGGTTTTCAGTAGATTTACTGGGATGAGTTGCTGGCGTAAGCGGAGAGAGTGTGTCTGATAAGTTAATCAGGTCGCTGGCAGGAGGGACCAATTTCTTCTGATGCTGAGAAATCTCAGTAGTTGACTGATGGTTACTGCTTTGTAGGCTGTCGCCTGAATTACTTGGCTTAAGGAAAAAACTGTGACATAAAAAGAAAGAGAAAAAAAAAACAACTTCAAAAATACTATATGGCTATATTGTTAAACCCCTTTTTCTGGGCAATGGGCTATGATCCCACTAATATTACAATGAGTGTTGTGTATACTTCATCAAAACCTGGTTTTAGGTGTGGTGCATATCCCTAAAGCAAAGAAAAAAAAATGAACAGAACCGATTCTGATTTTATAGGAAAGTGAGGAGAGTAAAAGCCTCATAAAACACAATGGGGAAAATGTATAAAAACTATTACAAATAATACTCATTTTAAGATTGGTAACCTAATTGTTTGAAACTGGTTCATACTAGTAATTGTGTCAAACCATTTTGAAAAATACAGTAGATACATAATGTAGGAAAATCTGCAACTACTGTTTTGGCGTTTCATTTTTATCTTATTGTGCATAAAATCTAAATTAATCATAATGGTACAAAATTACATGTAGACCCACCAAACCATCAGTTTCACAAAATACACAGCCAATTAGCACTATAAAAAAAAAACAAAAAAAAAAACAAAAACACACAACCAACCTGGCAGAACCTCGCAAATCCTTAAATTCAATGTTAAGGAAAGGAAGAAAGGTGACTTTACAGAAAGGACATGTGGTGTTTAAATTGGAGTCATCTGCAGTCCATCCTGCCATGATCTCTTCATCATACACTAATGCTTTACAGCTTTGGCACTGCGAGCAACTAGACATTAGCACCTGCAAGCACATAAGAGGAGCCTTACCAACTGAAACATACATTTATATTTTTTCATTGTAAAATCCCTGCTTTTAATGGTAAATTTTGATATTGCCTCATTACATATATGTTCTGCAATGGCTCTGATTGAAAAAAAAGACACAGCTTCTAGTTACCAAAATAGCTAGTGTGACACAAGGCTCTTTCTTGTGCCAAACCTACGCCACAGCCTCTGCTCTGTGTTGCGCTTGCCACATTGTGCAAAGGTGGCTAGAGCAGCCCAACATATTCATTATAACTTACATCAGTTTTCTGGTTCTCATCATAAATCACTTGTAGCCTGTGCCAGTCAGGGCCTTTATTAAGACTGGCATATGAAATGCCAATCTTAATAAATCTGCACAATTAGTTTTTCTTTTTTTTATCTTCCATTTTTGTTTTAACGCACTGTCAGTTGTTACACCATGCAATACAGGTCATGTGAATCTAAAAGCCAAACGTTTCTTCACTTACCTCCATTGCACAGTTCTGAAAGATACTTGATAAACTGGTATTTTGAGATGATCCATGTTCTGATTTCTCAGACTCCAATCCTCTTATACCCTTACCCGGTGTAGGCTCACCTTTGAAAACAAAACTGTTTATTGACATCATGTCTTGAAAGCATTACAAAATATAAAATATTTAAAGAAACTTCCACATGAAGAATGAACATTATTGTATTATACTTGAAGCATAATCCTGAATATTCCTCATTACTGAAGAAAAACAGTCACATGTTCGGTTAAAAAGGATTTATTTGGTCTCCTATGCTCCCCTATATGAAGGCAGCATGAGATAGTGGAGAAACACTGAGCATGGCAATACCTATGATCTGTTCAGTATTTTTTGTAAAAAGCAGTTTAAACACAGCAAGGATCATAAAAGGAGGCCTGTGAGTCCTGCTATTTCACAGGGAAGCTCTCCCTGAATAAAAATCTCATAAGGAAAAGATATGTTGGAGGAATAAGCAAGACACAATGGTAATACAAAAATCAATATAAAAATGTATTGCATAGTTATTGTGTAAATACAGGAAGTATTTACTGTAGCTGACACTTTGCTGCAATAGCCTGGGCCAGGAATAACTCCCTGCTTAGGCAGGGTCTTAATAGACCGCTGTTACTTTTACAATGAGGCATAATACACTGCAAGGCCGGGGCTCCACATGGCGTAAACACCGCAGCAAAAACCGTTGCATTTTACAGTTCCTACAAAGTGGATGGGATTCTGGCAAATCTCATCCACACATTGCAGAAAAATACGAGCAGAGGAAATGCTGTGATTTTCAAAAACGCGACAGTTTTGGAAATTGCAGTATGTCAATTACGTCTACAGAAACGTGTGGTTTTCCTATAGGTATCATTGAAGCAGAAGGTCCGCAGAGAAAACTTCTGTGAGAAGTGCTGTGGAAGAAAACGCAATGCGTTTCCGCTGTGGTTTTTCTTGCAGCAATTTTTGGCTGCAGCTTGCTACGTGGGGCCACCAGCGTTTCCACAGGTATAATTGACATGCTACGATTTACAAAAATGCAAGGGTTTCTCAAATCACAGCATTTCTGCTGTGGATTATTTTCTGCAATGTATGGATGGGATTAGTCAGAAGCCCATCCACTTTGCAGTTAATGTAAAATGCCACGGCCAAATCGCAGCTTTAACGCTACCTGGGGCCCCAACATGAACTAGATATATTCAATTTGTAGACAATTAAAAGTTAAACATTTATGCAAATATAATTAACTAAAAAAATTGCAGTGCAGAATTTTAAAGATTTTCTCTAACCATCTTAGTGGTGACAGCTCTGTTGTCTTGATCAGTTGCCAGTGGATGCGACCATGAATAAAGGGACATTCTATAGTCTGGCATTTGTCAGAGACCCAGCCATGATTTCCTTATTGTGGACAGGTTATCAGGCAGGGACACTACATGTATGATAAGATAACCTGTCCACAATTAGGACATCATGGATGGGTTTCTGACCATAGAAAGCTCCTGCATTCATGGTCATATCCATTGGCAACCGATCAGACAAAAGACTTTACCCACTTGCAAAATTTTAATTACTTATATGTGAATTAAAACAAGGCTAAACCGCTTTAAATAAAATTGAAAAAAGTTTATTCCCTTGCAAAATGCCTTTTTACAGAAAAATACACTGTATGTACCCCAATATGCTGCCATTAAAAATTCTTGTCCCACATTGAAGTCATATGCATACATTAGCAGAAGAAGTAAACAGTTATACCTCTCAAAATACAGTGATCAAATAACAGTAGTAATAGGAATTAAAGATCCATACTATTAGTGCAGCTCTGTTTACTTGTTCCACCACTGCTACTGCTGCCCAGGCTGGTGTTGCTTTGATTCAAGCTGCTTGTAGAAAGTCGTTGAAAACCGGTTTTGGAAGTGGAGTTCTCACCTACATCTTGCTCATCAATACTCAATGGAAATTGATATTCATCTTTATTAATTTCTTCCTACATCAGATAACAAGAAATGGTTAATTAGATTTTGTGTAGAATTATTATGATATAGTTATATTTACATAAATGGAAATACGGGTGTTACCATGGTTAGTTTGGATGCAGTATGCACAAATCATCCATAAGAGGCTATGTAAGATTTTACAAAAAGGACCTCTTCATTCCAGAAATAGGGCCATGGGTTGTGTCTGGTGTTTAAGTGAATGAATATAAGCTGTGTAACTGAACACAGCCCGTGGACAAGAGTCATGGTTCTATAATATCAGCCAATCACCGATTTAGATGGCAAGATATAAAAAATAAAACTAATATTTTATTGATATACAGTAAAAGTCCTATGGATGTCCCAGGTCAAACATAATCTAGAAGAATCATACCACCACCCTGCCTAGGTGTAAAAATATATTGTCCCACACTAAAGAATTCCAAATCCTAAACCTGGGCAGGAACCACCTAATAGAGCTGAAGTAGAATACCTTTTCAATCTACCTAAAGGATTTTATTTTCAGATAAATAATCCGACATACAGCTCGTCCCAGAGTTTATATATGGCAGTAACAGCTGATAAATCCTCTCTAGCTGCAGTGCCTACTATTAGTCTTGTAGTCACCAATGTTTGACCACCCAGACTTAAACAATAACTGCTGAAGGGGTCTAATGTTAGATCTTCCCCAGCTGCAACACGTTTATTCTATATATGAGAATTATTTATGTTTTCAGGTGCCACAACTAAGGTATAATCCAGACTCAAGTTCCCTCAATAGTTGTGCACTAAACACACCTTGCATAGAGGCTAACTCAAACTTAGCAGTCTCATAGATATATGGCGGAATCTCCTAAACATCCCTGCTCCCAAGAGGCTCACAACATCCAGTATTGAAAATGGTGGAGTCTCATTAGTTTTCTGTTTTTACTTGGAAGACTCACACTAGGTTAGCTGTTGCACTAACGCTAATAGTGTCCAACCCAAATCACGACAGATTGCTGCTTTATAGATAGACATGCAGCATACAGCCCCAAGGTAAATTATATGGTGGTGTTTCAGAGACTCTATGCATCCTATATAGATAGCGACTGTAACACAATGTTACTGCTTTCCATAGAGCACACAGCATACTGCCCCTTAAAGATAATCCAATTACAATGGTTAGGGGTCTCTATAGCTATGTAAATAGGCATCTCACTATGTAAATAAATGTCTCAGTGTTGCTGCTTTTATAAGGCACAATTCATATAGCCCCTAAAGATAATCCCATTATAAGGATTAGGGGTCTCTATGACTATGTAAATAAACGTCTCAATAAACGTCTCACTATGTAAATAAACGTCTCAACGTGTTTCCCCACTATATAAGGATTCATCAGGAGACCTAAATAGCATTATAAGTGTGCTAAAGATGAATAAATAGATGACCCAATAATTACATCGATATGGGTGGTAAAAACCGCCATTCCCTACGCCCTGATGGTGGACGTAGGTACTTTCAAAGATCAGCCCCAGAAATATGTCATGAGTGGTGACAGGCTTTGTTTTGGCTACTGGGTGACTTATAACTAAGGCTAAGTTCACACTTGCGCCAGGCTCTCCGTCATTCGGGTCCGCCAGGTTCTCCGCTAAAACAGCAGTTGCCCGCGGACCCCATAGACTATAATGGGGTCCCATGGGTTTCTGCCGTTTCTATATTGAAACCAGCAAAGAGAAAAGTCCTCCGTGCAGGACTTTTCTCGCTACCAATGCGTCTCCAACGCATATGTGAACCTAGCCTAAGTGTGAGCTAAAAAGCCTAAACCATTATTAAGGGAAATTCTGCTATTTCAAAGCAGTAGTTTTAAGTAGTATTAAGGCGGGACTCACTTTTGCACAAGAATTTGACCTGGGACCTTCCTCTACTGTACTTAGTCCCATATGAAGAAAATGTCTCTACCTGTACTCTGCATCTTATTCAGCTATATTCCACCACTCTTATGCCTCTGTATTCTTCCTCTTATTCAGCCATATTATTCCTCTTATTTAGCTGTATTCTGCCTTTTATTCTATTTTCACCACTGTATTGCATGTCTCACAGTTGAGAACTCCTGCAGCCTACACAGACACAACCCATAATGGCTGCTCTCCTGCAAGTATGACCATTATTCCTATTCCGCTATATTCTACTTCTAATTCTTCTATTTTCTGACAATCATTCTGCTTTTCACCATTGAATTTTGCCTCACAGCTGTGCACTCCTGAGGCTCGCACATACACGACGCAAATGGCTACAGTCTAGCTGGGCAGGATAAGATATTCTGCACATACATTGCATTAACCCTCTGGAAATGTAGTTCAATTCAGTGTATGCTCCATAATATGTAAATACTGCCTGAACTACAATTCCCAGAGGAAAGGGAAAAGACAGATGACTAGCAAAAGCCAATAAATGTGCTCAAAGCCCTGAATGTTTATCCTTGCACTGGTGTGTCCCCTGATGCTTATTTCATGAATACAAATACGCCCCCATCAGCCCCACCAACTGCTTTGCCTGATGGCTTAAATCTTACTGGAATCATACTGTCCTTGGGTCAGTTGTATTTCCTGGATCATCCACAGCTCAGCTGAACTGAACTCACAGATAACAGACCATGTCAGTCTGCGAAAAGCAACCAACACACAGACCAATGTACCCAGACTGAACACAACAGTGTGTGGATGCCCTTAAACTATATTTCTACTGTAGACTCCCAGTTTTTTTTTTGTTTTTTTTTATAATTACCTCATCATCAGAGTAGTTGTACGCAGATGCTACTGCCCCCCAAACTTTGCTGGCCACATTGGCTGCTTGCTTCATACTAGACTTCAGCACATCCATTTTGGGTCCAGTCAAAAGGTTGTCAAACTTTAGTCCAGGAAGAGAGTTTACCACTGAACCCAGTGAACCGTGCTGAGTGTTGCGGACAAGAGCTGTTAGTGAGAGAGAACGCTCCTTTTGGTTTTTTAAGTGATGTTTTGGAGTTGTAGTAAAAGTTTTGGACCTTGATACTGCACTTTTCTGATTTTCACCTTGCACATCGGAGTCAGCAGGCAGACTAGATCTCCTTTCAGAGTTGCCTTGGCTGTGATTCCCACTTTCCTTAGCAGGATCCTTGTTAAGCTCCATACTAGAAGATTTATTCCCAAGGGGACTTTTCAGATTCATATAGCTTTCAATTTCATCAGCTAGGTTACGTGCTACCACAGGAGAGATAGTCTTCTCCTCAGCAGGGGGAGGATCATCTTCTATAGATTCTGATGCCAGCAGTGATAATGGATCAAGTCCTTTCTCCACTCCTTCCCTTTCAACTGCTTTAGGAAGACCATAAGTACTGTTTCTCTTATTTGGTTCATCTGTCGCCTTCACAGAAGGAGTCAAGTGACTTTTGTTTTCCGTGTCATTGATGCACTCTGATGATTCGGACATAGTTTTCTCATTAACAGTAGCCAAGGGATCAAAAATATCTGGACCCAAAGAATTCTGTGGAGACTTCATGGTTGGGCATCCTGGATCACACGTCTGACTCTCAGCTTTCTGGCTAGGAGCTGGGCTGTCAATGTCATCAAATGTGAATTCTTGGCTACTTTGTGGATGTGGTGGTGTCTTTGATAGTGCTGCAGTGAGAATCTTAGCATCGGCTCCCATCTTCATAGCAATCTCATTAGTAGACATTTCAAGACTACCTTTCTTTAGCATCATTCCTGCACGACTGTCTGTACTAAAGCTACAGCTTCTCTCTGAAAACATCTTCTGTCTCTTCTGAGCCTTATCTCCAGCCTTTTTAGCCTGAGCATCACTGATAAACACAGAGTCATCTCCAGAATCCTGAACTGTGGGCTGTGGAATTTGTACACTCCCTACAACATCGAAAAATTGGATTAAAACACAAGTAAAACACATTCCTGCAAACATCAATACAAACCTTCACAAATCATCAGCTTTGTCAAGGTAGCACTTTGTGAATGAAATTGGTATGTTTAGGAGCAAGAGATTGCTGCGATTGCTGTCAATTTTTCACAACCACAATCTTGAGATTAGCTAGGGAAAGCAGGTCTACAGTGATCAGTTGATCATTCATTAGTTAACCCCTTTAAGTCATTAACTATTAATTCATAAAGGAACACTAAACCCAGAAAACGCACAGAAAATTATCCATTAATCTCCTTTCCTTTGGATCTCTTTTGCCTCATGTTCCAGTTAAAACTGAGAAAAAGGTGTGTCCCCTAGGAGCCCAGCCATGTCACCTTCAAAGTCATGTGACTGGTTGTATTACAAGTGTCTGAAACAGGAATCTTCCCTACTATGCCCTGTCTGCAGGAGAACAAATTGAATGTTACACACTGTCACCCCACCTAACTCTAAACTAGTCATATGATAGAGGCACTTATCTGTTTCAAATATAGATGTATATAGACAGTGGCGTAGCTAAAGCCTCGTGGGCCCCAATGCAAACTCAGACCGGGGCCCCCTACCCCATCAATACAATGTATTCTTGATATTGGTGGTTATAGGTGCTGCAGCAGTATCCCAAAGACTTGAAAGTGATATAACTGTAGTACCCACAATTGCTGTTATCAAGAATACGGTGAGTAAGCAGCACAGTACCTAGCATATAAAGGATGGGAGCTGCTTTCTCTGGGAAACAGCTGATCTGCAGGGATCCTAACAGTTGGATCCCTGCCGATTTAAAATTGATGCCCTACCTTAATAGACCAAATATTTTTCAAAAGGTGGACAGCCCCTTTAAAGGGTTATCCCAGTTCCTTTGTATTGATGACTTCTTGTGTAATAACATTGCATGGTCACTATAAAAAACAGTTGGTATACAATGTAAATTGTGAAGGGGAAATGACACACAAGTGCCATAGTGCCTTTAAAGAGCTGATCAGAATTGATGACCTTGATATTGATGACCTATCCCCAGGATAGATAATCAATAACAGGTAACAGGAATAACCCCTTTGGAGGAGTTATTCATTACAGTGACCTCCACAGGCAGCAGAGGTCAGTGCCAATCTCTGCTGTTAGAGGTGTATTAGCTTTACATAGGAGAAAGTGGTTGGGGTATCAGGCTTACCCCAACTGCTGTCATGATGCCGTGGGCCCCCTACCCCGACAGGCCTGATCATTACACCCCTGTATATAGCATGCTAGAAATATACAAGAAGATTTACCCTGATACATAGATGTCAGAAATGTCTCCCTTTCTTGCACATACAATACAAACATAAATAAATAACCTATAGAGGACTGGATAACAAAAATTTCACCGTAAAAAAACACTGGTGAAATTATATAACATGCAATGAAAAGGTGTAAGTACCAGTGATATTAATCTGACTCCCATGATGTAGATAAGATTTAGATCTCAAAGAGAGTCTCGTGAGATAACGAATTCTAGTAGACACTTGTATTGGCCCACCACAAGTAGTGTGTTCTGCTGGGATGGACAGGTTCACTGCTTCTTGAGAGGGCAGAGTTAGGGTTGATTTGGTTCATTTCTAAAGCATTGACTGTAGCAGTGGTCTCTCCAGATAATTGTGAAGCAGCTGAGAAGAGAGATTGTGCTGTTCCACAGTCATCTACTGATACTGCAGCCATAGTCAGATATTCAGAAACCCTGTCAGGCTGCCAGCAGGGAACCTCGTCAATTCTAGGGTGGGTTTTGTGCAGACAGCACCATTTTGTTTTTATACAGTTACTACAAGCAAAGCATGCTTCTGCATCTTACTAAAGATATGCCAGCATCTTTTGGGGCAAGTATCCCAACAAGTTTTTTTTTTTACTTTTTGCTGAATTCCTGGAGAACCCCTTTAACTTGCTCAATCTTGCTCAATCTCTAAAGACAATGAAATGATTTTTCTTAACCTGTGCCTATACAGAAAAGCTGGCAAACTAGCTACAGGAAATATCAGATGCTTTTATGTGAATAGTCACACAACAGACAAAGAATGCACAATAAAAAATGCTTTTCAAAGTATGTGTATAATAAAAATAGAACTTTAAATATTATATCATTTTTTTCTGCCAATGCTCCAGAGTATTACAACTCACCACTACTGCTCTTCCTCCCAGTAACATCAAATATTCCAGAAGGCACTTTAACAATACTGCTTCCACATGGAGGAGATTCTGGTGGGCTTCTAACCTCAGGGAGTGTCAAGTGTATTTCACTCTGGCCATCAGAACGCACTCCTATGCAATAAAAAGAAATGTACTTCACATTACAACCAATCCTGTCTATAATTAAATAAGTTATACAGCCTTTTTAAAAGGAGTCTGGTACCAGAACAGTACCTATTAAAGATACGCACAGTCAGATAGCCGGGTTTCACACGAATAAAATGTTTTTTTCTGCCTCCATTGCTGAGATACAGGCTTTTTACCTTATATGCCAATTAACAGTTTAGTGCAACAAGGGTATCACCGTTGCTCTCATTGCTCTCCAGCTTTTCCACCTAAGTCCTTGTGCAAAAATTGGTTGTGTGTATTTCAGCATGTGCTACCATAGGTCTGTGTCCAGTCCATTTTATAAGACACAGACAACACACAAAAATACTGCCATGTTGTGAAATAACAATATAGGACAACACAAACAGATTTTTATACCAGTTCCACAAAACTGAAAGAACACCACCTTTAACTCTACATATTGGATTTATTCTTCCTTACAGTGTAAGTACCTTTTTTTTTTTTAATGCTATTCTGTTGGTGTTGGGTGAGAGGGGTTTGGTGAACATTTTTGTACTATACTTAATTAACCTAACTTCCTTATAATAGAAAACAGGCTGTAAAGTTCCCATTAGTAATACTCCAACTAAGCATTGCCAGGGAGAGTCTGTCCTGTATACCTGTACTCAACGCAGTATGTACAAATGTTACATTTGCCAAAGGGGGGGATAGTTACTTCAAATGCCTGTATCTGTTTTATACAACCTAGAAAAATGGTTGTGGTATCATATGAAAGTAAAGATTCTCAAATTCCTGACTCTGTTTTTAACTAGTGATATCTCCATTTTTTTAATAGATAGTACTGCTACCTTGGTAGCATATGAAAGCTGAGAATCTCTTGACACCCAAACCACATTTATTAATAAAAATAATAAACTTTATATAGCGCCAACATATTCCGCAGCACTTCAGAGGACACATGAACAGACAGTATTTGACATTACAATGTGACAAAGAATTGACATACCAAACAATAGGAGTTAGAGCCCTCCTCATGAGAGCTTTCAATCTATGAGGAAATAGGGAGACCAAAGAGGTAAGATTGCTTGCTTGGTACATGGTCCAGCCATCATTTAATAATAAAGGTCACATAACTGAAGCTGTATGAGCCAGTCACCAGCTGGTATCTCTGGATATACAGATACTAAGTACATGGAGTGCAGAGTAACTTCTAGATGGAGGGGTCAGGTTCTGGAGGAATAGACTAGGAAAGATAACTTAGGATAAGATAGGTTATCTTAGTGTGTGAAGGTGTAGAACAATGTGATCAGGTCACGTGATAAGCCTGCTTAACCAGATGTGATTTTAGCTTGAAGCTGCTGTAATTGGGTGTAACAGATCCTCAATTTGCTTTTGATTCACCGAGTCTTGAGACAGCAAACAGGATTTTAGCCAAGCCAGTTTCACTTATCTGCATACAGCACCATTTCGGGATTTTTGTCCCTCATCAGTGCAGAGCAAAGTGAGTTGGCTGGCTTTGTGGGAGGCAATGAGTGGCTTAGGGACAGGAACATCTCTCCTTGAGGAGAGCACCAGTGAAGGTGTGTAGAGTTTTGGATTGCCTTTCGCCCTCTACTAAGCATCTACATATCACAAGGCATTATGGGAAAGGAGCTGGGGAGCTCATGCGCCCTCTGTTGGATGTAACAGATCCTCAATTTGCTTTTGACTCACCGAGTCTTGAGACAGCAAACAGGATTTTAGCCAAGCCAACTTCACTTATCTGCATACAGTGCCGTTTTGGGATTTTTGTCCCTCATCAGTGCAGAGCAAAGTGAGTTGGCTGGCTTTGTGGGAGGCAATGATATGTAGATGCTTAGTAGAGGGCGAAAGGCAATCCAAAACTCTACACACCTTCACTGGTGCTCTCTTCAAGGAGAGATGTTCCTGTCCCTAAGCCACTCATTGCCTCCCACAAAGCCAGCCAACTCACTTTGCTCTGCACTGATGAGGGAAAAAATCTCGAAACGACGCTGTATGCAGATAAGTGAAGTTGGCTTGGCTAAAATCCTGTTTGCTGTCTCAAGACTCGGTGAGTCAAAAGCAAATTGAGGATCTGTAACATCCAACAGAGGGCGCATGAGCTCCCTAGCTCCTTTCCCATAATGCCTTGTGATTTGCTGCTGTAATTGGGAATTAATCTGATTGGAATGCTTTACCCCAGACAGAGCACTAGTGCAGCTCGAGGAAAGTCTTGGAGACAGGAGTGGGATATTTGGATAACAGAGCATACAAGTCTAGGGTCAGTGGCAGAACAGAGAGAACGGTTAGGGCGGTAAACAATGTAGAGGGAGGCGCAGTGCTATGGATGGATTTGTATGTGAATGTGATAATTTTATATTATATTCTGTGGTGGATGGGCAACCAGTACAATGACTGACAAAAGGTAGATGCATTTGTGCACCAGTTTGACAGAAAGAGGATTCTGGCAGATGCATTCAGGACAGATTGTAGAGGAGAGAGTTTAGTAAGAAGCAGCCCAATAAATAGAGAATAGTCAAGACAAAAGTGAATCAGAGCAACAATGAGGGTTTTTGAAGTTTCCACAGTGATGAAAGGGCGGATACTAGAGAGGTCTTTGAGGTGCAATTGACAAGAGCATGCGCATGTCTAAATATGTGGGGTGAATGTGAGATTAGAGTCAAATACAGCGGGCATACCGCCTCGGTTCTATAGTAAGACCAGAGACACAAGTGGAGATATCAGGGATAGGTAGGTTATTAGATGGAGAGAACACAAACCGTTCAGTTTTTGAAAGGTTCAGTTTCAGATAAAGAGAAGAAATGAGGTTAGAGACAGCAGAGAAAGTCACTGGTGTTCTGTAGTAGAGCAGGGGTGATGTGACAGGATGAGGTACAGTGAAGGACATAAGTATTTGATCCCTTGTTGATTTTGTAAGTTTGCCCACTGACAGACATGAACATGATATAATTTTAAGGGTAGGTTAATTTTAAACAGTGAGAGATAGAATATCAAAAATAAAATCCAAAAAATCACATTGTATAAATTTATTTGCATTTTGCAGAGAGAAATAAGTATTTGATCCCTCTGGCAAACAAGACTTAATACTTGGTGGCAAAACCCTTGTTGGCAAGCACAGCAGTCAGACGTTTTTTGTAGTTGATGATGAGGTTTGTGCACATGTCAGGAGGAATTTTGGTCCACTCCTCTTTGCAGATCATCTCTAAAACATTAAGATTTTGAGGCTGTCGCTTGCCAACTCGGAGCTTCAGCTCCCTCCATAAGTTTTCTATGGGATTAAGGTCTGGAGACTGGCTAGGCCACTCCATGACCTTAATGTGCTTCTTTTGAGCCACTCCTTTGTTGCCTTGTCTGTATGTTTTTTGTATTGTCCTGCTGGAAGACCCAGCCATGACCCATTTTTAATGTCCTGGCGGAGGGAAGGAGGTTGTCACTCAGGATTTTACAGTGCATGGCTCCATCCATTCTCCCCCATTGATCCGGTGAAGTAGCCCTGTGCACTTAGCAGAGAAACACCCCCAAAACATAATGTTTCCACCTACATGCTTGACAGTGGAGACGGTGTTCTTTGGGTCATAGGCAACATTTCTCTTCCTCCAAACACGGCGAGTTGAGGTAATGACAAAGAGCTCAATTTTTGTCTCATCTGACCACAGCACCTTCTCCCATTCACTCGCAGAATCTTCCAGATGTTCATTGACAAACTTCAGACGGGCCTGCACATGGGACTTCTTGAGCAGGGGTACCTTGCGAACACTTCAGGATTTTAATCCATTACGGCTAATGTGTTACCAATGGTTTTCTTGGCGACCGTGGTCCCAGCTCTCTTGAGATTATTAACAAGTTCCCCCTGTGTAGTTTTAGTCTGATCTTTCTTCCTCATGATCAAGGATACCCCATGAGGTGAGATTTTGCATGGAGCCCCAGATCGATGTCGATTGACAGTCATTTTGTATTTCTTCCATTTTCTTATTATTGCACCAACAGTTGTTTCCTTCTCACCCAGCGTCTTACTTATGGTTTTGTAGCCTATTCCAGCCTTGTGCAGGTCTATGATCTTGTCCCTGACATTCTTAGAAAGCTCTTTGGTCTTGCCCATGTTGTAGAGGTTAGAGTCTGACTGATTAATTGAGTCTGTGGACAGTAGTCTTTTATACAGGTGACAATTTAAGAGAGTTGTCTTTAATGCAGGTAATGAGTTTATTAGGAGCGTCTAACTGATCTGTAGGAGCCAGAGCTCTTAATGGTTGGTAGGGGATCAAATACTTATTTCTCTCTGCAAAATGCAAATAAATTTATAAAGTGTATACAATATGATTTTCTGGATTTTATTTTTGATATTCTTTCTCTCACTGTTAAAACTAACCTACCCTTAAAATTATAGACTGTTCATGTCTTTGTCAGTGGGCAAACTTACAAAATCAGCAAGGGATCAAATATTTATTTCCTTCACTGTATATACCTGGGTGTCATCAGCATACATATGGTATTGAAAGCCAAATCTGCTGATGGTTTGTCCAATAGGTGCTGCGTAAAGAGAGAAGAGGAGCCTAGGACTGAGGCCTGAAGAACCCCCAACAGCAAGGGGAAGAGGAGAAAAAATTGCACCGGCGAATGATACACTAAATGAGAGGTCAGAAAGATAGGAAGAAAACCAAGAGAGAGTGGTGTCCCTGAGGCAAATAGAGTGGAGCATAGTGTGGGGGAGTTGGTGGTCTACAGTGTCAAATGCTGCTGAGAGATCCAGAACAATAAGTAGTGACTAGTTCCGTTTAGATTTAGCCGTGAGGACGGTGTTGAAAACTTTTGAAAGGGCAGTTTCTGTAAAGGTTAAAAATTTTAGTAAGGTAAGTTGTAAAAGCAGGGGACGGAGACCGGAGGAGGATAGGATCACTTGTGCAAGTAGTAGGGGGAGATGAAGAAAGTAGCTTGGAGACAACTTCTTCTGCTACTGGGTCAAAGAATGAAAGTTCACAATGAGGAGCAAGGAAGGAAAGGGGACTCATATTGCTTGGAGATTGAGCTATTTCCAACATCTGTGGTAGTGATGCACTGCACCACAGGATTCACAGATGTCCCGCAGATGAAGGTCCAGGGGATCAAACGTCCAGGATCTGTTGATGTCTGATTTTACACTAACCCATTAATACACTACGATGTGATATTCACGTGGTCTTGTCCAGATGCTATATGAATAAAGCTTATTTATACTGAATAGCCCTCATGTCTGGAGTGCCGGAGTAGAATATATTAATCTTCGCTATTCCAGGCGGCACCTGGCCTGCTGCCGACTCCCTCACCGCCCCATCCATGCAGCTCCAGGGACAGACCAGGTGGTCCCACAGCCTCTGGCCTCCCCGCTACCTTCCAGACTGACTGGCTCAAAATAGTGGCCCCGGCCCAGCAGATGTCCGCATGCTGGTGCATCAAATCTTCAGGATGGTTACCTCTGGGCCCCTACCTCACGGTTCCTATCCACTGCCTTTGCCCTCCGGGGACCCTGTTCAGTCACCTGGGGCTCACCACCCTGATGTTGCACCCCCTCACCAGACTTTCCTGCCTCGCACCCTGGAGCAATATGCTCGTCCCCAAAAACCTCAGTTCCAGCCTGGAGGCTCCCAGGCACCCTTGCTCTCCTTGGAGACCCCAGCTGTCCCTCACAGGGAGGAAGCCTACCAGGCCTGGCCTGCTCATCCGGGAGCCCCTTCCACTGGTGTCATGACAGAGAGCCCAGCTACAGGCACAACAGGTCCTGTGAAGGGGACGGAAATGCCTATGGGCTCTCACTCTCCCTTGACCCCTGGTGCCGCAGTCGATCTTGGTGGTTCTGGGTAGGACTTTTCCTTCTACTCCGGCTGTTCTCCACACGCCAGTTATCGGACCTCTCTGACTCCTCCCTGCAGGACTCTGCTTCTCTCCACCACAGATGAAAACGTCCTAAACTGCGGACATTTGGAATCTTCTCAGTTTTCTGCCCACCAAAATGGACTTGGAAACTATCGTAAGCAGAGTTGAGGCTAAACAGGAGCGTATCACCTCCGAATTCAAGTGTAAGCTACACTCCCTCTCTCTGTGCAAGTGTCTACTCAACAGCAGCAGACCACATCGCTTGATCAGCGCCTCTCCTCTGTGGAGCAATTTCTGACTACTCAGTGGGCTCTCAACAGATCTCTCCTCTTGCAAGTGGATGACCAGGAAAATCAGAGTCGCTGTAACAACGTCAAACTACGGGGAGTTCCTGATAACGTTCCCCTGGCTGAGCTCCGCTCTGTGGTTACTTCTATATTCAATGCCATTCTTTCCCGTCCTGCTGAAACCGAAGTTAACATTGATAGAGTTCACTGTGTGCTGGGTCCCAGACATAATGATTCCACCGAACCTCGGTATGTCCTCTGCACAGTCCACCTTTTTAAAGAAAAGGAGGATATCCTCCAAGATGCCTGATGGAAAGTTCCTATCTTGTTCATGGACTCCCAGGTTCAACTCCTCCCTGATGTTTCCCAGCAATGTGCAGAATACTCAAGTCTGTCCTACAAGTTATCCTGGACTCCTGACCTACCTAGGTAGGCTCTGGAGATACCTAGATGGGGCCACCCCTTTCAACTCCAGGTCCGCCACAATGGTGCGACGTTTACTCTCCATGCTCCTGACAAGGTGGCCTCTGGCGAAGTTTCTGGACCTGCCTGACCTGGTTCTGCCAGACTGGTTGGACTTTCCTCTGCTGTCTGCCTCACCTGATGGGTGACCTCCCCCACCCCAGCCTTGCCGTGTCAACGACGTCTGGCAGAAAATGCCTCACCAAGGCCCTCTTGAGCAACGATGTCCTTTTTCTGTGTGCTCCTAACTGAGAATCTCCTATGTTTATATATTCCTGCCTTGCGTTGCCTACTGCTTAATTTGGTCTGTACTCTGGTTGATCGCTTATGTAGTGATTTATCTGTTTACCTCCAGCACCTATAACCGAAGTTCTTTGACCTAATATAGACCTTCGGCGGACTCCGGTCAGCGCTGGTCTCCGCCGGTGACCTTTCTGTTTGTTAATACGGCCTCTGGGCCCCCTATGGTGTGGTACTCCCAACTTTGGCAATCAGGGTATCTCAGATGGAGAGACAGCACATTGTTTCTTATGATGGGTTCCCCCCCTTCCGGCCCCGGCGCACCCTCATTCATATTGGCTCTAGGGGTAGCCCCGCTCTGAGCCGGCGCCTCTCTTATGGTTATGACCACATTTCCATTCACTTATTTACATTTTGGCTTTGCCCGGGGAATGGGTAGCAACCTATTGTTGTTCGGCCTCTCCCCTGATAGGTTCTTGGCAGCTCTCTGGTTGCATACTGTGGTGTGCTCCTGCTAAGTGACTCACTGTTTGTGTTTTCTCCACGCTTAGACTAGCTTTGATCGGGGTTTGTTGTAGGGTTATATTTGTCTCTGTCAATGCAGTTGCCTTTTACTGAGGTTGTCAATACTGATATCTCATAACCCGTTTTTAGTATATATTCACACAGAGTTTTTTTGCAGGCGGATTTTGACGTGGAATCCGCCTCAAAATCCACCTGCAAAAACGCCTCCCATTCATTTCAATGGAAGTCAGTAGCAGTTTTTTTCCTCTAGCTGATTTTTTTCTGCTAGCGGAAAAAAAAAAAAAGCGACATGACCTATCTTCAGGCGGATTCTGCCTTGAAAAACCCATTGAAATCAATGGGAGGTGGAAAAATCTTTTTTTTTTTTTTTTTTTTTTAAAAGTTGTACAGTGCTGTGGAATATGTTGGCGCTATATAAATAAAATGCATTATTATTATTATTTAAAAAAGAGAAGCTTCCAGGTCCGTACAATGTGCTGGAGCAAAAAAAAAAAAAAAAAAAAAACGCGTCAAAAAAGTTTCCTAATTCCTGAAGCAGATTTTTTCAGCTTGCAAAAAACTCCGCGTGAACATACCCTTATGCTGCTTGTGTTTGCATATTGTATCGTTTTGTTTACCAGCTCCTACTTGAGTGGAGTCCATTTGTGTACTGTTTGTTATTTTTGCTTTATACGATATAAAGAGAAATAGCAAGTGAAATTGAATACAGTTTTGGCCAAATTGTAAATGACCTATCCTTTACACAGGTGTTTTGTTTTAGGAAAGAGCTGAAATACAGGTTAAAAAGCTTACCTACTACATCAGCAGACTGAAGCAAGTTTCCATTTTGCACTGGTTGGTGCTTTAACTGTGATGAAGAATCTATTTCTATTGTAGCTTTTGGCTCTTCATGAATTAAAGTGCTTTCTTTCTGAAGCTCATCACTGGGTGCTGGCCCCTGACTGACCAGATCGCCTGCAGAGAACAGCCATTCAAAATTTAAAAGTATGATGTAAATTTTAATAAAGCACTACTCAAGCACAAGTTCTGGCATCCTAAAAATTGTTACACTTACACTGGGTACGGAAAGTATTCAGACCCCTTTAAATTTTTCACTCTTTGTTTCATTGCAGCCATTTGCTAAAAGCAAAAAGGTTAATTTTATTTCTCATTAATGTACACTCAGTACCCCATCTTGACAGAAAAAAAACAGAAATGTAGATATTTTTGCAAATTTATTAAAAAAGAAAAACTGAAATATCACATGGTCATAAGTATTCAGACCCTTTGCTGTGACACTCATATTTAACTCACCATGCTGTCCATTTCCTTCTGATCCTCCTTGAGATGGTTCTACGCCTTCATTGGAGTCCAGCTGTGTTTAATTAAACTGATTGGACTTGATTAGGAAAGGCACACACCTGTCTATATAAGACCTCACAGCTCACAGTGTATGTCAGAGCAAATGAGAATCATGAGGTCAAAGGAACTGCCCAAGGAGCTCAGAGACAGAATGTGGCAAGACACAGATCTGGCCAAGGTTAGAAAAAAATCCGGCGGCCCCCAAGGGACCCAAGAGGGCGGGGGGCCCCATAAACCTTAAAAGGAAGAAGGGTGGGGGGACCAGAACCCCCCCCTAACCTGGCCGTCCAGCCAAACTGAGCAATTGTGGGAGAAGAGCCTTGGTGAGAGAGATAAAGAAGAACCCAAAAGATCACTGTGGCTGAGCTCCAGAGATGCAGTAGGGAGATGGGAGAAAGTTCCACAAAGTCAACTATCACTGCAGCCCTCCACCAGTCGGGGCTTTATGGCAGAGTGGCCTGAAGGAAGCCTCTCCTCAGTGCAAGACATATGAAAGCCTGCATAGAGTTTGCCCAAAAACACATGAAGGACTCCCAGACTATGAGAAATAAGATTCTCTGGTCTGATGAGATGAAAATTAAACTTTTTGGCGTTAATTCTAAGCGGTATGTGTGGAGAAAACCAGGCACTGCTCATCACCTGCCCAATACAATCCCAACAGTGAAACATGGTGGTGGCAGCATCATGCTATAGGGGTGTTTTTCAGCTGTAGGGACAGGACAACTGGTTGCAATTGAAGGAAAGATGAATGCAGCCAAGTACAGAGTTATCCTAGAAGAAAACCTCTTCCAGAGTGCTCTGGACCTCAGACTGGGCCGAAGGTTCACCTTCCAACAAGACAATGACCCTAAGCACACAGCTAAAATAAAGAAGTGGCTTCAGAACAACTCTGTGACCATTCTTGACTAGCCCAGCCAGAGCCCTGACCTCAACCCAATTGAGCATCTCTAGAGAGACCTGAAAATGGCTGTTCACCAACGTTCACCATCCAACCTGACGGAACTGGAGAGGATCTGCAAGGAAGAATGGCAGAGGATCCCCAAATCCAGATGTGAAAAACTTGTTGCATCATTCCCAAGAAGACTCATGGCTGTACTAGCTCAAAAGTGTCCTTCTACTCAATACTGAGCAAATACTTATGACCATGTGATATTTAAATTTTTCTTTTTTAATAAATTTGCAAAAATATCTACATTTCTGTTTTTTTTCTGTCAAGATGGGGTGCTGAGTGTACATTAATGAGAAATAAAATGACCTTTTTTGCTTTTAGCAAATAGCTGCAATAAAACAAAGAGTGAAAAATTTAAAAGGGGTCTGAATACTTTCCGTACCCAAAGTACATCTGTGTTTTTATGCAATTAAAAAAAACTTTTGCTGATACATTTAATGTGTAATGCTGATACATTTAATGTGCCAGAATGTGTAAATAAAGCCTACAGCTATGTTTACACAGTGATTATTTTAGGAACTCAATGCTTTTTTAATCGCTGTAATGAGTGGCACTTTTTTTCCTATTTTCCTTTTTTATTTAAAAAAAAACAAAAAAACAAAACAAAACACTGTAAATACAGCAACATATGAGGCTAATAATCATGTCCCTTGAGTATGTGCTAACCCTTTAGGAACCTGCCAACCTGAAAATGGAAAGGATCAGCAAGCAACTATGCTGGGTGTCCATCAGCATTCACCTCAATGTAAAAAACATGACAGAAGATTTCTTCCGTCAGGTTTTTTTTTACTTTTCTGATGGAAGAAAAAGTCAGGTATATAGCACTTTTCCTTCCTCTGTAAAACTGAACAAACATCTCGGAATAAAGTGTCCATCATAATCTTTAAATTAGAGTCAAGGGGAATGGATACATATTGAGGAGGTTCTGTCTGTGTCCGTTACTCTGCTATAGTCAAAGTGGGCCTTTCACCACCTCCAACAAGTCTAGCTCTTCGCATCATTTAATAGTTTCCGCTCCACTGACACCGGAACAGTTGGAAATTTTTCTATAGCCTCCATCATTCCTCAGCAATAAGTGCTGTTAGATTTGGTGTCTGCTGTTTAAGCTTTGTACTGTCAGGAGGGTGGCGTCAGGCAGGAGCAGATTCTGAGCTCTGACATTGGCTGTCTCTGATTGGAGCTCTGAATCACGCCCCCCTGCCTGACACTGCCCTTCTGACATTAAAGAACTTAAAACGCACATCAGGCATCAAAAGTAACTGCACTTGTTGATAATAAATTCTAACTGTGCTGGAATCAGTGGAGTGGCGCCTATTAACAGATGTTAAGAACTTTTAGTTTAAGTGGTGAAAGGTCCTCTTAATCACTGTTATTAATAACAGTTGAGTGAACATAGCCTTAGACATTAGAAGTTGCTTCCTCTTTGTTACTTTTTTATAAATTGGCTTTGCATTATGAACCACAGTTGAAAGGTCCATGGAGTCGCAGAAGTTTAAAGGGACTTTCCGAGCTAAAAATATTGACAGGTCATCAATATCAGATTGTTTGGAGGCAGATACTCAACATCCCACCGATCATGTGTATCACAGCAGGTGATACAAAGAGAATGGAGGAGAACGATGTAGACAACTCTCTTTGGTGTAGTGGCTAGACCAGGTTACTGCAGACTGGCTCCCATTCCCTTCGACTGAAGTAAGCTGCAGTGCCTTGGTTTAGAAAGAGAACCAATCTGTCCACTTTCATTCTCTGTGCACCCAGCACCCAAATTCCCAGACTGTCAAAGTATGCTGTAACATTAAGATTCCCGTCCACTGGAATCACTGCAGACCATCATTCTCCATCAAACTTTATAATTTTTACATTCAGACAGGAAGTAGTCATCCACAGTTCATCCAATCTATCTAACAAGTGCTCCAGAGAACAAACGTGACGTTCTTTACACCAATGAAGCTAAGACTTGGCATTGCAAATGGCTTGGGTTTTTCATGTGGCGATTCTGTATTTTAACTTGAAGAAAAGTTTGACTTTGGTAGTGAAGGTTGAAATGGTGGACAGAATTTTCTTAACAGTCCCATTCTAGAAGCTGGTGTTGTCAACTGTCCTACACATTTACAGTTTACAATGACAGCTTTAACTCTGGGATGTTTTGTAGCTAAACTTCTTTCCACAGGTGTAAAGCACAAAAATAAAAAAAACAAAAAAACACACTAGCTACAAAAATGAGGAATTAGCTGGAAATCCAGGCTAAACCCATAAGGAAGAAGAAATGTCCTTCAATACATTTTTTGATCCATAACTTTGCACTGATGCAGTTCCATGCAACTAGATACTCTTTAGTGGTTGCTTTCATTTCACATACACCTCAGTGGAGAAAAGATAATGGAAGCAACAGTCTCCAGCAGCATGTTCAATGACAAAAATGCACTGAAGGATATTTCTTCTGCTTGCTGGTTTAAAACTGGATTTCCTGCTAAATTCTAACATTTGTGCCTGTTTTTTGTATTATATATAGACTATGGCCTTCTAGGATCAAGAGATGGTCTCTGCATCAGCCCATTGTTATGCAAAAGAGGGCCCTGAGAGCAACATCTATCTGCTTTCCAGGAAATAAAGTGTTTTCTTTGTGAAGTTAATTTCTGGGTCCTGGCCACCCACTCATCCCTGAGGACATTACCTGATAGAACGACTATTTTAACCCCTTCCCCCCGGTGACATTTTTCGATTTTCGTTTTTGACTCCCCCCTTCCAAACCCAATAACTTTTTTATTTTTCCGTTCTCAGAGCCATATGAGGTCTTAATGTTCGCGGGATAAGTTTTTTTTCATGATGCGACCATTTATTATTCTGTACAATGTACTGGGAAGCTGGAAAAAAAATTCAGAATGGGGTGGATTTGAAGAAAAAGTGCATTTGTGCGACTTTATGGGCTTCGTTTTTACAGCGTTCGCTCTACAGCCAAAATGATATGTCATCTGTATTCTATGTTTCGGTACGATTCCGGGGATACCAAATTTATATGGTTTTATTTACATTTTAACCCCTTAACAAAAATCCAAAACTGTGCAAAAATATATATATTTTTTTTAAAAGTCGCCATATGCATAGGGCGTTTTTTTTGTGGGGCCAGGTGTACTTTTTGTTATACCATTTTAGGGAATTGCTATTGCTTTGATCACTTTTTATTCAAATTTTTATCAGAGGCAAGACAGTGAAAAAACGGCGGTTTGGCACTTTTGATTTTTTTTTTCTTTTCTTGTGTGTATGTGTTTCACAGTATTTACCTACTTTTATATGTGTTCTAGGGAAAGGGGGGTGATTTGAACTTTTAATTTTTTTTTATATATTTTTTTTACTTTTTTTTTTTTTTTGCATTTATTAGACCCCCTAGGGGGTCTTGAACCCCAGGGGGTCTGATCACTAATGCAATGCATTACAATGCTAATGCATTGCAAAAAAACAGCGCTTCTTTTACTCTATGTAGCCTGCAATAGAAACTAATCAAAGACAGGCCTGGGAGCCTTCACAAGGCTCCCGGCTGTCATAGTAACAGGACGCCGGCCCTGGAGCTTGCTCCAGGTGCCACTGATCTCCGGCAAAATGGCGGCACCTACGCGCCACCGGTAACATGGCGCCTTGGTCAGCTTTGACCGAGGTGACAGAGGGGTTAATGCCCACAATCATTGCGGGCACAGATCACGGGCATTAGCGCCAGGTGTCTGCTGTATAATACAGGGTCCCAAGCGGCCGCCATATTTAAGCACCCGGCATCCGCCGTACTATTATGGCAGGTGCTGGGAAAGGATTAAGTGACTTAAATTTATGTAATTTTATATTAGAAAATAAAGTTTAAAAGAGACTGCACAACTTGAAACAAGGGGGGGGGGGGAAACAAAAAACAAAAAACACCACACATCTCGCACAGAGATCATGCTGCCACACGTGCCACAAAAAAGTATGTTAGGCCATTGTGATCTACAAGAATGTAAGGTGGGTGTTGAGGGCTAGGGAAAAGTTAGTGTCTCTAGAAGAATACCTGTATAAGGGTGCTTATCAGTAGAATCAAGTCTGATTAGATCCCGCACGAAGACAGTGTGCTCCCCAGAGTTAGCATCATTAGAATTATCCACGCCAAGATGGCTCACCATGTCCACATCACTTCTAAGTGTAGCACTCTGAGAAGCTGAAGAGACAACATGGGTTAATTAAAAAAATAAAATAAAACACATGTAAAACCAGCACTACAATATACCTCCAAGTATAAAAACATTTTTCATAAACGAATAGTAAAAATGAATATAAGAAACTTTGCAACATATCTTCTAAAAGATTAGGCTGCTCTGCTGCCCCTTATCTCCAATTGAATCCACACTGCCTACTGGGCCTTACATACAGAAGTATATGGAGAAGGTAGAGGGGGAGGCTGTTAGCTTGATTTATTGCCTCATTAAGGGCAATGTGAAGTTACAGCAGTGTAAGAAGAGCTCTCACACACCAAGGGTGAGTTCACACTGTTTTTTTTGCAGGAGGATTTTGAATCTGCCTCAAAAACACCTCCCATTCATTTCAATGGGAGTAAGTAGCAGATTTTTCCAGCAGCCTCCTCTTCCTCTTTATAGATTACTATGTCAAAAGTAACTTAGCATCATAATTGGAGAAGGATACATATTTCTTTAATTAGATACATTACAAAGTTTCTAATATTCATCAGTACTATTTATTTATAAAAATTTGTTTTATAATTGGAAGTATGCTTTAATGAATGCTAAAAGCAGCAATCTACTTAAATGGTTACTTCAAAGATGGGAAACAGCTGGGAAATAAAACTTAAATTGGTTATCCAGTTAAAAAAAAAACCCAAAAAAAAAAAAAAAAACACATGGGCCAAACAACAGGATGCATCAATACAAAACACTTCCTAATATATATCCTGTTAAAATTCAGCAATGTTTATCAGATTTATTTTTAGGTCAATGACCTCAGCTGTGAACAATTCAAACCAGCAAGGAAACATCACAGCATCATGTGACCTCTAATGTGGGAGTGATTTATTACCTGTTATTGCAGGGGAGAGTGTAGAAGGGATGGGTACACAGAGAGTTAGAGCAGGCAGATGAATCATGGTAAATGAGTTTGTCCAAAGACGCACTACATGTAAATAACTACGATACAAGGAGTCTCAAGTAAAATAAAGCCAAGCAAAAGAGTGTACAAGGGATCAGTGAGTATTTAGCACTGCAGTGGATGTGTTTGCAGATCATTTTTGGAAGCTGGATAACCCCTTTAAGTATCGCAAATTAGGGTAAGCTCACAGAGATTCATACATGAAAAATCCACAGTGCAATACAGCCCCAGGCAACGCATAACGTTTTTTTCCCGCAGTGCTGTCTGCTTCCTATACCTACACGGAAACTGTATAATTAACATGCTGTGATTTGCAAAAACGATTTTTCAAATCGCAGCTTTTCCGCTGCAGATTATTTTCTGCAATGTGTGGATGAGATTAACCAGACTCCCATCTACTTTTCTTTTAATGTAAAACGCTGCGGCCAAATTGCGGCATTTACGCTACGTGGGGCTCCGGCCTAAAGGGGTTTTCTGGCCCAAAATCTTTTTTCATACTGAACCTATCCACAGGATAGGTGATCACTATGTGATCTGTTGGGGTCAGACACCCAGACAAACAGGTCAGTTGTTGCAGAGGCTTTGGGTGCCAGAAGCTGCTAATGGTCAGGGAGTGCGTGCAGCCTTATTAAAGTAACAGAAGTGGTGCAGCAGCCCTCTCCACTGTGTAGTGGCAAATCCAGGGAATTGCAGCGCTGCTTCTAATACTGGAATAGTAGCAGTGCTGCATATGCCTCCCATCCACTTGCAGCTTCCGGCATCCAGGGGCTGCTGCAGCAACTGTTCTGTGCCTGGTCCAGATGTCACACCCCAGCAGATGAAATACTGATGATCTATCAGTATCACGGATAATGAATAATTGATTTGAGGCCAGAAAATCCCTTTGACAAATCTCATTCACGTGCTGTGTTTTTTTTTTCCGTAAAGAAATTGATCTGCAGTGTGAATTTTTAAATCCCAAGCATCTCAATTTCTGTTGTGGAAAGAGCAAAAATTTGTTAGGGGTTTTTCCATCAACTTCAATTGTAAAGTAAAATCCTAGTGTTGCAGATTTGCAGCAAAATCTGCATGTCCTAATGAATGTAAAATTGCAAAAAAAAATAAACAAACAAACGTAATACTCAATTTACCAATCTTCTACCTCTCCCATGATCCCCTGACCATTTTCAATTTACGGACCTCTAGTGATGAAGTATTGGGTCAACATGTGACTGCTGCAGCCAATCACAAGCTGCAACGGTCACATGTCGCCATGTCACTGATGGAAGCACACCAATATAAAACATACCACAGGAAACATTCATGCCTACATAAAATTGGTAAACTGGGGATAACATTTTTTAAAATTAACGTTTAAAATCTGTAGCACCAAAACAGCAACAAAATCCACACGACTTGGTACAGATCTGGAAATAATTTCCTGTGGAAAACATTGGTGAAAAGTCTGACATGTGTGGACCTGACCTTATGGTGACAAATTAACCCCTGCTTTTTGCTTTAGGTGACTCTACTACACTATCTGCTGTAACATGTAAAATTACATTTAAACCCTGGAAACTAGAAAAAAAAAGAAAAAAAAAATATGCATCATATACTTCATCTATAGCAGGGCTTCCCAACCTTTTCAGAATCAGAATACCCTTGGAAAAAAAAGAATTTCTTCTGGGTACCCATACCAAATAACTTTAACCAAAAGACAAAAAAATGTCCTAACAACACAGATAATATTGCACGATGGCACGCAGTCATCTTCCCAACCAGTTTCTTGTGGACCTCTGGAGGGATGCTGCGGCACCCCAGTTGTGAATCAATGATCTATAGATACGTCTGCAAGATTAACTGCTGCTTTGAGCAATTAAAACGTACCTTTCACCACCTCCAACTCTTTTCATCCTTTAAAAGTCTCCTTGGAACAGTTGGTATTTTTTTTTTTTTATATAGCTCCTACTATTCCCAAGCAATCAGCGCAGTTAGTTTTGGTGCTAACAAGATTCTCTAAAGTCAAGTGGGCATGTATCAGGAAGCAGCATGCAAGGAGGGTGTGACTCAGAGGTCCAATCAGAGGCAGACTGTTTCCGAACTCAGAATCCTGCCCAACACTCCCCACATGACTGTTAGCATATCAGACACCAAAACTAACTGCACTGATTGCTCTGGAATGTTGCAGGCTAGAGAAAAAAAATTCCAACTGAATTCCAATAGAGAGAAGCCTATTAAAGAATGAGAAGTGCTTAAGTTAGTGTAGGTGGTGAAAGGTCCTCTTGAAGCAGAAATCTTGCAGAGACACAGCAGGTAGACAGTGCTTCCTTCCTCCCTGAAGTCTTTGTACTCAGAATAGCTAAGTTCATTAACATGACATCACAGGAAGTTTGAGAAGGTGGGGCTAATTGTTAATAGGGTGGGGCTTAGCTTCCATAGACTATAATGGAATCCTATTGACTAGAAGAGAAACAGTGCAGCCCAAGGGTACGAATTACACCAGGGAGAGGTGAGGATTGCGTGTTTGTGTCATAACTTGGAAAGACAGAGAGAGTTAGTGAGGTAGATTTTGATTCAGCAGCTGTCCCTATTACAGCACTAATTGGTATTTTATCCAGCTTTCCTGGGACTCAAAGTCATATGTCAAGTTAAGGAACAATTACAGGGCAAGGTACTGTATACCTAGGTATATTTAGTATATTTACTATATACCTTGGTATATTTAGTCCTCAGCAGTATCCATTACTTCATATATTACCCAACTTTCCTGGGACCCTGAGAAGCAAATCCCCCCCCCCCCTTCTGCTACTTCTTATCTGTCTGTCCTGTCTGTCTACTATCAATGAAATGCCTCTACCTTGGAACATTCTTGTATATGTTGTATTTGTATTGCTTATCTTTGCTGCTGTAACACATTGAATTTCCCCATGGTGGGACTATTAAAGGATTATTATTATTATATATCAAAAGCAAAAAGATAGCACTTAAACATACTCCTATATGACTGGAGGTAAATATAAAAGGTCAGGATAGTAGCACCAAGATGTAAACAATACTATGCAACTAGGAAGCGATAACTGCTAATCTAGATATAGCAATCTGAAAGCGCCCATCATGGAGGTGCAGTTGGTATAACGCCGAGAAGATTCTTAGATCTGGTAGAATTCACATATGTTACATTTTAGGGGAATATTCTCTATGAATGGGTAGTTGATATACTTATATTATATACTTGTTGATATATACCAATTCCTATGATATATTTATCACTCAGAAGTATTTCTCACTCAGTGTATTTCTGATTCATTTAATGTTATCTTCATTGAAAAAAAACTGTGCTTTTCTTTCAAAAACTGTGCTTTTCCCTATTACTATTCCTTCCACCAAATGTATGCAGTCTCTCCTTTGGCTCATGTGCAATAGCACTGGAAGGTCAGTTTTATAGCTTCTCTAACCAGCAAAACTGTTTTCAGCTGTGCTAACATACTTGCACAAGGGTTTTCAAGGGTTTTCTAAACATCCATTAGCCTTCTTACTCAGTTAGCAAACAAAATGTACAATTAGAACACTGGAGTGATGGTTGCTGGAAATGGGCCTCTATACACCAGTGTATTTCTGATTCATTTAATGTTATCTTCATTGAAAAAAACTGTGCTTTTCTTTCAAAAACTGTGCTTTTCCCTATTACTATTCCTTCCACCAAATGTATGCAGTCTCTCCTTTGGCTCATGTGCAATAGCACTGGAGATAGAAAAGGGGGAAGGAAATATGGCTGCTGATCTAGAGAATACACTGCTTTTCTATTTTAAGGGTTCATTCTTTTTTCATAGTTTGGATTTTGGATTTAGCGGTCATTTAATGTAGAGAAGACACTGCATTCAAAACTTTATATTATCACAATGACTTAATTTGCTAGCAGTATGAACACATGTTTTGCAGAACCATGTGTACAAGATGCAGAACATTTTTAAAAGCATTTTGCATTATATATTTTGTTGCATTACATCATAGCAACTAGTGTGAACATCCAATGGAAACACATTAATTTTACACTACCTAAGGCAAAAGAAGAGGCCTTGGAGACACAAAGTGCCATCCCCTTTATCAGGCAAGGTTTTATATAAATAAATAGTTAAGCAATTTCTTAGCACAGCACAGTTTGGAAATTATGATTGCCACAAATATCTTGCAAATGCAGAGATTTTACTTAAAGGTTATGACTATTTTTAAATTGGTTTTTATGATTGAATTGTACTTGATTTGGGCTAAAAACATTTTCCAATAGGTCTTTATCATACATTTTCAGCCGTTTTTACTCTGCAACCTTTCACATACATTGCAGGATGCTCTGTCCCATTTAGAGTGAAAAGCAGCTGTCTGACAACTTGTTCAGCAGTCCTGTTCTCCAGAGAGCTTATAAAAGCTAATTTTAGCTGAATTTGGTAAGAGATCCGTCTAAATTAACCCTCAGAAGAGCAGAAAGAAAGGGGATATACACTACCATTCAAAAGTTTGGGGTCACCCAGACAATTTTGTGTTTTCCATGAAAACTCACACTTTTATTTATCAGATGAGTTGAAAAATGAATAGAAAATATAGTCAAGACATTGACAAGGTTAGAAATAATGATTTTTATTTGAAATAATAATTTTCTCCTTCAAACTTTGCTTTCGTCAAAGATGCTCCACTTGCAGCAATTACAGCACTGCAGACCTTTGGCATTCTAGCTGTTTATTTGCTGAGGTAATCTGGAGAAATTTCACCCCATGCTTCCAGAAGCCCCTCCCACAAGTTGGATTGGCTTGATGGGCACTTTTTGCGTACCATACGGTCAAGCTGCTCCCACAACAGCTCAATGGGGTTGAGATCTGGTGACTGCGCTGGCCACTCCGTTACAGATAGAATACCAGCAGCCTGCTTCTTCCCTAAATAGTTCTTGCATAATTTGGAGGTGTGCTTTGGATCACTGTCCTGTTGTAGGATGAAATTGTCTCCAATCAAGCGCTGTCCACAGGGTATGGCATGGCGTTGCAAAATGGAGTGATAGCCTTCCTTATTCAAAATCCCTTTTACCTTGTACAAATCTCCCACTTTACCAGCACCAAAGCAACCCCAGACCATCACATTACCTCCACCATGCTTGACAGATGGCGTCAGGCACTCTTCCAGCATCTTTTCAGTTGTTCTGCGCCTCACAAATGTTCTTCTGTGTGATCCAAACACCTCAAACTTCGATTCGTCTGTCCATAACACTTTTTTCCAATCTTCCACTGTCCAATGTCTGTATTCTTTTACCCATATTAATCTTTTCCTTTTATTAGCCAGTCTCAGATATGGCTTTTTCTTGGCCACTCTGTCCTGAAGGCCAGCATCCCTGAGTCGCCTCTTCACTGTAGACGTTGACACTGGTGTTTTGCGGGTACTATTTAATGAAGCTGCCAGTTGAGGACCTGTGAGGCGGCGATTTCTCAAACTAGAGACTCTAATGTACTTGTCTTGTTGCTCAGTTGTGCAGCGGGTTAGAGCCTGTTCGCGCTGTCCTCTGAAGGGAGTAGTACACACTGTTGAAGGAAATCTTCAGTTTCTTGGAAATTTCTCGCATGGAATAGCCTTCATTTCTAAGAACAAGAATAGACTGTCGAGTTTCACATGAAAGTTCTCTTTTTCTGGCCATTTTGAGCGTTTAATCGAACCAACAAATGTAATGCTCCAGATTCTCAACTAGCTCAAAGGAAGGTCAGTTTTATAGCTTCTCTAACCAGCAAAACTGTTTTCAGCTGTGCTAACATACTTGCACAAGGGTTTCAAGGGTTTTCTAAACATCCATTAGCCTTCTTACACAGTTAGCAAACAAAATGTACAATTAGAACACTGGAGTGATGGTTGCTGGAAATGGGCCTCTATACACCAGTGTATTTCTGATTCATTTAATGTTATCTTCATTGAAAAAAACTGTGCTTTTCTTTCAAAAATAAGGAAATTTCTAAGTGAACCTAAACTTTTGAACGGTAGTGTATAACGAGCCATACAGGAGCTATGAGACAGTTCAGTGTTCAGTTCAGCGTATTTCACTGAAAACGGTACAAAGCAGCCTGCACTGTATGTGAAAACTTGTAGTCTGCAGTGTAAAACATCTAAAAGCATTATTTTAACTAAAAATACCTATTGGAAAATGTATTATAGACCAAAAAAGTCCACAAAAAGGTGTCCATAGCATTTAACTTAATGATGTCACTGGTATTAAAATGAACTATAAATCTCTACAATTGTGCAGCAACTGCTATATGAAGAGAAACTTAACCAGACAGCAGTAATGTAGCAAGGTTTTAGCAAATTGTCAATAGTGAACGAATATGTAAATTAGTGAGAAAAATAAACTCACAGTCATTACCTGATATTGGCAAAGCTTTAGGGACCTGTTTTATCTTCTTCATTGGTTTTCGAAACTGAGCTAAACCTAGTACCACATTCCGGACTTTTGTCCATAGGTAATTCCCACTGCGTTTACTGCTTGGCCATGGACTCACGAGTACAACCTTTAACCAAAAATTTGCACAATTACAACAGCCTCACTGTAACAATTAATGGAACTATAATTTATGGAGCCCAAACTACAGTATTAACACATGTGGAGCATTTAGTTATAGTACTATTTTTTGATAATGTTGAGAAGTTATAAGACCACTTTTTATGGTTTCCTCACTTCCTAAGACACAGTTATTTTTGGTAAGTATAACTTGTCATATCAAGAACAAAATTCAGGTTCGCTAAGAATATACAGGTTGTGTAACGCAACTTCGAGCAACAGCATATATTAACTTGGATATTAAAGGGAAACAAAAATACTCATAAAAGCCTCCCCCATTGTAATTACTCCATTTGTTTGTATTAGTTAAGTGAAATATACCTTGTTATAGTAGCCATATGTGATGGCATTAGGCTGAATTTTAGCATTTCTCATTTCAAAAAGGACCTTCACAGCCAAAGCAGGGTTCTCCCAAAGACCACACATCTGCATTACAACTCTGTAACACACCTATTGGAAAAATAGTGTAAACACAAAAACAGCATAAAGTGTTAGAAGTTTTGGTGACAGATACCAAATGACAGATTTGCACAGATTATTTATTTATTACTAAGCAAGGTAATTTAGCCCTTTATTGGGTAACAAAATTAAGTTAAATTAAATATAAAAAAAAACTTTATACATACTGTGAAACCACTTTAAGAGGACCACTCAAAATTACATGAAAAAGTGAATTCTAGCGAGGTGGTCTTCTCAAAGACGATGGCTAGTATGGAAAACTGAAAATCCATCTCAGAAAATGTCATCTGAGTGAGGAGGTAGTCCTCTGGAGAGGTTTCACTGTATTTATGACTTGTACATATCACATGCTATGCTCTGTGATTTTTAAGAATACTTTAGAAAATAGATTTGTGCAATTTCCCAAACAAACAAATTAATCAAACATGATATTATACTGGGAAATCTTCAAAATCCAACCCTTTGGGTAAGTGATGAGAGAATCAAAGGTAAAAGCAAAATCAACAGACTGTAATCTTACATAATGTTACATTTACAAAGCTATGGGGGCATTCACACTACCGTTGGATATCCGTTAAAAAAAAATAAAAAAATGTATATCATAACTGAGATTAATGGACACTAACTGATGTTAATACGCCAGTTTTATTAACTGATCCATTTAATGAATCAGTTAAAAAACAGATACAACAACATCAGTCACGCTAGGTTCGTACTTGCGCCTGGTATCCATCCACTGCCAAACAGTTTTTAAGCAGTTACACAGTGGATACACGAATCTGTCTTTTTAGACGAATTAGTCAATGGGTTTTTTTCAATTAGTCAAAAAAAAACTGTGTCCATTTTTGATGACAAATCTATCCCCCCCCCCCCCCCCTTCATCATTCTGAGTATTCGCAGAGGGAAAAAAACGGGTCATTTTTTGGATGGAGAAAAAGTCCTGCAAGTCCGACTTTTTTCTCCCCCAAAAGAGCAGATGCGGATGGTTTTTACAACCCATTAACATCAATCGGTTTTAAAAACGGATTTTGCACGGAGAGCCAAACGCTGATATGCAAAATACACAGAAGGGCATGGAGGCATACAGGTTCCATATAGAATCCTGCAACACATTTACCGACAGATGCACCTGGGCCTGCAGATTCTACACACTTATAGGTTGTTGAAGCTGGTCCCATAAATGCTTCATTGCTGATAAATCTGGCAACTGGGAATGTCAAGGAAGGGTTGCAATCTGGCGAAGACATTTCTGGGAAACGTTTGCTGTGTATGCGTGGGATTATTTTGCTGAAAATGCCAGAAAGCCCTTTCATGAGAGGCAACACATGCGGCACCAGGATGTCCTGCACATATCGTTGAGCTGTTAAGTTTCCCTCAATCACTACTTGGGGTGACCAACTGTCACATATAAAGTCTCCCCAGATCATCACACCAGCAGTTGGAGCAGGGTGTCATTCCACAGAAATGGCTGGATTGAAGAGCTCACCACGAGGCCTCAATACTCGAACCCAACATTCTTTAGATCCCAAACAGAACCCTAATTCGTCACTAAAGACAATACGGTTGCAAAGGCTGGCTGTAAACACCAGGACACTTAATTGGTCCCGTGATACCAAATTTCCTTCTTCTAAGCAACTGGAAATGGTCCAGTCAGAGGCAGGGCTTTGTAATGAAGCTGCCACCCGTGTGTGGATGGTGAACAAGGAAACTGGTCAGAAAGGCTTAGATGGTAGCCATTTTTTCGAAATGACCATCCTGCTTCTTTCGGTCCAATGATGTGCCTCTCTCAACTGGGAGACTGGCATGTCTAGCAGTCAACGATCTCTCCCCGAGAGATACAATACCCAAAAGTAACCTCTCTCAAGGTTATTTTATAAGACTGAGGTCCCACGTTGCGGTAACACAGCTTTTTTTCTTGCAGATTTTGCTGTGTTTTTTTGAGCCAAAGCCAGGAGTGGA
Source organism: Leptodactylus fallax (assembly GCA_947044405.1). Taxonomy (NCBI): domain Eukaryota; kingdom Metazoa; phylum Chordata; class Amphibia; order Anura; family Leptodactylidae; genus Leptodactylus; species Leptodactylus fallax. The sequence goes on from CAMRHE010000096.1 coordinate 4,623,069, forward strand.
TTGAACAAGAGGTAGAAGTATAAGTACTTCCTATATAGTTCACATTTCTTTTGTAGCCATGCTTGGTTTTTGCTCAAAAAAACACAGTAAAATCTGCAACAAAAAAAGCTGCATCTCCGCAATGTGGGGCTTCAGCCTGAGGCAGCTCAGGAAGCCCTTTTACACCCTCTTGTCTGTCAAAACCCAGCATCTTATCAGATCACACTTGTAATCATTTCCATATCTGCCTGAGACATAACTGCATGCTGAGTTTTTCAGCAATCCAACATTTCTATCTGGGTGCATTATTTTTATTTTTTTTTTCAGCGAGTGCATATGGACTTGTACATGGTGCCTAAACTGCACTACAGGCCTGTTACACAGCCCTGCGAGGAACAATATTCTCTCTGTGAAGTAATGCTTTAAAAGGAGAATAGTCTAGATCACACTACCATTGTAGATGATGTCCATAAAGACACAAGCAAAAAACCTTGTTAGGTTGATGTCAATTGCCCTATGTCAGGGAGAAAAAAATCCTTCCCGACTCCAAATATGGCAGTATAAAACCCTGGATCAATTTGTCAACTCCAAAAATCTAAAACTCATAACCTCTAATACTGCACTGCACTGCCTCTGGTTCCAGCCCCCATCCTGCCTAGCAGATACAGCTGATCACACAGACAGAATCGGCTGGGTTTGCCGAAAGCCAGTTCCATTCACTACAGGGCTAAAATAAGAGCTCTCCTTCATAGCAAGGAAAAATGAGTAACCAAGCAGCACTTTCCTTTCTAAAGAGGGAAGCACTCATTAGTTAATAAGGGTGTCTGTCATACAGTTACAGTGCATGTCTGTGTGACAATAACCTGTGTAAAAGGGGTTGTTCCATTAAAAACACAAAGAGGACCTTTCACTACCTCCGCCAAGTCCAGCTCTTTGCATCATCTAATAGGCGCTGCTCCACCAATTGCTACACAATTGGAATTTCTTCTCTAGCCCACATGGTTCCCAAGCAATAAGTCCTCTTAGTTTTAGTGCCTCCTATGCTGTTTAGGTTCTGTACTCTCAGGTTGGTGGTGTTCGGAGTCAGTGAAGTAGTGTCTATTAACAAATGCTAAAAACTGGAGTTAGTGGTGAAAGGTCCTTTTTAATCCCTATCCACAGCACAGAAGATAAGTGTCCGTCAGGGGTCCGACCACTGGGTCTCACAGCAATCAACAAAACGGGGGAACAAAAATCTCCCTAAAGCCTCCTGCCAGTGTGCTTAAGTGACCGACACTTGATTAAATTCTATAGGGCTGTCAGGACTGTAATCTCTAACAGTGCCTGCGGCCCCCAAGAAGTGAATGGAGCGTTGGTCATGCAAGCGCACTGGAGCTCCATTCACAAGAAGTTTTTAGGGGAACTTGTGGTCCACAGTTCTCCTGATCGGAGACTTATCCCCTGCCCTGTGGATAGGGGTTAAGTGTCTTTAACGGCACAACCACTTTAACGCAGGCTGCCATCACACAGATATGATCTGTAGCTGTATGACAAGCACCCTTATTAACTAATGAGTACTTCCCTCCTTAACTGCACAACCCCTTTAAGAAATCAGCACTTTTTCCAGTAGTAAAGCAAAGTGGTTAGTGAACTAGCAGGGTACAGAGACATGCATGCAGACCTGGGAGCCAGTGTATAGAATGGAGGACTCTAAGTAAGGGAGTCTGGACTGTCTCTTCACTGTGGTAGGGAGGGAGGCCAAGGGGATCCTTGAGTGCATGCTGATTTCTGTACAAGCAGCACCTTTAGTTGTATTGATTGATTTGATTTAAGAAATGTGCCTTTAAGCCACTTTACTCCTCCTAGACTATACCATTCCCCCCCCCCCCCGAGACCATTTACCCTCACAAAGAATCTGCCACCTTATGCTTATCCTGCCTCTTTCCACACAGAGACCTTTTACTCCTCCCTGTCCCCCTTTCATAATTTACTTAACATGAAGTAGTCCCTTCACCAGCAGAGTACTGCATTATTAACCGTACAGAGTGCTCCTGTCATTTTTAGTGCTATCCAGAATCTACTCAGTATAAAATGACCCCCCTGGTGCATGCCATAATTTTTTCTTCTGACAGATGCTGATTTTACAGTACGGATTTATGGTTGTAATATTTGGAACTGTGTGAATCAGATCCCCAAGGCTTTGTGCACCATGGCATAAAGTTTCAATGAAATGCCTCATTCATTAGTTATGACAGATGTATTGCTTTAATCAGCAGGGCAGGTTCTTTGTGTGTTTAATTATTGCAGGCCAAATTTGCTTGTAAGTGTAAGATGGGTAGTATATACAAATCACCTCATCCAGTGGATCCACGTCAGTCTTCCTCATTTTCACCAATGCATCATAGGACTTCTGAAGTGCTCGAGACTTTGAGTGAGAAACTTTGACATAAACTGGCAGACAGATGAACCATAGACTGAAACAATGGCTGAACAAGCATTTGGGCCAATTGTTAGCATTGGTGCTGTACTTCCTGGCCAGTTTGTTTGCAGCTTTAATCTCCTAAAATAAAAAAAATAGAACAGTTTCAATCCACACTAAAATGTATAAATGTAAATGTATACTTTGATCAAAAGAAGGACAAAAACTTGCTATACAAAAGTTTCAAATATCATCCCTTAGTAAACTTAGATGAGTGGAAAGTGATGAATGCAAAGACAAAAATAGACAAAAGTTCAAGGAGATGTACAAAAGAAGAGTACTTTATAAGATGTGGACATACCTGTTTGGTCCTTTTAGCAATAAAGGTGGGGCTGCTTGCTACTCGATTAGCCTTTGGATTTCCATTGAATGAGAGATACTGCTCACGTGTTCGATCAAAAAGAGCATAATCAAGCCTTGGAAAGCTTTTGTAGCTAAATGAAAATTATACACATTAACATTGATTTACATATATCAAAACATGTCACCCACTTTATATCCATAATATAAACCACACCTAAGTCTAAAATACATTACGCCATACATAAATACTAAAATAACGCAGCTAGAATATTGGGCAATAAAGAGGAAATTGCTCCTATAGTTCAGTTAAAGAATAAAAGTGGAAAGATTTAGAATGACCAAAGAATTTTTTGGACTTTTATATTGATGGTTTTTCAATAAATAGAGAACACAATAGTTATAGGTTGGCCCATCTCATACAGGATGTGCCATAAATGTCTTATAGCTATGGGTCCTACCTCTGAGACCCACACATATCTCAAGAGGACCCCCGTCCCATAGCCACTGTGAATGCAGAGGTGGGTACATATGCACGACTTTCCCCATTCATTTCTATGGAGGTTCCCAAAACAGCAGAGTAATAGCGCTTGGATGTTTCTGGAACTCCCATAGAATTGACGAGAGAGCCTGGCATGCAAGCCCAACCTGTGGATATGCCATAAATGTCTGAGATGGAAAATCCCTTCAAGTTTGGATTCTGTACTTTCTAGTTTATACAGAACACAACGCCCTGTCCATCAACCACGTTGGATTTCCCTCTATTAGTAACAACGAAAATAGTCTGGAAAGAATGACTCTTATTACAAAGGACTTGAGAGAATCATATGTTTTATGACCACGCACCACTACTACTAATGTATTTTATTTATTATGGTTAAAGTACACTTTCAGATCAATGAAAGTTTATACAGGGATACTAACATGAAGTGGTATAAACTTAATGCTGAAGATGTGTAGAGTTTACAAAGTTCAGCTGCTGTAAGTTCATTACCTATATTTTGGAGCTGGATCAGGCCCATCCTCTGGTAGAGGCTCAGGTGGCATTATAAATACTGTGTGTTCACTTTTCTGTGACTCATCCAACTCTATCAAACGGGTGTCTTCTGGGAATTCCTGGTCTACCTGTCAGCCAGAAAGAAAAATGAACACACAAAGTCGACATGAGACAAAGGAACATTCTAAAATTCATGCTGAAGTGTGTTGAGAGTGACACATACCTTGTCTCCCTTGTCATTGCCTTTGTCAGGAAACAGCTAAAAACAAAAATTAGAAGTAAGCACATTTGTTTGATAAAAGTAAATATTTTTTACAACATTTATATTTGTCAACTTGTACAGAACGTGGATGAGTGCTACATTATATTCCAAAGCTGTATTTATCAACTTAAAAGTTCTTATATCCTGGTTTGATCACTACAGGGTATGCCCTAGTAATTTGCAGTTGTATTTTTGATAGTAAATCAATGCAGTAAAAATAACTCAGAGTGAAGTGAGCACAGAGAATTGTGTCATAGTAGGGCTAAGGCTGGGTTCACATCAGCATTGTCGTCTTCACATGGAATTACTTTCTGTGATCCGTCTAAAGATAATAAAAACTGATTAAAACAGGTCGTTTAAAAACCCACTGATTTCAAGGAGGTTTTAAAACCATCCGCAGGTGTGCGTTTGGAGCATTTCCGCCGTGTATCCGCTCTTTAGATGGAGACAAAAGTCAGACTTGCAACACTTTTGCTCCGTCCAAAAAAATAAGGATATCTAGCAAAAACAGTTTTTTTGACGGATACCCAGTGACTAAGCCATTAAAGACGGATTATGGTATGCGCTGTGTAACCATTTGTGACCCCTTTTTTTTTTTTTTTTTTTTTTTTTGATTAATCGTTTTTATTTTTTTTATACAGATTTGCAACGGGCAGACACCAGGCGCAGGTGTGAACATAGCGTAAGCTGTTAGGAGCATGGAGACCATGACAACTCTGTTTCCAGTTATGTAAAGTAAGTCAGAAAAGATAATTCCCTCTATATGTTTCAAGGTGACAAACAATTTTACTGGCTGTATTCCAAAAGCAACTTTTTAAAAAGTCACACAATTGTTGCAATAACACACTAGTGACAAAATATTCCTTCATGATAAATCTCCCTCCCATTATGTTTAGAATAAAAAAAATGGGATTTTGGTACTCACCGTAAAATCCTTTTCTCGTTGTATTCACTGGGGGGGACAGCACCGTGGGTATAGACCTGGCCACTAGGAGACAGCCACTAGGGAAATGAAAAGCTGTTGGCTCCGCCTCCAGGATATACCCAGTCACAGCACTGTGCATGAATTCAGTTTGTACCGTAGCAGTAGGAGAGACACACAAAGGAACATGGAACCAACAACCACCAACAAGTCCTGAACCCGAAAAGGAATCAACACAGCTCGGGCAGGAAAAACAGTGAAAAACAAGGGTGGGATCTGTGTCCCCCAGTGAATACAACAAGAAAAGGATTTTACAGTGAGTACAAAAATCCCATTTTCTCGCTGATTTCACTGGGGGACACAGCACCATAGGATGTCCTAAAGCAGTCCCAGAGGGTGGGACTAACACAGCCATGCAAACCTTTAGCGCTCGGCCGCTTGCAGAAACTTACAACTCAAACTGGCATCGGTAGAGGCCACAGAATGGATCTGGTGAAACTTAGGAGAAAGTAGATGGAGAGCCTTACAGACCTGGGAAGCAGAAGACTGATACCAACGGCCCAGGGAGCTCCAACAGCTCTAGAGGAGAGAGCAGTCACACGGAAGGGCAGAGCCCTACCCTTAAACCGATAGGTCTCCTTAATCTCAGACCAAAGCCATCGGAAAACGGAAGCTGTGGAAGCAGGCAGGCCCTTGCAAGGGCCCTCAGGGAAAACAAACAAAGCGTCCAAACAACAGAAAAGGTCAGTGAGGGACAATATAGACCCAAATCGCCCGGACAACAACCAGGCAAGGAAGAGCAAGCACTCACATGGATGCCTGGGGACCGAGCAGAAAGAGAGTAAGACCAAGTCCTCGATGTGGAGAGAGGAAAACCACCCTAAGGAAAAAAAAAAAAAAAAAAAAAATCACAAACTTTGGTGGACAGAGGACAACCTTATCCTTGTGGAGGACCAGAAAAGGAGGCTGTCGAAAAAAGGGCAGCCAGCTCGGGACCCCTGCGGATGGAGGATTATGGCCACCAGGAACTCGATCTTCCAGGACAGAAGGCAAAGAGGGATATCATCAAGGGCTCGAAGGGAACCTGAAGCACCTCAAGGACGAGGTAAGATCCCACGGCTCCAAGGCAGGACGTTGGGGGGGGGGGGGGATGGAGAAAGTGCTCCACTCCCTTAGGAAAGTCTTTAAAGGGAAGAAGATTAAGACCTTGATCCAGACCAGACTGGAGAAGATCCGATGAGAATAGTTACTCTCACAACGGTGGAAGTAAGCCTTCCAATTGCGATGGCAGATCTTAGCTATATGGGAATTCCGGGCCTAGAGTATGGTCAGGATAGCAAAGTCCGAAAAAACCCACAACGCCTCAAACCTCGGATTCAACATCCGCACCGTTGAATGCACTTGAGTCAAGGAGGGGTGGAATAGCGGTCCTTAAGACAGAAGGCCAACCTGCAGAGGAAGAGGCCAAGGAGCATCTGCCAGCAGGAACATGAGATCCACGTACCAGGTCCGGCAGGACCAATTTGATGCCACTAGGATAGATTGAAACTCCATACGGTCTTGAGATTCTTGAGGTCCCGAGGGAGAAGAGGAAGAGGCGGCGACCCTGGCCCGGAGCAATATTTTCTCGACTCAAGTAGTCTGCCACCCAGTGATCCACACCAGAAAAGGTGGACCACCGAAGAGCTGGAACTTGGCTCTCCACCCAAGGAAGAGATTGGGCGGCTTCTAGTAAGACCGCACGACTCCTGGTGCCCCGCTGAGTGATCAAGAAGGCGACCACTAAAAAGTGGTCAGTCTGGACTGTGACCAGACATCCTTGGAGGAGAGAGGTCCAATGAGACAGGGCAAATAAGATAGCCCTGGGTTCCAGAAGGTTGAACCGGAGAAAGGACTCTGCCTTGGACCACAGGCCCTGAACAGCCAAAGCACCGAGGACCACTTCCCCATAGGGGAGACTGGCATTAGTGGGAATCACCTACCAGAGGGGAAGAACTTCCCCTGAGAAATTCGTGGGGATGAGATAAGCCAAAGAATCTCTCAGCAAAACTGAGGAGCAAAGAGAATCAGGCAGTCGAGGCTGGCCTGAGATTTGTCCAAGCAGATCAGAATCGTCAAGTGGAGAGGCCGAGAGAGTAACTGAAAGGGACGGCCTAGAAGGTCGAGGCCATCATGCCCAAGACCCACATGCCGAAATGAAGAGAGCAAGGAGAGTACCTCCTAAGGTGGAGAATCACTCCCTGGAGAGTGTCAAGGATCATGTCCCGGATTTCACGTGCTAGAGGGCACGAGACAAGACCTTTCCTCATTGATGAGACAGCCGAACTGGCGAGGAAGGACCAAGATGATCCACAAGCTGATCAGATTGTCTGACCTGGAGGAGCTTCACCAGGAGGTTGTCCAAGTAAGGAACACGGCAGCACCTCTGGAGCAGAGGAAGGCCATGACAAACGCCATCACCTAGGTAAATACCCAGAGGGCAGAGGCCAGCCCGAAAGGGAGAGCGACAACTGGAAAGGTCGTGGGTCCAGCGCAAAATTAAGAAAACACTGACGGCACAGCGCGATGATGTAGATGGACAAAGAATTCGCCCATCTCCAAGGATACCACCACAGACTGCAGACATGGACGAACCTGTTGAGCCCCTTCAGGTCCATGATGGGATGAAGGGGGCCGTCCTTCTTGGGGATGTAGAAGAGTTAGGAGTAGTAACCCCGGAAACGCTCTGAAACGGAAACAGGCACGCAGACTCCCGCCACCGGAGATTGCCAATCCAGGCTGTCTCCAAAGAGACTCCGGCGAAAGCTGGAGTAGCCAGACGACACCACCTCTCAGGCCCAGGACCCAGACTTCCCGCCACCTGAGAGGCCAGAGTGGGGGAATCCAAACGGTATGGCGGATAGCCACTGCATTAGCAGCCGCCTTAGCAGATCTGAAGGCATTGCCAGGCACTTGGAAGTGTTCAGGATTTCAGAGACGAGCAGATGGTTGTCCTGGAGGGAAGCTGCATCAGGAAGGTTTGACTGAAGCTGTTAGGCCCAGGAAATGCAGGCCTTGCTGACCCAAGAGGCAGCAAAGGAAGGCCGCAGGGAGAAGCCAGCCACTACGAAGGCCACCCTGGCGAGGGGACCAGGAAAGGTGGCCCCCACACTTTTGGGCCTCCTGACAGGGGCCGCTCGGTAGGAGCGACCAGAAGGCCCAAAAGAGCCCCAGAAAAAAAAGGGGCTTATTAACTTAAAATTAAAGTTAAGACCCAGCTCTGGGGGTCCCAGTGATGCCCCCCTAAACAGGACCCATGCTATTTTTCCTCTGGAAGAGGAACTGGGGCTGAGGGGGGGTTAGGAGGGACTGAGGTGGAGAAGGAGAGGGGCTGAGGTAATTTTTATACTTGCCTGTCTTCTGCTCTTCTCATTCTCACAGGTGTCTTCAGGCACGGCAGGGTCACCCCCTCGGTAGACCTCGCACATGGGAGTGGAGTCACTGGATAATCCGGTCGCCGATGAGGCAAGCGGTGAGTGGGGATTGGGTGACCGGCGAGGTGCTCAGAAGAGCGCTGTGCCCGCAGGGGGGTACTACTAGTTTGGCGTACATGCTGAAGACCCCCCTGCACCTGAAAGAAAAGGAAAAATAAAAACTATGCAAGACAGAAAGACCTGAGTCAGGTCGTGTCTGCCTCTTATGGACACTAGGTTCAAAACTGAATTCATGCACAGTGCTGTGACAGGGTATAGCCTGGAGGTAGAGCCAACAGCTTTTCATTTCCCTAGTGTCTGACTCTTAGTGGCCAGGTCTATACCCATGGTGCTGTGTCCCCCAGTGAAATAAGCGAGAATATTTTTTATGGAAAACTACCAGATATACAAATGAATCTAGATATACTGAAGGTATAAGTTGCTGTAAAGTCTGAAATTGAAATTGTACATATTTAAATTGGCTCTTTTATCAGAACTCTGCCCCCCCCAGTTTACGAGCACCCTCTCACCAATGATCGACAACATATGCAAATACACAGCAGTAAAAGCTGTATCCTTTTGGGCATTATGTGAGTTGACCCTCACATACACTCAGCCAAAAATTCATAGTAATAGGACAGATCCGCTTGAAGCAACTAATACAATGTTATATTAAACTTGCTTTCTTCTACCTTTTCAATGCAGTCATCAAAAAAAGCTAGGCTGGTGTCTTTGTCACTGACAAAGCTGCACTCTTCGATGAAACGGATGAAGATCTGTGTTGTCATTAGTTGTGTGTAAAATTTTATGTAAGCCCGATCCCTGCTTCTCAGAAATCCTGTGATGGTAGATAAAAAATTTTTTTAACAATAATATAAATGAATGTCTTTAATGTAAAGCATCTTAATAAACCATGTTTACAAACCACTTAGAGTTTATTAAAATGCATAATCACCTAAATTTACCAACTAAACTGTATGTTTAAAAGAATATGTGAAGACACCTCAGATATTTGCATGCTCCTTGTAACTTACCTTGGCGATCAAAAAGTGAATCTGCAGCAGTGGCCTTCTTTGATGGTGCCTCTGTGATGGGCTTCAAGTAAGTCCTGTAGCCTTTTAATATTGATGCCATAAAGCGGAGAAATGCCTCTTGAATTTCTATTTCAAGCTCACGCATTTTCTTTTGCCAGGAAAAATCTGCTTCAATAGGAGTCATTTCTATTGCACTCTCCTGAGTTTGTCGGTGGACTAGGAAAATAACAACAAGCCTTTTACTACAAACAGTGTATCGATATCATACATCCTATACATACATCACAAATCCCTATCAAATGTTCAGGGCCGGTAAAATATAAACACAGCCTTTTTCTAGAAACAGCTTACCGATATCATGTAAAGCAACTGGGAAGGAGGGGAGTAGATATTCCATCTCCTACCAGCTAATGTGAAGCAAGTCTATTTGTGTTATGATACCAGATAATTAATATATGTGACAAAGATTATCTAGTTCTTTTCCTGAGCACTGGTATATATTTTTTCTTTTGACTAGCACACTGTCTTATTTCCCCAGCCAGTGGAACTTTGGATTTCAGCAGTTAACCAGCAACATTCCTGAGTGCCCGTTCTATTAACAAGTTACTCTACTTACCAAATTCAACACATGACCAAAACACACATTTATTTGGAATGCTATCTACCTATTTTTCATTACTGATTTGGGCTTACTACTTCTTAAGGAAGACAAGCAAAGGATTGTGACTCAATTAAAATGCTTTCATGTTATGATCTTGTATTAGCAGGAGGGCATTAAACATGATTCAAAGGATTTAGATGCAAAAAAAACCTAATCTACGTATAAATAATCCACCATTGCACCCAGCAACCCAGAATGAAATGGCAGAAACACACACACACACACACACACTTACCTGTCAACAGTTGGGGATGGATCTTTTTCAAAATACTGAGGAGGTTCTTAACTGGTTTCTTGGGTAGTTGTTTCCAGCTTAAGCTTCTCTTATCCTCTGACCTGTAAAAATAACATAACACTAGGCTAAGTAATATAAATTTAAAACCTGAACAAAAGAGCATTACCAAATAGTTCTTCACCTGTTACTTAAAGAGAACTTTTCACCAATTCCAACAAGTCCAGCTCTTTGCATCATTTAGCAGGTGCTGCTCCAGTGATTCTGGCACAGTTGGAATTTTTTCTCTATCCCCCACTGTTCCTAAGCCATCAATGCTGTTCGTTTTTGTGCCTGACATGCTATATAGGCTCTGTACTGTCATTACTACATAACCTATTTGACACACAGTAGTATCAAGTATTAAGCACTTACGTGTAGATCGTACTTGTGTCCAAGTCAATGCAGACTACATCCTGGGGAGGGTCAGACAGATCAAAGTATCGTGAATCTACTCCAACAATAAATGGGATTGGGGCATTGAGTACTCCTGCCAGAGATAATGGGCACAGAGGAACATAAGGGCACTGCCACTGAAAAGGGAAGATCATCTGAAAGCAAAATGTAAAACAAAGCATTAAAAACTATGCTCAATAGATAAATTTTTATGTATACAAAACACCAGCTAAACTTTGAGTAGGGAAAGGGGGAGAACAAAAAGCACAAAACAATTCTATTAACTCAACATGGAGAAAACGGAGTTCATAATTTTCACCCCTCCATGCACGATCCCCCTACCTGACCCATCTATCAAAATTAATGGAACCACTCTCACTCCAGTCCCACAGGCCCGCTGCCTTGGGATAACCTTAGACTCTGACCTATCCTTCAAGTCACATATTCAAACCCTCAACACCTCCTGCCGCCTCCAACTCAAGTACATCCACCGAATCCGCTCCTTCCTCACCCCTGAAACTACAAAGATGCTAGTCCACGCCCTCATAATCTCCCGCCTAGACTACTGTAACACCCTTCTCCATGTCCTCCCAGCTAACACCCTCGCCCCCCACCAGTCCACCTTAAACTGTGCTGCTCGCCTAATACACCTCTCCCCCCCGTTCTTCATTGCCCGCTTCCCTCTGCCAATCCCTACACTGGCTACCCGTTGCCCAGCGAATAGAGTTCAAATTACTAATGCTGACATACAAAGCCATCCACAGCCTGTCCCCTCCATATATCTCCGACCTAATCTCCCTCTACCTGCCAAACAAGTAACCTCCGATCCTCCAAAGACCTCCTACTCCGCTCTGCTCTTATCCGCTCTTCACACAATCGACTCCAAGACTTCTCCCAGGCATCCCCCATACTCTGGAACTCATTACCAAGACACATAAGACTGACCCCCACAGTCACAAGCTTCAAGAAGGCTCTGAAGACTCACCTATTCAAGAAAGCCTACAACCTCCAATAACGCTACTGTCACCACACCACCACCTGAACAGCCTCTACCCCCACCTTCTGTCTCTATCCCTCTTACCTCAGATTGTAAGCCCTTGCGGGCAGGGCCCTCTATCCCACTGTACCAGTTGGTCTCTGTTAGCATTATCTGTTTTGTATATCTGGTGTACCGTATGTAAATCCGCAAATGTAAAGCACCATGGAATTAATGGTGCTATATAAATAAACAATAATAATAATAATAATAATAATAATATTATTATTATTATTAATAATATTATGTAGGTCAGAACCTCAAAGATACTGAAATGAAAAATTCAAAATAAAACCAAATTAGCATAATTCTAGAATTCATCTGCCAATTGTGAAACCCCTACTGAAGTCTGGAAAACTTTTCATACCAAAGCAGATTTAGAAGATTTGGTGTGTTTGCAGCTAATCAGCAGAGTTGCTCTGCTTCGCCATAGGATTGGAACAACAGACTGTAAAACTAATATAATGACTGATGCAGATGGAGAGCATTCTGTCTGCAACAGTCATCATTGAGGGTAAAGTGTTGCTATATGAACTTAGCCTAATATGGCCAGAAGAAAAATTATAAGAAATATTATACTTACAGCTACAACGGCCTCAGCTACTCCAGTCAGAACTGCTGGCCTAAGGGAGTGCAAAAGTATTTTGCTTTCTAGTAATACAAAATGCAGCAATGTAGCACAGTTTTCTGGTCCCAAACTCATCACTAATGTACTGAAGTTCGCACCACTACAAAAAGTGAAAGAAGGAGAAATATCTTTTAACAACTTACATTTTCGTATTATACTTTAGAAATAAGATATATATATTTCATTGTTTTCATAGATGGTTTGAATGGTTTGAACAGTTGCCATCATACTGTTTCTCAGTTATAACAACTGTTCCAGTTTTTCAAGCCATTTTCTAACCATGTCTAACCCTTCAATAATAGTTTGTGGCTCTTAAATGGTTAAAAATTATGTGCTGACTTTTATTATATTTATTTAGCAGTAGGAACTATTTTTCAGATAAAGTATAACAATTCCTCTACATAATCAAATGAGAACTTCTTACTAGCCACAGTCACAGTAAAGGGGCTGTCCCAAGTTTGTTTGTGGTATTTCAGCCAAGCTTCATTCACTTCAATGGAGATAAGCTGCAATACCACACAAAACCCATGGACATGAGTGGAGCAGTTTCTGAAAGCCATTTTTCTATCCCTGGGCAAAGGTAGGAGAAAGCTTCCAAAGGGTTATCCCCATCCTAACTTTTCACAGCTGAGATGCAAATAGTCCTGTCTCAGTCTACTTGAGGTCTTTGAGGGATTCGTAAACAGCCGAACTCTGCTGTTCTATGCTTTCCCAAAGAAGTAATCAGGTGTTTCAGAAACAGCATAGCTTGCTCTCCCTATTTCTGTAACTCCTATTTACCTCTATGGAAGTTACTTAAACAGCATAAATCAGCCACATCAACTGTCAGGAATCCCAACATAGTAGACAGGATTCCCAATTTGGTTTGGTTTGGTTTAGCATTAGCAAGACAGAAATACCACTTTAGGACACCCATAGTGGTGACTGTAGGAAGAATTTGATTATTTAAAGAGTTATTTATAAGGGACTATGATATAGCTCCATATTGGTCACATGGTCATGCTGTAAGTCAAATGAATGGGGATGAGATGCAATACCAAGCACAGCCACTATACAACGTATTGTGCTGTGATTGGTAGCTAGTGGAGAGTCCACCACAATCATGGTTATAGTCTGGGACAACCCTTTTAAAACATCTTAAAAATGGGCCTGGAGAAATATGTTATTTGCACGTATATATATATATATATATATATATATATATATATATATACACAGTACAGACCAAAAGTTTGGACACACCTTCTCATTCCAAGAGTTTTCTGTATTTTCATGACTATAAAAATTGTAGATTCACACTGAAGGCATCAAAACTATGAATTAACACATGTGGAATTATATACTTAACAAAAAAGTGTGAAACAACTGAAAATGTGTCTTATATTCTAGGTTCTTCAAAGTAGCCACCTTTTGCTTTGATTACTGCTTTGCACACTCTTGATAAGCTTCAAGAGGTAGTCACCTGAAATGGTCTTCCAACAGTCTTGAAGGAGTTCCCAGAGATGCTTAGCACTTGTTGGCCCTTTTGCCTTCACTTTGCGGTCCAACTCACCCCAAACCATCTCGATTGGGTTCAAGTCTGGTGACTGTGGAGGCCAGGTCATCTGGCGTAGCACCCCATCACTCTCCTTCTTGGTCAAATAGCCATTACACAGTCTGGAGGTGTGTTTGGGGTCATTATCCTGTTGAAAAATAAATGATGGTCCAACTAAACGCAAACCGGATGGAATAGCATGCCGCTGCAAGATGCTGTGGTAACCATGCTGGTTCAGTATTCCTTCAATTTTGAATAAATCCCCAACAGTGTCACCAGCAAAGCACCCCCACACCATCACACCTCCTCCTCCATGCTTCACGGTGGGAACCAGGCATGTAGAGTCCATTCGTTCACCTTTTCTGCGTCGCACAAAGACACGGTGGTTGGAACCAAAGACCTCAAATTTGGTCTCATCAGACCAAAGCACAGATTTCCACAGGTCTAATGTCCATTCCTTGTGTTCTTTAGCCCAAACAAGTCTCTTCTGCTTGTTGCCTGTCCTTAGCAGAGGCTTCCTAGCAGCTATTTTACCATGAAGGCCTGCTGCACACAGTCTCCTCTTAACAGTTGTTGTAGAGATGTGTCTGCTGCTAGAACTCTGCGTGGCATTGACCTGGTCTCTAATCTGAGCTGCTTTTAACCTGAAATGTCTGAGGCTGGTGACTCGGATGAACTTATCCTCCGCAGCAGAGGTGACTATTGGTCTTCCTTTCCTGGAGCGGTCCTCATGTGAGCCAGTTTCTTTGTAGCGCTTGATGGTTTTGGCCACTGCACTTGGGGACACTTTCAAAATTTTCCCAATTTTTCGGACTGACTGACCTTCATTTCTTAAAGTAATGATGGCCACTCGTTTTTCTTTACTTAGCTGCTTTTTTTCTTGCCATAATACAAATTCTAACAATCTATTCAGTAGGACTATCAGCTGTGTATCCACCTGACTTCTGAACAACACAACTGATGGTCCCAACCCCATTTATAAGGCAAGAAATCCCACTTAGTAAACCTGACAGGGCACACCTGTGAAGTGAAAACCATTTCGGGTGACTACCTCTTGAAGCTCATCAAGAGAATGCCAAGAGTGTGCAAAGCAGTAATCAAAGCAAAAGGTGGCTACTTTGAAGAACCTAGAATATAAGACACATTTTCAGTTGTTTCACACTTTTTTGTTAAGTATATAATTCCACATGTGTTAATTCATAGTTTTGATGCCTTCAGTGTGAATCTACAATTTTTATAGTCATGAAAATACAGAAAACTCTTGGAATGAGAAGGTGTGTCCAAACTTTTGGTCTGTACTGTGTGTATATATATACAGTCATATGAAAAAGTTTGGGCACCCCTATTAATCTTAATCATTTTTAGTTCTAAATATTTGGGTGTTTGCAACAGCCATTTCAATTTGATATATCTAATAACTGATGGACACAGTAATATTTCAAGATTGAAATGAGGTTTATTGTACTAACAGAAAATGTGCAATATGCATTAAACCAAAATTTGACCGGTGCAAAAGTATGGGCACCTCAACAGAAAAGTGACATTAATATTTAGTAGATCCTCCTTTTGCAAAAATAACAGCCTCTAGTCGCTTCCTGTAGCTTTTAATCAGTTCCTGGATCCTGGATGAAGGTATTTTTGACCATTCCACTTTACAAAACAATTCCAGTTCAGTTAAGTTTGATGGTCGCCGAGCATGGACAGCCCGCTTCAAATTATCCCACAGATGTTCAATGATATTCAGGTCTGGGGACTGGGATGGCCATTCCAGAACATTGTAATTGTTCCTCTGCATGAATGCCTGAGTAGATTTGGAGCTGTGTTTTGGATCATTGTCTTGCTGAAATATCCATCCCCGGCGTAACTTCTAATTCGTCACTGATTCTTGTACATTATTCTCAAGAATCTGCTGATACTGAGTTGAATCCATGCGACCCTCAACTTTAACAAGATTCCCGGTGCCGGCATTGGCCACACAGCCCCAAAGCATGATGGAACCTCCACCAAATTTTACAGTGGGTAGCAAGTGTTTTTCTTGGAATGTTGTGTTTTTTGGACGCCATGCATAACGCCTTTTTGTATGACCAAACAACTCAATCTTTGTTTCATCAGTCCACAGGACCTTCTTCCAAAATGAAGCTGGCTTGTCCAAATGTGCTTTTGCATACCTCAGGCGACTCTGTTTGTGGCGTGCTTTCAGAAACGGCTTCTTTCGCATCACTCTCCCATACAGCTTCTCCTTGTGCAAAGTGTGCTGTATTGTTGACCGATGCACAGTGACACCATCTGCAGCAAGATGATGCTGCAGCTCTTTGGAGGTGGTCTGTGGATTGTCCTTGACTGTTCTCACCATTCTTCTTCTCTGCCTTTCTGATATTTTTCTTGGCCTGCCACTTCTGGGCTTAACAAGAACTGTCCCTGTGGTCTTCCATTTCCTTACTATGTTCCTCACAGTGGAAACTGACAGGTTAAATCTCTGAGACAACTTTTTGTATCCTTCCCCTGAACAACTATGTTGAACAATCTTTGTTTTCAGATCATTTGAGAGTTGTTTTGAGGAGCCCATGATGCCACTCTTCAGAGGAGATTCAAATAGGAGAACAACTTGCAATTGGCCACCTTAAATACCTTTTCTCATGATTGGATAAACCTGGCTATGAAGTTCAAAGCTCAGTGAGGTTACAAAACCAATTTTGTGCTTCAGTAAGTCAGTAAAATGTAGTTAGGAGTATTCAAATCAATAAAATGATAAGGGTACCCAAATTTTTGCACCGGTCAAATTTTGGTTTAATGCATATTGCACATTTTCTGTTAGTACAATAAACCTCATTTCAATCCTGAAATATTACTGTGTCCATCAGTTATTAGATATATCAACTTGAAATGGCTGTTGCAAACACCCAAATATTTAGAACTAAAAATGATTAAGATTAATAGGGGTGCCCAAACTTTTTCATATGACTGTATATATATATATATATATATATATATATATATATATATATATATAAACGTGCTGCCCAGTGTCAGAAAGCTTGGTCTCAGTCACAGGTCATGGATCTTGTAACAGGATAATGACCCAAAACACACAGCTAAAAACACCCAAGAATAGCTAAGAGGAAAACAATGGACTATTCTGAAGTGGCCTTCTATGAGCCCTGACCTAAATCCTATTGAGCATCTTTGGAAGGAGCTGAAATATGCCGTCTGGAAAAGGCACCCTTCAAACCCGAGACACCTGGAGCAGTTTGCTCATGAGGAGTGGGCCAAAATACCTGTTGAGAGGTGCAGAAGTCTCATTGACAGTTAGGGTGGGTTCACACCTGCGTTCCAGTCCGTCCGTTGCCAATCCGAGTGAAAATCTCAGTGAACGGGATTGGCATCGGATACAGACCGGTCAGCGACGCATGGGTTAAAAACCCATTCATTTGAATGGGTTTTTAAAGCAATGCGAGGGTGTCCAATTGCACCCTCTGTGCTGCGAAGCCGTTTTTTTTTTCGTCGGACACGAAGTCCTGCCTGTCCGACTTTGTTTCCGACAAAAAAAAAAGGATTCGCAGCGCAGAGGGTGAAAGCGCACACCCGCACATTGCTTTAAAAACCCATTCAAATGAATGGGTTTTTATCCAATGCGTCGCTGACCGGTCTGTATCCGATGCCAATCCCGTTCGCCGAGATTTTCACTCGGATTGGCAACGGACGGACTGGAACGCAGGTGTGAACCCACCCTTACAGGAATCGTTTGATTGCAGTTATTGCCTCAAAAGGTTGTGCAAACAAATATTAAGTTAAGGGTGCCATCATTTCTGTCCAGGCCTGTTTCATGAGTTTTCTTTTTTTTTTTAAATTCTGTTGAAGCATGGTTGAAAAGCAATGTCTGACTTTCATTTGTTCATTTTCATAGAATTTTTATATATTATTACTTTTGTCTGATTCAAGTTATTTCTGTGACCATTGTGGGTTTTTCTTTCATTAAACGAGGGGTACCAACAATTTTGTCCACGTGTGTACATGCAATCTGCTATCTCAAGATAGACATAGTTGAGATTCCAGATTGCGAGTCAGTTTACCAGGGGAGGAGATGACAAAAGAGAAAAAGGCATTTATTCTCTGATAAAATATATTAAAAAGTTTACTTCTGCCTATACTATTGACTGATGCAAAGTGTGTTGAAATTACATAGAACATTTAGGTAGTATTCAGAAAGTTGAAATACTAAAACTAAAAGCAACAGTTAAAATTTCTATATTCCCTTTGGGAAATTGTTCAGAAGCAAAGCAACATTACTTTCACAGACTACTGTATGTTGAAATACTGGTATCACTAAACAATTTAATGGATACTAACCTCAAAGGCAAAGGTGTAGACACAGGCTGAGAGAGAACCAGAGCATCATGGGCAGAGAGCTGTACAACAGGAAAAAAGAAAAAAAAAAATGAATAAAGTATTAAATGACAAGCTGGCTTTAAAAGAAAGAAATCACAGTAATTCATTCTCTGCCAATACATGTGTACAGTCCACGAACTCTAACATTTCAATCAATGTAAATCTTGTTGTGCAAATTAGGTTATAGAAGCTGCACTGCAAAAAATAGATACTGCAGAGGACATCAATACATCACTGGATAATGTTACAAATGAAAACTTTTTTTTTTTTTTTTTTTTTTTTTTTTTAAAAACAAGTACATAAAACAGAGGGCTGAAAGGTTTGTGGAAAACCCAACAACATTCAGGATGACCCCTGCTCCTCTGCTTAATGGGAGTCTGACAGCAGGAAACTGGTGATGCAACTAGCTCTAGTACCGAGCAGTGGACAGTCTCACAAGCACTGATATTATTTATTTATTATGCCTACTTATATAGCACCATCATATTCCGTAGCGCTTTACAGACATTGACAGTCACTGTCCCATATAGGGCTCACAATCTACATTCCCTATCAGTATGTCTTTGGATTGTGGGAGGAAACCGGAGTACCCGGAGGAAACCCACGCAAACACAGGGACAACATACAAACTCCTTGCAGATGTTGTCCCTGGCAGGATTCGAACCCAGGACTCCAGCGCTGCAAGGCTGGAATGGAATGGTTCACAAATAAACGTATCCAGGTGTTAGAATGGCCAAGTCAAAGTCCAGACCTGAATCCAATCGAGAATCTGTGGAAAGAGCTGAAAACTGCTGTTCACAAACGCTCTCCATCCAACCTCACTGAGCTCGAGCTGTTTTCCAAGGAAGACTGGGCAAGAATTTCAGTCTCTCGATGTGCAAAACTGATAGAGACATACACCAAGCGACTTGCAGCTGTAATCGCAGCAAAAAGTGGCACTACAAAGTATTAACTTAAGGGGGTGAATAATATTGCACGCCCCACTTTTCAGTTTTTTATTTTTTACAAAAGTTTAAAATAGCCAATAAATTTCGTTCCACGTCACGATTGTGTCCCACTTGTTGTTGATTCTTCACCAAAAAATTTAAATTTTATATCCTTATGTTTGAAGCCTGAAATGTGGCAAAAGATTGAAAAGTTCAAGGGGGCCAAATACTTTCGCAAGGCACTGTATCTGGCTGGTATAGTATATATAAGGTGCTACTAGCCATGGATTTGATTGGTGGGTTGATTGTTGTCAGTTCAAAATTTCTTTGGATGATTAAAGCTGCTTCACTAGCAGTGAAAGCAAAGAGGATGTTAATCAACTGCAAGGGGAAGGAGCTGTAAAAGGGGTTTGCTGCAAAGGCGCAGGACTGGAAGCAGAGCCCATCTGGACTCTGCCACACCACTTAAGTACTTTATTCTAATTTGTATATCAGGAAACAAAAGCTATTTTTATGCAAGTACAGGCAAGATTCATAAAAATAAAAGGTATGAGGGTGCTTGTGAGACTTTCCACTGCTAGGTGCTGGCTGCATCATCATTTCTCTGTTGACAGACTCCCTTTAAAACAAATTTACAAAACTAAGACATGCTTTATCTTTAGGATGTACAACTATTGCCCTCATAAGCTGTGCTTTTAATAGTTGCAGTACAGTGTTTGATCACACCATATGGGGTACTCTGATGTAATGCATTTGAGCAGAAGCTATATGTATTTGATATGTTAAAAAAATCAAAAAAACACTACCTTCCAGACCCAGCTCTTCTATTGAATTTTCTCAGAGATGCAGCTATGAACTTAGTGGCAAGCACTGAAACCCAGTCGTGGACTGGGAGGCCAAGGGCCCACCAATGGAATTCATTCTAAGAGCCCACAATACAGATAAATGCAAATATTACCTGCCTCCACTTTTTTCCATATTAGTCTGCTACCTAGCCCTTAACTTAGATTAGGGCCCACTTAGCTCTATGAGCAATATGACTGTTGATTGGGGCCCTACAGTGACCATTGTTTCAGGGGTTGGAGGGCTAGGGGTCCACTAGGGGATTCACCTGCTCCCCTATGGAACAGTCCAAGTGTGGTTGCAACCAAAAAGATTATTCCAGGACTTGGCTATAACGATCTGTCAACATGTGGCTTATTGCATATATGTTTGTGCATCAACAAGGGTTACAGAAACCTGCCGAACTGTTGGGAAGTAGTCACTGTTATTGTGGAAGTAACTGAATCCACTTTACTAATCCTATGAAAATTGCAAGTAGAGTTGTAAACAAAGCCAAATCCAGTATTTAGACAATGTGTCCATAAACTTTTGGACATGTAATGTAGCACATAACACAAAGAGCCAACATCTGTTGAGCTTGGCTCAAGATAACTTTTCTCTTTACCCTTATGGAAGATGTGGGACGTTAAATATATAGCTTAGTCAATAACATTGAGACGACCTTTCAGCACCTCCACCAACTCTCTCTCTTTTCATGCTTTAACAGGCTCCTCTCTACTAAAATCCAGCAGTGTTGCAATTTTCTCTCTAGTTCCCACCGTTACTGAGCAATCAGTGAAGCTATTTTTGGTGACTGATATGCTAACTAGAGACTGCAATGTCAAGTGGATGGTGTCAGTCAGGAGCAGGTAAGGTGGCGTGAGCTAAAATTATAAGCAGACTGTGTAAGAGCTCTGAGTCAGGCCCCCTTGCCTGCTCCTGGTTGACACCTCCCACTTGACATTGGAGAGTCTAGTTAGAATATCAGGCACCAAAAGTAACTGCGCTGATTGCTTTGTTGAGGGCTAGAGAGAAAACTCCAAATGTGCTGGAATCAGTGGAGCAGTACCTATTAAAGGATGAAAAGAAATGAAGTTGGTGAAAGGTCCTCTTTAAGATGTAGCCATCCCAAAATGTGTTGTATGATCATCATTATCACCAATGTGTTAATATAGCAGCACAACTGAATAACTTGTTACCTGAACAAGGATTCTTGGCCTCTGAGGTGATGGGAAGGGAACATTGTGCATGAAGTGGGATATGTGTCTATTAAAACAAAACACAATAAAAACACAGCTATACACACTTGAAAGGGTATGAATATTTCTGCAACCATTTTTATTTTAATTGCATGGAAACAATAATAAAGTAACTTTACAAAGTCTTTCTAAATAGAATAATAATCTATTACTATTTTGTGTATAACGCTCCTATGCAGACCGATGTGTAAACTTATTGTGCAGTCATGTGCTACTCCACTCCTCCTGTCCCCTCTAACTCTGTAGATTGTTAAGTTCTGCCTTGGAGCTGAAGACACAGAACAGTAGGAAATTGAATTAGGGCTACTTGCAAAGTTTATTCACTTTTTTTTTTTTTTTTTAAATGCACTGAAGCAATGAAAAAATGGCGCAAAAGTAGCTATACATATTACTGCCACAATGATTTCAACATCCAATAGCATACTTTGTGACACAGATTACACACAAAAAACTCTCTATATCTTCTGAACTATATTACAATCTCAGAACATAATTGTATACCTTTCACTACTGGGCTCTGGCCCCTGAGGGGGCCACAAAAGTGTCTCTGCCACATCAAATATACCAGTATTCTAAATGACACAAGGTATCTTGGGACCCATTACCCATTTTCATCGGGGTCCAGGAGCTTCAAGTAGGATGATTCAGTGAGCCACTGGGCTCCTAACAGTCCTACTTTATGACTGCATACTAAAATCAGGACTCCAACTCCTTCATAAACAGCTGACAGCCATGATCAGTCAAAAGCAGCAAAGATCCCCTAATTCATGAAAAAGCTAGTCAGTGAATGCCTATGAAAGTAAATACTCAACAAACTATACATCCAATTAATTCGGGACCGGCTCCACCCAAAATTGGTCCCGAATCAAACTCCAATTCCACAGCCCTCACTAAATTAACAGAAAGAGAGACCAAGACTGACAAATATGTAACAAAAAACAATGAGACAAAATAACAAAACAAGACATACTTTTCAATGGGAAGTGTGTGGGGGCCGGATACTGAGAGCTTGTAGATGAACATTAAGAATTTGCGGAAGGTCTCAAAAAAAGGCCAATGGGAGAGCAGGCAGATACATTTATTGGTGTTGATAATTTTGGAAGTCATCACTTTTTTCTCAACTGCTGTAATAAGCCCTAGCTGGATCATTTGTTTCTCAGTCAGCATTTCGCGAGGATATGGTTCATAGAATTGAATAGCAGCACCATACACCTAGTGAAGAGAGCAAGTCATTCAGAAAAAACAAAGCCTAGATTTACATGGAAACAGAGTAGTTTCGTGATCAAAACATTTTTGTAAATCTAAAAAAAAACAAAAAACAAAAAAACAAAACAAAACACACAACTGTATTATTAGTCTATTAATGCCCTGAGAAGAGTAACATTAGGTGGGAAAAGTTCCTCTAAAATAGATGTTTGGATGTTATATTTTTAGTGCTGAATGTTTTTATAGGTACTGGGGCCAATTCATTAAGACTAGCATATTTTATACTGGTCTTGATGATGCCTGTGACAACAAAGGACTTGCTAAATTCATGATATCACAGATATCTATGCCCGGTCATCGCTGCAGTAGATTTCAGTCATTATTAGTGTCATAAAGGACAGCGAATTAGAGGTCTGCCTTGCTGCCAGAGCGCTTTTTGGAAAGTGACAAAAGGTGGTATGAAAATGTAACTATTATAGTCACAACTGGCATTAAAAAGCTGCAGGTTTTCAAATTTTTTGATCAAATACTGCTGGAGAATCTGTGAATCTGCCCCAATGTATCTCTTTATTAGACACCTGCACAAGTGAAAATATGCAATGATTATACATATGATTAATATATCTTGAATCTAACAAGCGCTGCCTACAGTGTACCTGGGTTAAATCCCAAGAATGTGGAACATTTCTTCAATACATTTAACTACTCAATATTTTTGCTATATTTGTAATACTAAAATAAGTATTTAATGTAAGCTACAAAATTTTCCCACAGTATCAAAATGAAAAACAGTCAACTAAAATATACCAAAATAATTACCAAACTTTATTAATAAACTAAATATATAAACATTTAAAAACACCCATTAAAAATATAACCCCCAAAGACTAGGACAGTGTGAAACAGGGCATGGCTAATAATAATATACCAATATCACATAATAAGCAATGGTCCAGAATGTATAGCAATAAAGTGACAACTTTCAATATACAACAAGTGCCGTAATCAGGGTCCTCACACTGTCAAACACCCTAAAAAAAAATAAGTATTTAAACACAGAATGAAAAGGATATACTTGTCATTAACCCTTTAAGGACGCATGGTAGTTTGCATGTTAATGCTCACCGACTTTTCATATTTTCCTTACCCTGCCTTCCAAAATTCACAACTTTTGATTTGTTGTCTGTCGGCATAGCTAAGTGAAGACTTATTCTTTGCGTAATGAGCTGTACTTTTGGCACCATTTTGGGGTACATATGTTTTAATTAACTTTTTATTAACTTTTTAGGGGTCTAGGTGAAAAAAAAAAAATCTTCAATTCTATCTTTTTTTGCATTTTGTTTTTCCGATGTTCACTTTGCATTAAAAATTACATGACAACTTTGTCTGGCAGGTCATTACTATTACAGTGATATCATATTTATATTGGTTTAATTATGTTTTATCACTTTTACTAAATAAAACATCATTTTTCGAAGATGAACAATTTTTCTGTGATCACCATATTCTGATGCCTATAACTTATTTACTGTTTAGTTGATGGAGATATGTAAGGGTTCTTTATTTGCGGGAAAATTGTACTTTTGTTGTAAACAATTTTTGATATGTATAATTTTTTGATCATTTTTTATTGCTATTTGTGGGGGAAGTGAGCTGGCCAAAATACATTAATTTGCACATTGCTGTATATTTACGGTGTTCACTGTACGGGACAAAAACGCTATTTTTGGAAGATGTAAACTTATACACACATGGTGATACCTAATATATGTTTGTTTACTTTGAGCAGGTTAAGCCACCGGAGTCTGAGTATTTTTCGACTCCGATGACTAGTACCGGGCTCATTTGCCTGCAGCACGAATGCGGCGTACTATTAAAATAGTACGGCGAAGAGCGGAAAGGGGTTAAAAAGAAAAATATCCTGTGACAATTTCTGCCCAACAAAAACAGAATTAGTCCTGCTCCAAACCGAGAGTTCCACTAAATTCACCTCATATTTATTAATAATTAATATCCAACAACCCAGTTGCCCAAAAACTCCAAAATTCAGTGGTGATAATTTTCAGAAAACCTCTGTTTTTCAGGTTACATTCAGCTAACACTTCACTAAAAGAGACATTATTATAAATCCTATCAATGAAAAAAGACCACATTTACCTGATTTTGAGTGAAGCGATGGTTCACTGCAGGATACAGACAGGTCCCAAAGCTATTCAGTAGAGGATGTACAGGTTCATAATACTGATAAACCACTCTCACACCTTAGATGAATGAGAGGGGAGGATGGCCAGTATTCCAAATGTACATAGGATTGCATGGGGTGTTAGTCATATGATAATGCAAGGTGCACTATGCTGGTCTACTGCTTATTAGTGATTACTATATCTCTATATCAAGAGGAATGTCCAGCACCTGCTTGATCTAATCGTATGGGTGTCACTAACAGGCTGTAAGCTAGCATAGTGCACCCAAAGTTATGTCACTGGCAGTTTATATAAGCCTTATCTTGGGTGCATTTGAATACTAAACATCCACCCTCCTCATGGACTGAAGGCATGGGAGTGGTTGCTTTATCAGTATTATGAACCTGTGCATCTTCCATCATATACAGAATCCTTCTGTGAACCAATGCTTCACCTAACATCTGGGAAGTATTTTTCACAATTGGCAATATGCATTTGCCTGTAAAGTTCTAAGTAAAAATCCAACTAACATCACTTTAGTGTCTCAAGAGAAGCTAGCTTAAAAAAAAAAAAAAAAACTATAGAACAGAACTAGTAATGCTAGCAATATTTCATGTGATCATACAGTCAGCAACATCAAGCAAGAAAAGAGAATAGTCAGAAGATACCTTTTCAGCTTTAGAGCCAGTAAGAACAAATGTGGAGAACACAGGAAGAGGGTATTTGATTTTTGGAGCCCAACATTCAATTGTGGCTCCCATAGGAAGGCAGAAAAGAGGCACAGATTCAGGTAGAGGAAATGATTCATAATTTTCTTCCGGATATCTGAAGATCATATCTGTAAGGAAAATAAATAAATAAATAAGAAAGCAGTAGTCTTCTAGTGAGATTCATGGAGCCTGTCATAAAGGTACACGTATTTGAAGTAGTTGGAGATTGCTAGTGACCATCACTAGAGTGGACCTGGTATAATTTACCACCACTTTTCTGTTCTGAAAACTCTAAGCTGCTGCCAAACCGCATTTTATTAACACAAATGACAAATGCATTTTGAGTTATTAGAAGTAGTAATGAGCCTTAGTTTATGTTCACATGGCGGAAACTGCTGCTGATTTTCAGTCAGATTTCTCCCTGATTCTGCTTCCCATTGTTTTGTGTCATGTTTTATATTGCAGTGGAGTTCCCTTTACAAGCACAATGATTAGGGTGGGCCTGATCCTTGTTTGGTTCAGTGGAAGTGGAAGTTTGTATCTGTTAAAACTGAATGTTTTTGTACCACGAAGGAGTATTAACATTGTATAGTGTAAAATATATGGCTATGTTAAAGGGGATGTCTATTATTTTGTTCAGCTGCAAAGATGATTTAATAAAATTTAATATTATACTTTAAAATATGAAAGTTCCAAACAATGGCTCAATTTCTGCACTGTCCAGAAAGCTCCACTTCTGCATTTAATCTAATACATTAGAAGCATCCAACCCTTATGTGTGTGGGTGATGAACCTGAAGAGGACCAAGTTGTCTCACATAGTTCAATAGCAAGTAAAGCACTTTTTTTTCCCATCACGGCTGATGATGACGACACAGAGAAGAGTGCTGGCTTAGCTACATAACTGATCCAAGACAGCCCTTCAAGCATGCCTGCTTGGGTCAACAAAGAAACTTTTTATGCCCCTAGACAACCCCTTTAAAAAGGTAAATGGTCACTACATTAAGCCTGTTTAATTAAGGAAATCCTAAGAAAAACAAGAATGGAAGTTCTTGTACAGGTTGTTTAGTAGGCATCCATTCACAACTTTTGAATCTATTTGAGATTTAATTCTGCACTACAGTTTCATCGAATGACGCTCTATACGCCTCGTGCAGGAGCAGTAATTCACTGAAGCCAGGACGGTACACCTAAGTTTTACTGCACATGCACAGTCAGAGGCCTAAAACATGCGCAATGAAGCAGAGGTCTGCTACTTTGGCTTCAGAAAGAACTGCTCATTACCAGGAGTCAGGTAAGTACACATTTTTTTTTCCAAATCCCGGCATTATTAAGCAATTGCTGGTGATTTAGTGCCCCAAATACACGGCAGATTCCCTTTATGTAACAGAACATTATCTGCATTTTATGATTGGATCTAACTCCCAGCTGACAGTAGGGCTTGCTACGTACAGAGCTTGATATACAGCCTGTAAATAAAAAAAATTGTTCCCAGTCATTCATAGCAAATATCTTAAAAATGAAGTGAGAAATATAAATCAAAAGATTATATATAGAGATTGATAGATAGAGGCAGCACTCCAACATGCAAAAAAAAAAAAAAAAAATCAAAAGTGAATCTTTAATCCATCAGCGAATGTGATAGATTAAATGTTAACCTTTCTCAAGCAATTCACACAGTGACAATACCAAGTGTAAATAGTATTAGAAAGTGCATAGTGCTACATTTCCTACTTTGTAACACTATTAAGGGTGGGTTCACACTTGCGCTTGAGTCCGTCCGCTGCCAATCCGAGTGAAAATCTCGGCGAACTGGATTGGCATCAGATACCGACAGGTTAGTGACGCATTGCTTAAAAACCCATTAATTTAAAAGGATTTTTAAAGCAATGCGCGGGTGTGCGCTTACACACTCTGCACTGTGAAGCCGTTTTTATTCGTCGGACACGAAGTCCTGCATGTCCGACTTTGTTTCTGACGAAAAAAAAGGATTTGCAGAGCAGAGGGTGTAAGCGCACACCCGCACATTGCTTTAAAAACCCATTCAAATGAATGGGTTTTTAACCAATGCGTCGCTAACCTGTTGGTGTCCGATGCCTATCCTGTTTCCCGAGATTTTCACTCGGATTGGCAGCGGACGGACTCAAGCGCACCCTTAGTTTCAAAGGTATTTATTAAATTATACAACCAACAAAGAACACACTCAAGTACAAAACAGTAATGAGAACAATGAAAACAATACAAAGTAAGGCAAGCAGAGAACAGTGAGAGATACATAATCAAAGATAGCATGCCAACCTGTTAAGAAAAAATATGGGTAAAAAGGTTTAACAACCCAAAACAAACAACTGATGGAACACACACAGTATATAGAGAGCAGGAGTATATACTCAATCCCAAGTCTCAATCATAACAGTATGGCAGGCCTGGGATAATGAATCTAGTGATCCAGGGTGTCCAAACTATCAAATAAAGGCGAGTATCGGAGATGGGGGCGTTAATTTTTTTCATTGAGCATTATGGAATCAACTCGCCACATAACATCAGTTACTGAGAGAGAAGGTTTCCTCCAATTAAAGGCAACATGTACACGTGCCAATGCGTTAATAGCCTCGAACCTTTGGGCATAAACATCAAGGCGACTTATCCTCCTCCAAAACGTCAGCAACCTCATCCATTCTATCCCCCACTTCTGCAACTCTGGTGCTTAGATCTTGGATTTGTTTACTGAAGTCTGTCACTGCTTTGGAGAGATCAGTAGAGAATAGTTATTGATTTTAAGTGAAAAGGGCCACGTGGTCCAATTAGGTATTTTCAGCACCCGCCATGGGTTTGTGGTTGGAGGTGGCAAGTGAGGTAGTACTCCTGTATGGTGAATCGCCACCTGCTGAGCCTGAGGACATGGTGGCGGTATCCCAGGTGTTCATTGAGGGGCTAAATGCGATCAAGCAACAGGGTAATCCAACACAGAACTCTCAAAAGTCCAAAAGCGGACGAGTGCAGGAGCTCGTTCAAATCGCGTCCAGGCGAGTTCAGCATCAGGCCACCCCCCCACTTCCCATTTGTAACACTATTTAAACATGGTATTGTCACTGTGCAAACTGCTTGAGAAAGGTTCACATTTGAACCAAAATGTCCCTTATGGATTAAAGGTTCACTTTTGATTTTTTTGCATCTTGGAGTGCTCCCTTTTCATCTTTTTGCACCCAAGATTAATGAATATATTATGTGCCTTCATTACACACTGATCAATAAAACTGAATATTCTAATGGAAATCAAAAGATTGTATAACACCATATAGGTCTTGCATTTTGATCTTTGATACAAACAATTCTTAAACTCTTTATCTTTCTCATATATGCTGAATATTCAACAACCACAACACAGTACAACACTAAAATACTTACCAGCTTTATAAGCAATGACGTTTGATGCTGGGACAGACTTCTTGTAACAAAGAAATACACTAGATCCCCACTGAAATAGGAAACAGGATTTCAAAGTGTAAAAGGATGGCAAAAACCTCAAAACCAATTCTCAATACATAAGTGAACATAATGTAATGCTTTCTTCTATACTGTTCTTTTTGAACTACCGTATTTTTCGGACTATAAGACGCACCTAGGTTTTAGAGGAGGAAAACGGGAAAAAAATTTTGAAGCAAAAAATGGTACAACATTTAATATATGGGAGTTGTAGTTTTGCAACAGCTGCCAAGCCACATTGGACAGGTGGCCCTGCCGCTGTACAGGGATGCATAGGGCATCTTTTTTTGCAGAGCCAGGTGTACTTTTTAGTTATACCATTTTGGGGAATGTCTATTGCTTAGATCACTTTTTAATTCAAATCAAAAGGTGAAACTGTGAAAAAAAACAGCAGTTCGGCAAACTTGATTTTTTTTTCCCGCTATGATGTTCACTGTACAGGAAAAATATTTTTATAAGTTTGTAGACCGGGCGTTTTTGGACACAGGGATACCTAATATGTATGTGTTTCACAGTAATTTTCTACTTTTATATGTATTCTAGGGAAAGGGGGTGATTTAAAACTTTTATTATATATATGTACAGTACAGACCAAAAGTTTGGACACACCGTCTCATTCCAAGAGTTTTCTGTATTTTCATGACTATAAAAATTGTAGATTCACACTGAAGGCATCAAAACTATAAATTAACACATGTGGAATTATATAATTAATAAAAAAAAAAGTGTGAAACAACTGAAAATATGTCTTATATTCTAGGTTCTTCAAAGTAGCCACCTTTTGCTTTGATTACTGCTTTGCACACTCTTGGCATTCTCTTGATGAGCTTCAAGAGGTAGTCACCTGAAATGGTTTTCACTTCACAGGTGTGCCCTGTCAGGTTTAATAAGTGGGATTTCTTGCCTTATAAATGGGGTTGGGATCATCAGTTGTGTTGTTCAGAAGTCAGGTGGATACACAGCTGATAGTCCTACTGAATGGAGTGTTAGAATTTGTATTATGGCAAGAAAAAAGCAGCTAAGTAAAGAAAAACGAGTGGCCATCATTACTTTAAGAAATGAAGGTCAGTCAGTCCGAAAAATTGGGAAAACTTTGAAAGTGTCCCCAAGTGCAGTGGCCAAAACCATCAAGCGCTACAAAGAAACTGGCTCACATGAGGACCGCCCCAGGAAAGGAAGACCAAGAGTCACCTCTGCTGCGGAGGATAAGTTCATCCGAGTCACCAGCCTCAGAATTCGCAGGTTAACAGCAGCTCAGATTAGAGACCAGGTCAATGCCACACAGAGTTCTAGCAGCAGACACATCTCTACAACAACTGTTAAGAGGAGACTGTGTGCAGCAGGCCTTCATGGTAAAATAGCTGCTAGGAAACCACTGCTAAGGACAGGCAACAAGCAGAAGAGACTTGTTTGGGCTAAAGAACACAAGGAATGGACATTAGACCTGTGCAAATCTGTGCTTTGGTCTGATGAATCCAAATTTGAGATCTTTGGTTCCAACCACCGTGTCTTTGTGCGACGCAGAAAAGGTGAACGAATGGACTATACATGCCTGGTTCCCACCGTGAAGCATGGAGGAGGAAGTATGATGGTGTGGGGGTGCTTTGCTGGTGACACTGTTGGGGATTTATTGAAAACTGAAGGAATACTGAACCAGCATGGTTACCACAGCATCTTGCAGCGGCATACTATTCCATCCGGTTGGCGTTTAGTTGGATCATCATTTATTTTTCAACAGGACAATGACCCCAAACACACCTACAGACTGTGTAAGGGCTATTTGAAAAATATAATGTTAAAGACCAGTTAGTCTGAATACAGGAGTACAGGAGATCCAGCCCTGCCTATAGCTCTATCAGGATTTATATATCTAAATTGCAGGAGGGAATTGATAGAGTAGAAAATAATAAAACTTCACTTTTATTTCTGATATAAATAAAAATAAATATAAAATCGTATTAGAAAGACAAGACTCACTAGTACTCCCAAGTGCTACCATGTGATTAGTGAAAGAAAAGGGATGAGATCACATAAATTGCATATATAGTGTGCACTAATGTTTATAGATGCCCAAAGCAGATATTAGCCCTGCTATTTTATTTTCTAATGACCATAATAATGATAGCAACATGAGTCATATAGTTAATAGCATTAGTGTCATTTAAAGGGATTGTATGAAGGGTAGCTAAAACAAACAAACAGGGAGGGGTTAAACAAACAAAGCAGGGAGCTAAGACAAACAAACAGGGAGGGGTTAGTTTAGTATTCAGCAAGAGTCCGCATATTGCTTCTCATAACAGCTGAGACAGCATCTACTCTGCCTGGGGTATAAGTATAGTCTGGTGCATCAAATAAAGCCTCAAATGTATATGGACACACAGTCAGTCAGAACTGTGTGTCACCTGGCACTGAGGATTCACCAGATACACTCCACTGGCAGGTTATAGCGGAATACTCCCTCAGTAGGGTAATTTTGTCAGCACCCCACAGCCTCCCAGCACCCTTTCCACATATACCTCTGACACCTATAGCACACATTTAAAAGTCTCTCCCTAAGTCTGAGAGGTTATACTAATTTAGTCCCCTGATGATCCAGCAATGGCTGGTGAAACCGGTAGGGCTTTTTTTTATTTTAACTCTTTAGCACTTAGGGAGAGACTTTTAAATGTGTGCTATAGGTGTCAGATAGAGGTGTATGTGGAAAGGGTGCTGGGAGGCTGTGGAGTGCTGACAAAATTACCCTACTGAGGGTGTATTCCGCTATAACCTGCCAGTGGAGTGTATCTGGTGAATCCTCAGTGCCAGGTGACACACAGTTCTGACTGACTGTGTGTCCATATACATTTGAGGCTTTATTTGAGGCACCAGACTATACTTATACCCCAGGCAGAGTAGATGCTGTCTCAGCTGTTATGAGAAGCAATATGCGGACTCTTGCTGAATACTAAACTAACCCCTCCCTGTTTGTTTGTCTTAGCTCCCTGCTTTGTTTGTTTAACCCCTCCCTGTTTGTTTGTTTTAGCTACCCTTCATACAATCCCTTTAAATGACACTAATGCTATTAACTATATGACTCATGTTGCTATCATTATTATGGTCATTAGAAAATAAAATAGCAGGGCTAATATCTGCTTTGGGCATCTATAAACATTAGTGCACACTATATATGCAATTTATGTGATCTCATCCCTTTTCTTTCACTAATCACATGGCAGCACTTGGGAGTACTAGTGAGTCTTGTCTTTCTAATACGATTTTATATTTATTTTTATTTATATCAGAAATAAAAGTGAAGTTTTATTATTTTCTACTCTATCAATTCCCTCCTGCAATTTAGATAAGGGCTATTTGACCAAGAAGGAGAGTGATGGGGTGCTACGCCAGATGACCTGGACTCCACAGTTACCAGACCTGAACCCAATCGAGATGGTTTGGTTGAGCTGGACCGCAGAGTGAAGGCAAAAGGGCCAACAAGTGCTAAGCATCTCTGGGAACTCCTTCAAGACTGTTGGAAGACCATTTCAGGTGACTACCTCTTGAAGCTCATCAAGAGAATGCCAAGAGTGTGCAAAGCAGTAATCAAAGCAAAAGGTGGCTACTTTGAAGAACCTGGAATATAAGATGTATTTTCAGTTGTTTCACACTTTTTTGTTAAGTATATAATTCCACATGTGTTAATTCATAGTCTTGATGCCTTCAGTGTAAATCTACAATTTTTATACTCATGAAAATACAGAAAACTCTTGGAATGAGAAGGTGTGTCCAAACTTTTGGTCTGTACTGTATGTATATATATATATATATATATATATATATATATATATATATATTTTTTTTTTTTTTTGTATATATATATCATTTGATTGTATTGCAGTCTTTGGGACATTCTGTAATATTACTATGAGAGCCTTCATAAGGCTCCTGGCTGTCATAGGAACAGGACAGCTCCTGCGATCTCACCACGTGGGAGTTGGCCTGCAACTTCAAAGGTACGGGGCCAGTGGGGACTGGCCCCAGGGGCTACTTTTTTACTTTTACATTACAGCGTGAGACCTGGGAGCTATGGCGACCGCACTGGAGCAGAGCGGCCGCCATCATCTTTACAGACCGGCAGATGCTGGGATGGGTTCACTGACACCAGCTCCTCCGATCCCAGGGCCCTCACATAGCCTCATTCCTGCCGCTGGAGGAACAAATCGACATTCTAATGGATGGCTGGTGGTCAATCGCAGCTCCTCTGGTCTTGTTATTAGTATACCATTCACAGCACTGGTCCTTAACAGCAGGCTTTCAGCAATGTACACACATGGAAAAAAATTGTTGGTACCCCTCGTTTAATGAAAGAAAAACCCACAATGGTCACAGAAATAAACTTGAATCTGACAAAAATAATAATACATAAAAATTCTATGAAAATGAACAAATGAAAGTCAGACATTGCTTTTCAACCATGCTTCAACAGAATTTTTAAAAAAGAAAACTCATGAAACACCTGTGATATTAATTAGTGGACACACCTTGATTTAACATGTCCCTTTGGTCACATTATTTTCAGGGGTACCATCATTTCTGTCCAGGCCTGTTTCATGAGTTTTCTTTTTTAAAAAAATTCTGTTGAAGCATGGTTGAAAAGCAATGTCTGACTTTCATTTGTTCAATTTCATAGAATTTTTATATATTATTACTTTTGTCAGATTCAAGTTATTTCTGTGACCATTGTGGGTTTTTCTTTAATTAAACGAGGGGTACCAACAATTTTGTCCACATGTGTAAATGTATGTATGGCACATTAAAAATGGGGGCAAGCACAAAATAAAGAAATACCAAATGTGTAATAATAAAAGATTTTATGTCAGTACAGAGGAAAGCACTCATTGGTTAATTCAAGCACCTGTGGGCTGGTTCACAAGGAGGAACCTGCGCTGAATTTGTCAGGCAGAAAATTTCTGCTTCAGGATTTTGCGGCAGATTTTGCAAACTGATTTTGATGCAGCTTCTGAAAAATCTGCTCTAAAATGTGCTTTTCATTCATTCTAATGGGAGTTTCATACAGAATTGGCAGGGTGCTAGCAGAAAAAAAAAAAAAAAATCTGCCACTGCCTCTCATTGAACCTCAAAACCAGCTCCCAATTCCTCCATGAAAACATAGTTAACACGGTTTTTAAGTCTAAAACGGTATCCATTACCACAGGCTACATGCATATAGATGCTAGCTTTCCAATGATGGCTTTTTTTTTTTTTTTAAACCTTTTATTAGTTCTGTAGTATCTAGTCACATTTCTTTTTATACATAGAAAAATATTCCATTAAAACAGCTACTTATACATACAGGATATTTATGGGTGCATGTAAAAGTACAAATCAAACATTTTGTGGACACTTTAGTCATGCCATCTAGGAGCTGAACTGATGGCTGGTATAAGGACCTGGTTGTATTCACTTTCTTACCATTCCGCCGTTAAGGTTTTTGTCAATCTTACAAAAGGTGTGAGGTGGAGTTTCCCCTTTGTTAGTGATGATCACACAGATGTCTGTAACTGCTAATGAGTTCTGTGTGCGATCCAGAGGTGCCCTGCGATAAGTGATGAATATTCGCGAGGAGCTGGTTGAGCTATTATTGACATTAGCACAGCGTCCATATGGAGTTGCTTGAATGGTTTCACAGCCAGACATAAGGCGTTCTTTTCCTTCATTCAGCACTCTAAAGGAGTAAGCGTAAAGAAAGTAATGCAGAACAAACATTTATGGAAATACAAAAGATTCTAGATCACAAAGTATGAAAAAGATAAAGATGTATAGAGTTTGCACAAAGTTTATCACAAAGCCAACTGTGAATACAAAATTTTCACAGAATAGATGTTCACAGTTGCTATTTAGGTCCTGATGTACATGAAGTCTACCATCTTCCACCAGATTTCTAGCTGATCTCCTTTGTTTGGGGCAATAAAAAGACAAGAGGATTTTGGCAAACCACACCTCAGGACCTGGGAGGTGCAGCCGTGCCTGACTTGTGGTCCTAATACAGTAAATAAACGTTATGCAAGAACTGAAGATTTTCCATGGGCATCTACACGAATAAAATCTGTGGCACAATACAGTACTAGCCAAGTACACTGAAATCTGTAGTATGTCAATTCTTTCAGTGAAGCTTTACTGCAGACTGAAATCTGAGGACAATCTATCGGTACTACATGCACATTTTGCCATTATACTATTCAACAGGAGGTGAAAAGTGTGAAAGTCCTCTACATTAAAAAAGTAAGCGCTCATGCAAGTGGGTGTGGTCTACTATTAACTTACATGAAGCAGGAATCCTCCCTGCATATGACCTATTTGGAAAATACCACATCAAGAACCTATTTTTTACAATGTCAGCAATTACTGCCTGCCTGCCCTGCAGTCTTTATTACAATATTAAATAAATACATTATAAATGCATTTTTATTTATATAGCTCCAACTTATTCTCTAACACTTTACAAATCCAAGTGTTTATGTGCAGATAAAATCAAACATTACAGAGAAATAAATCAATTTACGCAATAGGTGTGAGGGCCCTGCTCAAGAGGTAGAAGGGGTGACACAAGAAGTAGAAGTGCCATTTTTATGAGATAAGGTTACACAAATAAATAAGGCTCTATGAGCCAGTCAGCAGCCAGTGTTTTGTGTCTGGCCATACAGGGTTACACTTAGATGAAAGCATCATGTCTTGTGGGATAATGTGGGGGGTGAACAAAGAAGGGCTAGTTTGAGGTGCATATGAGCAGAAGTGTTAGATAACGTAGTGTTATAACAGGTCTGCATGATGAGATTTGTTTTTAGGATGTGCTTAAAAGTTTGCAAGTTGGGTGTTAATCCAATTGTCCAGAGCAGAAGATTCCAGAGAACTAGTGCAGTTCAAGAGAAGACTTGGAGATGGGAGTGGGAGATTCTGGTTATAGAGGATGTTAGTCCAAGAACACTGGAAGAACAGCACGCACTGATAGGGTGGTAGACAGAGATGAGGGAGTAGATGTAGGGAGGTGCAGTACTATCAAGAGCTGTGTGGATGAGAGTGATAAGTTCAAATTGTATTCTATAGTAGAAAGCAGAGGTGGGACTAGCGGGGGCGACCCTGAGCCCATTGATGCAATGGAAGTTACATATCAACTGTACTGGCATCTGAATGACACCGATGCAGTTGATGTGCGTATTAGAGGAGGAAGCCTCCTGCTCTACTAGTAAGTAGCTTGCAAGCCACAAGCCAAGTCACTGTCCTGTGTTAGGACACAGACGTCCTGGTGCCTTCCAGTGAGCAGAGGCAGTGGCTGAGGCTTCTCCTCGGGGCATCAGGGAATCGGAGGTAGGTGAGTATAATGTTTATTTATTTATTTTTACGCGCTTTGGGCATTTTAATAGAGAGGGAGGAATACATATAAGGTGGCGAATGGAGGCATTGAAAAGTTACGGATGGAACTAATATAAGGGGTATTAGAGGGCTTTAATAAAATGGGGCATAATTTATAAAGACTGTCAGTGGGGGTAGTATGAATATAAGGGGCAATAACAATATAAGGGGAGAAAGTGGCAGTATTAAAAGGGGTTTTCCAGGGAACAAAGTTTACTAGTAAGCTTAAAGGGGTTGCCCAGGAATTGGACAAATTGCAGAGGAGGCCGGGAAAGGTGAAAAAAATAAATAAATTAAAAATATTATATCACCTGTCCCCAGTTTGTACAGACGCACACCATGACTTCCCCACTGTAAGTCCTGCAGTGCACTTGACCTCAGTGGTGGAAGGGACTCATTGGGTCGTTTCTGGTCGCCCTTGATTGGCCTCAGTAGTCACGTGTGCTGCACAGTACTTACGGCGAAGGCACGGCATGAGATTGAACGGATAGCCGTGGTGTGGACACCGGAGTACTGGGGACAGGTGAGTATGATTTTTTTTTTTTTCCTTGGCCACCTCTTTGTTCAATTTCCTAGACAACCCCTTTAATCCTTTAATACAAAAAGGTTATTAATAGGCATTATCAATTCAAGGGAGCATTAGGGTGTAATATTTAGCTAAGAGGGATATAAGGGCATAATTTATACAGAGGAGACATAAGAAGGCATAATTAATAATAGGGGAACTCGGCAATATTAATTTTAAGTGGAACTCAGGGCATTATTAATTAGGGGAAATTATTCACTGAGGGGCACATAGGAACATTATTAAATTAAAAAGGCACATGAGGGTATTACTCATTTTTAGATTACATATTATAACTGGGGTAAGCAGCAGGATGGAGATTTTATGTAGGCGAGAACAAGTCACAGATGGAAAAAAGTGGTCATAGTGGTCCAGATGAGACAAGAAATGTGAGCAATTACAGTTCATGTTTGGCCCCCCGTGGTGAGCCCCTAGCTACATCTCAGGTAGACAGGCAAACTGATACAAACCAGAGACATCAGTTTAGACTGAAGGATAAGCCTGTCTGTTGCATTCAGGCTAGATTGTAGAGGAGAGAGTTTTAGTGAGGGGAAGACAGATTAGTAGGAAGTTAAAAGGTTATAAAGCAATATAATATAAACGCAAACAATAAACATGTTTCCACAGTAAGGAAAGGGCAAATTCTGAAAATTTTTGCAGATGCCATGAGCATGCAAGTGATTGGATAGAGGGAGTAAAGAAAAGGTCTCAGTCAAACATAACCCAAAGACAGTGGGCATGCTGCCTTGGTATTATGGCAGGACCATAGCCTGAAATGGAAATATCAGGGTTAGGTCAGTTAGCAAATGGAAACAGCAGTAGTTCAATCTTTGAAAGATTCTGTTTCAGATAGAAGGAAGACATGACATACAGCGGAGAGACAGTCACTGGTATTTTGTAATGGTGCACAGGTAATGTCACAGGAGGAGGTTTAAAGTTGCTGGGACATCCACTCATGAGAAAATGGTCAACTGTCTTGAATGTTTTCCACTTATGAATAATCTTTCTCACTGTAGAATGATGGACTTCATTTGGCCCTATAACTCTTCCCAGATTGATGAGCAGCGAATTGCTTCTCCAAGATCCGTTGCTGATGTCCTTCAATCTTGGCATTGTGTAAACACACACTGCATCGTTCAGACCAGCAAACTGCCAAAGCTTTGCTTTTATAAAAGGTGAACACGTTCGTGGCTGATAAGTTAGTCAAGTATATTTGATTAGCTGCAATTGGTAGCTACTTGCTTTCTTTATTCCTACAAAACCAGTAAGGTTGTACTTAAAGAGGTTGTCCAGGAATTACAGATTTCTGCAAAGAGGTCGGGGAAGATGAAAAATAAAAAACAAACAAACAGTCACCTCTCCCCTGGTGTCTCCCACCATTGTCAGGTGGCGCACTGGAGTAAGTCTACAGCACGTGACCGTTGATTGGCCTCAGGGAAAGCAATCGGGATGTCACAGGTGACGTACAGAAACTTGTAATTCCTGGACAACCCCTTTAACTTTTCTACACACTCCTCCTGAATTTTAGAAAATAAGGACACCATGTAATTTGTCATGTGGTGTTGCTCATCTGAGGTTGTATTTTTTTTTTTTTTTCTTAAATCTGTCCTAGCATTTGAACCCTCAATAATCAGATATTTAACTCCTAACATTGAAGGGGGGGTGGGGGGAAACAAAACAATTGCCATATCATTATACGGTGGTTCCTCAAGTTACAATATTTTCAACATACTGTACAAAGGCCTTTTCCACACCATTGTAACTTGAAACCAGAGTCAAACATACAATGCTTGACTGGAGGTCCCAACAAATCAGCACAGTGATTTAACTAGTAAAACCTCTGTAGTAGTGAAGTGTATGCCGTGATTGAATGACTAGTAGCGCCTCTCTACAGTATAGAACAGTATTACATGTTCTGTACTCTGTGCCAGAACGAAATGCTCCTTTTGACATGAGGTGAGAAAAGCTCCATGTTATTTTTCAGTTGCATTGAGCATACTTTTCCAGGACCCTGAAAAACCTCCTGTCACCGTCATAAAAAGTGATTTGCTACTTCCAGCAACTCTCTCTCTTTTATGTGTAATTATTTGCTATATCGAAACTAGTTTTCTGCCGATTTTTCTCTAATTTGAATTTTTTTTTCATAATTAATATTGTAACTTGAAGGACAACTGAGTATGATATACTGTATAGGATTCCATCTAAACTGTGAGAACAGTCAACAGCTCATCTGCAGTACAATGGTCTCCAGGGACAAACACTTCAAAAATAACCCACAAGTAAGGCGGAAAACCTGGCAGCCTTCCAGTCTTTGTCTATGTCCAATTCTTGGTTTCCAGGAAACAGGGGTTAAAGGGTCTACACACAGCAGGTGCACACCTAATTACTCTGGATCACAGCAGTATGACATGGGAAGATGAGGAAAGGTAATTACAAAAATGACTCAAAAAACGCCACACACTGAGGCTACCATCAGCCAGGTGTGGATCATAAAGGGAGAGACAATAGAAAAGAACAGATTCTACAAAAACTATTTTGTAGTGAAGAAAAAAAAATTATATATCTCTCTCTCTAAAAAGAATACAATGATACAGATGGAGATGTAATAATGCAGTGAAACAGATCCATTTTTTTTTTTAATTAACATTGAACCCTATGCAAACAAAGGTCCTCTTGCTAGCATCCATTTGCATTCGTTTTAGTGCACAATATACCTTTACTATGTATGTCATGTTTTGTAGATTAGTACAAAAAAAAAAAAAAAATTGAAACGTTATTCAAATGAGGCAGTTGGTGCACTGGAGGCAGGTGTTCAGCTCCCTGGAGCACTGCTCTTGCTGCTGAGACTCTTACCTCGTGTCTACCTATGCTTTACTCCATGCAGTACGAGTGGAATCTCAGGAACTGAAGGCCCACTCTCCAGTTGACTAATATCCTCTTTGCTTTCCTGCCTCTTAATAAATTTGTGAAGTAGCTATAATTGTCCAAGGGAATATTGTACTAGCAAAAATCAACTGTTTAGCCACCAATTAAATGCATATCTACGAGCATCTTATATACACTATACCAGCCAGATCGCTAGCTACCTGGTTAGATAGTTAATAGCAATACTTCAAAAGATGCATAGATATTTCAATAGACAGATATCATAGAGGCATTAAACAAGGCAAGTGTAAAACCACTGATAGATAGATGTATAGACAGATACAGATGTAGCACTCGTTAACATGATTGGCGGATTGAGTTAGCACAATCCACCTGTGAAGTTGGGTTCTACAAAATTCATTTGAATAGCCAGGCAGCCCTTTCTTCCTCCCTTCCCCCGCCCCATTCCTGTTTACAATAAAAATAAATAAATAAATAAATAATTGGCGGCAATAAGAGAAGCTTCATAAAATTATAGCCGAGCCACCGCCGCTTCTATTTGCCACTGCAGCAGTGGTTAAAAAACAATTTAAAAAAAATTATGGCAGAGGTGCCACTCACTACTGCCAGTGTTGG
The DNA here is from genome assembly GCA_947044405.1 of Leptodactylus fallax. Taxonomy (NCBI): domain Eukaryota; kingdom Metazoa; phylum Chordata; class Amphibia; order Anura; family Leptodactylidae; genus Leptodactylus; species Leptodactylus fallax. The sequence continues at coordinate 4,663,428 of CAMRHE010000096.1, forward strand.
CCCCACAATAAATTGGCCCATTGAATATAGTGCCCAAAATCCTGTAGAGTGTCTCTTCTTTTATAGAGGAACTACCGTTGATAATAACGGCATTGGTCCCACTATGATCTATTCCCATTATGAAGTCACAGTGCAGGGATAGTAATAAAAACATTGGTGGCAATGGTTTTTCAAAAAACAAATAAAGTCATAGTAGATCTTTCTGCCACTATGGCTCTGCTTTAAATCACCCCCTATGGCCGTTTGAATTTAGATGGGCCAATCACAGAAGAGCAGGCAGTTGCCATCAATTTCAAACTATGATTTTATGCAGCTTCACAGTGCCGCCACTGATTTCTTTAACTATAGACCATGGGAAGGGGGAAAGCGCTAGCTGCCAATTCATTTGAATTGACAGGCAGCTCCTGCTAAGACTCTTAACGCATTTCTGGCGGGAAATCTGGAGGAGATAGAGGTGCAGATGTATAGACAGAGGCTCAGATAGAAAAACACATGCCTAGATACAGTAGATAAATAGATGGTGAGATGCATAAATGCATAATCTATATATCTATGAATCAGTAGACCGACTGCAGGGAAAAGCAGCAGGACAGGGTTTCGGTGCAGAGAAGCAGAGCTGAAGACAGAGTCCATCAACGCTCTGCCACTCCACCTAAAGCACTTTATTTTAATCACGTAAAATACAATTGTGCAAATGAAGGCAAGATTCACAAAATTAAAAAAAGGTATGAAGGTGCTTGTCTACTACTAGGTACTGGGGCTGGTTACACTACCATATTTCTGCTAACAGACTCCCTTTAAAAGGGGCTGTCCCACAAAATAAAGTCTGCAGGTCCTATGTCCTACTCCACATTCAACCACATTGTGTGCTGCCTAGTGAAGTGAATGGGAGCGCCGACCACCACCAGTCCTGCCCTCATTCAGCCTGGCTGCGCTAAGATTGAATGTGGAGCGGGATTAAAGTCCAACAGACTTTACTTTGTTGGACAATCCTTTTAAGCCCCTCCCTGGCAAAGCTTAATAGAAAAACACACTGCAATTACTCATAATATTGCATGTTAAAGTCTATTAGAAGCCGTTCACATGGCGGAAAATGAAGAGGAATTCCCCCACTAATTTGGGGATGGAATCCGCCCCCAAATCAGATTAAATTCCTACATGTGAATGACCCCTTAGGCTAAAAATACAAGTTAAAAAAGCAAGTAGTTAAAGAGGACCTTTCACCACCTCCGCTCCCCTTTCAGCACTCCAGGGGTCCTGCGAGTCATCACTGATACCAGCACAGGTCCTCCTGGAGGCTGAAAGGACAAACAGGGCCGACTGTACGCAGGAGCGGGGACTGGTAAGTAAGGCCACTGACCGATCATGTGGATTACGCTGGTGTCATTAAACGTTGTGACACCTGCATCACTGTTGAGGCCCAATAACAGATGTCAGAAGTCTTTAATGTCATTGAAGAGGCCCAAAGATCCGCGCCGGAGAGGCGTGTAAGGCTGGGTTCACATCCAATGAAGACTCAGTCACTGAAACCGCCGAAAATTGTGCTGGAATCAATGGAGCAACACCTATTAAAAGACGCTAAGAACTTAAATTGGTGGAGGTGGTGAAAGGTTCTCTTTAAACACACACACATATTATATATATTATATATAATATTCCTTTAAAATAGTTCCACCATGCGGAAATTCAGTGTGTTATGGCAGAAAAGATATGCAATGCAAAGATAAGCAATACAAATACAACATATACAAGAACGTTCCAAGGTAGAGGCATTCCAGTGATAGTAGACAGACAGACAGAGAGAAAGGTACAGGTAAAGAAGTAGCAGAGGGGGGTGGGGGGGGTGGATATCACAACAAAGATATTTCAGTTCTCTGTATGGACTAATCTCCGCTTAGGTCAGTGTTTGTTGTACAGCCTAACCGCAGCGGGGAGGAAAGACTTCCGAAAGCGCTCCTTCTCACACTTAGGGTGAAGTAGTCGATCACTGACGGTACTGCCCAGCCCCATCATGGTCTCATGCATGGGATGGGAGTTATTCTCCCGCATGGAGCTCACTACGGACAGTATCCTTCTGTCACCCACCACTTGCACAGGGTCCAGGGGACTCCCAAGGACAGAGCTGGCCCTTCCAATCAGCTTGTCGAGTTTATTTCTATCCCTGGTTGATATACTGCTCCCCCAGCAGGCCACTCCAAAGAAGATGGCTGATGCCACTACTGAGCTGAAAAAGGCCCTAAGAAGTGCCCCCTGGACTCCAAAGGCTCTCCGCCTCCTAAGCAGGTAGAGCCTACTGTGGCCCTTCCTGTACAGGACCTCCATGTGATCTGCCCAGTCCAGCTTATCATTGAGGAGCACACCCAGGTACTTATAGGTGTTGACAACCTCAATGCCCGTCCCCTGGACGTCCACTGGTTTAGGAGGGCATCTGCATTTACGGAAGTCCACCACCATCTCCTTGGTCTTCCCAGCGTTAATCCTCAGGTGGTTCCGCTGGCACCAGTCCACAAAATCCCGGTTCAGTTCTGTGTACTCCTCATCATCTTCATCTGTGATGAGGCCTACTATTGTAGAGTCATCAGAATACTTCTGTAGGTAGCAGCTAGGGGAGTTGCACCTAAAATCTGTAGTGTACAGTGTGAAGAGGAAAGGGGAAAGAACTGTACCCTCAGGTGCTCCTGTATTACAGATCACAGTATCTGACACACGGTCCCAGGCTCTCACATACTGAGATCGATTTGTGAGGTAGTCTAGGATCCAGTTGGAGAGGTGGTGGTCCACTCAGAAAGGGCCAGCTTGTCTCTCAGTAGCCCCGGCTGTATGATGTTAAAAGCACTGGAGAAATCAAAGAACATTATTCTCACAGTGTCCTCTGGTTTCTCCAGCTGAGAAAGAGCCCTGTGCAGAAGGTGGATGATGGCATCATCCACCCCAATGCCTGGCCAATAAGCAAACTGGAGAGGGTCCATAGCTGAGCTCACTAGAGGGTGGAGATGTGTGAGAACCAATCTCTCTAAGATCTTCATCAGGTGGGATGTCAATGCTACGGGTCTGTAGTCGTTGAGGTCTATAGGGTGAGGTTTCTTTAGAACCGGTACCACACAAGAGGATTTCCATAATTCAGGGACTATTTCCAGCTTCAGGCTTATATTAAACATATGTAATAATACTACACAGCTGATCCCCACAAGTCTTGATTAGCCTTGCACTGATGTCATCTGGCCCTGCGGCTTTCCCCGCCTTGATCTTTTTCAGCTCCCTTCTCACCTGGCCACTTGTGAAAGTCAGACTATAGTCAGAGAAAGACGGATTTCTGGATCTACTGGTCTGGTGGGAAGTAGCCGCAGGGGGTGAAGTCATTGAGGTAGGGGGAACTGAAGGACATGCTGGGGTGGGAAGAGCTGGTGTGTGATCAAATCTATTGAAGAATAGGTTTAGTTAGTTAAGCCAATTAACATTTCCTTCTATCTGGCAGACAGACTGTCTATGATCCGAAATTGACTTAAGCCCATCCCAGACTCCCCTTGTGTCTTTTCTTTCCATTTGCTTTTCCATTTTATTCTTACAATTGGCTTTTTCCTGCCTGATTTGATGCCTAAGCTCATTCTGTTGCTCCCTCAGCCCCTCCTTATCTCTTGCCTTGAATGCCATCTTTTTCTCCTTAAGTAGTGTTTTTATATCAGAATTAATCCATGGTTTTTTGTTAGAGAAGTACCTCACCACTTTTGTGGGTACTGTGTTGTCCACACAATAATTAATGTAGTCCGTTATGCAGTGTGTGAGTTCTTCTAGGTCTTCTCCATGAGAATCCTGTAGCACTTCCCATGCGGTTGTGTCAAAACAATCCCTCAGAGCCTCATCACTCTCCTCGGACCATATCCTCACTGTGCGGGTGACAGCTGGTTCTCTACGTACAAGAGGCTTGTACACAGGTTGAAGATGCACTAGGTTGTGATCCGATCTTCCCAGGGGCGGTAGGGCTGATGAGTTATATGCCTCCCTCGCATTGGAAAAGAACAGGTCCAATGTTTTGTTATCTCTTATTTGGCAGGTAACATATTGTGTGAAACTGGGCAGTATGGACGATGGAGAGACATGGTTGAAGTATCCAGACACAAGCCGGAGAGCCTGGGGGTGTAGCCAATGCAACTGGCTAACTGCGGCTTGTAGGACCTCAGAGGCAGCGTCAGCTTTCGCAGAGGGGGGGACATATGCAGCTATCATGATGACATGCGATAGTTTCCTCAGTAGATAGAAAGGTCTCATGCTCACAGCTAGTAGTTCAATGTCCTTACAGCAAGTTTGCTCCTTAACCACAATGTGCCTAGGGTTACACCATCTATCATTCACAAATAATCGCCAGCCCTCCTCCTTTCCTCTTACCGCTCTCCCTTGTCCTATCCGCCCGAAGGAGTTTAAAGCCATCCAAAGAGACAAGAGTGTCTGGAGTAACTTCAGTGAGCCAAGTCTCTGTAAACAACATCATGCTACACTCCCGAAACTCCTGATGATGCCTGGTGAGCGCCGTCAGTTCGTCCATCTTGTTCGCAAGAGATCTCACATTGCCCATAACGATGGAGGGGAGAACAGGTCTAAAATATCTCTTCCTAATCCTCCGAAGGGCTCCAGCTCTACAGTCTCTTTTTTTCCTCCAAATTTCCAGGGGGATGTCTGGTCTAGTAGCATTTAGCCCTGCTGTGTCTCTGAGCTACAACAGTTCATCCCTGGAGTTGACAAAAGAATCCTGGCCACACGCAGGGTCTGCAGACACAATAGTTCCCATTGAAAGCACAACAAAAAACAAACAAAAAGTATCACAAAGGTCCAATTCCAAGTCCTCATATGATTCTTCATAGTGCAATGCCCCTTACGTAGAGTGATAAGACAAAACAAAGGAAAAGAAGAGAAAAACCTGGAGGTAAGCAGGACCTGCAGTAACAGGTTGCAGCTCCAGCTGCACCATCTTGGAAAAAAAAATTTTTTTTATTTTATATATATATATATATATATATATATATATATATATATATTTCTCTCTCTCTCTATATATTATATATATATATATATATATATATATATATATATATATATATATATATATACACACACACACGTTAAAAAATTTAGGGTCACTTACAAATTTCCTTGTTTTTGAAAGAAAAGCCCAGTTTTTTTCAATGAAGATAACATTAAATGAATCAGAAAAACACTCTATACATTGTTAATGTGGTAAATTACTATTCTAGCTGCAAACGTCTGGTTTTGAATGCAATATCTACATAGGTGTATAGAGGTCCATTTCCAGCAACCATCACTCCAGTGTTCTAATGGCACATTGTGTTTGCTAACTGTGTAAGAAGGCTAATGGATGTTTAGAAAACCCTTGTGCAAGTATGTTAGCACAGCTGAAAACAGTTTTGCTGGTTAGAGACGCTATAAAACTGACCTTCCTTTGAGCTAGTTGAGAATCTGGAGCATTACATTTGTTGGTTCGATTAAACGCTCAAAATGGCCAGAAAAAGAGAACTTTCATGTGAAACTCGACAGTCTATTCTTGTTCTTAGAAATGAAGGCTATTCCATGCGAGAAATTGCCAAGAAACTGAAGATTTCCTATAACGGTGTGTACTACTCCCTTCAGAGGACAGCACAAAAAGGCTCTAACCAGAGTAGAAAGAGAAGTGGGAGGTCCCGCTGCACAACTGAGCAACAAGACAAGTACATTAGAGTCTCTAGTTTGAGAAATCGCCGCCTCACAGGTCCTCAACTGGCAGCTTCATTAAATAGTACCCGCAAAACGCCAGTGTCAACGTCTATAGTGAAGAGGCGACTGAGGAATGCTGGCCTTCAGGGCAGAGTGGCCAAGAAAAAGCCATATCTGAGACTGGCTAATAAAAGGAAAAGATTAATATGGGCAAAAGAACATAGACATTGGACAGAGGAAGATTGGAAAAAAGTGTTATGGACAGACAAATCGAAGTTTGAGGTGCTTGGATCACACAGAAGAACATTAGTGAGACGCATAACAACTGAAAAGATGCTGGAAGAGTGCCTGACGCCATCTGTAAAGCATGGTGGAGGTAATACGATGGTCTGGGGTTGCTTTGGTGCTGGTAAAGTGGGAGATTTGTACAAGGTAAAAGGGATTTTGAATAAGGAAGTCTATCCCTCCATTTTGCAACGCCATGCCATACCCTGTGGACAGCGCTTGATTGGAGCCAATTTCATCCTACAACAGGACAATGACCCAAAGCACACCTCCAAATTATGCAAGAACTATTTAGGGAAGAAGCAGGCTGCTGGTATTCTATCTGTAACGGAGTGACCAGCGCAGTCACCAGATCTCAACCCCATTGAGCTGTTGTGGGAGCAGCTTGACCGTATGGTACGCAAAAAGTGCCCAACAAGCCAATCCAACTTGTGGGAGGGGCTTCTGGAAGCATGGGGTGAAATTTCTCCAGATTACTTCAGCAAATTAACAGCTAGAATGCCAAAGGTCTGCAATGCTGTAATTGCTGCAAATGGAGCATTCTTTGACGAAAGCAAAGTTTGAAGGAGAAAATTATTTCAAATAATCATTATTTCTAACCTTGTCAATGTCTTGACTATATTTTCTATTCATTTTGAAACTCATTTGATAAATAAAAGTGTGAGTTTTCATGTAACACACAGAATTGTCTGGGTGTCCCCAAACTTTTGAACGGTAGTGTATATTTTATATATATATACAGTAATACCTCGTACATTCGCGAGGTTAGGTTACAGAGCGGGTCGCGGATCGCGAGGAATCGCGAATGTTTGGTACAAGCGCTTAGAAGCGCTTACAATGCCGATTTCTAATGTTTAACCCCTAAATATCAATAAACTTTACCCTACAGTACTGTACAGTATACTAAAGTATACTGTACAGTACTGTATATTAATACATTCATTCATTTTTCTTATACACTCACAGTAAAATGAAACTAATTACCGGGTACGTAACGAACAGGACGCTACTACCCAATAGCGAAGGTGTTTTTTTTAATTAAATTTCACAGATCTGAGAAAAAAGAGCAAAATCTATATATGTTAGTTGCCAAAAAAATATCGCGAATCTGTGAATTCGCTAATTCGGAAACGCGAGTGTACGAGGTATTACTTATATATATATATATATATATATATATATATATATATATATATATACACACATATACATATATATACATATACACACACACATATACACACACACACACACACATATACACGCGCGTATGTGCATATATAGCTATACATATTGTCCAGCAAAGTCCTAACAAAAAATGAAAGTAAAAAAAGATCAATGTGGTCTCTTCAATAACCTGATCCATGGGGGTACTAAAAGGATAAATTTTCAGTATCCAAAGGCAGAAAAAGAAGAAGGAAGAAGAAATGAAAACGGAAAATCATACTCTCTTCACAATCACCCAAATGCTTCCCTTGCCCCTTGCTGATCTCTACTTCTTGGTAATATCTGAGATGCAATAAAATGACTGCTCAGCCAATCACTGATGTTTTATTTATTTTTATTAAATCATTATGCCCCTCCCGCTTTCCTGTCTTTTCCAATTCCCCCACCTTATCTTTTGATCCATGTGTCAGGATTCTTCACACCCTCTTCATCTAAGGCTACATTCACATTTGCACTGGAGCCTATATAGATGTCTACCTGAAATCGGTAGACAAAAAAAGTCCTGCATGTACAACTTTTTTGTCCACTGCTTTTGGTCTCCATATGTAAATGCTATTTTAGTAGTCCACCTGTCCGTTATTTTTGTCCTCCAACAGATTTGCATACTCAAACATGCATTTTCTTTCAGAAAACAAATTGAATGCTACATATATATTTTATCCACAAATGGTTCCTAAAAAAATTAATCTAATTTGTTTTACAGAAACAGAAAACATCATATAGTACTGATAAAAATAAATAAATATGTCAAATGCACAGCTGGCTGCTGAGGTGTTCATTTTACTGGTCTTTAGGACCAAAATCAGATACTTCACAAAGGGCAATTATCACCTGTTCAGGACTCTCTTATGAGTACAAGCGACTACTGTTCTGACAGACTCTAGAACTCATTACATTACATGGACATCTAGCTACATCTACACAGGCAAACTCTACTGTTGGTAGTGCCAAAAGTGGGACGTTATTTAAAATGGTTGTCCCGCAATAGAAAATGGCTGATAAATATGTATAGGTAATAAATATTCTTTGTAACACAACTTACAAGATGCCTATATACATTAAATAAGAGTTCTCCAAACATGACTAGTTAGGCTATTTAATACTTATGATGGCCATGTCACTCTCCCAAGATGGCAGATGTTGACAGAAAGATGAATGTTTTGGATTCTGAAGTGTCCAACCTTTTCTTCTTACAGGAGATAAGCCACTGCTAGTCATGTCTTGACCTTTTCCCCACTGAAAATGTAGGCACATATATGGAGGAATTCGCCAGCATTTTCAGGAGAGGTGATAATAAATATAGTGGGAATTGGGGTTAACAGTTTTATATCAATGTAAAATACCACTTCAAAAACATCAGGTAAATACTACATGGAAACAAAAGTCCATTCATTCCAGTGATCTTTCCAAGCCATGAATAGCTAATGAGGTTTGTTCGGGACCATTTGCTAAAAGGTTCTTTCAGCAAACTGAAGGTAAAACTCATTAGCGTAACCATAAATCAAAAGAGATATGGCAGAGCACATGGAATGCTATCAAGATGAATGAGAGTTTTGGTTATACTTGCGTCATTCTATTGCTCTCAGAATGCTTCAGTAGGAAAATATTTCAGAATTTTTTTCCATTTTATTCAACAAAATAGAATTTAATAGCATAAATGTTGATAAAAGTTCATCGATTTATAAAACCGTAAAATCCTCCATGAAACTAACTCTGCCCAAAACAGGGACTTTTCATTTGTTTATTCCAGGGTTTAAATGTTAAATGTTAAAGAGGACCTTTCCCCACCTCCATCAATTCAAGTGCTTAGCACCGCTCCACTGATTCTGGCACAGTTGGAATTTTTCTCTAGGCTCCACTGTAACTGAGCAACAACCGCAGTTAGTTTTGGTGCCTGATGTGTTATTTATCTAAGTGCGTGATTCAAAGCTCCAATCAGAGGCAGCCAGTGTCAGAGCTAAGACTGGGTTCATACTACCATCGTTAAAGTCCATTGCTGTCTTCTGTGATAGGATAACAGCAACGGACATTAACTGTTGCAGAGAACAGACTGAGTCTGTGTCTGTTCCCATTGACACTAATGTAAACAACACAATGGACGCTATATTCCATCAATTTGTTTATTTTTTTAAATGGAAGAGAGTCTTGCATTCAAACATGATGGAAGACAGCGTCCGTCATTTTGTTTACATAAGTGTCAATGAAAACGGACACACTCAGTTCATTCTCTGCAACAGTTAATGTCCGTTGCTTTAATCCTATGACGGAAGACAGCAATAGGCATTAACAACGGTAGTGTGAACCCAGCCTAAAAATCACATCCATTGCCTGCACCTGCCAGACACTGCCCTACTGAAGAACAGAGTCTAAATATCATATGAAACACCAAAACTAACAGCATTGATTGCTCGGGAATGGTAGGGGCTAGAGAAAAAAATTCCAACTGTACCAGAATCACTGGAGCTGCAGCTATTAAATCACGTAAAGAGCTGGAAAGGTTCTTGTTAAACCAGCCATACACTTTAAGACAGCGGTCGGTCTAATACTTGCTTGGCCAACAGCTATCATCTTTGACTCCATCATATACAAGCATGCTCAGCTAAGCAGTGCAAGTGCACTGAATGGGAAGATTGGAGAAAGCCGCTAGGAGACTACTCTGGCAGTGACTTATCTTCCAGAGCACAAAAGGATCCAAGCAGATGTCAAGGGAGAAGGCAGCTTCCCTACAACTTAGATGGTTGCAAAATAAGCTGGTTTGGCTGATACACTTTTTGTGTGTGTGCGTGTGTGTGTTTTACTGATCCTTGTAATATTTTTCTGGCAAATTTAAAAACTAAAAATACACACCTTGACTAAATCAAAAATTCTGATTTCCCTTTGACTGCACAATTAAGTGCATTTATTGAGCAGAAAAAAGAAAAAAATCACTTTATAACTACTATTATGCAAACAACTTGCACCCCCCACAATTGTCATATTTCTGTACTTTTTATGTAGATTCATTGAGGTATATTTATCAATAGAAGAATATTAATCAATAGAATACGACTGGCTCGACACTTTTGAAAACTGTGCACCAGAATGGGCACTTATGGTGTCTAACGACACTTATGGTGCAGATTTTCCTGTGCAAAGTAGAAGTTTAAAATAGTGTAAATGTATAAATTTATACAAATTTACTTAGTGCGCCACATATTTGTCTCCTCTGTAAGTGTGAGATGATAGGTCTGCGTATTTTTCTCCAAAAATTGTAAGGTTGTTGATACGTGCAACAACAATGTGTGGCTGAGCCACTATATTTCCATCTGCTAAGTGCATGGAAGTGGTCTGTGCAGAGACAAAAGGTGTGTAATGAAGGTGCCACTGATGTCTGAATAGTGAACAAGGAAACTGTGGGAGCTGCTTGGTCTTCTCAGCAAATCAAACAATCCTCTGTAATGGTGGTCTGTATGGGCTGTCCAGACCCTCTTCGCTATGTGTGCATGCCCTCACATAACCACTGTACACATCACAACTAGGTCAGAATGGTCTAGATGGCATGCTATTCATGTTGCTTTTCTTAGTTCAATGATGCGCCCCTCTCTAAGGCTGTCAACTGGGCAAAATGTCTTGGAGTACATCATAGAGGCAAGCTTAGTAGTCAAGGATCTTTCACCAAGATGTACACTACCCAAAATTATTCTAAGAGATTTTCATAAGGCATCAGGGGAAGCCCTTTTACGCTCCTATTGTGGCAAGACCTAGTGTCTAATCAGACCACATCTAATCATTTACCTATCTGCCTGAGGAGTTTTGCAGCAATCTGCCATTTCTATGTGGTTGTGTTACTTTTTTTGTCAATGAGTTTACATTGTACTTGTTTACATGTCGACGCTCCTGTCTCCTTTTGATCAAACACCATCTTGAATTTTGCTTCTTTCTTTCCTCCCTGGGCTATGCCATCCCATGATTTCTCAGCAAAGCATCACATGAGCAGGTAGAGCCAGTATTTTCTTTGCCTGGTGACTCAGCCTTTAGGGAGAACATGGATTTTTAGGGTCAGACGGTACCAATTTTGTTTGGAGTCGGGAGATTGAAGTTACAGAAAAGTCAGAAAATACAATGATTATTTTTAATTAGGGCTGGGCAATTAATCGAAAAATAACCGAAACCGACTGGCAATCTGGATAACGTGATTTTGTGTGCATCGGTTATTACATTATTTTGCTGAACACACCCGAACTGGAACTGCTATGATACTTTGTGGTCTCTTCGGAGACCCCAAGGTTTCCTCCTCTTCCTGGCTCCTGAATAGCATCAGGGACAGGAGGCCTGTGACTGAGCCTCAGCGGTCACGTGGTTTCCTGGCACAAAGACAAACATAGGCCTCAGCGATGCCTGACATCATTCAGCAGGCCTGAAGACAAGGAGCAGCTCCGGTGCCCAGGGGAGGTGACCAACAAAGCTTATGTTTGCTCACCTCCCATAGGCCTCTGCTAATTATACTCTGGTGTCTGAAGAGACTCCAGAGTATAATAGCAGTCCCGATTCGGATGTGGTCGGTCACAAAAACCCGCCAGGCGAATCTCGCGCAACCCATACCTGAAAAGGGGCGTGTTTAAGGAGTGTGACCTAAATAAGTGCAATTAATCGTAATTAAGGTAAAATGCCCAATTAATTGCAATTTTGATTTTAGGTCATAATCGCACAAACTACAAAAGCACACATTTTTGGCTTTTTTGTTTTTCTATAGAAGCCTATGCCTAAATGCATTAGTTTTTTTGTTTTTTTTAAATGCTTCTGAGGTCCTTGAAACAAAAAACCATGGGGTGATAGCAGTCTAAGTGAGGAACACATAGAAAACTGTAGTTGCAAACAGTCTTTCCCTTTAAGAGAAAGGGATAAAGACAAAATCAGATGAGAGGATAGGGTGGTTTTAGTAACTGGGTGTGCTATAAAATAACTAATTACTGAAGTATAAGACTCTATTGTTCAAAGTTCTCTCTAGGTTATTCAGTTCTATTGCTTTTATAGAAAACTGTAGCAAAAATGTTTTCCAAGATGCCAAAAAAATTAGATAGAGAATGTTATAAAATAAGAAAAGATGCTTTTACTCATCTGTTCTCTCAACCACCCTTCAGGCACTATTGCACCAATGCTCCATGTCAGATTTAGATAACACTACTGCAGAGATGACATCCCAACTACCCCATGACAGCAGAGGCCAGCAACTGGCAACATTCCTTGCCTTTTACAATTTTTGGGAGGTCTCAGAAAACCCCTTTAAACTTAGGCCACACAGCCAGGACTGGATTAAGCAGAAGGAAGAAGGAAAAGTGCTTCCTTTGTTTTTCCTATTCTTTTTGAAGACACGGTTTTGGAAGAAAAAAAAAAAAAAAAAGTTAAAAAAGAGAGAAACAACTTTTCTGCAAGGCATCGCTTCAGCATTAACATTTTAATGCAAATGCCATAACTTAGTACCTGTTAGTCTCCCCTCGCAAGTCCACACATACCTATCCTTATAAAACCTGTGAGTACAACCTCACAATATGCTATCAAAAAACCCATTGTAAAACTGCATGTTCGTAAATGAAATATTTCCATGACTGCAAACAACAATTTAGGGTAATGTTCCCAGAATTGTTTTTATTGGAAACACCAATCATGTTGTATAGATGCATTTTCTAAAACTTTTGTTCTGACAAGTGAAATCAATGGGAAATCCTGCCACAAACACTTCTTAAAGTGTTCCAGTCATTTCATGTGACTTTCAAGAGAAGCTGCTGTGTGTACATGAAAAGTAACACTATATCTAGCTATCATACAAAGGTTTTTGCCCCCCCCCCCCCCCGCATGATACATCTGGAATTTGCAGCTCTCTAAACTTACACTATTCACAGAAGAATCTGGTCTATAACCATCTCTCACTCAGAAACATCCCCAATAAAAAAAAATGTACTGACCTGTGCAGCTGTGTTCACTTTGGTGTGTTTTGGTCATGATAAAATATTTCTATTGAATTCTATCAAATTTCTATGTGATAAAACATTTCTAGCTTCAACAATCAGACTAAGGATGCTTTCATACAACTAAATTTTTGGCCATGGCACTTGGTCTGTGTGTGTGTGCTAGGTTTACCAGTCTGAACAATACACAGGGAGACAGACTCTTGTCATATAGGGTGCTAGAAGTCCCTGCCTCTCTGTGAAATACTGTCCCGTACTGTAAGGAATAGTACTTCTCAGGAAGACAGGGATTCCTAGCATCATAGATAACTATAATGCTAGATGTCCGTCTCTCTTTTTGTAGTGTTCAGGTCGGTAAATCCAATACACACACAGACCGAGTTTCAAAGTCAAAACTCAATTGTGTGAGAGCAGCCTAAGCCTGGGCTTTCTCCTGCTATCTCCCTCTCTCTGCTCATACCCCCTTCACTCTCCCCTCTCCATAGACTTCTGTAGACATGAGTCATCCGAGCCCTGCAGTCAGAGACAGATAGAGAAGTGATTTTTATAGTAAAACGTAACTTAGCAGAAAAAACGAGGAAGCAGTCTAATAAAAGCAAAGACACACTTTTGACCAATAAGCTATAGAACAAAGTTTCATACAATCACCTGTATTATTCATTTATGCAAAGTTTGTCGAAACGACAGTGCCTATATCAAGTGTACCTAAACGTTAGAACCGCTTTTCATTTTTTTGCAGCATTTGTGACATTAATAAATGTTGAGGTATGCTTTATTAACTGATTTTGGCTCCTTTCCGTGATAACCTGTGTTAAAAACCACTTTGTCCCTTATGTTTTATTTCATGTGTTCTCTCACTGCTTCTCATTGTGATACAGAGGGATGTATGGGCTCTTGCATTATGCAGTGAGGTTTGAAGGGGGGGGGGGGGTGTCCATTCAAACAGTTACATCTTGGGCATTATAAAACTTAGAGAAGTGGTCTGCTTAGCTTTCATATGACACCAAGATCACAATTCTGTTATTGTGATATCAATTGAAAAAAAACAGGTGGGATTGGAAATGGATGCAGCTGTACATAAATATGACATTCCCAACTGTGTTTTCAACTGGTGATATCTCTCTGGAAGTAAAACAGGGAAAACTGCAAACATGAGAATGAGAAGTGACCCCCCCCCCCTCCCAACCCACACACTTCCCCTCTATACACAGAAGACACAGAAAGTGGATTTCAGCACAGGCTTCAATGGAACGGAGCCAGGGGTACTCCCCAAGAGACTGCCTGTCAGTTATGCACTAACTGCATAACATTGCATTATGTAAGCAACCAAAGGTCTAAATTTACTGCTAGCTCACACTAAGTTCGGGGATTTCGTTCCCCATTCCACTTGAAAAAAAATATAGCTAAAAACTCAGCTTTCTTATGATACAGCCATTTCAAGTTACCATCTCCCCTTTAGTAAATGCTTCAGCTCTGCATAGTTACAATATAACTGTGTATGGACTTTCCTTGGTAACAGCTCAGAGGGTTGCTAAGGAGAATATTACAGCTTGTTTTATAATAAAACAGAATTTAGATATATAATTGATATAGGTATATAACAAAAATAGTCACCAATTCCCCCCGCCCCCCGACACAATAGCGAAAAAAATAAAAAATTACACTTTAATACAATTTAGTCAATGAGATATTTGTAACCCAAAACGGTGCCATTAACCATTTCATGTCGCTAATCTGTATATTTAAAGTCGGGGAGGGTTGTTAAACTTGGCGTCTGCTCAGCAGCTAAGCGGGTGCCATAGCAACCAGGTCTTTGCTGTTTTATACAGCAGGGACTCGTAAGCATTACTTTTGATCAGAGATGGCTCTGATCACAGGGATTTAGCCTTTTTAAATGCCATGGTCAAAAAGTGACCACTAAATTTGCAAAGTTGTTTTACTTTCACTCTCCTTTGGCAGGACCGTGCAACTTCTGTGCAGCAACACTGCGAGAACAGTTTGGTTGCATTGGCAATTGGTAGTTTTCTGATGACTTCCAGGCCTGCTTGTCTTATACCATTATAAAGCCCTACCTGTGGCACAGCTCAATAGTAACAGTGTTAATTTCCCATAGACTGTAATACTCTAGCTCAGGGGTAGGCAACCTTTTTTTGTTCGGCGTGCCGATTTCGATTAAAAAAAAAAATCAAAAGTTGAGGTACTCGGAGTGCCATTCAATAATTGTAAGTCTGACAACCCCTGTACACGGTATTATGCCCCATAGCGGCCCCTGCACATGGTATTATGCCCCATAGAGGTCCCTGCTCATGGTATTATGCCCCATAGCGGCCCCTGCTCATGGTATTATGTCCCATAGCGGCCCCTGCTCATGGTATTATGTCCCATAGCGGCCCCTGCACACGGTATTATCCTCCATAGTGGCCCCTGCACACGGTATTATCCTCCATAGTGGCCCCTGCACACGGTATTATTCCCCATAGAGGCCCCTGCACACGGTATAATATTCTAACTTTTATAATATTCCAATTGTCACCACTCACTAGCTATAATTATACTGTGTGCTCTCTTCAGACTCCCGAGTATAATAAGCGAAGTCCCCGGGGGAGGTGATCAAACATAAAAAACAAACAATGTTAACTCCCCTTCCCTGGATCCGCAGCCACCCTGTGCTCTTCGGTCGCTTCTCCCTGACGTCAGCGACCGCTGATTGGGTCTCAGGGTTCATGTCGCGTCATTATGCGTAACTGTTTTTTTTAACTATTTCACTCTGTACTGAATTTTTTTCCCCCAACTTCCTGTTCCTAAAACAGTTAAACACTACAACTTGTGCTGCAAAAAACCAGACAGCTAATACAGTTAACAAAATAGTGAAAAAGTTATGGCTCCCGATATGAGAGAACAGAAAAATGCAAAAAAAAAAAAAAAAAAAAAAAAAAAAAAAAAGGGGGGGGGGGGATCTTGGTCATTAGGATCTAAAACAGGTCAGTCACTAAAGGGTTAAATAAAAGGCTTCCACCACTGACATATGAACAATAAATGCTTTAGAACAGTGGTGTGTGTTATTCTGAGCAGCACAAATTTAAAAAAAAAAAAAAAAAAAAAAAAACACACACACAACACAAACTAAGAAAACTGCAGTTAAGAAGTTAAATTTAACCAGCAGATGAAACAGTGGATATGGTTTTGACAGTTATACTGTATGACTGTAAGATATGCTGTACTTGATGATAAGCCAAAAACAGCTCTAGTTTGACAGAGGAAATCTTGCGATGAAACACAAAGCGAAAGCTTCCTCTATAAACATTACAGCATGCAGAAAGGGACATGTGTTTGTTCCACAGGAAACTCAGTTTAGTTTTTACATTTTTAATGATCAGGAGAATGCACACAATGGAACATGTTTCTTACAGTGTAGCTGTCGTTTCAGATTGTTTTTTGAAAATGAAAAGTTCAGGTGAAAATAAGAAACTTTGTAATATATCTTATCCAGTGGCATAGTTATCTGGGGGGGGGCAGGCGATGGAAGGTGACACTGTGGGGCTCACCCTGGGGCTGCTGCTATTTCAACTATATCAGCATCTACAACACCAATACATGTTATGCATGGTACAGTAGGAAGCTCTAATGGCTCTTCAGGCCTGTGGCCTACAGGGTGACCTGACCACAGCTAGGACAAGTGTCCTAGAGCTGGCGGGTGCAATGATGTCATTGCATTGTGACTCCTATGTTGGGACGTAGATGTCATGTGGTTATGGTGTCTTGAAAGTTGCAGGCCTGAAGAGGTTTGCAGCTTACAAGTAAGGAAGAAGAAGAGGCGCAGCTCCAGTCTGACATCAGGGAATTAGAGGTGAGGCAAGTATAATCTTCTTTTTTTTTTACACTTTGGGAAGAGGCCAACAGTTGGTGGGGGGTGCTTCCGGGCCCTATATACTATATAGTGCATGGAGCCAGTAACAGATACCTCTCTACACTGTTTAGTTTATAAAAAAAAAATAATAATAATAATAATCGCAGACAACTTCTTTAATATAAGGGGGGCAATACATATGCAAGCATCAGAGGCACAGTTAATACAAGGGGGTATTATTAATGTCTGGGGAGGTGGGCAGTATTAATTTAATGTAGTTCTCTGGTGCATTATTAATTAGGAAACATTATTAACTGCAGGAAAACTATTAGCTTAAGGGGGGCATAGAAGGGTATCTACCGTATTTTTAGGACTATAAGATGCACCGGACAATAAGATGCACCTAGGTTTTAGGAGGAGGAAAATGTGGAAAAAAAATTTTGAAGCAAAAAATGTGGTAAAATATTTAACATAATATGGGAGTTGTAGTTTTGCAACAGCTTCAAGGCCACATTGACAGGTACCCTGCAGCTGTACAGAGATAAATAGGGCACCTTTTTTTGCAGGGCCAGGTGTACTTTTTAGTTATACCATTTTGGGGAATGTCTATTTCTTTGATCACTTTTTATTCAAATCAGAGACGAAACAGTGAAAAAAACTGCAGTTCGGCACTTTTGATTTTTTTTTTTCCCCCGCTACGATGTTCACCCTACAGAAAAAATATTTTTATAAGTTTGTAGACCGGGCGTTTTTCGGACCCAGGGATACCTAATGTGTATGTGTTTCACAGTAATTTTCTACTTTTATATGTATTCTAGGTAAAGGGGGTGATTTTACAACTTTTCATTTATTTCTCTTTTTGCATATTTATTTTTGTCTATCAGCCTCCCCCCCCCCACTCTGATGGGGGAGGGGGTGATCGCGGGCACCCCCAGGACACCCGCTCCTCCAAGTCACGGGCCCACAATATTGAAAAGTAAACTGAAAATGTACATTTCCTGTCTGTCTTGCACATCATGTCCCCCCCTTTACTACATCCCATCATTTCTTTCAATTTTAAATAATTACTAAAAAAGCCTTTGCCTACATTCATCTATGGGCTGTCATTGAGTGTCAGAGAGTCTTGCGATTCTTAACTGGTTGACGACCGCAGTAAATTTACAGCCAGCGGTCCGGGTCTCTGAAGTCCGCAGAATTGTAAATTTACGGCCGGCACTTCAGAGACGCCGTGAGAGGGATTGGGAGCAGGCGTTAGCTGTCAGTTACAGCGGCATCCAAGGGGTTCCGCCATGTGTCGCCCCCTCACTGGTGAGATCGGGAGGTGCCAATATCTATTTTCTGCAGCCCGGGTCTGGCCAGTGACCCCAGGCTGCCTGGAGCCCCCACTACCTGGTAGATCCTTCCGGGACCTCAAGAAGTCAGCCTATGCGTCGTATGCCCGTGTATTGCCTGTGTATTGCAGACTATTATACTGAACCAGCGATCATAGCATCACTGGTTCATGTGTCCTTACAGGACAAGTAATTAAAAAAAAAATAAAATAAATAAAGTGTGTAAAAACACAAAACCAAAACAAACTAAAGTGACCCCCAGAGTGACCCCCCCCCCCAATCATAGGAGCTACTAGGGATATAGTAGGGAACTTGGTGTTCCCAATGCGCTCCGTATAACTGTCATATTCGCTCTTAACCATCCGCTGTGCATTCCCGCCTGGGATACTAATGCTTATTACACCCCCTGACAAATTCTTTGAGTGGTGCAGTTTTCAAAATGGGGCCACTCCCTAGGGGATTCCACTTTTCTGACACCTTAGAAGTTCTGCAAACATGACACCCAAACATCTGACTCTGCACTCCAAAAGCCACATAGCGCTCCTTCACATCTGCCCCCTGCTGTGTGCCCAACCTGCAGTTTATGCCCACATGTATGACACTGGAGTACCCAGGATAACATACTTCATGTCATATGTGGGTATAAACTGCTGTTTGGGCACAGAATGAAATGAGCGATATTTGGTTTTTGGCACACAGATTTAGACAGTTTAGATTTTGGACATCATGACACTTTTCCAGAGCTCCTGAAATGCCAGTAAAGTGGAATCCCCTGACGTGACCCCATTTTGGAACCTACACCCCCCCCCCCCCCGAAGGAATTTATCCAGGGGTACAGTGAGCATTTTTAACCTCCAAGTGTTGCTATAATTTATTCTCCAGAAATAAATACACAGCTGATGGTGAAAGGTGAAAATGGCAATTTTTCCAGGAATATGTAATTTTAATGATTAATACGTTATGCCCGGCTTGTATCAGATATGAACGCTCCAAAAGGTGTTGTGCCCGGGATACCCACTTAACAGTTTTTGGAGTGTTTGTGTCTGCTGGCACAAGCTGGGCACAAAATATCGGGCAATGAAATTGCAATTTTCCCTTTTCATTAACAGCTGTGCATTCATTTATTGAAATTAAATGAATGCAATACTCAAGGGTTAAAAATGCTCGCTACACCACTTGATAAATCCCTTCAGTGGTGTAGTTTCTAAAATGGGGTCATAAGTCTGCGGATTCCACTTTACTGGCAATTCAGCTCTGCAAAAGTGGCATGGTGTCCAAAAACCAAAATAGCGCTCCTTCCCTTATGTGCCCAGCTATGCCTAAACAGCAGTTTATACCCACATATGATATTAAGTACGTTATCCTGGGTACACTAGTGTCATATATGTGGGCATGAACTGCAGTTTGGGCACACAGGAGGGTGCAGATATGAAGGAGTACTATGGCTTTTGGAGTGTAGATTTAGATTGTTGGATTTTGGACACCATGTCATATTTGCAGAGACCCTAAAATTGCCCCTACAAAATGGGGTCACTTCTTGGGGAATTCCAATTTACTGGCACCTCTGGGGCTCTGCAAAAACAACATGGCGTCCAGAAAGTCCCTCTAAATCTGTACTACAAAACCTAAAAAGCGTACTGCTCCTTCCCTTCTGAGCCCTGCTGTGTGCCCAAGCAGCAGTTTACACCCACATATATAATTTTTTTTGGTACCCGGGATAGCCCACTTAATAGTTTTAGGAGTGTATGTCTCTGATGATTCAAAGTGGGTACAACGTATTGGGCACCAAAATGGCATATTTATTTAAAAATTTCAATTTTCACTTTGTACATTAATTTTGGGGTCACTTTTGAGGGGTTTCCATTGTATTGATACTCTAGGGGCTCTGCAAATGCAATATGGTACCTGAAAAACTATTCCAGCAAAATCTGCCCTCCAAAAGCCAAATAGCGCTTTTTCCATTCTGAGCCCTGCCATGTACCCATACAGCAGATTACAACCACATGGGGAGTATTCCTGTATTCAGGAGAAATTTTCATGTCCCAATGTTAATAAAATTTGTGAAACGGCTGTGGGGTCAAAATGCTCACTATACCCCTTGATAAATTCCGTCAGGGGTGTAGTTTCCAAAATGAGGTCACTTTTGGGTGGTTTCTAATGTTTTCGTACTCTAGGGGCTCTGCAAATGAGACATGGTACCTAAAAACTATTCCAGCAAAATCTGCTTTTAAAATGCCAAGTGTAGCGCCTTCTCTTCCATGCGCTGCTGTGTGCCCAAAAATCAGTTTACACCCACATGTGGGGTATTTCTGTGCTCGGGAGAAATTGCACAACAAACAGATGTATTTTCTCCTTCAACCCTTTGTGAATGTGTTAATTTTAGGGCTAAATGAAAGTGTTATTGAAAAAAAAAAAAAAAAAAAAAAGGTCTATATTTCACCTCCATATTGTTTTAATTCCCGTGAAATGGTTAAAGGGTTAAACTTCCGAAATGCTCTTTTGAATTATTTGAGGGGTGCAGTTTTGAAAATGGGGTGATTTATGGGGGTTTCTAATATATACGCCTTTATAATCCTCTTCAGAACTGAAGTGGATCCTTCAGAAATTTTCTTGTAAATTTGGAAAATCACTGTTACACTTGTAAGCCGTCTAACATCCAAAATAAATTACAGGACGATTAAAAGATGATGCCGATATAAAGCAGAGATATAGTAAATAATATTTATTCATGTATTTTGGTGGCATGACTGTCTGAAAAGCAGAGCATTTCACATTTTGAAAATTGCGATTTTTTTTTTTCCAAATTTCCACCAAATATCCTAATTTTTTATAAATAAATATAAAAATATTGATCAATGTTTACCACTAACATGAAGTACAAGGTGTTATGAAAAAAAAAAAAAAAAAAAACTCAAACATCATTTGTGTAAGTTATAGCGTCTTAAAGTTATTGCCATATAAAAAGTGACACATCAGTTTTGAAAAATGAGGCCTGGTTCATAAGGCATTTTTAGGCCCGGTCCTTAACCGGTTAAAGCGTACCTCTAATTATAAAAACGTTTCATAAATGAATAGTACAGGTGAATATAAGTAACTTTGTAATATATCGTTTTAAAGAAATGGGTTCTCTTTTCCACCCTCAGGCCAAGTTATTAGGGTTTACAGGGGTAGGAGGAGTCTGCATGAAAAACACTCAAATCGCTGCAGATGCTACGCTTTGAATGAGAAAGCTCTTTGACACTGTTGTATGTGTGAGGCTGAATACAGAGACAAATCTAACAAACAAGCAGTCACATTAAAGATAAGGAGCAGGAAACATCTCCTTAATAAGATATATTACAAAGTTTATTATATTCACATGCAGTATTCATTTCTGAAAATTTGTTTATAACGGGAGGTACATTTTAAGTTCCCATGATATGAGTGATATGGTATGTCAACAAATCATTTTTTAAATACATTAGGTAAGTCATAGAAAACAGTTGGATTTATTATTTTTTTGTACTAACACAATGAAAAAGCAGTGGTTAAATTGAAGGGAACCAGTGATCAAATAATGCCACCATAACCTATGTTGAACTCTAAGGCTAAGGCCCCACGTAGCGAGCCACAGCCAAAAAATGCAGAGGAAAAGACCACGGCGGAAACACATTGTTTTTTTCTGCACCGTTTCTCACATTAAGTCCTTTCTGCCTCTATTACACCTATATAGAAAATTCCAGCATTTCCTGTAGGTATAATTGACATGCTGCGATTTACAAAAACGCAAGAATTTTTTAAATTTCAGCATTTCTGCTACAGATTTTTTTCTACAATGTGTGGATGATATTAGCCAGAATCCTATTCACTTTGCAGGTAATATAAAATGCATTGTTTTTTCGCAATGTGGGGCCCGGGCCTAAATCTCAGAAGTGGCTTAAAACTGGGTAGCACTCAATGTCCTGTGCTCAGCTTGGAAATATGTATTTGCTGGGTGGATCCCTGTCACCATGAAATGCTCCTTTAAGTGTTCCACTGTTTACTTACTTCTATCTTTTATAGATAGCACCTACATATACCGTAGTGCTTTACAGACATTAATCACTGTTCCAGGTAGGGTTCACAATCTAAAATTTCCTATGAAGGTGTCTTTGTAGTGTGAAGACGAAAATATATGCAAACATGGGAAGAACATAAAAACTCCATGCAGATGTTGTCCTTTGTCAATTGTGTTGAAAGGTAACAGGGCTAACTATCTGAGCATAGGGAGAGGCCTGTCAGTCATAGTCAGCTAGGTAGGGAAATACTTCTCCCCAAGCCTGGAAAATGACCCTGTCCATGACCCATTATTAAGTTTCCCTAAGGCTAGTTGCAGACAACTGTGTGTATTTTGTGGTCAGCAAACTACTAATTAGTGTTCAGTTTTTGTAATCAGTGTGTGTTCAGTGAACTAGTTTAGTCAAATATACTCAGTTAGCCTCTAAAAGGTATCGCCTGATTTCTTCACTCTTCCACTACTTTCAATGACTAACACGGTACAACATTATACTACTTTCAGTGAACTAGGTCAGCAAAAACAGACAGTGTCTTCAGTGTGTGATCCTAATTTGCAGATCCACCATAGGAAAAAAAAAAAACAAAAAACAAAAAAAACAAAAACACACAACTACACAGGTGACATCTAATGATATCCCTAGCTTGTCCGTGAAAACGGTTGGCATACTGATGACACACGGAGTACATCAGTGTACCGTCCTAGGTTTTTAGTCTCCCATAGGGTTCTATGGATGAGTCCGTTCCGCAAAATCTGAACAGACTAGGACATGTTCTATCTGATGTGGTATGGAATCACGGCTCGCACACTGATCAGTGAAAAACAAGGTCGTGTGCATGTACCCATAGAAATGAATGGGTCAGTGTACTATCCGCAAAATACAACGATAGCACACAGATCTTGCCCATGGTCGTTTGCAAGGGGCCTAAGTGTGTATTCACTTTACCCACGTTTTGCAAGCAACAAAAAACAGCCTGAAAAAAAAAAAAAAAAAAAAAAAAACTATTTTTTTTTCTGAGCTATTTTTTAATTCAGCAAATTTTAAAAGGTGTCCCACTGATTTAAATGGGATTTTGATTTTTTCAGTTTTCTTTTCTGCCTACAAATAGCGAAAGACTGCTGCTTTTCAAGTTGTTTTTGTGGCAAAAGCACCTTGAAAAGACCTCCAAAGAAAGCAGTGTAAACCCACCTTAAAATGTAGCAGTGCTTAACAGTTAGGCTAATTGCACACAACCTGAAAAGAGACAGCCGATGCAGGGGAGCCACACTGATGTCATCTGTGTGTCGCCCGTGCTTCTGCTGCCCCATTCATTCAATGAATAGGGGCTGCGGAAGCACGGCCGCGAAACCGGACAGGAATAGGACCTGTCCTGAGTTTTGTGGCCCGGACTGTCAGCCTGCACACTGATCCATGTAATACACAGTCATGTGTGTAGGGCGACAAAAAACCCAAACGGCACACTGACCTAGCCCACGCTCGTGTGCAAGGGGCCACATAGATTTTAATGGCGCATCGCTGCAGTACCCACAATCGCCGTTACAGTTTATACAGCAAGTGAGCAGCGCGGCTCGCGGTATCTAAACAATACTGTGAACTGCGCTATCTTGGTACCAGTGAGCTGCGGAGGTCACGGGTGTCGGACCCCCATAGATCTAATATTGATGGCTTATCCTAAGGATAGGCCATCAATATAAGAAACCAGATAACCCCTTTAACACTTTTACGTTTTATGCTCTTCAAACTACCATATCACCCATTCTGGCCTTCAGGACGTTCCAAACTTTTTCTTTGTTTTTTCTCTGCACTCTGGTAACTTTTTTATTTTCCCATCAATATAGTCATATTAACTTGTTTTTTTTGCATGACAAGTTATTTAATGGAACCCATTTTGGGGTAGAAATTAAAGTATTTTTTTGGGGGTTGATGGCAAATAGAAAACAACTAATTCTCATTTTTACAGCATTGACAGTATGATATAAATGACATGTTAAAATTATTCTACGTATCAGTACTATTACATGGACACCCAATTAAAGGTTTTTTTCTATTTTAATACTTTTGCACATTTTTTTTTTTTTTTTTTTAAAGGCTAAGGCCCCACCGTAAGCGAGCCGCAACCAAAAAGCACTGTAGGAAAAACAGCGGCGGAAACGCATTGCAGATTTGTCCCACAGCTCTTTTCACTTTCTGCTACATTTATACCTATACCGAAAACACCAGCGTTTCTGTAGGTATAATTGACATGCTGAGTGTGATGATAGAAGCATTGAGTATGTATTATTGTGTTTGCGTTGCTGTGTAGGTATTATTGTGTATCTGTTATTCTGTATGTATTATTACTTAATCCCGTTAGTCCTATATCGATATCTATATATATATATATATATATCCTTAGTGAATGTTTTGTTTTTGTTTGTGTTAACAATCCATCTCAGTGGTTTGTGTGTATACAAGGCGGAGGGGGTCAGAGGGGAATTTGCTTTTCTCTGGCTGTACACAGACATTCAGTTTTATTGTTTTACAATGTCCTAGTTCAGCACCAGAGAGAGGAAGGGGTTTAGTGCCACAGAGAGGAAGTGGGCTGCCACTGAGCTGACCTCCAGAGCCAGCAGAGACTCACAGCTTTAGGGTGGGTTCCTACTTTGCGCCCGGAGTCCGTCCGCCGCAAATCCGACCTAAATGTCGGAAAAAAGGATAGGGAAAGGATTGGGAAAGGTTTGAGACGGTTTGCTTAAAAACCCATTCACTTCTATGGGTTTCTAAAGCAATGTGAGGGTGTCCGATTGCACCCTCTGCGCCACAAAGCCGGTTTTTTTCATCGGAAACAAAGTCGGACTTTGTGTCTGACGAAAAAAAACGGCTTCGTGGCGCAGAGGGTGCAATCGGACACCCTCACATTGCTTTAGAAACCCATAGAAGTGAATGGGTTTTTAAGCAAACCGTCTCAAACCTTTCCCAATCCTTTCCCTATCCTTTTTTCCGACATTTAGGTCGGATTCGTGGCAGATGGACTCCGGGCGTGAGTGTGAACCCACCCTTACAAGGTAAAGAAACAGATTCCTCTTTTCCAGATAAAGATGAGTTGTCATCCCCCACTATAAGAGACTATAATACCTTACAAGTGATGTCACATGTGTAGAAGCCAGCTAAGTGTATATGTTCACACAGAGCTTTTTGCAGGATGATTTTGAGGCGGAATCGGCCTCAAAATCTGCCTTCCATTCATTTCACTGGGAGTCAGTAGCAGTTTTTTCCTCTAGCTGTTTTTTTTCATGACCCATCTTCAGGCGGATTCCGCCTTGAAAAACCCATTGAAATCAATGGGAGGCGGAATAAAACGACTTTTTTTGATGCAGTTTTTGATGTGTTTGATGCAGTTTTTTCAAAAACCGCATCAAAAACCGTTAGCGTTTTTTTAAAGAAACATTTCCAGGTTCATACAGAATGCAGGAGGAAAAAACGGTTTCCTAATTCCTGAAGCAGATTTTTTCAGCTTACAAAAAACTCCGTGTGAACATACCCTAAGAGAGCTGGGTGTGTCCATCTCCAACAAAAGATCTTCCAAGCTTCCAGAAACCACAAACTTACATATTATTCTATTTTTATCCCATTTTTTTTTAAGGCTATTTACAATATTGTGTTATTTTGTCAAATGTTCTTGAGATTATATAATTAAATATAATATATATATATATATATATATATATATATATATATACACACACACACACACACACACACATTGTTAAATTTAAGGTTAGTTTGTGTTTTTCTATGAACCCATTATCTTTTTTGAAGTGTGTTTGTGTCTGACTTTTGGAGAGATGCCAGTATATGTTAGCGCGCTTTCCACTGAGCGAGGGAATCAGTGGTAGCGTGTTTTTTGGGGCGAGATTTACGCTCTGTTTGCAGCCTGAGGGAATTGTTAGTGCAATATTGAGTGAGTGGAGTGCATTGACCCCTGACAGTCGCACTTCACATGCTAGGACAGCCCTACAAGACACTATATATATATATATATATATATATATATATATATATATATATATATATATATTTTTATATTTTTTTTTTTTTTTTTTTTCTGCAATGCGTGGGTGGATTAACCAGAATCCCATCCACTTTGCAGGTTCTGTAAAACGTAGAGTTTTTGCGCCGGTGTTTATGCTATGTGGGGCCATGACCTAAGGCTGAGGGCCCACGTTGCAGAAAAACAGCTTTTTTTCTGTTGCAGATTTTGCTGCATTTTTTTTTTTTTTTTAAGCTAAAGTTAGCAGTGGCTTCAAAAGTAATAAGAATCTCTTATACTTCTTCCTTCTATTCAATACTCTCCTTCTCAAAAACAATACAAAATCCGCCAAAAAAAACACACTAACAGCTTTTCGGCAACATGGGGGTCTCAGCCTAAAAAAAATATTTCCACATATTCTGAGAGCCATAACTAAAACTTTTTCAGTTAATCGTGCTGGGTTAAGGACATATTTTTTGAGGGACAAGCTGTAGTTTTTACCGGTACCCTTTCACAATGCATGTAACTTTTTGATCACTTTTTATTCCATTTTTATGGAGATGAAATTAACAAAGCCATCAATTTTTAGGTAATATTTATAAAAAAAAAAAAAAAATTAACACCACTTACCATACAGGTTAAATAAAATGTTAACTTTCTAGTGCAAGTTGTTATGGACTCAGAGATATTTATCGGATGCTCATTTTTTTTTATTAACATAATAAACCTGTGTGAGAGTAAGCACTTTATTTGTATTTTTTTTTTTTTTTTTTTTACCTAAAAAAGTTTCACTTTTTTTTTTAATCAGTCCAAGAAACTCATTAGATATAGAATTTTTTAAAATTATTTTATTAACAATAAACTTATGTGAGAGTAAGCAATTTTGTCTTTTTTTAACCTTAAAAAACATTTTTTACATTTTATATATTTTTTTTTCTTTTATGATCAGTCCCTCTAGGACACTTGAACATTGATCAATTCTATCAGTTGTATAATATTATAGCTGTCAGTTTTAACAACAAGCAGTCTGTTAGAAAATAGGCTTACATACAAGGCAGACCTGGAAGCTACTCTCAGGCCTCCTGAAGGTGTGCCAAAATCCCATCTGTGTGTGTCTCCCAGCTCTTGCTGCTAATCGAGAAAGTACCATGGCAGGGAATAAATCTCCTTGACATATATACCCATCATGGAGAACTATATACAGTGGGTAAGAAAAGTATTCAGACCCCTTTAAATTTTTCACTTTTTGTTTCATTGCAGCCATTTGCTAAACGCAAAAAAGTTCATTTTATTTCTCATTAATGTACACTCAGCACCCCATCTTGACAGAAAACAAAAAAAAAAAACAGAAATGTAGATATTTTGCAAATTTGTTAAAAAAGAAAAGCTGAAATATCACATGGTCATACGTATTCAGACCCTTTGCTGTGACACTCATATTTAACTCACATGCTGGCCATTTCCTTCTGATCCTCCTTGAGATGGTTCTACTCCTTCATTGGAGTCCAGCTGTGTTTAATTAAACTGATTGGACTTGATTAGGAAAGGCACACACCTGTCTATATAAGACCTCACAGCTCACAGTGCGTGTCAGAGCAAATGACAATCATGAGGTCAAAGGAACTGCCCAAGGAGCTCAGAGACAGAATTGTGGCAAGGCACAGATCTGGCCAAGGTTACAAAAGAATTTCTGCAGCACTCAAGGTTCATAAGAGCACAGTGGCCTCCATAATCCTTAAATGGAGGAAGTTTGGGATGACCAGAACTCTTCCTAGACTAAGAGCCTTGGTGAGAGAGGTAAAGAAGAACCCAAACATCTCTGGAGCTCAGCCACAGTGATCCAGTAGGGAGATGGGAGAAAGTTCCACAAAGTCAACTATCACTGCAGCCCTCCACCAGTCGGGGGCCTTTATGGCAGACTGGCCCAAAGGAAGCCTCTCCTCAGTGCAAGACATATGAAAGCCTGCATAGAGTTTGCCAAAAAACACATGAAGGATTCCCAGACTATGAGAAATAAGATTCTCTGGTCTGATGAGATGAAGATTGAACTTTTTGGCGTTAATTCTAAGCGGTATGTATGGTGAAAACCAGGCACTGCTCATCACCTGCCCAATACAATCCCAACAGTGAAACATGGTGGTGGCAGCATCATGCTATGGGGTGTTTTTCAGCTGCAGGGACAGGACGACTGGTTGCAATTGAAGGAAAGATGAATGTGGCCAAGTACAGAGATATCCTGGAAGAAAACCTCTTCCAGAATGCTCTGGACCTCAGACTGGGCTGAAGGTTCACCTTCCAACAAGACAATGACTCTTAGCACACAGCTAAAACCACAAAGGAGTGGCTTTGGAACAACTCTGTGACCATTCTTGACTGGCCCAGCCAGAGCCCTGACCTCAACCCAATTGAGCACCTCTGGAGAGACCTGAAAATGGCTGTCCACCAACGTTCACCATCTAACCTGACGGAACTGGAGAGGATCTTCAAGGAAGAATGGCAGAGGATCCCCAAATCCAGATGTGAAAAACATGTTGCATCATTCCCAAGAAGACTCATGGCTGTACTAGCTCAAAAGGGTGCTTCTACTCAATACTGAGCAAAGGGTCTGAATACTTATGACCATGTGATATTTCAGTTTTTCTTTTTTAATAAATTTGCAAAAATATCTACATTTCTGTTTTTTTTCCTGTCAAGATGGGGTGCTGAGTGTACATTAATGAGAAATAAAATTAACTTTTTGGCTTTTAGCAAATGGCTGCAATAAAACAGAGTGAAAAATTTAAAGGGGTCTGAATACTTTCCGTACCCACTGTATATACACCTATCATGGAGTTAATATTACACAATCTGGTGTAATGAAACAAATATAAGAAATTGAAGACTTGACAACAATTAAAAGAAAAAAACTCACCCAATATCTATCAGTGGTGCCTTCCCTTTCTCTCGCTTGTAACATATGAACAGCTCTGGACTCTTCAGACTGCCATGATTGAGATTTGCCTGAAGACCACTTGGCGTGAGTTCAATACATGTGTATCCCTCAGGTACTGCCTCAGCAGCTGTCCGGTTGATGATCGCAATATCTGTGATTGGAGCTTTGGGACGACCTGCTTTGGTCTCTAAGCGAGCCACATCATGGTCCAGGAGTTTAGAGGTTTCTGTCAGTCCTGCCACTACAAAGTAATCTGCAACACGGAGACCTTTATCTTCCATCATGTCTACAGATGGCTGCCTACAATACAAGTGCAAAAAAACAAAAGTTAAAAAAGGCACTGTATACCCGTACAACACAATACAGAATGTCAGTGCCAGGCCTGTACAGTTATATAGTGTGTTTATGCATTAAAGGGGTATTCCTATGAATATAATTATATCTATATTTGTAGATAATTAAAAGTTAAACTTTTTTGCAAATATAAGTAGTTAATTCTGCAGAGTTTTAAAGATTTCCTCTAACCATCTTAGTGGTGACATCTGTTGTCTTGATCAGTTGCCAATGGATACGACCACAAATGCAGAAACTTTCTATGGTCTGGGACTTGTCAGGAACTCAGCCATGATTTTCTTATTGTAGCTGGGTTATCAGGCAGGGACACTACATGTATCAGAAGATATCCCGGCCACAATAAGGAAATCATAGCTTATTTTCTGACCTTAGAAAGGTCCTGCATTCATGGTCGTATCCACTGGAAACCGATCAAGACTTGGTACCACAAGATATTGAGAGAAAATCTTTAAAATTCTGCAAAATGTTTAATTACTTAGATTTGCAAAAAAGTTTAACTTTTAGTTATCTACAAACTTAAAAATGGTTAGGTTTGTGGGAATACCCCTTTAAGTGAGATGATAGCATATGTAACAATCGGCAATATATTCTTACAAAAGTGCCATAATATGCACATAACCATCCATGCAAATACACATTTAATCATACAGATGCCTACACAAGCATGTCCAAAAGTAACAGAAATTCAGTCAATTGCTGAACATAAATATCACTTACTAAAGTGACTTGGGACCCTTTCCTATACATTAGCAGATTTAAGTGGAGTAACTAATACACTGAAGACTCAGCCATGCATGCCCCACTGCACCATTTAGCTAATTTGAATATATAATAAAAGCTTTATTTCTGCAAACTGTGATATAACTAAAGCACAGGTCAGGGATTCCAACACTAGGGCCCCCACAGATCAGCTGTTTGAAGAGACCGCAGATTTTAGGTTTTCACAGAAATGTAACCTCTTGTGAGCATGGCCCTCACTCCTATTTGATATGTTTATTTTTTTGTCACATTGTAATGTCTCATGTGTCCTCTGATTTGTAAAGTGCTACGGAAAATGTTGGCGCTATAAAAACAAAGTTATTATTATTAAGACAATACACAGCTCCATACATTCGTGTGGCAGCTGGGGAATGCTATAGCAGCTCTACCCATTCAGGGTGGGTTCACACCTGCGTTTGAGTCCGTCCGCTGCCAATCCGAGTGAAAATGTCGGGGAACGGGATAGGCATCGGATACCGACAGGTTTGTGACGCATTGGTTAAAAACCCATTCATTTGAATGGGTTTTTAAAGCAATGCGCGGGTGTCCGATTGCACCCTCTGCACTGCAAAGCCGTTTTTTTTTCGTCGGACACGAAGTCCTGCATGTCCGACTTTGTTTCCGACGAAAAAAACGGCTTTGCAGCGCAGAGGGTGCAATCGGAAACCCGCGCATTGCTTTAAAAACCCATTCAAATGAATGGGTTTTTAACCAATGCGTCGCTAACCTGTCGGTATCCGATGCCTATCCCATTGCCCGAGATTTTCACTTGGATTGGCAGTGGACGGACTCAAACGCAGGTGTGAACCCACCCTTACTTGCAAACAGGCCATGTGACCAATGAATGTGGCGTCATATGGCCTGTGAAGTGAGAGTGCAGCTAAGTATAGGACATCAATTAATGCCCAGAAAACCCCTTTAAGGCTGAGAACCCAAGTTGCAGAAACGCATCTTTTTTTTTGTTGCAGATTTTGTTGTGGTTGAGCCAAAGGCAGGAGTGGATTGAACAGAACGTAGAAGTAGAAGTACTTCCATAACCGGGGCTCTCATCATCACATATAGGATTTCCAGTCAGATATTTGTTTTTCATGTGTTTTTACTTGGTCATAATAACCCTTCTGGCTCCAGGAAAGTAGTATTTCTGCTCTGTACCAAGACCCTTTGATCCCCAGAGAGTCACTGACACAGGCCTTTGTTTGCACAAAAGTGCTAACCTCGTTATAACAGCAGGGGGACATTCTAGAGATGTGGATTGGGAGACCTCTAAGCAAACAGAAAGCAGCCTCTCTGTATTGGGCCACAGTACAAAGGGAATATGATTTTATGACAATATTTCCCCAGTGGAACAGCCTATCGTCACACCGATAAATTCTTTGGGTGCGCCAGACAGAGACGAGCACCTTAAATCTAAACTCAGTACCATGGGGCGCAGGGAAAAGGTCCAGACACTGATCTCCTTACCCAAAGGGGATTGGGGTGTCATTCTTGGTGTCTACACAATGGGGGATCTCGCCACGAGCCCTATCATACCCCTTGTTTTACCCTAAGGTAATCAGGCAAGGAAATATAAAGAATCAAGGTTATTGGGATTTCAGGATGGAAACTTCCCCTCCTAGTGACATCACTCAGGGAGGAGACTGGGAGAGTTATATGGTCTCCCCTGAGAGACAAAGTTTTCTATCCTGGGAAATTGTAAAGATACATGCTCTGTAACTTGCTTAAGGAAGTGCCCTGAGGCCTAACACATGGAGGCTCAAAGAACCAGATCACAAACTCGTTCAGGGTAATACTTTTCTCTTTTAATTCCATTTTATTTTCTGTACTGTATTTTGCTTTTACCTGTATTTGCTTGATAATCCATTGATGTGTATTTCTGTATATGTTAGTGGCTAGTTCCGACCCACTCGGGTTAATAAATATATAAAATTTATAAAGCTCGTTTCATATTATCCTATGAACCCGG
Source organism: Leptodactylus fallax (assembly GCA_947044405.1). Lineage (NCBI taxonomy): Eukaryota > Metazoa > Chordata > Amphibia > Anura > Leptodactylidae > Leptodactylus > Leptodactylus fallax. The sequence continues at coordinate 4,695,817 of CAMRHE010000096.1, forward strand.
TCCACTGACAGCGTGTGAGTGGGAGGTAAAGAAGGTTAATAGCAGGTGTGCCAAGCAGCTTGGCAAGGCGATATTCTTCACACTAAATATTTCCCATTCCTTTTGTGGCCATTCTTGGCTTTGGCTCAAAAAAACGCAACAAAATCTACAACAAAGATGCATTTCCGCAACATGGGGCTTCAAATTAAAAGTTTATGAATTGTTCTACACTCCACTTCTACATGGACAAATCAGGTGGTAGACTCCTTTTAAAACTAGGAAAATCGCTATAAGGCAGATCCTGTTTATTTAATGCAAGATATTGGTAACGAAGTAATTGTAATATCCCTATAGGCTAAGGCCACATGTAGAGACTCACAGCTAAAGAAAAATTGGAAAAAAGCAAAGAAACATTTGAGGTTTTTTTTCTCTACAGTTCTTCTTCCCCTATTAAATATATAAGGAAAACATTTGTGATTCTGCAGCTGAAATTAACACACTCCATTTTTAAAAATGCAGCTTTTCAGCAGTTTTCTTTATCCTATATCACTACTAACAGCAGAGGTCGAGATAAGGATTTAACCACATGCTTTTTTGATTCCCCTACTTTTTTTTTCGTTCACAGAGCCATATGAGGGGCTTAATGTTTGCAGGACATATTGTTCTTCATAATGGTACCATTTATTATTCTGTATAATGTACTGGGAATTTTGGAACAAAAATTCAGAATTGGGAGGAATTACAGGCTTTGTTTTTACGTTGCTCACTGTGCAACCAAAATGCAATGTCACCTGTATTCTATGTTTCAGTACAATTCCAGGGATACCAAATTTATAGTTTTATTTACATTTTAACCCCTTAACAAAAATACCAAACTTTGCAAAAATAATTTTTTTTTTAACCCCTTCCCGACATCCACCATACTATTATGGCAGATGCCAGGTCTTTAAAGATGGTGGGCCCTCTGCTGTAGAGCGGCTGCCATAGCTGTAATGTACAGAAGAGCCCTGGAGCTAATGCCCAAAATTAGAGTCCACTCTGATAGTGGGCACTGCTGAGGGTGAGGGCCCCCCCCCCCCCCCCAAAAGTGTTAAAACTGCCTGGATCGGCCTCATGCCTTTTCCTTTGCAGGCCGTTTCCCGTGCAGTGAGAACGCAGGAGCTGACCTGTTCCTATGACAGCTGGGAGCTCCCAGGCTTGTCATAGGAATATTACTATTGAGTTTGCTCTATGACCAGTCTCAATAGTAATGTAGCAAATCAAACAATTGCAGGTTCAAACCCCCTAGGGGGGCTTATTAAATAGTAAAAAAAAAAAAAAAAAAAAAGTTTTAAAAATATAAAACAAACAGTTAAAATCTAAAAAGTTTAAATCACCCCCCTTTCCCTAGAATGCATATAAAACTAAAAAAATGACCGTGAAACACATACACATTTAGTATCCCTGTGTCTGAAAACGCCCGGTCTACAAACTTAGACCAGGTGAACGCCATAGTGGGGGGGGGGGGAAGCTGTAAGGAACGCCCCCTTTGACAGTACAAGGCTATGGAAGAGTACAGTCATTTGGGGGCATTCCTCACAGCCCAGCGATGATGCTAGGCTGTAAAGGCTGCCATTCTGACAGTGGGGAGATATTGGTCCCAAAATTAAAGGCACCAATATCTCCAGCATCAGGCACAAACCGGGAAAGCCAAAAGTGTGCTGAATTCAGCACAATGTCGACTTTCTAGCGGTATACAATATGGCACATCGATGAGGACATGAAAGGTCCTCTTTAAAGTACATAAGAGCTTGCTCTTAGCAGGCACAAATTTCAAATTCTGCTGCGTTGAAAGCTAAAGATGTGTCACAGTTATTAAAAGTCAAGCGCCTTTGCTAAGCCACGAAACTCTAGCCACTGTAAAATGATACAGATTTTCTACATTGAAATTCTCATTCCCACTGGAACATACCTTGGCGAAGATGGAACTGATCAGCAGGAGGTTAACCCTGTACTCACTGCAGGATTTCTACATAACTGTTTGTGACAGAATCACCCAGAAAATGTTAACCACTTATCAGTAATTCGACTTTCCAGATCCCAGAACAGCACCCCTACTTCTTTTCTGGTGCCATCATGGGACATTTAATGTTTTAGTGTCCTTTTAATAAATTTCACCTTTTGTGTACTGACACAAAGAAGAGTGTTTTTTTCATGAGACAAACAATCAAATGTACGGGCTGAAAACAAAATATCAGCTTTGCTATATTAAAGCTACCTATATTAAATGCAGATACCCTCCTAAACCAGTGGATATCCATGGGACGGGCATCGAGATTGTCAACGCCTATAAGTACCTGGGTGTGCTCCTCAATAATAAGCTGCACTGGGCAGATCACATGGAGGTCCTGCACAGGAAGGGCCACAGTAGGCTCTACCTGGTTAGGAAGCTGAGAGCCTTTGGTGTCCTGGGGGCACTTCTTAAAGCTTTTTTCAACTCAGTAGTGGCATCAGCCATCTTCTTCGGAGTGGCCTGCTGGAGAATAGCATATCAACTAGGGATAGGAATAGACTCGACAAGCTGATTAGGAGGGCCAGCTCTGTCCTTGGGAGTCCCCTGGACCCTGTGCAGGTGGTGGGTGACAGAAGGATACTGTCCGTGGTGAGCTCCATGCGGGAGAATAACTCCCATCCCATGCATGAGACCGTGATAGCGCTGAGCAGTACTGTCAGTGACCGACTACTTCACCCAAAGTGTGAGAAGGAGCGTTATCGGAAGTCATTCCTCCCCGCTGCGGTTAAGCTGTACAACCATCACCAACCTAAGCAGAGATCACTCCATACAGAGAACTGAAAGATCTCTGTGATATCCCCTCTGCTACTTTTTTTTTTTTTTTTTTTTTTTACCTGTACCTACTGTCACTGTAATGTCTCTACCTTGGAGTGTTTTGTATTGTATTTTATTTGTATTGCATATCTCTGCTGCTGTAACAAACTGAATTTCCCCATGGTGGGACTATTAAAGGATTATCTTATCTTATTATGTAATTATGACCACATATATTAGGCAACTGTAAGTTAAAGGAATTTCCCGAGAGTTACATATTGATGACCCGTCCTTAGTATAAGTCATCAAAATGTGATCGGTGAGGTTGAACACCCAGGACCCCATAGATCAGCCCGACTCCTGCTCTGACTCATTTATTAATGGCTGACAGCCGTTTTCAGACAGAAGCATTAAAACTCCTCTAATTCATAAGCAAAGTAGTGATTGAATTCCTATGAAATGAACTGTGTAACAAGCTATACACAATATGTGATTAATTATACAATAGTGATAATTGGAAAAAAATTTAAAATAACAAATCTCCAACTTCGCTGCCCCGCTGTTTTGCAATAATTTCTAAACCTGTGGCAGTACATGACCGTCCCCAGGACACAAAAAATGAAAGTTTCTATTTACTGATAGCAAACAAAGATTTTTGATACAGGAGGTATAATGGAAATTTGTATAATGTTTTCATTATACAAAGAATAACATTTATTAGTTGAAAATGTAATGGCTGTAAGGTCAGGCCCACAGACAGGGTGGTGCTGTTTTTAAGTCTTTTCTTAGTATAAAGTAGGGCTGGGCGATTAATCGAAAAATAACTGATATCGAACATAAACCAGGATAACCAATGTGATTTTGTTCATGGTTATTTTGGTTTGCTTATTACAATATTTGCGAGGCTCCACCTGCACTGACTTCAGGGACCTCTAATCCTCAGTGGTCCTTGACGTCAGTCAGACAAGCAGAAGAGAGGGAGAAGCGCCGGAGCCCAGGAGAGGTCAGTAACACTTTTTTTTTTTTTTTAATGTCTCAACACCTCCCCTGAGCCTCCGCTAATTATTACTCCGGGGTCCCCAAACTATAATAGCAGTTCTGGTTCGGGCATGCAGGGTCCGAACAAAACTGCTGGGCGAATCTTGCGAGGTTCGCCCAACACATCCTCATACTGTAAAAGGGGCATGGTTTAAAAGGGCCATGACCTAAATAATTGTCATTAATCGTAATCGAAGTAAAATGCCTGATTAATCACTATTTTGATTTAGGTCACAAATCGTCCATCCCATACAGTTTAATAAAAACTTATATAATCTTGGATTCACACATGGAGATTTTTTTTTTCTTTTGTGTGCTTTCAAACACAGAAAAGGATACCAAAGAGAACAGTTCCCTCTTTTGTTGTTTCAGATGTACTCCTTAGTTTTGCATATTTGAATCTGCCCTAAAGGTATGTTCCAGTGGGAATGAGAATTTCCATGTAGAAAATCTGCAGCATTTTACAGTGGCAGCAAAGCAGATTTGACATTTTCAAAAACGTCATCCACATGCTAAAGAGTGAAATCTGAAGTACATCCACAACATTAACAAAATCTGCAACAAAAAACCCACTCCATTGTATTTTTCTGCTGCAGATTTCCAGCACTTATGCCACAGATTTTCTTTGCAGCATTTTAATCCAGTGTGGACATATCCAAAAGGAAAAAATATGAATGGGGTGGAATTAGAAAATACTTAAAGGGGTTGCCCGGGATAAATTAAACACTAAACTAAACCCTCTCCCCCTGCCTAACTTCTAATTTACTTAATTTCTATATCTATAATCTATATTTACCCATATCCCTGGGGTAGTCATTTGACCACCCCCCCCCCCTCCCTCCCGGTTATACTCACCTGTCTTCAGTCTTCTAGCACGAAGTGTTACTTCCTTCCGGAGCCTACGCAATAGAGCTCTATTGTACACTCACCGGTAGAAGTGAAGAGCGCCTACCACGCATGTGCAAGAAGTCCACAGAAGAAGGAGCCAGCAGGAGAGAAGAAACTGATCTCCAGGACACAGAAGACAGGCAAGTATGATGGGGTAGGGGGGTGGGCCGAGTTAGGTAGGTAGGGCTAGTAGTCCGAGGGCTAGTAGTCCGTGGGCTAGCTAGGGAAACAGGGAGAGGGAGTTCATGGTAGTTGTAGGCTAAGACAGCAGGAAGCTAGCCATGTAAACAAATGCAGAGGATGCCAGGCACTTTGGTGCAATTATTAACCCATTAATAGCACTAACAGACTTTTTTTTAAGTTTTTTTGCCCGGAAAACCCCGTTAAAAACTTAATTTGCACCATTTTCTTACGCATTTTGTTTTCACTGTGTTCATTATGTTATAAAAATGACATGTTCCTGAAATTCTTTAGGCTGGCACGATTACAGAGATACCAAATTTATATGGTTTGTTATTTTTTAATATCTTTACAAAAATCCAAAACTTATTTTAGTTGCCATATTCGACACTTTTTTTTTATTTTTCCATGTACGTAGGTATGAAAGGTGTCCCTTTTTGTGGCACAAGATATAGTTTTTATTTATATTATTTTGGGGAATGCACATTGTTTTGATCACTCTTTATGTAAGGGCCGCTTCACATCTGCGTTCAGCTTGGATAATGGGGTCCGTGTGGTTTCTGAATGAAGCAAGTGGAGAGAAAAGTGCTGCAAACAAAGTCTATGGGGTCCGCGGGTTTCCTTAGGTAACTTCTTTTTTTATGTGTATAGGTTTCCATTCGGGAGGTCCCCAGGCGGACTCCCCGAATGGAAAGCCGAACACAGATGTGAACCGGCCCTAATTTATTCTGGGAGGCACAAAAAAAGTGATTCTGCTATATTGACCTTTTTATTGCTACAGTGTTTGCTGTATATTTATAGTCCGAGCACTTTCGGACATGGGAATGCCCACTTTATTTTTTTTATTTGAGATCTAGGGAAAGAGGAGATTTTATTTTTTTTGAAGTTTTAAATATTTTTGATCCAGCAAGCATTAGTTCACTTGTATTGCAGTCTATGTGAGATTTGTAGTATAATTATTGAGACCTGCCACAGGCAAAGCCTCAATAGTTATATTCCTATGACAGACCAGGGAGACTTCACAATGCTCCAGGCCATTATAAGAAGCGGTCAGCTACGCACATAGGAGCCTTCCCAGAGGATGAATGGTACAAGTAGTGTGGGGGAAAGCACCAGCTGGAATCAGGTGCATAGCTGCTCTAAATGCCCATGGTCAGAAAAAAAAAAATTCTACGGGTATGTTCACACGTAAGAATCCGTGGCAGATTCCGCCCCAAATCTGCCTCCCATTGTTTTCAATGGGAGGCAGAGATTGCAGAAGGACATAAAATCCGATTCCACAGCTCAGGAGTAGCTGCCAATTAGGCCCATTCATCCTAGCCTAATCAGCAGAGGAAAGCCGCCACCACGACGCACTGCATCGGCATTCCGTTGTGTCTATACCGTGGTTGAATACGGCGGCAGAAAATGAAGAGGAATTTTTCTTCATTTTCCACTGTGTAAACCTAGCCTAATAGTACCACAGATGTTGGCAAGGTGTTAAAATAAAGCAGTTGAGTAAATAAAACAGGAAATAGCAGAAGAATATTTTACTAAGATCATTACTTCAATAATTTACTATTAATAACAACTATTAAAACGTCTCAATCTAGATGACATTCTTGTGATTAAATTTCTTCTCAGCTTCTACTAGTCCCTGATGCTTTCTGCCCTTGGCACCACTTAGGCAGGTGATTCAGCCTTCCAGGAAGCTCAGGTGATAAACAAGGATTTACAGCAACTGTACACGCATTGCAGTTAAAGTGTAATGTTACTATACATTATGCTTCTAAGGGGGCGTTCACACTACCGTTGGTGACCGTTGCAAGATTTTAGCATCAGACACTAGCTGAACCGTCAGAAATCCATTAAAATTTCCATTCATTTCAATGGGTTTTTATATTGTGTCCGTTTACACCCAATCCGCCAGAAGTCCGCTTTTTTTTTTCCCGCGGACAAAAAATCCTACATGCAGGACTTTTTTGTTCGTTTGGAAAAATGGATTCTTGACAGACAGCAAGTGTCTGTTATTTTTTTAACATTGAAGTTTATGGGTAACGGACAGTAACTGATAGCCTTCCGTTATTGTCCATTATTTTATGTCCGTTTTTTTTCTGCGCATGCTCAGAAAGCAGAAACAAAAAAAAAATATGGACAGTGTTAAAAAAACGGACACTAACTGATGCTAATGGTGTCCGCTTTTTTTTTTTTTTTTTTTTGTTTGTTAACGGACACCTTCATGACGGAAGCCAACGGTAGTGTGAACCCTGCCTAAGGGCTTATTCACATGCTCACTTTCAGTAGCATGTAATTATGGATAGCACACAATCCTGCTCTATTTTTGGGTTGTGTGTTGTCTGTGGTTTATCTGTTTTTCTAAGTATGAATAGTTGCCCTGTCAAACTCAAAATTCACCAAAAGGTACATTAAAATAGGTTTTCTAAAGCAGGAATTCTCAATAGGTTTAGGACTTGGGCCTGAAAAATCAATCTGTTGTGATGTCGGGGTATCTTCAGCAAAAAAAAAAAAAAAAAAAAAAAAGTGCCAAACAAATGCTACTGTGCTGTACACATAATATCCTCAACCAATAGCAAATAAATGCAACAGTACTGCACATATCATCTGTAACCACACCAAATACCGCATTGCAGGGAAAAATATCTCCCCAAATACCAGCTTCCAGCAGATAATACCTCCCAGAAGGGTTAAACACTAACAGTAAAATTCTCCACATTGAAGTGCAACATCTCACACTACCAGTGCCAAACAAGTACCACTATGCAGGATAAAATACCTAAGCAGAAGTGTCAAACAGCATAGTACAGGATCACTGGTAGCAGCATTGCCCCCTAACCTATCCCTCTCCAAATGGGAGGTACAAGTCTTCCCCTTTCCTCCTCCAGCCCATTGGCAGCAAAATTCTCTGCAAACAAAACCTTCCACACTTGCAACAAATCGTTCCCTAATTCCACCCTTCCCATAATGTCAGGAACCTCTCCACAACAGAGACCAGTTTATGATGCTCTTTACAGAGCCTGTCATCACCGGTCCTTCAGCCTGTCTAGCCACAGAATCTGCACTGATAACTCAAGACTGAAATGATCAGTGTAGTTTCTGTTTTAGAGTCCTTGCTTTGTACCAAAGCTGACACTGGCACGAACCTGTGCGTCTCAGTTTGAGAAGCACTGTTCTAGACTAAACAACATCTTTAAATTCAGTTGTTTCAAAGGATATAAAAACAGATATCATAGGTACCCTTTAAGCCAGGGGTAGGCAACCTTCGGCACTCCAGCTGTTGTAAAACTACAACTCCCAGCATGCATACTTGCTCTGCTGTTCTTGGAGGTGAATGGAGCATGTTGGGTGTTGTAGTTTTACAGCTGGAGTGCCGAAGGTTGCCTACCCCTGATTTAAGCTGTCCACTGATACTAGATTTTTGCTGATGTTACATTAAAATAATCTCAGATCCATAAACCAACCACTTCTCAATTCAATTTCTGTCTAGATGCAGCAACTACCTTCAGTGGAATGCAAAAGTCTGGACACACTCGGTCGAAATTAGTTACTGTGAACAGTTAAGCAAGTCGAAGATGAAATGATCTCCAAGTGGCATACAATCAAAGATGAAACACAATTTAACATTTTAAGCAATATCAGAAGAGTCATCAGAAGAAAACCTCTCCTGCGTCTTCACCACAATATACAGCATCAGAAGTTTGCAAAAGAACATCTAAACAAGTCTGTTGCATTTTGGAAACAAGTCCTGTGGACCGATCAGGTTAAAATAGAACTGTTTGGCCACAATGATCAAAGGTATGTTTGATGAAAAATGGGCACATAGTTTCAGGAACATAACACCTCTCCAACCATTAAGAATGAGGGTGGATCAGTCATGATTGGCTCTTGTGTTACAGCCAAAGGCATGGGGAATATTTTATGGCTAGAGGGAAGAATTGATTCAATGAATTTCCAACAAAATCTGGAAACAAACAACACCATGTGTGTAAAAAAAAAAAAAAAAAATTGAAAAGAGGATTCTACAAATGGATAATCAGCCAAACACACACCTAAAAATCCACAATAAACTACCTAAAGAAAGTGCAAGCTTAAGGTTTTGTCATGGCCCTCCCAGTCCCCTGATCTGATCATCAGTGAAAATTTGTGGATAGACCTAAAAAAAAACAATGCATGCAAGCTGGCCCAGGGTGCTACTAGGTACTAATCATGCAGCGGACCCAAAGATTTGCTTCGGGGTTTTTTTTGTTTTTTTTTAAATTTTGAAAATGCTCCTGCTGCTCAGCCCCAGCTAGTTGACCGATCTCTCTCTGCTCTGCCTCAGCACACAGCACTAACTACACCAGGGGTCGGCAACCCCCGGCACGCGCGCCAAGAGCGGCACGCGATGCTTATTTCCCTGGCACGGCAGCCCGAGACCTCACCCAGCAGTTTCGATCGGACCAAACACGGCTGAAACAAAACTGCTATTATTATACTCGGGGGAGTCTCTTCAGACCCCACAGTATAACAAGCGGAGCCCCCGGGGAGATGATCAAACATAAAAAACAATGTTACTCACCATTCCACGCTCCGCAGCCGCTGTGTACTCTTCGAGCGCTTCTCCCTGAAGTCAGCTGACAGGGCCTCAGGTGTCACGTCTGCGTCTGGCGTCATTACGCATAATGACGTGATGTGACCCCTGAGACCCAATGAACGGTCGCTGACTACAGGCAGAAGCGCCCGAAGAGAACACAGCAGCTGCGGAGCGTGGAATGGTGAGTACATTGTTTTTTTTATGTTTGTCACCTCTCTTCGCCCTCCACTTATTATACTCTATAATAGCTAGTGAGTGACACAAATTGGAATATTATAAAAGTTAGAATATTATACCGTGTGCAGGGACCGCTGTGGGACATAATACCGTGTGCAGGGACCGCTATGGGACATAATACCGTGTGCAGGGACCGCTATGAGACATAATACCATATGCAGGAGCTGCTATGGGACATAATACCGTGTGCAGGGACTGCTATGGCTGTGGGACATAATATCGTGTGCAGGGACCACTAAGGAACATTATTCTGTATAGCGGTGTGTTTTCTGTATTAAGGATGTGTTTTTGCACAGAAAACTCAGGCTTTTTTTTTTTTTTGTGCAAAAATGCACCAGTTTTACATCGAAGTAAAAGTTCCAGTGGCCTAAGAATATAGCTGCATCCAGAAACATAGTGTGTTTTCACCATAAGGATGCTGCCATACGGTGCTCCTGGACACGTACATTTACCACTAATTGCGGGATGCACATGTACTTTCATTGCTTCTAATCGGAAAGTACAGGTGCGTCCCAAGAAATAGCAGTAAACGCATGTGTCCTAAAGCATCTTGTGGCAGCACTCCTGTGTTATGGTTTGTGGTATATGACTTTAGTTTAGGGGTCGTCAGACTTACAATTATTGACCGGCACTCCGAGTACCTCATCTCTGATTTTTTAATTAAAATCGGCACGCCGAAGAAAAAAGGTTGCCTACCCCTGAACTACACTGTGTGTGTGTCTGATGATGACTTACTGCCCCCAACTGAAGCCAGCATTCTTCATTTCCAGGTGCAGTGTCATCATCAGAAAAGCACAGTACAGTTAGTACTGTGTGCTGAGACAGAGGAGAGAGATGTCAATCAATTACCAGGGGCCAAAGCTGCTGAGCGGCATTTAGCATCAGCTGAAGCCCATGGATGGCAAGCAACGAACCCCTAAAGCCCCTTTCTGCCATTTGCAGCAGCCCTGAATAAGAAATACATCATTGTAAACTATGCTGACGGCCCTACAATGTACTGTGATTAGTTTATATCTCAATTTTTTGCTAACAAACTTTAAAACCCCAGGTGCAAGGGAACCTGCATAGCAGCGGCCACATGCAGACAAAACTCTGACAGCAATGGGGCTGCCAATAAATGCAGTGGTTTAACGTGAGATCATTGGTGACTGGAGTTTTGTCCACATATGGCTGATTGACCTCAGTGGTCACATGTGGCAGGGACTTCCGCCACAGGAAAACAGGGTGCTGGAAGAAAACACCAGGACCAGATCGCACTGAGAGACACTGGAGCAACGGGGACAGGAGTGCATGTTGTGTGTGTGTGTGTTTTTCACCTTCCCTGGCCTAATAAAAAAATAAAATAAAATAAAAGTAATTTATTTTTCTGAAGTTGTTAGCCTTTTCAAAGCAAGAGCAACACAACACAGATTTTTTTTTTTCTGCTGGAAATTCTGCAGTGTGTTAATGTCTGCCACGTGATTGGCTGCAACAGTTAGTGCGGCCACGAAGGCCAGTAACTGGTTGCAGTGCTCACATCCCATTGACCTGACACCCAAAACAAATTGGAAAGTCCATACAAACAAAAACAGTATAAAACAAAAATAAAGCCCAAACAAAATCCATGTAATCATATTGTAGGTGTGTAGTGTATCCAGCACAGCTGATACAACTGGCACCCCGGACTGGGAAATGCACTGCCAAACGCAGTAAGCGTCACTGTATCTTCACGTGACCTAGCTGTGTACATACTGTACATGGCTAACTCTGTAAACGTCATGTGCCAGCTCCAGCCTGGGTGTAAGCAGACACCCGTTACTGGGTGCAATGTCAGGTAACCTGATCCACACAAACACTGCGCCTCGCACAGCCACATTATATTATCTGCTAACAAAGAACACAACGTAAAGTCAACTTTAACAACACAATAACGATATCTTACAGATTTAGCAGAGGTGAGTTTGACATTTTACACAACTTTAGCATTCAAGTTATTTTACATAGGACTGCAGATAAACCTAAGTAGAAAATGCAGAAAGGTATCAGAATGCACAAACAGTGCAGCAGAAAGAGCTGTAATAGAAAGTTGGCGCTGCTACATCTGTATAGTACTGCCTGTGTCAGGACATCCATGACACCATGGTATACAGTACTGCTGCAGTGTGCACAGGTGCCACTTGTTGCACATACATACAGCAGCTCTGATAAGGAGTGGAGGGAGTGTTACTGCTGTGAGGAACCATAGACCATATAGAAATATATCTAGACAAACAGGTAATGGAAAGTTTACCACTGCACTGACACCACAGCCCACTCCCTCACTGAGTCAAGTTCAAGACCAGTCCCCACTTGTCTTCACTTACCTGGGCCGGAGAACTAGACACGAGTACTAAAAGTCTCAATGGCAGCGGTTTACATTACAGTATCACACATCTACTTGTTCCTGACACCACGGCCGTCATCCGCAGCGCTGGCGCCATGATCTTCACTTCAGACCGGAGAATACTTCCGGGCTTAGCCCCGGTGACCGCCTCCCTATTGACGCCTAGCGGCCAGTCCTGGTACTGTAGAGGATAGTTCCCCTTCGACTTTCTGACTTCTGGACGTCAGGTGACATTAAGGTCACGTGACACAAGATCTTGAGCGAGTTGCTGGCAGTGTGAATGGAGCTGGAAACGAAGGTGGTTGAGGAAACGGCTGCGTTACTTTAATGTGACGAGAGCAACAGTAACGGGCTGTGCTGAGAAAGGAGCTCCTGGAAGCTGATTTGTGGCGTTTTAAAGGGGTTGTCCAACCTTTACAAAAAAATATTTTTACAGCTCAGAACGATATACAAAAAGTCATACTAGCTTCACCAATTCCTCGCCTTCTCTGTACTCCCTGCTGCAGCAATGCAGTCATGACACGGACATGCATAGTTGCCAATATTTGAAAATAGCTTTTCGAAATGGGGGGTGTGGCATGTAGTGGGCGGAGTCTCCAATTTTCAGGAAAGAAAGCACCAAAGGCACCCAAATTATATGTTAGGGGTCGTTCACACGACCGCTGGTGACCGTCAGTAGTGTCTGTTGCTATTGTCCCTTACAAGATTTTAGCAATGGACACTAGCAGAACCATCACAAATCCGTTAAAATTTCCATTCATTTCAATGGATCTTGTGACCGTTAGTGTCCGTTTTACACCAAAGCCGTCACATGTCCATTATTTTTCGCAGAGAAAAAATCCTACGTGCAGGACTTTTGTGTCCATGAAAAAAAAGGGTTTCATGACGGATGTCAAGCGTCCGTTATTTTTTAACATTAAAGTCTATGGGTAACGGACGTTACTGTTCTTTATTACTGTCCGTTTTTTTCTGCACATGCTCAGAAAGCAGAAACAGAAAAAACGGACATTAAAGGACACTACCGTTGGAGTCTGTTATGAAGGTGTCCGTTAAAAAAAAACCAAAACGGGCATCTATCATAACGGACACTAACTGATGTTAACGTGTCCGTTTTTTTAACTGATCCAATTAATTGTTCAGTGAAAAAAACGGACACATTAGCATCAGTTAGTGTCTGTTTTTTAACACTGTCCATTTTTTTTTTTGTTTGTTTCTCCTTTCTGAGCATGCACAGAAAATAAAACGGACATAAAATAACGGACAGTAACTGATGGCTATCAGTTACTGTCCGTTATAAGTCCGTTACCCATAGACTTCAATGTTAAAAAAATAACGGACACTTGCTATCCGTCAAGAATCCGTTTTTTTCAAATGGACAAAAAGTCCTGCATGTAGGATTTTTTGTCCGCGAAAAAAAAAACGGACTTCTGACGGATTTGGTGTAAACGGACACAAACACACACTAACGGACACAATATAAAAACCCATTGAAATAAATGGAAATTTTAACGGATTTCTGATGGTTCAGCTATTGTCCGATGCTAAAATCTTGTAACGGACAATGGCAAAGGACACTTCTGACGGTCACCAACGGTAGTGTGAACGCCCCCTTACTGATGCCAATGTGTCCGTTTTTTAAACTGAGCCATTAAATGGATCAGGCTAGGTTCACATCTGCGTTCGGGTTTCCGTTCGGGGGGTCCGCGTGGGTTCCCCCCCGAATGGAAACCTAATCCGCATAAAAAAGTGGTTACCTTAGGAAACCCGTGAATCCCATAGACAATAATGGGGTCCGTGTGGTTTCCGCCCGAGAAGCACTTTTCTTTCTGCATTTTTCATCTAGAGAGGGGAACGGAATCCCCGAACGTAGTGCAAGCACAGGTGTGAACTCAGCATCACAGTTAAAAAAAAACAGACACATTAACATCAGTTAGTGTCCGTTAATGTCTGTTATGATAGGTGTCCTTTTTTTTTTTTTAACGGATATCCAATGGTAGTTTGAACCCACCCTTACACTTTCTTTTTATGTTACACCGCCCCTATTTACAGGTCAAAAAATCTGGACAAAATAGTGCAGCATACTGCGCTATCTTCTCCTATGAAATGCCACCTATGCTGCACCCCTTCATATTTTACACAGAGGTGCAAAACACATTATAGTGCCTCCTTAACAGAGACATAACATGAAGCTCCTGGGCTGAGCCTCGGACTGGCTCACAGGTGAATCCTTTGGTGAACCCTTGAGCCAGGTGGGGCCCAACTCACCCTGGCATGTTACAGTACACTCATTGTACTTTATAAATATACTTATTATATATCATGTCAACCAGGATATGTGTCAGTATAATATACTGGGTAGATTATTTAACCGGTTCCCACCGATGGCATTTTTTCAATTTTCGTTTTTAACTCACAGAGGGCTTCATGTTTGTGGGACAAAATGATCTTCATAATGATACCATTTAATATTCTGTACAATGTACTGGGAAGCTGGAAAAAATTTCATAATTGGGTAGAATTGGAGAAAAAGTGCATTTGTGCGACTTTCTTACGGGCTTTGTTTTTACAGCGTTCATTCTGCAGCCAAAATGACATGTCACTTGTTTTCTATGTTTCACTACGATTCAGTGGATACTAAATTTATATAGTTTTATTTACATTTTAACCCCTTAACAAAAATCCAAAACTTTGCAAAAAAATTTTTTTTTCTTAAAGTCGCCATATTCTGACACCCATAACTTTTTTATATTTCTGTTTGCAGGGATGCATAGGGCATAACGGTGTACTTTTTAGTTATACCATTTTGAGGAATGTCTATTGCTTTGATCACTTTTTATTCAAATTTTTATCAGAGGCAAAACTGAAAAAATGGCAGTTCAGCACTTTTGATTTTTTTTTTCCACTATGTCATTCACCGTACGGAAAAAATATTCTTATAAGTTTATAGACTGGGCGTTTTTAAACACAAGGATGCCTAATGTGTATGTGTTTCACAGTAATTCTTTTAGTTGATATATATATATATATATATATATTTTAGGGAAAGGAGGATGATATGAACTTTTAATTTTTTTTTTATTTGTTTTTACTATTTTATTTACCCCCCCACCCCCAGGAGGCTTGAACCTGCAATCGTTTGATTGCAAGTCCTATAGACTGCAATACAGTTGAGATTCGCTAGATTACTACATTACTTTAGAAGACTCCAGGCTGCCATAGGAATAGGTGGGCTCCTGTGCGGGAACCGGCCTGCAATGACAAAGGTACGGGGCCGGTGGGGATCGCAATGCCCGCGATCAGAGTGAACTCTGCAGCAGAGGTGATGCACATTTGTTCATGGTCCATTCACGCATATAAAGTATCTACAAGAAACCAGTAAATCTGGTTAGGTGAGTACCACACCCATAGTTCATTTTCATCTTTATCACAAATATCCACTTTTTTTAAGCATTTGTTGGTTAGCTTCAGACCACTGGAGCGAATAGAAACTCAGGTCCATATCATGAAAAGATGATGCTCTATAAGTAGAATCATTTTAGAAATACTTGTATCAAAGAACTATAGTATTGTATTTAACCAAAGGTAATGGGGCACATTTATGAAAACTGTCTTAGTTGCCCATAGCAACCACCCACAGCATACATTTCATTATTCTAGAGCACCATTAGAAGTTCATGCTGTGGGTTGAGCAACTAAGACAGTTTTACTTTTAGGCCGGGGGCCCAATGTTGCGAACACGCAGTATTTTGACCATGGCGGAAATGCTGCGGTGAAAAAAAAAAATGCAGTGTTTTGCCATATCTGCAAATTGGATGGGATTCTGCCTAATCCCATCCATACATTGCAGAAAAAAATCCACAGTGGAAAAGCTGCGATTTCGAAAACTCTTGTATTTTTTTAAATTGCAGCATATAGTGGGGAAAAAAAGTATTTAGTTAGCCACCAATTGTGCAAGTTCTCCCACTTAAAAAGATGAGAGAGGCCTGCAATTGTCATCATAGGTAGACCTCAACTATGACAGACAAAATGAGAAAACATTTCTAGAAAATCACATTGTCTGATTTTTTAAAGAATTTATTTGCAAATTATGGTGGAAAATAAGTATTTGGTCACCTACAAACAAGCAAGATTTCTGGCTCTCACAGACCTGTAACTTCTTCTTTAAGAGGCTCCTCTGTCCTCCACTCATTACCTGTAGTAATGGCCCTGTTTGACATTGTTATCAGTATAAAAGACACCTGTCCACAACCTCAAACAGTCACACTCCAAACTCCACTATGGTGAAGACCAAAGAACTGTGGAAGGACACCAGAAACAAAATTGTAGACCTGCACCAGGCTGGGAAGACTGAATCTGCAATAGGCAAGCAGCTTGGTGTGAAGAAATCAACTGTGGGAGCAATAATTAGAAAATGGAAGACATACAAGACCACTGATAATCTCCCTCCATCAGGGGCTCCACGCAAGATCTCACCCCGTGGGGTCAAAATGATCACAAGAACAGTGAGCAAAAATCCCAGAACCACAAGGGGGACCTAGTGAATGACCTACAGAAAACTGGGACTAATGTAACAAAGGCTACCATCAGTAACACACTACGCCACCAGGGACTCAGGTCCTGCAGTGTCAGACGTGTCCCCCTGCTTAAGCCAGTACATATCCGGCCCGTCTGAAGTTTGCTAGAGGGCATTTGGATGTTCCAGAAGAGTATTGGGAGAATGTCATATGGTCAGATGAAACCAAAGTAGAAGTGTTTGGAGGAGAGTGAATGCTGAGTTGCATCCAAAGAACACCATACCTACTGTGAAGCATGGGGGTGGCAACATCATGCTTTGGGGCTGTTTTTCTGCAAAGGGACCAGGACAACTGATCTGTGTACATGAAAGAATGAATGGGGCCATGTATCGTGAGATTTTGAGTGCAAACCTCCTTCCATCAGCAAGGGCATTGAAGATGAAACGTGACTGGGTCTTTCAGCATGACAATGATCCCAAGCACACCGCCAGGGCAACGAAGGAGTGGCTTCGTAAGAAGCATTTCAAGGTCCTGGAGTGGCCTAGCCAGTCTCCAGATCTCAACCCCATAGAAAACCTTTGGAGGGAGTTGAAAGTCCGTGTTGCCCAGCGACAGCCCCAAAACATCACTGCTCTAGAGGAGATCTGCATGGAGGAATGGGCCAACATACCAGCAACAGTGTGTGTCAACCTTGTGAAGACTTACAGAAAACATTTGACCTCTGTCATTGCCAACAAAGGATATATAACAAAGTACTGAGATGAACTTTTGTTATTGACCAAATACTTATTTTCCACCATAATTTGCAAATAAATTCTTTAAAACTCAGTCAATATGATTTTCTGGATTTGTTTTCTCCTTTTGTCTCTCATAGTTTAGGTCTACCTATGATGACAATTACAGGCCTCTCTCATCTTTTTAAATAGAGAACTTGCACAATTGGTGGCTGACTAAATACTTTTTTTTCCCTACTGTAGGTATAATAGGGGCAGAAAGTGAAATATGCTGTGGAAAAAAACGTGATGAATTTAATGGATCGGTTAAATATATGCTTTTATACTGTCCGTTTTTTTTGGTTTTTTTTATTTCTGCTTTCTGAGCATGCACAGAAAAAAGCGAACAGTAATAATGGACAGTATAACGGACGCTTGATATTCATCATGAAACCATTATTTTTCACAGACACAAAAGTCCTGCACCCCGGATTTTTGCGTCCATGAAAAATTACGGACATGTGACGGATTTGGTGTAAATGGATACTGACAATCACTAATGGACACCAGATAAAATCCCATTGAAATCAAAGGAATATTTTATGGATTTGTGACGGTTCTGCTAGTGTTCATTGCTAAAATCTTGTAACGAACACTAGCAACAGACACTACAGACTGTCACCAACGATAGTGTGAATGACCCCTAAGACCCTAAGAAAAATTTTTTTAATTCTGGCTCATTGTTTTTAACTTAATTATCTATGTGCAAGGAAAGGATCCACATATTATCCTTTGATACAGATGGTCACTCATCTATAGGAATAATTCACCTGGTAAAATGAGAGATGCAGAAAAATTCTAGGTGTCCTATGCAATCTTCCCCTAACCATTAGAGCTGACAGTGTCATAGTGTGAAGAGACTTTCCCCATTGACAAGAGGAAATACTGTAGTATTATTCAGTTGTCAATTTATTCTTATATTTCAGGGAGGAATAACTAAGAAACAGGCACAATGCAGAATCCTGGCAATTATTTGACTTATGTAGGGTGCAGATTGGCCCAAATGATATGTGGTGGGAATACAACCAAACACACACCTGCAATCCATGAGGGGGGTTGAAGTCATCACAAAAATAAAGCTTGCCTATATTAGTGACACCCATATAATTCAATCAAGTTGGCTTTCCAGCATTTACCCAACTAGTACCATCACCCACAAACAGGGTGCAACAAATTAGTAATAACCTTTAGGTATTATTAGGTATATATTTTGGCAAAATATGCAAACTCGCAGCCTGTGATAAGGGTCCTCATGTTTTGCGAGTCCTGCATAAAGTCATGGTTTCATCTGACATCAGGCAAATGTGTCCTTCTTTTTAGTGACATGATTTATAATGTTGTCCATTTTCTGTAAATTGTCTTTGACTTTAATATAGGCCTGTGGTGGCGAACCTATGGCACGAGTGCCAGAGGGGGCCCCAGCCAGGCTCCTGGATTCCCCAGCAAGCGAGTGTTTCTTTCAGGTGTATGTGCAAATGCACATACACCTGAAAACTGTCAGTGTAGGCTGCGGAACTGTGGCTTACACTGATAGAAGATTGTAACCTCTGCCCCGACTCAGGCGCGATGACCTCATTCATCACATCAGCGCCTTCTTTGTGGTGGAAGGAGGCCGCACGGCTGCTATTCATGGGAGTGTATTCTCAATTGTTTATAAGTTTATTAAGTGTCATAGGTAGGTCACTTCATATTTATTAAACCAAAAAATACTATGGTGAAATAGACTAAGACATAACATTTATTGGTGTGTTTAAAAATCAACTATGAAAATTAAAATTGTTTCTTGCACACTGTGCTGTCTTCAAGAGTCAAAATGCTAAAAATCTTGTACCCAGGACTATATGTTAGAGATGGAGCTTATAATTAGATCCCCACTCCCACGTTGTCATTACTCGTGGCTCAATTGCATATATTGTTATCTGAGCCTCCGATCAACAACCTGAGTCTCTTATTTTGCTGCTCCTCTTCTCTTAATAACAGGACAAAGCGCAGTTACTGCATTTGATTTCTACCATCCAGATACTGTATTATGTGGATGATAAAACCAGCCATGTCTCCTGTTATCGTAGAGGTCCCCAGTGGAAACTCTTTACTCATGAGCTTCTTTGTTTCACCTCTAGAGAACACTTTCACTCGCTGTAGACATTTACTGGTTTATTAGATGCCGTTCCTGCGCTATTTGGATTACCTCACTTACCCTAAATGACCATATCAAAGTCATCAAGGAAGTGTTAATCCAATAATATGGCGGTACATCAAATACATTTTAGTCATTACTCATTCTGCATCTAAAGGTTCATAGCGATGAAACCGATATTTGTGCAGAGACAAGTATTACAGAGTAATTTTAAGAGCTATGAGCGTCTCCGTGCTGCTGTGTTCCTCCTAGCACTGAGGCTATCTCATCTTGCCCTGCCTTTCACGGTTGGTATATCCACAGGTTATCCCTATCGCTACGCGTTTCAACAATTTAGTCTCATCAGGGGATTATCATGAAAACTGTGGCTTACACTGATACAAGATTGTAACCTCTGCCTCGACTCAACTGCGATGACTTCATTCATCACATCAGCGCCTGCTTTGTGGTGGAAGGAGCATATTATACTGTGTGGGGGACACTGTGGAGTATATTATACTGTGGGGGGGCTACTGTGGAGTATATTATACTGTGTGGGGGCCAATGTGGAGTATATTATACTGTGTGGGGGCCACTGTGGAATATATTACTCTGTGTGAGGGCTACTGTGGAGTATATTACACTGTGTAGGGGCCACTGTGGAGCACATTCTACTGTGTGGGGGCCACTGTGGAGCATATTATATTGTGTGGGAGCCACTGTGGAACACATTATACGGTGCGGGGGCCACTGTGAAGCATATTATACTGTGTGGGGGCCACTGTGGAGAAGATTATATTGTGTGGGGGCCACTGTGGAGCAGATTGTACTGCGTGTGGGCCACGGTGGGGCAGGTGGTACTGCCTGGGAGTCACTGTGGAGCAGATTGTACTGTGTGGGGGCCACTGTGGAGCAGATTGTACTGTGAGGGGGCACTGTGAAGCAGATTGTACTGAGGGTCCACTGTGGAGCAGATTTTACTGTGTGGGGGCCACTGTGGAGCAGATTGTACTGTGTGGGGGCCACTGTGGATCAGATTTTACTGTGTAGAGGCCACTGTGAAACAGATTGTACTGTTGGGGGGCACTGTGGAGCAGATTGTACTGTGGGTGGGCCAATGTGGTGCAGATTGTGTTGAGGGGCCACTGTGGAGCAGATTGTTCTGTGTAGAGGCCACTGTGAAACAGATTGTATTGTGGGGGGCACTGTGGAGCAGATTGTACTGAGGGGCCACTGTGGAGCAGATTGTACTGTGTGGGGGCTACTGTGGAGCAGATTGTACTGTGGGGGGGCCACTGGGGAGCAGATTGTACTGAGGGGCCACTGTGGAGCAGATTGTACTGTGTGGGGGCCACTTTGGAGATTGTACAGTCATGGCCAAAAGTTTTGAGAATGATACAAATATTAATTTTTACAAAGTCTACTGCTTCAGTTTTTCTAATGGCAATTTGCATATACTCCAGAATGTTATAAAGAGTGATCAGCTTAACAGCAATTACTTGCAAAGTCAATATTTGCCTAGAAAATGAACTTTATCCCCCAAAACACATTTCAACATCATTGCAGCCCTGCCTTAAAAGGACCACCTAACATCGTTTCAGTGTTTGCTCCATTAACACAGGTGTGGGTGTTGATGAGGACAGGGCTGGAGATCAATCTGTCATGATTAAGTAAGAATGACACCACTGGACACTTTAAAAGGAGGCTGGTGCTTGCCATCATTGTTTCTCTTCTGTTAACCATGGTTATCTCTAAAGAAACACGTGCAGTCATCATTGCACTGCACAAAAATGGCCTAACTGGGAAGAGTATTGCAGCTAGAAAGATTGCACCTCAGTCAAAAATCTATCGCATCATCAAGAACTTCAAGGAGAGAGGTTCCATTGGTGCCAAAAAGGCTCCAGGGCGCCCAAGAAAGACCAGCAAGCGGCAGGACCGTCTCTTAAAAGTGTTTCAGCTGCGGGATCGGGCTACCAGCAGTGCAGAGCTTGCTGAGGAATGGCAGCAGGCAGGTGTGAGTGCATCTGCACGCACTGTGAGGCGGAGACTCTTGGAGCAAGGCCTGGTCTCAAGGAGGGCAGCAAAGAAGCCTCTTCTCTCCAGAAAAAACATCAGGGACAGACTGATATTCTGCAAAAGGTACAGGGAGTGGACTGCTGAGGACTGGGGTAAAGTCATTTTCTCTGATGAATCCCCTTTTCGATTGTTTGGAACATCTGGAAAACAGCTTATTCGGAGAAGAAGAGGTGAGCGCTACCACCAGTCTTGTCTCATGCCAACTGTAAAGCATCCTGAAACCATTCATGTGTGGGGTTGCTTCTCAGCCAAGGGAATCGGCTCTCTCACAGTCTTGCCTAAAAACACAGCCATGAATAAAGAATGGTACCAGAATGTCCTCCAAGAGCAACTTCTCCCAACCGTCCAAGAGCAGTTTGGCGCTCAACAATGCCTTTTCCAGCATGATGGAGCACCTTGCCATAAAGCAAAGGTGATAACTAAATGGCTCAGGGAACAAAACATAGAGATTTTGGGTCCATGGCCCCAGATCTTAATCCCATTGAGAACTTGTGGTCAATCATCAAGAGACGGGTGGACAAACAAAAACCAACAAATTCAGACAAAATTAAAGCATTGATTCTGCAAGAATGGACTGCTATCAGTCAGGATTTGGTCCAGAAGTTGATTGAGAGCATGCCAGGGAGAATTGCAGAGGTCCTGAAGAAGAAGGGTCAACACTGCAAATATTGACTTGCTGCATTAACTCATTCTAACTGTCAATATAAGCTTCTGTTACTCATAATATGAATGCAATTCTATTTCTGTATGTGATAAAAACATCTGACAAACACACATAAAAACCAGAGGGCAGCAGATCATGTGAAAATAGAATATTTGTGTCATTCTCAAAACTTTTGGCCATGACTGTACTGTGTGGGGGCTACTGTGGAGCAGATTGTACTGTGGGGGGGCCACTGTGGAGCAGATTGTACTGAGGGGCCACTGTGGAGCAGATTGTACTGTGGGGGGCCACTTTGGAGCAGATTGTACTGTGTAGGGGCCACTGTGAAACGGATTGTACTGTTGGGGGGCACTGTGGAGCAGAGTGTACTGTGGGGGGGGGGCCCTGTGGAGCAGATTGTACTGAGGGGCCACTGTGGAGCAGATTGTACTGTGTGGGGGCCACTGTGGAGCAGATTGTACTGCCTGGGAGTCACTGTGGAGCAGATTGTACTTTGTGGGGGCTACTGTGAAACAGATTGTATTGTGGGGGGCACTGTGGAGCAGATTGTACTGAGGGGCCACTGTGGAGCAGATTGTACTGTATGGGGGCTACTGTGGAGCAGATTGTACTGTGGGGGGGGCCACTGTGGAGCAGATTGTACTGAGGGGCCACTGTGGAGCAGATTGTACTGTGGGGGGCCACTGTGGAGCAGATTGTACTGTGTGGGGGCCACTATGGAGCAGATTGTACTGTGGGGGGGCCAATGTATAGCATATTGTACTGAGGGGCCCCTGTGGAGCAGATTGTACTGTGTAGGGGCCACTATGAAAAAGATTGTACTGTGGGGGGGCACTGTGGAGCAGATTGTACTGAAGGGCCACTGTGAAGCAGATTGTACTGTGGGGGGGCCACTGTGGAGCAGATTGTACTGAGGGGCCACTGTGGAGCAGATTGTACTGTGTGGGGTCCACTTTGGAGCAGATTGTACTGTGTAGGGGCCACTGTGAAACGGATTGTACTGTTGGGGGGCACTGTGGAGCAGAGTGTACTGTGGGGGGGGCCCTGTGGAGCAGATTGTACTGAGGGGCCACTGTGGAGCAGATTGTACTGTGTGGGGGCCACTGTGGAGCAGATTGTACTGCCTGGGAGTCACTGTGGAGCAGATTGTACTGTGGGGGGCCACTGTGGAGCAGATTGTACTGTGGGGGGGCCACTGTGGAGCAGATTGTACTGAGGGGCCACTGTGGAGCAGATTGTACTGTGTGGGTGCCACTATGGAGCAGATTGTACTGTGGGGGGGCCCTGTGGAGCAGATTGTACTGAGGGGCCACTGTGGAGCAGATTGTACTGTGTGGGGGCCACTGTGCAGCAGATTGTACTGCCTGGGAGTCACTGTGGAGCAGATTGTACTTTGTGGGGCCACTGTGGAGCAGATTGTACTGTGGGGGGCCACTGTGGAGCAGATTGTACTGTGTGGGGGCCACTATGGAGCAGATTGTACTGTGGGGGGCCAAGGTATAGCATATTGTACTGAGGGGCCCCTGTGGAGCAGATTGTACTGTGTAGGGGCCACTGTGAAAAAGATTGTACTGTGGGGGGGGCACTGTGGAGCAGATTGTACTGAAGGGCCACTGTGAAGCAGATTGTACTGCGTGGGGGCCACTGTGGAGCAGATTGTACTGTGTGGGGGCCACTGTGGAGCAGATTGTACTGTGTAGAGGCCACTGTGGAGCAGATTGTACTGCTTGGGAGTCACTGTAGAGCAGATTGTACTGTGTGGGGGCCACTGTGGGGCATATTGTACTGTGTGGGGGCCCTTCACTATTTATATCACACAGTATCTGTTTTATAGCACACATGTGATATTATTACAGGCTGTAATAACATTACACGGTGACCATATTCTGACACCCATAGCTATTTTATATTTCTGTGGAAAGGGATGCATAGGATGTCTTTTTTTTGAGCCTGGTGTACTTTCTAGTTATAACATTTTGTGGAATATCTATTGCTTTGATAACTTTTTAGTCAAATTTTTAATCAGAGGCAAAACAGCGATTCGGCCGTTTTTTTATTTTTTATTTTTTTCACTGTTCATTGTACGGAAAAAATATTCTTAAAGGGATATTCCCATCTCAAAGTTCATATTCCTAAACAATGTTTAGGGCAATACATGTATTTTCACAAATAAACTCAATTAAAAAAAAAGTACCATTTTCCAGCACTGTTACCAGGTACAGCCACGCTTCCCACTTTGAAAATGAACCATTGCCCATGAACACGGCCACCTAAGTGTGCACATAGCGGTGACTGCGCTTGCCTAATCATTATCGTCGCTACTAAAAGTTTCTTGCTGCCTTCCCTAACACATACATAATGGGTGCGCACATTCTTCACGCATTACCTGTAGTAATGGCACCTGTTTGAAATTGTTATCAGTATAAAAGACACCTGTCCACAACCTCAAACAGTCACACTCCAATCTCCACTATGGTGAAGACCAAAGAGCTGTGGAAGGACACCAGAAACAAAATTGTAGACCTGCACCAGGCTGGGAAGACTGAATCTGCAATAGGCAAGCAGCTTGGTGTGAAGAAATCAACTGTGGGAGCAATAATTAGAAAATGGAAGACATACAAGACCACTGATAATCTCCCTCGATCAGGGGCTCCACGCAAGATCTCACCCCGTGGGGTCAAAATGATCACAAGAACGGTGAGCAAAAATCCCAGAACCACACGGGGGGACCTAGTGAATGACCTGCAGAAAGCTGGGACTAACGTAACAAAGGCTACCATCAGTAACACACTACGCCAGCAGGGACTCAGATCCTGTAGTGCCAGATGTGTCCCCCTGCTTAAGCCAGTACATATCCGGGCCCTTCTGAAGTTTGCTAGAGGGCATTTGGATGTTCCAGAAGAGTATTGGGAGAATGTCATATGGTCAGTCGTTGTGTTTGGAGGAGAGTGAATGCTGAGTTGCATCCAAAGAACACCATACCTACTGTGAAGCATGGGGGTGGCAACATCATGCTTTGCGGCTGTTTCTCTGCAAAGGGACCAGGACGACTGATCCGTGTACATGAAAGAATGAATGGGGCCATGTATCGTGAGATTTTGAGTGCAAACCTCCTTTCATCAGAAAGGGCATTGAAAATGATACGTGGCTGGGTCTTTCAGCATGACAATGATCCCAAGCACACCGCCAGGGCAACGAAGGAGTGGCTTCGTAAGAAGCATTTCAAGGTTCTGGAGTGGCCTAGCCAGTCTCCAGATCTCAACCCCATAGAAAACCTTTGGAGGGAGTTGAAATTCCGTGTTGCCCAGCGACAGTCCCAAAACATCACTGCTCTAGAGGACATCTGCATGGAGGAATGGGCCATCATACCAGCAACAGTGTGTGCCAACCTAGTGAAGACTTACAGAAAACGTTTGACCTCTGTCATTGCCAACAAAGGATATATAACAAAGTATTGAGATGAACTTTTGTTATTGACCAAATACTTATTTTTCACCATAATTTGCAGATAAATTCTTTAAAAATCAGACAATGTGATTTTCTAGATTTGTTTTCTCATTCTGTCTCTCATAGTTGAGGTCTACCTATGATGTCAATTACAGGCCTCTCTCATCTTTTTAAGTGGGAGAACTTGCACAATTGGTGGCTGACTAAATACTTTTTTTTCCCCACTGTATATTGCGTTTATCTGGCTTATATATTGCATTTACCTGGATTATATATTGCGTTTATCTGGTTATCATTTTCATTGTAAGTATAGTGTTTTCCCCTGATAGCAAATTGTCATGCCACATATTGTAACTCCTACATTTTGTCCCCTACATAATAAACTGACACCTCCTTATAGTTTCCCACACTTATAGTTTCCCCATTTATTATAAATAATCATGCAGCTTACAATGTAAAATGCTGCAATTTATTTCTAATGTTTTTCCTCAGACAGCTGTGCACTACTTCAGACAGCTCATCGTCAGAACTCAAAAGCATATAGTGTATCTTTTATATATATATATATATATATATATATATATATGTATCTGGCTACTTATTTCATTTTCATTGTAAGTATAGGGTTTTCCCCTGACATTAAAATGTATTTCCAAGTTGTATCCCACATATTGTCCCCTACATAATAAATTGCCCCCCCCCCCCCCTTATAGTTTTCCACATACAGTGCCTTGCGAAAGTATTTGGCCCCCTTGAACTTTTCAACCTTTTGCCACATTTCAGGCTTCAAACATAAGGATATAAAATTTTCATTTTTTGGTGAAGAATCAACAACAAGTGGGACACAATTGTGAAGTGGAACGAAATGTATTGGATATTTTAAACTTTTGTCAAAAATGAAAAGTGGGGAGTGCAATATTATTCGGCCCCCTTAAATTAATACTTTGTAGCGCCACCTTTTGCTATGATTACAGCTGCAAGTCGCTGAGACTATCACAGAGCAGGTGCATTTATACGGAGACTTGATTACACACAGGTGGATTATATTTATCATCATTAGTCATTTAGGACAACATTGGATCATTCAGAGATCCTCACTGAACTTCTGGAGTGAGTTTGCTGCACTGAAAGTAAAGGGGCTGAATAATATTGCACGCCCCACTTTTCAGTTTTTTATTTTTTACAAAAGTTTAAAATAACCAATACATTTCGTTCCACTTCACAATTGTGTCTCACTTGTTGTTGATTCTTCACCCAAAAAATTAACATTTTATATCTTTATGTTTGAAGCATGTGGCAATGTGGCAAGAGGTTGAAAAGTTCAAGGGGGCCGAATACTTTCGTAAGGCACTGTATATTATTGCCCTATAGAGTTTTAGCATAAATAATAATATTTACCTAAGGCTAAGTTCACATCTGCACTATAGTCTCTGTTGGAGACTCCATACCAGAAACCGCCAGTGAGAAAAGTCCTGCAAGGAGGACTTTCTCTCTGCCATTTTTCAGTATACAACAAGTGGAAACCTGACAGACCCCATTATAGTCTAAGGGATCCGCAAGTGACTGTTTTTTTTAAATGGACAGGCTCTTGGTCTTTCAGGTTTCCCACACACACGCTAGTGTGAATATCGCGTCAGGCTGAAGCCCAAATTGTGGAAAAGCATTTTTGCTGCAGCTTTTTGAGCCAAACCCAGTACTGGCTACAAAAGGAATGCAAAAATAAAGGAAGCTCTGATATATCTCCCTTCTATCCAATCCACTCCTGACTTTGGCTAAGCAAAAAAAAAAAACAAAAACGCAGCTAAATCTGCAAAAAAAAAAAATGCAGCAATTCCACAATGTGGGCCCTAAGCCTAAAAATTTTTCCCCATTTACAAGCTAAATGATTATTTAGAATAATGTAAAATGCTGCAATTTATGTTGTGTTTTCAAAACATACAAAAATGTTGTGCTTCTGTAACATGTGGCCTTAGCCTCATTGTTGTACCAACTTAGACTAGGGCCCCCTATCCCCTCCTTACATCTTATTCTTCATAGCAATGGTTATGGGTGCTGCAGCGGTATCTAAGATACTTGAAAGGGATACAACTATATTACCCACAACTGCAGTAATCAAGAATATGTTGAGTAAGCAGCAGTGTGCCCGCCATGTAAACAATAATGGGAGCTGTGCATTATGGGAAACAGCTGATCTGCAGGGGTCCTAACAGTGTAAGATATCAGTGCAACACCCAGGGCCCCTGCAGATCAGATGTTTGAAGGTACTGTGGTGCTTTTGCGAGCACTGTGGCTTCTTCACTATTGACATTGCACGCCATCTATTTTATAGTGACCGTGCAATGCAATTACAGCCTGTAATAACATCACAGCTGCTATAAAACAGATAACTTGTGATGTAAATAATGAAGGAGCTCTACAGAGTATAATATGCTCCCCCAGACCCCCCTCACAGTATAATGCTCCACAGTGACACCACACAGTATAATATGCTCTCCAGAGACCCCATTCCTCCACAGTAGCCCTATACAGTATAATATGCTCACCAGAGCCCCCACACTCACTCAGTACAATGCTCCACAGTGACCACACACACACACAGTATAATATGCTCCACAGTGCCCCCCCAGTATAATATGCTCCCCACAGTATATTGTTCCACAATGGCCCCACACAGTATAATATGCTCCCCACAATGTCCCTACACACTATAAGATGTTCCCAAGAGCCCCCTTGGAGTCGGTTCAGGCGAACCCCATGAAATTAGTTCAGTGAATATTCATGAGGTTTGGCCCTCTGGTTAGTTTAGGTGTCATTATAGTACTCTGGGTTCTTCTCAGACCCCAGAGTATAATAAATAAGTGGAGGCCCATGGGAGGTGAGTAAAATTAACAAACACTTACACTTACCTTGTTTTACCTCTCCTCCAGGGCATCCTTGCTCATCTGGCTCTCTACATCAACCTTTGGGCCTCTCTGACCTGCGGCTGACGTCACGCGCCCCAGGGGTCCTATTGAGCGCGCTGGCATAATGAGCTTCAGCAGTGTCCCCCTGGGTGTGTGGCATCAGTCACAGGCAAGAAGAACCCCAAAGAGGATGCTGGGGACTGCTGAAAGCCCAGAAGAGATGAATATAAAGTATTTGTTATTTTTACTCACCTCCTATGGGCAGACTGCTATTCAGAAAGGGAAGGGAAGTATGTACCTACATAACATAACGCTTTGTTCCTTTCAATTAATGAGATGTATAGTGGTTGGGGGACCAGGCTTTCCCTGACTGATATAATGGTGCTGCAGGGCCCCAGCCATCTCCAGCTTGCCACTGGCCCGGTCACATCTCCATCAACTGCAATCGTTATGTTGCTGCTTAGCCTTACTCAATATAATGTCCGCCAATATAGTCCTCATTGTTTCAGCAATTTGGGGCCAAGGGTATAACTAGCAAAGACTGGGCCACAAACTTTTGATTGGGGCCCCCTTCTGCTCTCACACAGTATAGCGCCTCCTTTCCTGGCCCCCACATGGTATAACTCCACTTTCCTTGCCCCCATATGATATAATGCCCCATTTACTGGTCCCTACACTGTATAACTATCCGTTTACTGGTCCCTAACATGGTATAATGCACCCTTTACTGGCCCCCACATGGTATAAAGCCATGCCATTACCCTCAACAATGTACTGTATATTGCCTCCTTATTGGTATGCATACAGTTTGCTGCCTCCTTTACTGGCATCCATGCTGTAAATCCCCCTTTACTGTCGCCCGCACTGGCCCCTTGTGTACCGGTGAATTCCCCAGTTGGCCCAATGCCTTACCAGACCAACACTGCTTTTTTAATAGGCAGTTACTAGTAGGGTAACTCCAGCTGGTAACTTACAGATCCCCACTCCTGCCTTTTTCCTCTTCTGCCTCCTAAGAGCCAATTGCACTGCACATTACATCATCCAAACGTGATGTGTGGTGCATATGGCCCATTGAAGGCGCAAGTGGTAAGGAGAGGAAGCCGCAAGCAAGAGTTGGGATTGGTAAGTGAAGAATGGAGCCAGTTATCTCTGGTTCTGCCAATTCACTACTTAAAAACACAACATAATTGCAGAACCGTATAATAATATGTGGAGGCCCAGAAGAGGTGATCAAACATAAAAAAAAAAAAAATTGTACTACTTATCTTTCCTGGGCTGTGACGCGACTTCGCTTTGTTGATTAAAGGGGCATGACCGAAATCACTGTTTCCCAACCAATAAATTCTTTAAAAATCAGACAATGTGATTTTCTAGATATGTTCTCTCATTTTGTCTCTCATAGCTGAGGTCTACCTATGATGCCAATTACAGGCTTCTCTAATCTTTTTAAGTGGGAGAATTGCACAATTGGTGGCTGACTAAATACTTTTTTCCCCACTGTAGTATCATGCTCCCCAGTGGCCAGTCACAAAGTACATGCTCCCTAGTATCCCTTAGACACATAATAAAGCTTCCCAGTGGCTCCCAGATACCAAATAATGCTCCCCAGTGGCCCCCAGACACCTAATATTGCTCCCCACTTGATCCCAGACACCTAATAATGTTCCCCAGTGGCCCCAGGCAAGTAATAATGACCCCCAGACAAGTAATAATGTCCCTCAGTGACCCCCAGACAATAATGTCCCCCAGTAGCCCCAGGCACGTAATAATGTCCCCCAGACAAGTAATAATGTTCCCTCAGTGTCCCCCTGACAACTGACACTGCCCTCCCAGTGCCCTTCACTGTAGTACTACATAAAAATAAAACACACACCACTTACCCATCCCTCAGTCCCTGGAACTCTGTAATCCTCCTCCTCTAGATCGATGCAGCAGGTCTTCAGCAGGCATCACTACCTGATGCCTGAGTAATAGAGCAAAAAAGTCCTGCTGCTATGTTATATTCAACTACATAGGCATCCTAAGGACACCAAAGTAGTTAAAAGAAGGCATTTGGCCATTTCCCCACTGAATTGCTGTGGCACTTCTGAGGGGTCTCCACACCACCCCAGTTGGGAATCACTGACCTAAATAATCATCAGTAATCGTAACCGAGGTAAAATGCCTGAATAATTTGGATTTTGGTCATAATTTCCCAGCTCTAATATCACCACTACAGGTCATCAGTGTATGATCTGCTGGGGTCCAACACAGGACCCCGCCTAGATCACCTGTTCAAACCTGTTCTTTGACATAAGAAGCTGCTGCAGTGGATAGGAAGTGACAGCAGTCTGCTCCTATTGAAATAATCCCTGTCACTCCCTGTCCACTGCAGCAGCTTCCAGTACACAGAGGTAGCCAGGTCAGGTAATTTGTGTAGGGTCCGGGTGTCATACCCCCAGATACTGATGACATATACTGCAGATACGTCATTAGTATAAAATAAGAATTATTGGCCACAAAACCCCTTTAAAAACAAGTATCAAGTGACATATCAAGCTCTTCAGTCATAGAAATGGCAAAACTTACCAATCATTCACAATACGTTGTAAGATAACAGCATATTGGGGTTTCCAGGCAACTAAATTATCACAACTCCGACAAAGTGCAATGACTTCATCTGAAAAATAGAGAAGATAGTCTTTGTGAATGTGGTTTAATGGCCAATTTATTGGCTCTTTTCAGTGATAAATGCAAAGAAAAAAAATGCAGTATATCAGTATAATAAACAGCATTACTTTTTAAAGGAACACTAAATTAAATGATCGCCGGGGAACCCTGCACCTCCTTCACAAATGTTGGTGAATGGACTTGAATTGAAAACCCTAGTGTGCCGCAACTTGACTATAAAACACTTGCTTTTTTGCAACTTGAAGTCATTGCCTCAGCACACTAGGGGTCACAATGCAACTCCATTCACTAGCATTAGTGAAGGAGTCACATGGCAGACCCAGCAATTTTTTGTCGCATTATGGAAGGTGCAGCCAAAGTCACCGTGTTGCTCTAGCCTAAAAGGAAAGAAAAAATACAGTTGGGCTGGAGCTTTTACTCAGTCTGCAGCATTTTATATTATAAAAGCTTTTTATAAACCCAGATTTAATTTTTATAAAATATAAAAAAATAATGTAATATAAAATTATATATGATTTAAAAAATTTTTTTTGCTAATAGGTATATTAAAATGCCTTCCTGTATAATAAAGGGCTGTGCAAACACTTGGAAGAATAAAGACTGTACTATAATAATACACGTCTTTCCATAACACCTGCAGTTGATACGCAAGTAGTTAGAGCAGGCTCCACAACATTTCCCCAACATAGATGAAATGGTCCATAAAATCTATGTGGGAAAAACAACAGACCATTATCAACTATGCTCTAAACATTTTGATACTGCTTCATACCACCATGAAGGGTTGAAACGAAAACTACGCTTTGATGCGCTACCTTCCATTTTCCCTAATATTGAACTTTCAGAGGCTAGTCATAGCTCTGAAAAAAAAAAAACACCATTGAAAAGAAAGAGAAAAACTAGTACATTACCTGATTCTGTAGAAACAAGGCTTGATTTATGACCACCTTCCACTGTTCCTTTGCCAGTTAAAACATCTGAAAAGGGAATAAACACAGATGTGTTTTTATCTAAAAAGCATAGAGCTGTTTCAACAGATCCTTTTCATGCAAAAAAAAAGCTCAGGTGCCCAAATAAAAAAACCAAAACAAAATAACAAATCTTGTCAATGTAATTTATTGAAAGACAAAACAATTATTGGATTTTCTCAAAAAAATAAGAATATCGAAACATCATGAACAGTCCTGGAACATGTAAATGGACATACAGTAATTTAAAACACGGAAATGGAGGTGAATTACATATCTAACTTACCTGGAAGTTCAGAATTAGAAAATCCTGACAATATTAGTGATAAATCAGATGACTCTTCTTATAGTCCACAAACTTCTGACGAAGAAGATGAAAATATAGAGGGTTACTTATCAAGCACAGTGGAAGAAGACATACTGTAGATAGCGAAGATATCACATCACAAGCTGAAACGCTGCAGGAGATTACTGGATTTGATCATGATCCAGTAAATGAGTCGAAATATGTAATTTTTAGAAGCTGCCTAGAGAAGCTAATAATGCTCATACGATGCCAATATCGAAGGACATGCCAACAAAAAATAACACACATTCGCATAAGAGAATTGGTGTCGTGTATAAACGTAGATGTGAAATGTGAAAACGGACACACCCAATACATTTAGACAAGTTAACCAAGGATCAATCGTGTACCAACGGGTAATCTGTTATTGTCTAGTGCTATCATACTGAGTGGAAACAACTTATTTAGTATTATTATTATTATTATTGTTTATTTATATAGCACCATTAATTCCATGGTGCTTTACATTTGAGGGTTTACATACGGTACACAAGATATACAAAACAGATAATACTAACAGTGATCACTGGCACAGTGGGATAGAGGGCCCTGCCCGCAAGGGCTTACAATCTATGAGGGAAGAGGGATAGAGACAGAAGGTGAGGGGAGAGGCTGTTCAGGTGGTGGTGTGGTGACAGTACCGTTATTGGAGGTTGTAGGCCTTCCTGAATAGGTGAGTCTTCAGGGCCTTCTTGAAGCTTGTAATTGTGGGGGTCAGTCTTATGTGTCTTGGTAATGAGTTCCAGAGTATGGGAGATGCACGTGAGAAGTCTTGGAAATGATTGTGTGAAGAGCAGATAAGAGCAGAGTGGAGTAGGAGGTCTTTGGTGGATCGGAGGTTACATGTGGGCAGGTAGTGGGAGATTAGGTCGGAGATATATGGAGGGGACAGGTTGTGGATGGCTTTGTATATTAGTGTTAGTAGTTTGAACTCTATTCGCTGGGCAACGGGTAGCCAGTGAAGGGATTGGCAGAGGGAAGCGGCCGAAGAAGAACGGGGGGAGAGGTGTATTAGGCGAGCAGCACAGTTTAAGGTGGACTGGAGGGGGGCAAGAGTGTTAGCTGGGAGGCCATGAAGAAGGGTATTACAGTAGTCTAAGCGAGAGATTATGATGACATGGACTAGCATCTTTGTGGTTTCAGGGGTGAGGAAGGAGCAGATTCAATGGATGTTCTTGAGTTGGAGGCGGCAGGAGGTATTGTGGGTTTGAATATGCGGCTCGAAGGATAGATCAGAGTCTAAGGTTATTCCAAGGCAGCGGGCTTGTTGGACTGTGGTGAGAGTGGTTCCATTAATTCTTATAGATGGGTCAGGTAGGGGGATCGTGCATGGAGGGGTGAAGATTATGAACTCCGTTTTCTCCATGTTGAGTTTGAGAAAGCGGGAGGAGAGAAAGGAGGCTATAGCTGCTAGACATTCTGGGACTCTGGACAACAGAGAGGTAATGTCTGGTCCAGAGAGATATATTTGGGTGTCGTCAGCATAGCAATGGTAATTGAAACCATGGGATTCTATGAGTTGGCCAAGGCCTAGGTTGTAGATGGAGAACAGGAGGGGTCCTAGGACGGGGCCTTGGGGGACACCTACAAAAAGAAGGCATGGCAGTGAGGTGGTGTGCGAGTGGGAGACGCTGAATGTGCAGTTGGTGAGGTATGAGGAGATCCAAGAAAGGGCCAGGTCTGAGATGCCAAGGGATGAGAGAGTTTCTAGCAGGAGGAAATGGTCGACTGTGTCAAAGGCAGAGGAGAGGTCAAGGAGGAGGAGGACTGAAAGTGACGTTTGGCTTTGGCAGTTAGAAGGTCTTTAGTGACCTTGGTTAGGGCAGTTTCTGTGGAGTGATGGGGTCTGAAGCCTGACTGCAGTCTGTCAAAGAGCATACTGGATGAGAGATAGGAGGACATTTCAGAGTGGACTTCCTAAAAATGAAACATTTTTTCCATATAGTGAACATCTGTATGGTTTCCAGATCAACCCATTACAGCAACCAACCTAAATATGTGTTTCCAACGATCCATGAACAGTGGGAGCAGGAAAGAAGCAATCTTATTTCTTCCATTGGTCAAACTGCTGTCTGTTTGGCTGGTGACGGACAAGCAGACAGCCCAGGATTTTCTGCAAAGTATTGCATTTATACAATGCAATATACCAACAAAATTATTGATTTTAAGGTAGAACAGGTGATTCCACCAGCAACACCTGTAAGCTTGGAAAAAGCTTCTTTCAAAAAAACCTTGGTTTGATTATAGATTCTAATGTAAGAGTCAGGATTGTAACAACTGACAGACATGTTGGAATACGCAAATGTCTAAAGGAGGTTATCTGAACATAATCCATCAATTCGATGTGTGGCATATGGCAAAATCTATTGGCCGAAAGGTGCTTGTGGCTTCTAAATTTAAACACTGCAACAAAATGTCATCTTGGGTATCACCCATTAAAAATCATATGTGGTGGGCGGCTCGTAACTGTGATATGACCCTGACAATTTGGTGGAGAGGTGGAAATCTCTTCTGTACCATGTGCAAAATGTTCACGAATGGGACACCGATGGGACCTACTCCCACTGCCAACACCCTCCCAATTTAAATGACACCAAATGGCTAGACCCGAAGTCAAAAGCCTATGAAAAGCTCCAGGCTATAATTGAAAATCCAGCCCTGATTAGAGACATCAAGCATCTTTCTTACTTTTGTCATACTGGTGCTTTGGAGGTATTCCACTTCAGTGCACTGAAGTACAGACCTAAGAGAGTACACTTTTATTTTGACGCCACGGTGGCACGTACGACTTTAGCAGTGCTGGACCATAATAATAATGTCGGTCGGGTTCAGGCAAAACTGCAAAGACTAGAATCTGATGAGGCCACAGAAGATTTAGATCACAGAAGATTTAAATTAGAATATTCGAAAGCACGCAAAGCTTGGGTAGTCAAAACTTTATAAGGGCCGAGGTCCCAAGAATTTATAAAAACTATTCTACGTGAAATTGTGATATTTGCAGCAGGTGAAAGGGAAAGCAATTGGGTAAGTATGTTAGCCTCACTTACTGCAAATATTTCTCCTGTTGAGAGACCAACACGTGAGGAGTGGGTTCACAACTTTGTTTCCAGATTTTAAATTATAATATCAAATTTTATGATTCTTCTCCTTGTTGTGTCCTGTTTGATTGTGGATGGTTTGATTTAGTTTTATCATGTTTTATCACAGTAATTTTGTAAATTATATATTTTTTATGCTTTAATCATGCATATTAGAAAGAACTGGAGGGGATGTATAACTCAATCAAGTATGAGATATGAAAATATAGGAAATATATAATTTTTTTAATATAATTGGGGTAGATTTACTAATGATATAACTTGCAGAAAAAAAGTTAGTAAACAAGCCACAGAAACTTACATTTCTCATGGCCCTGAGCACAGTATAGTTATTTTGCAGATTTTGCTGTGATTCAATGTACTCTGGCTTGTTTACTAACATTTTTCTTGCTTATTTGCTTATATTGTGAGAAGGTGACTGGCATAGTGCTAGAGTCGCGATATATCAGCCCCCGGTTTTTGTCATATGACTGGTCCAGGACGGGTTTTGAGTAAACCCCAGCCCAGGTGCAGGTCCTGAGCTCATTACTGGCCCATATAGGCCTGTAGAGCCTGCACTTCAGGGCAGATCCTGAGGAGTGAGGACTGGTGGCTGGATCTGTCTTGGCCCACTATAACTTTGGTACTGTGCTTGACTACTGTTTTGTTTTGTTCGTGTGGCTGGAGCAAGCCACACGTATAGATAGGAGTGTTTATGTTTAGTTAGTAGCTCACACGAGCAGGACTTTGTTTTTCTCAGTTGCCTGAAGTTAAGGCTGTGTTTTACTTTGCCTGTTTTACCTGACGTAAGGTTTATTTATTTTTTGCCATTTTGTTAAATGAACCTGTTGCACCAGAGCTTTTTTGTGTCCCTGTCTCTAACTATTTGGGTCCGTACCTGTGCTGCTACCAAGCTACCTCCCCCACAATATATACACACATATATATATACTATATGATAAACTTTTAAATATAAAGGTTTATGGTGCAGATTGTAGATTATTTATAAAAGTTTGTAAGTGCAACATTATTAGTAAATCTGTCCTTTTGTTAATTTATATTTATTTATATGCGCGGCCTATATTTTTTTGGAATGGTGGGTAGGTGCCATTCTCTTCCCCTCCAGTATTGCTTTCATTTATTTTTTATTATTTGATATATATTCTATAGTGGGTGCGAGCTTTTAGGGTCTGGAAATAGATCCCATGTAGACGAAACTTCTAAAAATGAAAAGCCACATTACTAAGATTCGTAGTGAAGAAAACTGAAATGTGAGTTTATTCCAACAGCAACGTTTCGGACCAATACATGTAGCTTGAGAAAGGGCCAACATGTATTGGACCGAAAGATTGCTGTTGGAATAAACCCACATTTGAGAGTTTTTATTTTATGTTTTTTTTATTTATTTATTTTTAACTACAATGGCTTGTTTTTTATATATATATATATATATATATATATATATATATACAGTATAGACCAAAAGTTTGGACACACCTTCTCATTCCAAGAGTTTTCTGTATTTTCATGAGTATAAAAATTGTAGATTCACACTGAAGGCATCAAAACTATGAATTAACACAATTGGAATTATATACTTAACAAAAAAGTGTGAAACAACTGAAAATATGTCTTATATTCTAGGTTCTTCAAAGTAGCCACCTTTTGCTTTGATTACTGCTTTGCACACTCTTGGCATTCTGTTGATGAGCTTCAAGAGGTAGTCACCTGAAATGGTTTTCACTTCACAGGTGTGCCCTGTCAGATTTAATAAGTGGGATTTCTTGCCTTATAAATGGGGTTGGGACCATCAGTTGTGTTGTTCAGAAGTCAGGTGGATACACAGCTGATAGTCCTACTGAATGGAGTGTTAGAATTTGTATTATGGCAAGAAAAAAGCAGCTAAGAAAAGTTAGTGGCCATCATTACTTTAAGAAATGAAGGTCAGTCAGTCTGAAAAATTGGGAAAACTTTGAAAGTGTCCCCAAGTGCAATGGCCAAAACCATCAAGCACTACAAAGAAACTGGCTCACATGAGGACCGCCCCAGGAAATTAAGACCAAGAGTCACCTCTGCTGCGGAGGATAAGTTCATCCGAGTCACCAGCCTCAGAATTCGCAGGTTAACAGCAGCTCAGATTAGAGACCAGGTCAATGCCACACAGAGTTCTAGCAGTAGAAACATCTCTACAACAACTGTTAAGAGGAGACTGTGTGCAGCAGGCCTTCATGGTAAAATAGCTGCTAGGAAACCACTGCTAAGGACAGGCAACAAGCAGAAGAGAATTGTTTGGGCTAAAGAACACAAGGAATGGACATTAGACCTGTGGAAATCTGTGCTTTGGTCTGATGAGTCCAAATTTGAGATCTTTGGTTCCAACCACCGTGTCTTTGTGCAACGCAGAAAAGGTGAACGAATGGACTCTACATGCCTGGTACCCACCGTGAAGCATGGAGAAGGAGGTGTGATGGTGTGGGGGTGCTTTGCTGGTGACACTGTTGGGGATTTATTCAAAATTGAAGGAATACTGAACCAGCATGGTTACCACAGCATCTTGCAGCGGCATGCTATTCTATCCGGTTTGCGTTTAGTTGGACCATCATTTATTTTTCAACAGGACAATGACCCCAAACACACCTCCAGACTGTGTAAGGGCTATTTGACCAAGAAGGAGAGTGATGGGGTGCTACGCCAGATGACCTGGCCTCCACAGTCACCAGACCTGAACCCAATCGAGATGGTTTGGGGTGAGCTGGACCGCAGAGTGAAGGCAAAAGGGCCAACAAGTGCGAAGCATCTCTGGGAACTCCTTCAAGACTGTTGGAACCTCTTGAAGCTCATCAAGAGAATGCCAAGAATGTGCAAAGCAGTAATCAAAGAAAAAGGTGACTACTTTGAAGAACCTAGAATATAAGACATATTTTCAGTTGTTTCACACTTTTTTGTTAAGTATATAATTCCACATGTGTTAATTTATAGTTTTGATGCCGTCAGTGTGAATCTACAATTTTTATAGTCATGAAAATACAGAAAACTCTTGGAATAAGAAGGTGTGTCCAAACTTTTGGTCTGTACTGTATATATATATATATATATATATATATATATATATATATATATATTTTTTATTATCATAAGCAAGACTAAGCATAATTTGTAAGTTATGTTAGTTGTGCATGAGTTTATATTTTAGAAATATTAAAAACTTTCTCTATTTACTCTAATTTAGTACAATAAAACAGTGTTTAAAAAACTATTTAAAGGGATTCTATCATTGGGAAACCCATTTTTCACTAACACCACGTCGGAATAGCCTTTAGAAAGACTATTCTTCTCCTACCTTTATTTTTCTGCTCAGTGCAGCCGTTTCTGCGAATTTTAGTTTTTCTTTTTTTAAGCAAGTGTGTTTTCAGAAAGCACAGGGGGTGTCACCTGAGCTCAAAGAAGACGCTCTTCTGAAGATCCAGCACCGCCTCTCTCTTCTTCTGCTGATGCCTCTCCACCGCATCACCAGCCGCCGAGTCTCTGTTTGAGACTCAAATCCCGCACATGCTCAGTTGGCTCTGCCATTTCGCGTTGAACAGAGCCGACTGCACATGTGGATTTGGATCCCGAACGGAGACTCGGCGGCTGGTGACGTGGCGGAGAGGCAATCCACCATCCTGTGGATATGGTTTAATTGTCGATAGTGGCACAACCCAGTTAAACAGAAATAGTTTTTTTTAACTATTTATTAAAAAAAAAAAAAAAATTAAAAGTTTTGTTGCTGTTCTAGTTTCTGCTTTATTAATCTAGAATACTAATAGATAATACTCGTTAAAAAATATATATACACGTGGACAAAATTGTTGGTACCGCTCGTTTAATGAAAGAAAAACCCACAATGGTCACAGAAATAACTTGAATTTAACAAAAGTTATTTGCCAAACTACATGTTGACAAGCCACAAAGCCTCTGGGAGAATGTCCTATGGACAGATGAGACAAAAATTGAAATTTTTGGCAAGGCACATCAGCTCTATGTTCACAGATGGAAAAATGAAGCATATCTTGAAAAGAACACTGTCCCTACTGTGACACATGGAGGAGGCTCTGTTATGTTCTGGGGCTGCTTTGCTGCATCTGGCACAGGGTGTCTTGAATCTGTGCAGGGTACAATGAAATCTCAAGACTATCAAGGGATTATAGAGAGAAATGTGCTACCCAGTGTCAGAAAGCTTGGTCTCAGTCGCAGGTCATGGGTCTTGCAACAGGATAATGACCCAAAACACATAGCTAAAAACACCCAAGAATGGCTAAGAGGAAAACATTGGACTATTCTGAAGTGGCCTTCTATGAGCCCTGACCTAAATCCTATTGAGCATCTATGGAAGGAGCTGAAACATGCTGTCTGGAAAAGGCACCCTTCAATCCTGAGACAACTGGAGCAGTTTGCTCATGGGGGGTGGGCCAAAATACCTGTTGAGAGGTGCAGTGATTGCCTCAAAAGGTTGTGCAACAAAATATTAAGTTAAGGGTACCATCATTTCTGTCCAGGCCTGTTTCATGAGTTTTCTTTTTTTTTTTAATTCTGTTGAAGCATAGTTGAAAAGCAATGTTTGACTTTCATTTATTCATTTTCATAGAACTTTTATATATTATTACTTTTGTCAAGTTATTTCTGTGACCATTGTGGGTTTTTCTTTCATTAAACGAGGGGTACCAACAATTTTG
Source organism: Leptodactylus fallax (assembly GCA_947044405.1). NCBI lineage: Eukaryota > Metazoa > Chordata > Amphibia > Anura > Leptodactylidae > Leptodactylus > Leptodactylus fallax. The sequence goes on from CAMRHE010000096.1 coordinate 4,736,143, forward strand.
TCCACGTGTGTATATTCTGTTATACAAATATACTTATTTTGGTTTTTACATAAAATAAATATTTGAATTGTAGTTATATTTTTTTATACCACTTTTGAAGGGTAAGACAACAGAGTGATCTCCTAAGCAATATTTTTTCGGAATATAAGACACACTTTTTTTCCCCCAAATTTGGGAGGAAAATGGGGGTGCGTCTTATACTCCAAATGTAAGGGTGTTTTGGCGGGGGGGAGGTGCGGAGGAGTGGGGTTGCAGCATCGCCCCACTCCTGCCATTGCTGGCTTCCTGCAGTGGGAGGAGTGGGGCAATGCTGCGGGCCCTGGGCTGAGAGGGTGTCCAGGCGGTGTGGACTCTGATCGCGGGCATTAGCTCTGGGTCTTCATAGACCCGGCATCCGCTGTGCGGTGATGGCGAATGCCGGGCCTATGAAGACCCAGAGCTAATGACCGCGATCAGAGTCCACTCTGATCGTGGGCATTACTACTTTAAAGTCCCCCCCTAAAGTAGCCCCCAGGGCCAGTCCCCACCGGCCCTGTACATGTGAAGTTGTAGGGCGGCTCCCGCACGGCGAGATAGCGGGAGCTGATCTGTTCCTGTGACAGCCGGGAGCCTAATGAGCCTATGACCAGCCGCAATAATAATGTACAGAATCTCCCATAGACTGCAATACACTTGCATTGCAGTCTATGGGACTTGCAATCAAATGATTGCAGGTTCAAGCTCCCTGACGGGGGCTAATAAAATAGTAAAGTAAAAAATAAAATAAATAAATAAATAATTAAAAATAAAATTTCTAAAACACCGCCTTTCCCTAGAATACATATAATAGTAGAAAATTACTGTAAAACACATACACATTAGGTATCCCTGTGTCCGAAAATGCCCGGTCTACAAACTTATCAAAATATTTTTCCCATAGGGAGAACATCATAGTGGGAAAAAAAATCAAAAGTGCGTAACATCCTTGCCTGTCCTGGCTTTGGCACCATCCTCCGGGCGTACGCTGCGGCGCAGGAGGCGTGTCCGGTTGTGATTCCTTCCTTTGGGTTTTTCGTGTATTGTCTGAACACTGTCCTATTCCCTCACCTCCTTAATTGATTTTCCACCACACCCTTCTCTTCACCTTGCTTTCCCCCTGCTCCACTAAGAGTTAAGTTTAGTCTTACCTGTGTGATCCTCCTATCAAGTCTGGGGTGGGTACTTCCTCCCTATTTATTGTTTGCTTACTTTCCCATTGGCGCCTGCTATTGCATTATGCTTGCTGGCTATACTCCTTGTTCTTTGTTACCTGTTTTTCTGATTTCCTGACCACTGGCTTACCTTTGACTTTTCTCTTGGATTGTGATTTTGTACTGCATTGCTCGATTGTTACCGACCCCTTGGCTAGCTGACCTCCCTTTGTTGTGTTTGTCCTGTCTGCGTTCTGTGTATCACTTATTGTAAGCAGGGACTGTCGACTGGTTGCTGGCTGTTGCCTAGGACAGATCGGGCAAGTTAGCCAGGGACAGTGGGGGGGATTCAGCTTAGGGTCCACTGTCTTGTTGTGCCCCTCCCCCCAAAGTTCTCCAGCAGCTACTGGGGAATCGCTCCTCTAGCGATTCCCTTACAAAGTGCCTCTTTTTTCGCTGTTTCACCTTTGATTTGAATAAAAAGTGATCAAAGCAATAGACATTCCCCAAAAGTACACCTGAGCCCGCAAAAAAAAAATGCCCTATGTATCCCTGTACAGCTGCAGGGTCACCTGTCAATGTGGCCTTGCAGCTGTTGCAAAACTACAACTCCCATATATTAAATATTTTACCACATTTTTTTGCTTAAAAATTTTTTTTTCCTATTGTTCTCCTCTAAAACCTAGGTGCGTCTTATGGTCCGGTGCGTCTTATAGTCTGAAAAATACAGTATAATAGCATAATTTGTAAGTTATGTTACTTTGATTTTTAGTCCTTGCGGCTCAGGCATGTATCCCGCAGTTTTGGAAGCGAACTAAACCCCCCCCCCCCCGCCTCTCTCCCTCTGGGTTTTGAAGGTCAATGAGATTATGCGTATGGAGAACCTTACCTCTTTCTTGCATGACACTGTTGAAACTTTTAACAAGACCTGGTTCTACTGGATGGAATTCCAATGTACCAGTGAATATCAGATGCTTCTTGGGCTTGTGCCTCCCCCATAGACCTACAGTGGGATGCTCTGGCTTTTATAGCTAACTGATGGTGTGATGATTCTGCTTAAATATGGCTATACCTCTATTAGGTGCGCAGCTATAAGCCTAGGTGTATATTGGCAGTAGTAGCAACGTTGTAACAATGGGGCTTTGTATCCATCCCAGCAGGGCTCCATTGTATTCCTACACAGCCCTGAGTGATCAAACAAACACCTGCATTGTCCAGTCTGCACTGATAGATCAGACCTGGCTGATAACATTGTATCATTTCACGTGGTCTCAGCTCTTTGCAAAGAATCTGGACTTGAGTGGATTAATCCATCAGACTTGCTGTTGCTGATGACCTCATTCTGGGAGGTGGCATAAAGGGTATAAAAGATGAGGTAAGAGGCAATGGGAGGAGATTGGGCTGAGACTACAAGAGTTTACTGAGAGACTGTGATGAGAGCATGCAGGCTGGAATATACTGTTATGCCACATGCTAGGAGTTAATGCTAAGCAGCCTCCACTGGGCTACTCACACATACCAGAGCATGTGTGAGTGTTGGACTACAGAACCACATCAAGGAGATGTGTGGTAAAGTAATTATTTCACTTTTATGCCCTTTTTATTTCATTGCACTGTATCTTGGAACTAGTAACTGTTAATGCTTGCATATATCTACATATCTGTTCTGAACTGCATGTGTTAGATGTTAATACCGACCCATTTAGGGGTTAATAAATATATAAAATTTAGAAAGCTTGTCTTGTATTTATCCTGTGAACCTGGCACTCACTGGCGGTGAGTGTGGTTTTTATATGAAAGAAGACTCAGGTGTGAGCCAAAGTGGTGTTGGCGCACTGAGGATCTTTCACATTGGTGGCAGCGTAGTGGGATCTTAGGATAAACGGTGTGTGTTGGTGACCTTTATCACTCACATGCTGGGGATTATGGTAATCCTATGAGACAAGCTCGGTATTAAAGCAAGCATTAAGATACAGTGAAAGTTTGATACAGTGCTGTTCCCCTCCCTTACTCTTTGTATTCTATCCTATCTTTTATTTGGCAAATACCAGTGGATGGCTAGTGGGCTCAGAAGCAGATCTCCAGAATTGCTGAACCAGGCTTTTGGAGATCCTGAGCGTATGGCTGAAATGGAGGCAGCCACAGCCATGCAGAGAATCGAGCAGAGTCCTGATTTTGGGGCTAGGCCAGGAAGTGCAGCAAGCAGCCCGGTCCCAAGGATTACTTCACCAGGCAGGACCAGTAGCCCCAGCCTTGCTGGGGGAATGGCTTCATACTGGCACACGGCCCTGCAGCACTTAAGCACCAGGGACCCTAACATATACCTGCAGGTGTTGTACTGTTTTCAGGAAGCTGTAGAACGAGAACGGCAGGCTGATCGTGAGGCTGCTGAGCGACAGGCAGAGAGAGAGAGGAAGGCTGCTGAGCGACAGGCCGAGAGGGAGTATCAGCTTGAGCTGAAGAGGCGGGGAAATCTCCCAGCGGGCACAAACCGCCCATGTGCAAACTCCAACAACCCTGCCGAGACCCTCAAGTTGGAAGGAGAAGCCAGGTCGGAGTTCACCACAGCCATCTGTCGTCAGGTCGGGTGAGACAAACTATGCCCCAGGTGGTCCCTCCCCTGTCCCAAGAACTCTGGGCACCCTAGTGACCTTCCCCAAACCCCAAGGGGAGGTGCGGTGGGGCCATGCCTGTAACCAGACAGGACATTTCAAGGAGGAGTGCCCCAACCGCCCTGAGAATGTCCCTGCTTCCCAAGCCACAGCAGGTGGCCCATCTGTGTATCTGGACTGGGGTTCAGGAAAAGGAATGCGGACTGTGGGACTATTGACTGATTTGCCTGCTAATGTGCTGTTGGGAACTGATTTAGGACCTATGATGTCCCAATATGGGGTGGGGAGCACCCCAATTTACTGTGATAAACTGTCTATGATTAATGCTGATAATGTGTCTGTCATATCTGCAGAGAGGGCCCGTAACCCCCTCTCTGAGATACTTCCCATGGCAGTCAATGTAAATGCTAATGAGTTGCCTTCAGCTGAGAGCAGGGAAGATGCCAATGAGCTTCCTGCAACCCAGCTCAGCAAAAATGTTATTGATGCTGTGTTCACCCCCATGCTAGGAGCCAATGAGACTTTGTCTGTAGACACACCCACATCTGCGGGGGCGTCTCCCTCCCAGCTTGTTAATATGTCTACTGCAGATCTCATTGAGGCCCGGTGTGAATTAACAATTGCTAATGAAGGTACTGTCAATGTAATTGCCAATGCTTGTTGTGAAAGTGTACAGGGTAGCTCTTCTGAGTCACTGGAAACGACTTCTACTATTTGGCCCAGTGCATCCGATAAGCACCCAACTGCTGACCATGTACCAGGTGGTCAGGTAGGCTATGGGGATCTTATGGCTGATCCAGGTGAGGGACGGACTGCTGGTAGTGCGGTGCTAGCCCGCAGCCAGAGTGCTACAAGGGTGGAGGGCGTTCCGACCCTTCAACCGTTGCCTACACCACCTGGAGTCGGTGCTGAGACCGCCATGACTAGCCTCACTCCCTTGAAGCCGGAGGAGTCAGGCCGGTATGAGACATACACGTCTCTTCTGTCCAGTTCTACTCCAGGAGTGCCCATGGCCCAAGTGCAGATGGCATGGGGTACTGGAGGTGTGATCCAAGAAGGGGGTATGTTAAATGTATTACCTGTCAATGTATTGTGGGGGGATGGTTTGGGGAAGCATGATCTCAGTCATTTGCCCAAGGTATCACCATCACCCACCCAAGTACAGGAGGGACAGGATGTAGGCTTGGAAGCAAAGGGGGAGGTGCAGAATCCCCTAGAACTCTCCCAACTAGCAGCTAGTGTGAGAGAGACCCTGCGAGACCACCGGGCTGGGGTCTCTGAACTGGTATTCCAAAGACCTGGGGTCATGAGTGTAAAGCTACGGGATGCCCGCACTCAGAAAGCAGACTCAGAACAGGCAGGAGGTAGCCAAGTGTACGTGGATCAGGGCCTGAGCCTTAGAAGTGTCCCTAGTCAGACTAGAGAGCCAGAAGGGTCCGGCAGCTATGTAACATGCACCTCTCTTTTGTCTCACTCCAGCCAAGAGTTCAGAGATGCTGTCCAAGCTGACCCTAGTCTGGACATATTGAAGGCGCATGGCGCTCAACCACCCTCAGAGTCTGACAAGGCCCGAGTCTGCTGGGACCCCGGAGGCGGAGGTGAGGGAGCCTTGGGGCCAGAGCCTGAGAAGCTGGAGGCGGAGGTGCTTTCAGAAGAGGGGCGTAGGCCCCCACTTCCTGCAAGCCCCATCTAAAGGGGGAGGTGTGATGATTCTGCTTAAATGTGGCTATAACTCAGAGATGTATTTTGATCTCTGGGTATAGTATCTCCCTTCTTACCTGCATTTATTCATAAGGTGCGCAGCTATAAGCCTAGGTGTATATTGGCAGTAGTAGCAACGTTGTAACAATGGGGCTTTGTATCCATCCCAGCAGGGCTCCATTGTATTCCTACACAGCCCTGAGTGATCAAACAAACACCTGCATTGTCCAGTCTGCACTGATAGATCAGACCTGGCTGATAACATTGTATCATTTCACGTGGTCTCAGCTCTTTGCAAAGAATCTGGACTTGAGTGGATTAATCCATCAGACTTGCTGTAGCTGATGACCTCATTCTGGGAGGTGGCATAAAGGGTATAAAAGATGAGGTAAGAGGCAATGGGAGGAGATTGGGCTGAGACTACAAGAGTTTACTGAGAGACTGTGATGAGAGCATGCAGGCTGGAATATACTGTTATGCCACATGCTAGGAGTTAATGCTAAGCAGCCTCCACTGGGCTACTCACACATACCAGAGCATGTGTGAGTGTTGGACTACAGAACCACATCAAGGAGATGTGTGGTAAAGTAATTATTTCACTTTTATGCCCTTTTTATTTCATTGCACTGTATCTTGGAACTAGTAACTGTTAATGCTTGCATATATCTACATATCTGTTCTGAACTGCATGTGTTAGATGTTAATACCGACCCATTTAGGGGTTAATAAATATATAAAATTTAGAAAGCTTGTCTTGTATTTATCCTGTGAACCCGGCACTCACTGGCGGTGAGTGTGGTTTTTATATGAAAGAAGACTCAGGTGTGAGCCAAAGCGGTGTTGGCACACTGAGGATCTTTCACAGATGGGTTACTGGTTCCGGACTATTCTTGACCCTCTGGTTTTGCTCCTTTGTGGAGTTTTACTACTCATCCTGATGAAGAATTTTCAATTTTTGTTCAATTTTTGTGTTATAAACTGTACTTCGCAATGGTACCTTTTAATATTCCATGTACTCTGAAGCAGGATAAAAATTCCCAATAGGGTTGAATTGGAGAAAAACGTTCTTGCAGGCTTTGTTTGTACATTCAAAATGACATGTCACCTGTATTCTAAGGGTGGCTTATAATTCTAGGGATACAAAATTTATATAGTTTTATTTAATTTTTAACCAATTAAAAAAATCCAAAACTTTGGAGGGCTAGGTGTACTTTTATTTAAAACATTTTGGGGAATGTGTATAGCTTTGTTAACTTTTTATTCTAATTTTTAAGAGAATCAAGAAAGTGAAGATACTGTGGATCAGGTATTTTCATAATTTTTTTTTTCCAGCTATAGTGTTCACTATGTAAAGAAATATTTTTACAAGTTTGTATACTGTGTGTTTTCAGACACAGGTTTAGTTTGTGTTTGAAATTTTTAAACTTTTATATGTGTTCTTGACAAATGGTGGGCGATTTTAAATTTTTTTTGTAATATTTTTTTTCCTTTTTATTTTCCTTTTCAATTATTAGACACCCTAGGGGTCTTGAACGCCAGTAGGTTTGGGAATTTAAGTAGCATTTTTAGAAATTAATTAATAAACGTTAAGTTTTAGTTGTCTTCACAAAAAAAAACTTTTTTTTTTTCCTTGTTTTGGTTATTATTTGAAGCAACGTACCTTTGACCTATTTGCTTTATTACCCCTTGTTTAATGAAAGAAGAACCCACAATGGTCACAGAAATAACTTGAATCTGACAAAAGTAATAATATATAAAAATTCTATGAAAATGAACAAATGAAATTCAGACATTGCTTTTCAACCATGCTTCAACAGAATTTTAAAAAAAAAGAAAACTCATGCTTGGACAGAAATGATGATTCCCTTAACTTAATATTTTGTTGCACAACCTTTTGAGGCAATCACTGCAATCAAACGATTCCTGTAACTGTCAATGAGACTTCTGCACCTCTCAACAGGTATTTTGGCCCACTCCTCATAAGCAAACTGCTCCAGTTGTCTCGGGTTTGAAGGGTGCCTTTTCCAGACGGTATGTTTCAGCTCCTTCCAAGGGTCATTATCCTGTTGCAAGACCCATGACCTGCAACTGAAACCAAGCTTTCTGACACAGGGCAGCACATTTCTCTTTAGAATCCCTTGATAGTCTTGAGATTTTTTTGTACCCTGCACAGATTCAAGACACCCTGTGCCAGATGCAGCAAAGCAGCCCCAGAACATAACAGAGCCTCCTCCATGTTTCACAGTAGGGACAGTGTTCTTTTCAAGATATGCTTCATTTTTCCGTCTGTGAACATAGAGCTGATGTGCCTTGCCAAAAATTTCGATTTTTTTTTTTTTTTTTTTTTTTTTTTTTTTTTTGTCTCATCTGTCCATAGGACATTCTCCCAGAAGCTTTGTGTCTTGTCAACATGTAGTTTGGCAAATTACTTTTGTCAGATTCAAGTTATTTGTGTGACCATTGTGGGTTTTTCTTTCATTAAATGAGGGGTACCAACAATTTTGTCCACGTGTGTAAATATATATATATCATATATTTATTTTTTTTTTTTCCCCAGGGAAAGCGGGGGTAATTTGAACTTTTAAATTTTTTTTTTATTTTTTTTTGGTTTTAGCTTTGACCTAGGCACTAGGGGCCTTAATACGCCTGATCAGTGCTGATCGTGAGCGTTAGCATCGGGTCTCTGCTGCATAATGCATAATGGTCATATTATTACGGAGGATGTCAGGAAGGGGTTAATAGATATTTCAAATAAAGGTGCTATAAAATAGAAATATACACTGCAATACAAACTGAATATATACTTCCATACCAGATGCTTTACCCCCCTTCCAGACCAGACACATTTTTGGGTTTTTTGTATGTGCGGTTTTGAGGGCTGTAACATTTTTATCATATGCGTTATTCAACTAATTTCTGTGTCTTTTTTTTTATGTTTTTATTTTTTAACAAAAGAATTTCTGCAGCACTCAAGGTTCCTAAGAGCACAGTTGCCTCCATAATCCTTAAATGGAAGAAGTTTGGGATGACCAGAACTCTTCCTAGACCTGGCTGTCCAGCCAAACTGACCAGACCAGAGATGCTATCTCTAGATGGTCGCTGTTCTATAGTGCTCTAAGGCCTCACTGACAAATGCAGCTCAAACCGGCAACTCGGCACCGGCGATAACCGGCAGACTATACGCAGGGAGATCCTCTGCTACCACAGGCAGCGGGGAGATGGCGAAACAGGGGAATAAAGGCCTCCCAAAGCGGCTCACCAACTTCTTTGCCACGCCAGCCGCGACCCAAGATGGCGCCGACAAATCCTCCCTTCTTCAGACACAGCTCGTGGCAGGCGGTTTTCGCGCTGTATATGACAGCGCTTCAGGTGGGGAGTCATACCAGCTCAACCCACCACACCAGGGGCCCCATACTGACAGTCCAGGTTCCCAGGAGAGCTTGAAGAGAGATACAGAGGGTCAGCAGCAACGTTACAAGAGGGGACTACAACCCCCTTCATCGCCGACTCCAACTCCTGCTGGTCAACAGGACCTCTCCCCTGCAGCAGCATCCTCCCAGGCCACTATGTAGCTCTTATTTGTTTGACTGACAATTGTCCTTTTACTATCTTAAATGTATACTGTCCTAATACATCTCAAATATCCTTTTTAAACTCAGTATTGAAAAAGGTTAGGAAGTGTGCACAGGGCCAGTTTCTCTTGTGTGGCGATTTCAATATTGTGCATGATGCTGCTGCCGTTTCCACTTATCGCGGCAAGCATACGCCTCAACAATTAGGACCGTGGCTCCGGCAAGAGGAGCTTCATGATGTCTGGAGGTGCATACACACCTCCGAGAAAGATTATACGTATTATTCTGCTAGACATCAATCCTACTCACAAATTGACATGTTCCTAGCCCAGACTGATATGTTCCTTAGAGTGTAAGGTTGTGAAATAGGTAATATTACATGGTCGGACCACGCGCCTATTACTCTCACCATTCGCTCAGAAGGTGTCACTGTTCCTCCCGTGACATGGCGCAACAATACATATGTCATGTCTCTGAAATAAGTCACCAAGAAATTGACTGCTGACATTACTGAATTTTTCAATATTAATTCTCCCTTGGTAGATAATAAGTTTTGCCTCTGGAATTCTCATAAAGCATTTGTCAGGGGTCTAATGATACAGCATACTTTGCGCTTTAAGCGCCAGAGATTGCACAAGATGAAGGAGTTACTCACTTCTATTGCAACTTTAGAACAGCAACATTAGGCCACGCCAAGCCCCGCCCTTTTGGCTGCTTTGCAGAAAGCTAGAGATAACCTGAGCACCCACCTACTGGTGGACTTTGAGAAACACACCAAAAGCTTGAAAGCCTCTTACTACCGGTCATACAACAAAGCAAGCAAATTAATGGCACAACGAGTTAAGGCGGCAAGGATTAAATCTAAAATTCCATTTCTCGTTTCTAAATCGACCAATGCAAAACTTTTTCACTCTCAGCATATACAGTCATGGCCAAAAGTTTTGAGAATGATACAAATATTAATTTTTACAAAGTCTACTGCTTCAGTTTTTCTAATGGCAATTTGCATATACTCCAGAATATTATAAAGAGTGATCAGCTTAACAGCAATTACTTGCAAAGTCAATATTTGCCTAGAAAATGAACTTTATCCCCCAAAACACATTTCAACATCGTTGCATCCCTGCCTTAAAAGGACCACCTAACATCGTTTCAGTGATTGCTCCATTAACACAGGTGTGGGTGTTGATGAGGACAGGGCTGGAGATGAATCTGTCATGATTAAGTAAGAATGACACCACTGGACACTTTAAAAGGAGGCTGGTGCTTGCCATCATTGTTTCTCTTCTGTTAACCATGGTTATCTCTAAAGAAACACGTGCAGTCATCATTGCACTGCACAAAAATGGCCTAACTGGGAAGAGTATTGCAGCTAGAAAGATTGCACCTCAGTCAACAATCTATCGCATCATCAAGAACTTCAAGGAGAGAGGTTCCATTGGTGCCAAAAAGGCTCCAGGGCGCCCAAGAAAGACCAGCAAGCGGCAGGACCGTCTCTTAAAAGTGTTTCAGCTGCGGGATCGGGCTACCAGCAGTGCAGAGCTTGCTGAGGAATGGCAGCAGGCAGGTGTGAGTGCATCTGCACGCACTGTGAGGCGGAGACTCTTGGAGCAAGGCCTGGTCTCAAGGAGGGCAGCAAAGAAGCCACTTCTCTCCAGAAAAAACATCAGGGACAGACTGATATTCTGCAAAAGGTACAGGGAGTGGACTGCTGAGGACTGGGGTAAAGTCATTTTCTCTGAAGTATCCCCTTTTCGATTGTTTGGAACATCTGGAAAACAGCTTATTCGGAGAAGAAGAGGTGAGCGCTACCACCAGTCTTGTCTCATGCCAACTGTAAAGCATCTTGAAACCATTCATGTGTGGGGTTGCTTCTCAGCCAAGGGAATCGACTCTCTCACAGTCTTGCCTAAAAACACAGCCATGAATAAAGAAAGGTACCAGAATGTCCTCCAAAAGCAACTTCTCCCAACCGTCCAAGAGCAGTTTGGTGCTCAACAATGCCTTTTCCAGCATGATGGAGCACCTTGCCATAAAGCAAAGGTGATAACTAAATGGCTCAGGGAACAAAACATAGAGATTTTGGGGCAATGGCCTGGAAACTCCACAGATCTTAATCCCATTGAGAACTTGTGGTCAATCATCAAGAGACGGGTGGACAAACAAAAACCAACAAATTCAGACAAAATTAAAGCATTGATTCTGCAAGAATGGACTGCTATCAGTCAGGATTTGGTCCAGAAGTTGATTGAGAGCATGCCAGGGAGAATTGCAGAGGTCCTGAAGAAGAAGGGTCAACACTGCAAATATTGACTTGCTGCATTAACTCATTCTAACTGTCAATATAAGCTTCTGTTACTCATAATATGAATGAAATTCTATTTCTGTATGTGATAAAAACATCTGACAAACACACATAAAAACCAGAGGGCAGCAGATCATGTGAAAATATAATATTTGTGTCATTCTCAAAACTTTTGGCCATGACTGTAGAGGATGAATTCAGTAAATATTATCAGGGATTGTATAACCTGAGGGAGGATCCAGACACCACGCAGCCTTCTGGTATAGATATTAATCGATTCCTAAGCTTCTTGCCCATCTGCATGAGTGCTGGCGAATGGGGTCTTGTCCCGCCCCTTCTCCATTACCAATGGCACAAAGCAGGGTGCCCACTGTCCCCTTTAATATTCTCTTTAATGATGGAGCCTTAATGGTATTAAGCTGGGTCAGTCAGACCATAGAATTAATGTATTTGCGGACGATGTGATCCTGTCCCTTTCTTTCTCTGATAACGTGCTGTGTACTGTATCACAAACTCTGGAGGATTTTGGAGCGTAACCAAACTATAAAGTTAATGAATCCAAATCCCAGATCTTGGGGATTGGCCTGTCCCAAACCAATATACACCATATGAAAACTACATCGCCCTACCAGTGGTGCCCACAGTCCATACCCTATCTAGGAATTCAGTTCACCCCAAAACCAAAAGATTTAGTTAAAGCCAATTTCCCAGGTTTGTTGGCTACCCTTCAGAAAGAACTTGATGTTTTGACTAAATTCGAGCGTGGCTGGATGGGGAGAATTGTTTTATATAAAATGTTGATTCTTCCCAGGATACTTTACTTTCTCAGAACTTTAGTGATCCCGATACCCAAGTCTGTTTTTCTGAGTTTCCAAAAAACAGATGATGGCCTTTATATGGAATGGTTGTAAGCCCCGAGTAGCTTTACAGACACTCTTTAAGGCAAGAGACAATGGAGGTATGGGTATACCAAATCTGTACCATTACGATTTAGCCACGACTTTGGGTCAACTTCATTTTTGGTTTTCATAGAACCACGATAAATTATGGCCAGATATGGAGGCTCAAATAGCCCAGATTTCCGATTGGGAGGGATTCCTGCTAGCTTCAGGGCCCAGTAAGCGTCTTCCCCTCTCTGTCCCACCGGCCGTACAGGCAACGGTTGGGGTGTGGTGTTTTTTTTTGTGCTATTTCAGATAGTTATAACCCTGAGGTCACATTGAATTTACCTCTTACGATGCTCCCTCACGTGATACCACATTTGTCCTTGGACGAGTGGCGCAGATGTGGGATAAAGTATATCTCTGACCTCTTCAGAGGCGATACCATTGCGACCTTCTCCATTTTGCAGGAGACACATAATCTAACTGCAAAGGAAGCATATACCTATGCTAGACTGGCTTCATATCTGTCTGACGCCACCTCAGCTCAACTGTGCTTGCCACAGCCAGCCGCCGATCTCTTACATCCACAGACTTCCCCGGCTGCATATAAGACTAAAATTCTGTATTGTACTTTGAACATGGATTGTACCTTTCGGTAGACTAAACATATGTGCCTTTGAGAGGATGATCTAGGCAGCAGGTTTGAGACTAGTCACTGGCGGGAGGCATTTAGATGGGCCAAGCAATCTACGGTATGTGCCTCACACTGGGAACAGTATAGCAAATTACTCCTACGCTGGTATTACCCTCCCCTATGCCTAGCTAAGTTCTATACATCGGGTTGTTGGAGAGGTTGCGGAGAGATTGGCTCATTGTTCCATGTGTTCTGGCACTGCCTGTTCATGCAGCCCTTTTGGGCTCCGCATCTCAGCGCAGGTGGCGATTCAATGACGTCATCGCGCCTCCTACGCTGAGAAGTGGACGCTGGTGAAGAAGAGGAGGTGGCTCCATTAAGGGATCGCAGGTAGGTGAGGATAACTTTTTTTTATATATATATTATAGGCTGTTACCTACTGGAGTAACCCCAGCAGGTAACAGCCTATTTACTTATCGATCCCCACGCCTGCTGTGGCTGCCTCCTCTTCCCCTTCTGCTATCGGACGCAGAAGTGGGAAGCAGAAGCGGGTGTGAACAGCAGCGGGGATTGGTAAGTGAGGCCAAATACTACTATTATTATACTCTGGGGTATTTTCAGACCCCAGAGTATAATAATCGGAGACCCAGGGGAGGTGATAAACATAAAAACCAATGTTACTCACCTCTCCTCCGATCCAATGTTACACCCAGCAGGCTTCGGCCTTCTTTGGTGACGTCCCAGGCGTCACGTGAGCCAGGCCGACGTCATTATGTGGCGACGCCGGTCTGTGTGACATTGAAGAGGGCCGGAAGCAGGGAGTGCACTGGAGCCCAGGTAAGTAACAGTGGTTTTTATGTTTGTCACCACCTGGGTCTCCGATCATTATACTCTGGGGTCTGAAAATAATTTTAGAATAATAGTTCATGGGTTGGTCACTATGGAGCAGAATACTGTGGCGTGCAGGGGCCACTATGGAGCATAATACCGAGTGCAGGGGCCACTATGGAGCATAATACCGAGTGCAGGGGCCACTATGGAGCAGAATACTGTGTGCACGGGCCAATATGGGGCATAATACCGAGTGCCGGGGCCACTATGGAGTATAATACCGGCAGGGGCACAGGGAAGTGTGCAGGGGCCACTATGGAGCATAATAACATGTGCAGGGGCCACTATGGAGCATAATACCGTGTGCAGGGGCCGCTATGAAGCATAATTCCATGTGCAGGGGCCGCTGCGGGGCATAATACCGTGTGCAGGGGCCACTATGGAGCATAATACTGTGTGCAGGGGCAGCTGCGAGGCATAATACTTTGTGCAGGGGCCACTATGGGGCATAATACTGTGTGCAGGGGCCACTAAGGGCATAATACCGTGTGCAGGGGCCACTATGGAGCATAATACCGTGTGCAGGGGCCACTATGGAGCATAATACCGTGTGCAGGGACCACTATGGAGCATAATACCGTGTGCAGGGACCACTATGGAGCATAATACCATGTGCAGGGGCCACTATGAGGCATAATACCGTGTGCAGGGGCCACTATGAGGCATACTACTGTGTGCAGGGGCCACTATGGAGCATAATACCATGTGCAGGGGCCACTGCGGGTCATAATACTGTGTGCAGGCGCCGCTGTGGGCCATAATACTGTGCAATACTGTATTACAAAAAACACCTACTCACCTGTCCCTTGTGCTCCGATGTCTCCCACTGCAGTCTGGTTCTGCTGCTCTGGTGTTTTCTTCTGGCAGAAGTCCCCGCCGCACATGACCGCTGAGGTCACTGGCACGGGACGTCACAGTGCTGTGGGGAAGAAAACACCGGAGCAGCAGGAATGAAACGTGCTGGGAGACACCGGAACACTTTCTCCAGCCTCATATTAAAAAAGTGGTTATCCTGGACAACCCCTTTAAGGTGGCACTTGGGCTTTATTAAAGGGTCTTTCCAGCTCATTTTTATTGATGTTCTATACTTAGGACAGATTATCAATAAGAGATTAGTGGACCCCCCCCCCCCCCGATCAGCTGTATGAAGGGACTATGGCGCCTGTTTATATCATACGCTGTCTGTTTATAGTGATTGTGTGATGTAATTACAGTCGTCACATAGAAATGTATAGGACAAAGCTGTAGTTACATTACATGGTTGCTATGAGATGAATGACACTATGTAAACAGAGAAGCGGTCACGGCGCTTACACAGATACCACGGTTCATTCAAACAGCTGATCAGTGGGGGTGCTGGGTCCTGATTAGTTTATTAATGACCTGGAAAACCTTTTAATTAGTTAACACCTGGGGCATTATTAATAAGGGGCACTATTTATACAGGGTACACATGGACATTATTAATATAACGATGCACTTGGGGATATTATTCATTATGGGGGGGGGGGGTTATATCATATATTTTATAATTGGGGTAGCAGCAGGATGGGGGCTTTGTGTAGGTGAGAACAATATGGGTTGGATGCCTGGAAAAGTGAGGAGCCAAAGATGTCTGTGTTGCAAACTTTACAGAGACAAGTCACAGCTGGAAGAAGTGGTCATGGCGGTCCAGAGGGAAGAGAAGAAAAATGTGAAGGATTAGTCAGAGACGTCACCTGTAAGTCACAAAATGTTACTGCACTGTATTCACCTAAATGATAGAGGATAAATACCTGATTGATGGGGGTTTGTCAGCTGAGACCCCCCACTGGGCCTGAGAATTGGGTTTTTTTTTCCCCCACTGGGTTGGAATACAGCATGACCGCAGCCAGGCTGAATATAGGTTTGTCACTTGGTGGATGGACGAACCCACGTGGCTCTCTCAACTTTGATGGGAGTGCCAAAGATAGCCGAAGTCCATCCACCAAGCAGAAGATGTGTGAACTTATTTTCATTGTTAATGCCGTGTTGTTGATTTCTGATACTGAAGTAATGCAGTAAGAAGAATTCTTAAAAACTGTTTTATAACTTTGTGTATGTTTGTTGTACGACAATAACAGCATGTGACGCTAACAGCATGTAAACGCGTAAAAGTATTTCTTTTTTAATACATTTGCAATAATATCTACATTTCTGTTTTTTTTTCTGTCAAGATGGGGTGCTGAGTGTACATTAATGAGAAATAAAATGAACTTTTTTGCTTTTAGCAAATGGCTGCAATGAAACAAAGAGTGAAAAATTTAAAGGGGTCTGAATACTTTCCACACCCACTGTATATGTATATATAATACAATCTCCCAAATCTGTAGTAGCCCGCTCTATACAAATCCACAGTTCTCGACCGATTTGGGTGAAATTTGGCACGCCCCCTCCACCCACAGGAGTAGAATACTACGCACGTTAAATCTTTCTAGCGTCCCCCAGTCAACAGATTGGGGCCCCCAAAGTTAGGCCCTATACATATAATGGGGAAATGTGAAGGTGAAAGTGACAGTGCTGAGGGGAAAACAACAGTTGTGACAGACAGGGACGGATTATAGCGATGGCACCAAAGAGTCGCTGCTAAAGGAGCTGCACCACCACACACAACAAATAAACATTTCACAAACATCACACAGACAGCACACATACACCAACTCACAACCACAACACCACACAAATGCCACAACACACCACACAAACACCAGACCACAAATACCACAACACCACTCCATAAATACCACATGCACACCACACACACACACACACGAACGCAAGGACCAGACACGCACACAAACACACTGAGATGGATGTACCCTACGCACACGGACGAACAGAGCACATGTGTACTCACACACACCTACCACACGCATGGACACTTACTTGCACTGCACACACACAAACACATGGATCACATGCGCACACACACGCATACATATACATGGACCACTCACTTGCATGCACACACGCATATATACACATGGATCACACGCGTGCGCGCACACACACACACACACACACACACACACTCAGCCTTACTGAGCTTACTATACAGGGAGTTTTCATCACTGAAGCTACTGAGGTAAAGTGAAAGCTGAGCTCTGATTGGTTGCTATGGGCAACTACACAAGTCTGCCTGTGAGGCGGTTTTCATTACTGAGATGTGAGTTCCTTCAGGTCATAGTAATACTGTCAGAGGGCTGGTCTGTATTTACTGTTCATCCTATTACATCTCTTATCAGTGTCAGGTGAAGACTAAAGGGTCATAATACTAAGGACTGTTTTTTAAAATGCCCCCCCAAAAAACGACCATCTATTGGACAAGTTCATCCAAAAGCTAAGGCAAAATTGTGTTAAAGAGCTGAGACAAGTGAACAATGTGACTCGCGGCTTGAAAAGAAACGGATGAGACAGGTTAAATGTAAGGCAGCTGAGACATCAGAGAAACGGGAATGTCGTCTTCACAAGAATCGGATAAGGCAGGCTGAAGCAAGGAATATGGAAACATCTGAACAAAAGGATGAACGTTCTGAAAATGACCGCATACGACATATGCAACGTATGCAAAGATGTAGGCAGGCTGATTTGTGTTTGGAAGCATTTCACTACAACCCAGTTCAAGACTATAGGTCACATCAGAAAGTCATAATTGGCAAAATGGATATAATTTGCAAACATTGTCAAGCAAAGAAGTTTAACTTGGAATTGCCTGGTATATGCTGCTCAAATGGCAAAGTCAGTTTGCCACCTTTAGCTCTACCTCCTGAACCACTTCTTTCATACATGTCAGGAACAACTCCCGAGTCAAAGCATTTTCTGCAAAATATTAGGAGATACAATTCATCTTTCCAGATGACATCCTTTAGTACGACAGCTGGACTCCAGGAAGCAGGATTTATGCCAACTTTTAAAGTCCAGGGCCAAATACTGTATATCACAAAATCGGTTCAATGCTTCCTGTAGCAAATGAAGATCCAAAGTTTTTACAAATTTATTTTTTGAGAGACGAACAAATGCAAGCTGCTAGATATTGTGAAGCTATACTTGAGACAAAAAAAGAGATTGTGTTGAATTTGCAAAGATTTTTCCATCAGCACAATCAGTTAGTAAACCTTTTTAAAACAGCTTTAGAAAGAATGCCACGTGATGAATAGCAAGTTGTAATAAGAGCAGACAAGACACCGTTTGGTAAGTATGAAAGGCGATTTAATTCTCCCACTGTTAACGAAGTAGCTATTGTACTGGTTGGAGAGGACTTTCAAAGTCGAGATATAATTATTAGGCGAAGAAGCGACAATTTTCAACGTATTGCAGAAACACATAGATCCTATGATGCACTGCAATATCCGATAATATTTTGGAATGGCCAAGATGGCTTTCACTTTAATCTAACACAGACTGATCCCAAGACTGCTAGGCCAACCAATAAAAAAAAAAATATCAGCTATGGACTTTTATGCCTACCAAATAATGATCAGACATGGGTCTTCTAACCACATTTTACAATGTAGGCAACTTTTTCATCAATTTATAGTTGATATGTATGCCATGGTGGAAAGTGAGCGTCTTTTGTACATACGATTGAACCAACAAAAACTTAGAGTGGATGAATACATTCATTTAAGGGATGCTGTTGCTAATGATGGCAAAGTGGCTGACATTGGGCGTATGTTTATTTTACCGGCTACATTTACTGGAAGTCCCAGGCATATGCATGAGTATGCTCAGGACGCCATGACATATGTTTGGATATATGGTTGTCCTGATTTGTTTATTACAGTTACATGTAATCCAACTTGGCCAGAGATAAAGGAAGAGCTTCTGAATGGTCAGGGCCCTTCTGATCAACATGATTTAATAGCAAGGGTTTTTAAACAAAAACTGATAAAGCTCATGGACATAATTACAAAGTGTTACATTTTTGGTGAAAGTCAGTGTTGGATGTATTCAATTGAGTGGCAAAAAAGAGGTCTTTCACATACTCATTTACTGATATGGCTAAAGGATAAGATATGCCCTGATCAAATTGACAGTGTTATTTCTGCTGAGCTTCCAAATCCAGAAGAGGATCCGATACTTTCTGAAACTATTTCTAAAAATATGATCCATGGGCCATGTGGGCCACTTAACCCAAGATCGCCATGTATGAAGGAAGGAAAATGTACTAAAAAGTATCCTCGCAACTTGATTGTAGAAACACAAACAGGAGATGATGGTTATCCTCTTTACAGAAGATGGAAACCTTAACAGGGAGGATATACTGCAACAATCAGATTAAAACGGGTTAAACAAAACACAGATCTTGAAATAGATAATAATCGATGGGTTGTACCTTACTTTCCACTGCTTTCAAAAATGTTTGATGCGCACATTAACGTAGAATATTGTAACTCTGTTAAGTCAATTAATTACATTTGCAAATATGTTAACAAGGGCAGTGATATGGCAGTTTTCCAGCTAGAGAATCCAAAATGTACATCTGATGAGATTATGCTGTATCAGATGGGAAGGTATATAAGTAGTAATGAAGCCGTGTGGCGATTACTAAATTTTCCCATCCATGAAAGACATCCGACTGTAGTTCATCTCAGTGTCCATTTTGAAAATGGACAACGAGTTTATTGTACACCCAAGAATGCAAAGGAAAGAGCTGCTCGACCACACAATACAACATTGACAGCTTTCTTTCTCCTATGTCAAGCAGATCCGTTTGCAAGGACTTTATTATATTCAGATGTTCCAAAATATTATACATGGAATAAATCGAGAAAAGTATTTTGCAAGAGGAAACAAGGTGCAAGGGTCCCAGGTTGGGACGGACGTTCCAATGATGTTCTTGGACATGTGTATACAGTGCATCCAAACAACGCAGAGTGTTACTACCTCCGATTCCTGCTTCACACTGTCCGTGGGCCAACTTCTTTCACAGATTTGAAAATAGTTGATGGAGAGCTGTGTCAAACTTACAGGGAAGCATACCAAAAGCGTGGTCTGATGGAAGATGATCAACACTGGGACATGACATTGCAGGAAGCATCTGTCTCTCGCTTTCCACCTCAACTAAGAGACCTGTTCGCTATAATAATTACAACCTGCGCACCTTCCAATCCCTGTGCGCTTTGGGACAAATACAAAGAATATCTTAGTGACGATATTCTTAGAGTGCAAAGGAGAGTTAATCCAGACTTAAACTTAAATTTCACTGCTGACATATTCAACAAAGCCCTCTTGATGTTAGAAGAAAGGTGCATATCTATCAAAAGTAAAACTCTAATAGAATTAGGTTTACCAGCACCAAATCAACCAGACTTTGATATTATGAACAGAGATATTCTGCAAGAAAAAAGCTATGATTTGGAAAAATGTGAAGAATTTGTCATATTAAATAAGTTGATGACCAAAGATCGGTCTATATGACAATTATGGGTCAGATTTCCAGTGGAAATGAGGGACTATTTTTCCTAGATGCACCAGGAGGTACTGGTAAAACATTTTTAATTAATTTGCTGCTTGCAGAAATTCGCTCAAACAATGACATTGCCTTGGCTGTTGCATCATCTGGGAATGCGGCCACTCTTTTAGATGGAGGGCGCACAGCTCATTCAGCACTAGGATTGCCCTTTAATATAGCGTTGTCAGAAACTCCTGTCTGTAATATCACTAAGGGCTCTGGGATAGCTAAGGTATTACAAACTTGCAAAGTAATCATTTGGGATGATTGTACCATGGCGCACAAGAAAGCGGTCGAGGCCCTTGATAGCAACTTGAAAGATCTGCGGGGAACCGATTGTTTAATGGGGGGAATTGCTGTAATTTTTGCAGGTGACTTCTGCCAGACGTTACCTGTTCTTAAGGGAGCAACACCAGTGGACGAGCTGAATGCCTGTCTAAAATCTTCTTATCTGTGGATACATGTTCAGAAGCAAACTCTTACTACTAATATGCGGGTTCATTTGATGGGAAATACAACTGAGGACAAATTTACACAACAGCTACTATGCCTTGGAAATGACAGGTTCCCTACTGATTCCACTACTGGTCTCAGTTCCTTTCTGGAAGATTTTTGTGAAATGACATCTTCGGTAATGGAACTTATTGACCAAGTTTTCCCTGATATTTGTAACAATTTTAACAACCATCAGTGGCTTTGTGAACGTGCAATCCTAGCGCCTAAAAATGATCGTGTGAGCTCCATAAATCTACTAATTCAGGGAAGGCTGCCTGGTCTAGCGACTACATACATGTCCATTGATTCAGTCATGGAGAGTGAACAAGCCGTAAGGTATCCATTGGAGTTCCTGAATTCTTTGGAGCCTCCTGGAATGCCACCGCATAAGCTCACTTTAAAAATAGGAGCCACAATAATTTTGCTTCAGAACCGTGACCCACCAAAAATGTGTAACGGCACAAGATTGTGCAATAAAAGACTCATGCCCAATGTTATTGAAGCCACTATTCTTATGGGAAACTCTAAGGGAGCAAATGTTTTCATTCCGCATATTCCTTTGCTACCAAGCGACATGCCCTTCAATTTTAAGCGTCTGCAGTTCCCAATCCGACTTGCATTTGCTATGACTATAAACAAAGCACAAGGTCAATCACTTAAAGTAGCCGGCATTAATTTGGAGAGCCCGTGTTTTTCACATGGACAGTTGTACGTTGCTTGCTCTATAGTGGGTAACCCCAAAAATCTTTTCATATATGCACCTGAAGGTAAAACCAGAAATATTGTTTACCAAAAAGGGGGAAAGGGTGCACTATGTTGTTAATTGGGTGTAAATGTTTTATATGTTTGTGTACGGTGTATAAATTTTAATTTTTGATAAAAAAAATAGTTCAAAAAATAGTTGTAATAGTTTATACTACATAATATGTATTGAATATGTAAAATCAATAAAAATGTTGAAATAAAAAAAAAGTTGTTCACATCAATGTTACGACAAATAAGTAAAATGCGAAAATAATAATAAAAAATTTCAAGTGGAAAAAAAGATTTACTGTAGCACTCTGAAAATGTCAATTTCAGTGTGACACTGAAAATTTTACTTTAGCTAGCATAACCAACAATTTAACATATTTTCCACGGGCGAAGCCACGGGTATTCTACTAGTGTGTGTGTGATATATATATATATATATATATATATATATATATATATATATATATATGGTTGTACCAGAAGTTTACATACACTATATAAAAAGACACATATACATGTTTTTCTCACTATTTGACATGAAATCAGAGTAAACCTTTCCTGTTTTAGGTCAATTAGTTTTACCAAAATTATTTATATTTGCCAAATGCCAGAATAATGAGAGAGAGAGAATTTTTAAGGCATTTTTATTACTTTCTGCAAAGTCAAAAGTTTACATACATTTCATTAGTATTTGGTACCATTGCCCTTAAACTGTATGACTTGGGTCAAACGTTTTGGATATCCTTCCACCAGGGCCGGTTTTAGACAAAGTGGGGCCCCAAATGCTAATATGCAAACAACACCATCGTCTTGCAGTGGCAACCCCTATAATAACGCCTCTTTTCTGCCAACAAAAAAAGTAATAACAAGCCCCATTTAACACACACAATTCAAATGAGCACCTTTGTACCACCTAATAGATTTTTGCACCCAGTCATCAGTTATTACAGCACCTTCTTATAAATAGTCCCTGCTTATAAATAATATTACACCTCTATCAGTAATAGCTCCCTTATAAATGATAAATAGTGCCTCGTATCAGTAATATTCCCCCTTATCAGTAACAGTCACCCCGTAAAAATAATACTGCTCCCTTATTAATAATAGCCCTCTCATAAATAATAATTACCCTTATAAATAATAGTCCCCATTATCACTAATAGCCCCCTTTATAAAGAAGCCCACTTAACAATTATACCCCCATTTATAAATAGTTACCCTCTTATAAATAATAGCCATCTTATAAATAATAGTTCCCCCTTATAATAGCCCCCTCATATTTAAGTTTCCCAATTATATATAGTAACCCACCCTTATACAGGCGCATCTCAATAAATTAGAATATCTGTGAGACGCTTATTCATTTCAGTAATTCAGTAATTCAATTCATAATCACCAGTCTTCCATGATTGTGTGTCCTACTGAACCAGACTGAGGGACCATTTAGTTTCAATAATTTTTATTCAAATTTTCAGAATATAAAAATACAATACATTATAGATAGACAGTGTGATATACAGTTAATATGCACTATGGTATATTTTTCAAGAAACAATTTTTTGAACCGCATATCCCTAAAGACCAATGATATATATTACTTATAAAGTAAACATTAACGACAACATTTAACTTTTAGGCACATTCATAGGGCTGTCGTGATCTATGTCCAGGGTAATTTCTTCATGAACAACCTTCCCTTCCTCCTGTGATTTATGTTCATGCTAGTGACATGTGACACATAACCGCAACGTTAGTCACTCCTCCCCAACTCCTCTGTCGGCGGGGTTGGTGAGTCTGATATCCATCCCTATAACTACTTCAACTGCCCCAACTGATTTCTTATAGCACTTTGGTGTTCTCTACATAAGAAATCGAGAGTAGATCCACGCATCCCAGACTTTCTCAAATCTAGGAAAGGAATTGTTTCCCATTGCGATTATCCTCTCATATGAATATGTGTTATTGATGGCCAGTACTAGAGCTGACATGGGTGGAGAGGCTGCTGATTTCCATCTCTGTACTAACATTAATTTAGCTATAGTCAAAATTTTACAAATGAGTTGTTTGTACTTATTCAACTCTTCAGGAATTCCAAGTAGCAGAATAGCCGTATGTACCGTGTGGGGGAGTTGGAGACCAAACAGCTCTGAGAGCATGTCGAAAACACTATCCCAGTACTCGCGGATTATAGGGCAAGTCCCCAAAATGTGAAGAAGGGTTCCTCTGCCTCCACAACCCCTCCAACAATCCCCGGACACGGAGGGATACGCCAACTGTAGAGTAGACAGGGTCCTGTACCACCGTAAAATGTTTTTCGTGGCTGTCTCTATGTGAGTGCTACACTTTAAAGACAAATGGATCAGTCTAATCGCTTGCTGCCATTCATCCGGAGTAATGACCATCCCAGGTCCCTCTCCCAGCAGCGGAACGGGGTAGACCTAGTAAAAGTCGAGACCCCATCCATTTTATCATATAGAAAACGCAGTCCTTTCATATTAATCGACAACCACGTGAAAAGTGAATTATTATGTGGTAAGGTCGTCACAGGATGTTTAGATATGAAGTGCCATATTTGAAAATATTTGAGGAAATCGCCTGTATGAATTCCGTATTGTTGTCTTAGGTCTACAAACGATATAGGTTTTTTAGCATCGGAGTATAATTGAGAAATCTGCGTAATCCCCCTCAATTCCCAGCCCGAGACCGCTACATCATCAATCACCCAGGCCATCAATGACAGAGGCATTTCTGCAATATGAAAATGCTTCATTGGATTTGCTTTCCCATGAAGTAGCTTCCATGCCGTTAACAAGGCACACATGATCGGGGAGAAAGATCTCGGAGCAGGGACATTCCAAAAGGGCAACCATAACGCGTCCTCCAGTTTTAAGGGAGATATAAACGCCTGCTCTATGTGCAAGCGACCATCAGTCAAAACAATATTAATTTCCTGGACCTTAGTATATCAATTGGGAGTGATGGGAATATATCCACCACTTTGTATCGTAAGGAGACAGCAACAAACAATCTCTTGAGGTGGGAAAGCTCCCATCCGAGACCACTTCGTAGTGGGATCCCCAAGGGACAGTTTTTACGTGTACGCAGAAACTGTTCTTTGGTCCAGGAATTTAATGCTCAATCTCAGTTATTAGAGCAAAGATTTAGGAGTAGAGGATACCCGAAAAATGTGCTCCAGGATGCTAGACGTTTTGCGACAGAATGTGACAGACAAAGATTACTTATACCAAAAGATGAACCGCCTCCCCAAAACATCATTAGATTAATCGGGACATTTGATCAAGGTTCCAGAATGGTGGTTGACATATTGAGGTCATATTGGGATATCCTGCGACAGGACCCTGATTTAAGGGATAGGGTATCTGAATATCCATCAATCACCTACAGAAGAGGCCGTAACCTCAGAGACAGACTAGTTCATACTCATCTGGAACCAGAGGAGTCTGGGGGTACCTGGTTGGGGAGTGAAAGACCGGCAGGCACATTTAGGTGTGGTGGTTGTAGGGCCTGTGAATTTATTTTGAAGGGACGTGAAGTTACGGCGGCAGCTACGGGTAAAAAATATTATACGAGAGATTTCATTAATTGCCGCTCTGTGGGTGTGGTATATGTCGCATCCTGTCCATGCCCAGTGAACTACGTGGGTAAAACGAAAAGGGAATTACGTCGTAGGATATTAGATCATGTGGGATATATCAACAGGAGAGAAGAACGTCCCCTGAATTTACATTTCTGGAGCAAACATGGAGGTGACCCATCTACATTGAGATTTCAGGGCATTGAGTTAGTACGCAAATCACCACGAGGAGGAGATTGGGATAGGGCAATTTTGAGGAAGGAAACGGAATGGATTTTTAGGTTTCACTGTGTCAAACCTAGAGGCCTCAATGATTTGATATCCTTTGCGCCATTTATTGAAGAAAGATGAATAGGGGTGAGAAATATGGGAGGAGTATCATGTCATTTATCTCCCCGTATTTAGATGGGTAGACGATTACGGGTCTTTCTTCCGCTATCTTTTGCATTGCCCAAATCTAGGTGGTGAGGTACGATTTACAATATAATGTTGTGGTGATTGATGGGTCGTAGCTATGATGTACGGTAGTTTTGGTACGCAATCAGAGGGTTGAGAAATAGAAAAGAGTTAGAGTTGTAGGGATTGACCATTAGGAGGTATGCAAATGGATCTGAGTGGGATGGTTAGGTTAGCTATAGTTTGATGGGGAACAATAAGGGAGAGCCCACTGTATGTGAACTATGTGAACTATGATAGGTAGATTTATGATCCATCCGCTGTCACGGTCTGGGGTTAAACCTAACCTCCGACTCCTTTAGAGTACGGTTGTGATAGGATAATATGGATCTGGATTTAACTCTGTTTTGGATATCTCCCCTCTGGGGTTATGACCTGGTATATGGAGGAATGGAGGTTAAGTATACAAAATTACCAGTTGGCCCTTGATCATCGGAATGGCTGAGACGCAGTGGCCAGATGATCAGCAGCTTATGTAGATGAGGTGAAAATCAAATGTGAATCAGTAGATTCACCGTCTAGCGCTGGATCACTGTAATTGTTTACATTCAGTGGTCACATGATCGGCAGTCACATGAACACAGTAGAGGACTGAGGTGGACACACCCCCTGGGAGGCGTGATAGGTGGAGTAAGCTAGTGATTTCTATTGGCTCACTGCAGACAGCATTATGAAAAGGGGGTGGCACCGAATGAATGGGCTGACCTTTATAAAGCAGGCAAGGCTCAGTGTGGCATCGGCTACTCTATACACTGGAGCACACCATCAGTGCTCCAGGAACTGCAGTTGTAACTGCATTTTTGAAAAATATTTATAGCAGCTTAGACCAACTGATAAGTTTATTAGCATTGGCTCCTGATGAACCTGATATAGATAACACAGGGGAAACGCGTAGAGCAAGTTTATTTTCTATTTTCTATTGTTGAGTTAGTTGACCACAAGCCATACCACTTGGGGGCATGAAGGACTGACAGAAGACTGGGGCAGTCTGAGTAGCCTGGAGATTAGTTGGTGGAATTCGAGTCACTAATGGAAATGGTAGCTGTATATCCCTGGAGTCAACATAGGGGATATCAGTAATGGCTGCAATATAAGTGTTTATTGAGTATAAGGGTCAGAATATCATATTTTCCCTTATGGTTATAACATTTTAATGACAGGAAATGAAGTTACTGTGACCTGTACCTAGATTACTGGCATATGTACATACTACAGACTAGGGTTGTGGAGGTATATCATGGCTGTGCAGGAGTCTAGTCAGTGAGGCTTTACAAATTGTGTGTGGGGCCAGGTGTTTGGGTTTTCCTAGCACTAAGAGCAACTGACAAAATACTGACCTGTTGTATGATGCAGCCGTGATACTATAACCTTAGTCTAAGGGTGGTGGAAGTATCCAATTACACCCTAGGTCCAGTGGAAAGTTGGAGAGTGTGAATACTGTCTAACATTTAAATCCTGAATAAACTTTGAATAGGCAGGCACAGACCACATTGATCTGTCTTTTAGTAGATTAGTGGACGTCCTTTGTGTAATTTTTATTTTAAAATATTAAAAGTTAAGTTTTATCGTTTGAAACCATTTATTTTCTGTGAGATAGGTTTTTTAGCATCGGAGTATAATTGAGAAATCTGCGTAATCCCCCTCAATTCCCAGCCCGAGACCCCTACATCATCAATCACCCAGGCCATCAATGACAGAGGCATTTCTGCAATATGAAAATGCTTCATTGGATTTGCTTTCCCATGAAGTAGCTTCCATGCCGTTAACGAGGCACACATGATCGGGGAGAAAGATCTCGGAGCAGGGACATTCCAAAAGGGCAACCATAACGCGTCCTCCAGTTTTAAGGGAGATATAAACGCCTGCTCTATGTGCAACCATGGAACCGAGGTATCCGGTGATTTCCACCTCGCGCACTGAGTGACCAGAGATGCTATATAATAATTCCTCACTATTGGTACCCCCAGCCCCCCTACCTCCCGTTGTTTAAATAGAAAGCTTTTATTGATTCTAGGTCTCCTTCCATTCCATACGTATTTTGAAATCACCCTTTGTGCTGTTTCAAAAAAGGAAATAGGGATGGATATTGGGAGTGTGCGGAACAGGTACAAGAGTCTCGGCAATAGCAACATCTTAAAAGCAGCTATCCGTCCTATCCAGGAAACATCTGTTTTTGACAATCGCTCAGTCTCCTCTTGCAATATTTTTAACATTGGTATATAGTTACTTTTATAAAGAGTCCCCAGGGATGCCGTCATTTGTGTCCCCAGGTATTGAACGCTGTCCTCCCTCCAATCAAAATCATAAGTTGATTTTAGATGTTGGAGCAAGGGCGGGGGGACATTTAGAGGCAATGCCTGCGATTTAGCCATGTTTAATTTGTAAAACGATAGTTGCCCAAAATTATTAATAGTTTCCATAAGGCGAGAAATAGATGTTTGTGGTTTGGACAACATGAGAATAATATCATCTGCATATAATGAGATAAGGTGAGATTTATCTCCTATATCAATGCCTCTCACTCCCGGATCTAGTCTAAGTACCTGGGCTAAAGGTTTTATAGAAAGAACAAATATCAGGGGCGATAGGGAGCACCCCTGTCTGGTCCCATTTGTTATTAGAAAAGGATCTGATACTACTCCGTTAGTGAACACTCTTGCAGAAGGTGCCGAATATAGCGCTTCAATCGCTCTTAAAATGGCTCCAGAAAACCCCATATTTCTGAGTACCGAGAAGGCATACGACCAGCAAATGCGATCGAACGCCTTTTCTGCGTCTAATGAAAGGACCACCGCCTCTTCCCTCTTAAATTCAATATGATGTATTATGTTTAAAATACATCTAGTGTTATCATATGATTGTCTTCCCTTAACAAACCCCACTTGGTCATGTTTTATCAAGCTTGGGAGACAAACTGCCAATCTGCTTGCTATGAGTTTGGCATAGATTTTTAAATCTGTGTTCAGTAGCGATATAGGTCTGAAGTTTTGGGGATTGGTGGTGGGTTTGCCAGGCTTTGGCAACGTAACTACCAAGGCTTCTTGATTTTCCTTTGGGATGGTACCAGAATCCACCACAGCCGTCAAAAATGACAGTAGCGGGCTCATCAGGACTGAGATGAAACATTTATAATATTCGTTAGTAAGGCCGTCAGGGCCCGGAGACTTGTGAGACGGCAATGATTTAATTATGGATAACAGCTCTGCCGAGGTAATAGGTGCATTCAAGGAGTCCAGCTGTGACTCAGTGAGTGCAGGTAGCTGAGCAGCTTTAAGGAATTGCTCAATATCGTTGTTTGTCGGGAGGACCGTGGAAGAGTCTTCTGCTAGAGTATAGAGTCTTTCATAGAAAATTTTAAAGGCGTTGGCAATGCCGTTTGGGTCATAAATTTTGTGTGTACCATCTTTGCTGTGAATAAATGGGATCCTGGATTTTGCATGTTTGTGTTTAAGCTTGGATGCTAGGAGTTTGCCCGCTTTATTAGATTGAGAATAATACATAGCTCTAACCCTTTTTAGGTTTTTCTCATATTTGTGCAATAGACAAACGGTCAACTGCTGGCGTAGTGCCATTAGTTTCGTTGCATGTAAGGGGGAAGGAGACTGTTTGTTGTTGGTGTCAATGGTTCTTATCTGACGGAGCAATCGATCCACCTCTGCCATTCTATTTTTCTTTTCTATATGCCCAAGGCGAATAAACGTACCTCTAATAAAGGCCTTGTGAGAGTTCCACAATATTTCAGGGCTAGAAGCAGAGGGGGCGTTAATCTGAAAGAATTCCTTCAGATCATTCTCTAGCGTCGCTTTTAACTTTGGCTGTGACATTAAAAATTCATTACACCTCCACACATATGCTCTGGCAGATTCATATCGTTCTGCTGTGGACAAGGTTATCGCTGCATGGTCTGACCAAGTTATTTGAGATATCTCAGACTGCTTAACAAGGGGAATGCTAGATTGCTCAATTAGGAACAAATCTATTCGTGAGTAGCTATTATGTACGATAGAGTAATATGTATAGTCTTTTTCAGTATTATGTAATATACGCCAGACGTCAAATAGTTCATAGCGCCATAGAGCCTGCGAGAAAGAGGGGTGACGCGTTAATATGCCAGAAGTAGTATCTACTAGCGGGTCCGGAGCCATATTAAAGTCTCCCATTAATATTAGACACCCCTGCTTCCTTTTTTCTACCGCCCTCACAAGTCTCCCTAGGAATGCCACCTGTTTCGTGTTTGGGGCGTAGACTGATACCAGCGTATAAGTGACATTATTAAGAATACAGACTAATATTACAAATCGCCCTTCCGGGTCAGCGTATTGAGATAACAACTGAAACGCTACTGAATCTCTAATCCCAATCAGTGTTCCTCTACGCTTTGAGGAGTAGTGAGCATGAAACACATGTGGATATGCAGGATTATTAATGCGAAAGGCGTTTGCCTCTAAAAGGTGCGTCTCTTGTAGAGCAAGAATGTCACAGTTATGAGCTCGGACCTCACGCCATAAATTGGCTCTTTTTTGAGGGGAGTTCAAACCCCTGACATTCATGGACACAATTTTAAGCACCATAACATACAGTTAGAAATGCTTTAAGAGTCTTACCGCAATTACCTATACCAGTAGGTGGCAATGTCATTGAGACGAGGCCATCTCCAACCTCTGTAGTCACATCGCCCAATGTGCCAAAAACCAGAAAAAAACAAACCATGCAAATTACATAACCAAAGAATAAACCCTTGTAGCAGAGCCAAACAAAAGAAAAAAAAGAACGTGGTACAGCGGACCAGCGGCTGTCGTAATCCTGGGGGGATAAGTTCACCAACAGTGGACATACAAAATCCAAGAAAAGGTGAGTCCTTAGCTTTGTAGCACTTTGCGTGGACATCCTTGGGCCCTCACTTGATGCCAACCATCTGACACAGGACCAGGTGGTTGTTTGGGTTGTAGCTCGGCAATCGGAATGTTCCATTTTTTGAGAAGGCTTCTTCCTTCCTCCAGATTTTTGATAACATGCACCATATTATTTCGGGAAATGATCACTCGGACCGGAAATCCCCATTTGTACAAAATGTGGTGTTGACGTAAAGCTGTGGTGACTGGAAGGAATTGTCGCCTTTTTTGTAATGTCGTGGCAGATAAATCCGAGTAAATGGATATTTTGTGATATGGTTCAGGTAGGCGGTCTACCTTTCGGGAAGTCAGCAAAACCAGATCCTTAGTGCGGTAGAAATGAATTTTAGCTAAAACATCTCTAGGTACAGCTTCATCCAAATGTGATGGTCTGGGAACTCTGTGAGCTCTATCAATGGTTAGATCCATCGCCGTGAGGTTCGGTATTAGCGATTGGATCAGATCCTGGAGGAATGTAGTTAAATTATTCGTAGATACGGACTCCGGAATCCCTCTAAATTTTAGATTATTTCTTCTTGAACGATCTTCTAAATCATCTATTTTAGCTTTCAAAAACGACACATCCGTCTCCATCTCATAGTGAGCATCTATAAGCGCATTATGTGAAGTCGCAAATTCCGCCATTTTAGATTCGACATGAACAGTACGGTTTTTTAATTCCTGAAGATCTCTATCTAGCGGTTTTACCATGAGAGACATGTCTGTTTTTAATGAGTTACAGAAGGCCATAAGCATATTTTTCATGGAGGCCTCAGTTAGTGGATTCTCCGTCTCTGGTATATCTGCAAAAAAATCAATGGATGGAGGAGTAGACTGCGTATTATTGCTCACCTTTTCATCCTGGGAGTCGCTGTTCTGGAGCCTGGGTCTTTGCTTAACCGGGCTACCGGTAGGTGATTGCGGCGTCTCCGGGTTGGAAAGGCCTGTGAGCGCCAGGGCGCCATGTTGCGAAGGCCCGTTTTCAGTATAGGCCCTGGCCTGCCGGGGAGAAGGCCCAGGTGACTCCGTGACTGCACCGTCCAGCAGCTGCGGTAAGGATGGGGCCGATAGCGCTCTCCTGTGTGCGGAGAGCGTGGTTGTCTCCTCCGGCGGGTCATGAGAGGGAGTTGAGGCCCTAGATTCCGTATCCGAGCGGGGGCCGACTCCATTTTGTTCCTCCCCCTCCCCCGTGAGGGAAGTAAAAGTCGGATATCTTCTGCGGTTTCACCGTCGACTTCCTTTTTCTGGGCATCCCCAAAGGTAGGATACCGTTACTAATAAAATCTATGCCCAAAGGCCACGGGCTTGTCGCTGGGTAGGTCGCTATAGAAGACTCAGGCCGAGAGCTCTGAGACTACGCGGCCATCTCAATCTACGGCTAGGCTCCGCCCCCCCTGAGGGACCATTTAAAGGCTTAGGAAACCTTGGCAGGTGACACACTGAATTTACAATACTGAACTTTTTTACAATATTCTAATTTTTTTAGATTTTGGTTTTCATTACCTGTAATCCATAATCAACATTTACAGAAATAAAACACTTGAAATAGAACACTCTGTGTAAAGAATCTAGAAAATATAGGAGGTCACTTTTTTAATTTAATTACTGAAAGAAATGTTTCAAAGATATTCTAATTTATTGAGATGCACCTGTATATAATAGTTCTCCGTTATACAGTGTCGGACTGAAGGGACTTAGGCCCACCAGAGGAACTTGCTCTGGGGCCCCACCCAACAGCTTCCTGCTAATAGCCTACACCACGGCTCTTTCACTGAAGTCTTACATATGTGCTGACTATCTGGTGTTACTGAGTATGTTCCCAGTATAGTCAGCCCCAGGGTCGGACTGGCCCACCGGGGAACCGGTGAATCCACCGGTGGGCCCCGAGCCCCGACTATTAGTCCTCATGTCATGGGGGCCCAATTGGGATCCTGACCATCCCGATCAGGCCCCTGACCAGAGGCGTAATGATCGCGGTCGCAGGGGGTGCGTCCGCGACCGGGCTCAGCGGGGGTATGGGACCCGTGGCCAGCTGGAGATGTCCGGGGCCCCGGGGCACTATGATAGCGGTCGGGGGAAAGCCTGGTTCCCCAACCGCTATACATAATGTTATTGGAAAGGAGTTCTGGCATATTGCAGACCCCTTTCCAAAAGATGGCAGCCCAGGGGAGGTGGCTGAAAATAATAAATACATATAACTCACCTCTCCTGGGCACAGCGTCCTCTCCGGCGCTCCTCCGTCATGACTGAGGCCTGTGATTAGGCCCCAGCGGTCACATGGGGCGCGGCCGCGTAATGACGTCAGTGCGCCCCAACGTGACCGCTGAGGCCCAATCACAGGCCTCAGCAGCGACGTCGGAAAAAGGCCTGAAGACGCTGAAGACAGCAGGATGGAGCGAGGATGCCAAGGAAAGGTAAAGCAAGGTGAGTATGAGAGTTTGTTATTTTGAATCACTTCCCCTGGGCCTCCGAATATTATACTCTGGGGTCTGAGGAGACCCCAAAGTATAATAATAGCACTGAAGCAGAGGGGGGCTATTGGGCTCATATAATACTGGATGGGGGCCACTGTGGAGCTTATAATACTGGATGGGGGCCCCTGTAGAGAGCATATAATACTGGGTGGGGGCCACTGTAGAGAGCATATAATACTGTGTGGAGGCCATTGTGGAGCTTATAATACTGGGTGGGGGCCAATGTGGAGTTTATAATACTGGGTGGGGGCCACTGTGGATCTTATAATACTGGGTGGGGGCCACTGTGGATCTTATAATACTGGGTGGGGGCCACTGTGGAGCTTATAATACTGGGTGGGGGCCACTGTGGAGCTTATAATACTGGGAGGGGGCCACTGTGGAGCTTATAATACTGTGTGGGGGCCACTGTGGAGCTTATACTCCATACAGTGGTTCCTTCATTTTTTTTTAAATTACGCCGGGGCAGGTGAAAAAAACAAAACAAAAAAAAACCCCAAACTTTCTCTCCTGTCCCCAGTGTCTCCCAGCGCGGTTCGGTCCTGCAGTTCTGTTGTTTTCTTCCAGCTGAAGTTCCCCCTGCACATGACTACCTGTGATGTCACCCCTGAGGCCAATCAGCGGCCTAAGGGAAGGGACCTGGGATGTCACAGCCAGTTAGGACTTCGGGCAAAAAGAAGACAGCGGAGCTGCAGGACCAGACCGTGCTGGGAGGACACCGGAGCACCGGAGACAGGTGAATATGTTTAGTGTGTTTTTTTTTTTTTTTTTTTGGGGGGGGGAGTAGGGGGGATTCACCTCCAACGGAATAATTATTAAAAAAGAAAAAAAATTATACTGGACAACCTCTTTAAAGTGTGGCGCATTAGGGGGGCCCTGGGGGGGTATATTAAAGGGGTTGTCCAGGCATAATTTGTTATGGTTTATCCTCAGGATAGGCCATAGATACCTGATCTGTACGGGGCTGACCCCGGATCGATCAGCTGTACGGAGCCACTTCTGATGCCTGTACTGTACACAATACAGGGCCAGAAGCAGAAAGCTCTGTCCACTGTGTATTAGCCGGGCACCTTCACTGCACATATTGAAGTCAGTAGGAGCTGAGCTGCAGTGAAGGCGCTGGGCTGCTATACAGCGGATGGAGCTTTCTGCTTCCGGCCCTGTGTTGTGTACAGAACGGGCTCCAGAAGTGGCTCTGAACAGCTGCTGGAGCCGTGTGTCAGCCCCCTACCGATCAGGTATTTATGGCCTATCCTGAGCATAGGCCATAAAAAAGATTAACCCTGGACAACCCCTTTAATATGTCCCACACAGTTTAATGTCCCCCCCACAGGATGTCAGCCCCCATCACTGCTCCCACACAATATAATGACCACATCACTGTTCCCCATACAGTATGGGGGACCAGTGAAGAGGCCACTATGTGGGGGGACCAGTGAAGTGACCATAGAAAAATTTGGCCCAAACAACCCCTTAAAATAGGTTGTCCATAAACTGGAGCGACCACTGTGTCGGTCGCCAGGGAGGTGTAAAAATAAGAAAATAAAAAAAAAAAAGCATACTCACCTGTCCCCAGCACCCCGTTGTCCCCTGCCTGTGTCTGTTCGGTCTCATGGCGGCGCCTCATTTCTGGAAATCCTGTACCTAATTGGTCTTAGCGATCACATGAGGTGCAGGACTTCCAGCAAGGAGTCGCCGGCACGAGACTGAATGGACACTGACAGCGGACAACGGAGTGCCGGGGACAGGTGAGTATGCTTTTTAATTTACTTATTTTTTACTTTACACCTTCCGCCAGCTACATTGGTTGCTCCAATGCCTGGACAACCTCTTTAAAGGATTTATCCATCTTTCTAATATTGATGGCCTGTCCTTAGGATAGGCCATCAATATTACATCTGCGATGATACAACAGCCAGGACCTCTGCAGATCAGCTTTTCCAGGACAGTGCGGCTACAGGTAAAGGTAACAATTCTTGGAGCCACGCTGCTTACTTGCCATACAAGGTGTAGCAGTAGGTTTAGGTAGTGCAGTGGTGCACATGGTATAGTGGTTGAGCAGCGTGGCTCCCAACATGTTATTACCTTTAGCCGCCCTGTCTCGGTACCGCTGATCTGCAGGGGTCCTGATGGTGGGCCCCTAGAAACAATTCCACTGGTGGGCCCTAGACATCCCAGTCCGACACTGGTCAGCCCCTATAGTACTGTGCAGGCCCCAATAACCCAATGGCCGGTTCATGCACAGTTACTGTGTGGGGAATGAAATGGCTATGGAGCACTACACATATGTGCAAGGTTATAGTGAGGGAGCTATGATGCAGACATAGCACACAGGACTGCCAGCAGGAATTTTAACCCCCCCCCCCACAGTATATTGCTCCACATGGTATATAATGCTCCATAGTATAAAATGCTTCCCTGAGCCCTCCACAGTTTCCCCACATGGTATATAATGCTCCACAGTGGACCCACACAGTATAAAATGCTCCCCTGAGCCCCCCCCATAGTGGCCCCACATGGTATATAAGGCTCCACACAGTATACTACCTCTTAGTGGCCCCAGACAGTACAATATGCTCCCCAGCAGCCCCACACAATATAATATGCTCCATACAGTATAATATGCATCCCACAGTGCCCCCCAGTATAATGCTCCACAGTGGCCTAACACAGTATAACATGCTCCACAATGGCCTCCACACAGTATAATATATTGCCGAGAGGGGTTCCCCCAGTCTAATGCTCCACAGTGGTCCCCCACAGTATAATATACTCCCCACAGTCCCTCCCAGTATAATGCTCTACAATGGCCCCACAGAGTATAATATGCTCCCCGAGAAGCCCCACACAATATAATAAACTCCACAGTGGCCCCACACAGTATAACAGGCTCCCCACACTGCCCCTTCCCCCCAGTATAAAGCTCCACAGTGGCCCATAGTATAATATGCTCCCCAGAGGGCCCCTGCTAGTATAATGCTCCACAGTGCCCCCTCCAGTATTTTGCTCCAAAGTGGTCCACGCAATATATTATGCTCCCCAGAGTGTCCCCCCAGTATAATGCTCCACAGTAGTCCCCACACAGTATAATATAGTCCCCAGAGGGCCCCCTAGTACAATGCTCCTTAGTTCCCCCCAGAATAATGCCCCACAGTGGCACCACGCAATATAATATGCTCCAGAATGGCCTCCACACAGTATAATATACTTCCCAGAGAGGTTCCCCCAGTATAATGCACCATGGTGGCCCCACACAGTATAATATGCTACCCAGAGGACCCCCCACAGTATAATGCACCATGGTGGCCCCACACAGTATAATATGCTACCCAGAGGGACCCCCAGTATAATGCTCCACAGTGGCCCCACACAGTATAATATGCTATCCAGAGGGCCCCATGCCCAGTATAATGCTCCACAGGGGCCCCACACAGTATAATATGCTATCCAGAGGGCCCCCTCCCCAGTATAATGCTCCACAGGGGCCCCACACCGTATAATATGCTATCCAGAGGGGCCCCTCCCCAGTATAATGCTCTACAGGGGCCCTACAAAGTATAATATGCTATCCAGAGGCCCCCCCAGTATAATGCTCAACAGGGGCCCTACACAGTATAATATGCTATCCAAAGGGACCCCCCCAGTATAATGCTCCAGAGGGGCCCCACACTGTATAATATGCTATCCAGAGGTCCCCCCAGTATAATGCTCCACAGGGGCTCCACACAATATAATATGCTATCCAAAGGGACTCCCCCAGTATAATGCTCCACAGTGGCCCTACACAGTATAATATGCTATCCAGAGGGGACCCCCCCCCCCAGTATAATGCTCCACAGTGGCCCTACAGACTCCCTTAGTGCTAGTATTATCTTATACTCTGAGGTCTCTTCAGACCCCAGAGTATAATTATCGAATGCCCGGGGGGGGGGGGGGTAAGGGAAAATAACAAATAGTTATACTCACCTTGCCTTACCTCTGCCAGGCCTCAGTGCCTCAGCGGTGATGTCCGGAACGCCAGAAGATGACGTTGGACGCAAGGACAGGTGAGTAGAAATATTTATTTTTACTCACCTCGGAAAGGGGCCCTGCGGCACATGACGCTGGGTCCCTTTCTGTTATCCATATGGCTGGTCCTGACTCCAGGATCCGGAGTCATAAGACTCCGGATCCCGGGGGCCCCTTTGGGGTCAGGGCCCTGGTCAATTGCCCAGTTTGCCCCCCCTTAACATCGGCCCTGCCTTCCACAAGCTTTTCACAATAGTTGGTATGAATTTGGGCCCATTTCTCCTGACAGAACTGGTGTAACTGAGCCATGTTTGCAGGCCGCCTTGCTTGCACCTGCCTTTTCAGCTTTGCCCATACGTTTTCAATAGGATTGAGATCAGGGCCTTGTGATGGCCACTCCAAAACATTGACTTTGTTATCTTTAAGCCACTTTGTAACGTGTTTGGTAGTATGCTTTGGGTCATTGTCCATTTGGAAGACCCATTTGCGCCCAAGCTTTAACTTCCTGGCTGATGTCTTGAGATGTTGCTTCAGTATTGCCATATAATGTTCTTTCCTCATGATGCCATCTATTTTGTGAAGTACACCAGTCCCTCCTACAGCAAAACAACCTCACGATATGATGCTGCCACCCTCGTGTTTCACAGTTAGGATGGTGTTTTCAGGCTTGCAAGCTTCTTCCTTTTTTACCTCCGAATGTAACAATGGTCAATATGGCCAAGCCTGAGAACACCATCCTAACTCTGAAACACACATGGTGTACAAATTTTTGTATAGCCATGCCCCCTTTTTATAGTATCATGCCCCTTTTTTAATGATGTGACTAGCACATAAAGTACACAGGTCACACATAATATGACTGAGAGCCCAGTAGATAATCAAGCATTCTGCCAGGTCCAGGAGATTTGTCCACTCTTCCAAAAGACTAGGAGATCACTCATTTTTACAGGAGCATACCGGGCTTTTCAGAATAATTGGTAATTAAGGTTCTAACTAATTACAGCGCAGAAAAAAACTGACGGCAAATGACTTGTTCTAAGTTACCAGTGCTCCGTGATGCTTAATTTAGGACAATATCAATAAGGAACCCATTAGCAGTGGGCTCTCTAGCATTCAAGGCCCATGTGCAGCTGCATAGCCAACACATGCAGAATGTCTGCCCCTGAGTAATACACTTAGCATAAAGGGCTCTTACTGCTGATGAAAAGTAATATATTATAAACTATAGGATAACTCTGCACAGTGACTGAGAATGAAAAGATCGGGCACCATCTTTATTCCATTTATATATAAAACTGAGATTTATTTTTCCCCCACTTCAGAAAATCCTTCAGATGCCCCTGACAAGACATATTGTTTACTTGTGACACGAGTTTAGACTTCACAGCTGCTAAAATTTAATACAGTGACTGCATTCTTTGTTTTGCAGTCTGCAGCTGAGAATGGGTGGCCCACATGGGATTCTGATGGTATGTATTTTTTTTGCAATAGAAAATCACTTGTTTCATATATTACGTAAAGGTAATTGAGATAATGCAATTGATAAATTTTTGTACGAAGGCTCTTCCATAAAATATTGTTTCTGTTTATGTTTAGTTACATATGTGTCCAGCAGAGGTTGCTGTACACAAGTGGGAATCTTTTGACACTTTTATCCAAATGGCTGTACAATATCATGTACATATTCTATTACAGCAATACATGTATTAAAAAGGAATTTTTACTTGCACATGTTTTAGTTTCAAAAGTATTTATTGAAATATTGCAACAACCAAAAATAGTCCAAGCAATAAGATAAATGTAATGCTGTGAATCTTGTCTAGCAATCAGAGCCATAGACAATATGGCAGACCTGGGATGTGAGACCTTTTAATCCAGGGTGTCCAGATCTTATCGAAAAGCGGATGGGTATCAGAGATAGAGGCATTAATCAACTCTTACTCTTCAAATAACATCAGTCAATAAGAGAAAAGGTTTCCTCCAATAGAAAGCAATATGAATTCTGGCGGCCATCAAAATGTAATGAAATAGTTTAAATTGAGCATATTTGAGGCTTGCGGGTTTAAGGCTAAGAAGGAAAATGGGGGCTGACATCGGAAAGGATTGTTGAAAAAGACACTGAGTCGTTCTATGTATGGCTGTCCAAAAGCGTCGGGTATGAGCGCAGGACCAACAAATATGTATCATAGAGCCTATAGCATTGCAACCCCTGAAAAAGAGGGGTGAAACCACAGGATAAAAGCTATGTATTTTCTGACGGACCAAATAGGTCCTATGAATGACCTTCTGTGATGGTTCCATAAGGGTGACCTGCCAACTGCCTTTGCAAATGACAGTACAACAGTCAGTCCATTGAGCAGGGGTTAGGGTAGAGTCAAGGTCTTGCTCCCAGGCTGCCATAAAGTCGAGCTTGGTGTAAGGGGATGGGGCATTAACCAAACCATATACATATATATATATATATATACAGTATGTATATATTGTGAGAAGGTGACAGGTAAGATTCTGGAAGGTCGCTATATCTTTCTCAGATTCCTCACTTATGTGTGGTAGATCAGGTTACAATTCAGGTAAAACCTTAAACTGGGAAAAGGCTGTCTTTGTTAACCTCTTCTTCTCCTACTAGGGAGGAGTCTTCAACCACATGTGGAAGCTGGGCCTCATTAAAGGCCTGTAAAAGGTTGGCCAGTTCTCACTACTGAGCAGTACCTGGGGGAGAAAGGAGGAGCCGGGTTCTGTCCTAAGACCTTGACAACTGGTGAGACTCCAGTGTGAACTACTGCTATTGTTTTGCCCTGTTTGTTGACCGTGTGGCTGAAGCAAGCCACATGTACAGTTAGGGTGTTCTTTGTGTTAGTTAGTAGCTCAGACGAGCAGGTTTTTGTTACCGTTTTGCCTGAAAGTAAAGGCTTATTTTGTTTTGCTGATTTTTTGTAAAATAAACAAACAGGGTAAAACCTGTTTGCACCTGAATTTTTGTGTCTGTCTCTGACTGTCTGGGTCCGCTGCTGCTACCATTGAGCCAATCCTCCCACAATATATATATATATATATATATATATATATATATATATATATATATGAGCAGTGTCGGACTGGGATGTCTAGGGCCCACCAGTTGAATTGTTTCTAGGGGCCCACCATCAGGACCCCTGCAGATCAGCGGTACCGAGACAGGGCGACTAAAGGTAATGACATGCCGGGAGCCATGCTGCTCACCCACTATACCATGTGCACCACTGCATTCCCTAAACCTACTGCTACACCTTGTATGGCAAGTGAACATCGTGGCTCCAAGAATTGTTACCTTTACCTGTAGCCGCACTGTCCTGGAAAAGCTGATCTGCAGAGGTCCTGGCTGTTGTATCATCGCAGATGTAATATTGATGGCCTATACTAAGGACAGGCCATCAATATTATAAAGATGGGTAAATCCTTTAAAGAGGTTGTCCAGGAATTGGAGCAACCCATGTAGCTGGAGGGAGGTGTAAAGTAAAAAATAAGTAAATTAAAAAGCATACTCACCTGTCCCCGGCACTCCGTTGTCTGCTGCCAGTGTCCATTCAGTCTCATGCCGGCGACTCCTTGCTGGGAGTCCTGCACCTCATGTGATCACTAAGACCAATTAGGTACAGGATTTCCAGAAATGAGGCACCGCCATGAGACCGAACAGACACAGGCAGGGGACAACGGGGTGCTGGGGACAGGTGAGTATGCTTTTTTTTTTTTTTAAATTTTCTTATTTTTACACCTCCCTGGCGGCCAACACAGTGGTCGTTCCAGTTTATGGACAACCTCTTTTAAGGGGTTGTCTGGACCAAATTTTTCTATGGCCGCTTCACTGGTCCCCCATACTGTATGGGAAACAGTGATGGGGTCATTATATTGTGTGGGAGCAGTGATGGGGGCTAACATCCTGTGGGGGGGACATTAAATTGTGTGGGGCATATTAAAGGGGCTTTCCA
The DNA here is from genome assembly GCA_947044405.1 of Leptodactylus fallax. Classification (NCBI taxonomy): domain Eukaryota; kingdom Metazoa; phylum Chordata; class Amphibia; order Anura; family Leptodactylidae; genus Leptodactylus; species Leptodactylus fallax. The sequence goes on from CAMRHE010000096.1 coordinate 4,777,021, forward strand.
GGATTAATCTTTTTTATGGCCTAAGCTTAGGATAGGCCATAAATACCTGATCGGTAGGGGACTGACACATGGCCCCATAAGCTGTATGGAGCCACTCTCGGCATCTGTTCTGTACACAACACAGGACCGGAAGCAGACAGCTCCATCCGCTGTATAGCAGCCCGGTGCCTTCACTGCAGCTCAGCTCCTACTGACTTCAATAAGTGCTGAGATGCAGTGAAGGTGCCCAGCCCCTACACAGTGGGCAGAGCTTTCTGCTTCTGGCCCTGTATTGTGTAGAGGACGGGCATCAGAAGTGGCTCCGTACAGCTGATCGGTCCGGGGTCAGCCCCCTACAGATCAGGTATCTATGGCCTATCCTGAGGATAAACCATAACAAATTATGCCTGGACAACCCCTTTAATATACCCCCCAGGGCCCCCCTAATGCCCCACACTTTAAAGAGGTTGTCCAGTATAATTTTTTTCTTTTTTATAACTAGTCCGGGGGAGGTGAATCCCCCCTACCCCCCCCCCAAAAAACAAAACAAAACAACATACTAAACATACTCATCTGTCTCCGGTGTCCTCCCAGCACGGTCCGGTCCTGCAGCTCCGCTGTCTTCTTTTTGCTGGAATTCCTCACTGGCTGTGACGTCCCAGATCCCTTCCCTTAGGCCGCCAATTGGCCTCAGGGGTCACGTGATGTCACAGGTAGTCATGTGCAGGGGGAACTTCAGCTGGAAGAAAACAACAGAACTGCAGGACCGAACTGCGCTGAGAGACACTGGGGACAGGAAAGAAAGTTTGAGGATGGGGGGGTTTGTTTTGTTTTTTCACCTGCCCCGGCGTAATTAAAAAAAAAAAATGAAGGAGCCACTGTATGGAGTATAAGCTCCACAGTGGCCCCCACCCAGTATTATAAGCTCCACAGTGGCCCCCACCCAGTATTATAAGCTCCACAGTGGCCCCCACCCAGTATTATAAGCGCCACAGTGGCCCCCACCCAGTATTATAAGCTCCACAGTGGCCCCCACCCAGTATTATAAGCTCCACAGTGGCCCCCACCCAGTATTATAAGCTCCACAGTGGTCCCCACACAGTATTATATGCGCCCAATAGCCCCCCTCCGCTTTAGTGCTATTACTATACTCTGGGGTCTCCTCAGACCTCAGAGTATACTAATCGGAGGCCCAGGGGAAGTGATTAAAAATAACAAACACTCATACTCAGCTTGCCTTACCTTTCCTTGGCATCCTTGCTCCATCCTGTCATCTTCAGTGTCTTCAGCGTCTTCAGGCCCTTTTCCGACGTCGCTGCTGAGGCCTGTGATTGGGCCTCAGGGGTTACGTGGGGGCGCACTGACGTCATTACACGGCCGCGCCCCATCGAGTCACATCACTGAAGAGCGCCGGCGAGAACGCTGTGCCCCGGAGAGGTGAGAATATGTATTATTGTTTTCAGTCACCTCCCCTGGGCTGCCATCTATTGTAAAGGGGCCTGCAATATGCCAGGGTCCCTTTCCAATAACAGTATGTATAGCGGTCGGGGAACCAGGCTTTCCCCGACCGCTATCATAGTGGTCCAGGGCCCGGCCATCTCCAGCTGGCCAAGGGTCCCATACCCCACCGAGCCCGATCGTGGTCGCACCCCCTGCGACCGCGATCATTATGCCACTGGTCAGGGGCCCAATCGGGATGGTCAGGATCCCGATCGGGCCCCCATGACATGAGGACTAATAGTCGGGGCTCGGGGCCCACCAGTGGATTCACCGGTTCCCCGGTGGGCCAGTCCGACCCTGTATATGAGATTCCCTTTCAGCTGCACAGAATAAACAGAGTCTTTCAAAACTAGTAAGGGTTATATCAGAATTAAGTGGTTTGAGGGAGCGCAGAAAATGTAAAACCTGAGCAGTCCGAAAGGACTCTGATAGGGGCGGGGAAAATGTAGTAGCAAAGTATTCTTTGGTACTTGCACATATTTTAAATGGAGAATGATTACAAATGCAAAGTAATTTTCAGTTTTTTATTTTTTACAAAAGTTTAAAATAACCAATAAATTTCGTTCCACTTCACAATTGTGTCCCACTTGTTGTTGATTCTTCACCAAAAAATTAAAATTTTATATCCTTATGTTTGAAGCCTGAAATGTGGCAAAAGGTTGAAAAGTTCAAGGGGGCCGAATACTTTCGCAAGGCACTGTAGATACAATTCAAAAAGCAAAATAACAAATTTAGATAAATCTGTTACTGCCACAAACAAGATTAAATTCCATTGAGACATGTTGGGTTAAAACACATCTCTGTGTATGAAAGGGGCCTTTGGGAAATAACTGTCCCTATGTTTCGAAAAAGATAAAAAGTTAAAAAGGGATTTGGTCTGGAAATGAGATGATCTGTAAGTTTTAGTTTCACTAAGAAACAGTTTGGAATATCACTCAGATTAATAGCTACTGCTACTACATCTACATCTACAAAAAGAAGTCAAAAATCAAAAACTGAAGGCGGTAGGTAAGCACCACAAGCCACTATCCATGGAGAGAATGGAAACCAGTGAGAAAAGGTACATAATCAGTGTTATGAATTTATCACCTTATATTTTGTCAGATAAGGAACTTTCATTGTTATCAAAAGGTTTAAATTTTTCTCCCACATCGCTTTCATTTTTATGTACTGCCACTAAAACCCTTATTGCTTTCCATTGGAGGAAGACTTCGCCTCCCACTGGTCCAGAGATTATTGCTCAAGTGAAAGACATCTATAGTATGGAGTATTTGACTTCTTCTCTTAATCATACAATGGAAGCCTTTACTGCTGTGTGGTCATCCTGAGACACTTACTGTATTTTACATGGTCTCTGACTCCTCCCTCTCTTTCCCTCTTCCTTCTTCTTCCCTTCTCCTCTTTCACTTGTCGTTACCCTTCCCCTCCTACCTGTGTTCTTTGTGTTGTCATTGGACGATTTGTCATGTATACTTCTTTTTTTTTCTGTTTATTTTGATTTCACCTCCCATATTGTCGTTGTGTTACTTATAAAAATTTCAATAAAAACTACAGTTTAAAAAAAAAAAAAAAAAGACCCTGTTCAAAAGTTCACATACCCTGGAGATTTTGGCCTGATAACATGCCCAGAAGTTGACACAAAGGGGTTTGAATGGCTACTAAAGGTAACATACTCACCTGTGACCTGTTTCCTTGTAATCAGTGTGTGTGCAAAAAAGCTGAGTGAGTTTCTGGGATCCAGACAGACTGTTGCATCTTTCTTCCAGCCACTGACGTTTCTGGATTGTGAGTCATGGGGAAAGCAAAAGAATTGTCCACGGATCTACGGGAAAAGGTAGTTGAACTGTATAAAACAGGAAAGGGATACAAAAAGATATCCAAGGAATTGATAATGCAGTCAGCAGTGTTCAAACTGTGATTAAAAAATGGAAACTCAGGGGCTCTATAAAAACCAAACCACGGTCAGGTAGACCAACCAAAATTTCGGGCACAACTGCCCGAAAAATTGGTCAGGATGCAAAGAAAATCCCACACATATCATCAGCTGAAGTACAGGACTGGGCTGCATGGTCGAGTTGCCAGAAGAAAGCCATTACTGCGCAAATGCCACAAAGAATCTCGCCTTCAATACACCAAACAGCATAGATACAAACCTCAAAACTTCTGGAACAAGGTAATTTGGAGTGATGAGACAAAAATCTAACTTTTTGGCCACAACCATAAATGTTACACTTGGAGAGGTGTCAACAAAGCCTATGATGAAAGGAACACCATTCCTACTGTAAAGCACGGAGGTGGATCACTGATGATGTGGGGATGTGTGAGCTTCAAAGGCACAGGAAACTTGGTCAAAGTTGAAGGAAAAATGAATGCAGCACGTTATCAGCAAATACTGGAGGCAAATTTGCACTCATCAGCCAGGACGCTGCGCAATCGACGTACTTGGACGTTTCAACATAACAACGATCCAAAACACAAGGCCAAGTCGACCTGTCATTGGCTACAGCAGAAGAAAGTGAAGGTTCTGGAGGGGCCATCTCAGTCTCCTGACCTCAATATCATTGAGCCACTCCTGGCCTGGCTGAGCTCTTCAGCAGTGCTTATGCTTCAGCTGTTTGTGCTCAGCTTAAACTAATCACTGCGTCTCAGACACAAATTCCCTACACTGCCTTTCTGTTGCAGTTATGGTTCTATTCCAGTCTGCCACAAAGACACACCGCACTTCCTATAGCAGTGGAATTAAAGCGAAGAGGGAGAGAAAGGTTTTTTAATCCAGGGGAAGTGATTTTGTCACTTCAGGTTACGGAAGCTTTTTTGCAGGTCCTGTTTCCTGGATCCCTTTTTTCTGTTACACTTCTGTAGCCTTTTCCCAGTAGCGCTGGATTGTGCTGACTGACTAGTTTAGGCCATTCTCTATACCACTGTAGCGGTATTAAAGACACTGTTGGTAAGTATGGTCTTCTCCTTACTTATTTAAACCTTCTTCCTAAGTTTGTCTCTCTGATAGGCTGTACATTTTTGTTTGATACTGTTCTGACTGCTTTTGGTGGCAGCGGCGACTTAATGAGTGAAAGGTCCTCTAAGATGAAACATTTCGCTTATACAGAGTGCGACATCCCTCTGCCTGATGGTACAATTACACTCGCTTTCGCCAATGCCATGGGAACCCATCTGAGGATTCGTCCATTCGTGACGTAATTGTATGGGTCAAGGAGCAGGATAGAAGTCTGGAACTTGATTTATCAAGAAGCTTCGTACTGAGAGACATCCTCAGTCAGTTCCATCAGAAGAGGATTTTCACATACTCAATGTGATGCACTCGTGTGATGAAGACAGTTCGCTAAATCCCAGCAGGCCTCTTGGTAAGGATTTTCCCCAATAAAGAAATAAGTACACTTAAAAACTAACTTTTATTAATATCTACTAAAAGTAAGTAAATCTATATATAAAAGAAAGCACCTAATAAAGAGATGCCATACTACAATGGGGTCATATAAAGGGTAAAGGTAGCCTACCTCAAAATAAGAGGATAGTATGGTGATACCTGTATCACTTCACAAACACACCTCAGTTATAAATTGCAATACCCAATATTTAGATATCAGTTCACTGAAGGGGAAAAGTAAAGGATAAATCAACTGAGGTATAACACACACACACATATACACCAACTGGCTAGAGGTCAGTAAAAGACCGACCAAATTGTCTGACTAGCCACTACCTAGGGAGCTTACATTACACTCCCACAATTGACTGCCTAATACCACAAACACACAAACACCATAAATGTTACAACAGGAGTATTTGCCCGAAAACAGAAGATAATCACACAAAGAACACATACAGAGGACTCAGACTGTAAACCACCCCATAGGGATCTCAGAATTGCAGGCAAAAAAAGAAGTCAACGTACTTCAGCAAAAAGTTGACAACAAGGATAAGGCAAAAAAAAAAAAAAATCCTTAAAAAAAAAAAAAAAAAAAATTTTTTTCGGTGGGTGTTACTTGGCCACCTTTCATGGTGTTTTATATCTCTAAAGCCTGATCGTTAGCTATACCGCGACGTTAGGGTCCGGGTGTTACCATGGATGCATATGTGCAACTTCTTAGACTTTAAGGAACGTCCTGTATGGGCGTTCATTGCTTACATCACTGTCCGGAGCTTCTGGGTGTTGGTGCTCTGTGATTGGGCGCACCTCTGATGACACGGACTGCTAGGGGGTGTGGCTTAGCAGATATCAAGCTAGGCTGTGTGAGCCGACACTTGTGGTCATTCATCACGGCCGGCCGGGTGGATATATTAAGCGCTCTATATTATACAGGCAGTTTGCATACATTTATGGTGTATTCTGCTTTGCCATTATGCATGTGCCTCTGATGAGCTGGTGTAGTTCAGCAGAAATGTGCGTCGGCAGGCTGGGAGTTAGGGCAAATACTCCTGTTGTAACATTTATGGTGTTTGTGGTATTAGGCAGTCAATTGTGGGAGTGTAATGTATGCTCCCTAGGTAGTGGCTAGTCAGACAATTTGGTCGGTCTTTTACTGACCTCTAGCCAGTTGGTGTATATGTGTGTGTGTGTTATATCTCAGTTGATTTATCCTTTACTTTTCCCCTTCAGTGAACTGATATCTAAATATTGGGTATTGCAATTTATAACTGAGGGGTGTTTGTGAAGTGATACAGGTATCACCATACTATCCTCTTATTTTGAGGTAGGCTACCTTTACCCTTTATATGATCCCATTGTAGTATGGCATCTCTTTAAGTGCTTTCTTTTATATATAGATTTACTTACTTTTAGTGGATATTAATAAAAGTTAGTTTTTAAGTGTACTTATTTCTTTTTTGGGGAATTTCTCTATGTTGCTGGTACACATACCTTGCTATCAGATATATATCTCTTGGTAAGCTAAATCCCAGCAGGCCTCTTGGTAAGGATGCCTAGGCTGCTGAAGTCCATCCGGTCAGGCGACCGTGATGTTGACACTTCGCTAAATCCCAGCAGGCCTCTTGGTAATGATGCCTAGGCTGCTGAAGTCCATCCGGTCAGGCGACCATGATGTTGAATTTGGGGAAGCCTCTAGTTCCACCTATAGGGGGCCAAGGGCCTTCCAAGTGGACGCGGCACTGGATAAAGCTTTGAAATGCTCGGGCTTCTGTGGACATCACCTCCAATGAGGTAGTGAATAAGAGAGTATCTAGCAGAAGATTCCGTTTACCAGGTCAAGATGCCTACCAAATCTAGGGCCTTCTCTACAGCTGCTAGAAGGCCATTATGGTTGAAACCTCGGGGAGCGGACAATGCGTCCAAGTATAACGTAGGCTCCCTACCCTTGAGCTGGGTAAACATTTAGCAGAGGCCTGGACGAAATCAGAGAAGGTCTTGTGATTAAAAGGTTAAGTGCCTTCCGCAGTCCTTTAAAGGGAAAGAAGGACCTTCTGGCCGGGGCAGAAGTTATCAGCGCAGCCGCCTCAATCTATGTTCTAATATCAGAGGCATGCCAGATATCAGCCCAGAGGGGCTGGACGTAAGTTCCCCAAGGAAGGGGACAGAAAGAAGCTTGGCTTTGACGCCAACTTTTCGCCTCTTGTGGCGGCAAGTACTCCTGTTGGGGGATGTCTCTCCCATTTTTTTTTTTTCTCCTGCTGCAGGAGAAGATCCAAGAACTTTGGTCTTGCAGATAAGTACAGCAGGGTTATGCAGAAGAATTCTTTGCCCACCACAAGACAGATTCTCGCAACCCGTTCTCTTCCTGCACTGGAGCAGGTTATACTGGAAAATTCCATTCTGGAATACCTGGGCAGGGGGGCCTTGGGAAGGTCCACCCTCAGAAGAAGGTTTGGGGTTTACTCACCAGACTTCCCACTACCAATATATGTTATAGTCCTAATATCTAAGTCTCTTCATAAGGAAGAGCGTTTCCAAAGGGACAACGGGAAGTTGGTCACATCCTTGCTCCAAAGCAATGTTCTTGTCACTCTCAACCTAAAGGATGCGTACTTACAAGTTCCAGTTATCTTCCTCACAGAAGGTATCTGAGAATTGCTGTTTCTATTGCCGCCCACAGGTGACATTTCCAGTTTGCGGCCCTGCCCTTCGGAATTTCCTCGGCTCCCCACACCTTTACCTAGGTGATGACTCCAGAAACAACTGCACTCAGACTTCTAGGTCTGTTCATAGTGCCATATTGGATGACTGGCTAATAAAAGCCTAGTCAGAAACCATCCTGCTCCAGCACCTGCAGACAGGGCCGGCGTTAAGGGGGGGCAAACTGGGCAATTGCCCAGGGCCCCAACCCCAAAGGGGCCCCCGGGATCCGGAGCCTTATGACTCCGGATCCCGGAGTCAGGACCGGCCATATGGATAACAGAAAGGGACCCAGCGTCATGTGCCGCAGGGCCTCTTTTCGAGGTGAGTAAAAATAAACATTTTTACTCACCTGTCCTTGCATCCGACGTCATCTTCTGGCGTTCCGGACATCACCGCTGAGGCCTGGCCCAATCACAGGCTTCAGCGGTGACGTCCACAACGCGAGACGTCAGCCGCATCAAAGAGGAAGCCGGCGGCGGCAGTGACAGCGGAGCAGCGCGAGTAGGCCCAGCAGAGGTAAGGCAAGGTGAGTATAACTGTTTGTTATTTTCTCTTACCCCCCCGGGCCTTCGATAATTATACTCTGGGGTCTGAAGAGATGTCAGAGTATAAGTTAATACTAGCACTAAGGGAGTCTGTAGGGCCACTGTGGAGCATTATACCGGGGGGGGGGGGTGTCTCTCTGGATAGCATATTATACTGTGTAGGGCCACTGTGGAGCATTATACTGGGGGGCCCCCTCTGGATAGCATATTATACTTTGTAGGGCCCCTGTGGAGCATTATACTGGGGGTGTCCCTTTGGATAGCATATTATACAGTGTGGGGCCCCTGTGGAGCATTATACTGGGGAGGGGGCTCTCTGGATAGCATATTATACGGTGTGGGGCCTCTGTGGAGCATTATACTGGGGGGGTCCCTTTGGATAGCATATTTTACTTTGTAGGGCCCCTGTGGAGCATTACACTGGAGAGGGGGCCCTCTGGATAGCATATTATATGGTGTGGGGCCCCTGTGGAGCATTACACTGGGGGGTCTCTCTGGGTAGCATATTATACTGTGTGGGGCCACCGTGGAGCATTATACTGTGGGGGGGGGGCCCTCTGGATAGCATATTATACTGTGTGGGGCCACTGTAGAGCATTATACTGGGGGGTCTCTCTGGGTAGCATATTATACTGTGTGGGGCCACCGTGGAGCATTATACTGTGGGGGGGGGGGCCCTCTGGATAGCATATTATACTGTGTGGGGCCACTGTGGAGCATTATACTGGGGGGTCTCTCTGGATAGCATATTATACTGTGTGGGGCCACTGAGGAGCATTATACTGGGGGAACCTCTCTCAGAAGTATATTATACTGTGTGGAGGCCATTCTGGAGCATGTTATACAGTGTGGGGTCACTGTGGAGCATTATTCTGGGGGGGCCATCTGCAGAGCATATTATATTGCATGGCGCCACTGTGGGGCATTATTCGAGGGGGACACTCTGGGGAGCATAATATATTGCGTGGGGCCACTGTGGAGCAAAATACTGGGGGGGGGCACTGTGGAGCATTATACTAGCGGAGGCTCTCTGGGGAGCATATTATACTATGGGCCACTGTGGAGCTTTATACTGGGGGGAAGGGACAGTGTGGGGAGCCTGTTATACTGTGTGGGGCCACTGTGGAGTTTATTATATTGTGTGGGAATTCTCGGGAGCATATTATACTCTGTGGGGCCATTATAGAGCATTATAATGGGAGGGACTGTGGGGAGTATATTATCTGTGGGGGACCACTGTGGAGCATTATACTGGGGGAACCCCTCTGAGCAGTATATTATACTGTGTGGAGGCCATTGTGGAGCATGTTATACTGTGTTAGGCCACTGTGGAGCATTATACTGGGGGGGCACTGTGGGATGCATATTATACTGTATGGAGCATATTATATTGTGTGGGGCTGCTGGGGAGCATATTGTACTGTATGGGGCCACTAAGAGGTAGTATACTGTGTGGAGCCTTATATACCATGTGGGGCCACTATGGGGGGCTCAGGGGAGCATTTTATACTGTGTGGGTCCACTGTGGAGCATTATATACCATGTGGGGAAACTGTGGAGGGCTCAGGGGAGCATTTTATACCATGGAGCATTATATACCATGTGGAGCATTATACTGTGGGGGGGGTTAAAATTCCTGCTGGCAGCCCTGTGTGCTATGTCTGCATCATAGCTCCCTCACCATAATCTTGCACATACGTGTAGTGCTCCATGGCCATGTCATTCCCCAACTGTGCATGAACCGGCCATTGAGTTATTGGGGCCTGCACAGTACTATAGGGGCTGACTATACTGGGAACATACTTAGTAACACCAGATAGTCAGCACATATGTAAGACTTCAGTGAAGGAGCCGTGGTGTAGGTTATTAGCAGGAAGCTGTTGGGTGGGGCCCCAGAACAAGTTCCTCTGGTGGGCCTAAGGCCCTTCAGTCCGACACTGTATAACTGAGAACTATTATATACAGGTGCATCTCAATAAATTAGAATATCTTTGAAACATTTCTTTCTTTCAGTAATTAAATTAAAAAAGTGACCTCCTATATTTTCTAGATTCTTTACACAGAGTGTTCTATTTCAAGTGTTTTATTTCTGTAAATGTTGATTGTGGATTACAGGTAATGAAAACCAAAATCTAAGAAAATTAGAATATTGTAAAAAAGTTCAGTATTGTAAATTCAGTGTGTCACCTGCCAAGGTTTCCTAAGCCTTTAAATGGTCCCTCAGTCTGGTTCAGTAGGACACAATCATGGAAGACTGGAATTAGATATTCTAATTTATTGAGATGCGCCTGTATAAGGGTGGATTACTATATATAATTGGGAAACTTAAAAATGAGGGGGCTATTATAAGGGGGAACTATTATTTATAAGACGGCTATTATTTATAAGAGGGGAACTATTTATAAATGGGGGTATAATTGTTAAGTGGGCTTATTTATAAAGGGGGCTATTAGTGATAATGAGGACTACTATTTATAAGGGTAACTATTATTTATGAGAGGGCTATTATTAATAAGGGAGCAGTATTATTTTTACGGGGTGACTGTTACTGATAAGGGGGAATATTACTGATACGAGGCACTATTTATAATTTATAAGGGAGCTATTACTGATAGAGGTGTAATATTATTTATAAGCAGGGACTATTTATAAGGAGGTGCTATAATAACCGATGACTGGGTGCAAAAATCTATTAGGTGGTACAAAGGTGCTCATTTGAATTGTGTGTGGTAAATGGGGCTTGTTATTACTTTTTTTGTTGGCAGAAAGGAGGCGTTATTATAGGGGTTACCACTGCAAGACAATGGTGTTGTTTGCATACCAGCATTTGGGGCCCCGCTTTTAATTTTGCCCAGGGTCCCACTTTGTCTAAAACCAGCCCTGCTTGGAGGTTCAGGCTGGCATACATCTTCCCTCCACTTTCCATGATACCAAGGGTATTGATGAAAGTCAGACAGGACCAAGCCTCTGTGATAGCCAAAAAGAGCTTGATGTTCCCAACTCATGCACATGAGTCGAGGGATCTATTAGAGGCTTCCCCCAATCCAGAACCTGGTTTCCCAAGGAACTCAGAAGTGCCAGGATCTGAGGAGATTCAACCTGATAGCCTGAAGGTTGCTCAGTCCCTAGTGGACTGTCAGAAGTCGTCCTGAAGACCTTTTTTCTGTGCAAAAGCAGAATCCACCAATAAAAGATACCTAAGGATAGGTATTGTCTTCAAGGAGTGGTTCTCCAGACAGGAAGTGAACAGTTCGAATCTTTCTAGGAGAATGATTCAGAATTTTCTTCAGGACCGCTTGGATAAGGGCCTTTCCCCTGCCACACTGGAGATACAGATTCCATCCCTATCCACCTGCTTAAGCAAAAGATTGTCTCAGAAACCCTTAATTCCCAGAATTTCTTAAGGGTGCTATGAGACTTAGGTAAGTAGTTGCAGCTCCCGTTCCACTCTGGGATCTATCCACAGTTCTTTCTGGCCTTTGCGGCTCGACATTGGAACCATTTGAGTAGGTGGATCTTAAGTTTCTGGCTATGGTGCCCTCTCCGGCTAATATTAACCAAGTGGTCTCCTTACTAGTTTCTTCCCAGCTCCTTCCTCCAAGGAAGGGGGAAAACTCCATACTCTGGATATAGTATGGCGTCTCCAAAATGTATCTTCTGCGTACATAGTCCTTCAGAAGATTGGGAAACCCTCTTAATTTAAATTTCTTTTGCTCGGGTCAATGCCCGAGTTTATCAAAGGGCTGTGTCAGCCTCCTGGGCTGAGAGTTGGTCTTGCTTTTTGAGCAGTTTGTGCAGCCGTTTTTGGTCACCACCAACTAACCTTTGTTATGTTTAATCAAGTTTATTAAAGTTTTGCAATAAGAACAGAAGAGAAAAAAAGAGGAGGGGGGGTACAATGCCATAGCATCAGTATCAATTAAGACAGGGGGGTAACCCAAGCCACCCTGTTCATAGATAAGGCACAGTAGTAAAGGATTAGGCGAAGGGCTGGCGAAGCCCACAATAAGGAAATAGGCAATGAATAACACAGTGGCAACTAAAATAACTGTAACAATAGGTGGGTGATGGCTGAAAGAACAAAAGTCCAACTGTAGAGAGCCACCACAGGACCACCCGCCTAACAGTAGATTAAGACAAACGTTGAAAGGGAGGGGGATCATAGGGAGTACACAGTGTACGGGACACACAAAACCACAGACACGACAAGGACAGAGGGGAAACACTGGGGCAAGGGGTGAAGAATGGAAGGGAAAATTTGGTTATGGAGAGCAGCCGGACACTGCACCAACAGAGGAGCAAAACAACCCCACATCAAGAAAAGAAAGAGGAGAACTCTAAGGACTCCTGAAACATCACCTATGGCTGCCAGAGGGACTCAAATTTAGAGGGGTCGGGGCGATTCCTCGGCCACCAGGGCTTCCATTCTCCTGATAAGGAGAAGCTCCTGAAGAAACTTCACCAGGGTAGGTGCGGCAGTACTGTGCCAATGCCTGGGAATGACTGTTCTGGCGATGGTGAGGAAATGTCGCAAGAGGTCCTTCTTAACAGCCGAGACCCTCCCTGGTATGATGGAGAGAAGTGCAAGCTGGAGCGAGGGTGTGACAGATCTGCCGCTCACTTTAGCATAAAGCGTAAAGACGACATCCCAAAAGGGCTTGAGGGCAGCGCATTCCCACCAAATATGATACAAGGTGCCTCTTTTGGAACCACAGCCCCAACACCGGTCAGAAACACTAGGGTAGATCCTATGCAAGAGGTCAGGACAGCAGTACAAGCGGGTCAGTATTTTGTAGTTCTTTTCCTGCGCACCGCAGGGCAACGGGAGTTCATGCATGTACAGGAAGGACTTATCCCAGTCGGCAGTGGAGAGGCAGGTACAAGGTCAGATTCCCAGGGGCCAATGTAGGAGGGGGCCCGGGTGTAGTGTCCTGGAGAAGGATACCATAAAGAACAGAGAGGGCACACGGAGTAGTCAACTAACCTTTGTTAAACACTATCAGTTAGATGTTCGTAGTTCAGAGGCTACTGCCTTTGGACATTCATATGGTACTGTAGTGAGTGAGAACCCTCCCTAGGGGATCTACTTGCTACGTCCCCATATTGTGCTGCTGTTGGACGTAAGGGGAATCGTTGATTATGTAGATAATCTGTTTTCCATTAGTCCAAACAGCAGCACAAGCTTCCCCCCCCCCCCCTTTAGGAAGGATTGTTGTTTTTTTCTTTTATTCTTTATAACTAACACAGTGAGAGGAGGTCTCCTTGGCCTCTTATACGGGAGTATCACTTAATTAATTATGTAAATTAAAAATTCCACCTGTCCTACCAGCACACAGGGGCAGAGATACCCCATATTGTGCTGCTGTTCGGACTAAGGGAAAACAGATTATCTACATAATCAACGATTTCATTACAGCCCCACACTGTGACTAATGATCCCATGTGGATCAGAGGTCTAACACTTGGTGTTTGTTCATGCTTTTTTTATCTTAATTGTATCCATTCAACAATAAAGGAACTGTGTTTTATAAAGGACAGATTGCTGACTTTCCCTTTGGATTGCTTCTGAGGCAGTGGGATAGACAGTGGGATAGACACAGTTTGTTGTACACTCAGGAGATGAGCATCTTTTTCTATCTGGAGTGTTACCCCCGTTCTTGGACTTGGTGGAAATCCTTAAAGTTGTACTCCTGCCAGTGGCGTAACTAGCAAAGACTCGGCCCCCCAGTAAACTTTTGACTTGGGGCCCCCTTTCCTGGCCCCCACACAGTATAACACCCCATTTACACACACTATAATGTCCCAAAGTGGCCTCCAGACAGTATAATGTCCCATCGCGGCCCCTCCACACAGTATAATGTCCTACTGTGACCCCTGCACACAATATAATGTACCAGCATGGCCCCTGCACACACACTATCATTCCCCACCGTGGCCCCTGCACACACACACTATTATGTCCCATAGTGGTCCCTGCACACACAGTATTATGACCCAATTGGCCCCTGCACATAGTATTATGTCCCACAGTGGCCCCTGCACACAATATTATGCCCCATAGTGGCCCCTACACACACTATTATGCCCCACCGTAGCCCCTGCACACACTATTATGCACCATATTGGCCCCTGCACACAGTATTATGCGCCATAGTGGCCCCTGCACACAGTATTATGTGCTATAGTGGCCCCTGCACACAGTATTATGCCCCATAGTGGCCCCTTCACACAGTATTATGCCCCATTGTGGACCACCCAGAGTATAATGATCGGAAACCCAGGGGAGGATACAAACATAAAAAACAATGTTACTTACCTCTCCCTGGCTCCGGCGCACTCCCCCGCTACTTTCGGCCCTCTTCAATGTTGGACCAGACGTCACGTGAGCCAGGCCAGCGTCACGACACATAATGACGCCGGCCTGGTCCTGACATCATCAAAGAGGCCCAAAGACTGCCGGAGCGCAGGAGAGGTAAGTAACATTGTTTTTTATGTTCTCTCACCTCCCCTGGGCCTCCGATCATTATACTCTGAGGTCTGAAAAGTGCCTGGCCCCCTAATGTCCCAGGTCCTGTGGCAGCTGCTACCACTGCTACCCCGGTATTTATGCCACTGACTCCTTCTTAAAGTACACAGATATTTAGCTTAAAAGGTATTTTCCTAGAGCCAGGACATATCTGTCTATTATACTCAATCATGAACCAGGCTCAATAGGATACCAAGTTACCATTTACAGATAAGTGGGAACAGGATTTAAGTGTACAGTGTACAGTTGCACTATTATCGTCAAAGGCAGTCACCAGTCTACTTTAGCAGAAATCTCACTTAAAATACTTTACCGCACCCATTTGATTCCATCCAGAATCCACCACTTCTTTCCATCTATTTCACCATATTATTTCCGGCGCTGCCCCTCTACACATATGGTGGATAAGGTGTGGCCCCCACACAGTATTTGACCCACTTTTTTGTGGCCCCCCACACAGTATATGACCCCTTTTTTGTGTACCCCACACACAGTATATCACCCCTTTTATTAGCCCCCACACAGTATATGACTCCCTTTTTTGTGGCCCCCACACAGTAATATGGTAGACCGTTATCTATTGGATTATTTTAATAGGTAGTGGGTTAATAAATATATAAAATTTAAAAAGCTTGTGTTAGTATGTGAACCCAGAGGGAGCTATTGAGCGACCCGGGGCCGGACCTGAAAAGGTCCTCAGCCACACCTTTGGGTGGGGGGTGTAACTCCAAAGGGAGTGGTTACAGCGGCAGTGCTGCTGTCAAGTCCCTGCAGGAAGCAGGGACTGTGGAACCAGCCAAGGACAGATAGACGGTCTGTGCCAGGAGGGCTGGGGTCCACGGGGGAATTTTACTGGAGCTGAGCATTAGTCATGCTAGATAAGGGTCAAGGAGTCAGTTAGTGCCCTAACTGTGGCCCAGGCTGTTTTTTGTTTTGTTATGTTGCACCTAAGCTGAAATAAAGCCATTTTTACTTTAAATTGGCACTGTCTGAACGCTGTCTCTCCGGCGCCCAGTACCATGAACCACTGCTGTCGGGACCAGGAGTCTGCCGCCATTGAGACTAATCCCCCCAAATTGTCACATATGGTGCTACGGATTCGGGCATAAAGAGATCCACGCAAGTCCTGGAAGACAAGTGTTTAGTGGCTGCAGTACTGCTAAGTGTGCATGGTGGCCTACAGCTGGAAGAAATCTGTGATTTCAACGGAGAAACCCAGGAAGGGGTAAGTGGAAATGCAACATAGCAAAGTGTGTGCAAAAACTGGTGAAAGTAAAACTCTGGAAGAAGAATCCAGGGAATGGACTTTGTGTATACTGTGGCACAGAAGTCTGTAAAGTGCTTGCTGATGGCAAGAAAGTCTGCAATGTGTGTAGAAGCTGGATATTGCAAACAGTCTATGTGAAAGGCTATAGTGCCATGTTGGTGTTTTCTGTGGAAGACAGAAGAAAATGCTGGTTGTTGTAGTGCCACATAAGTTAACTGTTTGAATACATGTGACTGCAGAAGATAGCAAAAAGAAAGGTTGCTGCTGGTTGACCCCAAGGTTGCTGTGGAATATTGTGTAATCTTGTTAGTAAACCATGGGCAAGAAAAAGAGAATTTCAGCTTGTAAAAAAGCAGAGAAGTTATGCAGCAGTTAGTGCAGCAGTCTGAGTGCAGAGAGACACAAAACCCGGAACAGAGCATGTGGAGTGCAAGTAAAGATGATGAGTTGCATGAGGGTGACTTAGTTTTTCTGAAGCACTTCTGGTCTATGAAGGAATATGTCACTGCTGACTGTATGTCTCATACTGGAGTGCATGAAAGCGCCAAAGATGGAAATATTATGGTGCAGCAGCTTCAAGATGAGATTAAAACCATCAGGTTCATTGATGAGGATGAAATATCTGATTGGAAACGGCAATTTGAGGTATCAGAAAAAGAGAACCTTAAGTTGAACCTGAAGTTAAAGAAAGAACTTGAATCTATAAGGAGTTCATATCCTAGTCATTGTGAAAATGTGGTGCTGGGTTTGCCTGGAATGGACTGTGTCACTAAGAAGGAGTTTGCTGAAATGAATTGTGCTCTATCTAATAAAGTTATACAGAGTGTAGAGCAAAAGCAAGTGCTTGATAAGCAATTGCAGGATTTAAAGGAGCAGCATGTTCAAGACTCCATTGCCAAAGAGAGTGTCATGGAAAAATTAAGAGATGACCTTGAAACTGCTAAACGTGAGAGAAGTGAATTTTTGCAGTATCAGTCAGAATGTCTGGATGACCAAGTCAGGAAGTGTGAAAAACTTTCGGCTGCATTAACTGACAAAGAAAATGAAATAGCAGAGCTGAGGAAGCATGTCTCTGACCGAGAGAGTGAGTTAGAATCTGTGGTGCAGACATTGCAGACAGAGCAAAACTTGTATGAACTAAAGCAGGTTCGCCTAAATAGTGACGTCAACGAATGGCGGAGCAGAGCTGGAGTTCTGGAACAAAGAGAAATGGAACTCAAAGCTAGAATATGTAGCCTGGAGAGGGCGCTGTCAGGATCTTGTGAAGATAATGAAAAATTGTCTGTTTTGGTGCAAAATAAAGACAAAGAATTGAGGGAGATGTCGTCTGTCCATGCTCAGAAAGTGCAAACCTTACAGGAGAATCACAAAGAAGTTGAGAAAAACCTGGAATTTGTGCAGATATTGTATGAGGACAAAGCTAATGCTTATGATAAGCTGGAAAAGGCCAAGAGAGAATTGGACCTCCAGATAGAAGACATGAGGATTCAGTCTGAGGAAAACCTGTCTAATTTATCTGCTGAGATTGTAGATCTAAAAATGCTTGTTGCTAAACTAAAGTTGCAAGTGGACAATCAGGAGGAAGTTGTACGTATCAAGGAACAGCTGGAGTTTCAGATGGATCAAGTGAAGCGCGAATCAGAAATAAAGTTGGAAGAGCACACTTTTCAGATAGAACAGTTAAAAACCGAAGTTGAATCTAAAAGAGAAGAATTGGATCGATTGCAGCAGTCTTTATCCAATACTGAACAGTCGGAATCTGCACTATCTTCAAAGCTGGCAGCACTAGAAGCTGAGAAGGACTCGCTGCAGAGCTGGTTAACCTCTAAAGAATCAGAGCCGTTATCCCTGAAAAATGTGATTCATGAAACAGAGTCTTTATTCAACCAAGAGCAAGATAAGAGAGCCACTGAGATACGGGGCTTGAATGAAAGACTTGACAAAAAGTCTACAGATGAGCAGAAGCTTTATCAGAAGATGTTGGAGGGTCAGTACAATATAATTCAGGGAACAGTGAGGGAAGCAGAAAATATCATCCAGGATGCTGACCTGACAAATGTTAGAAGAACACTGCAGAATATCCTAGAATTAGGAGACATAGTGGATAAAGAGATGGCATCTACATCTGCTGCCATAGAAGATGCAATGCGGAAGATTGAGGAAGTTCTGCAAGTTGCAATAGTAAAAACTGAGATGGAATCTGTGCAGAAAAATGTGGCAATGAAGAAAGTTCTGGAACTGGAATCAGAGATTTGTGCGCTACAGAAGGCGTTAGAATTGGAGAAAGCTGCCAGTATAGAGGCAGAGAAAGCAGAGCCATTAAGGCAGCCAGAACATGTAACCAAAAAGCATCTGAGTACTGACAGAAAAAACTGTGATGTTGAAAACTTGGTATCCCAGTCCTCCGGTGTTAGCACAGGGAATGAAAATAACTTGGAGAATGTTGAGATGATGATATCACCAGCTCCTGTACGGTCAGAAAGGGGTTGGCACGAAAATTCTTGCAATCTATCACAGTACCGCAACATGCCTCCCGGAAGTTATGCGTATGAGAAAGAGGAGGTAAGACAAGAGTATGGAAGTGGTTCTCCTGCTGCCGTACAGGTGTGGAAGCATTATACAGAAACCATTCCAATATATGATGTGGCAGTTGTTAAAGACATACCAGAAAATGTAGTTCAGCGTGATCTATTTTGTGAGGGTGTACTGTATGGTCCTCGTGCAGAAGGAGAAGATATTGCGGTACAGAGCTTGTGTATCTCAAACAAAGAGGAGAGCAAGCAGCCTATGTCTCCTAAACTTCTAAGCCTTGATGGTGATGGCAAAGTTTGCTTTGAGATGAAGGTTACGGAAAAAGTACCCGTGAAACAGTTATACTCTAAAGACATTGATGTGCATGAAGTACGTGTTATTTGGTCTCTGAGCTCCTGTGGATTTGTGATAGGTGAAGATGAAGATTCTTACGGCTATTTACTAAAGGTATCAAAGTCATGCAATGGGATGGCTGAAGACTATGGCGAGAAATGTGATGAAAATGATGTGATCTCCTGTATGGCGAATTGTGAAGATGATGAAGTAAAACTTGCCTTTGCACAGAATGGCCAGGATCTTGGCGTAGCATTTAAAGTGATGAGAAAATGGAAAACTCAACGGAGCGGAATTTGGAAGAAGAGACCGCCAGATTGGGACTTCTGGAGAGACACTGGACAGGCATACATGGTTGAAGAGGGACTTCGACATAAGATGTCTCGTCCCATTGTAGCTCACCCCATGGGTAGTGAGCTGAGGGGGAGGGTATGTGAGTATGTGAACCCAGAGTGCGCTATTGAGCGACCCGGGGCCAGACCTGAAAAGGCCCTCAGCCACACTTTTGGGTGGGGGGTGTAACTTCAAAGGGTGTGGTTACAGCGGCAGTGCTGCTGTCAAGTCCCTCCAGGAAGCAGGGACTGTGGAACCAGCCAAGGACAGATAGACGGTCTGTGCCAGGAGGTCTGGGGTCCACGGGGGAATTTTGCTGGAGCTGAGCATTAGTCATGCTAGATAGGGGTCAAGGAGTCAGTTAGTGCCCTAACTGTGGCCCAGGCTGTTTTTTGTTTTGTTATGTTGCACCTAAGCTGAAATAAAGCCATTTTTACTTTAAAACACTGTCTCTCCGGCGCCCAGTACCACGAACCACTGCTGTCGGGACTAGGAGTCTGCCGCCATTGAGACTAATCCCCCCAAATTGTCACACTTGTTTCGTATCATCCTATGACCCGGTCCGCTCACGGTGTGTCAGTGGGAGGTTAAGAAAGAAGGTTGTTCGCAGGTTTGGCAAGGCGAGATCCTTCACAAGGCTGGCCTTGCTGCCACCTCCAGGGCACACTGTACCCAAGGCTGAACGTCCTGGTGTTTCTCAGCGTCATGACGCAACATGTACCGCCGCCTAGTGGCATTGGAGGCTGGCCTGGACAGTAGCATGGATGGGGGAGTGAACTATCGACCACTACCTATTAGAATAATCCATTAGGTTAAGCCAGATTAAAAAAGAATGCAACTGCTGATCATATATATCTGTGAAGTTGTAACTCACTGCATCACCGAAGGTCTACTGTCCCATTCTTTAATCACGCTTTCAGTAATGGACAGTAGGACTGCTGTGAGGCAGTGATTCACAGCATTGTAGATTATTATGATGCTGTAAATTGCCAGACAGTGGACTGAATATGACTGTGTGAAGCAGGCCTTTGTAGGGAACTGCCATTTCTACTAGTATATAATGTATCTGGCTTCTTTGCCCCTGCAGTTTGGCTTCAGAGACCCCAGGCATTTAGTGCAAGTTTTGTTTTGTAAATACAGTGAGTCAGACACATGTGAGGCAGAGCTGCTGGGGGAAGAGATGTGAGCAGAGCTGCTGAGACAGACATGTTATGTCTGGGGGAGTCTAAGAGCCACTTGTTCCTCTTTACTTCACAGTATATAGTTAGGTATGTGTTACCCCCTATATACTCACAGGACCTAGCTAGTAACCGTAGTTAGGGATCCATATATATATATAGTTCAGGGCAGTGATAGGTTAGGCTTCCGAAGGCCAACTAGCTAGTTAGAGGCCCGGTGGCACTAGTAGTTTAGCTGGCAGGTTAAGGACTCAGTGTTAGGGTAGTCAGGCCTGCATCTACTGCCGTCACCGTCGCCCTGTTTGCTGCCTGTGAAGAATCTCACCATCATCATCATCTCCTGATCGGCTGTCTGTCATCTCCTGGAAGAATCCGAGGATCCACAGTCATCCACAGGGGCCCCTGCATCTCTTCTGTTGCCTGGAGGTATTGTGCACTGGACTCTTGCTATATATCTATATATATACCCGGGTATATAACCTAAGACGGTTGAGGACTTGCTGGTTGTTGTAGTATTGCTGTGTTCTGAGTATATTGTATGTATGTATTATTACCCTGTTGATTCTTATAAAGCTACTGTTATAACCTTATGTGGTATCTGTATGTATTCTTCAGACTGTGAGATTAGTACAGTGATCCTTGTTAAGGCTACTAACTGTACTTCATGGGTAAGTCCCAGGAAGAGATCCTCCCTGTAATACAGAGGCTCTATCCTGGGTGGAGGCACTGATATATTTCATATATGTTCCCACTCTTCCCTTCAGCGAAGGCTTCAGGTCCCATTATACACACAGGTCAGCGCCAGAGTCTGTTGCGGGAGGGATAATACTCATACCCCCCCCCCCCCAAATAGGGCTACATTTGGAGGCACTGCTGAGATTTAGAAGTGGGAATAGTCATTGATATGGAGAAGCGATATAGCTCAGAGGGGAACCTCCCACTAGCTACTACATGGGATTACCGACCTCCTGTTCCTCCCCTGGTTCAGGTAAAGGAAGAACCCCGCTCAGCCAGTTACCCCCCCAGTATGGCCGTCGCTAGCAGTTCCTCTAGTGACAGTGCTATTAGCACTTTAGCCAGGCTGACTGAAATGTTAGCTCAGGGCCTGCAGGCCACTCACTACAAGAAACTAAAAGTATTCTCTGGTAATGTCCCAGTACCACAAGGGGAGGAAAACTTTGAGATATGGAAAGAACATACTCTCCAATGCCTGAAGGAATGGTCTTGCTCTGAAGAAGGCAAGCGGCAGCGTATCAGTGAAAGTTTGCGGTCTCCTGCTGCAGAATTGATCCGCTTGTACAGAGACTCTCATGAAGGAGTGAGTGCATTGGACTATATACAAGTACTGTCTGATCACTTTGAGCCATACTATGACCTTGCCCAGATGGTTGCTGATTACCGAATGGTTCGTCAAAAAGAAGGGGAAAATGTCTCTACTTTTATTAACCGTTTACAGCTACTTCTTTCACGTCTGGTGTACCACGCAGCTATATCTACTTCAGAGGTAGACGCTATGAGAACCAGTCAGTTGGTGAGAGGGTTACAACCTCATCATCCTCTTGCTCAAGTACTCAAGGTCTTACTATCTGATAGAGTCCTTCCATTTCCTGACTTAATGAAGTTAGTGAAGAAACAAGAAGCTGACATTAGTTTTAGTACCCCTAAGAAAGCGAAAAGCATCTCTAAAGAAGATGTTGTTCCTAATTCAAACAAGGACAAACCAGCGGAGCGGTCAGAACTTAGACAGTCCGCCACTCCACCCACTGCCACTCAACGGAGGAAGGATGCTAGAACCTGTTATAAATGTGGTCAGACGGGTCATACTGCCAGACAGTGTACGGAGGACAGTGAGGGATTGAGACACAGTGCTGTCTTCTCTATTCAGAATCAAAGACACCGAAGGAAGGCGGGCCGAGTAAATACCAGAGGCGCTATCGCGGGCTCCAGGTCCGTTGTCAAAGTCACTGTCAATGGTCATGCCGCTCCTGCCCTGTTTGATACAGGATCTCAAGTGACCCTGATTTATCGCTCGTTCTACCAAAAGTATCTGAGGGATATACCTCTTCAGTCTACAGGACAAATGAAATTGTGGGGGCTTAATTCAGGATCATATCCTGTAGATGGCAGCCTACAAGTAGTTATAGCTGTACCTGAATTAGATGAAGGGCAACAACCGGAAAAAGCGCCGTTTGGGGAAAAAAAAAAATTGGTTGGGGAAAACCCCCTTTTTCTTTTTTAAGGCCGGGGAAAAAAAAAAAAAAAAAAAACTTACATCAAAAAAAAAAGGGGGAACAACCCCCCCCCCCCCCCCCACAAACCCCCAAAAATCCTGAATTAGAAGATCAGAGTGTCGCTCCCATGAAGATTACGGCTCTTGTCTGTCCTGATACAGGGGATTCTTGTGCAGCTCCTGTGATACTTGGCACTAATTGTCCCGCAGTGCATTATGCTTTTCAGAAGTTTCGTGGAAGAGATTGGAACCCTGCAGCTCAGCCGGTGAATATATCTTCTGATCTTAGAGAACTCTGTGATGCCCTGTCTACTGGCTATCGACATGGAATGGTATATCATATCGGTGAGAGAACCGTGGAAGTTCCTGCCGGCGGGGAGAGAATTCTGAGAGTAGCCTCCAGCATTGCTCCCGATTTGCTTGAAGGGGGGAGTTATGTCCTTATGGAAACCCCTGAAGAAATGAT